>JAYWIR010000016.1:1325118-2650236 GCA_036172245.1 Raillietiella orientalis
CAGGCTTTTTTTCTTCGTAACTACCTGCCATCCGTCCTGGCTGTTCCCCTTCAACCTTTTCAGCACTTGCGGCTGAGGTCGATACGGCAGCCTCGGCTGGTGACTCGGAGGCAGCGGTTTGTTTGGCGGCTTTCGCGGCCGATTTTTTCATCTTAACCGCGCGCTTTCTCGCATTTCGAGCGAACGCGACGGGGACGATAATTTGCGGGAACACCGCACTGGTGTACCCCATGGTGTGGCACTGCTGGCACTGCACACTCGGACACCTCTTTTTGAGGTGACCTGAAGCGTTGCAGTGCGCGCAATATTTGGGTTTCCCCACGTACCACAAGTCTACCGGTTCCCCAACGATCTGTAGCTTGTGGGGTAACCCACAGCCCTCGCGCATGGTGATTTGCGCTGCCACAAGGCCCCTCCGAGGTTCGCGGTATTCCACGAAGGGAGAGGGCTTCTTCCACAGCACATGGACCGTGCCATATTTGGCAAGTTCGTTGCGAACGGCCTCCTTGGTCATCCGCAACGTTATTCCCAGAAGGTGGACCACTATCGAGCGGTCCACCGTGATCGGGAGGAGCCTCCTGCTGCCCATCGCAACAGGGGACCTCAGTAATCGTTGGGCAAGGTCTGCCTGCTTGCAGACCACCTCAACATACTGGCCCCCGCTCCGGATGGTCATCGCGAGAAGGTCCTCTTGTTTGATGCCGTGAGCGTACATCGTCCTCGAGAAGGCGGCCATGCTCTCCAGACTGTACAAGTTACCTACCTTGCAGAGGAGTACGGGGTTGTAGCTCTCCTCAATGTAGGCCTTCTGTTTAGACATGGCTGCCGGCGACAGAGCCACGGCCACGGCGTTCCACCCCTCACTGGCGCAAGGGACGACTCAGTGGGGGCGGACGCCCCCACCTCCATAATCTCAGAGGGAGATGCGGGCATCTCCCCCTGGCCTTCATTGGTGGTGGTGTCAGGCATCGCTGCCTGCGTCACCACTGAATCCACCCGAACTACTCACTAGAGAAAAGTAGCACCCGCGGAGCTAACGGGAAACACGTCCTTGCGGGGTCGCGCGGGGGCGGCACTGGTGGAAGCCGGATGCTCCTGTTGACCGTCCGGGATTGCTCCGGGGTCCCTATAGGAATCAAAGAGTGCTGGTTCCCTTCGGAGTTTCCTTTCGGTTATGAAAAGGGAGCTGCCCTCCCTCCCCTCGTGGATGGACCCGCCGTCTCGTACCACGGAGCTGGTCGACACCCCACTCGGGGATTGCCTCTCCAGAGTGCCAAGAAGCGCGCTGCTCCCTTCAGGGAAGCGTCCCTCCGATAAATTGGGGAGAGTCCATTCAGGGTTCTCTTCAGAGGAGGAGGAAATAACGAGCGGTTCCCTCCGGGGGATCCCTCCGGAGAGAATGAGGAAGAGGTGGTTCCCTTCGGGGTTGTCCTCCCAAGAGTGAGAAGAACTGACTCCTTCCTCTGGAGTCTTCCTGGATTCATAGAGTGATCCCTCCGGGGGCATCCCCCCGACTTGAAGTGTCGCACGCTGCCTCGGGTGGAGTAGACGGTTCCGAAGAGCCTCGTGAGCCGCCCACAAGGAGGTAAACCTCCGGTTACCCATCCGGCGTCTGTCGAGGTCATAGTCGGAGGGGAAGGCCGGTACCCCCTGGCCGGACGGGAATGGCGAGGCGAAGATGGGCGGCGACATTGTGCGGAAACCAGTGGGAGAAAACACGTGGAAGTGGATGTCGCAACTCTCAGCGTAGCTCCCGATCGCTTCTTCCTTGGAGCTTTTACGGGCCAGGGATCCCTCTGCTGGCTCGAGGACCAACCCGTCGTCGAGCCTTTTCGACTTGCTCTTACGGAGGTGGGGAGGAGCTCCCGAGTTCTTCCAGAGATGGTCCAGGAAGAGCTAAAAGTCTCCTCGCCCCCTTTTCTCGGGTCCACCCGGCGTGCGAGGCGAGGCTTTCCCTGGTGACCATTTTTGCGCACGCCCTCTTCGAAGCACGACGGACGGAACGAGGTCTTTCGGAACGCCCCGTCTCCGGGCGACGGCGTTCCGGCGGCTTTCGCGGGAGACCGCACGTTCCTGCTGAGGCACTTCTTCCCTCCCGTCCGGACCCACCTGGGAGTCTCGTTCGGATCAGGAGCGGGCGAGGCCTCCAGGCTGTGACGGGACACGGAAAGTCTCGCTCCCGAACCAACGGAGGCGCTCCCGGCGTCCGCGGCGAGCCTCCCTGAATCCCAGTCCCTGAGCGCTACAACCCCGTTTGTTCCCTCCGGACAGGCGCTCTCCTCCCGAATGGAGGCAGGTTCGCCTCCGAGGGAAGGACAGGGATGCTGGGCGGTGCACCTGCGGGAGGGAAGTCGTGGGACGCGCGCGGCAGAGCACCAGGACTTCCAGGCAGCCATTTCCTGGCTCTGCCAACTTCGCGGCTGTCTGGTCCACGAGAGGGGGAGGAACCGCTCAGGAGATGGAGACCGGAGATCCCGGGGCCGCTTGCAGGATGGGCCGAGGGCTCCTCAGAGCGTTCTTGGGTCCCGGAGGACGTCAGCCTGACGGTTCAACGGTGCCGTTCGCAAGGGACCGGCAGCGCCAGCTGGGCGAAACCTGGAGGAAGCCTCCAGAGTGGGGAGTCGCCCAGGAGACCTGAGGGGTGCGCGCGGGGGGAAGGGCCTTAATCGACGATTCTGAAAACTCGAAGCGGCGCGCGCCTTCTGCCGTTTCCCTTTCCTTCGCTTCCCCCTTCCCGAAATGTCAATATCAAATATAACCTAAGGTCGCGTTTTGCAGAGGGATGTAACAGGTCTTTCGTGCCGCCTCGAGCTCTTTGGTCAGCTCGAAAGGAGCAGCAAGATCGCGGGCGGGAGTCATCAACGGCCTGCAAGCCCTTCTTTGTTCCCGAGAGCACAGAGGATCCCTGAGGACGCGCGAGGTCCAGACAGCACTCTCGCGTGGAATGGACTCTTACCAGAGGGACTTCGAACTTTGCCCGGCGTCTCAATATTCCCTATGCTCTCCGAGCACCCGCCAGGACATCTCCGGTGGCTATTGGAGGAATATGGAAATGCCGACCGCCCCGGGTCACCTCCGGAACGCTGCCTCCCTAGACAGGCGGCGAGATCCTCTTCGATTTTTTTTTAAAATCGTCCGTTCAGAGGTCAGTGCATGACACTCGACCATTTCGGTGTCAGTCTGCAACACGGCCCACTAGCAAAGATCTGGAATCATCATCCGTGTGGGAGGAAGTCGATTCGTCAGCTTCGACGTTCCCATGACATCGGAACGAGTGACCCCTCTGGTTCGCAGTCCACCTTCCATTGATGGCTCAATTCTCAGTCACTCTCAGGGATGTTCCAGAAGTTTCGGAGCCGGAGGGGAAAGACGAATCCCCACGTTTGTTCCCGAGGGAGGCTAGGACGCTCACCCGAAGGGAAGATCATCTTGAGTGGCAGAAAACATCGAGGAGGCGGAACGGGACGTGCCGGACTCCCACGGCACGGGATCCAGGAACGGGCGGCGCCTCTCCCGGGAACGCGAAACTGGGGCGTAGCGAAGCCGGTGCCGTGGGAGGGGATTTCTCCGCTCCGTCTGGACCAGCCTGCCGACGCGCGCGCGAAGTGGGCGGAAAGCACACGGGAACTTTGCCCGGCGCGAATCCATGGCGACGACGCAGATCGTCGTGGCTCTCGGGACGGCGTGACTGAATGTCTTCCTCCCCACTGGCTCTCCAGCACCAATGGGGAGGGTTGTCATGGGAAGCGCGAGCCGTTCGCTCTCCTGTCCGCTCCCTTCCAGTCACCCGGGGCGGGACTTGTGGGAGAAAGGGGATGAGGAGGAAGGAAGTAGGATCACCCCTGAGGCATTCCTCTTGGAAAAGGAGGTTCCTTTCCGCCTTTCGTGAGGAGAGACCAGAATAGGTCCTGGGCGTCTCCGGCAGCGTTTCCTTGTCCCGCGGGCTACCAGGGCGGCTGAGCTCTGCCACGGCGCCCGCAAACAGGAACGCTAGCGGGAGCAGGTAGCCGAGAAAAGGAGGAAAGCCGGAGGACCTCTCTGCGATCTGTCGGGAGTGGGGAGGAACACCTTGGTCTCTTCGCCGCAGGAGGGAGAAGAAGTTGGGAATGCGCCGCCACCGCCAGGGAAGTTCAAAGGTGGAACCGCCGGACGAGGGGTTGCCAGGAGACCCACAAGGTTGTCCAGCTCCTTCCACATTCGGGTGCTTTCCCGGAGGGAGCAACCTTGATCTCCGCGAGCCAAACGACCAAAGGGCGGTTGTTGCCCTCGATAGTCGGGCCCCTTTCAGACCGTGAATGGTGGGGCAGCGCGAGGAGGACCACTAGACGGCACCCAGGGCAACGGCTGCTCATCCTCGTCCCGTGAGGAGCGACCTGCGCACGATCCGAAGGGAGAGGGGAAACCACCCCCGATGTTTCTCTGGGGGAAAGGAGGGAGGACGCTGGGGTTGGAAGGGACGTGGCAGACGGATGGGCTTCGGGAAGGTCTGCCTCGTCTTCATGGATTCACTCCTCCGTCGATGAGGAAACGGCAGAGGGACGACCGCACGAGTCTCCGGCCGTTGCCGCGTGCAGCGGGTGCGGCTCCATCCCCCGCCGGGACGCGGGCGGTTCTCGAGGGGAAAAAAAAAACCTGTCGTTTCCCCCAGAAAGGCTCGAAGGGACCTCCCGTTCAATCGGAGTGGGAGGAGGAGCGAATCCCGGACCCGGACTAAGCGAAACTCCTGGATCTTCTCCGAGGATGGCTTCGGCGGATGTTGGCTAAGTGGAGTGCGGGGCAGCGATGCTCCTCTAGACCTCCCCGCCTGGAGTCTGCTCGGCACACAGAAGGGAATCTTTTTCAGCAGACTATTCTCAGAGCCGGATGTGAAAGGCTTCCCCTTTCTTCCGTTGCTACCCGCGACTCCATGGAGACGGAGCAGGAAACTGAAAGTTTTTTTTTTTCGCTCTTCTTCTTCGTTCTCTCCTCCCGCGTCGCCCCTTCCCTCCTGGCGCAGACGCAGTGGATGCCCGCGGAGACCGCCCCCGCAGGAAACCTCATCTCAGCCGTTGATCTAAGGCAGCCCTTCCCCTCCCCTGCGGATCCTCAAAGGCGGACCGTCGGCGATCGAGAGACGTTCGAGCGAGAGATGTGGATGGCTCCTGGCGCAAAGGGGCGCAGGGTACCGTACTCCCATGGATGGCGCGCTTCCTGAAGGAGCGCCAATCCAAAGGCGATTCCTTTTTTTTTTTTTTTTTTTCATTTTTTTTCTGCAGAAGATGGAGGGAAGGGAGGGAATGGATGCAACGGAGGGGATGGGCGGCGGCAGTGGTGGCTGCTGCTCAAGGAGTCCCGCACGGCCCCTCAGCGCCTCCGAATGCTCTCCTGAGACTTCCTGGCATCGACCACCACCGGCATCTTTCCTCCACCGTGGGAGGTGCTCGCGGACACGCGGGGGTCCTCCGCCACCACGCCGCGCCCCGCTTCGGCCGTCGCCAGGAAACCCGGCGCGAGACTGCCGCCGGGTTTTTTTGGCGACAGACGATGCCTCGTAGGGGATGGCACTGTCAGCGCATACCGACTGCTTGCGGACGGCGGCCGCGGCATTGGGAGTACGGTGGCGGTAGCATTCGGCAGGAGGAGGGCCGGTTGCTCTCCATGAGGTCAGTGTCTCGGAGGTTCTCTTGGGCGCCGTGCCCAAGAGCCGCCCCCGCCTCCGAGCACGGGACGCGCGGCTTGCAACGGAAGCGCGTCGGGAATCTCCTCCTCTGGGAACCGCGAATGCTCTCGTCGGGAGTGTCGCGGCACGGAGCTTCGCACCCGTGACTCGCTGGAGACGGAAGGCGCCCGGGAGAGGCTGCCGCAGCAGAGCCACGCTCCGGAGGTGTTCTTTCGTTGTTGTTTTCCCTGAGGGGGAGGGTGGGGAAGAGAACCTTCCATCCCTGCAACAAGCAGGCGAATGGAAAGACGCATCGTCTGCTCCCATTTCGGCGTTTCGCCGGTTTCAGGATCCGTTGCGTGCGACAGCCACGGTCCCGGATCGAGACGCGATGCGACGCCAGAGGCCCTTTTGGGGCAGAAAATTGGGCCGTCGGAGTCCGCGTCCGAAGCTGCTCGCTCCCTTCTCCCTCCTCCCTTGTGAGTCATTCGCGGAGATAAGACCTCCGGAAATGACGTCATCCCTCCTCCTTCGACTCAGCCGATTCTCAGGTGTCACGCCGCCGCAGTGCATCCCTCCCGCGGGGAAGGAGAAAGGGAGTGGGAGGACCGGGTCCAGATCGATTCGGAATTTTCGGATCTCCGGAGGGCTCCTAGAATCGTCGCGCAGCTCCCTACCGCGACCTCCGCGACCCCGCGTTGCCGATCTGCTTGCTGAGCCCACCTCTCCGCTCTCCACGTCCGACAGGCTCCAAAAGGCCCATCGCTTCCCCTAAAGTCCAGCGTAAAAGAGAAGGGAGGTTCTGCCCTCGCCCACCCCCTCTCCAACTTTTTCCCTCCCTCCCCCTTCTGTCCCCCTCTTTCCGTAGAAACCTGTGAAGGATTCCTCCCCTCATCCCGTAGGCTGCGATGTCAGACGCGCGGCATCGCTTCGTCCCCCTCCGCATGCGCCCTCACCGTTCCCTTGGGAGACGTCCGGTGTCCCCTCCGGGGAGTTGCCCAGGTGAGATTGCAGATCCGAGGAGCTTCCAGCATGGAGAAGGTCGCCTTCAGCAAGACATGTCCTTGAAGACGACTCGGTTTACAGCACACAGGCAGAGGGACCAAGTCGCTTCTTCCCAGGTATCCTCGGAGACTGGTCGCTCCGCTGACGCGCCAATCGACGCGACCGGATTTCCGAGAAAGGGGAGGGCGCATCCGCAGAAAAATGACCTTCCCGTGGTGGTGCTGTTCCGGTGCAGAGCACAAAAGGGACAAAGATGCGCTGCAGAGGCGCACTGAGAGCCGACCGACGGACAGAAGATAGCCGCGGGAGAAGCCGCCGCGCTTCGTCACAGTGAGGGAGGGTCCTCCTGGCTCCGGAGGACAAGGGGAGGGAGACTGGACGAGGCGGGAGAGAAACACCTCTTTGACGGTGAACTGACACGTCGACGCCGAGCTCCTGCGGGTTTCGCCAATGGTCGCCGTTTCGAAACAGGATGTCGGGCTCCGCCACCGAGCCGAGCCTGTGACAACACGACCGTGCAGCCAGACTGACCGAGTCTCTCCTCTGCCATTTGGTCTCGGCGGGCCGGCGGCGCAGTAGTTCCGAACACGCCGCGGCGCCTTCCACGCCCTGACGTCGGGACTGCTCTCACGCACCGACGACGGGCGGTTCCAGCCCCTCAGATGGATGTAAAACAGGATGTCATTCTCAGCATTCTGCGAAAAGTTTGCAGCCGCATGAGGGGGGGGGGGGAGGGTGCAAGAGAGGGATTCGCTGCACGCCCGTCGTTTCCACTAATCCTTGCCTACTTCCGCACAACGGTGACCTGTCCGGCGGAAGATGGGGGAGGAGACATTCTGTAGTGAGGCGGGGGTTCACTGCCCCTCGCCGAACTCGCATCCGGGCGGCTGACGCTGACGCGCGTCTTCGCCTCTGCGTCGGGCCTCCTCGGTTGCACTCCGATGTCTCTGTGCAAGGCCAGTGGCTTGCTGCCCTTCCGGTGTCGCGACCGGGGATGAATCCGCTCTTGGTCGTAGCGGGAGGGTTGGTAGGAAGTGTACAAGCTGGTTGCATCCTTGGCGCGTCAGCAGGGAACCTGGTCTCCGAGGGTACCGGGAAAGAAGCGAGTGGCGTCTTGGTCTCGCTGCCGGTGCTGTGAAACGGGTCGTTTTCAAGGACATGGTTTTACCTAAGGCGACCTTTGCTACGATGGAAGCTTCTGGAATTTGCAGTCTCACCTTGGCAACTTCCTGGAGGAGGTGCATCCAGTGGACATCCCGTCCGTGTTAAATGCTGGATGATACCACTGCCTTCCTTAATTTTGTCTCCGTCACCTTGTGCTGAAGACTGCGGTCTCCTGACTCCGTTGACCTCGCAAACAAGACTGGCTGGAGAGGGGCTCCTGGACTTGCCAGATCCTGCAGCCGCTTCTGCAGAAAATCATGGATCGGTGAGATCCCAGGATATCCAGAGGCTACGCCGCTCGCTGGCATTACACTGGGATCACTGGTCGTGACGGAGGAAAAACACCCTCCCGACACCGCAGTCTCGAGTGGGGGACGAGACAGGGAGGACAGCCGGCTCCCCCTGGTCATTGGCCATCGATACCCTCCGACATAGCCATTGTAAAACACAAGCTTGGATAAATCTTGCACGCGTCTTCTTGCACGCTGCCGGTGTGCTTTCGAACGGGCGACACGCCTCCAATATCGTGGCACAGCTCATCACTGATAGAGCACAAACACCTCTACTGTTGAGGCAGAGATCACAAAGATTGATGTGCACATCCACTAGGGTTGATGATTTCACTGACCAGAGGTATGGCCAGCGGCTTGAATTACAATCTACCAAGAAGGTATTTTCTCTTCGCTTCCTCCTTCAGCTTGATTTTGAGTGGTTCCCCTGTTACGGGAGATGACTCAACCGATGCTTCCAATACGCGCGACCGAAATCCAAGGAAGAAAAAATTCTTCCTAGAGGACTGGATCGCCAGCACTGCTTCGTACGGTTCCTCGAAAAACGAACTGGGAAAGGGACCAGAAATGTCAGTTCTCCGGTTGAGGGCATGAGCCGACTGACCCTAAAACGGCGTGTCCTTTCCGGGGGCTGATGCAAATGAGATTCTTAACCAAGTACCCACATTGTTCGAACCATTGCGGACCATTCGGTGGTATTTGTGGCTTCATGGAACAAGGTCGAGTGCTTTTGAAGCTCTCGACCTTGCTCATCTCCGTTTATGCGACCAGAGACTTCCAGCTTCAGTTCCTCCAACTCATCTAAATCGTCCAAGTCCCTCCTCGACCTGTTTCGGCGCGTATACGTTCTTTGAAAGAATGTGAAAGGACGCGCAAGCAATGGCGGCTCATTGGAGAGTTGGAGAGCCGAAAAGATGAATCACCAGCCCCCTCATGCATGATGCACGCATCGTGTCCGGTTCTTGGTCCAAGGTGAAACTCCTGAAAAGTGGATCGGTTGTGTCAGTCGGAACCTGGGCGCGCTCTCCATTAGCCCGGAAAACGTTCCGCTTGCCCGCGTTCTGAGGTTCCGTTCTGGAGGAGAAGAAGCGCGTCCGATGCGAGCATCCGTTGCCAAAGTGTCGGGGTCTGCGGAGATGGGCATCCAATGCACCCGGGACATATCCTGGAAGCATCAGCAATTCTATCACCCGCAATGAAACGACTCCCGAAGACCACAGCCTCGTCAGTGACCAAGGTGTGCAAGGAAGATTGATGTGGGAATGGTGGAAACACCCCCTACCCCTATTACTTGTTCGTATTTCCCCTTCAGAAACAAGCCGTGAGCAACGAAGGTCCCCTACCACAGGGAATTTGATGGAAGAAGGGATATTCTCACGGGAAGGCATAAGGGGGCTTGGGTTTTCGTTCCACTCGCACTCACGGATCGACGCAGCACTTTCTGAAGAGGGAAGACACGGAGATCAGTGAGACACAGCAACTCTCCAATGACGGCTCGCTCGCAGGTGCTCGCGACCGGAGTCATGGTTACGGCAGATGAGCAGTCGTGTGCTGGCGAAGGACGCAGAACGTGAAAGTTGGTGTCACGGAGTGGCTTCCAACTGTCAGGGTATCTGGGACAGTGATCTCTTTCGGTGACCAGCTTCCACGGAGATCGAGGCTCCAAATAAGCAACTCATCTTGACATTTAGGAAGCGGAGGAGGACATGCTCCGCCGGTGCAATCTCTTTCAAGACGCCACCAGCAGTCTGCAGCGCGGAAAGGCCAAGCGGAAAACACCGTTCCGTCCGCTTTATGGGTCACTTGCAAGCCCTCGTTCACGAACCAGGCAAACAGGCATCGTGGATACCTTGACAGCGGCTGAACGACCTTCCCCGATTTGCCTTCCGACCAATGAAGATGAAGATCTCTCCCGACTTTATCTTTCTGAACCATCTCCTGCTTCATTGTCCTCTGACCACTTCGATGTCGTCCTTGGCGTGACGAGGAGTCTTTATCGCTACAGGTCAAGTGAGATCTCCTCACAAGGGTGGATCCTCTCCTCACAAGAAGGTGGATCCGCCCCTGCTGCTTGTGTAAACTACTCTCTTTGTAAAAAAAAAAAAAAAAAAAAAAAAATGCTCAACTTTTTGCTTGAGGCTGAGGTGAGGAGGAAGGGAAGAATCTAATAAAAGGGGAATTCCTTCCTCCTCCTTCTTTTCCTTCTTCTTCCTCCTCCTCTTCCAGGTTTTAAAAGGCACTCCTGGGGGAAGGCGAATCCGGTTACAGAAGATGATGATGCTACCTGGATTCTAGCTTAACTCGTCCTGCTATCCTCCTTGAAATCCTCCTGACATTCCGGAATTTCAGGGGATCGCGCTCGAGTGGTCGCTTCAGATACGTCCATAGTAGCCTGCTGGTAGGAGCTGAAGGTGCAGGTGACTGGTCGCATCTCTGGTCAATCCAGCGGTGGAAGAGCCACAAAAAACGCGCGCTTCGTCTGCAGGTTGCCATGCTCCTTGGTTGCCGTGGACAGCTCTGGGCCTCGCCTTCGACTGCCAGGTGCACTCATGCCGATGTGCCTGCGGCTTCCAGGGAACCGCGTGCCTCTTCCGACTCGGGGAAGGAGGAGGTTCTTTGGGCGGAACCCGAATTCAAGGAGCTAGTCAAAGAAAGCCATCGGATCCTGCGTGAAAGGACGGAGAGCCATGCGACCTTGGACGCTGGAGGGGTGTTCCAAGCCGCCGCTCCCCCGTTGCAAACCATCGCCTCTCCGGATCTGGATCCTGTCACCCGCGACTGCTGGGGCTGCTGAAGATGCCTCCGCGGTGGTAGCGGTCTCGGGTGGGGGCGCAACGCTTCGCGAGACTGCAATGCACACTCAACGGCGAGCAGAGAGGTCCGATCCGAGTATCCTGACTTGCCGACGTGGGTAGAGCATTTTCGGCAGATTCGTCGCTTTGCGACCGACACCCTCCCGATCCTTGCTCTCCTCCCCTCCCTTCTTTTACCCCCGGACCTCCTCCGCGGCGCTGCCCTCTCTCCGTCACCTTCGCAGTTCCACCCGACCGCAACCCGACGGACTCGTGAGCGAAGGAGAGCGACGTGCTCGCTTACCGTTCCGGCCAGGGAGATCGTGACGACAGACCCCCCGACCTTCCGCCTCCATCTCTCTCGGAACAGAGCGGGGTGCTCCTTCTTCTGTTCGGTCTGTTTCGCGCGCGCGTGCCGAGATGCGCTCGCGCGCGCCTGCGGAAGCAGCAGTTGGAATAGCAGACAGCAACAGTTCAAGTGGCCCTCGCGTTTCTGTTGTGCACTCTCGCCTTCCCCCCTTGTCCCCCGATTTATCTTCCACCGCGCCTCCAAGCCGCCGCCACTCTTTGAGCGAGCTGCTGCCTGAAGAACGCCATCCGGCGGCAGCTTCAAGGTGATGCTCACCTCGCTGCGCCCTCTTTGCGAGTGACCGGCAGCGGGCATCCATTCATCCGAGCAGAGGTGGATCGCGCTACCAGCTGTCGAGGAAGAGCCAAATCTGAAAGGGATTCCTGAAGATAAGGCCCCAGCCCCCAGCTCCCTCGCGAGGGGCTGATTAGCTCGAAACTCGTTCGTCTACCCTAACGACGGAGGCAACCGGTTCGCTTCCCTCCGCTTATCGCGCCTACTGATCTCAGTCCGCGCAGAAATCCGAACCGAGGAATTTCCCTGCCCGGACGTCCCGGCAGCAAGTTCCAAACAAAGACACGCGGAGATCTGGATCCTCGGAGGGAGATAAACCGAAGGATGCTGCCGGCCAGACTCACTCGGAGAGGACAGGGTGCTCCAAACGAGGCCACGCAGCGCGGCAGGCGCTCTGTGAAAGCTGCGCGGAGATACGGTCTCTGCTTGAGTCCTCGTGGGTCCGACTCCTCGGGGGTGGAGTGTGCCGTTCCCTCTCTGCATTTCGAGACCTCGGCAAGGCCATCCACACCTTCCTGATGAGCGTGGTCTGTGGGCTCCAGGAGGAGGTGGTCCCGTGACGGCGGGCAGCAGCCTCCAGCATCCTCTTCTGGAGCACGCCGCAGCAGCAGAGGTGAACCTGACTGTCCGGCCTCCCCACTAGAACACCGACCCTCTTCGCCCCATTCCTGGTTATGGTCGCCCCGCTGGTCTTCTTTCTCCACCACGCCGTGGCTCGGGGATCCGCAGCATCCCGGCTTTGAAGATGGCGGAGAGCGCCGACAGTCGGTCGACTCGAAGCCGAAGTCCTCCTTCCTTCCTCCGCAGGAGGAGGAGGAGAGAGGGGAACCTCCCGCATACGCCCCTGAAATGCGCCGCAGCAGGGGTGGACACGACTGCTCGACCACCTCAGAAGAACGCCGACCCTCTTCGAGACACCCTCCGGTAGTGGCCAACTTCCTCCACCTTTCGCCCGACATTGGCGATGTCCAAGCTGGAAGAGCGCAGCCGTTGCCCCTGTGCGGCTGCAGCAGTCAGACCAGTGACGGCATTCCAGTTCTTCCTTCCCCTCTCGACGCAGACCTTTTGGAATCAGAACCGCCACAGGGAGCTGACCTCCATCCATCCCCTCATCATCATCCCTTCCCTTCGTTCATCAACCAACTGACTGGCCTGTCCCTCCATCTTCCTCCTTCCCAGTCGCGTTCCCGGCGGGATGGAAAAAATCCTTTAAGGTTCAGCTCTGCCTCAGCTCAGCTTTTTTTTTTTTTTCGGGTTTTGTTTGTCTGGATTCGCCAAGTGATGAAGAATCGCCGCGCTCCTGTCGGTGCACGCTGTTCTTTGACGCTGTTCCACGCCACCCGAGAGTGCGCCACCTCTTCAAGGTAGGGGGTATCTCAGAAGGGGACCACCTCATGAATGCAAGGAGGCATCGGAGGAAGAAGTCCGTTCTTCTTACGCTCGAGTGGGAACCCCGAAGGGAAAGTCCCTCCTCCTTATTCTCTCCAGGGATTATAAACGATAAATATAATGTTCACCGTATATTATCATATCGTTAATGATGAGTTGCTTACATATATCAATAAGTATACCAGTACGCAGAGTACTATGTAGTATAAAGATTATAAAAAAGAAACACACAAATTGCATCTATATAATAACATGTACCTGGATTTGTGGATTCATATCTAGATAACCGCTGACGGATCCCTGGAGGGGGTCGCTCCTCATTTCTTCTCGGAAGGGCACCCGCAAGGGACCCTCTCCCTGTTTACTCTTCCTGTGAAGAGAACCAGGGAGGGGGCGCTGCTGCATCCCCCGTCGCGGGGAAAGCGGCAGCTCCATCTCCCGGAAGAACTTTCCGCTGACCTCGGCCTTCACTTCCGGCCGACCGACCTTTGGCCTCTTCGATTTTCATTCCTTGGAAGTGCCTTCCCTTCGCGGTGCTCCGGGCCGAGGACAACTCCCAAGGGACGCTCCCCAATTTTCTCTGAAGGGCTCTCTCCGAAGGGAGCAGCGCGCTTCTTGCACTCTGGAGTCATCATCAATCCACCAGCTCTGTGATACAAGATGGAGGGTCCTCCCCGAGGGAGAAGGGGGACAGCTCCATTTTCACAACCGGAAGGGAACTTCGAAGGGAACCGGCTCCTTGATTCCTGGAAGGACTTTCAATCCCAGCTACTCAGCGGGGGCATCCATGGGTTTCTGGCTGCTGCCACCAGTGCCGCACCCGAATAGGCTGACCAACGTCATCCCGCAGGAAGGAGGGGCTTGAAAACTACGACGCAACCCCCGTTCTCGGCGTCGACGACCCTTCCCCGGGCGGGATTCGAACCCACGACGCTTGATGGTGCCAGGCGTGGAGGCCGCAGCAGCCACGAGGCTGTCAACGCAGGCCAAGAGCAAGGACGCGGGGGGCATTCCCGCGTCTTCGCGTAGGGAAACGCAACAGGTGAAGAACAAGGTCCGCTCCCCCCTCTCCTATTCTCCGGCGAAGACGCAGATCGGACTGAGAGAACTCCCTCCGAAGGGAACGTGTACTCTGCGATGTCCTGGAAGCACCCCGGAGGACCAACTTTCGATCCCGGACAGTCAACGGGGACAACCGGCTTCAACCAGCGTCCTCAAGAAGTTAGAACTCGAAATCGACGATGCACCCCGCGTTCCCGGGGACCATTCCCCGGGCGGGGTTCGAACCAGCGATACCTGGTGCACTACGCACGGAGACCGCGGCAGCCACGCAAGGTTTCCGCCACCCCGAGAGTCCCACCACCTAGATCCGACCAGCTGCTGCTTGATCCCTCCCCACTGCATCCCCTCCTCTCCTTTATTTTCATTCTCTCGATTCCCACAGATGACCCCGGGGCACGCCCTGAGGGAGCGAGTGGCAGTCATTCGGCCCTCGTCGGACGCCACGTGCTGGGACGCGCGCGCGCGTGCGCTCACGCCTTCGGATCTGAGGTGTAGCGCCAGGAGACTTTCGCTGCACGCAGTCTCAGGGGAGCACAGACGCAACGGTCAGCTGACCTTGACAGGAGACAGCAGAACGGATTTCTGACGAGAGCACCCACTCGTGCGGTCGTCAAGGGCTTCCGCGGCCACTCCCCGCTTCCGAGTGTCCCTTCGCAGAGACGAAGCCGTGAGACGATGCCTTTTCTTTTTCTTTTTCCTGCGCAATGAAACAGAGAGGTCGAAAGGTCATCGCTGAGATGCGGAGGAAACGAGGAGAATTCCGGGAGCGAATCGCGCACGCTCCGTTCCGATCCGCGCTCATCTCCCGGCGCAGAGGATTCTGCGCTGATTCCGATCGGCTGCTGCAGTTGCGGCGGCGGATACCCGGACCGACGGACCGGAGCGCAGCATTCCTCGCGGTGCGCAGGGGGGCCAACCGTCCTCAAGCGCAGGAGATTCCTGAAGGCGCCGTTGCTCTTCAGTGCGCGTCCGCGACGACCGGGATGGGGGGGCGGCATATTTCGGCGCGCGACCGGAAGCTATCACCTTTCGTGTGAGGCCGGACACCCCGGTGTCGACACCCAGGACGGGGTGCGCGCGGTCTCCTCGCATCTCCCGGGAAGAGGGAAGGGAGTGAGGAAAGGGACTTCGCCGGGCTGGTTTCCCGACCTGGGCGCCTTCCAGGAAAGCGCAAGGTGAAAAATAGGGCGCGTGACGACAGACACCATGGAGTATCCTACGAGGTTTGCTGCAAAAATAGGCGGTCCCATTTCGGCGGGAAGGGGAGCTGTCGAAGGATCCTGCCCTCCTCCCCCCTTCCTCCTCGAGAGCGTGTGAGACAGTGGAACCGCCTGGAAGCCCCTCAAAAGGGTCGCTTTCGTCCCGCGGTGGGGTTGGAGGAGAGGAGCCGTAGGTACGGACGCGTGCTAGGCACCAGTGAAGCGAAGTTGCCATGGGCGACTGCGCAGGCAGGGAAGCTCTTGGAGCTGGGACGGGTTGGAGGGGCACTCGTCCGAGGGACGCATCCCCCGCGCGGAAACCATGGACACCGGGAGCGGGCAAGGAACTTTGCCGCCACGCTGAGGCGGCATCCGGGACTGGGGAGGAGGAAAGGAGGAACCGCGCAGACTCAGGACGTACCAAAAGCACCGTGTCCCGGGGCGGGGACGAGACGTGGAGATCCGCGCCCGACCAGAAGGGTGGATGACCACCACCAAGCAGACATCCTCCCTTGACGTCTTCCTCCACGTGGACGTCCCTCAGAAAGGCACTGGTCCCTTCTCAGAAAGAGGTGCGGCGTGCGCACCCCGGGGGGCGTTCCCGCGCACGGGCGGGGAGCGCCTGTCCACCCCACAGGGGCCGACGATCGACGAATCCTCCTGAGATGAGCGAACCCTCGGCTAGGGACGATGGGCAACGAGGGCGTACGCGGTCGGGCAGGGATGACTCCCTGGAATGAAGGGCTCCGCGCCCGCCCCTTCCCCTCCCATTCTCGCCTTCGGCATTCGAACGAGAGGACAGGAGGAGGGAGGCGTCCTCCCCCGGACCGGTCCTCGTGGAGTCTCTCGCGGTCGACTCCGACCGGAAGTTCCACGTGGGAACGATCATCCCGGCTTTTTTGGTCCCGGGATCGGAGCGACTGAACTTCCCTCTGATCTCTTTTTATTGCAAACAGGGCGAGGGGGGGGAGGAGGGACTCCTCCCCTTTTGCAGGTCCCGTCCTTCCCCTCGGGATCGGGGACGCAGCGCCAGGGCCGGTCCGTCCGTCCAGAGCCTCGCCCGCCTCCGGAGGAAACCGCGAAAGAGGGAGGGGAGCGCTCCTGCGGGACTCATGACGGGAAGGAAGGGCACGGAAGGAGCGGGGAGAGCCCTCGAACGAGGGGGAGCTCGCGTTCTTCCCCTCCCTTCTTTCCTTCAGCTTCCCGTGGCAGTCCGTCGTGGAGCTGCCCTCGCCAAAGACTCGCCCGCCCATGGGGTGGAGCCCCACAACCCAGTCGGGCGCCATGGGAGTCCCCACTTCCACGTGGAAGGGATGGGGGGAATAAGGGATAATGACGAAGTGGTTCTCAGATGCAGAAAGGGGAGGGCACAGGTACGACCGAAGGTCCCACGGCCTCTTCTCAACTCCGAAAGAGGGGTAGCGGGAGGGGAGGAGGCTTGGAATTTCGGAGGGAGTAGCGGGGATCGGGATCGGAAGAGGGAAGCGGAGGGGGTTCTTGCTGGAGCCGGCTCCGTCGTGGCAAGGCGAGCGCCGTCATCGACCCTTCTCCTTCCCCACCCGGCTTCAGAGGGAGGGAGAAGGGGATGAGAGGAAGGGAGAGAGATACCCATGCCTTCCGGATTCTTGGAGACAGAGGGAGTCCCCGGTTTGGCGGAGAACGAGACCGTCCCGGAAGGGATGAGTGGAGGATGGGGGCGATTCCCCCTCGCCCCCCTTCCTTCCAATATGCATCCGCCCGAGGTGGCCGAACGATTCCGCGGGAGAGCAGGAAGCTGGCGCTCAGCTTGAGAAGACCGAAAGAGCGCGCGGATGGGGCAGGATGGGAGACGTAGAAGGGGAAGGTCTTCTATATTCCCTCCGACGGGCGCTCGCGAGTTGATCTGGCGAGGAGGAAGGCGGGCGGCCCTCTCCTCTCCTTCTCTTCCATCCTTCCCTCTCATTCACCCATTCCAGTTATGGGAACACCTCCCTAGGAGCCGAGCGGGGTCCTAACTGTTCCCAGCTTTCTCTGTCGCCATGGTTCCCGCGTCCCTTTTGGCATTAGATCCTCCTTCTCCTTCCTTATCGTCTTTTCCGGAAGGGAAAGCAGTGCGCCGCTTATCAGCCCTTCTTCCCACGAATTTCCCGGCCACGAGCCCGTTCCCCTCCCTTCCTCGCACGTCGCCAGGGAGCCGTGGAGTTCTCGGCGGAACGCGTGGCGGCGACGCTCCAATGGACGGCGCGAATGGCCGATCGATCACCACTCCGTTGCGGGAGATGCAGCAGCCCCACTTCCCTGGGGGGAACTTTCTGCCGACCTCGACCTCCGCCTCTGGCCGACCGACCCTTAGGGCCTCCTCGGTCTCTATCCCTTGGAGGCGCCTTCCCGGAAATTCCCCCGCGGTGCTCCGGGACGGAGACAGCTCCTCCTGGCTTCGATGAAGACAGGAGTCCGCGCTCCCTCTGGGTTAAGGGAGGGGGTGGGGGATGAGCCATCGGGACCGCTAGAACAGAAGGCTTCTGGGGGGGAAGCCTTCGAGGGCGACCTCTGAGGCCGCGAAGGATGACGAGAACGCGTGGCAGAGCGTCCCCCCCCCCATTCCTTGCGTCACCGAAATTCTTCCCGAAGAGAGCAGGTGCTCCTTTTGTCCTCCAGCCAGAGGGAGAGGGACGAGCTGTTTGGGATCGGCCAGCCGCCCTTGAGGCCCGGCACGTCCTGAGAAAGGGCGTTCCCCCTCCTGCTCCGAGAGGCCAGCCAACCCGTGCGGGCATCCCTCTTCCTCCTCCTTCTCCTCCTCCTTTCCCCTACGAGACTTCAAGTGAACTCCTTCTGCTCCCTCCGCCGCGAAAGCCGCATTTCCCGGAGAAGGTCCACTGGCACGTCCCGAAAACGCGTCGGCTTTCCCGATCGCCAGGGCAACTCCGAGGTCAGCGAGTGACCTCTGAATCCGGGACGGTCTTCCAGGAGGAAAACGATCTTTCGCCATCCTAGTTCGTCAAGAGCTCTTGCCTTGGGGCCGACGACTGCCAACCCCCCTCCTTCCCCCAGCTGGCGGCGCAACATCCTTGGCCAAGAGACGCGTCCCCAGAGCAGAAACCATGGATACCGGGAGCGCTCAAGGGACCTTGCTGCCGGCTGAGGCTGCATCCAGGACTGGTGGAGAGGAAAGAGGAGCCGAGCGCGCGCTTTAGAAGACCCTGAGACGTCCTGAGCTCTTCTTCTTCCCGGACCTCCTTCCTCCTACCCCGGAGGTTCTTCTTCTCGTCGCCAAGCAGCCGAGGACCGCGGGAGAGCGCCGGGACAGCAGCGGAGATACGAACGGAGGAGACGGCCGTCCCAATGCTGCGTGCGTGGGGGGAATCGGAGACGCGAGTTCTTGTGCGGCTTCGACCCTGGTTGCGCTGCTGACCTCCCTGGACGAAGAAGCTGCGCAGCATCTCCTCCACGCTCTTCTCCCCCTGAGCGTCGATCTTCGAAAGCGCGTGCCTCCTGCTTCCCAGAGGCAATGGACCCCCCCCCCGCAAGAAGCAGAGAGAAATTCGCTCCTAGGCGTGTTGGACAACGGTCATGGACTTTCTGGATGCGGTTCACCCATAAATTCCTGTCGCAGCAGGGCCTGTCGCAGGTCGGCAATCCGGCAGGAACGCCGGTCACACGCTCTTCGGGTCTCCAGGGTGACGGATGGCATGGTTCCAGGTCACCAGCACAGAACAGTGAGCTCCCAAAGGGAGTGTATGCCGAGGCCCACCATTCTCCTCACCCACCTCCTTCTGAAACGCCATCGCTGCAAGCGTCCTGTGATCTGGGGGCACCGACTGGCGACCACCACGACCGCGAAACCAGCCTTCCCTGGATCACCGCGGAGCGCGTCGTACCGCCAACCACCCTCGGCTGCCACTTCCAGAGAAGCTCCCGCTTGTTCTCGAATGTGAACTTGACGTTGGCCACGGCTATCCGGGCTGAGCATGAGGAAACAGCATCTGACCTCGATGGAGCGATCACTTCAAGGACCGCCTCGATTTGGGGCACGCGAAGCCGAGCGAAGGTCCCGCGACACCGGTGGTTACCTCACTGCACTAATTCCCCGATCCGGGAGTCATCCTCCCGACGTAAGCCCTAGGCGGTTGGCAACGGCCGTGCAGAGTGAGTGAGGACAGCCACCACCTCGTTGCGAGCGCCTCCTCTCTCGAGCCATCGGCTCGAACAGCTCATCCCAGCTGAAGAGGCGGGATGGCAAAGGGGATCCGAGGTCGGCTGCACCCTTCTCTACGAAACCTCAGCTAGCTCTCCCGCAGAAGCTTCCTCAAAAACGCGGCAGTCTTCCATGACCGTCCATAATCCCTATTTGGGCAGGCACAAAAGGGATCGATGGATCTGCAGTCTCTTCCAGCATCGACCTCAGGTCTCCGGAGCACCAGCGTCCGCCGCAGGCCACCTGCTGCAGCTCGTTGCTCCCCCAAGGGATAGAGGTTCCAGCTGCCTACCGGAGGGGTGAAAGTTCTTCTGTTCCCCGTTCCAACAGCGACTGAGCTCCCTGATTGACGAGTCAGCCAGCTGACTCGGCGACTCCAAGCATTCTGGAACAGAGACTGTTCCGGTGGGA
This sequence comes from Raillietiella orientalis, assembly GCA_036172245.1. Lineage (NCBI taxonomy): Eukaryota > Metazoa > Arthropoda > Ichthyostraca > Raillietiellida > Raillietiellidae > Raillietiella > Raillietiella orientalis. Next base: position 1,344,886 of record JAYWIR010000016.1, read on the forward strand.
GGTGCTCTTTGAACCCCTCCCCCATAAAAGCTGAGTTGCCACATCTTGCACGGGGCTGTCCGAGCACAGGACCACACCAATGGGACATCCTGTTCAGCGAGTGCCGACATGTCGAGAGGCATCCCTGCGACCTGCGACCTGGTGCGGGTCCCTCGAGTCGTCCCAGCCACACCTGCCGCCGGACTTCGATGCCTCCTCCCCCGGATGGACACTCTCAGCCTGAGAACACTCCTTTCCCTTGCTGGTCAGTGGAATGTTCCTCCTGGATGGACTGTCCCATCTGATAGTCATCCTACGCCGAGTTCAGAGGGCCTCCACATGGGATGAGCCACTTAAAACCGACCCTCCTCAAAGTCTACGGTGAAACGTAGCCGGATCGGTTTTAAGTGACTCACCTGTAGGGGTCTAAGGACGGTCTAAGCATATGGGAATCCAGAGTAAGAGAAGGCTCGAAGAAGTGTCGGATGCGAGGGTGAGTGAGGAAAACACCATCAACCTCAGCCTCATGTAGGGTCAGCTGGTTAAAACCGATCTGCCTGCAGCCAAGCCCAGCTCCTCCCCGGAGCCAGGCACGAGGAGAGGGCCGGTTTCGAGTGGCTCACCCCGGAGCACGCTGGCAGCTGTAAGAAGGGCAGCAGAACGGGGAGCATGGAAGTAGGTCTGCTTTGTCAGAGGAGGTCAGGAAAGGATTCCATGGCCCTCACACACATTACACCGATGTCATTCTATTTACTGCCCTTCCCCTCTGCCTCTTCAACCCCACCTAGGGGACCCATAATTGTGCTGCGGGCAGTAACCCTCTTGTCTCTGGGAAGCGAGTCCCACTAGCATGCATATTTATATATGTATGTGTGCGTGCTGTGTGTGTGTTCGGTTTCTACTTATGTATAAGTGCGTAACCCTGCGTTACCAGGTAATAGAAACGTTCTCTCTGCAGTTCCGCTTTTCATCAACCCTTCCCGCGTGGCGGAATGCACCCGGAGTCGCTGTCGAGTTGTGCGATCCTCTCTGTCCCATGATGGAGAAGAAGGAGGCAGCTTCCTTTTTGCTGGCTACAGCCGCGGGAAGCCGCCTGCCACACGAAAGAGCTCATCACGTCCAAGAACTGCATCCGGAGATGCAGGGGCCGCCGCTCCGGAAGCCCCCTGCATCTCCAGAAGGCAAGCGATGGTCCTGCGGGTGTCGGCAACTCAGCACAATACTTCGTGCGGGGCTGCGCACCGAGCGCCGGAGATGCCTCCCTTCCTTCAAGATGAAGGTCGCTACGCGCCGCCTCGTCACTCAGCTGACGATGCGACGCTGGTGGTGCGTAGGCAGATCTGAGGCGGTCTGTCGTCTGGGAAGGTGCGAAGGACGACGCTGCCCCGGAAACGCAGCCCTGAGGATCCGCGCTCGTTCCGCTTCGCATTCGGACCCATCCCGAGCTTTTGCAGAGGTCTGTTCACCCTCTCCCCCCCTCCTTCTGGCCGTCCAATCCGAAGGCAGCCTTCCAAGGTCGCTTCCGTTTCCGGCGACGGCGAAGAGCTCGCGCACTGGATTTCGTGGAAAGCAGTATCGGGCAGTTTGCGGCTTCCGGGCGGATGCACGCGGGAACACCACGGGAGGAACTCTCCCACTGCCAGAACATCAGACGTGTATGAACACTGACATCGCCGACGGTGGTACCATAGCTGATCGGCAGTGATCCTCTTCCTCCCTTCCTTTTCCTCTTCTCTTTCTCCTTCCATCTCTCTTCCTCCTTCTCCTCCGTTCCTCTTCCTCCTCCACCTTCTTCATCCCTTCCTTCTGATCCTCCCCACGTGAAACCCGCAGTGCTCCTGACTTGTGCTGCCTGCGCACGCGCCTCTCTCAGTCACCGCAAATCCTTGACGATTGGTCCGACGTCGCATGATCTTAGTTGATCATGCATAGTTGTTATGAAGTAGTTGTCAGACAGGGACCATGAAGTTGTCATCTTCCCGTTTATGGTCCACGGGCGCTCCCGTCACGGAAAGCGATCGGAGCGGCATCGGGGCGATGGAAACCGGACACTGAAAGGCAGGGAGGGTTGTCACGGCCCTCACGGGATTCCTCGGGGGGGGGGGGGGGAGTGAGTACCAGCTCACCGACTCCTGCTCAGCGCGAGCACCTCTGCTTTCCCTCACGAGTGCTTGGGTGGGTCCCCTGAGCGAGCAGCGCTGCACCTCATCTTTCTCTCTGCTCCGGCGAAATCACTGAAACAGCTGTTCGTGCCTTCCTCCCCCCCCTCACTTCCCACCAGCGCTACCAAGGGTTCGGTGGCCGATCCCTTGGTGGCGCCCAAAGGTGGAAGTGGGATGGAAGCTGTACGGGGCTAAGATTGGACCGTGAGGAGTTCCCGTTAACCTGCTACCCCGCTGCGGGAGTAAAATTGGAGGGGGGGAGGGAATCAGATCCCGCGATTTCAGATCGTAGGGAACCGAAAGACTAAACCAGGAGCGATCTCAGCGCAAAACAAGGAAAAAAACGCCCGAGGCGCGGTGGTCCTCAGCTTTGTCTCCGTCATCAGCAGCGACCCGTGAGCATTTCCCTTCTCCTCTCCCCCAGGAACACGAGCCGCATCCCAGAAACCGGATCTTTCGGAGGAGGGGGCAAGGCGTTCCCGTTTATCCCGTGCCAGTGCTCCCATGAAGGTTGTCGCTATTTATAGGCACGAACCGATCCCGTTTCTGCATCTCACGGTGGTGCAGGCGGTCACACGTGATCAGGACGGTGTTTTTTTTCCCGGCGGGGAAGGGGCGGAAAAGCAGGGGTGCCTCCCTGGTAGCCGCCTGCTGAGCGTTGGGAGGGTCTTCCGAGGCGTTGCTCCTCCCCGAAGGCAGCGGTCGCGCCCCTCTGCGTTGAAGTGGGAAAGGTGGAAGGGAAGGGGAGAAGGAGGTCGTCCGGGAAGACGTGGAATTTGCGCGAAATCGAGAGGAGAAAGAGCACGGACGAGGACCTCGGACCTCCCGAAGAAGGAGTCCACCTGGCCCCTTCCTGCGGCTTGGTCGCCGAAGTTTCGCGACGAAGACCTCTTCTCCTCCGGGAGCTTCCCGAGACGGTCCATGCTGCGCAGGGAGTGAGAGAAGGAAAGCGAGGGGAACGGAAAGGAGCAGGGCAGGACCTCGGGACTTCGGTTGGATCGCAGCTCCCTCGCCCGGGATGGCATCTTCCCCCCGCCTTTCTCCCTCCTCCACGCCATCTGTGAGGCGAGACGCGGACGCTGCCGCGCCACTCGACGGCGGAAGGCCAGGAGGCACCGTCGGGGAAGGTGGGCAGGGGTTGAAGGAGAGTGGAGGGGTGATAGCAGGACCTGCAACAGCAACAGGCGAGCTCCCGCCTCCAGCACCAGCACGCAGCCGCCCTTCCTCGTTTGCGCGCCGGGGAGCGAACTCCGAGCATGAGGAGACAGGGGGAAGGCAGCGAGCGCGCTAGGAGCCGAGCGCAGGGAGAAGAACCGACCGGGTCCTCCGAACGCGAAGAGGCACCCTCCTGTATCCCCTTCCCCCCCTTAGGGGGTCAGAATCTGTTCCCAAATCGTCTTCCGCGAGGGTGGCCCCCTCGCGGCGGTGTTCGAGGGTTGCGGCAGGGCCGGTAGGAGTGGAGAGTGGGTAGTTGCAAGGCTCCTTCCGACCGTGGTCGCGAAGAAGTCGAGGAACCGTCTGGACTTCTCTCGCCGGAGGAAGAGGAGGGGGAGAGACGGTAGCCACGATGACTCCCCCGCCTCCTTCGCTTCCGCCGCCTTTTGTCCTCTTCCTCACTCCCCCTCCCTATCTACCAGGCTTGGGAAAACCCAGGAGGCGCGAGCGGGATGGAGACAGGCATGTCCGAGGCCACCCGAGAGCTCCGCCGTGTGCGCGTCTCTGGAGCCGCCTTGGAGAACGCCCGCACTATCGGGGGCCGCGGCAGCGGCGTCCTGATTTGCCCCCGTCCGCTCCGGGGGCGGGGAGGGGGGAAGCGTGCAGGGAAAGGACGGCGAGGACCACGCAGCCACCCACGGAACTCACTGGGTGCAGAGGTGCAGGAGGCCTTCCCTACTTCCCATTCCGCCTGCGAGTCGGAGGTGGCCAGAGACCTCCTCGCTCCCTCCTCTTCCCGTGGCCCGAGCGTTCGGGAGCCCTCTGCGCGATCTGGAGGAGGAGGAGCGTCCCGGAAAGACCACCACGATCGCCTCTGTCAAAAGGGATATTTCAAGAAGAGGGGGAGGAGGAGGAAGGGAGGAAAATGAGTGGTTTTGCTCCTGAGCGCCGCGGACCGCGGAGATGGTTAACGCCTCGTACGCGCGTAGGCGTGGGTGCTTCGCCGCCGACGGGAGCGACTTGGCGAAAAAACTCAGGGTGTGCCGTCACTCCCGGTCGTCGCCTCTGGCGCCGGTTCTTTTCCGATGAAGAAAAAAAAAATCAGTTCCGGAGGCGCCTGTCCGTCTCCCTGGTTTCCTATCGACCCTGCCCTACGCGTAGTGTGTGCGTGGCACTCGCGTCTTCCTCCCACTACGGGGAAATGGGGAGCAACACACACACACAAACGTTGCTCACGGGCAGTATCGCCGCCGCTGAACGAAAGGGAGGCGCGATCATTGCTGGTTGAAACACACACAAGTCCAAGATGAGGCGTTGCCTTGGAAACGTAGCTATCGTCTGGGTTTGGGAGCCACCACCACCTTTTCGGAGCCGTCGAGCGGCTGGTGGCAGTTCGACGATGGCGGCAATCCGGCGAAGGAGAAAGGAGAAGGGACTCTCCACCTTGTGCTGCCCACAGCCCCAGGGAGCACGAGGGCCTCGCCGACTGCCCCCCGTGCTCCTCGAGGCAGAGGACGGACAGGCGTGGGCTGATAGAGGGAGCGGCGGGGACGCAACGTGTCCGCCGCTGGCGCGCAGGACGACGAGGAGAATCACAAGGAAGGGGTGAGGGGGTGAGGGGGGAGGTGGAAGGAAGGAAGGACTCGGGCAAATCGATCCGGCTTGATCCCACGCTCTCTCTGCCCCTTTCCGCTTTCCTGCAAGGAACAGGGAGGCGGCTGCTAGATCAGGAAAGAGGCGGAGAGGAGGAGGCAGCAAGCGGGGGGAAGCGCTCCTCCCCTCACCCTCCCCCACTCTCTCTCCTCCACGTCTGTCTGGAGTACCACGCGGGTTCGGCGCTGCGCACAGCCCGCGGTGTCGTTGCCCTCGTCGCTTCCCCGGCCGTGCATCCCGAGGGTAGAAAGAGCGAGATGACTTTTTTGCTGCTGGGTTCCCTGGGATCGATTTCCCCCCCCCCCTCCCCCCTCTTGGTTCCAGACGAGTATGGAGGGCGGGCGGGGAAAAGGGGAGAGTGGCGGAGCAAGGGGAGCGCAGAAGGGCTGGGAAAGGAAGGTATGACGGGAAGGGGGGGGGGGGGGGGGGAGAAACGGGACTTGTTCCTTCCGGATGGAGGGGGGGGGAGGAAGACGAGGAGGGTCGGAGGTCTCCTCGTGTGCGTGGGACGGAGGGCGGTCGGTGCGCCGGCGCGCGCACGTGCATGCAGACGTCCGGCCGCGTCACGCGTCGCGCGCGGTGGAAGGCCGACGGCGGGCGAGGCGTCCGCACGTCGCGCCGCCACCGCCTCCGCCGCGCGCGCACTCCTCGTCCGCGAGGCGGCGGCGGCGGCGCTTCGCGCGACCTTTGCCTGCCCGTCGTCAGCTGCTCGCCCGCTCGCTCGCGTACCACGTGGGTGCGTGCGGCGGCGGCGGCGGCGACGACGGCGGCTGGCTGCTCGGCAGGGAAATACTGCGGGCGCCCTCCGCCGCCGTGGACCAGTCGCGCTCCCGTGCGTGCGCAGCGCGGTAGGAGGTGCTTCCTGCGTCCCGCGCACTACCGTCGCAGCTGAAGCCGCCGCCGCCCGTGCTCACGACCCCTCAGCCGCGGCGCATCGGAGAGTCCAACCTCTCCTCCCGCCCTCCCCCCGTCCCCGTCGGCGAACTCCAACGCTCCGGGAGCCCCCGAGCCCCCCTTCGACCTGCTCTCCCTCTCGTCCTCCCGTGCGGACCGCATCCCCAGCCCAGGCGGCAGCAGCAGCAGCGACCGCGATGTCGGAAGAGCCCACTTGTGCGCTCTTCGCAAGCTGTGCCGTGACAACCGTCGCATCTCCCGGACGACGCGGGTGGAACCGCGCAAGAAGGCTCCCGGCATGAAGACCGTAAGGACCTGCGCGAAAGTGTCCGGCAAGAGGAAAGACTGCTACTGCGTCCTCCCCCTGTCCTGCCAGAGGAAGGACCGGGATCACTGCTGCAAGAGCACGTCCCGGGATTCAGGGGTCGACGGTCTCAAGGACTCTCCCGAGGCGTCCAGCAACAGCGACGGCGACCTCTCCGAGTACATCGTTGATCCCATCACGCTGACCACTTACGTGAAAGGCGCATTTTTGGGGAAGGTAGGAAAGCGGGAGGAGGGAGGACGTCTTCGCGACGAGACGCGGACTTGGAAACGGAAATGCCGTCAGTGTGGTTCTGGGTCGACCCCTAGGTCCCCGCTCGGTTGGATTCGGGCGCTTTTGCCGCTCCCACCCTCTCCCCCCGCCTGCCTTGCTCGCGTCCCTCCTGTTTCTGAGCGCCACCTTTGCGGCCACGCGCTCCACCGCAGCCGCCGCGATGCCGAGGTCGCGTGCAGGGCACTCCGCGGCGGCGCGCGCTTCCCACAGCAGCCGTGGAGAGGGGAGCTGGAGGAGCGCGAAGGGGAGGGAGGGGGAATGGACGGACCGTCGCGGTCCCTCCTGCGGGCGAGGGACCACGGCGGCGAGGCACTGAGGTCGCCGCCGGGCCCTGCGCTATGGAGGAGCGAAGCCCGGGGGGGGAGGGGGACGGTCACCCGCCGCTCCATCAGCCATCCCTCTCTCTCTCTCGGCTCTTCTTCAGAGGAGTCTCCGCGTCGCGGACAGTGGCCGACGGAAGTGCCACCGTCTCCTTCCGAGACTTTCTGGTCCACTTTCCCCTTCCTCCCCACGAGACGTCTCCGCTGCTAACGCGCCCAGGTGGCTGGGCGGGGGAGAGGCTCCAGGAAGAGTCTCCTTCCCTCCTCCTTTCTACAACGGGGGGTGGGTGGGGAGAAAGGAGGGTCTGTGAGTAAGAATGCTGAAGGGATAGTGGACGACGGTCCTCGCCAGGTTCACGCCATGGAGTCGAAGGACCTGCGCGGAATGAGATGGGAGGAGAGAGGGCGCACCACCGACCATTCCCTTCCGGTCGAGTCCCTCTGGAGGTGGACCTCCCGGAGACGCTTCCCTACCCCCTCACGTTCAGGGTGGAGGGTGCCTGTATGAGGAGGTCCAGCACCTGCGCATGCGCGCGCGCGAGAGAGAGAGACAGAGAGAGAGGAAGAGGAAGTGAGAGAGAAGAAACAGAGGAGGCTGCCACCCACGCGTCCCATTGTTTCTTTTGTTCGCCGAACGGCACCGTCCGAGAGGCTCCCCCTCCTTTCCGTTTTACCGCCGCAAAGAATGCGATCTGAGAGAGGCAGAGTGCAGGAAAAGACTCTCCGGGATCTGTTGGTACGGCTTCGGGTTCGACTCGGGCGGGCAGAGGCTCAGGCGGGCATTGCCGCCCGCGTCAGCACGCCTGAGCCTCTGCTCCGCGAACAGGCGACTGCGAACAGCTTGCGGTTTCTCCCCCCTTGATTCCTTCCTTCCTCGTCTCTCCCCCCCTTCCCTCTCTCCGCCTCTCGCTTGCGCGCACGTGCGCACGCGCGTTCTTTCTCTTTTTTTCTTTGCTGTTATCTCTTCTCAGAGAGGAAGGTCCGAGAACTCGGCGGCGGCGCGGGAGACCGCGTCTCCCCAATCGAGAAGAGCGCGCGCGCGCTCGGCAGCCGTGGCGGCGCAGTCCTGACCAGGTAAACCCCCCTCTTCCCCATTTCGGCCGCCTCCTGCCTGGACGAGACGACGGGCGAACTACTGGGTGTCCCCCTTCGTCCCCTTTTCCGGTGCCCGAAATCGCCGCGCGCACGCGCGCCTACGAGGAGCGATCCTCGAAAACACCGCTGTCGTGCATCCGTCTCGAAGATCCGCCTTCCCCCGAAGAAGGGGAGAAACCGCGCTTCGGGGTACTCGAAAGTCACTCGGATCAGCCTTCGCGAGTTGAGGGTCGCGGGGCTCTTCCCTCCCTGCCTCTCTCCCGAGAGAGCCTTTTCCCTCTGACACAATAAGAAAAGCTCCCATCTGTGTGTTCAGCCCCACTGGAATGCAGGGTTCGCACAGGTTTTTTAATTGTCTCCCTCCAAGTTGCTATAGCGAGCTGGTGATGCAGAAGGACCGCCCGAGGCTGTTGTTCCGCGGGAATTCGCTGGGATGCCGTCGACTCCGGGCCTGCGCGCGTTTTCCCTCGACGGTGGTTTTCGATGGTATCGTCCCTGTGTCGTCTTCCCTCTCCTTTTTTTAGGCGCGACTATCCGGTTCCCGTTTCGACCTGCACTCGACGAAATAAAGCTTTCCCCTGCGGGGAAGAGGGGGACTGTTCTCCGTTCCGTCACGAGCGCGTTCTTCGAGCAGGCGTTCGAGCACTTTCTCTGCACGCGTTTATCGGCAACGGAAGGGAAGAAGGCCCTTGGCAATCAGACATCAGAAAGAGGTCGAAGAACAGGCAGTTTACAAAAACGCTGTTTTGCCTCGCAACATCGAAGGTAGGAAAGGATATTCGAAGACGGTGAATGGTGGAAGCGATGCGGCGAACGCCAATCACGAAGCGAGCGACAACAATGGCGAGAAAGACGACGACAATGAAACGAACGAGCGACTATGGCAACCATAAAGCGAGGGGCAACAATGGCGAAAACGATGAGACTCAAAAATGCTTAGCAGCGGGTTTTCAGAGAACTTGCGAAGCGCCCGCACGTCGCAGCAAGCGGAGAACCAAAGATGTCATGGAGTTGCCTCAGCCGGTGTTACCGATTTAAACCCCATTTCTCAGCAAGGCGAATGCCCCAAGTCGAAGGCAGGGGAGCAAGCGAGAAGGGGAAAAGGAGACTGCAAAGAAGGGGAGGAGCAAGACAAGCCAAGGAGAGAGGGAAGAAAAAAAAATGGTGAACTTCCTGAACTGGCATGCGGCTAGGACCAACGACGCCTCCGCTTCCATGCTGTCAGGCTACGCGGTCTACTCAGGAGTGCAGGCGTCTGCAGCAGCAGCAGTCACTTGACGCAGCTCGCAGCTGACTGTCGGTGCCCGCGCCCGCCCAGAATCTCGGGCAAAGCAATCCGGGCAAAGGTGCGCAGATGTTTCCGCTTCTGCCTCAGGGAAGGGGAGCCGAGGAGGAACGAGACCGACAGGACGGACGGCTCTGCCCGACAACTCGGCAGCTCGTGAAGCAGATAGGTGCGCGTTCTGGCAGCTGCCGAGACTTGCGACGCATTTGTTTTCCCCGTTAGCAGTTTCTCCTGGACGCGGAGCGGCCGGGGAAGGAGCAGCTCGTCGAGAGCCTGCAGCCTTCCTCATCCCTCGACCGTCCTGTCTTGGAAAGGAAAGCATGCCGCAGGGACGGTACTCCGAAAGCGTCCCGGTGAGGAAGTCGGAGATTTCGAAAGACACCGAAGGAGGACCCTTCCTCGGTGCAGGATCTCCCGTTTCCGGAAAGCCGTTGGGAATGTCCTGCTGCGAATTCTGTCGGTGGTGGTAGAGAGGACAGCGAAAATCACCCGAAAGATCCGGCAATCTGCCTGTGAGAAAAGCAAAGAGTATCAGGGGTGGTGGTCTAGAAATGGGCGAGGGAGCAGACTGTGGAGGTGGCTTCAACTAAGGGTCACCGACCTCTCCCCCTGTTGTCGGGATGTTCTCCCTTGTAACGCCCTTCACGCACTGGATGGAAATGGGGCCTCGTGGCGTTCCTGGGAAGCGCCGCCGAGGTTGAGAGGTCGCGTGCCCCCCGACTCTTCCCAAAACTCAACGGTGGACTCCTCTTCCCCCTCCCCTTCCATAGCACAGGAGGAGGCGTGGTAGCAGAGGTCCCTTCCAGAGGACACGCGCGCCCCTTCCTAGAGGAAGGAGCTACCAGCGCCCTCTTCCCAATTCATGAGCCGCCTTTGTGGTACCAGACGACAGGTTTCTGCGAGACCCCTGAGGCGGCAGCCTTCCTCGAAGAACAGCCGCTCTATTCCCCCGTCCCTCTATCTCGTTCCCCTGGGAACGGCGCGATTTCGGATGCACCGATCTCCTCCCCCTCCATTCTGTTCGGTTGTCGAGTGCAGCTGTCGCCGCCGGGCGAGCGACGACCCCTCGCGCATCGACGGGAGCTCCAGCAGCGGGCGGATGAGAGGCAGGTTGACCAATCCGGAGGACCCACCCCACGCCACCCCCCTCCATCCCTCTTCGAGGCGTGGATCAGAACGCTTCATCCCGGCCAGCACCCTAGTGCTTCGGGCGGGAAGGTCCGCGCGCGTTCCCTTCCATCCCCCGCCACCTCCTCCCGTCCCTGGGGAAGGCTGAGGGAGGACAGTGGCCTGCGCCGCTGCGGGGCAGACTATTCTCCCTCCCTTCCTTTCTTCACTCCCCCCCCCCGCCCTTCCCTCGCCGCAGCCGCTGTTGCTGCCTCAGTCCATTCCCTTCAATTCGTTCATTCTTTCTCTTTACAGGGCGGCTTCGCCAGGGTCCATGAGGTCACCGACCTCACCTCCGGCGTCGTCTACGCCGGAAAGATCATCTCGAAGAGTCGCATCACGAAACTCCATCACAGTGAAAAGGTAAGGGCCCTCCCCTTCCCATCACTCCTCTCCCGGAGGACTCCTAGCAGCGAGTCCTGGAAGGGGGAAAAGAGGATGGAACGTGGAAGGGGGTGGGAGTGGGGGAAAGATCCCTAAACTCCTGGAGCTGGACTCGCGAGGCGAAGAGGATTCTTAACCTCTCGCCACTCTTCCTTCTATCTCCCGGACGAGGTTTCCGGGAGTCTCAGGCCACCGGGAGGCAGGAGAGGGTTCAGAAGAAAGAAGGACTCGCGCTTCGAGGGAAGGGGACGTCGCAGAGAGGGAGAACCGGGAGCGGGGAATTTCCAGCTTCTCTTTGCTTTGCACTGACGTCGCTCCTGGAGCTCTTGGGATCTCCGCCGCCGAATGGGCAGCAGCGGAGCCAGGTGTCTTCCCCTTCCTCTTCCGGGACGCTCTCTCAGCGACCCTTCCTCTTTTCCTTCCTCTCCCGGGGCATCTCTGGAAGCAGTTCCCTCGCCTCCTCAAATGAGGGAACTTGCATCTGTCCTTCGAAGTCCAGCCCTCGTCTTCCGTCGCCTGTGCGGCCCTCCACCGCACCCCATTCTTGCAGTCTGCCCCTCCTGGGGGAACCGCCGAACAAAACACGCCTGCTCGAGAGCTGGGGCAGGGGTGAGGAAGGGAGCCCGCGAACCTTCAGAGAGCCTTGTGACTTTCGCGGGCGGAGGCGCTCTTCGTGGATGGCGGCGAGCGGAGTCCTCTGAGGGCACCGTTCGATCGCCTCTCTGCCTAGAGGCGGCGATAGGGTCACCGCCGAAGAACGAGCGGATTGGGCGAGACGCGAGAGGTGCTTCCTACCGGAGGAGCCTTCCGGAGAGAGAGAAGACCGAGAAGACGCCCGGGGCAGGACAGAGGAGGGACGTGGGTCTCATTCCTCCGGAAGGCAGGACGACCCTCTTCCGGGAGCCCTTCCAGCTGCACCCCCGAGGGGTCGCCGTCAGTCATGCGAGGGTCTCTCGGAGAAGTGGGTCCTGGAATCCGCAAGGATCCCGGCACCGGGGATCAGGAACCCCGGGAAATTGGGCGTGCTCGTGCGGTGTTCCGTTTTCAAGGGCTCTTGGGCCACGCCCCCCTCAATTGGACGATGTCCTGGACCACGTGGGGCGTCTGGGGGATGCGACCCCTGATCTGAATTTCCCCTCGTCCTCAAAGGTCGCTCCGGAACCGTCCTGAATCCCCCCGGCTGGGTTTCTTCCAGTGCCCACCCGCCCGATGTCGCCGAGGATGGGTGTCTCTGGAGGCTATCACACCTTGCTCCCAGACCTAGCAAAAGGTCACCTTCTCCAGGCAACTCCTCGAGGCTGTCCGGTGTCGGAGGCGAGAGTGGTACTTGGCTCCACTCCTAGTGACCCGACCTCGGTCTCGATGGGATCAGAGGAATCGGCTCCCAGGAGCAAGCTATTCCCAGGCGCAAGATCCTCTCTCCTAGTCACGGGCACTGCCTCAAGCGAAGAGGAGTGGGGAGGGAAGGGACGGGGTGCTTCCTCCGTCCGTCCGGCAGCGGATCGCGAGTGACCTTGAGACCCGGCGGAGCACGTCATCCGACGTTAGCTGAATTCCAGGTCTCCCTGCCTTTTCAGATATCACGGGAGATCGAGCTGCACAGCGGGCTGAAGCACAGGAACGTAGTCCGTTTCCATCGTTACTTCGAGGACAGCAAGAACATCTACATCATCCTGGAGAACTGCCCGAAGAAGGTGAGGGCACCGGGGAGGGAACCTCGCTTCGCTCCCGACCCTTTTCCTCCGGGAGGGATCGAAGGTCCGGGAACCTCTCCTTGCGCCCATCCCACCCCACCCCACCCCCTCTTTTCGATAGCCTGTCGACCGCTGTTCCCGGGAAAGCGGCGAGCAAGGGAAGGAGACGAGGGTCTGTATCCCGAAGGCGACGCAGACCGGTCGCGGTCAGAGGGAAGTGACCTGGAATCCAGCTCGCGGACACGTCACCCTCCTTCCTTGAAGCGTGGCCTGAGTGTCTGGGGCATACGCGGGCTCCACAGGATACCGTCGTAACATCCCTTTCAAGGCCCATTTGGGTCCTTCCGGGAGGATCCCTGTGGTTCTCACACCTCTTTCATTCCCCTCCCCCCCTTCCCCCTTGCTAAAGAGAGGCGAAGGAGGAAGTGCCTCCGTGATCCGTATAACCGTGATGACCGTTCCCGTTGGAGTCCTGCAGGCGGGCGCCACCGCGCGGTGTGCCTTCGTCTTCGTTCGCGTTTCCCCTGCCCCTCGGGGGCTAACGAACGTCTCACTCCAGCCGTTCCTTCGGGCGCGCCGGCGGCGCCGAAACTTCCGGGAATGCGGGAAGGAGGGACATGCTTTCGGGCGCTGCGGCGTTGTCGGACAGCTGGAAGTCGAACTTGCCCGAGTAGTCGATTCGCTTCGGAGGCACCTGGACTTGTTCCTCTACACCCACTCCCCGCAGCCCTGGGCCACAATTCCCCTACCCCCCTTTTCCTGTGTGCGGGGGCGCGCGCGCGGGTGAACGAGCGTGCCGGTGACCCCGGCCTGTCTTCCGTCTCCCGCAGTCGCTGTTCCACGTCCTGCACAACAGGAGGTCTCTCACCGAGCCCGAGGTCAGGTACTACCTGCGCCAGCTGGTGGAAGGCGTCCGCTACGTCCACTCGGAGCAGATCGTCCACCGGGACCTGAAGCTGGGCAACATGTTCCTCTCCCAGGACATGGTGACCAAAGTGGGGGACTTCGGTCTCGCGTCCCGAGTGAACGGGAACTTGGCCGTGTAAGTTGCTGGACTCCGGCCCGTCCTGGGTCGCGGCGCCCGAAGAGGAGGAGGAGGAGAGCGGGTTGACTCCCTCCCGATTTGGGGCAAGCCCTGAGGCTCGGCCTCACCTCTTCCTGTGACCCCAGCCACTTTCCCGGAGGAACCTCCCGCACACCCTGGAGAGCTACATTAAACTCCCTCCTTCCCTATCTTTTTCCCTTCCCCTCCTCGCGCACTCTCCTGGAGAGGAAAAGGGAAAAAGATAGGTCGTCGCTTCCAAAGCCACTCCTCCTCCTCGCGCGTCCCGATGAGTTGCTGGAGGCCGAACGGAGACGAGCTCAGAGCTCCTCCCGTCTTTCCCAGCCGAGACCCCTGCAGGGTCGCTCCCGCTCGCTCAGACTGAACCCTCCTTCTCTGCAGGACGATCTGCGGGACGCCTAACTACATCGCACCCGAGGTGCTCAACCAGCAGGGTCACGGGTTCGAGGCGGACATCTGGGCGATCGGCTGCATAATGTACGGTGGGGGGGTTGCCAGGGAGGGTCCAGAGGAGCTGTGCATGCCCCCGCTGTTGCAGGTATGCAATGCTGGTGGGCCAGCCACCCTTCGAGACGAGCACCCTCAACGAGACCTACTACCGCATCACCAACAACAAGTACATCCTGCCGCCGTCCGTCTCGGACGCCGCCAAGTCCCTGATCCGGGCTCTCCTGCACCCACTCCCGGACCAGAGGCCGAGCCTGGACGAGGTCCTCCACCACGAGTTCTTCGCCTCCGGATACGTCTTCCTGTCCCTATGCCCCTCCTCCTGCTACCGCTCTCCCTTCTCTACGGACGACGACCCCTCGCTCTCCAGGTAGGTGGCGCACGTCGGCTCGCGCCTAGTCCCCCTTCTTGGCCCCTTTCTCCCTCCTTTACCCCCCCCCCTTCCTCTTCATTGTCCCCTTCCTTATTTCCTTGTTATTCCTTATCCTTGGCGCAGATTCCCTTCTTTCTTTCCTTCTCTTCCCTTCCTCCTCATCCTCCGCCATGCTTCCCCTTATCCTCCACCTCCTCCCGTTCCCTTCCCTTCGCCCCCCTCCGGTCTCTCGCCGGCACCCACCCCGCTGGACTAAGCGAGACTTTCCCCTTCTCGGAACTACGTGCAGCTCCTCCTCTTCCTGCTGCACGAAGGTCCCGAAACACGCGGAGAAGCCCTGCAAGATCACGCAGATCACGTCGTCCGTCTCCATGCTCAAGGTCACCAAGAACAAAGCGAGTGACCTTGGAAAGGTATGTCAACCCGCCTAGGCGAGCACGCAGAACACCCGGACCTCAGGCAGTCCGGGCGTTCCCCCCTCTCTCCTCCTCCCTCCCTCCTTTTCCCGCCTTCCCTTGCGGGACGCGCGTTCCCCGCCCGCTCAGAGAGACGGGTGGGCGGGAGCCCTTCCTGACGTTGCCATTTTCCGGTGGCAGGACGTCGCAGAACCCTTGCTCGGGGCTCCCACAGAAACGGCTTTCTCTCACCCTCACCCCATTTCCTCCTCCTCCCCCACCCCCTTAACCGCGCGGACAAGCTGTAGCCGCGTGCTCTATTGGCAAAGGAGTGACGATCCCACCGCTGTTTTCCCGCACCCACTCCCTGCCTCCGACAGCGGAGGCAAGGGGTTCCCCCCATTCCCCCCACCCCTTCCTCCTGCTTTTCGGGTTGGACTGGACTTCCCTCCCTTTTTTTTTACCTCCTTCTTCCTTCTCCTGAGAATGATTAGCAGGAAAGGGAGGGGGAGCGTCCCATTGTGCGGGAATGGAACTTCGAGGAGGTTTCGCCCTTCCCCCCCCCGGTTTTCTCCCCGGGATGGTCCCCAACTCCAGTCCTCTTCCTCTCTTCCAGCTTCAGAATGGCGCCTCCCCACGCAAGAAGAACGCTTGGACGAGGGATCTGGAGGCGGCTCATCGACTCATCGTCAGGTGCCTCGAGGCGATCCCAAGGGAAGGTGAGTCCAGCAGCGCCCTCCTGACGGGAGCAGAAAAGGGAGGGGAGCATCCGCTGGCGCTCTTTTCACTCCCCTTCCCCCCGTGCCCCCGGCGGATGCGCTTCCTTGGCTGTTTGAAAAGGGAGGGCGGGAATGAGGTGGGGAGGGGCGCGATGCCGGCAAGGTCGGAACGTGGGGGAGGAGACCGGAAAGTGCCCGGGATCGCGTCCTTCCCTTCACCACCTCCGGTGCGCGAGGTTCCATGCCTGCTCCCGCAGAGGCAGCCTCGCGCCGGGGGAGAGCGAGAGCACTATCGGGGATTTCAAGAGAGGCCCGGGCGGCGCCCAAGAAGGTCACTGAGGAGGGGGTCAGAAGGCGGGACACTGTCTGGGTTTCTCCTCCGGGACTCCGCGGGTTCGCCGTTCCCCCCTCCACACACACACTGCCGCGACCCCGACGTCTCGTTTCTCTTCCACTCCCGCATCCTCCGTTTTAGGCGCCAGCGATGCCCCGGCGCCGCGGCTGACGATGGCGCCGCTCTTCGTCACCAAGTGGATCGACTACTCCAACAAGTTCGGCTTCGGCTTCCAGCTGTCCGACAAGGCCGTGGGCGTCGTGTTCAACAACCGGTCGAAGATGATCTTCGACCCCCGACGGAGGTGAGCGGGTGGGGGAGGTGCAGGATGGAAGAGTCCCGCGTCCGCTGCCTACCTTCCCTGCCTCCTCACCCTTCTCTACTCCTCCTCCTCAGCTACCTGCAGTACCAGGATGCCTCCGGGAACTGCTCGGTGCACTCGGTCGCCCTGGTGCCCCAGGCCATTTTGGGGCACTACGAGCTGCTGCGGTTCGTCGCGCAGTATATGGACGAGAACCTAGCTGAGGGCGCCAGGGACGTGCCCGGTCGCTCTGGCGCCTCTTCCCCCCCCGAGCAGAGCGTCCAGGTCAAGCACTGGGTGCGCATCCCGTCGGCCATCGTGATGCAGCTGACTAATGGCAGCTTCCAGGTGAGCCCCTCACCGGAGACGCGAAGGGGAGCCGAAGAGAAAGGGAGGAGAGGATGATGGGGACGCTCGCTGCATACCCGTCATCCTCTTTTCTGCCGGAGGTTGAAAGGGGCGTGTCTTTGCCAACTGCTCCATTCCCCCTCCCTCCCTCCTCCAGGTGAACTTCCACAACCACAGCAAGGTGATCTTTTCCGCCCATGGGGCGCATGGGTCCCTGGTGACCTTCGTTGGCTGCGACCGGGTGATTACCACCCACCGCATGACCGCGGTGGTCGAACACGGTTGCGACCAGACCGTCCTGGAGGGAATGCGGCAGGCCTCGGATGTGCTCAGGTAGGGACGAGGGAGGAGGATCCTGGGGTGGTCGGGAGCTGATCCTCCTGTTTCTCCCTCCTCCAGGAATCTCCTGGAGCAGGAAGAGGTCGACCGTTGACTGGGAACCGGAAATTCTGGCGATTGCCTGCTCTGGACGCCAGAGGCAGATACGAGAGAGAGTACGCCCATGCGATAGCATGCACTCCTCCCTTCCTCCCCTGGCCTCGACCCCCGACCCGTTATTTTTCCCCTCCCCCTCCTCTAGTCAGCAGTAGCAGCACCCATCCCACCCCAACCGCCATCTTTTCGGTGCCCGAAGAGCCTGGCCCTTTCCCCTGACCCGACCCTTGGCGCAGCTTCCCCGTCGACTGGAAACGTCGACTCTCCGCCACCGCCCTCATTTTTTTTTCCCATCTCTCTTCGAGCATGCCCGAAGGCGGCACGTCGCCACAATAAAAAAGGGGGAATGAAGGAAGAGGAAAAGGAGGTCATTCGGAGCGGGCGAAGTGGAGGGTCAGGGGAGAACAGTGGAGATCGCGGAGAGAAAAGAGCGGTCCACCTTTTTCCTTCGCTCGGAAACAGAGGGGATCAGCGGGCGACCGGTCATTCGCTGCCCCTGAGGAAAGATCGGGGAAGAGGAGGAGTGCGACAGTCGGCGGTGGCGATCTCCAGGCAGATTCGAAAAGGAAAGATGAGGCTTCCTCCCCTCCACCCCCTTTTCTCCCTTTCCCCCTCCGTCCCGTCGGCCGCAGATGCTGAGCACTGCCCTTACTCCGTCCCCTTGCACCCTCCTCCTCCTCGATCCCCGAGGCAGATGTCAGAGGAGTCGCAGGCGTGGTCGGTCGACAGGGAGAGGCGCTGAACTGCTCCCGCACGTAGGAGGGAAGCGGACGAGTGATCTCGTGCCCCTCTCCCCCTTCCTTCACCCTTGGTTGTGGATGAGACTCTTTTTAGGCGCCCCGGCGATGGCACTGTGTAATCCGAGGTGCGACCGCGGGTTTCGCCGAAGGGCGGCGCCGTTCTCGTGATCGCCGTCTTCCTCCCTCCCGTGGTGATGGCCGGAAGGCTCCTTAGGTGCATTTTCCCCAACCCCTCCTTCCCAGCTGCACACCGGGGGACGAAGCCTGCGACACACCCAGCCTCATCGGACACCCCGACCTCCAAGGCGGGAGCAAGTCAGAAGGGAGCACACCCTGGAGGAGGGTGCCACCTGCCCGGTGGAAGCCTCGAGTGTGCGCGTGGACGCCTGTGAGGCGCTTGCACGAGAGGCTGCACGTCTAGGGACGATGTGGATCCTGGAAGAGGGCGGACGAGGCGGCCAGCTCGAGGCGAGGGCTGCTTCCGTTCCGCGGACCTCCGCCTCACTCCCTTACGCTCCCGCGGGGGAGTAAGTGCGTGTTCACTCTTTCAGTTAGGGGGCACCCCGGGTATCACCCCATGAATCCAGGAAGGGCTTCGGAAAGAGAAACCCCGAGGAGAGCCGCTCCTTGTTTCTTCCTGTGAAAGGAACCTCGAAGGAACGTTTCCAGATTTCTGTGGAGGGCGCTCCCCGAAGGAAGCAGCACACTTCTTGAACACTGCGGTGAGTTCACCAGCTCCATGGTACTCGGGGGAGGATCCCCGAGGGGGGAAGGACTGCTCGATTTTCACAACCGGGGGAACCACGAAGAGAACCGGCCCTTTGAGATCCCGGAGGGTCAATTTTCTAATGCTGGCCGATCAATGGGTGCAGCAGGTTTTAACTAGCTTGCACCAGTGCCTCGCCCAAATACGGGCTAGCCAGAGTCATCTTGCGGGGGGAACTCGAAACCCACGATGCACCCCTGAAGTTCGCGGCGCTGAACCTCCACGTGGGGATTCGAACCCACGACGGCTCGGTGCCATGCGATGGAGGCCTCAGCCACGCGGCCTCTGAGACGCGGGCGCGACCTCGATCGACCCGCTCTTATTCGATCCTCAGCCTCCTTGGAGCAAAGGCCTCGTGGCGCCTGTTCCTCCCTGGGTCACCATCGATTGAGACTCGCGCAAGGATGCTGCACCGCAGCCAAGACGCTATGAGATATGGAGTCGGTTGCTCGGCACATCCGGCAAGGCACCTCCCGACCGAACCGACGGCAGCATCGCTTGCAATGAGGGGTAGCTAGCCGGAGGACAAGTGAGTGGCATCCAGTCCTCCGATGCGCGGGACTGAGCGAGCCCTGCAGGGCGAGCGTGGGGGTGGCCCAACACGCTCAGAGGAAGAGGGTCTGGAGGCACAAAAGGTCTCAGGAATCCCTTGGGTCCTCTCGCGACGTGGGAGGTGACCGCCTCCCTTGCTGCCGGCACCTCGTACGCCACCGAGCTTGGAGCGCCGAGGCAGCTGCGCCGCCACGCGAGCTGTCTCGGTGCCGCGCAAGATGGCTCCTTGCACCATGAGAGGGTAGAGGGTATCCGTCCGAGTTTGGCAAAACGCCCCGCGAGGGTGTTTATGCCCCTCTTCTGAACAGCGGCGCGGCGGGAAGACCGGCGTCAGGGAGGCGCGACTTACACGGGTGGGACAGGCGCTCCGATCACGCACGGGCTCTGCAGGACGTCATCGTGCAGTCCACCACGTGTGCGTGGGAGCAAAGAACCTCCCTAGCCACGACACTGACCTCTCTCACGGAGCACCTGGGCAGTAACCAGCCGGCCAAATGGGAGGTCCGATGTAAGATCGGTGCAAGAGCGAAGGAATTAGGTGGTTGGACCACGGACCAGCTCACGGACGCTGCGGCCCCAAGTGCCCCATCGAAAGGACTATTGCGCTGGGGTGAACTTCTGGGAATCCTACAAGAAGACCTTGAGTGGCTCCCAGCGCTGAAGCACAACCGGGCCCTCCCCTTGAAGTGACACGAATCAGCACTTTTGCTGCTGCATTGGGACCTCCCGTGCTACGCCCGCCGGTCTCACTTGAACCGGGGGCTCTGGACCCCAACTGCTGCAAGTGCAGGCAACGGAAATCCTCCCGCATGTGCTTGTACACTGTGTTGCCCTCCGGCCCCTGTGGTTGCGTTACGCAACGGCCCTTGGTGCACTAACAGACAATCCCAGATACGTGATGATGCGCCTCTTCGTGCGCGCGATGTCCTTTCGCCTGTCGCTTCTCTAGAAGCTGTTTGCTACCTACACGGGATTCTGGCAGCGGCCTACGCGAGAGGAGGATGGCGCGATAGGGACTCCATCTTCTCCCTGCACTTCATGAGGACGGCAGCAAGATGGCTCCACCTGGGACATACTTGGATGGAACTTGCCGGCATTCTGGAAAGGATGCAGAGGACACCTTCCAGCTCCCGGTGATCCCATCCCTAACCCTCCCAATTTTTTTGTATACATTTTTTTATTTTATTTTTGCTTGCTCCCTCCCCTCCGCTGTCGAGGCGAATCTCGCCGGCCTGCCTGCCGGTTACTCGAGCATTTTCTGATAGTGTGGGACCGATGGTCCTACACATGTGTGTTTATTTTTTATGATAAGCGTCCCGGAGTGACTGGGTGATAAACCACGCGCGGATGAAGCAAGTCTCACAAGCATCCATTGAACCGAGGAGGAGCAGCCCCGCGTTGCCGTCCCAGGTTCTTCGGGCGGCGGCAACCAAGGTCGCACGTACCAAGGCCAACCAAGGTCGGCGCAGTCTTCTCGCTGCAATCCTGAAGATGGCCAAATGACCAGTAAGGCTCAGCGGCTCCAGACTCCTTCCGAACCCGCAGTCTCCGGCTGCAGCGAGTGCATCACGTGTGGACCACCCGGCCGCATCCCTGCTGTGACATCCAGTTGCATCGATGTAACAATCAGCAGTAATCATTAGTTCTATTATTACCATTTTCTATTTCGCTCGACATAGGTGGCGCACGCTAGCGTGCAAAGGGATGCACCGGATTGGGTTGTCAAAACATAACAGCCTCGTTGATGACGCCAAGAGTTCATCTTAAATGCAGTAGGAGCGGTGGCTGTAGTAATAATGATAAATTATTCGTGAACGCTCCCTTTGCGAAGGCGGAACTTCTCCCACACCCATGGGACGTGTCGAAAAGGAGCTGACTGGCACACCGTCCGACGGCTCCACTCCAGTGAAACCGTCCATGGCAACGCTCGATCCGTCCCGCGAAACAGGAGGTGCCGTGGCGCGTGCGCCGTGGCAACCGCACGCCGTTTCGTCTCGTTACGGAGGTTCGCAAGAGCAGTCGCTCCGTAACCCCCCGGCAAGCTCCCGTGACCGGAGCTGTCCGTCGACGAGGGAAGCTGCCGCAGCTCGGCTCCCGTCCGAAGTGCCGAGCTGGCAGAGCGGAAAGCTTTCGTAAGAGAAGGGAAACGGGGCTTGGATCGAGACTCGCTTCGGTACGGGAGAAGCTTTTCCACCCCTTCCCTCCTCCCCGATGGCGGCATGGGATCCCATGGGCAGAGGAGCGCCTTTGGCCGTCATGCCAGCATCCTTGCCGGTGACCCCGTCTGGATCTCCCACTGCCGGGTGAGACCTCCCCAGGGAGACCCCCTTCCGTCTGAGAGTCCTCTGTGGAGAATTCCCGTCTTCATGAATTTTTGCTGCCCGCAGTGGGCCGCTGCGTTCCATTTCGCCCCTACGCAAGAGCGGCAGACACTCCAGAGAGCTGCAGTTGCCGTGGTAGCCTGACTGAAGGGTAGCACTTGTCCGCTCGCCGCGCGTCCGGCCGCGCCATGCGCAGATGCGCAGCCCCGGGACGAAATCCTAGCAAGCTGGCCACGCAGGACTTGTGGGAGTGGCGGTTGCTGCACGTCTTCGGCGCCATCGGCCCGTTTTCCGTCCTCTCACGCTAGTGAGTGGGGGAGGGAAGCAGGGGCATCCCATCTGGAGGAGGCCTTGCGACGCCAAGAAGACGTCGAGAGGTCAGATCGATCGTTGAGCTCTCCAGACCTTCTCAGGGAGCGACCAGTCGAGGAAGGGGGGCAGAAAGGACGAGCGCTCGGTGAGCAGACGTCCCGGGGTGCCCCGCACCTTCACACTCTCTGGGGGCGACGGAGCTGTTGCCCTGCCGCGCTCCCCTGCTTCCTCCCCTTCCCGAGTCCCCCGAAAGGGGAGGAGATGCTGACGGCTGAAAGGGGAAGAAAGCCGGCGGCTCATCTGCGACCCTCTGTGGCCGTTCCCTCGGAAACGCAAGCGCGTGCCGCGGAGAACGAGACTCTCCATGAATAGAAGGGAAGGGATGGGGGCGCGTTCCTCACCGGAACGGTAGGATTTCCTCCCCACCCACATGTCCGCATTTCCTTGAGGCTGCCGTCGGGACCGAGGGACCCCCTGCCGCTGGGTAAGCGACGTCCCCCTTGCCTCTCCCCGATCCTTCGCATTTTCGGCCTTCCCCTCGTCGCGTCTGCTTTTCTTCTTGCCCCCTTTGTTGCGCGCGGCAGGTGGCGAGCTCGCTGCGAGGGACGTCCTCCCCCTCGCTGCCTCGTCGAGCAAGGGGGGGAGGGAAGAACTCGATGGTCTCCAGAAATACCCAGAGGAGCATCTATGGCGGCGGCATCGAGAAGCTCGAAAGGGTCCTCCTCCTTCCCCTCCTGCTCCCTTTTCCCTCCCTTTTCTTCTCCCCTCCCCCTCCCTACCCGCTCTGCTCGCTTTTTTCTTGGGAAGGAGCGTCCGGAAGGACTGGCGCGCTGGCGGCGCCGCTCCTTCAGGAAGAGAGCGGGCGCCGAAGCTGGCGTGGGAGGAGCAGGCGTCCCTGGTCCATGCCGCGGTACTGCAGGCGGATTGCCGGGGCTCACGGAAGTGTGGACATGACCCGCAGGAACTGCTGCATTCCCGGAACGCCTCCGAGAGTCCTCCAGGAAGACGAGACAAAGGGGACTGCCCGCGGCCTTACTGTCTGCCGAAATGAGGAGGGAACAGCAAGGGGACCGTTCCTCCAGCGGTCGGGGAAGAACGCTCCGGAAGTCTGCGGGATGCTCTCCTCGCGCTCTCCTGTGCCTGCGCAGGAGGCGAGAAGCTCAGAGGGAGCAAAGGGAGGTGAGGCGCCGCGAGGGAGACCGCTGCCTTGGCCTCCTCGCGGAGGAGGCGGAGGCACACCCTCAGACCCGCCACCCCTGTTCCGCACGACTGTGAAGCCCCGAACCGCAGGGGGCTCGCGGCTTCCGCAGCGGAAGTGGCTTCGCCGAAACGCGGTACCTTGTCCTTCCGTGACCTTCTCCCGGGAGCATCCGCAACCCGGCGGGCTCCCTCCTTCCTCGAACCCCCACTGTGCGCCGAGTCCGGCGCTCTTGTGGGACAGAGAGCCACCGATATCCGGGGAGAGGCGGAGTCACGATCCTGGTCCGTTGTCATCTTCCCCCCCCCCCTTCCCCCTGTGACCACCACGCTCGCGCGCGCCGAACTCTCTCCCTTCCGGCGCCCTCCTTCAAGGAGACCTCTTCCTCCCTAAGTTCCCGTCTCTGCCCCTCGGAACCTGAGGCGGGTCCAGGAACCTCCTACAGAGAAGCCCACCGGGAGGAAGGAAACCCGCGGGAGGGCGGGCAGGTCCTCTTCGGGCCCGTCGGAGGGAAATGTCAGGTCCCGGAGGAGCCTCCCTCAGGCAACGGGATGTCACCTCTGCTTCCTCCTTGGTTCCCGCAAAGTCCAGGAGGAAGGAGAACGGAGAGCGGCCGGGGTTTCCGTCGTGGGGCTGCCCACACGTCGCCCTGAGTCAGTCAATCGGGTAGGAGAAATTCCGGGAAGAAAGGACACTCGTGCCCTTCGAGTCGTTAGGGGAGGGACTGGGTCGCTTCCGAGGCCGCGCAGAGGAGGAAGGACCTCGAGTGACATCTCAGAAGGGTAGGGATGGAGTGGTCGTGCCCTCCTCCCGAAGCGATGGCCACGGGGTGCAAGCAGAGAGATGGCGCGCCCCAGGCCCTCTTCCCGGGTTCGACAGGAGGAAACATCCGACGCACATCCCTGGACAGCCCGCTGGAGCACAGAGTGTGCTCTTCCTGTTTTTTTTTTTTCCCCAAGGAGCGTGTGAAGCTGCCCGCTCCGAGGAGAGACAGTGAGAGGAGAAGGGGGTAGTGTGGATGCTGGATGCAGGCAAGAGGGCCAGGGCCGCGGCCCCGGGGAAGAGGGACGAGGTCGCTAGCAGTGGTAGGGCCAAGGCGCGACCGCACCGGAGGAACCTGGCAACCGTGCAGCGAGCCACTCCTCCTCCCTCCCTTTCCTTTCTCCCAGACAGGATGCTTTAGCCCCAATATCCAGAGTTGGGAGCACCTTGGAAGAGGGTGCGAGCCCCGCGGGAGGAACTCACCCGTCACCTCTGTCTCGCCCCAAGGAGGATGGCCGGGTGCCCTAGGACGGATGGGAGGGACGCCCTGGGCATTGCCCACCAACTGTCTCCAGGGGGCCTAGCAGAGCACCAGTCCGAAGCGCCCACCTCCATCCCTGCCTCTGCTCCTGGAAGGAATGGCAGCTCCCGCCACTGCCACCATTGATCGAGGGCCGGGGGATAGGCAGATCGCACTCTAAGCACAGAAGAGGAAAGAGACGGGAGACTTCCAAGGGAAGGAGGAGGGAGTTGGGGGTCTCCCCCTCCACGACTGCCCTGATTGATCTGGGCTTTCCAGGCGCGAAAAGGGAAACCCAGTAGGCTCAGTCTACGTCCGGGAGAAGGGAGGTCAACTTCTTCCAGAATTCTTCCCCTCCCCTCCTTCATTATCTTCCGTCCCGCCCTCCAACTGTATTTTTTTTCCCCTGTCCTAACGCCCTCCTTTCGTCCTTCGGAGAAGCTCCCTCCGTCTCCCCAGGCAACGGGACTCTTCAGAATGGATGACCTTCGAACGGTTCCCGCCGAGCTCTCCGTGAAGGGAAAAAAGGCTCTCCTTCCGCGACCTCGCCCTCTCATCCTCCCTCCATTTCCTTCGCCGTCCTTCCGGGACCGCCTCTGGCGATGATTGGGGGATCCACACCCGGGTTTTTGAGGGAGGAGAAGGGCGAGTCTCTCGGTTGCCACCCCACCCAGGATAGGGTATTGGTTAGGGGCAAGCCACCGCGTCCAGGCGCGCACCCATGAAATGCCTTTCCGACTCCTACCCCTCCCCCCCCCCTCTTCATCCCTTATATGCCCTTCTCCGCCTTCTCTTCCGAGCAGAAACAGCACTACGATGCTCCAGTCAGTTCCACCCCTCCCCTGCCAGCTGACCGCTGCTGGCGTTCCTGTTGCCTGGATACCCCGTCGTGCTTGCGTGCTCCGACCAGAGCGCCCGCGTCCGCGAGGGCATCGGCCCTCGCCGGATCGCTCGCTTGGGGGCGTGGCGGTCGCTTCCGGAACGCTCGCCTCCATCTCCCGGGATCCTTGCTCTGCAAGGGTTCGAGGAATCCCCGACCGATCGGGAGGAGGACAGCAGGAGCTCGACGGGCATCCGAGGGGAGGTTGCCCTGCAGGCTCCGGAAGCGATGACTCTCCCGCGCGAGGAACCCGTTCCTGGAAGGGGAGGGGAACTCGACGTGTCCACCCAGGAATCAGCTCGAAGGGAAGGGCAATTAGGACGAGGGGGGGCAAGGGTCCAAGGAGAAGGGGGTCTCCGGAACCCAACAGGATCCGCAGGCCACAGGGAGGGGGACAAAAAAAGGGAGGGAAAAGGGAGCAGGAGGGAAGGCAGAGGGCCCTTTCGAGCTTCTCGATGCCGCTGCCATTGATACTCCTCTGGGTATTTCTGGAGACCATCGAGTTCCCCTCCTCCTCCCGACAAGGCGGCACAAGAGGCGGACGCCCCTCGAGGCAGGAGACTCCAGGCCACGGTCTCCAGCTTGGCGCGGGCCCTCGCGTACTCTCTCTCTTTGGTTTGGCGCATGTGTCCGCGCCTTCCTCGTGTGAAAGGGAGAGCAGAGCGCGTCGTACGGGTGCTCCTGAGTTGCCCCGCCCACCTCCACCTGCCTCTCCAGGGCACTGATTTACAAATAAACTGACAGGATGAGAACTCCGTTCCCGAGAGGAACAAAAGTAGCTTCTTCGGGAATGACCACCAGCAAGCGGGCCGGCTTCCAGGGAAGTCCGGAGCGGGAGGAAGGAGACAATAAATAAATGAAAAAGAAAGATAGAGAAAGGAGGTTGGGGACGGGGATGGGAGGGATCCTTTGGTTTAAGCCACTGTTTTCCTTCCCAAAACCGGCGCTGAACGACGGCAACCTCCCTGGAGAATTCTCGCTCCGGGCGAAGCCACCTGCAGCCATGCGGGTGGGCGGCGGGGATGGGCGCGCGGACGTGGCATCCACGGCGCCTCCCGGGAGAGGAGTCAGCCGCGCGCGAAGAATCGCCGCCGCAGCAGT
This sequence comes from Raillietiella orientalis, assembly GCA_036172245.1. NCBI lineage: Eukaryota > Metazoa > Arthropoda > Ichthyostraca > Raillietiellida > Raillietiellidae > Raillietiella > Raillietiella orientalis. The sequence continues at coordinate 1,370,839 of JAYWIR010000016.1, forward strand.
GAGTACACTGAGGCGTCCTCTGGGCTCAGGAGTGACCGTAAACGTCCTCTGCCGCATGTCCTCGAGGGTGCTGCATTCCAAGAGCTGGGGGACGCCCCTCCCCCGGAAACCAGGCACCTGCACTGTTTGCACTGGAAACCCTAGCGCGGAAAGGAGCAGAACACCTCAAGGGGAACATTTAAGAACACCGTTAGTGTCCGGACACAAAGGGGGGGACCGCTATTCTTCAGGGAAAAAATCACGGCGTCCACCAGGGCTGCATCCTTCCTACATCCGACTGCTGCATCCACCGCCTGCAGCCTCCATCGGCCGCAGCTCATCCTGCGTCGGTGGCTTCGTTCTTCCCTTGTCGCTCTTCTCGCCCTCTTCCTTCCCCCTCTCCTTCCCCTCCCTCCCTTCAGCAGGAGAAGAAAAGTCTCAGGGGATGAGTCCTCCTTCCGAGTCGCCTTGCTGCCTATCTCCAGAGCGAGCAGCTCCAGACGATTCCCGGAGAAAGGAAAAAATTACAAGAGCACCCTCCATGTTCCAGCACATTGCAGAGGGATATGCGCCAATGCTTCTTGCGGACCCGGAAGGAGGACCTGCGACCTCAGGGCATTATGAAGGCATCGCACAACCATCAGACATTTTTCCTTCGGAAGAACGTCTCGTCTTCTTCCAGCAGTCCCGGACAACGGGACAGAAGGCCACCCAAACAGAGGACCATCTCCAGAAGGTCACCTGCACGCGAGCCGCCCCGGCGCAGGAAGGCCTCGGATGCTGGGAACCAGGAGCATCCGATCTGCCAACCTCGGCGCCCCATTTTGATGACGCAACCACTGCCACAGATGCACGCGGGTCCTGACCGATGTTTTCCTGAACCAGCAGCGGGAATTCATCCCTCAGGGCGCATCTCAGCTCCAGCCTTTCGGCTCCTAGCCTGATCCGTCAGAACGGCCGATCGCGGCGCAGCAAGCGGCACGGGAAGCGAGCGGGCGAAGTGGGTGGACGTGAAGGATGAGGCGTGGTGCATCAAAGGTGAGGAGGAAGAAGGGAGGGGAGAAGGAGTTGCGCCGCGCCCCTCCTCTGCCCGTGGAAGTCTCACTCTGCTCTCACCCGGCAGTGGCAACATTGGCTCCTGTGGACCCTCCATGGGCCTTCAGCTCCCGCCAAGCGCTGACCGCTCCGCGGCTTCCCCGCAGTCGTCTCCGGGCCGAGGCGCGTCACGCTCGTGGTTTGCGGCTTGCGCGAGCTTCGCTTCTCCGTGGGGGAGAGAGGGGGGAGGGGCTCTCCATTGTTCTCGCTCTTCTTGAGACAAAAGAACTCGGTTTCTCCCGAGCAAACCAGGCGCCTCCGAGCTGCCGACGACGAAAACAAGACCCGAAGACAAAAGGCGCCAGGCACCCATGTCGGCGAGAGGAGCAGGAGAGGTGAGAGGGCGAACGTCACTCATTCCGCGGGCACACCGAGATGACCAGAACGTCGTCGTTCTGGTCAACTCCTGCGCACAAGCAGCAGCTCGGGGCGCAGGTGGCTGCCGCTCTTCCGTCCACGAGGTCTCCCTGGGACTAGCGGTGTCCCAGCCAGATGTGCCGGACCCCGAGATCCGCCCGCGCATCCGGAAGTTCTCATTCCTTTTCCCCCGGAATGCAACTCTCCCTGCTCTTTTTTGTGAGGATCCCGCCGATGGGGACGGCGCTCTGCTGCGAGCGAAAGGCTCCGATCGGTTCCTTGCGGGCGTCCGGAGCGGGTGCGGCACCGGAGGAACCTGGTAACCCTGCAGCAACTCTCCTCCCCTTCCCCATTTCACCGTCCCTGTTGCTTCGGTTTCCCCTTCGGGACGGGGACTCCCTTGAGAGGCGGTAGGGCATAATCCGGAGTGCTGCGGTAAGTTTCCAGGAAGAAACTTCCCGAAGGTCCTGAGGGTCGACCGTCGACGGCCACTTCGAGCAGCTTCGAGCCGCCTCCGAGTTCCGGAACTCCGCTGGGGAGGAACTCTCCGCGTTCCTCCGGGAAGCAGCGACCGGCTCGGTCGCTCGGAGGGAGAGGAAGAAGAAAAACGAGAGCTCCCGTTCGCGCGGAGAGAAGTCGGGAGCGAAACGACCAAGCAGCCCTCTCAATCCTCCAGGATGAGGCGCGTCTGTCCCTCTGCCCCCCTCCCCATTCCTTTCCGTGCTCCCAGGCAGCATCGGACCCGGCGTCCCTCGTTGAGTGGGGAGAGGTCTCCGCGAAGAGGACGGCGCCGATCCTGGTGCGTCTGCCTCCACATCGGCCCTCTGGCGCCCCGGCTGGGCCGATGCCGGTAGCCCAGTGGAAGGATGTGCGAGACCCTCGTTCCTCCCTCTCTCGACCTGGTACGGCACAGGGTTGCCCACCTTCTCTCCCCTGCGAGGCTCCTGGATCCTCCTCTCTCGTCTTTGAACGTCCCTCAGCGGTTTCCCGGGCCCAGTTCTTGGGACCCCTGACGGTGCTAGTGACCAGGATCGCTTCTGCCCTCCGTGACCTCTGCGTGAGGGTGCCGGGGCTGCCAAACCATGCCTGGCATGGACCCAGCCTCCCTCCTCAACCTACTCCTTCGAGAAAACAATCGATTGAGTCCAGAGATGCGGCGCAGCAGCTTTCTGGACCTCCCGGGGAGGAAGGCAAGCCGAACGCCGAGACACCTCCCTTCCGGAGTCAGCTACGGCCGGAAGGGGTCAGCGGGAGGGAGGCTGCAGTGGAGATTCCCGGGGTGCGGGAACCTCGAGGGAGGGGTCCCTTCCCCTCCCCTTGTCCCAGGCATGGGGTCCGTGGGTTCCGACTGGTCAGGGAAAGTAGCCTTCCCACTTCATCCCCCACAGAGCTTCCGCTGGCTGAGCTCTTGTCGACACCCGCCGACCAAATCAGGAGTGCCAGATCGCTTCCCTTTTTTCCGGTGGCTGGCGGAGGGGCGGGGTAGGTGGGAGGGTAGGACCGCGGACGGAAAGAGCATCCACGCATCTCATTGCGCGCGCGCGCGTGCGAACGGCCGTGGCAGTTGCGCTGCTGCCCAGTGAGGGCTCGAGGCGGAAGAGCAGAGTGCGCGCAAAGGCATGCCCTCGGGGCTCTCAACCAGCGACGCGCCGGACCTCTCACTCGCTGGTTCTTCCTACTTGCCACTTCGATCTCCCTAGAGTCTTTGGGACCTGTCGGCGAATCCTCTCTTCCCGATCAGTCATTTATCAGATCACAGCAAACGAGCGATTCGTCACCGTCGCCGTTTCCCCCGGCGATCCGTGTTCCCCTTGTTGCCCCCCCCCCCTCTCCCTCAAAAATTGATGACAGTTTGGAGAGCGGTTTCCTGGATCTAAAGAGACGTGTGCTACCGAGTCCCGCTCTCAGTGAGGGGGAAGAAGCAGGAGGGAGGAGAGGAAGAACTTCCCGTCTCGGGATGTTCGCCTCGTCGGCATCCACCCTCGTATTCCAGGATGCTTGCCTTGCCGGCATCCCGGGGTGCTCCCCGAGGAAGAAGTTCGCCAAGGGGACGCGCCCCGCGGTGCCACCAAAAAGTCTCCGGAAGGATTCGCACTGTGCGTAGCGCCGCCCGCGTTCCGCTCCGGCGGCCCCCGGAAGAGGGAGGGGGTGGGTTGATAGATCGTGGGATGCTCCCGCCGCCGTTGTCACCCGGGGCGTTTATTATAAACAGGACAACAGATGCAGTACAAGGCCCCACTACGGTCAACACAACAACGGACCTGCCGGGTCGTCGGTGCGCAGACCGACTTGACTCTCCACGGCAGCGGAGGGGATGAGGGAAAAACAAAAACAAAAATAAAACAAAATTAAAAAGAATAATTCTCTGGAGGGTTGGGAAGGGATCACTGTCCGCTTGGTGGAGGGTCCATCCTTTGCAGGATGCCGTCGAGGTCCTTCCGCATGTTTCCCAGGTGGGACCATCGGGTTGCTATTCGCAGGAAGCGAGCCGCATACTCGATGACGTCCCTATCGTTTGCATCTTCTACTTCGTCGGATCCACTCCAAGTCGCCACAATACCGCGCTGCTACGGCTGCGGATGGCTGCAGGGCGTCCCGCACGAAGAGGAGCCGAAAAACGTCTCTGGGAGGGTTGCCAACCGGGATCCCGACGGTCGACCTAAAACGTTCCCAAAGGGGCCGGAGGACAACACAGTCAAGAATCAGATGCAGGAGGGATTCTCTTTCCCTCGGGGTCGTCCCCGCGTTGCAGGGGAGACCCCAGTGCAACAACAGGAGCGCCGACTCCGGCCACTTTAGGGGGAGGATCCTTGATCTGCATAAAACTGGGGGCCACTTCAGCTCATCCGTCGGGATGCCGAGCAGCTCGCCCCGTCTCTTTATTCCACGCGGGAGGACACTTCGGGTCGTGGCGTCCGCCAGCTGTCCCATGGTCCAAACGCTTAACATCTTCCTTCTGCCTGCAATCTCGCAAGTGACCTGCCACCTCGGCGTCTGGCTAGTGCCAAGTGCCCTCCTCAGGAAAGGCATCGCCGCAGCTAGGGGGGTCATCTCCATCCGCGTGCTCCTGGCTGGACACTCCAGGACCTTCTGCAGCGAGCAGCGGGATAGGTTGCTCAAAAGCAGGCAGTTCCCTGCTTCACTTGGCAGTTCACATGCCAACTGTTTCTTCTAGCCATGCGCTAGAGTTGGCGGGGCAACACGTCATCCAGCTGTTCTCCATCTCCAGGGTGGCTATGCGTCCGAGAAGGAGGCCGCATCTTCTTTTCTTCTTGCCGCGGCACAGAAGATGAGACGCGAGTCCATCCGTTCCGGAGACACAGCGGGCGGGCCGGCACGCACTAAGGAGTGCTCCAAAACTTTGCTGCGATGACCAGGGTTCGCCATCGCAGCTGAATTTCCATCCGCTCCAGAGTCAGGAGGCCAAGACCGCCATCCCGGCGCGGAGCGCACAAGTCCATCAAAGGGACTCGGGGCCTCCCTTTGCCCCAAAGGGCGATACGCAGGAGAAAAAAGGCCAGTAGCGACCCCACGAGGAGATCGTTACTATTGGCCTAGGGATGATGGAAATCCTTTGGGGTTCTTTTCTGTCTACGCTGTTTTTTCCCTTCCAGCATTTTTTTTTTCCTCAGATTTTTTAGGGTTTTTTTTTTTTGGATCGCTAAGTACCTCAAGAGCCGGTCGCGCGCCTCGCGGCGCACGTGACTTTTTAAGACTGTTCCTTTTTAACACTTTCTAACACGCCACCCGCGGAGGGTGCGTGCTACTCTTTAAGATAGGGGGGCATCCCGGAAGGGGTTCGCCCTATGAATCCAGAAAGGCTCGGAGTCTGTTCCTCTCACGTTTGGGGAGGGGGGATCGCACCTCCCACCCTGGTTGCCTCCGAAGGGAAACCCAGAAGGGAATCTCCTTCCTCATTCTCTCCGGAGGGACACCTCCGGAAAGGGGGTGGTCCTCTCCATTTCATCTTCTCCGAAGGGAACTCGGAAAGGATCCCCTCCTGTTCACTACTCTGAAGAGAACCCCGAAGGGACGCTTCCGAAATTCAGAAGGGGCGCTGCAGCTTCCCGCAGGGGAATCGCTCTCGCTTGCGTCCTTGCACTCTGTGAAGAGGCGACGACTCGGAGGGACCCCTGTTGCGGGGGTCCGCTCCTTTGAACAACTGGAGAGGTGCCTGTGAGGGCTCCTGCTCCATCTTGAAACCGGAGGGTCCCCCGATGTGGGGGGTCCGCTCTCCGTTGTACGACCGGAGAGGGAACTCCCCACTCCTTGGATGCCTGGAAGGACCCGAAGGTCGACTCCCATTATTCCGGCCTTCATCGGGGGCCTCCGTGCTTAATCCTCCGCCGGTGCCACGCCCGAATATCTCGGCCAACCAGCGTCATTGCAGGAGAAACCCGGAACCCAACGACGCAGTGGCATCAGTTTCTGCTGGAGTACTCGAACCCGCGACGCACGGTGCCACACGCGGAAGCCTTAACCACAAAGCCCCAGACGCGGGCCGCGGAAGACCGATGCTCCCGCCGCCGTGGCAGCCGCGGAAGACCTGCCTCCGAGAAGAGGTTCCCCTTTCCCCTCCCCCTCCCGCCTCTCATGAGGGAGGTGAGGAAAACCCCTGCACTTTACCAGGAGACCCCTCAGGGCAGGCCAAGTGCCGTTCCCGAGAGCTGTCCTCCACCCTCCCTTCCCCCCCCTCTCCCGTAGCACCCGCCACGGCACATCATTTCTCCATCCCTGTTACCATGTAAACAAGGTGTGACGACAACAACAGGCGTTCGGACAGCGATAAGGCTCCGGGAGCACGCAGAGAGCAAAGGGAGCGGTAGAGCAGAGGATGAAGGATGTGGGAACGAGATTACGGGATTACATCCGCAATCGCCCTCGTGATGGATGACGGAAGTTCCCGGGAGCCATGGATACTGAGAGGCGGAGCTTGTATCACCCAGGAGGAAGCCACAGGAAAAGAAAGGCACGCGGGCGACGCGCAGGCTAGGCGCGATCGCGGGCTGCTCGTTCGGGCAGTTGTAGGGTCGGGAGTCGACGGACCGCGGGCGGGAGGGATGACGACCCTCCGTGACGCTCGCCCCAAGATGGGAAGAAACGCCGCCGCATCTTAAAACACAGCGTGCTGCAGGATTTCCAGCCCTGGACCTCGACGGGCACCAAGAAGGCGTCTTGCCGGATGTGGGGCCAAAGGGCGTCTGCTCCTGGCTTGCAATCGCCGACGAGACCTGACCTCATCTCCAGGAAAGTAGGGACCACTGCGAGAACGCGTCTCCCGTTCCGAGAAAGCACGCCGACAGTGCCCAAGAAGCACCGGAGGCCGATGCCCGGGGAGTTGGCTTCCCTCCTCGTCACTCGAGACTGCGGTCTCTCGAGGGTGTTCCTCTGTCCCGGACGGTAGTCCGACCGATGCCCCCAGTGGTATACCCGCGAGCGGTGGCGGCAGACCTTGGAGGACGCGCTGTCTGCTTGATCAGGGATCTTCCGATGACTTCTCTGCGTGACGGAACCGGCGGCCCCAGTGGTCCTACGACGACGGCCCTGGGTGTGTTCCGGCACTCCTCGGTGTCCTCTGCTCCTGCCCTCCTTCCCTCCCCTTGCCTCCTCTGCTGTGCCAGCAGAGGATTCGCAGGGATGGAGACGACGTCCGCCTTTTTCCGCCTCCCTCGAACCCCAGACCCTGTCGGGGTCTTGGAACGCCTTCCGGGAAGAGGCTGATCAGAGACCGCATCCCACACTTTTCCAGCTCCTCTCCCTTGCTTCAGTCTGCCAGTCCGGTAGTCATCTCCCCGTTCCGTGGATGAGGACGTGATCAAGGGACTTCTTCCACTCCTCACCCCACCCTCCCTACGCGCGCTTCCCGTTAGGGAGCTCCCTGGTCATGGGCTGCGCTTCCCGGCACGTCGTCTGCAAGCGCAGAAACGGACAGATCCAACAAGATGAGTTGGACTGGTGAGCGCTCGTCAGAAGCTGGGAGGCGGTGTTCCGGCAGGTGCGCGAAGGAAAGGATCACGGGCTCCATCCCTTCTGCTCTCAGGAACCCGCGTCCGCTGGCAACTGGATATCCTGGGACCTCGCCAATCGATGCTTCTCTGCAGAAGCAGCGGCTGCAGGAGCTGGGAGGTCCAGGAGTGCCCTCCGGCTAACCTTGTTTGAGAGGTCAACGGAGTCAGGAGAGCGCAGTCTTCAGCACAAGGTGACGGCGACAAGATTAAGGAAGGCAGCAGTATCGTCCAGCATCCATTGGATCTGTCCACTTCGAGAAGTCGCCAAGGTGAGGTTGCATATTCCAGGAGCTTCCAGCATAGCAAAGGTCGCCTTCAGCAAAACCGTGTCCTTGAAAACGACCGTTTCGCAGCACTGGCAGCGAGATCAAGACGCCGGTAGCTTTCAAATCCTGCGCAATGCTGAAATCGAGCGGACTCGGTCTCAGGGGAGAGGTTATTCGGCGCCGGGTGCAAGGCCGCTGGTTCAAACCCTCCCAAGAAGGCCCTCAGAGTACTGTGCAGGATTATCCGAAAAGAGCCCCGTACCACGTCCAGCAAGCATCGAACCAGCGTTTACTTTGCCTTTCCGTTTCCAAAGAGAACTCGGAAGCTGGAGGAGACGCAGGACGCCGCAGCACGCGGGGAGGCCAAGTTGAAAAACACCTCTGTTCGGGAGGAGAACGTTCTTCACCTCTCTCTTCTCCTCCTCCGTTCCAAACACGTCGGCTCGGAACGGTCCAGCTTCTGTAGACTCTCGGCTCCTGGGAGCCAGGAGCTGCTAGGCGCAGAGAGACTCTCTGAAGACTGGCTGCTTGCTGCAACGTATCGCAGATGTCCCTGGGTGCGCGCAACCCCCCTCAAGAGCTCCTTTCAGGGGACTTTCGGGTATTCGGGCCAGTCAGCGATTTGCCTGAGTAGAAACACGGAAGCACCCGTTTCCCCCGCAACCAGGAGTTGGGGGAAAAGAAGAGTCACCTCTGTTCCTCACCCTTGTCCCTGCAAGGGGTCTCGAGCGACCGGTAACGGAGCGCCTGTGACACCCCGTCGGCATCCCGGGCGTTTGCTGCGTTTTGCAGCTACGAGCGCACGCAGCAAGGACACGAAATTCGTAGAACACTTGCTGCTGCCAAAACGGGAAGGGAGCTGGACGCTCCCGGGATTTCACCGTCGATTTTCACCGGGGATCTCCAGGGCGTTTATTGAAATCAATAAACATTACAATAGGATGGAGCCATTAGCCCTATCAAGTCCTGTCATTCGCACAGCTTGCCGGGCGTCCGGTGTGCAGACTGGAGAGGATGGCATCGACAGCAGAGGGGATGGGAAAAAGAAAAACAATAAATAAATAAATATGTATATGTATATAAATATGTCTAAATCTGGGGGGCATGGGAAAGGGTCACTGCCTGCTGGAGACTGCATCCTCTCCAGGATGCTGGCAAGTTCTTCTCTGGTTTTCTCCAGGTGGGACCATCCCATCCCGTTGCCCTCCATAAAAAAACATAGGGTGAAGTGGATGGCGTCCCAGCCGCTCCCTCCTTCACTGGAGTCGTTCCACGCTTTTACAATCTCGCGTAGGCAGCAAAGCGCTACTAGAGATGCTCCCGGAGGCAATGCGTCGCGCACGAAGAGGGGTCCCTGGGGCTGCCACATGGGATCCGAAGGTCGTCGCTGCAAAGCATCCGGACAACGGCCCCAAGGCAACCCAGTCCACGAGCAAGTTTTTCACCCGGGCAAGCCGGGGCTTTTATTATTAAAATGGTACAAAGAAAAATTCCATAATAAAGTCTTGTCTTCTCAAAGTCCACGAGCAGGTGCGCGACGGTTTTCCACGTTTTCCTCCGCACCTGCTGCAATTTGGGTCCACACACGCCCCGTGTCCAGCAATGTCGGCAGGTGTTGCATGGGAGGCTCCGGTGCAACAGCAGAAGCGCCGACTCCCGCCATTTGAGAGGGAAGTTGTGGTTGTTCAGGAGAGACGGGGTCCACTCGATATCCTAACGGAGAATGCTCAGCAGCTCACCCCAAGACGCAAGTCCTTTCGGCTGGAGACTTGGAGTCGCAACATCGGTTAGCTGGCTCGTGGTCCAACTAGTGAGCGTCCTGCTTCTGGATGAAATCTCAAAGAAGGCTTCCCATTTCGCCGGTAGGTTGCTGCTGCCAAGATGCTTCCTCAGGGTAGGCAGCGCCGCGGCAAGGGAAGTCCGTCCTGCCCGCGTACACTTGGTTGGTGGGATGCACGATGATCTCCTGGAGCGAGCAGTTGTTGCAGAAGGAGCACAGCAGTCAATGCCGTAACTCCGGTCTCGGCACGTCGATCTTCACCCGCGAGCGCACGGTTTCCTGCAGATAGGCACTGCCGTTCTCGGGGCGGCAGGAGATCCAGGTGTTCTCCCTGGTCTGTGCATCCACGCGCTGCAGTTGCAGCCCGCAATGACACGTTGCAGAAGCGCCGTGCAAGGAAAGAAAAGAGTTCCTCGCAGCCGACAACTCGCCTGACCAGGAGGTGTGCCGATTCGTACCAGTGGGTGCTCCAGAGCTACACCACTAGCGCCAAAGTTCTCCATTGAAGCTGCCGCTCCAAGCGTTCCAGAGCCATAAGGCCGAGGTCACTATTGCGCCGCGGAGCACACAAGTTCTTGAGACGGACTCGGGACCTCCCTTTGTGCCACATGCCGTCGAGGAGCCTACTGAATTGACAGTGAGGACCGCCTCGGGGAAAGAGGGGAAGGGGTCCCGAAAAAATAAATCGAAAAGTTTTCATGTAAGTTTTTACGTGAAGGGAAGGAGGGAAGGATGAGAGGGTCACTGACAATCCTCTGGACCCCTGGCAAGTTCCTCCCCCATGCACAGGAGGGGTCACTTCGTTGTCCTTCTCAAGAAGGAGCTTGCTATGTAGGTGGCGTTCCCTACTTGGGGAAACGCCTGTCTCCCTGGCCATGTCACGGAGGCAGCAGGAAGCTACGATCGCTCGGGCAGGCGGCAATGCGCTGAGCAGGAAGAACGCAGCTTCCTCCGGAGCGAAGCAGGAGAGGCATCTGTGAGTACTACTTCTCCTCGAGGAATGCTCAGAGGCTCGTCGGAAGGGGTCAGGAGGAAGAAGACTCCGTTTTGCGAGTTCATCCCGACGGAGACCCTCAGTGAGGATGCCAGATGGTGCACGGACACCCTCGCTCCGAGCGGGCCTGAAAGCCCGGAATGCGATTTCCGTGGTCTGGAAACGAACTGGACACTTCTGGGCAGCGGGTCGCAAACCCAAAGGGTCCCTCAGATCGATTCCAGGGATGACCGGGAACGCCCTGCGTCCTTCCCGACCGCTCCGAACGAAGAACTGGAGTACCCATCGGTGCGCTTCTGCCCGCCTCCTCCTCACTTTGCCCTGGGCTCCCTCGGGGCGTCCCAGTCGGCACCGCCACCTTTCCTGCGGTCCAACGGGACCTCCACTTTCTCCTCCTGAGACGTGTGTAGCCGGCTGGTGATGAAGGACTTCCTCCCTTCCTTCTGCCCATCCAAGTCAACGTGTCCGATCGCGTACCCCAGCTTCGACGGTTGGCTACCCCGGCGGACAGCTGAATGTCCTGCAGCCCCGCGAACTGTGGTGCCTGATTACAGGAAGCAGCTCGCACGTGGGCGGAGACGGACGAGGAGAGCTCAGGAAGAAGGATCTGCCCGCGATTCCCGCAGTGCTTTCTCTGCTCGCCGTGGAAGGTCGTCGGAGACCCCACATGCACACATGACCATGAGCACGTGGATAGAGCGCGCCGCCCTTCCCGCGGAGCTGCCCTCCCTTAAAGGGCAAAATAGCAGTGGCCTGCTGGCGAGTTGGAAAGTCTCCTGCGGGACCGGCGGCGGGGAGAAACAACCGAACGGTTGGACCTGCTGTGGCTCGAGGTGCCCGACGCTGAGACCAGCTCCTAAGTTCTGAGACCAGTTCACTCGCATGGAAATCCCTCCAGGAGAGCTGGTGCGGACCACGGTGTTCCTGAACACCCACATCCTCCCGGTTGAGTAGCGGGAGTCGGCCGGTTTGCCGCTGCACTGGAGATTGCAATGATGCCCTCCGACCCTCGGCCGGAGGGCGTCTTGCGACGAACCATTGACCCAGGGCAAGAGCCTCTTCGTGGGGTATGCACTGCCAACGGCTTCACCGATCCACGTGCCGGTGGATCGGCGAGGTTCACCTCGGCAACGGGGGGAAGGGGGACAAACAAAAAGCGGAACAAAAAGGAAAGGAAAATACGTAAGGAAACCTTCAGGCAGGGGATCCCCTGGTGGTGGACTCTCCCTGATCACCTTCCGTCTGACGGTGGTCATCTCCAAGATGGGAGGGTGTGACCCCCGTGCGGACTTCTGGGACGCACTCTCTGAGGACCACAGGGCAGCCGCGGGCGGACCTGCGACGGTGCCCTAGTTCTTCCGTCCCTTCTCGGCGCAGGCCCTCGGGAATGACAACCGCTACTTCCATTCATCAACCTGATGAATGGCCAGATCCTCCATCCTCCCTTTCTTCCTCTTTAGTCGCGCCCCTGGAGAGGTTCAGGTCCCTCGGACCCGGGGGCCGGAAGATCACTGGGGACCTTTCAGTCATCCGGGATGCGCTCCTACCAAGGATCGGCACTCACGCCGGTCTCCGTGGAGACGCGGACTGCTCCTCCTCCTGCCCTCTTTCTCCGCCTTGAGTCCCGCTAGCAAAGCATGTAGGGTCAAGGCGTCGAGGACGACGACGCCCCTGGAAACGAGGAATCTTCAATACGAGAAGAGTGAGTGTTGGGGCAGGGTTGCTGCTCTGCCGGCGTTCCAAGCAGGCGGGCCCCAAGGGCGACACTCCGCCCCGCCCTCAGGCGCGTGGATGGAGGTGCAGGGAGGGAAGGGAAGTCTTCGGAGGTGTTGAGTACAGTGTCCTTGGGGACGCGGGAGCGGGGAGCAAGGGAGCGGGGCGAGGTGCCGCTGCTCCCATTCGTGCGCGTGCATTCGTGCCGGCGGACGCCGCAGACCTTCCTGCCCTGCTCTTCCCCGAAATGGTCTTGAAGAGGCCTGCAGAGGTGCCTCCCACACCCTCGCCGACGGCGGAGCATCAGTGCATGTCCTCTTGCCCAGGCGCTCTCCCTAGCTCGGGATCCGGCGTGAAGACGGGCAGCCTCCCCATGGCTCGATGGACGGGAACGAAAGGGAGCTCGGGGGAAGAAGAACCCGGAGCAGACAGGGCCGATTCTCCCCCTCGGGGTGGAACGCGTTGGCTGCCCCCTGAGATTTCCCATCGGACAGTCGGTCGGGAGAAGATGTGTCCGGGACTCCTGGAGAGTCCCCTTGAGGGTGGGCGAACGGCTGAGAAAGGACCCCCTCAAGACAGCTCCTAAGCCTGGGCGAAGTGCCGCGTCCCACAGGTGGAGGGGGTGAGGCAAGGAGGGAAGAAACCGAAGGGACTGTTCCTCCGTTTCTCGTTTCCAAGGGAGACGTTCCTTTCTTTCATCGGGAGAATGAAGGGGTGGGGAGCAGAGGAGGCGACCAACCCCAGCCGCAGACTCTCCACACGGGATCGGAAGGATGTGGAGGAGGCGCGCCCTTTCACACCCCAAGACGAGAACACCCAACCCTCCCACCCACCCCCACGGACCCGAAGAAGTCCCCCGGGAGAACGAGGAGACCTCGCAGGGAGGGGAAGGAACGACCGGAAAGGAGGGAGAGGGGGAACGTGCTGCCCCGCAAGGGACCGCAGCGGTGTCCGATCTAAAGGAGAGTCGATTCTCCCGTGGTCACCAAGCTGCCAGCTCGTCTCCCTCCCCTAAGACGAGGGCAGTGTTCCGCCCCAGGGAGCCGGTCCCTCGGATCGGCTGCCGGAGGAGCACATGGAAATGGGAGCGCCCCCTCCCGAACGCCCGAGGTTCCTCACGGGGGGCTACCCTCCTCCGACCAGCGGGAAGGCGGTAGCCCCGCAGGCCGCCGTCGACCCCAGAGCGGCGGTTCCTAAGGGTCTTCCAGTTCACTCGCATGGCGGGATCGGCAGGGGACTTCCCCATGCCTTGGACCCAGTAAAGCGCAAGGAGGGGAGGAGGAAGGCGACTGCTACTGACAGGGGAGTTCGCGGCCGCCGACCACGGGGGTCATCGACCCGGGGAGGAGGACCCCAAGGAACCCCCTTCCGTTCTTTTCTTCTGGCCTTCTCCCCTTCTCACGGGACGGAACGGCCGAAGAGGAAGGGCGTCTTGGGCAGACATCCTCCGGTTACTGACGCCCCGCGGCCTCATCAGGAAGGAGAGACTCCCGGTGGCCAGATGTGGGGGCGTCTCCGTAATGGGAGTGAACCTCCTTGCTGCCTCTTCCCCATGAGCACCCCTCCACGCGCTCATGTGGACCAGCGCGCGCTCTCCCGGACATACTCTCAAGATGTGACGTCACATTGCTGCTTTCGCTTCTCCAAAGAGCCGGCCCTTCCTCTTCGGACGGCCCGTTCAAGGGATAATGTGGGGGGGGGGCAAAGGCATCACGCGGCGGGGAGCCGCATTGCTGCCTCCGCCATTGTCTTCATCGAACGATACAACGCAGACGCTATCCTCCCGGGGAAGACAACGGGACCGCGGGGCGCCATTCCCGCCGGGATCGCATCCTCCACTCCTCCACAACCGGCCCACATCCCTCATCCGGTCGATTCCCTCCCTCCCGGTTCAGTCGAGGCGACAGCTCCACGCAGGAGGGCAGCCCCTCGCTGAGCCGCTGCAGCTGCTGGGCGTGCAGCAGCGCCTGGAATTCCTCCGACCCCTCCCCGGCACCCTTGTACTCCCCCATTCCCCGCCTCACCCCTTTCCTCCTGCACTTTCACGCGCATTCTCGCCTCAGTTTCCTGCTAGTCCGGTCGTGCGAGCGCCTCCTACGGAGCCACGGGAAGAATCGATAGAGTCGCGGGTATCCCTCTGACTAGGCACCGTCTTTGAGCATCATCCCCCATCCGTTTTTCCCCCGAAACGCTTCCCTCCGCCTTGTGCCGGCAAATGAACGAATAAATAAAAAGGCAGCGAAGGGGAAAAAGCAGAAAAAGGCGCGAGTTCCCCGCCGCTGCCTGCAGACTCTCGAATTGACGCCCCCCCACCCACGTGCACCGAGGTTTCACGGCCGGACATCCGCCCAGCAGGCGACGGTTGGGAAGTCGCACAACTGGAATTCCTGGTTCGGGAACACCGAGGAACGCGACCCGCGCGATCGCGATGTGCGGCGCCAACGCGGCTGCCCCGATGGCGACGGCGTGGGATGACCTCACTCTCACTGTTGACCCGCAGACGGGTGGCGCGACACCGGGCAGCCCCGCGAAGACAGCGAGCGCCTTCGCGGGGCCCGACTGCCTACCCGCCGTCCATTGTCCGCGAGCCCCACACACGGATGCTGTGTCTTCATTGCCCAGCTGAACGCGTGGCGTCCCTCCCGAATCGCTCTCGCTTCCTCCCAACCCCACAATTCACTCCCTCCGGGAGGTGACGGAACAGCGTCTCGTACGAAATTGCCAAGTCCTCCCTGTACACGTATAATTGCTAATAAATCTGCAAAAAAAAAAAAAAAAAAACTCGCTCTGCCCCTGCCCCCCCCCCTTTGAGGAATGATAACGTGGAGGCGCTGCCACTCTCGCGACCTTCCCCCCCCCTTCCCCGTCCAGGAACGCAGGACAAACATGCACGTGAAGAGGAGCTGAAAACAAGGGGGGGGGGAGGGATGCTGCTCTCCCAAAGAGACAATGCGCTCTGCCGCGTTTCGTGCACGGCACTCGTAAAATAACAAGCAGAAATTTGCAAAGTGTGTTTGGGCACGGGGAGAACCTTGAGCAGTAAAAGGACAAAAAAAAAAAAAGGCACAAAACAAAACAAAAAAGAAAGAGTAGGGAAGGGAGGGAAACAGCGAAGCATATGAGGGAAACTTTGAACCCCAACAGGGGAAAAGCGTGGGATGCAATTAAATCGCGTTTCATTAAAAGGATGATTACTCGAATGCGCTTCCTAACAGAAAGGAGGAGCAATTCGGATCACATCCTGAAAACAAAAAAAAAAAAAAAAATAGGGATACGCCGAAGGGAGTCGCACAAAATTGGAAAACGGTCAGAAACCTCGTTGTGCCCCCTTGCAGTGCTTGTGGGACAAAAGGAAGAACAAGAAATGTTCCGCTATGCAGCCCCAGCATTTTGATTCCATGGAATCCATTCCGGCAGGGGTGGGCGGAGAATGATACTCGCCAGAAGTGACCGGATGAGGAGGAGCAGAATCTCGAAGGAGCCGATCCACTGGTCGCAATCGAAGGAGTGGTTCGGTGTGCCTTTCGCAGCGAGGGAGGGGGGAGGTTCGTGCCCTTTCCCACCTAAAGACTCTGCGTTTGCTGACGTCGCCGACGTTCTGGGGATCTCCAAAACCATCCCTTGATCTCCAGGATGTCGGAATGCGGGGATATCGTTCGAGAGCGCATCCCAGGACAAGAGCACGCGAGAGGCCGTACCTGCGTCCTGGATTTTCAGCAAGACGACTTATCTGCTTCTTCCTTATCGCCCTCCGAAATTCGCAGATTGAATGTCGCAGGCGGCGTTACACACACACACACATACACACAAAAAAAGAAGAAAAAAAAAAAAACAATGGCAGCTGCCGAATGCAACCAGGAT
Source organism: Raillietiella orientalis (assembly GCA_036172245.1). Classification (NCBI taxonomy): domain Eukaryota; kingdom Metazoa; phylum Arthropoda; class Ichthyostraca; order Raillietiellida; family Raillietiellidae; genus Raillietiella; species Raillietiella orientalis. The sequence continues at coordinate 1,386,892 of JAYWIR010000016.1, forward strand.
GGAGCACATTCAGATGCAGGGATATACAGGGAAGAGGGGAGGGGGGAGTAGACTTCCGAAATTCTGGAGATGCATCCAGTTTTCCTCCCTCGGAGATTTACTTCCATTCCTGTGCTGCAAAAGCTGCATTCGCGACTGGGCCGCTTCGTTGTCTCCTAATGGCAGCGAGCCGAGCTTGGGATAGGGGGGGGGGGGGAGGGGTCCTCTCGACCGAAAAAAAATTATTTTTTCAATCAAATGCCGTAAACGTCATTCGAAAATCCGTCCTATTTATAGAAAGGTTACTATTGCTATTTATAGTAACCGTCAACAATGAGTTGTTGTTGTTGCAGAAGAAAACAACTCATTGTTGTTTTCTTCTGTAACAATGCCTTCCCCGAAGTTCGGCCTCCACCTGGCGCTCTTGCATCAGGGAAAACGTGTGCTTCGTCGGTGCCCCCCCACTCCCCGCGACGATGCGAGGGGAGCGTTGCAGTGTGACGGCGAGCCGCGTGGTGGCAAACGTGGTTTCCCTCGGGCAAACGAAGCGTGCAGCACTTCGGAAGGGGTTCTCTTCGCAGTGGGCAAGGCGTACCGAATGGGTAGGAGCTAACAGAAGCCACCCATTCACGGTGGGACTTTGATCTCGTCACTGCACTTCCCTGCGCCTTCCTCTCCTGCATCCTGCCTGCTCGGATCTCGGATGCAAACGAAGCCGGCGATCCACTTTCCAGATTCCGTGTGTTCGTGTGTTACCACGTAAAGTCCGTATCAGGGATGTGGTGGCTGTGGTGTTCATCAAGGCAGAAAAGTTGCTGCTGGGGGAGACGGGAAGGTTGCTGCTCCCTTCCGCCAGATAAACAAAGGAAAAAAAAAAAAAAGGTAATTGGGATCATGATGCTCGCAACACGAAATGGCGGAAATCTGATTTCGAAACCCGATCCTCGGATCGAGGAGGCAGCGCCATCACCCCCACGAAAGTTTTGTGCTCGGAGTTCCTCATAACTCCAGCCGTTCCGTGCGCACTCGGGGACGACGCGAGCTGCATCTCGAGATGCAGGTTTTCTTCGGCGACGGAAGAGAATTCGAGAAAGAAACGAAACGCTGCCATCACGAAGTGATATTTCCTCTCCCTGGAAAGAAGTGGAAGTTAAGCTTGAAATTATGAAGCAGGAAAAGAAAAGGGAAAAAAAAAAAACGACGACTGAAATGGCCGTCGTCAAGTGGCTGCAGTTTCCCAGCCTCTGGTGGAAACCATCGAACGCAATTTGTGTTCCGAAACGAGTTTGAGATGAAGGCGGGATATTTTTGATCAGTAATGATCGATGATGAACAGCTGCGTAAGAAGATCTCGCATCACCACTGTAAACACATGTCATCCTTGGTTGATTCACAACCATGATTCCATTTAATGGTTTATCATTAATTGAAGCCAAATGACAATCGGTGCGAACGGCCGATCCCCTACCTGCGTGGCTTGAGCTCGGACGGCATTGATTTCCTCCACCTGAAAGGTCATCATCACGCTCGAAGCGGCGAGTCGTTCCGTGACGCCGCCATCCCTTCTTCTTCCCCTTCTTCGCCGTGAGGCGCGCTGTCTGACACATCTCTTTTCGATGCGTTAGGTTTCCCAGGCCGCTCGGTACCGACCAAAGAGAAAACAGAAGAATTCCAATTAGCGCGAGAGTTCCCATTAACACATCGGAACGCTCCCTCCATTCCTTCACCCCAAAGCAACACGCAACAGAGTTGACTCGGTGGGTGCAGCGGAAGCTCCGTCGGTGGAAGGTCTCGGGGATGGTTCCTTCGAGATGGGCACGTCGCCTCTTCGGGATTAATCGACTGCGCGCTCCGCGGATGCAACACCTGACCGGGCAGCCACGTCTCCGATATGGAACCTTCGGAGCGCTCCGTTCGCAGCCTCCTGCCCGGATGGGGATGCGGAGAAGAAATGAAGACGGAATTTATTTCCCGAGGCGGAAGTGAAAAGCGCCATCGGAAGGCGGTCGGTCGCTCCTCCGCCCGTCCTTCACGCAAGTCACTTCCGCTCCCGAAGATTTGTCAGCGTCAGCGAGGATGCGAGAGGATCTCTCTTCTCCAGCGCGACAGATGATTCGAGCTCCCCCGTGCAATCATCATGGGATAGCAGCGGACGGAAAAGAATCTCGCAGCAAAGAAAACACACGTCATTACGATCCAGGCTGTCCCTTTCCGCCCCACCCTCTCCACAGAGCAAAACTTGATTTTTCCATTCCGAGCGAGTGGGTTGATGTGTGCTCATCCGATCCCTTAAGAGTTTGCCGAGATGTGATGATGCTCACTCTTCGGCTCGGAATCTACAGCAAGCGGAAGTAATACATACATATATATACATATGTGAAGCAGGGTGTGTATGTATATATAAATGATCCAATGCTCCAAGTGATCATAATATATTATGACCGCTGAAAGCTTTGGATCATTTTTCAGGAGCAGCTTCCTGTCTGACTTTCTTTTAGGCGCAAAAAGGAAGGAAAAAAAAAGAAAAAAAAAAAAAAAACGTATAAAACGAGCTGACTCTGAGTAAAGTGTGCTAAGGGAGCTCCTGTAATTGCAGCGAGATGAAATCCAATTAATGCACTCCCGGAGAAGAGAAAAAAGGGAAGGAGAAGAAAGGAAAAAAAATAAGGAAACCCACGGCAAGCGGAGAAGGAAAGCAAAAGATTAATTTCGAAAGGTAATCATCGATAAAATTGGCATATACCACCATGTCGTTCGAACGGCAAATGCCCGTGGCATCGCACGGACGCTCCCCCCCACGGCCTACTCCGAAATTCCTGCCGCTCATTTTCACTCTGTTTTATTTTCTCCCCGTCTCGCCCGGGAGAAAAGCCGCTTCCATCCTCTGTACTTTCCAAAGGAGCTGACGGTGGTCTGCGCCCCGACGGTTGCGCGCTTAAACGGGGAAGATGTCGGTTCGGAGGGGGGGGGGGGGATGGACAGCATCAGGATGGATGTTTGCAGGCCCGAGTGAAGTCTATCGAAAAGAAAAGAGTGCCATGGCTGGCGCGGCGGCTGGGGAAGCCGAGCGAGGCGTCTGTCTAGGTGCGTTGGGATGGTCACCAGATGCGAAAGCAGCACACACGGGTTGCCGGGAAACGCTTCGAGCCGAGAGCTCCCTCTCCTATCGGAATTCCCGTCGGCAGAGGATTGGAAAATGGATGTTCGATATCGCAGGCTTCCTCGGCAGCAGAGATGATACGCGAGGGGGGGGGGGGGGGGAGGAGGCATTCCCGAAAAGCGTGCGTCGCATCTGCCTATTCCGGCAGCGGCACCGAATGCGCTCAGATGGTGCCAGATGACGAGCGATCCCCTCTGCTCCGGATTCGGCTTCCCTCCGCTCTTCCTGCTCGAATCGCGCGCGTCTGACGGCAGCCAACAGGCAGTGCCAGGAAGGGGAGCCGAAGAGCGCGGGGAAACCGAGGAAACTGAGGATTTTCAGGATATCCCTCGGCTCCGGGAGGTCCCTGCCGCTTACTATGCGGTTCCTCCGCTCTGAGTCTTCTGGTAGTCGAACCCACCACCGATTTGTCCCACGGAGCTTTGCACGCGGGCCTAATTATAGACAAAGCAAATTTTGGATGTTTCCAGCGAGAACAGAGCAGCTCCAAAACTGAAGGAGTAGGGGAGGGGGAGAGAGAGGGAGAGAGAGAAGTGCAGAACGCGCGTCCTTTTTACTTTTCTTTCTCTTTCAAACCGCAAGTTTTGAAACCGGAGATAAGGAGCAAACGCAGCAGCATTCCGCCACGAAGACCAGGAGCAGTGCAAGGTACACGACAAGTGCACGTTCGTGCACGCGAGAACATTAGCTTACGGAAATGCATACACATGTGTCATCTGCCGCTGTCTACATAAGAGGAGGAGCATCGCTCGCGGCGAAGCCCGCTGAGGTCTTCCCAGCACCAGGTGGAAAAAAAAAAAAAACAAAAAAGAACGATCCCATTCCGGCCCTTCCGAGGAAGAGCCGTACGATGCAAGGAAGACGAATGTAAGAGGTGAGTTCGCGTTACAATGCGTGGAAGAATGTGCGGGAGAGAGAGCCTGGGCGAGAGATCCGAGCAAGAGATCTGTGCACGACTCGCGCAGTGTGCATTTGTAGCAGAAAAAAGAAAAAAAAAGGGGGCATTCCGTATCCAGATAGGGATTGGACTAAAAAAGAACAGTAGTCAGGTCAGTGGCCTTGCCCGCCTCCTTTTTCTGCTGGCCGCCTTGAGAGGAAGGAAGAGAGAGGAAGAGCGAGCGTACTTGGATGGCGTAACAGCTGTTCGAGTGATGATTCTCGACGACGTAGCTAGATGGTGCTGAGTGCAACCGCACGGTGGTTGCGCCATCACGCTGGAGGTCAGCACCCACTCAGGCGAGCATCGATTCGTTTGACGTCGGAAAGGAGGAAAGGAGAGACGCCTTTTCCTGGAAAGAAGGACCCGGAGGATGCCCGGAAGACGTTGCGAAGGAAGGGAGTCAGAGGCCTGGGGGGCAGAGAACCTCCAGAACAGCACGAAACCTCCTTCGGAACGATCCCCTCTTCTGGCGAGCCAAAACTGCGAGGCGAAAAGGGACTGTCGGATGTGCTCCCATCCTCTCGAGAGCTCCGCCGGTGAAGTGGGGACCCGGATCCTCTGGCAACCTGAAGAAGGAGGGAGAGCAAGGGTGCGTGGGTGATCCCGAAAGACAATCCCGAGCTTTGGAATCCCGAAAGATTGAAGTCCCGAAAATGGGATTCATCACTTGTGAAGGAGGTTCCCCATTCATCCCGTGCTGGAGAGGATGCGAAAGTGAAGCACACAGCATGGCGGATCATAAAAAAATAATGCTGACAGTTGAAAATAGTGGAAAAATTAAAATAAAAAAAGGAAGAATTGAAAAATCGGGCAGCCCTCATGGATCACCTCCGTGCAACTGCTCCGTAATCTGTCCGCTTCGCGCTTTTTCACAAGTCGAATTTTCTTTCTGTCTTTCTTTTTTTTTATTGTTTCAATTTTTTTGCTTATTTATTTATTTCACCTTCGCATTATCTCCGGCACGCGATAAATGGAACTTCCTCGACGAATGATGAATTCCAATTTCGGGATCTCGGCATTCGGGACTGTGTCTTTCAGCCATGCGATCGGCAGCAGTGGGCGAGTTGCAGCGCGTGAGCCGGGCGTGCAGATCCATGGGACCAGCGTCTCTATCGCCTTGGATCCTGAGGAAAGGAATTTGCTCCAGAGGGATGGAAGGAAGGAGAGAGGGAAGGAAGGGCTGAGGGTAAGGACGGGACAGGGGGAACCGCAGAGGGGCTGTTCGTCCCAAAGCAAGTCGCCTAACCGCCAAGGACGATTCTTCTTTGAAGAGAGCCGGCTCTGTTTGCAGGCACGAGGTCGTCGTTTCCCAAAAAGGACAAGGCAGAGCTCCCGGGTCCTTCAGAGCCACCTTTGCTTCCCGGAATCGTTCCCTCGACCTTCTCCCCGAAGGAAAACGAACAAAGAGACGACGAGCAGCGCCATCTTCCAAGGATCTGTGGAAGCTCCCTCCCTCGTTGCCTTGGCCGCTTCAGGCAGCGCGCTCGCTCGCTTCTGCCCGCCTGAGCTTCGCTCCTCGTCCCGCCGTGGCCGGGAAGGAAAGAGCGTGAGCTTCCTCCGCAAAAGGAGCCCCCGAGGCGACTGGCCGTCCCTCCCCGCGGGACGATGGAGGCCCGAAGGAATCCTCGCCTTTCCCCGCTCCTTCGCCCCACCTTCGTCCTCGAAGCCGCCGGGGTGCGCATCCCCGCTCTCCTGGGTGGGGCGAAGGGCGGAGCCGGCGCATGCAGGAGTGCCTCCTGGAGGGGGAGGAGGCTCTCCGCAGCCAGCAAGGCGGTTCTGGAGGAAGGCCGGACGGGCTCCAGCGGAAGACGTTGCGACACCGAGGGGACTTCCGGGGGATGCTGGCGACGGACAAAGAAAGAAGGGGGGAGGGGGAGAGGGGAGGAGGAAACGGAGGACGTGCGTACGGGGGCGTTCCGCGCTGCGCCCGAGCCAGGAGGAAGTGGAAACCTCGCTGGCGGGCGGGTGGGCGGCCGCCTCCCCGGTTCGGCGGAAACAGAGCCCGAAGGAGGAGTTGCCGGAGGTGGGGAGGGGGGCCCGCTGCTCCCATCGCACTCGCCGAAGATTGCCAAGGCCGCCGCCGTTGCTGCGAGAGTCGTCGTCGCGACGGCGGCACCACCTGGCGCGAGAGGCGATCATCTCCTGCTGTTCCCTGTTCCCTCCACCTCCGCTTCGGGCTGGCCCTCTCACCGCGGGAGAAGACCCAGCAGGGAGGAGAGGGGAGGGGATTCTCCCCTTCCCGGAGCCAGGGCTGTGCCGCTTCTGGATCCGGGCCGCTCCCCCGACCGGAAGGGAGGGGCCACCTTCCTGGACGCCGGAGTGGAGGGTGGGCATCCTGCGAGGAAGAAAGGAAAGGGCCGATGGGAACTGTCCTCCTGGGCTAGAAGGAACGAATAAAGGGCGAGGGTTGGATGGCCGCCTCCTAGCGGGTCGCCCAGATCGAAATGTCCTTCTCCCCCCCCCCGTCCCCGTCGCCACCCCAGAAACGAGCGATCTCGCCAGGCGCTTGTGGTGGTGATGGTTGATGCCTCAGGCACCCCGATCCTCCGGATACGTTGGCGACGGCACCCCCTGGTTTCCGTATGCGGACGGGACAGCAACGCATGGGGGGACCGTGGAGTGTCCTCCCGCGTCGCGTGGGAAACGCCTCGGGTCCACCTCTGCCCGCTCTCTTCCGACCGAACCGCGCGCGCGCCCTCAGGCTCTGGAGCCCCGCCCCCCTCCCTTTGAAAAGGCACCGCCTCCGCATCGCGGAGCGGAGCGCCGAACCCGGGAGAACCCCGTTGCCGGGGCAACCCAGCTGCGGCTCATCCCGATCCACGGCCGCACCGCACGTGCGGAGTGAAGGGACGACCGGAAACGCGCCGCAGGAGCGTGCAGCGGCGACTCCCCCCCTCCCTCCCTACGGGCGATGCGCGGAGGAGGAGGAGGAAGAAGGCAGCCAGCGGGTCTCTCTCTTCCCTCCCTCTTTCCCCCTTCCTGTTCTCCCGTTTTCATGGTGCCGCGCATGATGCCTCCCCACGAGGACCGGGGAGGCCGTTCCTCTCCCCCTTCCCGACGGTGGTGGTCCGCCTCGGAAGGCGGTGGCGGCTGCGGCCGTGACATCACGCAGAGCGTCTGCAGCCTCCTCCGTTCGGCTCGCCGGCGGTCATGACGCGTCAGCGGCGAGCACCCATCTCGAGAGGGAGAGGTAGATGTCCGGCTGCCTCCCGAGGCTGCTGCTGCCGCAGAGGTCAACGCGGAGGTGGCGGCGGATTCCTCCCCCGGAGAGAAAAGGGCGAGCTTCTCGGGCACAGCCCGTAGGGGGGGAGGAGAAGGGACGGGGTCAGTAGGGAGCTCCCCGCCCCCTCCGGGGCGTCCGGCAACGCGCTGCCATGGTATAACCAAGGGCGACGGAGAGCATTCGCTGCTCCCCAGACTTTGGGGCACCTTCCTCACCCTCACCCCACCTCATCCGCACGTCCTCCGTTCTTCCCAACTCCCCTCGGACCCCGAGGGAGGATGCTGCATCCGAGGGCTACCAGCCAGACGCCCCCGTGCTCCTTTCAGCTATCTCCTGAGGGCCTCTGTCCTGCCGCCGACGCGCGCGAGAGAGAGACTTCAGATCCCGGGATCCCCCGAGTGGCTCCCGCCGGGCCTCGCAGAGGTCAGGGTGAGGCGAGACGGGAGCGGTGCACGCAAGGAGGGCTCAGCGAGAGCTTCTCTGGACCGACGCAGCTCATCGGCGCCTCTCGCTCACACCCTTCGGCTCCCTGCTACTCCGATGAGCGGACGGAACCCCCCTTGAGGACGTCCCCCCGGCTCCTCATAGCAGGAGCGCGCGCGTCCCCCTCCCCCCACACTTTTCCTGCTCGAGGGGATTTCCCCCTTCCCTCCCCTCCCCCCCTTCTTCCTCCCTAGAACGTCCCGAAGACAGACGGGTGTTCCTCGCCGCAGGCTTTCTTTTCGAAAGTTCCAGGGGGCCCCGGGGCGAGCTCCTCGAGAGAAGTCCCGGGATCAGAAGCGTCAGGATGATCTCTCTGTTCCTGGGATCAGATTTCAGCCCGCTCCGGGGAGGTCCTTCTCGCCCGCAGCTCCTCGTTCCAAATGCGGGAGAACGAGGGAGGCGGGGAGAGCGACACGCCTTCTCCCAGCGACTCGGAAGTCCCCATCGTTTTTCCTTCTCTTTCTAGAGCGACTCCCCGCTCGAGGCGCAAGGGGAAGGGAACGCGATGACGATCCTTCCCTTCCCCCTCCTTTCCCTCCCTCCCGTTCAGCCTTACGGGATGAACCCGGAAAGAAATCCGAACCCACCGCAGGAAGTTTCGCAACGCGCGAGTTCCCCCGTGTGACCGAGTGCAGACCGCGCGACGATGTAACCAACGAAACGAACATGCCCCACGCGAGCGTCGTCGGAGCAACAATGGACCATCCATTGTTGAGCCGCAGACTATCGATTGTTGAGCCGCGCTTCCGTAAGCCGTTGGAACGCGAGTCGAGCGTCCATCCCACCTCCTGCTGAAAGTGGAAGCGAAGAGAACCGCGGGCGGTTCCAGGGAGCAACCCGAGCCCATCTGGGGGGGGTCATCCAGCGCTCTGCCTTCATGTGAGCCCCACGTGCCTCCACGAGCGGCGCAATCTGAAGGTTTGCGTGACTGTTTTCAAGAAGCCGGAACGGCCGGTCCTGCGAAATTGCTGTGAAACTGGGATAAGGTGAGACCTCGGTGGCATTCCACTCGAATTCCGTGCGCACGTTGCCCCCCCTTTTGTTTCCGAAAAATCTTCTTTGCCTTCATTCTTTCCCTCCTTATTCCTCCAGGAAAAAAAAAAAAAAAGGAAAAGAGCAGCTGGCATCCCGAACATACCATGCTCGCCACAGAATGCAAAGGGAAAGCAAAACGAAAGAAATGCATGGGCTGAGTGTGCGAAGGATGCGTCCCTGTGGGATGCGTCCCGGTGGGGTGCGTCTCCGGTGGGTGCAGGACGCAGCGGCAGCGACGTCGCAGAACGGTTCCGCAGGCACACACTTAAACGGTTCCTTTGAAAAATACGACCGTGTGGAAAATCGCGGCTCCTAATCTGTTGGACTCTGCCTGTCCTCAACGGATTTCCTTTCTCCGTTGTTCTTTTCTCTCTCTCTCTCTCTCTCTCTCTCTCTCCTCTTTCGGATCCAACCTTCTGGAAACACAATAAGAAATTCGATCCGTGGTGCTTTAAATGCTTTCCGTTTAAAGAATTCCGTACAGCTCGTGCCCTCGGTGTTTTTCACGCTTTTTTTTATTTGCACTCTCATACAGGTGACTTCCGCTGCGAGACCTCTCAACAGGATGTGAAGGGGTGACTCTGCTGGGTCTCCAGGAAAGAGAGAAGAGGAAGAACCGGCAATGAATCACTGCGTGGGCCATTTCGTGGAAGCGCGGTAGTTGGAAAGGCCGTTCTGGAGGGAGGGAAGGAGGGAGACGGGGGGGGGGGAGGGAGAGAGACGTTGGTGAAAGCGGATGAACTCGTTGTTTCATGTCCTCGACACTTTTCGTTCTTTTCAAGCCGAACCATCTCCTCCCCCTGTCCATGGTTTCTCCGGGTCGTTATCATTTCATTTGCGAAACTGATCGGAATCTCTCTCCTGACAGGAGAGGAAGGAAAGGGGGGGGGGGCCGGAGGAGGGAAGAGCTCTGTTGCTTCGTTATCGTTGTTTCCATATATCGGAGAGACCCGAAGTTTGCGTGAACTCTCGCGAGCTGAAGATCTGCTAATGAGCGAAAAACGGCAGAATTGGATTCGTTTGGAAGATGAGGAGCTCCGATTAAAGGAAGACGTCTAAGGATGCACGCGATCGAACTGCTTCTCCCAGACGTCTCCGCAGTCTATTTATAGAATCCGCCGCTGCCGCCATTGTTGTTTGACTTTTAATTGTCCTTTGCTTGTTACGGCGTGCTGTCCCTGCGACCTGCCTGCGGCGGGGAAGATGGATGACCGAAAGAAATGGATGAATTTCGTCTGCATGCATGACCGGATAATGGAAATTCGCTCGTCCCTTCCATCCGCGAAGGGTTATCGATTTCTGATTACCCCGTCACCATGGTGAGAACACGGAGAACACCTTCCTCTCATTACGGCTACCGCGTGTGATATGTGTGTGGGTGGATGTGATGATTTTTTTTTTTTTCTTTTCTTTTCTTTTTTTTCGCGTCCCCCCTCCCCTCTCCCTCCCTCCCCCCTCCCCATGTTCGATGGGCGTCCATTCCGCTCACGTTCAGAGTGACTTTTTCCGTCTGCGCTGGGTTTTTTCGATTTTTCTTCAGGGGTCGAAAAGCGAGACTCGGGAACGTCCCCCGCTGCCAGAGCGAGATGCTGGATGGTGTTTCGACCCGGCGTCTCCCGAACACCACCCGTGCACGCTCCATGGCGAGGTGTTGCGAACTCGCAGACTCGGTCGGCCCGATGAGCAGGGAGCCAGAGAGGGAGACTTCGTCGTTCGAGGCGCACTCCGGGAAATCGGGGCTGCTCTTCCCCGCTGCTTCGGAAGAGAAGGAGTAGGGCGAGACGGGGATGAGGTGAGGGTGAGACAGCGGGCGGGAACACGTCCTGCCACGCAGGGCGCTGGTTCTGTGGAGCCCACAGCGGTGCTGCTGCTGGGAGAGGTGGAAGGAAGAAGAAATGAGGGGGCTCCCCCTTGCCTTCCTATGCCCGTCCGCAGCAGGCATCGAAAGGTCATTCAAGGAGACTCCCCATAGGGAGGCTGGAGAAGGGGAGGGAGGGAAGCAGGTAGCCAATCTCCTATCCCCCTCTCACCCTCTGGCAAACCCCGCAGCGAAGAGATGCGTCATCTACGCGCTCCTCCTCTTCTGGGGATCCCTTTTTTTCCCCCACAGGTAGATCGAATATGCCGCGGGTCAGCGCCAGGTGCGCGCGCGCGAGGCTGCCGTCTCCTCGGCGCCTGGCGCACAGCCGCGCGCGCGCGCGACGCGGCGCCGAGGAGAAGGCGCGAAGGCGATGGTGCCAGCCGCGGTGGGGTGGCGAAAGACGATCTTTGCGAGCGGACCCCGGGACGAGGGGAAGGGGGGAGAGAGACTCGGGGTGTCTTCGGCGCGTAAGGGAAGGGAAGGGGGCCGAAGAGCGCTCTCGGAGGGCGCAGCGCCGAAGGGCTCGTCTCGCGCTCACGACTGGCCGCCGCGGAAGGTGGCTCTGCCCTCGGGAGGAGCGGAGGAGGGGGAGGAACGTCTCTCTGCAGGGCGGGGCGCCGGCCGCGCGGCAGTCGTTCGACCGGAGGTGCCCTGCCGGCAGCTCAGACTCTCGAGTAGGAACACTCCCAAGCTGAGGCGGGACCGCAGCCCCCAAGCCCGCGCGCCCGACGGGTGCGGAGAGCTCCGGGGCAGTGAGCGCCATGGCTGCCGCCCGTCCTCCTTGCCCGGCGTGCCTTCGAAGCCAAGGCGCCGGCGTCGTGGCGAACCCGCCGGAGCTTCTTTGCCGCGCGGCTGGGCCGTGGCGCCACCTCACAGAACCTTCCTCCTCATAGGAAGAACCGGGCTGCGCTATCTCCCCCCCCCCCTCCTCCCGTCTCATGCTGCTTCGGGTGCAGGAAACACCAGACGTGAGCGCAGTTGGCATAGCAAGGTCTTCTCTTTCAGCAGGGCGGATGTGGGCCGGTTGCCTAGAAGCGAGCTTGTCCGCCTGATCCGTCGCTACCCCTGGGGAGCGGCTCGGGGTCGCCTCCGGTGGGCCTACCCGCCACCCTTCCTACTCAGCGGCGGAAAGGAGGATGAACCTGTCCAGTCTCGGTCGCAGTCGCGGAGGACGCACCTCCTGGACCCCAGCGAAGGGGTGTCGAAGCGCCACCCCCGCGCAGCAGCGGAACCCCCCGGCGAGGTCTCTCCCAGAGATCGACCGGGACCTTCCCGGAGGAAGCGCCTCCCACGGATCCGACCTCTACTCGTAAGGCTCTGGTGGCGACCTCAGGACGGCCTGCTGCCCCGTCGGCCGTTCACGCGGACTCCCGGAAGGACCGTGCGATCCTGGCGGAGGCGGAGCAGAGTGGACGCCGCGGTGCGGTCACGCGGTCCCCCCTCGCGCAATCGTGAATCTGCCTCCCGGCCCGCCGGTTTCCCGCAGACCCCGGCGCTCTCCCCTCCTCCCCTCCCAGCGGGCTACGCCTGCTGGAATTCCCGGGCACGTGGTGCGGGCTGTAGGGGAGCAGGGGGCTAGGAAGGAGGGGGTAGTTCGGCAGCCGGCTCGCAAAAGCGAAAGCGGGGAGGGGGAGGAGGCGTCCGGGGAATTTCGCTACCTCCTCCCCCCTCTCATCGCGATCGCCTTCTGCCCTGAGCGGGAGAGGCGGGAGAGCAGCGACACTCCTGCAAAAGGACCGGACTCCCGTGGAGACCCTCGGCAAGCGCAGGGCCAGTTGCCGGGCAGTCGGCTGGGTGGATGGCGGGGGGCCAACCGCCTACGCCCAGCCACCCCCCCCCCCTTTCCGCGGATCACGAGCGCGCGCCACCTCCTCCTGGTTCCCTGCTTGAGCGAGCGGAAATTGCGAGGGTTTGTCTCAGCAGGCAGGGAAGTAGCGCGCGCGCCCTTCTCCGCAGGGCGTGCAAGGCCCGCCGGCACCCCAGTCCTCTGTCTCTCCAGCACCCCTGGTCCCGTGTCCACCACAGTCTCCCGCTCACCTCATCATTGTGAAAGGATGGAATGAGGCGCCACATACACTCCGATACTATATATAATACAGCACAGTATTCTGTACATATACAATATAATAATCCACATGTACATACAGTCTAGCACCTACGAGCAAACGCGAGATCGTACGGATGCGTACACGGCATTGTATCCATGCGTACGCACTTGCGGCCTCCACACAGACAAGCATGGTGCGCTAGTGGTACACGGCGGCTTTCCTTCTTCGGCGCAGCCGTCCCATGGAAGGGAAGCCACTGCTACTCCCTCTCGAAATTCTCGAAGGTCTGTCTTCGGCTGCTTGTTTGCAGGCGTGGATGCTCTGTGGTGTGGGCGCACCCCGAACGTGTGGATGCTGCACTTCGTACCCTTCGTAGTCACGCATGTGGGTTATGTGTGGTTGCGTGGCAGCGGAGCACCCGTGTGCTCAAGCAAACAGCCGAAGAGGCACAGACCTTCGAGATTGGAGTGGCAGCGGCTTCCCTTCTATGGGGCGGCTGCACCGCTGAAGAGGAATGGCAACACGCTGTGCCACACACACGCCACCCGGCCACGCCGAACCGCCCGCTACTCCTTTCCTTCCTTGCCGTGGACCGCATCGCGGCCCTGCTCGGGTGTACGTGCCGTTTCGGTCCACCACGGAACGTCGGGGCATGTCGAAGACGGCTGCTGCTTTCCCACGTTCGCACCTGCTCTCGGAAGGACGCTTCGGGCGCGCCATCTTGCTCTGCTTTGTTTCCAGTATGGCCACTCGCAAGCCTTCTAAAAAGAGAGAGAGAGAGGAGAAGAAACACATCGTTTCAAATTCCAACACGCCCCGCAGGTTCCACGTGGAGAAGCAGCGGTCCACTCCTGTGAGACACCCCAGATGGGAAGCCCCTCCGTGCAGCCCTGCAGCAGGAACTGCCCGGAACAGAGACGACGCGCATTCACGCTGCTGGTCGCCGGGGAGAGAGCGTCTGATGCCCTCTCCGAGCAGAGACGCCAGAGCGGTCTTGCTGCTGCCATCTAGCGCCGGAATTCGGAAGGTGACAGAGTCCTCTCTTCCTAGAAGGAGCCTTCCCGTTGGAAAGGTAGTGCCTTCCCCGAATCGAGTGCTCTTCAGAAAGGAAGTGTTCGGATCCTGCGAGCGGTCTCCTCCCCTCACTTCTCAGGACGCGCAGGTGGTCCAGCAGAGTCGCACAAAGAGCACGCACAATAGAAGAGGGCGGGGTCCACGAGACGTCCTCCCTCGTGGGGAAGCTGCCCTTGGCGCGTCCAAGGAGGAGAGGATTTCAGACCCTCTGGAAAAGTAGGAGGAGAGGTCGCGACCCTCGGCTCCTGGCCGATGGCTCGACGTCCGGCGCTCGAAGTCTCCAGGTGAACAGCAAAAAGGGGGACCAGGAAATTCTCCCACCTTCCCCTAGCAGGAAGATGGTCTGAGCTACATGAGGACCGCAGCGCGCGGTGGGGAGGGCATCAAGTCTTGGTAGCAACTCACGGAGTTCCCCTCGCTCTGACGCCCGGGTCGGGTCGGTGCGTGGGCGGTTTCCCCGGACCGCCCTCCTCCACCGTGTCCTCAGATGAAGAAGGGGAAGAGGTCGGCGGCAAGCGAGCTCCTCACGCCTTCACGTTCCTTCTCATCGTCATCTGGGGTGCCACTCGACACCGCTTCCTTGACCTCTCCCTCCGGGAGCAATCCCGAGGGTCGGTTTCGCCGAAAGGGATCCCTCCAGCGTGCTCCCTACCACCACTTGGTCTTCCAGCCGTCCATCCCTCTAGCTTCCCGGCACGGACTCTTTACCCTTCCCTTCCGCTTCCCACCCGTCCTCCCAGAAAATGCTGTCGTCCTGAGAAAGACTCCGGACTCCTCCTCCGCCGCCTCCTGCTCTTCCTGATCCTTGTTCCCTTATCCTCCTTCTGCTCCTCCACCCCCTCCTACCCTCGCAGGCAGCAGGATGAAAGGCAGGGAAGGAGACGACCTGAATGGCAGTCGGGAAAATTCCTGACTAATAGAAGGGAACGCCTCCCCCTGTGGGAAAAGCACGGAAGATGGCGAAGCAACTCTGAGGAGGAACCGATTTGGAGGAGACGTGGGCCACGCGCGGTTCCCTCGTCCCTTCTCCTCCTCTCCCATGGCCACTCGGCAACCTGTCTCACGGGGAAGATCGGAAGAAGAGGAGGAGGAAGGAAGAGAGGAAGGAAGGGAGGAGGTGAAGGAGGAAAAGGGAGTCCTGTCCGCAGGATGCTCACCCCAAACTGGGATGCACCCCCTTCCACTAGGGAGAACCTCCCTGGAGGTCGCCGGCGAGACACCCGTGCTGCAGCAGGGCATAGCCCGAGTCCAGAGCACTCCCAGTCTGCAGGTACCGAGCCGCGCTGCTTTCCCTGAAACGAGGGAAAGGAGGGTCAGGAGCAGCTGGGAGGCTCTCCTTCCGCCACGCAGTTCTCTCCCGGATCGTTTGCCTGAAGGAGAGCGCAGGCGACCATCCAGACCAAGGTCAGGGCGGAGCTGTCCTTGCCGAGGGCACCTGCACGCGTCCAGAGGGGAAGGAACAAGGGGCGAAAGGACCGTCCCTCTCCTCCCCGAACAGGGAAAGGCCTCTCCCGAATGGGTGTGGATTTTTGTTTTCTTTCTTGTTTGCTTGCTGCCCCCTTCCTCTCCGACCGTCCAGGGAGTTGCGGGAGCGGAGGAACGGTTCCGTTTGAGGAAGGACCGCCGTGGGATGCGGCTCTGCCCCCGGAGGGCGCTCGTCCTGGCCGCCTATTCCTCTAGAGAGCAGCCCCCAAGGTCGTCCACTCCGAATGAGGGCAGGATTCCTGGAAGAGCGGGTTTTTCTCCTCTACTTCTCCTCAGGGAGGGAGGGACCGCTCCCACCTTGGACGTCCGTGTACACCGCGGGGTGTTTGCCGCACCCGAAGCCGTAGGACGTGATGCCCACCAGCACGTAGCGCTTGTTGGTCTTGAGCAGGATGGGGCCACCGCTGTCCCCCTTCGGGAGAGAGTGTAGAACGAGATGAGGTGGCGTGTCCTTACCTGGCAGGTGTCCTTGTTCTTCCCGGACACGCACAGGTAGTTATTTTGGGGGACTTGCCCCATGAGCTCCCTCTCGCACTCGGCCTTGTCAAGCACCTGCAGATCGACCTCCTGGAGGGTGGAAGGGGCCACGGAGAAACCTGAGTGGCGGGAGGGAGGGCGAGCTGAGAACCGCGGGGCATCTCAGAGCTGTCCGGCCGATCCGGAAAGGTGAGCGGAAGAAGCGTCGGAGGAAAGGGAAAGGGACCCGAGGGCTCACCTGAGGTCAGCACTCCCCAGCCAATGGCGGTGACCTGTCTGCCCACCAGAGCATCCCCAGGCAGCCGGGGCAGGCAGGCGGCGCGCACATTGTCAAGGCTGTCGAACGGGATGCGATCCCGGAGTTCCAGGAGGGCGGCGTCGTAGTTCCAGGATCCGCTTCCGGTGTACAGCGGGTGCACCACCACGCGGCGGACAGCGACGAAGACGCTGGGTAGCTCGCCGAAGTCGGACAGGTCGTGGTCTCCCAGGTCCACCAGCAGCGACCGCGCCCTCTTCCTGCGGGAGGGACCGAGAAATCCTTCCCATCCCTCTTCGTTTCCCCCACCCCCCTTTATCCCGGAAGAGAGACCTTTCCACGCAGTGGGCAGCGGTCATGACGTAGGCGGAGCTGACGACGGTGCCCCCGCACGTGAACACCAGATTGTTCTTCTTGGAGACGCGGTACAGGGCCGCCATCCACGGGTGACTCCCCTGGCGTGAGGCAGATCCTCCGACGATGCGGCCTGCCTTGGGCCTCCCACAGTCTGGAAGACCGGGATGACCTCCCTCAGCGAGCGCCTCCCGCCCATCCGGAGCGAAAATCCGGACCGCAGCTTCAGCGGCGGCGGTCCGCGCTTTCCTTCCGGTCCCCGGATCGAATGGAGGCCGCAGGAGACACCGCCACCCTTCCACCCTGTCGAGGTGGGGGGGGGGCGGCGGAGGCGGGGAGCCACGCGAGCCCCTGACCCCGATCTCTCTGTTCCCCCGGGTGACCTGTCTCCCGGCACTGACCGCACTTCTCCGGGATGGGCTTTGTTGCGTTCCCCTCCTGCGGGAGGGCGGTGCTCGATTCGCCGGACCACTGCTGCGCATCCGTGCTGGCGTGGGGGGGCACCTCTGGGCTTCCCGGACTGCACGACATCAGCCTGGCCGTGGATGCGGAGGCGGCCAGCCACCCGATCTGCAAGACGGAAAGTCCCTGAGGGACGCTCCCTGAGGGAGGAGCGGCACGTGCGCGCGGGGAGCTTCCGAGTCCCGCTGCCCTTCCCGGAGATGGGAGTGGAGGACAGCAGGACTCGGAGGCTCCACCATCCCCTCCGGCAGGGTCCCGGAGCCGCTTACCAGGATCACGAGGGTGCCCACGGCGCGGGCGCTCATCTCTCAGGCGTCCCTGCTGGGCGATGCTTCTCCGGAACTTTCCAGGAAGGGACTTCCGTGTCTTGGCGTCTCGACTGCTTGGGATGGGGAGGGCGGATCCTTTGAAGGAGCAGCTTCCCGAGCGGCCCCGGCCCTCCGTCAGCTCCCTTTTATCCCGCGCCTCCCCCTCCCAGGTGTTCTCTGCTACAGGCTCCCCCGAGCGGGCGACCCGCTTTCCGGAGCTTCACCTCTCCTGGCGGCGGTCGATCCCAGAGGCTGCAGCCTGCGCGCCGGGAGCTCCCGGCTGCCTTCCCGGGACGTCCGTCCTGGGTACGCCCTGGAGAGCCGCTTCCTGCCGCCTCCCTGGCGGTCCCGACCCGCAGGCGACCAGGGGAAGAGCAGAGGCGCCTTCTGCGAGCGAGTCTTCCTTCCCTCCCGGGATCGGGGGAGGTCCCGACCTTTATCCCCCTCCATGGCAACCGTTCAGAGAGTCATCGACTCGCGCTGCGTCCGCCCCTGACGAATCCCCCCTGTCCCAGCGCGCGCTCTCTTCACTACCCCCTTTTTTTCCCTTCCCCCCCCCCCCGGGAGCTTCCCCTGAGGTCACCTGCTGAACGAGGAATGGTCAGACCCTGCGCTCCCCCTTCCCCAGGGACCCGGAGCCACGCCCCCCGTTCCAGGCGTGCCGCGCCCGTCGCGGGTGTCCAAGCGAGGGAAGGACGACGCTCCCCGTGCGTATCCCGGATGGTGGAAACATCCGGGATACGCACGTGCCATCATCCGCCGTCCCTCCTCCTCTCTTGGACACACCCACACGCATGTCCATAGGGACGCCCCGAGGGAACCGAACCGCTTGGTCGCCTCTCCTTCCGAGCGCGCCAGCTCGCGCAGGCGCTTCGGGAGCCTGCAACCCTGTCGCTCCTTCCGCGCGTACTACGGGAGCGACGGCGGCCCGGAGTTTCGATGCCCCGCCGGCGAACGACCAGCGGGGCGGAGGGGTGGGGGTGGGGGGGAAACGGCGGTTCGGATGACTACGCGAGTCGAGAAGCATCGGCGCCCCGCAGCAGCCCCCGGTGCCCGCGCCCGCGCGCGCTCAGCCGACGGACTCTGTGGGCGCCCTCCGTTAGACGTGAGCAGGTGTGGCGGCCGGGATGTGCGGACAAGACAGGTCTCCTTCTGCGAGTCCGTCTGCCGCTCGCCCGAAGACCCGGGAAGACCACCTCGAGGTAGCAACGACGGCGACCCGACCGTCCTGGTGTGCGGTCGTCTGCAAGGTCCCGCGCGTGGGGGAGGGGGGGACTCACGTCAGCGTGGCCACCACTGCGGTCGCCGCGAGGCGGGCCGGGTCGGGGGGGTGATGCAGGAAGGGCGGCAGTCATCGCCGGAGGATCAGCGGAGTGCGCCGTGTCACGATCTGGTCCTACCAGGAAGAGGTCGGGACCAAGACCTAACCTCCGTGCCCCAATGGGGCTCTCGCTCGGACACGCACTTCACGAGCGGCGCTGCTGAGGGAAGAGGAGGCCAGCGTCCTCCTCCACCTCCACTTCGTTCCCATGGGCCCCGAGGCGTTGGATCGCCCGCTATCTGTCAGCAGTCAGGTGGGGCGTTCTGGACGGCGCCCAAGCCCGCGCCGAGGGTCTGCGAGGTCCGCGTAAAGCTTAGGGGCTCCCTCGAGGAGGGCCGGAGGAGAAGGGGCTGTCTCTCTCTTCGCCGGAGATCCGGCTAGGTACGCCCCGGGGAGCCCTGCAGCCGTCGTCGCCACGGCAACGGCAGGCCGGAAACCGCCTGCGTCCACTCACTCATTCTCCCTTACACCTTTCCCGTTGATTCCCGAATTCCGATTCTCCCTCTGCGTCCTTTCGCCCTCGATCCGGCGCGAGTTCGTCTCCGGTGGCTACCTAGAGACCGGGAAGTCCAACTCCCTCGGGGCGTCCCTATGGACACGCGTGTGGATGTGTCCAGGGGAGGAGGAGGGGCGACGGATGATGGCGCGTTCGCGTGCGCGTCCCGGATGTTCCCCCCGCGGGGAACAGCATCCTTCCTCCGCTTGGATGCTCGTGACGGGCGCGGCATGCCTGGAACGAGAGGAGCGGCTCCGGATCCCTTGGATGCCCGGGGACGCTCACGAACGCAGCACGGCGCCGGGTCTCCCAGAGGGATCCTCATCCTCCGGTCCTTTCCTTCCCTCGTTTCCCTTTCGCCTCCCGGAACTCCCTGATCCCCGCGGAGCGCTCAGGGGGATCGCGCTCGTTTGTTACCGCCTGCGCGTGGCGCTCTCGTCGCCCCCGCCCTGTCCCTCCTGGGTCAGCGGGCGTGCTCCTCCCGCGGTTTCATACCACCCCTCGGTCTTCTGCAGCCTTCTCCCAGAAGCGCCTCGCGGGGCGGTGGTCTCTGGCGGCGAAGGCAGCTCCTGGACTGGAGGAAAGGGGTGTAGGAGAAGGGGAGGAAGGACAACTCAGATGAGAGGGGGGGAGAGAGTGAGAACCTTCCCCTCCTCTCTTTCCAACGGGCAGGTAGTCCTTCCTCCCTCTCCTTCATCCCATCCTACCGCCTTACACGAGCGCCTCGGGACACCGCGCATACATGGAAAGGAAAGCTCCCGCTTCTCCTGAGCCGCTCCGCTATTCTCCCTCGGTCGCCAGGTAACGGCGCGTAGATGCTCGCAGGTGGTCTTTTGTATTCCCGGGGCGAACCGCCTCTCGTAAACAAAAAGGCAAAACAAAGCGGGCAAGATGTGTTTGTTTCCAACATCCGACGGGAGGAGCAGGGGCAGAGTGCAGCATCCGCCCAGAAGCAGCATCCGCCCCTCCTCCTCCTCCTCCTCCTCCTCCTCCTCCTCCTCCTCCTTCTCTCGCCGTCGTCACCATCTTCCGCTGCCACGCCCGGCCTCCCCCGGCGGCAGCGGTCCTCCGCCCACACTGGCTCGGACGTAGCGAGGGCAAGGAGGGGGAGAGCCGCTTCTGCGCCGTACCCCAATGACGCCTCGCCCTCTGGGAACACTCGTCCGGGAACGACCACTCCTTATCTCTCTGCGGGGTCGGCCGCGGGATTTCCCCCCATCCCTCCGAAGGGCCATTCTCCAGGAGCGACGGGCAGAGGACGGACTCGAACGAGTCCCAGATCGAGGACTTCCGCCCTCAGGGAGAGCGCGCCCATCCTAAGGGACCAGGAACACCAGACTGCTCATCCCCCCTTTTTTATTGAAGGAGGGAGGGGGGAGGGGAGTTGAACGCGCGACCACAGGGTCGGATGGTGATCCCCGGGTCGGCTGCGTTCCCAGCATCTTCTCTGCCCCCGCTGGCGTATTCCACTCCGCTCGTCCCGTGTGCCCTCGCATTCCCGGAGAAAACGGGGACCTGCCGTTGCCCCATGGACCCTCGGGTGGTCTCGGGGGCAGTCGCCACCTCGGCATGCGCAGAATGCTGGCTGGAATCCCTTCCGGGAGCAAAAAAAAAAAAAAACCTTTCCCTCCTTCCTTTCCAGGAGCGCATGCAGAGGGGAGATCAATCCCTGGGGAAAGCTTTGCCGGTTGGACGCGGCGAGGACGTGCTCACTGCCGTAGTCCCAAGGGTGGTGGCCTTCACCCCACTGGCATCCGGACCAGATGGTCTCCTCCTCGTCCAGGAGGCTGTAGAGATTCTCCCTGAGGGTATGCCCTCCCGGAATACTCTCTGCTTGCGAGAGGATAAGGCGGAGCAAGGAGTCTCTGCCCTCTTCTTCCCCTCCCCCCTCCCTCTTCTCCCGAAAGGGCAGGGGGGGAGCGTCCGTGGTAGTGGAATGGTTCAGGAACGCGGGGGGCGTGAAAGCCTGTTCAGGAGACGCCCGCCGACCGGCACTGCGGGCAGAGGAGGCCGTGGTGGCGTTACGCGGGGGAGAAGGGGGGCTGATGGCAGCAGGAGCCCCGGCAACCTCGTTCCCGGAGCGTTGCCGAAGAGGAACGAGGCCTTCAAGGAGCACGAGCGCCTCGAGGTCGAAGAGGCGGAATACCGCCGCAGAGAGCCCGGGAAACTCCTTCCCTTCCCTCTCCCCCCCCCCCCCCACCTTTCCCTTTCGGGAAGCGGCAGCAGCATGTGCGCGTCCCCTCGTCTGCACTGCTGACGCCCGGGAGACTGACGGCGTCTCTGTCGCGAAGGGGGAAAGGCACCATCCCGCTGGTCCTGCGATCTCTCCCCCCCCTTTTCTACCCAGAGGTGGGGGGAGTCGAGAACGCCCCTCCTCCCCGACGAAACGGAGAAAACAGGCGACTCTCCTAGAGCGAAGGGTTCCAGGGGGGTCTGGAGGTCCCTCTCGAGGCGCTGCGCGCCGGAGGAGGCACTGGCAGCGCTCTGGAGCGCTACTCAGCTGCCCCCGGGGCGCCCACCAGCCGGCAGCTCCACCCTGCACGGATGGATCCTTCTCTTTGCTGTGGACCCCTTCCTCTCTGCAGACACCACCATGACCCCCTCCACCCCTTTCGGGGCTGGGGGCATTTTTTGCTACCGCGACACCCCATCCCGATCGGGATCCGAGCTGGTCTCCCGGCCGGCGAGCGACGTTCCAGAACGGTCTGGACAGCTGCTTAGGCAGAAGCAGGCCACGTGATTTCCTGGTCTCCGAGGGCAGAGTCCGGACCCATGGAGGAGATGCCTTGGCAGACGTAATGGGCGGCCTCAGTCCATCGGGGTAAGGCGCTCGCTTCCCGATCATTGGGGCGGGCGAGGCTGGATGGGGTTTTTTTTCTGTTCCCAGCCCGTTCCCTGCGGCAGGGGCGAATCCTCTTGGCCCTGATCTCGTCCTCCCCTCTGACCCTAGTCGAGACTCTCCTTCCTCCGCAGGGCTGGGGATGGCGGCTCCTCCTCCTCGTGGCTCTCCCGGAGCTCATCAAGGATTCCCGGGGAATCCAGGAGGCGGCTGACCCCTCTGAGATGGGGGGCTCCCGGCCACTTTTGTGTCTTTCCAGCATCCACAGCTGAAAAGGCAGACTCCATGAGGTGAGGGGTTTGCAGGACGGGAAAACAGACCGCGGTGCAGGCCGAGGCTGCTGGGACAGCCGCAGCTCCCGATCCCGGCTAAGGTCTTCTCCCCTCCCGCCGACCCCGGAGGGGGAGTCGCGGCTGCTTAAAAATCCGGTCTTGGTGCTGCTGAACGACCGCCGAGTCTGCTCCTCCCCCCCGACCAGGCCGTGGCCATTGGGCGAGAAGACGCCAAACGACGACCTTGGAGGCGAAGACTCCTCTAACCGGGTTGGTCGCTGTCCCTCGGGGAGTTCATGACGAAGCGACGCCGACAAGGAAAAAATGCTGTTGGGCGGACCCTACGGAGGAATTCCAGCCGGACCACAGAAGAACGCCGCATTTATGCTGACCGGGAACGGTCGTGGAGGTCTGCCCTCGAGAGATGCTCCTCCTTTGCTCCCCGGGGGTTCAGCGTTCCACCACCACCTGGCCTCCTGGAACGGCTCAGAGCCATCGAGGCGAATAGGCACTCCGGCCGGAACCCCGGTCGTGCCAAGAAGCCGGCGAAGGAGTATCCGCGTCCCTGCGGCGCCTCCGAAGATGCGGATGCGCGCCCCGAAGGACAAGCACCCATTGCGACCGCGGCGAGTGCCCGAGGAAAAACTGAAGCGGGAAAGCACGCCGCCTCCTGCTCGACCTTTCCCAAAGGACATCCCCGCGACGTTCCCTAGCGACGGTGCATTCATAACCGAGAAGGAAGCCAAAGTACGGGAAAGGCGCAGTTGGGAGAGGGACGACCTGAGTGCCATCTCCCCCGCACCGTCATTTCCAGACGAATCCCTCTCTCCCCCTTCTGGGATGAAGCTGATTTCGCTGACCTCACCCGCCGCCTGTCGGGGGAGAGGGGAGAGACCGCCTTGGGATTCCCTCCGACTTCCCCACACCGTGAGAGAGGGCTGCAGAACTCTCGCCCGGGAGACCCTCCCTTCCGAACCCTCCCAGGGGTCTGGGATAGCGGGATAGCAGGCAGAAGGGGACGTCCCAATGCTCGTAGGAAGGGGGCGAATCGCGTGCTCTCCGGAGGGAGAGAGGAGCGCTTTCGGTTCGTCACGTGGCCGCAGCTTTCCCCGTCCGGCGGGATCACGCGACCGGACCCTCCGGAGGTCGAATTGGCACCGGCGACAAGCTCGGGGAAGTCGGCAGCGGGAGATCCTGCTCGCCCTCTGGCAGTTGGAGGCGGGCGGCATCCCGCCTGCCTCACGGGGGGCGGCATCATCGCCGGGGCAACCGCGGGAGGATTCATTCTCACCGGAAGGATCGAAGCGACCCCCGGTCCTCGGAACGCCGTCGTCGTCGTCACGGGGGAGGTTTCTTCGAAGCGTTGGTCCAACATCCGCGCCAAGGAGTCGTGGGAGCTCCGTTTACCCCTTCCTCCCCAAAGACAGCTGCACGTCCGAGTGGGCGCCGGAACGCGCCGCGAGGGAGTTCTTCCCAACTCCCTCGTCCCTCACTCCTGCGCAGCATCCCTAGCCCGGAGGGCTCTCTCCCTCCTCCGCATCCTGGAACACGCGAGCATGGTGCACGCGCGTACGGACGCGGGAAGCAGCTCTCCTTAAAGAGCGGGCGCGGTGGGATGAGTCCGACGTTGGGTCACGGAGCGCAAAGGCGCCCATCGCATCCCGCGGGATGTGCCGGTCGCTGCGACAACCACGGAAGCGCAGCGACTTGCCTCGCGAGGCAACTGATGGTCCCAGAGCTGGGTAGTGGGCCTGCCTTCGCCCTCCAGGACACCGCCCTTCCTGCCCGCAAAAGTTTCCTCGCCGTAGAACAGCGGGGTCCTGAGGTCCCGGCGAGCAGGAGGAATGGCTGCCGGCGCACATCCTGGCGGTGGAGGCAAGGGAAGTCCCTGGAGTTCCTGGAGGTTACCCTCCCGTGAGAGGAGCCTCCGAGTGTGGTCCAGTCGATCCCAGGGTTCCCGGAGAAATGACGATGGCCTCAAGGAATCCTGGTGTGGGGATTCTGCGGCGATCCGGGTGCGCAGGCGGGTCGCGGGAGGCCAGGCATAAGGCGGGGCCGCATCGCCTGGTGGCTGTCGACCTCCTCCGACGTCTTCCACGGTGGGAGGAGGAGAAGGGCATCCAGAGCACCCCGTTGGAGTAGAGGGAAGAAGCAGAGCCCTCCATCCAGAGAATGGAGCGGTCCAGGAATAACCTCGGCATGTCCTCAACTTCGGATGGAGCGGAGGCTGGGAGGAGACTGGCCTGTCGGATCTGCGTCCGCTCGGAAGGATTTCCCGGAGTTCTTCCTGCTGCGCCCCTCCGCTCGAGCGCTCCAAGACGGGAGGAACTCATTCCTCGCCAGGACTCCACTGTTCGCCGGAAACGATGGAGCCACCGCCGGGGATCGTCTGGGATACGACGGGAGCATTTCGGAGTCCCTGGGAGAGTCCTGACGACTTTGCAGCCCGGTATCCGGTCCCATCAGAAGCGTCTCCCGTTTTCTTCCTTTTCCTTTTGAAAGGCTCCATCTCCTTCCTGCCGTTCCGTTCTGCTTCGTTTCTCATTTTCGCGTCATTGCGGAGACCCTTCCCTCCAATGCCATCAGGACAGCGCTCTACCTGGAGCCGAGCAAACAATTCTTGTTGTTCTCTTCGGGTGGTTGGATCTTTGACCCCCGAGAGAGGTCTCATCCGCGACGCGGCACGCTCTGCTGGCGCGGTTCTGCCGGGATAGCAACTGGAGGTGGACGACAGAGTGGCTGAGTGCGAAGGAGGTCCTTTGCCCGGAGAGCCTGCTGACATCAGGGGCCGACGGAACCACAGCATCCTGTCCAGCCGCAGGGTGTCCCGGGATCGCAGGGAACTGTCCGGAGTGAAATTGAACAAACTGAAGGGAAGGGCGGGCGGGAGAGAGGAGAGGATGGGGAGGGCGGAAATTAAAATGGAGCCGAGTCGGGAGAGGTTGGCGCACGAATGGGCCTCAACGTATGGGGAAGGTTTTGGCTGATGCGAGGCGAATCCCTCCGTTCCCGGGAGCGGCGGCACCCTCTGCAGGTGGCGCTCCCGTCCCCGGGAGGACGCGGCAAACTCCCGTCTCGCAGGGTTCGTAGCAGCGGACGCGGCAGAGTGCCCCGAACGGCGCCTGCGCGCCCTGCAAGGGAAGCGCCGCACCCGGGCGAAGCAGATCCTGGAGTTCGCCGGCTGCGAGCGTGCCGCAGTCGGGAGTCGCAGACGCAGGGCGAGACAAGCAAGAGGCGGGTCATTGCCGTCTCTCCTCCTCCTCCTTCTTCTCCTCCCCCTCGGAGGCATGCACGCCAGGCCGCGAGCCGCCTCCTCCTCCCAGCATCCTCCCTGCGACGAGCGGGAGGGAGGTCGAGAAACAAATCGATTCCGGCTCATCCGTCTTGCGCCTCTGACTGCAGCGGGTGGGCGCCGAGCCGCTCCGCCCGCTCACCGCCCGCAGTCTTCTGGGCCGCCGCAGTCGCCGGCGAGTGGACGGGCGTGCTGCCGCTGCTCTTCGACGTGATGGATGGAGGATCCAAGCGCGTTTTCCGGGAGTCGCGAGCAGGTGGCGCGGACGCAGAAGGGGGCATCCCGCGAGCAGCTCTAGGCGCGAGAAAGGGGACGAGCAAGGAGAGAGGTGGAGCTTTTTCCAGACAGCGCCGGGGTGGACAGGTGAGAGTTCGGCAGGTCGGAGACAGAGCGGACTTCCATCTGCCCTCCTGTTTCCGAGCGCAACACATGGAATCTAGAACCAACTCCTCCCTCCCCCCTCTTCCTCCCTTCCTCCTTCTCTCTCCTCCTTCCTCTTCCTTCTCCTCCTCCTGCTCCTCTTCCCAGCCTGAGAGCGATACCACGCGCGTAAGTGGGGCTTTTTCCATTCCTTCGGATTCCCCCTGGAACCCGGGATCGACAGGATCTCATTCGAAGGCTGCCCGCAAGGAGGGCCTCCTAGGGACGCCAGACCTTTAAGAATCCCCCCTTGCCGCTGCCGCCGGGATCAGTGCTGGTGGCCGCTTCTCCTGCTCGCCGAGACCCGAGGATCCCGCCGTCTTCTGACGAGGGGCGCCGCCGGCGGGCAGGAAGCGCTCAGCGGGCGAGTCGCCAGCGGCACTCCCGAGAGTCTGACGCGGCCTCCCTCATGCTGCCTACGGCAACCCCAGCGCCTTTCGCCCAATCCGCCGGAGAGGATAGCTCCGGCACTCCTCCCGCAGTATCGAGTCCGCTCACCAAAAGTGGCCCACCGGTGGCGCTCGTGGATCTGCTTTTCAGCGATCGAGCAAGGCGGACAGCTGACCCTTACGGAGTTTGAGGACGAGCAGAGGTCATCTCTGGACCGCTCCATTCTCCATCTTCTCGCCGAGGGAGAAGTGGGAGGTGGTCGGCAGCCACCAGGTGGTGCGGCCCGCCTTCCTCCCGGTCTCCCACGACCCACCTGCGCGCTTGGATCACTGCAGACCCCCCACCCTAGAATTACCTGCGGCTTTTCCCTGGCCAGGCACAGATCATCTTTACTCCCCTCAGACCGTGAGCCGGCAGAGAGAGGAAGCTGCCACTTCCGTCCCGCCCCAGTTCCTCCTCTTCGGGACGGCGGAGGGATGCTCTCGGTCCTCAGTCGTGCATCCGCAGCTTCCCAGTCGGGGAGCATCCGATCAGGAAAGGGAGGCGGGGGGGGACCCCGCTCGGCGCGACGATAGAGGAGCCGCTCCTACACGAGACCGTCAAGTCCAAAATAGACCGGACTGGAGGCAGCCGTTATCCCGAATCCCCGAATCCGGTCCCAGCGTCCGATCTAAGAGGGGAACAGGAAAGGAAAAATAAAGGAAAAAAAATGGTGGGGCAGAATTCGGGAGCGATCCCGAGACGCTCTGCTCCGCGCCAAGGGCTGATGGGTGCTATTTTGGCTCCAGCTGCAGTCGCGGATGTGGACAGAGACGCCGCACCTCTCGCCGCCGGCGTCCTGCGCCTGCCAATTCTTGGGATGCCGAGGGCGGGGCTACCTGGCCGGGATCCTCACCGCTGGAATAAGGGGAGGGGGATCTGGGGATCCAGGGGATGTGATTCTTCCCGCTCCTGAGACCGAGCCGCGCGTTCCGGTGGTTGCCATGACTTCTTCCTCCCCTCCCTCCCCCTCCCTTCCGCGCGGTGGCGGAACAGGGGGAATTCTTCCTGCTCCCGCTCGCGCCTCGCAGCGGTCCCGGGATTGCCGCTGGGGAGGGCGGCCTTCCTTGCTTCCTCGGAAGGCACCTGCGGTCCCCTATGTGGGCGTTCTTTGGCAAGGTCACGCCCCAAGGGGTGAAGTGCGCAGCTGCTTACCCGGCTTCCCGACTGCTTTCCCATGTCACCCCGAAGGAAACCATAGGGGACCTCGATCCGAGGTCCGCCAGCGGTTCGCAGAAGAGCTGGAGATCCTCCGCAAAGATTTTCTCTTTTTTATCCCAGTATGCTGCAGCATTCGCTCCGCTCTTCGGAACGGTCACCTCTCCTGCCTTTGACACCCGCCGCTTCCACGCCGGCCTCAAGCAGAGGTTCCCACCCCTTGGTCATTCAGTCCGAAGGCGTGACCGGGTTGCAGCGACATGACCTCACGTGCGCCCTCCGGACATGCATATGATCGCCTTCTCCGCGATGGCAGGGAAGACGGGCGCTCTCAAAACCGCAACGCGCGGAGAGGCGTGACGTCGCCACGCGAACGGCGCCCGCTGACTAGGATGGAGGTCGTCCCCCCGTTCCGGCCAGCGCGGCAGTGCCTCCATTGACACGACCCTGCGCGCGAGTCGATACGAAGTGACTCCTCCTCCGCATCCCACGTCCCCCCCGGGGACCGAGAATCGCTTCTCCCGGAGAAGGCACAGATCTCTAGCGTGGGAGATGAGCAGTCCGGGAAGGCCGGCACGCGCTCGGCCACCGCACGACCAGCACGGCGCAGTCATCGAACGCCCACAATGTGTTACGCGAGAGGGGGGGAGGAGGGCACAACAAAGGAGCGCGCCGAGAGACGCCAGGTGACCTCCGGAACAGACTCCAGACTCCCGCCTGATCTGACCTGGCGCTGTAGAGCGAGGAGAGGACATTCGGCTGACTTCCTCTCGTCCGAAAGCAAGCCGGCAGCAAGAAGCCAGGAAGAGAAGGCGGCGAAGCTTTGGTTCCGCGCTTCGCCTCCAGGACCGTGGCTTAAGCCACGCGCGCGCGCCCTCGCGGAGACCCCCTTGGGCCACGGTATCAGGAAAGCGGGAAGATCATCGAAGAGCTCGGAATGTGACAGGCCGAGCCAGAAGTCCGAGGAATGGTGGAAAGCAGCGACCCCCCCGCCCGCGGGATATCCGTGGAAGCGACAGGGTGACGTCGGGGTCCAGAAGGCGCGCGTCCCCTACATCGTGTCCCGGACGCGCTGCGCGGCGGTACGAAGATGGATTTTCCAGGTGGACGACGCGCTTCTGAACACCTCGTCTTTCCGGGACGGGTTCCGGCCTCCCAGAGACCCGACCGGGGACCCAGCCACCAACACCGTCGCCATCGAAACTGGCACTGCCCTAGCGGCGAAAAGGAGGGACGGTTCCAGGAACCGGATCTCCTTTCAGCGCCGTCAACGAGCTCTCCTACGCTCCGGGAAGCATCGAGCCCGATGACTCCATCTGAGAAAACCAGGTCGCGACACTCAGCTGACCCTCCGGCACCACCGCCGGGGGCCGCGACGCCGGCGCGGAACATCCGCGGCACCACCTGCCTCGCTGCTCGCAGGTCCCAGCCTCTGCTCCCCCTCGCACCCAACGGGGGGCTCCCGTTGAGTCCTCCGACCCAGCACGGGCGCGGGCACCCCACCCCTCCGCTCCGGCGACCGTTCGCTAGCGGGACGACGGATCGCCGTCGCTTCCGTAGCACGCGCGGAGGGAGCGATGGCTTCCAGGACGGGTCCTCCGGAAGCGCCTGCTCGAGCTGCCGATCAAACAACCCCAGTCGGGATTTCAGAGATCATTCCAGCATCCCGGTCCATTTATTTAAATCGAATCAGCAAAATGAATGAAAAAAGAATGCCATCGGGAAGGGTCAGACCGCTGTCGACCCGAGAATGGAAAAGCTCGAACCTTTGCAGAGGGCGCGACTAGGGAGCGACAGGAAGAAAATGGCAGGATTGGGCGGGACAGACAGCTAGTTGATGAATGGGGGTGGTGTGATGGGACGAACCCACGGTGGCGGTTGTGATTCCTGAGGACCTGAACCGAGAAGGGGCAGAAGAACTGATGCGCCGTCGCCGGTCCACCCGCGGCTGCCCTGAAGTCCTCAGAGATATCCAGCAGCCAGCACACGGGCGATACCCTCCCATCTTCTAGATGACTACTGTCAGGAGGAAGTGAGCCCACCACGGGGGGGTCCGAATAGGGTCGGCAAGGAGATCAGACGGTCTACAGGGACAGGGACATCCGCTGCGGTGCGCTCCAGGAGCGGGCATGCGAGGTTTCCTCCCTCCACCTCCGGAGGGAGCGACGCAACGGAGAAGGAGAAAGGGGAGGAGGAGCGGGTCCCTATGGACCGCAGGAAAGGTGGCTCCCGGGATCAAGTGAACAGCTCTGAAGAAAAAAAGTCCAGGAATCCCCTCTCTCCTCTTCCTCCCTCCTCCTCACCGACTGCTCTTCGCTACTGCGCAGGGCCTTGAGGAGGCTCCCGCGACAGACCATCCGGGAGGAACGCGTCCGCTCACCCGGAGAGCGAGGTCCGGGGGGGGAGGAGAGAAGCTAACGCCCCGGAGCTGCGGGGAAATCTCGGGACATCTGACTGATTTCGAGTCGGCCGACTGCCGGTGGTCACTGCCATCTTCGAAGCCCTGCTTTTGATAACCTTCAGGAGGCCTGCGAGGGACCCTGATGTCCTTGCGAGGAGCGTCCCAAGGCGGATCGCGTGGCGAATTTCGGGATCCCCAATCCACGGAGTCCTGGAAGCGCTACCTGCCTTAGTCCGAAGATTTCTGGAGGCAACACCCCAAATCCTCCCAGTGCCCTTCGGGACACCTCGTTCTCGAAGCGCATCGCTCGGGGAATCCGTCATCGAACGAGACAGCAGTCCTCCCGCGCACCCAGGGAGTCCCCTCTGTTCCCATTCTGGGATCGTGCCCCGGGCGACGAGGGGCACGAGCGAGCTCTCAGCGCACAGCAGCGCAGGCGGGAGAGCGTCCGATTCGGAGAGCGGTGGACCCCTCCTTTTGGAACTGCGCAGGCACGCGGCCAGAACAGGGGCAGGGGAGAAAGTGAGGATAGAACGGGGGGAAGGGAAGAGGGAGACCGGGGCGAGGGGGGGAAGGGACGGTGGCTGCTTTCGGAGATTCATCAAAACGACCATGCGTCCTCGCGACACGAACCACCCACCACCCCTGGGGTGACCCACACCCCACCCCTCCCCGACGCGTCCCTGCGCAGTCTCCACTAGGAGGACCATTGCGTGGAACTCCGCCGTTTCGACGCCGCGCGCCGCTCCCGCTCAGATGGCTTAGACGCGTTTATCCGGCGCTTCGGAGAGAGAAGATCGGAAGGGAGGGGGAGAGAGAAGAGGGGGTCAAGTGATGGGGCCACGGCTGCGTGCCAAGAGCAAATGTGCAGTCCCGGTCCAGAGGCTCACTCTCCTCCCTCCTGCCAGGACAGAGCGCGGCTCCGAGTTCGTGCCTTCTGCTCCCCCATGGGACGTCCCCTCCCCCAGGCCCGCTTCCCACGGCTTCCTGGGCAGGCCCAGCCACCCTGCATCCCCAGGGCACTCCCCTGCGAGGTGGCACTCATTGGCCGAGCTTTCGCCGTCCGCCGGCTACCCGTGCCACTCTCACTCGAGGTGCCCGCAGGAGCCCTGGCAACTTGGACGCACTCCGCTAGGGACGCCCCGTACGAAGAGCCTCTTCGCCTCATTCGGGTTCACCCATCGAGCACTCCGGCGGCGGCATGGGGCTGCATGTTGCGCTTCCCCTTTCCGTAGTGTCCGCTCTTCCTCCCCGACCTCCCTTGAACTCCCCCCTCCCCCTCCCTGAAGAGCGGGATGCAGCTATCCCGAGTGGTGCCTCCTTCGCACTTCCAGGACCCCCTGAGGGAACCTGAGATGTCCCTTTCTGCCCGTCCTACTAGCGGCCATCCTGCCAGCCTATTAGATAATCCCTGGTCAACTCTCCCATCTGTGGCCTCCGCTTCCGATGCCCGAGCGTGGGAGAGCGTGACGTCTACTCTGAGGACCAGGGGATGACCTAAGCAACCAGCGGAGCGCTTCTTGTCCACAGGCGAGCTCTCGGGGTCTCTTGTGCTTCACGACCGGCCCCGTTCCGACTCGCATTTCGGGAACAGGAAAGGGGGAGGGGGATCGCGTTCGCGCGCCAGCACCCTGGTCCCAGCCCCCTCCTTCTGCATGGAAGAACAGCAATCGAGTAGGCCTCGGGGAGCCTTCGTGAGAGACCGGCGGCTTATCGCTCGGAGGGGAGGGTGGACACGGCTACATGCCCCGCCAGACCGAGACGCGTACCCTAATCCCAAGGAAATCCCTAGGGAACGTGAATGGGGTCTTTCTTCCCCCACCCCCTCGGAGCAATCGCAAGGAGATCTGTGCACCCCAGCAGCGACAGGGACGTGGTCGAGCGAGGCTGGGCAAAGTTGGAGGCACCCCCTGGCTCGCCGAGCTGCGCGTCGCAACCTTCCAAAGGTCCCCGCGCTGGCGGCTGTGTGGCTGCGTCCTTCGAGCACCGCCTCCAGGCGTCTCGGGTTCTAATCCTGCCCGGGAAAAGGTCGACTGCGAGAACGGGGGTGGCGCGTCGTGGGTTTCGAGTCGACATCCCCCCACCCCTCGCGGGGTGGCCTCTCCAGAGTGTTAGAAGTGTGCTGCTCCCTTCGAGGAATGCCCCTCAGAGAAAGTGGGAAGAGTCCCTTCGGGGTTCTCTTCAGAGGAATAACAAGGGGAGAGGCCCCACCGGAGGATCTCTCCGGAGAGGACAAGGACGAGATGGCTCCCTTCAGGGTTCCTCTTAAGCGCGAGAGGAACAGACTCCTTCCTCCGGAACCTTGCCTGGATTCATAGGAGGGTCACCCCCCAACTTAAAGAGTCATATGCACCCTCGGGTGGCGTGGGCAGCGTCAAGGAGCTTCGTGACCCTCCTATAAGGAGGCAGACAGCTCTTCGGCACTCCTTGAGAACCAAAAAAAGAAACATCTGGAAGGAGAGCAGCGAAAGCAAAAGAACCCGGAAGGACTCTCATCATCGAGTCCGCTGTCCCCGTGGTCAGCGAGGTGACTCCTCCCCTGGAAGCGCAGGGGCGGGATGCGGGAGGACTGCCTCTCGCAGGAAACAAGTAAAGATGCCGTTCCCCTCCCTCCTTCCCCCTCCTACGGGGGTAGGAGCGGAGGGCAACCGGACTTCGGGAACGCCTGTCCTCTGCGCCGCCGGCGGAAGGCCCGCAGCTGGCTGAGCGAGAGGTTCCCTCCGTCGGAGATGTCGCCTCTGTCTGTTGCCGAGCGGCTCCTCGAGGTTTTCCTGCCAGGAAGGGACGAGGAGCGGGCGAGGAAAAGGCCACGTCGGCGTCCGGGGAGGAAAGGGAGGGTGGCGGCGCGGGAAAGGCTTGCCGGCGTGCCGAAGAAGGGGAGGGGGGTGAAGGGGGCGGTTCGCCCGCGATTCCAGCTGCCAGCGGCGCTGTGCGAGCTCGGTGCCACGGGGTGAGCCACCGGGTCTCGTCGGTTCCCAGCCCCTCGCGCGGCGCGAGCCGCCGCTGGCGGCGACGGCAGCTCGGCGCTCTCCGGCGCGAGGTGAGGCGGTCGTGCAGTGCGCGCAGGCGCGGCGCGGTCCGCGCGAACTGCGGAGCCGGGGGCAACTCCGGATGGCTTTCAGAGGGCGTTCTCGATCCGTGAACCGTGCGCATCTGGGTGTTCTCGCGAAGGACGCCTGCCCTTGGGGGGAGGAGGGGGAGGAGGTTTTCCTGCCTCTCCTCCTCGCGATCTCTTCCAGCGCCCAGCACGACGGCGGCGGCGACGCGTTTCGAGTCGCCGAACCGCCGCGCTGTTCGTTGAACTTTCGATTGCCGCCCGGCGGCGCACGGGCGGAGCAGCACAGATCTGCCTCCCGAAGCGTCCCCTCGCGGGAGGCACTTGAATGACTGCGAAGATGGAAAGCAGGAAGAAAAAGTCGGTTCCCTTCTCTCTCTCCCTCTCACTCCCTTCCTCTTCCCATTCCGTCTCCTATTTTCCGCCTCCGTTTTTCCCGGTGGTCTTCGAGCATCGCAGCCAATGTGACGTCCACGTGATGGCTGACGAAAATCCGGCCGGGCGCGCATCCATCACTCTCCGGAACGCCCCCGCGCGCTCGCGGGGCGTCCCTGCAGCGCCTTTCTGCCGCGGGAAATGTCAGATGCCCAGGTGGAGCCCGGCGTCTTGGGTTCCCCACGAAATTCTCCATCCCGAAAGGTTGTCAGGTCTCCCGACTTTGCCGGGGCATTCACTGCTGAAAAAACAATAAGAAAAGTACACTGAAATGTTCAAAGTGTGGCGAAACACTCGGCTGCACGTGCTCGAAACCGGCACGCAGACAGGAGAGTTCCGTTTGCACAGCGACGGGGAAGGGGAACCCGGGAAGAAAGGGAGGCAGACGACAAAAGAGGAAAAGCGGGAGGAAAAGGGGTCGCACTTGTCTGGGAGACGTCCTCAGCACCCTGTTCAGGATGACGACAACTCCTGTCCGCGTCTCGCCCAGGTGGGGCCATCCCGAGAGGGTCTGTCAAAAAGATGGCCACCCAGTGGATGGCGTCCCTTCCAGGGTCTCGGAAAGTCGGGCGCCGCAACCGTGACCTGAGCTCCTGAGCATCTGGAAATGCGCCCGTGACCGATTCATAAATCTCTGCCGCTAAACAGATGACCTCTGAGGAACACAAAAGGCTACGGTCTTGCAAAGGAAAATGCTGGATGGGCACCAGGAGAAAAAAGGAAAGATGGAAGAATTCCCGTTCATCTGTCTCCGGGTAAACGGCAGCCCTTCGATCGTATTGCTGAGATTTCTAGATCTTACACAGAGGCGGTGGCTCCTAGGACATCCTAGGCTCCTTGATACTCCTTCCTGACCTTGTCGCGGTCACCCGGGTCCAGGGGAATTCTGCATTGGCGGCCGCGTGGCTGCGTGCGGTCCCCACGCATGGCAGCACCTGGTGTCGCGGGTTCGAACCCCCCTCACCCGGGGAAAGACGCCAACAAATGGGAGGATGCGTCGTGGCTTTTGAGTCTCCGCTGATGACGCTGATTGGCCTGTGGGCTTCGGGTGCAGCACTGGTGAAAGCAGCCGGAAACCGAATGCCCCCGTTGGCCGGCCGGGATTGGGAGTTGACCTTCCGAGGTCCTTCCAGGACAGCAAGGAGCCCTTCAGAGTTCCCCTCCAGTCGTGAAAATGGAGCCGTTGACACCCCTCGAAGGGTCGTCTTTCCAGAGCTCAAGAAGCGTGCCTCTCCCTTCAGAGAAATTTGGAAGTTCCCCTTCAATGTTCTCTTCAGAGGAGTAACGAGTACTCTGGAGACCCCTCCCGGGGAGCACAAGGAAAGATTCCCTTCGAGGCTCCCTGCCGAGCGTAAGAGGAGCGGACTCCTTCCTCGAGAGCCTACCTGGCTTTGTAGGGCGGTCCCTCCGGAGTTGTCCCCTATAACTTGAGGAGTTACACGCATCCTCGGGTGGCGTGGTCAGTGCCAAACAGCTTCGTGATCCCCCTCTCCCCCCTAAGGAAGCGAACGGTTCTTCAGCACTCCTTGAGAACCATACACACAAAAAAAAAATAAACCTGGAAAGAAAGCAGCGAAACAGAAGAATCCGAAAGGGTTTCCATTATCCGCGTCTGGAACAAGAGGAATCCGCTCGAGGAGGAGGCCAGAATGGCAGGAACGCCATCCACTGAGCGCGGATCTTCCTGAGGACCACCTCGAGATGGCCCCACCTGGGCGCTATCCGGACGGAACTTGCGGCATCCTGAACAGGATGCAGAGGACGCCCGGCAGCGTACCGCGATCTCTTCCTCGACTCCCTGGGCATAAATTCTCCTCCCCGTTTTTTCTTATTTTTTTACTTCTTTTTGTTTTCCCTTCCCCCCCGCTGCCGAAGCGGACCTCGCTGGTCTGCGCACCGGTCCTCGGCAGGTTCATTGAGCGGACACAAAAATGTATTACCACAAAAATTACTCTAAGTCATAAATGCCCCGGCATAACCGGGTGACCATCATCTGCGTCTGGACAGCGTGATTCCGGCAAGGTGGGAAGTGACTTGCTGCATAGCAGCAAGGAAGAAACTTCTGGAGGCGTGGAGACTACTAGGGAAGTGACGGACGCTGCGACCCCGAGTGTCTCACTTCAGGGACTTCTACTCTGGGAAGAGCTGCTCGCAATCCCTTCTGAGGAAGTGAAGTGGCCCCCAGCGTGCTGGAACAGAGGCACCGTCCCCCTCGAGTGGCAGGAGTTGGCGTTGGCAGGAAATCCCGTACAAGGAGCGCCTTCACCATTGGACACGGAGGAGCGTGAACGCTCAGTGCAACAGCTGCGGGAAAAAGGAAGCCCTCCCGCAACTGCTGTCAGAGACTGTGCCGCCCTGCGACCCCTTTGGGATCGCCTAGAGACTACCCTTGTAATCCCGACGGGCGGACCCAGGGGCATTTTCAGACGCCTCTTCGTGAGCGGTGCCGCACTGCTTCCAGCTGCATCCCTCGCAGTTTCCTCCTCCTATCTTCGCGGGATGATGGCGTCCTGGGACGCCAGAAGAAGAGGCCGAGATGGCAGGGACGCCGTTCTCTGGGCGCAGATCTTCCAGAGGACCACCTCGAGATGGTCCCACCTGGGCGAGATACGAGCATAACTTGCCAGCATCCTGAACAGGATGCAGAGGAGGTCTGGAAACGTACTGTGATCCCTTCTTCGGTCCACTCCCTCCCCGCGTATAATCCCCCCTCCCCCCCCGTTTTGTGTGTTTCTGTTTTTTGGTTTTCCCTTTCCCTCACTCTGCCGAAGAGGACCTCACCGGTCTGCGCACCGCCCTTCGGCAGGTTCACTGCACGTGGTAGAACCCAGGGTTCGACCACACCAATGTATTTTTATTACCTTACGTAAGAAATGCCCCGGCATAACCGGGTGATCATCATCTGCGCTGCTGTCGTTTCTCTGCTAGCGTTGGTCACGAATGACCCGCCAGAGGTTGCAGCTGCTTTACTCGTGGCATCGGGTCTAGCGCACGCCTTTTCCTGCATCTCCATTTCCAAAACAGTTCTTCCCTAGAACGCATAAGCTGGCGTGGAGATGTGGAGGAAAGGTGGACCACTGCATCGAAAGAGTCATGACCCAACTCTTCCTCCAAGCTGTCAAGTACAGTTTCTGAACCTAGGAAAACCAAATACGAATGAGGATATGCGGACTGTGATCTCGGGGGTCGGCAGAAGACAGAAGACCGTGATGGATCTGAAACCAGAGTAAGAGAAGGACGACCTGGAGACAACGGGATCTTTTGCAGGAAGGATGCGAGAGTCTTGGTTGCGGAAACTTCGAGACTTCCATGGTCCTACCGTCAGTTGCTGGAACCCCGTATTTCATGGCACCTGGACCATCGATGAATGGCTTGCTGAGAGGAGCTGCATCCCACTGAAGGAAGTGCAACGCTCCCCAAGGTGACCACTTTGGCAGGGTCGTGTTCCGTGGACCCGATGTCACACAAATTCGAGAGCATACCGTCGTGAAAGTCGATCCCTCCTTCGTCGTGCTCGTCCGGCAACTCGGCGAGTAAAGAAGCTGAAGTTACGCGAAGGACATCTTCGGCGAGTCTCGAAAGGAATTGCAACTCAGACTGACGGAGCACTACGGAGGCGAGTGAAGGTGAGCCCTTGGCGACTGATGTCGAGCAGTAAACGAAGGAGTGGATGCGTCGATAAAAGGAAAAGAAAAGCTCCAAATGCAAAAGAACTGCCTTGAAGGATTCCAGGAAGCGGACCATGCAGGACTCGTGAAGCGAGTCCTGCATGGAACGACTCTGCGGCCAGCAAGCATCCGTGAACGCATTTCAAAGAGCGCTATGTGAATGCACTGCACGGGGTACGCATGCACCTATTCTTCCGTGGAAAATGCCGTGAGTCGGGAGCAGCATCTCTTCCAGGAAAACGATTCCTTCTTTCATTTCGTGCAAACGGGACCTTAAAGTCGACTCTTTCCTTCAGCAACTCGAAGTGCCAAACAGCAGAGTACGAAGCTGAGGCGCTTTCCTGTGATCCTGGTTCGTCACGCGGTGAAGAAATTCCCGCGTTCCAATCCAGGGAATCCGGGGACATGTGCATTTCTCACGATGATGATCTGGAAACTGACGAATGTTCCCATGGACCCGTGAAATGGCTGTAACCGCGAAACTCGTTCACTCGTGCCATTTTGTTCCTCCGGGTTTCAACTGCTTTCTCGAAGGGAACCGGGTTGCCGCGCAAAGTGGATTTCCCTTACTCGAAGAGCAGGACGGTGAAACGATGGATCGCGGAAGTGGACCGTAGACGCGCGGAATCTGAGGTCACGGATCGAAGGCCATGTCCCACGGCGTGCAAGCGAAACGATTGCATGCACAGAACCCCTTTCTCTATTACAGTGTACCATCTGTTTGGAGATGTGGTGGGCTCACACAATTCGAATCCATCAAGAAGCGCATCCGAGGAGCAGACCCCGCTGCCCTTCGGCTTCCAAGAAGCTGATAGGAAACCCTTCGCTCCAGGAGGAAAGGCAGGGAGGGAGGTTATCCACGATCAAGCACGAGAAACACTTCGTCATTCTCCCGTTGGTCTTGTGGCCGTGATTTGCATGATCGGTTGCCAAAGTTGAAGTTGAATTACAAACAGCCAGCCAGACGCGGAAGAACTGTTCGAAGCAAAGGCCCTTTCGAGTCATTAAAAAAATGCTGAAAACTCGAATTGTTAATCAGAACCAGCCTTGTGATTCCAGGATGATGATGGTTTTTCCGATCATCACGTTGTCTTCACTATGATGTACAAAATAAGAAGAACCGATTCCTGGATTTTCCACACTTCGCCTCTTTCTCCCTTTCCCTTTTTTCCAAATCATCTCTGGAACTTTTCTTGAGGTTCTTCACCCAAGTTAGTCTGTCTCTGCTTCGAGAAAAACGATTTGGAAAAAAAACACAAAATGCATTCTTTTTCTGTGAAAGCATTCCTAAAGCTCTTCCGCTAGAGAAAGAGCACATTTCCGGATTTTGCTCGTGCATTCGTTACCAACACTAGGAGACGGCTGCAGAGAACTGGCTATCTGGTAATAACTGCTTATATAATCCATTTTCTAAATGATGCAATAGTGTCTGCTCATTTCTGATCACAAACACGTTCACGAAACGTTGAGTGTCCTTGACGATACTTGACGTAGAAGTGAGGACATTCGAGGAGTTTTGGCGGTACTTCTGGGTGGTTCCTGAGGAACGATCAAAACCGGTCTTCTTAAGATCATGATAAATGATGCCGCTTCCTGACAATTTGTAATCTCTGAAGAAAAAAGAAAAAGCAGGCTGTTCAAAACGCTTGTTTTGTACAACTCGGTAGATTTCCAACACTGTCGATGTGCGACTACAAAAAAGGTCCACGTGTAAGGAGGAGGTTAAACACGATAAATGTAGGGAACATGAACTAGAAATGAAACCTGCGAGATTAAACCCGAATTTGAAATCTGCTTGAAGGACTGTCACCATCACATCGTCTTGAGGGTTGAAACACGAGATTTGTGGGCAGGGTAGGTATCTTGCAGTAGGGTATATTGGATTCATTCAACTTACCAGCTACAGCATCCAAACAGTAATGAAACGCTGGGTTGCTCACGGACCCCATAATTAACTTTGCAAATGCATCAAAAAATGGAAAACGTTAGACGCGTTAACGGTCGATTGTACTTTCCGTTTATTTTCACCGAAAGAACTTGATCGCCAAAGAACTTTGATGGCACTCCTTAGTGGGGGCCGCTTTGAATTCAAAACAGCCAAACTCGAAATTCTCCCTGATTAAAGTTACTGGTTGCTCGTTTCCTCCCTGCCTAACCGATCCAGTGACAAGACTGGGAGCAGAACGTACGCATTAATAGAGAGATAAGCTTCAAAAGCAGAAGGTACATACGCACAACGTCAAGGTATACATGTGTACGATTTTTCACTTTATGTTTATGGGGGGGAAAAGTACATCGGTGAAAGCACTCGAGAAAGTTAAAAGTCGAAGCTGCCCTGCCATTCGTACGAGCATTTATCACACGCATCTTTGTAGTGCTGGTCAGATTGCATTACATTACCATTGGTTGCCCTGGTGAGGGAGGGCACGTGGATCTCCTGCCTCCCAGGGAACTGCACTGCCTGGCTTCAGGAGTCAGTTTCCGCATGGGCTAAGATCAACGGCTCCTGCGATACAGACTACTCCTACCTCCGTAGAGGCAGGTACGCTGGACAGCCTCTGCAGGAGATCGTTTCCAACCCGCGGAAACTGCTGTGGGCTTCATTTCTCCCCCTTGCCCCCGTGCTGCCCTCCCTCAGGAACGCTAGGGACAGCCAGGAAGAGGCATCGTGGGAAGCAAGATTAAAAACTCTTGAAGGCGTGGACGACTCGGAAGCTACCAGACGCTGCAACCCCGAGTGTCCCGCCTAACGGATTGTGCGCTGCGGCGAGCTGCTCGGCATATCTCCGGAGGAGGTGAAGTGGCCCCCAGCGCTATGGGACAATGGCACCCTCCTCTTGGATTGGCAAGAGACGGCGCTGCTTGCGTCGCATTGGGGACTCCTTTGCAGAGCACGCCTCTCCCACGGGGCACTCGGAAGTGTGGATGCCCGTTGTGCAGACTGCGAGGAACGGGAAAGGACCTGATCATCGAGTGTGTCGCCCTCCGCCCAATGTGGAATCGACCGTCGTCGATCCTGAACATTCCCGTGGGCGACCCGAAGAACATTTTCCGTCGCCTCCTGATGCGGGACGCCCTGCCAGCAGCCGCGTGTGTAGCAGTTCTCTGCAGCATCCTGGAAGCGGAATCCTGGACAAATGGACCGAGTCGAGGAGAGGCCGCAACAGCCGGAATGCCATTCACTGGGCAGCCGTCTCCATGGAGAAGGCTTCCCGATGGCGCCGGCTACGGGCTGTTCGACCGGCACTTGTCCGCATCCAAACCCGGATGCAGAGGACCACTCGCGCGGCGAACGGTAATCCCTTCCCTGCCCTCCCCTTCCCGGAAAACATTGCGCTCCCCTTTTGACTTTGTTTATTTATTGATTTTTTTGTGGTTTTCCTTCACCCATCGCCGACAGAGAGGACCTCACCGGCCCGCGGGCCGGTAACGACCAGTGCTCTGAGACAGGCGGAACCACGTGTCCTGCCTTGAAGAACTTCAAAGACTTTGTTATGAGATTTTATTTTGTTCAAATTTTAATAATAAGTGCCCCGGCATTTCCGGGTGATAAGCATTACCGATGAGTGCTTTATGATTCCACGAGATTTACGACCAATTGTGGATACATGGGAGCACTTTGCGCGCTCCACGAAGTCATCCTGTTTTATCCTGCTGTGCCTCTCGTTTGAACGAACGAATTCTTGGAGCGATCCTTCATTCTTGGTCCTTGATGATCAACCGCAGCACACACGGAACATGGCTCCAGACGTGAAACAGCGAGATTTTGTGCCGGTGGCAGAAAGAAGGACTGCTTCCTTTCTCAACAAACGAAGCCAATGGATCGTGATGCTGGATTCAGAGATTACTGCAACCGAACGAATAGGAGGACCCGATATTTTCGAAACTCTGAGAACAGACTTTTTTCAGGGATTCGCTCGAGTGATCCCGCCGAGAACCATAAGACCTCGGAGGTTCTGAAACATCCTGATGAAGTGCAGTTTTGCAGAGTATTTAAGGAATCCACGTCCTGAAATCCCAACCTGTCCTTCCACCTCCGCAATCTTTCCGACACGACGATGGCACAAGCAGAATTGGTCTGCAACAGAAACTCGGATGTTCACGTATGCTCTGAGCGATTGGGGCTCAACCTTATCCGTTAATGATTCTTCATCACGACCTCGGGATTAACATCAAACGATCGACACGGGTACTAAAAGCTTGCAATGCACATATTAAATTTTGTCCAAACATGCTATATGTAGCCCTGGCTCGATCTGGTCGGAAAATTCCCGTTAGACCACAACACAAAACTACTGTTAAGTTCGTGTTTGGCCGAAAAATTTGACATAGATAAAAATTGGGGCTTTCTGAACGCATGCCGCTTCCATTTTAAAAAGCAGTGCTTTGCTGTTTGATGTTATGTTATGTTTGCGTAATCACCACACAGGGGTGCCACTGCTGCAAACGGCTGTCGCTTGCAAATTTATTTTCACAATCGCTTCGATTTCCACAGGAGAACGAATGCCGTCCCGAGCCTTACTTTGAGACCTGAAGAATTGGTGCTCTAATCCACAGGGATAGCGATAATATTGACACGAAAAAAGAAAACACTCAAATTCCATACAAATTCCTGCAAGCAAACACTGTGCACAGTCAACGCGTGTACTACCGAAATGTTTTGAATTAATATTCAATCCAGATGATCATAGGTTATATTTTGCAACATGTAATCTGAATTATTTTATTTGATTAGTTAAAAACATAAAGTATCCTTGTATCTCATAAAGTCTCTCTCAGTGGGTAGAAGAGGAATTTTTCTGCAAGAGCTGCTGTAACTCATCAATCTCCTTTTCAAGAACTTTACAAAAACTCTTCATATTCTTGGTGCTTAATTTGGAGAGTGCACACTTATTGTGCTGCACATCTTTGCAGTGGGAACTCCTGTTGTTCCTATAACTATATTTAACATGGCTTATTGTACTTCTGCAAGACATACTGATCTCTTAAATTGGAAAGCTCCTGATCTAGCACATGATCTTGCTGTTTCTTTCTGTTAATTGCATAGTGGCGTAACTGGGATAAACCTAATTTTTGCATCTCTGCTACCTCCTGCAGGACATCACATACAAGCTAAAAAGAAAAGAAAGACATCCACTTGGCTGATCACTGGCTGTTACCTTTTCCTCTTCTAGAATCCGTTTAGTTTCCCTCTTTCGTTGTTCCTGCTCAATGAGATCCAAGTGCCTACGCCCCCCTATTGTTTACTGCAGTCAAAACATACCGACGGGCCTGTGCTAGCTGAATCCTTTTATCCCTTATGCGACCTTTCACTGCTTGTTGCATCCAACGTTGCAGCTTCATTTCATTCATACGAATACATGCTTCCAAATCCTTTCGCAAAGTGGAAGTAGCTTGACGGTATAAGCCTGCTGCTTTTTGCAACTAGATAAAAATAAGGCAAAAACTAATGAATTCACAACGTTTACCTTGGTGCTAGCTGGTTTTCGGGAATTCAT
The DNA here is from genome assembly GCA_036172245.1 of Raillietiella orientalis. Classification (NCBI taxonomy): domain Eukaryota; kingdom Metazoa; phylum Arthropoda; class Ichthyostraca; order Raillietiellida; family Raillietiellidae; genus Raillietiella; species Raillietiella orientalis. Next base: position 1,429,321 of record JAYWIR010000016.1, read on the forward strand.
GACTGCTTGAGCATCATTCAAATACTGCTGGAGCAAACTGTTGGTAGAATCCAGCGGACTAGCACAAGAATTGGCATTAAGTTCAACAGGGCGTCCACCAGGTAGTTTAATTGGTTCCTGATGGATGCTCAAGTACTTAGTGGAATCTGTATTAGGAGGTGAAGACTGTAGTTCCACATTCACATGGCTTTGCTGCACAGAACATGAAGAAAGAGGAGGGCCACCCGGATCAGCACCAAATACATCTGCTACTAAATTGCTAAATATCTCCTCAATCCTCTTAGTGATCAGTGTATTCAGTTTGGTGTTTGGGTGTTTCTCTGACAGTTTGGGTTCCACATGAGTCCTGGTGTTTGGCTGCAGTGCATCTTTCCCATCACCAAGATGACTATCTGAATGAACAGTAACCAAGTTTTCTAACAACTTCAGAGATGTTTTCAGAGATTGTTGCTGATTATCCTGAGGAGCAGCAAGATGTTTAGAAGCTGGTGAAGATGGTGACTGTCTCTGTTTTGGAGAAAGTGAAGATGCCAACGATGTAGTGCTGCTCCAACTGCAACTACAATCAGGCTGGGAAAAAGAGAATCCCAAATTGCTAATGTTTTCTATTTCATTCTTGTAACAACTGCACTTTTTCAATTTTTCCAGTTTTTTCTGCATGGAGTAAAGAGATGACATTTCATCTGTTGACAAAATGCCCTGACTAAATCAGAAACCCTTAAGATAAACCTACGTGAATGATTGTAAGACAATGGCTTGGAATGTTCTGAACCAACCCCATGGTGTGTACTGGATCTGGAAGCTTATAGTTATTCAATTGTTCCATCTTCCTGTAGCATACATGATGGGACTTGATCTATCTTCATCTGCTGAATTTTCGTTCTTATCCTCAGGACGGATATGGAAATCACTATGAGAATAGACCACAGTTTTCTTGCCCCGTGACTCCATGTCTCTGGCACAATATGTACTTGAAACTCTCCTCTTCTGATTGACATTGGTGTACTTTTCACATTCTGGAACACATGGAGAGTTTTCGTCTTAGTTTGAACAACCTTTGATACGGGAAGAAGCAAACTACTGAAAGCAGCAACACAGTATTACTGAGAGGAAGCTGGCTGCAAGCACCAATCTGCTTAACCTATACTAGCTATTGAATTCATGTGTTACTGTTGTTTCAAGCTCCCATTCTCTCAAAACAAGATTTCATACTATTTTTTTTGAAGCAATGATCGACTACTACTTTTTTCATCTTGCGGCTGAAGGCCATTACAGCGCCCCCAATTCCTCCATGCACTAAAGCACATACAGCAACATTGCACAGCATGCTTTTCTGGACAGAATGGCGCCCTCCCCAATTTGACCCTTGCATGCCATCCTCGAAACTTTGCTTACTTTCACACCACTCGTTTTCATAATTACTCGTCTAATTCGGCGTCAAGTGCAAATTCTCGAACCACATTCGGTAATGAAGTTCGTGAAATTCGCTACGCAACCATGGATATTTTAATAGCAGTTTGCGTGATGACAAACGTACCCACATAGCAGTCTTTCTGCGCACTTGCTGATTCCAGAATCAAGTGCTCATAGTAAATAAGGAACACTTCCAGCAGGCAGAATATGGCACCTGGATTTTTCTTTGCTACTTCTTTGGCTTTAATATGGCTGAGATCCTCGGAAAGCACGTCTACTGCCAAAGTATCGATTATGCACTGAATGTTCTCCACGATGTGCTTTTCCTTCCTAGCGTTCCTGCAAATTTCTACGGGCATGCGATTACCGTCAACAGGGATTTGAACGAAACGGACCTATTTTTTTTCGTTTGTCTGGTTTCAGAAATACGTACCGGGAGGAAGATCTCCACAAAGGGATTCGAACAGCCTGATGAATAATTTATCGGAAATGTCTGCGACATCACGTATCTCGGGAGTGGAAACTTCACACTTCTCGACGAGGAACTTTGCCAGGGCCACACAATCTGCAAAGGGGGGAATGGGGGGGGGGAGGGGGTGATTCGGTGAGGGTCGGCGGAAACGCGCTCGGCAGCTCAGCAGCAAGCAGGGCAGCGTTCTTTTCTTTTTCTTTTTCTTTCCCCCCCCCCCGGTCCGATGTCCCCCCCCCCACGCGCACACACACACACACACACACGCACACACACACACGTTTCTCTGCTGCAGCACCTACCGGCTGCTCCTCCGCGCATGCTGCTGCTGCTGCTGCTGCGGCTGCCCCGGCGGACGCTGCGGACGTTCTCCTCCCCCTTGCAGTCGGTCCTCTCTAGCCTTCACCCGCGCTCCCCTCCACGCTAGGCATCGACAAAGAGAAAGCCTCGTCGCAGGGCTTCCGGTTGTAGTCGTCGGTTTAGATCAATGCAGGGAGACACCCGGCGAACGGGAACGCACCATATCGCTCCGCGGCGGTAATGTTGTTGGCGTGATGGCAACAATGAAAGATTCACGAATGTTTTTCGAACAAGCAAATGCTCTGCAGTTTGAGTATGTTTACTCCCTGTACGACGAGGCGCTGAAACTGAAGGCCGAGCAGAAGAACAAGAAGTTTGAGGAGCTGCAGAAGCTGGACAAGTGGTAAGCCGTTTGTTGTCTCGCGGGTCCTCTCTCTCTCTCTCCCTCTCTGTACTGTGTTGTGCCCGTCTCCCGGGACGCGTAATGAGTGATGGATACAAATTTTTAAGATAACTTTTTAACCTTACGGCGGGGGGATTATAATTTGTGCCGTGTGTCACGTGAGGGGGGGGGTTCGTGTTTTTCGGGCTGGAGGAATGAAAAGTCGTTGTGTGTGTGTGTCTATGTGTATGTGTGTGTGTGTATGTGTGTGTGTGTGTGAGTATGTGTGTGTGTGTGCGTGTGTGTGTGTGTGTGTGTGTGTGTGTGTGGCTTCGTGGTATGTGGGGCAGTAAGATGGCTGCCTGTACAAGAGTTTGCTTATGTAACGTCGGGGGGGGAGGAAAAAAATAAAAAAGGAAAAAAAAAAAAAACACAATGCAGGGGAGGGCCGAGTGGTGCAGAAGTTTACGCAGTTTGCTCGGTGCCCGCACGTTTTGAAGAACTGTGAATGAAGAGTGCCTCCTTGAAGGTAACTTGTTTTCACTCAGACGCGTGTGTTGTTCCACTTCTTCCTTTTTCTCTTAAACTGCTTGCATATTTTGGCGGATTCTCGTGGTCGTATAACGAACGAACACGTAAATGTGTGGTACACAATGTTTTATTTTCATAGAATCATTTGTGATAGGTACCAGTTAGAGTTGCCCAAAAAGATAAAAGGACGTGGTAAAGAAGCTCACTTGACTCACGACGAACTGGTGCAGTGTATGAAGTGGAAGCTTGCGGTGTGTATTCTTTTTCATGCATTGCAAATAAAATGAAAGAAACCACAAAGGAAAAGTGTACAGAGTTCATTCTAATCTTGAGTATTCTTGTTAACGTTTGCGTATTCAAGCCCGAACGCGTTTTCTCGTATTAAAGAAAGTTGGGTTTTAGAGGGGAAAATGGAGGTCGAAACTAAAGGAACTTGTTCAAATGAATACTCCACGCATGGTGTGTATAGAGTCCAAGAAAGCATTCCGGCAGTTAACCAAAAGAAATGACTTATCTTCTGCCATTCAAGCTTTATGTAATTTGAAAGGAGTTGGCCCCGCAATGGCATCAGGTGATACTTTTGATTGCAAGTGTTTGCAACTACAATTCAAATTTTAGCGATTTTGGCAGCTGGATTCCCAGAAAAAGCCCCCTTTATGGCTGATGAGTGCCTTATGGCCATCCCTGACTTTGAAGGGATTGACTATACACTAACAGAATACCTCAAGTTTGCTGATAAACTCCAAAGTAAAGTGAATGGACTGAACACTGAAGGTGAATTGTTTCTCTTCAAGTATTGTTGCCAACTTTATTGCAGAGGATGGAAAATGGACTCCTCATCGCTTGGAGATGGCACTGTGGTCATATTATGTATTTTCAGAACTGAAGCCATCATTATTAGAGGGTATGCCAGGATCGATCCAGGAACTAAAGGTATATATATGTTAGGATTGAAAGCATAACCAAAGTCTGAAGACAAGGAATGGTTCTGTGAGTGATCACAGTATTGACCCGTTAGAAGAGGTGTCTAGCTCATCTCCCCATCTCCCCGAATCAGAGCCTATCACTGACTGTACTAGCCAGTCTGATCCTGAATGCCACCAGGCGAATGGTGGCTCAGAAAACTCAGTTCTTCAGGAAACAGCTTCTAATGGCATAGAAAATGAGGAAGTGCAACCTGCCACCAAAATAGCTCGTGTGTCAGATTAGCAGGAAACAGTCAAGCATTCCAGTCTGGTGCAGATCTCAATGGGATCTCCATTCTGTACAGTTTAATGACCAGCATGAGCTAGTTAGCCACATACTGCCTTCATGGGTCATACAATAAAGATCCCTATTTTCCACAGCATTAATTGAAAGGGAGTTGCAGATTGATTGTTGTGGGCACATCATCGAGGGAAAAATATTTATGGCTAATACCATGTTCCAAGATTTTAACAATCCGCAAGCCATGATCATCAGTGCCTAACTGAGCACCTACAGCTGAAGTGATCACCTGTTGCATATCTTTGTACTGGCCTCCAGCATTGTAATGCAAATGTCCAGAGAATACATGAGACATTCCTATGTACTAATCAAAAGCAAATCTTAATTGTCTACCCCAACCTGCTTGATGTAATTGATCGAGCATAAGCGTCCTTGTTTCCTTCTCAATGTTGAAATAACTGTCAGGTTCATCAGGTTCTCTGCAAAACCAAGGGATATGTTGAAACAGAATACAGTGCTTAGGTTGCAGTGATTGGCATTGCTGGAGCTGATGTGTAAGCCAATCTTTTTGCTCTTGAGCCTGCAAAGGTACTTGGCTGTGGTTGCAAAAGAACTGCGAGTTGAGCACTAGCACAAAAATTCCTCCACACCAAAATGCAAAATAGTCATCTCCAAAGATTTTCACATACCTGAAAAAACCATGTGAGCTGTACTGCCCTACCACTTACTCAGCAATTGTTCTTGCTGAAGGGACATTTCCAATGTCATGATTGCCACTGACACATATCAAAGGAATGGACGAATCAAGTTGACCGAAAGTTTCCATAAATGCATCCAGCTGGTCCTTACGTCTGGAGTTTATTGCATTTATTGCATCAGAGGTTGTATAGCAATTGGCAGGGTTATCTGAAATGCTGTGTTTTCTGTTAACTCACCCTAGTACCAACCATGAACAAGGTCACCACACATGACTACAAATCTTGGAGAAGGCTGCATGCTGTTCACAGCATTCACGAATTTATGAGCAAGTGAAATTTCTGGCGCACACCCTGGATTCTCCTTGTTTTCGATATAGCTTTCTATCATTCCAAACTGAATATCTGCAGCATGCACGAAGTAAAATGGTTCCTTCCATTCCCTGTTTTGTTCTGCACAACATATATGTTTGCTTCATAAGCCCAAACAAGGCTATACCTTGGGGAAATGCAGGCAGCTCGTGATTTTGCGCCAATACAATCATATTTCGAGTTTAATTTAATAACTGCTCAATGTTATTTCCGGAACTGGGGGGGGGAACAGTCTTTTTTGAGTTCTTTCACGTGCCCTACGATTTCCCAGTACCAAAAATTCCAAGCGGCACACCTTTACCTGTTTTGGTGATTTAAATACAGCCGAAATGGTTGCCAAACCACAACACGAACGCAAGACAATTATACAAGAACACCGTTTGTATATACTATCATTATCAGGAGCTGACTAACTGGGAAGAACAGCAGTCGGTGGCGACTGCATCAAATCTGAAGCTGATGGGTGCTCACCACACTGAACAGCAAAAAACTCTGAACAAATCTGGGCAAAGTACGAAAGCGAAAAATTTCGAAACCAGATAGGAACGCAGCCGATCACGAACTCTGCTCATCCGCAGATAAGGTCTTTTTTTTTGGGGGGGGGGTCTCCCCCCTGTTTTATCTCCGGTACCGATGGAAAAAGTCCCACAGGAAATGCGCAGCGACAGACCCGGTCCGGAGTGCGCGTTTCCGCTGCACGCCTCTTCCGCTGCTCGTACATCATCATCAATGACTGACGATTTCAAGGACTCCTCCCACCCTTTGAATCCTTCGAGTGGCGGCGGGGCCTCACGTGTGTAGTAAGTACCCTCGGTACACAAAAAGGCCCGGCTGGACACGAACTGGGATGAATTCCACGAGATTGCCGGCACGAGACCCGCAATCTCGTAGAATGTTCGCAGACATCATCTGAAGTCGTGGGGCGGGAAAAACCGGACAATCATTTCATTAGCACTTTTTTTTTTTCTTAAAAAAAAAAAAAAAACAGATGACTTCAGGACAGTCTGGCATTGATGCCAGCAGGGTTACGGATTAATTAAGAAATTAAACGAGCTTGAATTACGTCCCTCCACTTGAGTATACATATGCAATCCCCCCCCCCTCCAAGAAATTGAATACGTAAAAATCAAAAATTAAAGAAGTACTTTTTTTCCTCTCGTGATTACGAAAAATCTAAGGTGTTGTTTAAGAAACTGACATTCAACTCAAGCACACTACTTATGTAAAGCAAAAGAAAAGTTGAAATGATCGCCATTACACGGGAAGGAAGTGCTAACAAAATAAATAGTTGTTGCTATGTTTCACCATATTCTTTAAGAAGTATTAGCTCATAAATAAAATGAAGAAATAAGCGAATAAGAATAAAGGAATGGAAATTGCATTCCAAGATAAAAATAGTAACGCGAAGAAACACAGAATTTATTCTGGAGATTTGATTCTTATCAACAGACAAAAGCAAAAGACCTCGATTTAGTCAAAGCACTAATTAAATGGAATTCAAATAGAAGAATAATCATTTCATCAGCATCAATCAATTTATTATGGCACACTCACTCATGTACTTAATCGTTCGAAAAGATTCGTAATTTTTCCAAGTAGCACCAGAACGAATCGCTTTTTGTAAACTTTCTAGCCTCTAAAATAAAAACATGAATTTGAACACTATAGTATGATACACTGCGTAATCTACATAGCCAAATATTAGTTCTGATTATCGATTACGATGACAACTGAACCGCGAATATTTTCTTAGAATATAGAGACTGAGTAAATATATTGCCAATTCATTTAGAACTCCATAGAAAAGTTTCCTTTTGAATACTTTTTCTCTTACTGGATTCCTCTAAACCTTGATCGAGTGATTTAAAAGGTTACGTAACTTCTCCTCATACCTTTATTACATAATGTTGATAAAATCCGATCAGAACATAGTGAATCATTACGACACTTACATTTTCATTTGTCATCCTCCTCATTACGAACAGTTTTGAGGATTCAGGAATTTTTCTTGTAAGACAGGAGTGATTTTTAAAGGTGATCAAAACGGTTTCTTATACATTTTTTCCATTTCCAGCTAAACTCCTAACAACTTTTTTTCTTCTCTTTGGCTAGTGCATAAGTGCTTGTTGTGTGCTGTGCGATCTTTGTAAATTAAAAGCACCTTAAAAGTAATCTTACAGAGAGGATCGAGATGGACAGCGGGAAATCGTTGCACAATGTGAATAAAGTTCTGAATTCTCTTCCACATTTGGTAGCTTCTGATATCCAAGATTCTAAATTCAGTTAGTATCTCCTTAATACTATCAGCTATGCTTTCCAGCATTAACGGAATTTTGTTTATTTTACAATTATGCAATGCAACTGTAGAATGATGGCAATATTTACCGAAATTGTTTCAACCACAAAATCTGAAACTTTTGCCTGGAAAGTTGGTATGTTGCGTGTAGGATTGCTCTGGAGTTTCCTTATCCCTAACTACAAGCGCTTTAAATAAAAAACAACGGATCAATAATTGCACTAGATTTGGTTTAAAGCATTAAGTAAATCATTAGTAGCTTCTAATATGGTTCATTCTTCTAGCAGACACCATTTCGATTCTCAAGCGTGATCTTTGATAGATCATTTTATTTCTATTTTCCCTTCTTGACTTATTAGCGTAGTCTTTGCAGTCGACTTTCACTACTGAATCTTCCTTTTTTCTGGGAAAAACGCTGACTCCCGATTTCACTGTTGGAGGCTTACGGTTTTCGATTTTTTCACTTTGTGAACGAGACGGTGTTGGTATCACTACTTTCTGAACCAACGCTCGTCTTGCGACCGTTAGCCAAGCTGTGAAAGTGTTTTTTTGTTATGCGGTCCCACTCCATGCTCTATTTAGCCGCCTTTCCTTTTTTTTTCCTTTTTCTTTTCTTTTACCGAAAAACTATGGTAATGAACTAGATAAATGAAGTGGATCTATACAAGTAATGGTATGTCGCACAGAGATTCTTGGTGTGAAGTTGAGGATTGATTTCAACCCTTGGTGTGTTTTTGAATTCTCCGAGCGTACCGCTTGTTGTGACCGTGCGGCTTCATATCGCTTGGAAAATTGCATTTAAAGTTCCAAAGAACTTGCGACTTAGCTCTATTTTCCAACCAATTAAAGTTTTTCATTAATTATCCAGTACTGAAAGTTACATTGCTTCCCTTTTTCGACACGAACCGTAACTTGAAAATTCTTGAGATCTGTGCAACGCCATCAACGCACAGGCTACAAGAACGCTGCGTTTCGCGTGTTTTGGTAGTCCATTTGCTGTTTCAAAAAAACAATTAATATACACAGCATCTCATGTATTTTCAATACATTCAAAACACCAATATGTCACTTAACAAGTGCTTTATCATTTTGACAGCGGTGCTTCTCAAAAATTAGGTTAGCTCATTTTTTTACCAGGAATTAGCATAACTTGCTACCACAGTATTTGATTAAAATTGCAACACTCTTGGAAATTAGTTCAGATTTGACCTTAATACAATGCTTCCTATTTTGATGGCAATCCATACAAAAACCATTTATTTAAATATCACAACTTTTGATATGTGATACTCAGGGAATAATTTTCCATCCTAAAAGTCTAGCATGTAAAATATCATTTCTGAAATATATTTCTTTGAGTATATACAAAATGTACACAAATATAGGGTTGAAAAACCTCAGGTACAAACGTTTCATAAACTACAACTATCAAATTTTGGACCAGCAGTAATTATTAATTCTTTGTAAGAGGATTCTTGCTCCAATTCAATTGCTTGCTGTTTTTTGAGCACCAAAAGAGTATAAAACTTTTGTGCAACCTGCTTTCTATTATTATTATGCACCATGTCCGAAAAGCAAAGTTTTTCCTGTTGTCTAAGATGAGTTTGCAGCATCTGCTGCATGTAGCAAGCCCTTTTATTCATTATTCTTTCTTCGAACTGTTCAAATGTTTCATCTTGTTGTTGCTGTTCTTCTTGCTAAAATCCAATCATACGCATTCTATCACTTATATCAGGTTACATACCGGTCCAACCGACATAGGAAAGTCATAATCTCTAATATCAGGTGTTTGTGGCTGCAGATGCACTGATGGCTGAATGTGACTTGGATCATATCCCATATTTGTTAACATGGTCTATCATGGGTTGAAAATATAACTAACAAATGATGTGCTTACCTGATCAGTTACAACTTTGGCATTCAAATTGGCAGATGCTGTATCTGAAGGAAGGCTAGTATCCATGAATGATAGCTGCTCTGTTTGCAGTAAAGTTGGAATGTGTTCATATGTCAAATCTGTGAGGCTAGAAACATTTTTTTGCTCCTGATTGTGAAGCAACTCAGTGGGTTTTGGGGCTTCCAAGGTCCCAGCCATAGGAGAAACTACTTGTTCAGCTTTGTCAGAAATAAATTTCTTTTTTTTAGATGCTCTCTTTGTAGCTTCTTGTGACTCTTCTTGCAAGGCTTTGGTTGGTTCTGGAGGTATGTATTCAGGTACCGACTCCTCAGGTTGATCAAAAAATTCATTGTCAGCAGGACGACTAGTCAAAAATCTTTGATAAACTCGAATAAGCAAACGTGCAGGAATGGGCCTAGCAGGAAGGGCAAACAATTTTTCTACCCCTCCTGTTTCCTTCCAATGCATAAGACGTTTTGTTGGAGGAGCTAAGTCTAAAGTAGTGACTATGTCACTTGTATCTGACAACTGAGACTTCATTTCATCTCCTGATATGTTTTTGACCTCATCAACAATCAACTTGCGTTTACGCTTAGTACGTGGCCATCCCTTCAAAGATGATGCCTCAATAGGTGCTAAGGCAAAACTTTCATCCTCATTGTGTACAAGGGTAGTCTGATCTGACATGGCAGGTTCAGGAACCTTGGAAATAGCTGGTTGAACTGGTTCCTCAGCCTCTGTATGTAATGGTGAGGAGGGTTGAGAATTACCAGATAATGAACTATCCAGGAATCAGAGATAGAGCAAATTAATCTGATTAATTACCCTGCTGGATCAATAGATGGAATGCCTCCAAAATGGTCCATCAATTCATCATCCTGCTCATTCTCTGCCACATCACCACTTTTAATCTCTTTCATTCTGTCTTGACTGTTCAGATTACTAAACTCATTAAGTGGAGCATCCTCAAAGAGGTCACCCTCAAACAAGCCTCCTGCTACTCAGAAAGTACCATGTATGCAATGCAAAAGTAACATGAACCTTCACAGCCTTACCCATGATATCTTGTCCCAAACTTGCTCCAAAACCATCTTCATGAACAGGCTCTAAAGCAGATTGCTGACTTACACTGAGTGTGTTCTGCTGCATATCAGGAAGTTTTTCTGGTTCCAACATGATATTCTGAGGAGATAAACGTACCAAAAGAACTATGCAAATTACTTTACCTCACTCATCATGGACAATGAATGATCAATAGATGATGCTTCTCTGAGCAGTTCTGGTGGCTCAGGGCCAAATCCAATATCACCAAAACCATCATCTCCAGGCACTAGAGGAATGTTTCCATAATCTTCTCGCATTGTAATTTCTTCTTCTCTGGATTGATTTAGACTAAATTGTGCTTGGATATCAACATCACTAAGATAGATAAATAGAGGAAATTATGTGACATAACACTAGCTCACTTCAATTCAGGCATGGTTGTATCAAAATCATGGAATACTTCTGGAAGGGTAATAGCTTTTACAGCAGCTTCACGACTTTCTTCAGGGAGATCTACCATCCCTGGTCTGAAGGCCATTTTAATCTTGACAAAAGCTTCATTGCAATCAGCCAACAAGTATTTTGCTTTCCTTGAATATATTCTAACTACTCCAAGAAGCAAATGGCCAGATGTTCTTAATGCCATTTTCACCTGTTCAAAACTTTCTTTATGAATGAAATTATTGTGGATTTACCTTTGGTTGCAGAATTCCTTCAACGGATTTTTCGATGTTAGTTTCAAATATTTGTGCTTTTGTTAATTTTTTGTCCCAATGGGCAGCAAGCCAAATTCGGGCAAGAGGCCCTTTTTTGGCCAGAACAAAATGTGCATAAAACATTTTTACGTGATGATGATGTTTCTATGCACTGGAATCGTTCATATGTCCACCACTTGAAGTTTTACAAAAGATTCACACACAAGCATGAAAACTCACTACATGAAAATTAAGTTTCTGAATTTCCTTTACGAAACGTGTATTCCTGAATAATGCACATATTTGGAAAACAGATTACAAACTGATAATATACAATCAAAATGTTGATAAGTATACCGCAACAGATGCAATATGCAAGCATGCTTTACATTTCATTTGTAACAAAATTCAAATTAAAACTTTCATGATACTGTACAGGCAAATGCTCATCAGAAAAATTGATTGCAGAGTAGTTATACATTACAATTGACAGGCATTCTGCACACACTTAACCCATTCCGTTCGAATCTGGAAGATAATCTTGCCCGTTTCAAAACACAAAAAGTAAACACAGAAATTCATTAATGCAAGAAAATAATTCTGCTACATATTTCACTTTACACGAACCGACACATAACCGATGAAAAGATTTAATTTTCTCATAATGCCAGTAATCAACTTTTATTCATGATAGGGACGCAAATTTGAAAATTTCTTGAAAACCAAAACTTTTTGTTGCTGTAAACATCATTATAACCGCCAAAACTAATTTTTAATTTTGCACATAAGATGGCATAGGCGTATCAAGTGATGCAATCAATGTTGGCACTGATATCCGAATTTTCTGATTGTCAACGTCTAAAGTAAATTGAAACTCCACAAATAAATGTAATCTTATCTTAAATATTAAAATTCTAATTCTTTATTCTAGTGTTAAACTTATTTTTTTTAATATGTGCTTTGGAACGGGAAAATTCTCAAGCTGTATTCAATTTCATTTCCAAGAAAAAAAAAAATCAACAAATTTCATTTTTGTGACTTTATTATTTACTCAAGTACTCATAAAGAAATTGAATCGAAACTTTTCTTCGTGGATATGTGGTAATTAAATATAGAGAAAAGAGCCCTACGAAAGTAATGGGCAGCAAAAATTGAGATTCCCCTGAGTATTCTATCTTCACCAAGCAATCCAGTCAACTTTCAGAATCCAGGTATCATTTAGATTTGAAAAATGCAGTTTATTTCAAAAGAATACATTGCCAAGAATTAGTGGAAATATGATAAATGATGTTGTTATGTTCCTTAGTGCTAACGAATTCTCACACTAAATGTAGCTTTTTTGTTTAACGTTTAGAAGTTTCTGTTATTCCTTAAATAATGTAGGTACTGCTTTCACTTCATCTAGATGTACTTTGGATGTTATTTATTCGTTCTCTTAGTCTACTCAAAGGCTTATTTAATTTTTTTCCACAATTTTGTTCTCTGTTCATCAAACTTGCTGATGCTTGATTTTTTACTTACTGTGTTACTTCATATGATGCATCAAAGATCGTTTCATGAGCTGTCATTCTTTCCAGGATTCCAAATACCAGTTCCACTTTGTATTCTCTTAATAGATGGAAACTCGCAGCATTCAGTTCAGAAAATGGCTTTTAAAAGGCTCATCTTGATCTCTGGAACTGATTCCTCGGCTTATTTTCCACATCAAAAAGTAAAGTAGCATTCCGAATATCCCAACCCGATTATGGTCACATGCCAGCTAAGTTAGCGACTCTAAATCAACCCCCTAGCTGCCAGGCTCTTCTAATGTTCTGAAGAAAGACTTTCCTGTTGACAGCATATCATTCTGTAAAGGGCGTTGGACCTGAACATTGAGTACGAATGGGTAAGCTTTCGGCGCAAGCAAGGCATCTTCGATATCCTAAGAACTTCATTAGAGTTCTCAATCCACGAAAGTCATCACTTTCTTCACAAAACGTCATTGCATGTGTCGTTTCATCTCTGTTGGAACTAGGAAGAAATGCAGGATAGGAAGGAATGCTTATAGGAAATAGGAAGGATACTTTAACGCTCAGAGATAAGAACACACATTATGAGGCTGCGGACGGACTTCCACGGACCGCCTCTATACAGGTCAGGTTTTGGGATGCGATCCGGATCCAAGTGCCCATCGATTTCCTTTCGAAATAAAGCAGTCCAATCTGCTGTTTTACACAGGTAAGCGAGGATTCCAGCATTTTCGATAGATCGGAAGCTCTCTAGGTGCCACATCCTAATCCCACAGCACTCTTTTGGAGACGGATGAGAGGAGATGTAGGGAAAACAGCAACTGGCACTAAATCCTTGGCCGCGCTCTTTCTTGACATCGGAAGGATTGGTGCCATCAGAAGAGTTGCAGTCATAGGTGGCGCCAGGAATTTTGATATGTAAGTCTATGGTCCATGAAACACCAAGGTTTGAGAAGGAAAAGGGAGGCTAATAACTAGAGCAGTTATAAAGATCCTGCACCTTAGTCCTCATAATGGATTTATGAGACACGAAGTGGGTTCCTGAGATGGGTACCCGAGCCCACAAAGAACGCGCCCGGGTAGTCGTCATCTAAAGATGGGCAGTGGGGACAGAAGAATCCCCTGACTATTTCCTGCTCCTTGTTGGAAGAGTTCGGTAGAGAGAGGAGAGCTGCCTGTTGGAAACTACCTCAGGCCAGTTGCCTTCCTGCTCCAGGATTTTTCTGCTGCACATGAGAGGTCGTCCCCTCTCCCCGCCTTTCCCACTTGGAAGAAACAGAAGGAATTCAGGTCCACCAGTTTCTATCCCGTGGCTGCTTGCCAGTGGCAGGGAGTCGCGGGGAGAGTATGTATTTCTTCGCGGGCTTACCACCATTTCCAGATGTTGGAGCTCGTTGACCTTGTTCTGGCTGATGGGCACGTGAGGTTGCTGAAGGTTGCACGAATTCGCATCATTATGGTGGTACGGTTAGGGCTGCGAAATCAGGTCAGGGGTACGTTTGGATCGCGAGGTTACCCACAAACGAATGCCGCCGCACGTGGCAATGGATTCATATGGCGATGTGGATTCTTAATGAATTCATTTACATGATGGTCTTTTTTTTTTTTTCTTTTCCTTTGCTGATGGCGATGCATCATACGAGGCAGCAATTGCTGTTCTACACGAGTGTATATTGTGTATTGCAATGTCCACGAGAGGCTGGCCATAATTCCCATCGTGCGCATCATGATACTCACCGAAGATGGCGTCGATTATTGCCTTACCGCATGCGGCGAATGCATTCAGCATAGTGGTAGCAAAGCTGCTACCATGTTGAATGTCTTGATGACCGATTGCTGCGCGATTCGAGTATTCTTAACCAATTTACACTCACTTATGTGCTGAGTGCGAATCGAATAGCATATCGCCACCATCACGCGCGGTTTCCACGCTCACCCGCGAAGTTTGGGAAGCCCCGCTTTCAGGGGAAATGCAATAAATTCTCCTCCTCGGACTTTATAAGAGAACATCGGCTTGTGCAGGTGGGGTTACAGGAAAAGCAGAAAAACGAATCCGCATGCCCACATCCATGGCAGTTGGATCATTAAAAGCGCATATATTTCGTTGGTGCACACGCGTACACTCCAAAAAGAACACTGGTTTCGAAAGGAGGGAGGGGGAGGATAAGGAAATTACATTTCTGTTTGGGAAGAGACGGGGGAACGACGCGGGAGTCAATGATGCGACGGGACGGCCAAGGAGTCCGCAGAGCGTTGCAGGAAAAAGGAGCCCGTCTTGAAATTCGCCATGCTTCAAGTGGGGCGTCTTCCTCCATCTCTTCGTCGCCGTTTTCTCTAGAGAGAGATCCTTATTGGAATCCTCAGAGGAAAGAGTTTATGGACGGTTGGACGGTTAGGAGGGAGAGACCCCAGCAACCGCCGTCCCCTATCCGTGGTTTCTCTGTCGTCTCCGGCAGCTCCCTGCACCCCAGACTTGTCGCGGCTTTCGCCCTCCTTCTTCCCCCTTTATCGTCTGCAGACGGACGCGGCTGCGGGCTGCTGGTCCGCACTGCACGCTTTTCGATGTGTTTCTTCGGAAACGGCAAGAGGGGAGGAGGGCACAAAGAGCCTGGTCCATGATTTCAAGGACGGAGGCGGTGACGCAGCTATCCTCTGCTCCTCCCCGGAAAGAGTGCTCTCGGCTCTTTCTAATGGGGAGTCCTCCCAACTGTAGGCGATTCGAGCCGGAGGGAAGGAGGTTGATCTGCAGGCGGGCCCTTCGGGGGCCTAATCGATCTCGACTGGATGGAATTCTCGACAGGGATGGCCCATCTCGCATCCCAGAGGGCAGTTGCGTGTCGAGAGAACCGTGGACATGGGGGGACCAGGGAAAGGAGCCCGTATCTTTCGGAGTTCTCCGAGCAGCATCTCCTCCAAGCAACGGATCGAAGAGAACTTGCTCTTCCTCCTCCTGCCCCTTCTCGTGGACTTACGGCAATTGGGGTTCCCGACGACGTTCCTATCAGTTCCTATCCTTGCCTATGGAACAATGCTGTGTTTCTCCCTTTCACCTCGGAGCCTCCTGCCTGCCGAGCAGCCCGTCCACTTCCCGCAGAGGATGAAAGGAAGGGGCATCGGAAAGAAGGGAACGCCTACTCTGAAATTCAACCTCCCCCATCCCAGCGGGATTGTTGCCCCAGCCTCACTGCAGGCATCTGCTCGCGAGCTGTTCTTCCGTGTCGCTTCTCTCATGAAACGGACGAGGTTTCGCCCGGTCACGCTGGGGTGTTTACGCGTGAGAAAAGTACACATGTACACTATTGATGCAAAAAAAAAAAGGTCACTCCTCCGTAGTGGGATCGCAATCCCACTACGTCGGCAAATACCGGAAGCGATTCTTGCACGCAAGCAGATCGCGGTGAGAGGTCCGCACAAAAGAAGTAAGGCGGGAGGGAGAAAACCAAAAATAGATAACAAAAAAATATGTTCCTGAGAATATTAGGGGGCAAGGGAAGATATCCCTGAAAGCTTCCTGTGGTCCTCTGCATCCTTTGCAGGAAGCCGGCAATTTCCTCCTTATACCGAGTGAGATGCGGCCATCTTCTGGTCATCCTTAAAAAGGAGACCACGATCGGGATGGCTCCTCTGGTCTTCTGGCCTCTGTCTCTGTGGATTTCCGCGGCAGCGGCACACTGCTCAAGCAGAGCGGAGCTGCGGCCGACGCCCGCAGGCGACATTCCTCCGCAAGTGAAGAGGCGTCTCGGCAGGGTTTCCGGGTTGTCTCTCAGCGAGTCCGAGGGTGCAGACAAAGCTTCCCGAACGCTGTGGAGGGCAGCACACTCGAAAAGCAGGTGCGGGGAGGTCTCCTTTCCGCCGCACCTGCCACAGTCCGGGACCGCACTTCCCTTCTTCCAGTGGTGACGGCACGCTGGTTCGGAGAGCCATCGGGCAGGCTAGCAGCTTGAGTCCTATGCTGTTCAGCACCTACTCCGAGTCGACACTGAACCCATCCCGGAAAACTGCCACGTCCTCCTACCCTTGTCGTGTCGGCATGCGTCCACGACCTTCTTCTGCTCCCCATATCAACCTAGGCGGTGTCGCTCAAGGAATTCTTCGAGCTGCTACTTCGGGGAGGAGAACACGGGAGTGAACAGGGTGAAGTCGAAGGTCATTCCTGTGGGTGTGACAATGGGCTGGGCAGCCGGACTGGATGAGCTTGGCGATTCCCGAGGGAAGCAGCATGAAATACCTCGGAGTGCCCTTAGGAGACTTCTGTAGTGCAGAAGTTTGGTCCCATCGCCTTCGGAAGACTCTTCACCCTGTTGAACCGCGACGTTTATTTTTAATAAAAAGATTAATTTGCATTAAACAGGGAACTCAGTTCCCTGTGATCCATAAATTATAAAAAAAAAAAGAAACAAAAGGAAGTTAAATTTCGGAGGGCTCGCCGACACGCAGGGTGAGAGAAGAGATTGTCCGCAGCACTGAGGGGGGAAGGGGATGAACAAGTAAATAACAGGCGGGTGGGATAGAGACACTGGGATTGCTACCTCCCTTCTAGAGCCTCCGTGCGATGTTGGTGATTTCCTTGCTGACTTCCAGTTCCAAATGAGGCCACTTGCATCCTTTCTTCAGGAAGACCTTAGTAGATGCAAAGTAGCCTCTTGTTGCCGCTAGTGGAGCTCCAGTGAGTGCCGGGCCGTGAGGATGCTGCGGACGCGGCACAAGGTCGCTTCACGGAGGCAGACGAGAGACCCTCTCGCATTAATAAGCGTTGCAGCAGTTCAGTCGGCGTATCTTCCGGGTGGGGGAGCGCTGAAGCCAACCTCTCTGCACAATGGGATGATGAGGGCGCAGTTCATCAGCAGGTGGCACACTCCGTAGACACACTCCCCCCTTCGTCACGTGGTGCGTGCGTTTGTTGTGGGGAAGACCTTAATGCAAGAACAGCTCCACCTCGTGTTGCCACCGGAGGGGAAGGACAGAAGAGTCCGAACACGGGAAAGGGACACGGAGTTCTTCCGGGAACACACTCAAAGTTTCGGCCCACCGGCGGCGTCCCTTCGCCTGGAGGCAGGGCGTCATCTCGTCGATCAGCATTTTTGTGATGCACCTGCCTAAGAGTTCTTCCATTCTCGCGATGGTGCAGGAGGACGTCCACCTCGCCGGTAGGCAACTGTCGTTGCTTTCCCATAGGGAACACACAGATGCGGCCAAAGGTGTGGCAGGTGCCCATTTGGTCGGTTCCCTGACTATTCTTTCCAGGAGCACCCTGTTGAACATCTGGACCAGTACAACATCCTCAGGGCTGGTGCTGGTCAGCCGTGCCCAGGTATCCATGGATTCCTGCTGCTAGGTATGGAAGTTCTTAGGGTGGCAGGAGATCCACAATTTGGTCTCCAGCAGGGGGGGCAAGCTGCCTCAGGGGAAACCCCAAGAGCTTGACGCAAAATGTGGCGATCAGGGATGCACCACTGCGGGTTCCACGCCCTCTCCATCAGAGCCTCCAGAAAGCGGAAGTGGCGCTGGCACCGTCCCCAGATGGTAAGTTTTGCTTGCCGGAAGGAGCCTTCATTTGGAACGTCTTCGTTGGCCCCCTTTCTCCGATCTCTTATTTTTGTTCCACTCCTCCCTTATTTAGGCGAGGCTCAAGACGAACGGCGTCATGCAGAAAGCACTGTGGAGCCACCGCGAGGCCGAAGGTTCGCTTCAAAGACCTGGTTGCTCCATGAAGGGATTCAGGACGCTCATGCGTTCCTACGCTGAAGAAGATGGACCTTCAGTTCCAGTTTAGGATGATGGCCCTAACGGCCGAGAACTGGACGCGACATTTTTGCCTGCCTGAGCGCGAAATCCTGAGGCACGCTGTCGGTTGCGAGGGGATGGCGTCATGGCTACCTCGCAACCGAGACCGCATACAAGCTCTAGGGTTCCCACTGAGGCAGATTTCTACCCACTGGGAAGAACACCCGTAGGTCTCCTACCGTTCCGCAAACGACAACGCTTGGCGGCGGGAAGCGGTGGTGACCTGGACCCGCATCATGAGAACGGATGTAGAGATGTTGACACGTCCTATCCACGACCTGGAAGTGGAAATCGACCGGAAGAAGTGGGCTCTGGCCACTTATCCCGGTGTCAGACCCCCCCCCCCCAGACGCAGTGCACTCCTCCCCACGGCAGATAAACGACAGTTGCCGACTGGCAGGGTGGGTCATCTCGTAGCGGGGGCGACGAGGTTGTTGAGCCGGTGGAGGGCGGGTCGAAGATGGCCCTGAGGCAGCGATGTCCGTGCCCGCGCGAAAGGGATGCTTCGTTCGGCGGGATCGTCAGGGATGGTGAGGCCCTCCCTTTTATCTGAACTGCTCCGTGCACACCTCCTCAGGAGGCAGCAAGAAGAAGTCCTGCTACTCGTGCAGCTGGGGCTTCCCGCGCAACCAACGACGGCACCTCTGGACGAGGGGGAGAGGCGTCTCTCCCAGCCCCCCACCCCATTTTCCGAACTGCTCTGGCTGCTGGGAAATCGAAACTTCCGCGCACCCGCTGCTAGTACGCGGTGACCTTCGGAGCGTGCGGAAACGCCTCGCGGCTGCTCCACTTCGACCCGAATAGCCCCGGAAGGGTTTCTGCGGCGCTGCTTCGCGAGGAACGGGCTTTCGCCTGCCTTCCCGATCGCCCCTGATTTCCGTGAGGAAGATCGTGACGTCCCGTAACATCGAGGAGGCGTTCCAGCAAAGTGGGAGGAGAATGACTCGCGTCTCGGCTCTGCAGTAATGAGGTATGCGGCAAAATGGCTTTCAAGGACGTCAGCGTCGAGGTGCACTCCACCTGCATCGCACGCGGGTTGCAGAAGTTGCGTCGAGTTTGACCGGTGGCCCTCGCCCCTTTCCCCTTTTCTTTACCTGTTATTGTCCCCTCCCCCACACTCTTTCTGCCCTTTTGTGCGACCGGCCTGTGAATTGGCGTTTTTTTTTTTTCCCCCTCCTGAATTTTTCAAAGATTTGGATTTAAGAATCCGCGCGGTCTTTCTGCTTGTTTTGGGGAAAACAGACACCCCGGAGTAAGTGAAAATAGCGTGCGTTTCACGGGATGACCCAATGCGAATATTGTAAGGCACAGTCCTGCTACTTCAGGAGGAGCGTGGAGTGGTCAAAAAGCACCGAGTGGATCTCTACTTCTTCCGAGAGGATTTCGAGATCTGGCCAGAATAGAAGTCCTTTGGGTTATACGCGCCGTCCAGCATCCCATCCTTTTCCTGTCATCCCACAGGTGACTTCCCATCCTGCGGGTCGGTCACCTTTCTGGCTCACCATCAAGGAAGACAGTCTTGCTGCAAGTGGGCTGTTTTGAGCCCTCCTATTCTTCACGGGACTCCCCGGAATCTCCTGCAACGAGCAGCCAGCGTACTGGGGGCAGCACAGGGTGTCGCAATCGCTCCAGGTCCCCACCCCACTGGATTTTGCCCCACACTGCTTCCAGTTTCCAGGAGCTGCAGTTCGTCGGCGAGCAGGAGATCCAGCTGCGGTCCTGGGCCAAGGCAACCATCTGCCGAGGCGGGTGACTGCGTCGGAGCGATCTTCGGGGGCCGCACAAGAGGAGCGATGCCAATCCCTCGGGGCCGGTTGCGCGTTTGGTGAAACGGGAGGGCAGGCCAAGGGTGAAGGGGCACGGATGGATCCTTGAACGGAAGAGCCCCTCCCAGCGAGGCAGGCGCGCTCACTCACCTGCCTTCCCACCTTTCCCTGCTACCAACGATCCCCCGGGCTGCCACGGCTGCGCAGTCGGTCCTCCTCCCCTTAGCTGTTCCTCTGGTCGAAACACGGCGCCAACACCATCTGAGGAGACCGCGAGGGAAGCTCCTCGCCCTCCGTTCCCGATCGGGAAGAGGGAGGGCAACTGGGGTGGCACTGCCAGTTGCCCCATGGCCGAACCACTTATCCCTTTCCTTCTGTCTGCCATCTCGCAGGAGACTTCCTGACTCGCCGGCTGGCAAGAGCTCCTCGGGAGGGAGAGGCAAATCCTGGGGTAAAAATCTTCCAAGAGGGGAAAGAGATCGATAGAGAAGATCGGAGAGTCGGAGAAATTCCGTCTCAACGGGTGGCAGTGCTTCATCCCAGAATGCACACGCGCAAGAACGGTACCACAAAGAGTATCAAATGGTGCAGTCGGTGGAAACCAAAATAAAACCAGCGCGGCGTAGCACAGGAATTCGGGAATAGATGAGCAAGGAAGGACGCTCCAGGCTGTTACCAGCACATCTTCCGCTGGTTTCCTTGACGCTCCCCTTCGCAGAGCATCCCCAGAAAGAAAGAGCGTCACTGGTAAACATCGAACGCAGCTCCTCAGTCCCAACCTTCCCTTCTCGTCATGGACATCAGAGGCGCCTCATCTGGCTCTGAAACTGCCCAAGCTCATGAGCCTCCTCTTTCCATTTGAACGCCATTCTGTGGTCGTGCACCGACGGCGCTCTTCCAGAGTTTCCCGCCTGAACTTCGCCCACTGCACGATCGTTCCTGGATCAACTGAAAGCTGCGACCTTTCCTTTCCTTCTGTTTTCCTGTGCGAGGGCCGGACTTGCAGCTCGAGTCCTTTTCGTCAGCCCTTTACCTACGTAACGCTTTTTGTTTCGCCACCTTTCATCACACCAAGTCAACACGACGCAGCCTCCAAGATCCTCTCCAACCCCCCCCCCCCCCGCGCTTTTGTTCTGGCGCGCGCCCTCCTCGCACGGCGCTCACGAAACGGCCGGCAGCGACGGGCGCGCTCGCGAAATGAAAAAAAAAAGAAAAAAAACCGTTTACATAAACCCACGTGGCAAGCATGCGTTTGAAAATGTCGGCGTCCAATGGGACGAGAGATCCGGCAGTGGGCGAACAGGAATGTTCAAAGTACAAAGGGGGGCAAAAAAAAACCGAGACCGAAGAATTCGATGATGAGGGAGGTTAGCAACAGTTCCCAGAGACATTGCGGCGCCGCGGTGTCACCGCAACGGTGCGTGGAAAGAAGAAGAATCGGGGTTTTCTCTGTGCTGCCATTTCGCGAGGGATGTAAGGCGCTAGGACCACCAAAACGGGCACTTCCCGGTTTGGGTATCTCCTCCGTGGTAGGACGACGCTGTCAGAGAGACGCAACGCAGCGAGCCGCGCTGATTGCCAAGTCTGAGTGTACAGAGTGAGCTGCTGGAAGAGCCCGAAGTCCGCCTTCGCGGCGACACTGCGCCGCTCCGGGAGGGTCGGTTTCGAGTCTCTCACTCTGTAGAGCTGCTGTCCAAGTAGATGGCCACTCTTCACTGCCTTTGGATGCCTTTTAAGGCGTTGACAAGTGAGACTCGCTCCTTCCACCCTTTTTGGGGGGAGGGAAGGGGGGAGGGGGAGGTTCCCGAGAAATCAATCGTTTTTATAAGCTGTCGCGGTTTCCCTCCTCGTTCGAGTGGTTCGACCGAGACGGCTGCTGTCATTTTGGTCATGCGATAAGCCTCTCTCCAACTCTCTCAGCCGCGCGTTGCTTCGAATTGCGCTGCTGGGCGCCGAGCTGACGTCACGGTGCTCTGCTCTGCGGCGGTTGGCGAGGCACGCATCTTCGACCGCCTCGAAGGCAGCGGCCCCCCCCCTCCCCACACACACACCGGAGGAGAAAGGGCGCCGGGGCACGGGCAACGGCTAGGAATCCGTCCGCGCGGAGCGAGGAGGATTTTTCGGAGAAAGACAGCCGCCACTCGCGGTTCCCTCCCTTTTCTTGCCGCCTGGTAACCTTGAAGATCGTGGAGGCCAGCTCGGCTCCTCGGGCAGCCCGCCGTCCCCGCTGCGTTCCGCCCGCACAGCCAGACCGGAGGCGGGCCGGCTTCCAGCGGCCCACCGTACACAACGGTGAAGAGGCGGCTCAAGAAAGGGAAAGCTTGCGGACTCGGCCTACAAGCGTGGGAAAAAATTAACATGCAAATGGACGCCTGAGTGACGAGCGCGCGCTTCCGTTGTCCGGGGAACGGGAAGGAAAAAGGAAAAAAAAAAAGGCAAGAAACAGAAATCAAACGAACGCGGAGACGAACAGAGTGCTCCTTTGAAAAGGGAACGAAACAAAACCAAGCACGGTCTTCCCCCCCCCTCCCCAGCTCCAGCTTAGTGCGGTTTCGAAAGTGTGCTGCGAGGCCTCGGCGGCGGCTGGAGGAGGGGGGGTTGTTGCCACAGAGGTCGGCCGCGCGTGCACGTTTCCTCCCGCGGACCAGAAAACATTGAAAACGTAGCGGTGATCCGGTGCAGATAATGGCCGGCTCCACCGGAAGGCTTGGGAATGCCGGGTGCTAAAAGAGAAAGCGTTTGCGGGATGGAGCGGCTCGAAAACGGACGTCGGCTCATGGGAAACGGGCGGAGCAAAGCGCCTGTCGGTCAGCATGGAAGGGAAAAAGCGCTTCGGATACCTGGGCGGCGTCCAATCCACTGGCCCCCGAAGACCGTCCACGGCATTCTTTCTTTCTTTCTTTTTTTCGCCCCTGCACGAGGGCGCTCGCTCGAAGCAGGAAGCGGGCGGCAGCAGTCCTGGAAGGCGTCTTCTGCATGCGGATGCTTATCCTCATCTTTCCCAGAGAATTCAGGAGATCCAGCGGCTCACGCTGGGCGAAGAGCTGCAAAGCCACGAGCGGAGAGTCCTTCGAAGAGGGGAGAGCAGAACGAAAAAGCTCGCGCGCTTCGCGTTTCTTCAAGAGTCCCACGTCCGGTTGCCCCTAGGAGGAAAAGCGCTAGGCTCCAAGAAGTGCAGGGACGAAGGGGAGCGGGGCTGTCGCTTGGGTACGGGCCTTCCCTGCAGCTCTTGCTGCCGTGTGACCGTCGCAAGAGCATTCCTCAGCGCCTGAAGAAGCAGCAAGAAACTGAGCACGTAGCAGCGGGAGGTGGTGGCACGGAGAGCTCCCGAAAGGGCTGCCACCCTGTTGAGCGTGTTGCGGTGTGGGGGGTCAGCAGGAGCCACGCCCGACGAAACACTTGAGGGACGGGTCCTGGAGAAGACGAGAAGACAAGAGGGAACCCGGCAGCTTTGCACCGAAACCCCGTTCGCGTGCGCTCTGTGAACCAGCGAAGGCGCTCGCCGGGGCTTTGGCGCCCCTGGAAATTGTGGGGGAGTTACGAGGCGGGGCCGGGATCTTCCAGACGCGTGCTTCGTCACGGATGAAAGGCGCAGCAGGTGTTCCCGGAGAAGAGGATGGAAGAGAAACGTTTCGTTCCGCATGCTCGCAACCTTTGCAGTCGGGAGAAATCCACTCGTCGCAGCTTCACATCCGACATCCACAGGGCAGCAAACCACTGCAGCAAAACGACCGCTTCGGGAGAGCATAGAACGGGGATCTGACTTTGCATTTAGCGTGGTGGTCCCCCCGTAAATGGGAGTAGTAGGCCGATCCCGGAGGTACTGAAACACCCGGTCCACCCGCGACAGGAGAGGAGCAAGCTCCAAGAGTCCCGTCCACTTCCTAAAGGTAGTTTGATATACTGGCCACCAGATAGGTGGCGTATCAGATAGTAAGCTGATAAGAGCAGATTTATTTAGTAAGATACTTACATTATATATAACGAGATGAAAATGGATGGCTCTGTGAGGACAGGAGGGAAGTTTGGAAGCTGCAAAAGGAGGGAGGGGGCTCCGGTGCTGGGGATCGCAGACCACCTGCGAAGGAAGCGAACCGAACGGCCTCAGATTCAGAGGACGGGGAAAAGAACCTGAAGATCGCGCGCTCTCCGCGCTTCCTGAGGACGCGCTGTTACTACAGGTTTGCCTCCTGGGAACTGGGGAGGCCGATCTCAGGGGATCTTCGCTGGGTAGAGAGAAGGGGGGCAGAAGCGATTCGGAGGGGGGCGGGGAGGGGAAGCACCTCGCGAGGTAGCGCTGCGGGTGTAGAGGGAGAGAGCTGGCCCTGCCTCGCCCTCCCGCCATGCCACCACCGCGGAATGCGGCAGCGCCCGGGAAAATCCCGTTTCAACGAGCCACCTCCCGGACACAATTCGAACAAACTCCAGCACCGAGGGCGGTGGGGTGGTGTGGGAGGAATCGAAGACCCGGCCGGTGCAAAGAAGGCGCGAGAAACACTGTGCACGCGCTGTATAATTGCGCTGTGGAAAATTTCCACATCAGCGAAGTAGAGCGTCGGGGAATCAAAGAAAAAAAAAAAAAAAAGGAAATCCCAGAGGGAGGAAGCAGTGGTTCATCGGAGAGTTTCAGTTCGTCGACCGATCCCCAACCCGTGTGTTCGCAATGGAGCACTGCTCGGCGACGAGACGAGCTACTTGGTCCAGGGCCTCCACCCGGGGATCAGACACGCCTAATTGCAGGCAGTGCCAGTTTCCCGATCTGTTTTTCTGTCTTCTCCTCCTTCTCTCTCCCCCCTCTACTCTTTGTCGATTTCCTCCTTTCCTCTTCCCTCGCTACGGTTCTGCTGCTCCTCAGGGACGGACGGCGAGTGCCGCCTTGCGCCACACCGAGGTGAATGGTGCACGCCCAGGTGTCCTGTCTTTGAAAGTCTCCAGAGCCTTGCACGTGCCTCCCGGCATCGGATAGAGTTAACAGCTGATTCCGCGCGGCGTGTGCAGACCCGCGGAGGTCTTCCCCTCAGCGGGCAGGATGAAAACGGCGCAGAGTGGGTGGGTTTCCCACGTTGTCCGCTGGAGAAGGGATGCGGACGGGAAGGGGAGGCGAGCTCGTCGTCGCGTTTGCCTGGAGATGATCAGACTTTCGGGAGCGGGAATTCATCCGAGGAGGTTCACGCCCCGCAGGACGGCCACTTGGCGGCTCGCCGAGAGCTCCCAGGGATGTGAGCTCGGAAGGTTTTCCTTGGCTACGGGGAAAAAGAGGGGAAGATCCGCAGCACGGTTCTGAACGATGAAGCCGAGTCCACCACCTCATTTTAACGTGGGGAGGGAGGGGGGGAGGGTTCGGAGTGACCTCCCCTGCCCTCGAAATCCGCATCGGCACGAGAGGCGGAGCTGATTCCGTCCGCGCGCTTTTTTTCGCTGCTCGAAGACACGTGAGGTGGTCGCTGCTGCTTCCACCTTCTTCCAGAAACCCCTCGTCGGGGAGCATTCGTGTCTATGCCTGATGCTGGCGTCGCGGTTCCGGATTCCCGCTTCCCCCTTCGGGTTCGCCTCTCGGAGGCAACCGCCGGGTGGCCCTCGGCGGGAAAGAGGCTCTCCGTCCGGCTGGACAGCGCGGTTTCCGCAGAAGGATCAGAAGCGAAAGAACAAAAGACTGCCGAGCTGAACACTCGAGAGTGTGTTGCCTGCCTGACCTGGTGTCGCGAGGCAACCTGGCAAGCAGATGGCTCTTGAAGCATCAACGAGGAAGCACTTTGATGTTGGATACGCCCTGCGGTGAGTGCAGCTGGACGGTGGTTCGTTTCCTTTCAATGGGAAGCCGCGCGTCTTCCTGATCTGTCAGCATCCTCGTGGCACCGAATGGATCCTTTTCTTTTTTTTGTTTTATGCACGGCTCGCGAAAATCAAAAAAGCGGATCCCCGCAATTACCATCTGATACTCGACTGATGGAACGATGCAAAAACTCCTTTCTGCAGAGTCGTCGGACCCACAGCAAAGGGGCACTTCGATGACCTTTCATGTTGCGGCAGGAATCGACTTCGGCAGAAATCGAAAGTCCGCTTCCGGCAACGGTTTCGCACTATTTCTCCCTCCTCCTCCTTCTCCCTTCCCCGCTTCACACGTGAGACACTCTGGTTTTCAGGAATCCGAGGCATCGGTCCTCGCGAGGGAATGCTGGATGCTGCTCTCGTCTGGAGGTGTAATTTCTCTACAAATTACTTTAATCAGCGTGGGGAAAAGACGCGACGCAATTGGCATCAAACGGCGAGCATCGGCTTCCCCCCCCCCCCCCCATCTCTTTGTTCCCACGATGCTCGCTGATGATGACAGTCTCGGGGAAGCGGCTGCAGAGATGCAAGTGCGGGAAGCTTCGCTCTCTGGTCCTCTCCAGCAAGAATCGAGGACGAGGAAACGACTGGCAGGAGGACAACAGCTTTTCCCTCGGCGTTACGCGCGTCAAGAGAGAGCGATTTCCAGAAGTTCGGTCAGGTGTGACACACGCGTTCTTACGTGCGAAAGGCCTCATAGGTGCACACCGTGCGGGTAGGTGACAGCTCCACGGACCATCCGGGGCGCCGGTGAAAATTACGAGGCGTGAAACCGCGAAGATTCCAGAAACCGCTAACGGTACGCAATTAATGAAATGGTTTTTATCCGGGCCGCGCGTCAGACGCTTCTGTTTTCACATGCCGTGCGCCATGCGGAGGTTCTTCCGCGAGGGACCGAGCGCCACCCACTATTTCGGGTGCGAGGTCAGAGCTGCGCTGCGGAACCGGGTCCCTACGAGCGGTAGCTTGGTCTTCCCCAATCCGGAGCAGCCCGCTGCCTGTTCGGGCTGCCAAGGTGTTCTGAGCATTTCGCACCGAGGGCTCAAGGGGAGGACCACTTCCCACTCCCACCCCCTTCCTTCCAGTTGAGTGTTTCATTTCTTGGAGCGCTCGTTCTGCATCGCACTTGTACCGAGCTCTTCTTTCTGGAGGGGGAGGGAGGGGGGAGGGAAGAAAGGGAGACGAAATCCACCGTCGACTCGCATCAGTTTTGGGCTCAAGATTTTCAGGGGCAGAACCAGTTCCGTTCTGAGGGAGTGGAACTGGACCGTTCGTGCCAAATGGTGATAAGGCGACTGCGATTCCCTGTTCTTACATCCGTTCCCAGTAATCCTTCCAGCTTCGCAGAGCGGGTTATTGTGGCGTGGCTGTTTTTTTTTTGTGTGTGTGTGTCTGTGTGTGTCCTTTCGATCCGTTACGTCATCGCCGCTTTCACAATGTTGGCAACGCTTTCGCGCTGAGAGGCGCATATCGCGCTAGAAGCCCTGCGAAAACTGGCAGCCACATAGGAAATGGTGAAAATCAATAAAAGAAGCAGCAGTAGTCATGGGGCGGGCAGCAGCTCTCCGGCGACATCCATCTACATCACGGAAAACTCCAAACGCGAGTCCCGGTACGAGAGAGGGCGAAGATGAGTCGGGGGGATGGTTCCGCTTGCTGGTGGAAGGTAAGACCGATCTCATGCACAGCTTGCTGTGCCGATGAGTCACTGCACAAGCACGCTGCATCTCGACAAAGAGAAACAGGCGCAAGGTTATTGCGAGCATATGGTGGCTGTGGCTGCAGCGCTGAGGAAAACGGAGGCTGCAAAATCCGCATCGCTCCGAGCGGCAGTGCCAGGGATGGCTCCCGGACGTCGTTCGCCCAAGCTGCTCACATCACAAAGACGCGGGCACGCACACACGTCGTCTGCTTAAGGACGCTGGTCCTCGGATCTGGGATCACTTCGAGAGGGAGGCAGGGCGTAGGCTGGGCAGCAGCGACCCACAAAAAAAAAAAAAAAATCCCAGCGAGAATTTTGATTTTGCTCCCACGAAGATGGGAACGTTCGGTGGGGCAGTCAGATGTGTGTGCTGCTTCTCTGTGTGTGCTGTGCATAGTGCACGTGCGATCCGGGATACAGATGCTGGCGACACGTTGCATCGATTCCAATTTTCTGATGGTACAGCCTGAAACTTCCTAAACTGCCTCTCTATTACCGATTCAGGTGGTTTCCCAAGAAATCTAAGTTTCCATGACGATGCGTAGCCAGCATTGGAGTAAGACATGGTTAATTCATAATACATATCTGCACTCAATCTATGTATTTATATCTACATATCTGTCTATCTATGTGTACACATCTACATCCACATATCAATAACTGCAGCTCCATATCTATACCTACATATCTATATACATCCAAGATAACAAACTTGATTTCGAAAATCTACTATACCGGAACGGTTACCAAACGTGGAATCGCGGAGGACGAAAAGTGACTCAAGGTGAGAGAGAGGAAACTTCCTCTTCTGTACGTGATTCTTCTCGCTTGTTGGTCATGGTATCCATGCATAGGCAATCAGGGGAAAACTAGGAAAATTAAGAGCCTCTCCCCCCCCCCCCTTGTCTGTGGGAGAAAGCAACATGTAAACTCCTGCGAGCTTTTTTCCTTCCGGCCATGAGATTCCTTCGCTGCTGGAGCCCGCCGTCTCGACAAATCCGCTTTTCCGATCGAGCCACCCCGCCATAATCCCGAGAGAGAGTGATCCGAGGCATCTGCGCCCGCTTGGACTGATCGAAGAGATCGATCCACGTGCTTTTTGTCTGAAACCGGATGCAACTGCGTGCTCCGGTGGAACGCACGAGGTGGTCTGCTCCGCCGAGAGGCCGAACTGTTCGCCGTTCCAAACTGCCACCCAATAAAATTTATGGGAATCTTTGGAACTGGTGCTGAGGAGGAGGGTCAAGAACGAAAGAATTCCGCTGCCATCCCGCGCGAGACTTTCTCGTGCTCCTCACGCTGCGCCATTCTTCTGCCTGTGCTTCGCCTCATTCCGCCCATGTTCCCCCTCGCGGGCTATCCAGGGATGCCTGTGTGCCCTCCCTCTAGGATCAGCAGGCGCTGTTTCTCCCGGGCGTCACTGCTCGTACACTTCTCCTCCTCGAGAAAGAGTCGCTACCGAGTCCTCGCTCTTAAGACTCCACCCGTCGACCAGCTTCGGTCCTCCGTCCCCCAACGCTGTCACGCACTCCCGTCCAGGAATGCACTGCTTGAGGAGGAGATAACGAAAAGAAGAGAATGGCAAGCCACCTCCCAGCGCGAACGACCCACAAAGCGCTAGAGAGCGATTTGGGCGAGTCTGAATTTTCTCTCTTTTTTAACGATCAGAATTATAAAAATACAATTTCTGGAAAGAACAACAACAACAACAAAAAAAACAAAGCTACTCAAGGATGGACTTCCTACCACCTGGAGCGTATTCTAAAATACCGCGCGCAATGAGGCACGTCACAGCTCTGCGCGCCTTCAAGAAGCCATTGAGGGTTTCGAACATCTCCAGGACTAGGTCATCAGGTTCGTTCTCTTCGAGATGTGTGTGCATGCGTGCGTTGGAGGGGAGGGCTCGGGGGTTGAATTGAAGGAGCCGTCAGCGCTGGATCTGCTGCCACACCGGTTTTGGCGCACCCCGTAGTTCAAATTGGGTGGTTTGACGACTCCCGCACTTTTAATGACGGGTTCACTTTGCTTCTTTCCACGTACTTCCGGTTTCCCGTTTTTGGGGGGTCTCTACTGCCCAAGATCCATCGTCATGGGCGTATCGCAGGAAACTCCGCCGCACGGGGGAGCACCAGGCTCCTCCGCCGCTACGCACCCGTGGTGGGCGCAAAGCAAGGAGGACGGATCTCCGAGAACCTTCCCCCACGCATAGGTCATCAGGCCATTCTCCTTCATCTCTGGAACGGATCCACAGGGTCAGAACCTCAACGGGCGATTGGCTGCCAGCACTCCCAGGAAAGAGGGTCTCCTCTTTACGGTTCCTGCCAGGAGCATAAAGGACGTCTTCACTTGGCGCAACACGTGGCGCCACCATCTTGTCGGTGCAGCTCGCGCAGGAAACGCTCTTTCAGGTGAGCACGTTCCTTCTACTCCTGTAGTTGCCTTCAATACAGGTTCCGGGAGCTCCATCTCCACAGAGCGAGGGACGCCTCGGAGGGACGCACCGGCGTTCTCGGGGGGAGGTGTATGCCTTCCATGCCCTCGACGAGCCCAGAGGCTCCCTTCGCAGTGCCGAGCTAGCGGTGACAGCTGCCACGAGTGACAGGTCCCTCCGTCCTGGGGCACGGGGGTTGAGCTCCCCTGCCGGGCACTTCTGGCAATGGATGGCGCCCAGGTAGGAACCGAGCTCGGCGGGGTTGTGGCAGCGGGGTGGGCAGTCGCAGTCTCGCAGGCCATGCCTGGCAATCCTAGGGCGAAAACTACCGTCAAGCGTATCCTCCCGGAGGGACGTCTCCTTGGAAAGGCGCACCGGGATGCGCCGCCGAATGCCTCATGGCAGGTCAGTATGAGGCAGTGTCCCGGGAACAATGCCTAGGTGTTTAGCGTTCGGAAGGGGGACTCCCGTGCTGGGAACGGAGGGGAAGGAGGGAAGGATATCCGGAATCTGTGAGGGCGGAAGATGCAGGTGGTGCCGCAGGAATCCATCGGTGAAATTCAGGGGAAGAAGGGACGAGGGAGCAAGTGAATCCTTTCCAGGTAATCCATCGTGGACCGCCAGCTCTCCCTAGCAGTAGATCTCCTCCGTCTTCTGGTTCTCGAGCTCCAGGCCAATGCAGCAGGGAGAAGACGACGAGATGTGGGTCCGGCAGCGAAAGAAGGAGCACCCGGGCTGGCGGGGCGTCCCTGCTCGCGCGCCCTCTGCCCCTTACAGTCCAGTTGCAGTGCCGACACCTGCAGGTGTGGAAGGCGAAGGTGTCCACGTTCGGGCCACACGGAACCGGTCCTGGTCATCAAAGGTTCCGCCGCCATCAGCACGGCGCTCAGCTGGATCTTCCGGCTGAGACGAAGAGGAAGCGGACGCAGCACTCCGAGCCGGACCTGCTTTCGACCTTCCAGGACTTGATCCGCTTGAGCATCCCCACGGCCGGGTACTTTAAGTACCTTGACGTTCCGCTGGGGGACTTCTGCGCTGCAGAAGCCTGGTCCGATCGTCTCAAAAAGTTGGTGATCTTCCCGTTCCGTGACGACAAGTTTTGCTTTCAGGAACGGGCCGCGGTGTGGAGCGCTTCCGCGGCCCTCCTCCTTCGCCCCCTACTTTTTGCTTGCCCCGCCCCACCCCAAATAAAGGCTAAGACAAAGGGCCTCCTGAGAAAAGCCCTGTGGGGCACACGGAGGTCCCGCGTCCGACTTAAAGACTTGTGCGCTCCACGCAGGGACGGTGGGCTAGGCCTCCTGACGCTGGAGCGCCTGGAGCGGCAGTTGCGCATTCGGAAACTCGCCCTTGCGGCGAAGTTCTGGACAACGCCATGGTGCGTTCCCTCACGCCTCCTCGCCAGTAGAGCAACCGGCTGCAACGGATTCACATCGATCCTTGTGGATAACGACCGCAGTCTGAACCATGATGGTTTTCAGCTGCGTGACGTGGTTGCCCTGGTGGGGGAGGGCACGTGGATCTCCTGCCTCCCAGGGAACTGCACTGCCTGGCTTCAGGAGTCAGTTTCCGCATGGGCTAAGATCAACGGCTCCTGCGATACAGACTACTCCTACCTCCGTAGAGGCAGGTACGCTGGACAGCCTCTGCAGGAGATCGTTTCCAACCCGCGGAAACTGCTGTGGGCTTCATTTCTCCCCCTTGCCCCCGTGCTGCCCTCCCTCAGGAACGCTAGGGACAGCCAGGAAGAGGCATCGTGGGAAGCAAGAAAAAAAACTCTTGAAGGCGTGGACGACTCGGAAGCTACCAGACGCTGCAACCCCGAGTGTCCCGCCTAACGGATTGTGCGCTGCGGCGAGCTGCTCGGCATATCTCCGGAGGAGGTGAAGTGGCCCCCAGCGCTATGGGACAATGGCACCCTCCTCTTGGATTGGCAAGAGACGGCGCTGCTTGCGTCTCGCATTGGGGACTCCTTTGCAGAGCACGCCTCTCCCACGGGGCACTCGGAAGTGTGGATGCCCGTTGTGCAGACTGCGGGGAACGGGAAAGGACCTGATCATCGAGTGTGTCGCCCTCCGCCCAATGTGGAATCGACCGTCGTCGATCCTGAACATTCCCGTGGGCGACCCGAAGAACATTTTCCGTCGCCTCCTGATGCGGGACGCCCTGCCAGCAGCCGCGTGTGCAGCAGTTCTCTGCAGCATCCTGGAAGCGGAATCCTGGACAAATGGACCGAGTCGAGGAGAGGCCGCAACAGCCGGAATGCCATTCACTGGGCAGCCGTCTCCATGGAGAAGGCTTCCCGATGGCGCCGGCTACGGGCTGTTCGACCGGCACTTGTCCGTATCCAAACCCGGATGCAGAGGACCACTCGCGCGGCGAACGGTAATCCCTTCCCTGCCCTCCCCTTCCCGGAAAACATTGCGCTCCCCTTTTGTCTTTGTTTATTTATTGATTTTTTTGTGGTTTTCCTTCACCCATCGCCGACAGAGAGGACCTCACCGGCCCGCGGGCCGGTAACGACCAGTGCTCTGAGACAGGCGGAACCACGTGTCCTGCCTTGAAGAACTTCAAAGACTTTGTTATGAGATTTTATTTTGTTCAAATTTTAATAATAAGTGCCCCGGCATTTCCGGGTGAAAATCCATTCTCGGCGTCGATCTTTCTCCGGGTAGGATTCGAACCCGCAACGCTTGGTGTGCTATGCGCGGATATCGCTGCCACGGGCTGCCATAGAGGACGTGTTTTTTGGTTCGCTATGCACTGAAGAACCGTTCGACTCTCTATAGGGGGCTCAAAAAAAAAAAACAAAAAAGAGAGGAAATCCTTGTGCTCTTTCCCGCCACTCTATCACGTGCTCCACCATCGGCGTGCACGAGGGAGGGGGAGGAAGGGGGGGCTTCCTGGCTTTCTGCAGGCAGCGAGCGTGGAAGTCCACGGAGAGCCTCCCGGCATCCTCCTCGACTTCGGAAGGAGCGGCGGCAGCCGTAAAGCCGACGGCGGCGAGGAGGCAGCTGACCCCTGACCACAGAATGGGCATCACTGGCCACACTTCTGATCTGCTGCTACGCGCGCGCTTCGTAGAGCCCCCGGGGGCGATGCTGCGAGGGAGGTCGAACGGGACGGAGGGAGAGCCAGCTGAACTTTCCAGCCTGCGTCACTGAGCCCTCCCTATAGCACGTCTTCTCGAGTCCCTCTTCCGCTTCCGGGCTCAGGGAACGAGGAATTCCGATCCTCTCCCTCCCTACCAGGAAGCGGGGTGGTCGATGACTGCTGGCCCAGAGCGCTGCGGCCGCAGCCTCATCCAAGGGCTCATCCGTCCTCCGATCCGGTCGCGGTCCGGAACCGGAGGTGTTTCTGCGGATCACGAGGCCCCGTCGAGGGGACGGACGTCAGTCCCACATCCGGCGTTGCCGCCCGGTCACGCCGGGGCGTTTACTGAGATAAACAATAAACGCACAAGGCTGTGGCAGGACACATGATCTACCCCGCTCGAATTAACAAGCGGACCTGCCAGGTTGCCGGTGTGCTGACCGACGAGCTTCACCTCGGCAGCGGAGGGAGGGGGGGGGGGGGAACAGAAGGAAAAATAAATACAAATAAATAAAAAACATGATGGAGGGCCGGGGAGTGATCACTGCTCGCTGGAGGAAGTTCTCTGCATCCTTTCCAGGATGCCGGTTACGTTCGTCCGCATAGCGCCCAGATGGGGCTGTTCTCTGGCTGCCATCCGCAGGAAGCAAACCGCGAACTGGACAACGTCCCTCTTGTTCCTTCCTCCGTCAGCTGCGCTCCAGGCTGCCGCCGCAATCCTGCAGATGCAGCAACGAGCTGCTGGGACTGCGGCTGGTCGCAAGGCATTCCTCACAAAGAGGAGCCGTAAAACATCCCTGGGTTCCTCAGGGTCTTCCCCACACCCAGGGGCCGTAGGGCAAAACAGTCTACACGCAGGTGCGGGAGGAATTCACGTTCCCCGCACCTGAGATAGTCCGGGCTCACCTCCTCCCCCTTCCTCCCTCCCGGGTTCAGTGGCGTCGGCGGACGTTGCAGGGAGACCTCGACGCAACAGCGGAAGTGCCGACTCTGCCACTCCCTTCAAGGGAGAGGGGGAGCTGCTGTCCACAAGCAGCGGAATCCCCAGCAGCTCTCGCTCCAGAGTGCAAGTCCACGTGGAAGGGCACTCGGGGTGGCAGCAGCGTCCGCCAGCTATCCCGTGGTCCAGCCACCCATCAGCTTCCGCCTGCCTGCGATCTCGTAGGGGACCTCCCACCTCTCCGGTAGGCTGCTGCCGTTCGTCTCCCTCAGGGACGGCGGCGCTGCGACCACGGGGGTGCGCTCCTCCCACGCGCTCGCTCTGGGACTTTCGCAGCGAGCAGCGAGCGTGGATGCCGCGTCGCAGGTGTTCCCGAGCTGGGCTCTTTCAGCTCCGCCCAGGTGCCAACGCTCCAGTTGCTGGGGCGCACATCCGGCGTGGAAGTCCTGCCAGGTGCTCCGCCGCCCGGCATGCTCCTTCCCGCTTCGGCGTGCGGACATATTCGGCACGTGGCTTGCATGTTTCGGGAAATCTGCCGAGAGATCCCTGAAACCGCGAAGGGAGGCAAGCGAAGGCGGGCTGGCTGCGGCGCTCGCTGCTGCTTATCGAACATCCTCCGGAAAAGACGGGACCGTGGGGGCGGTGTGGAGAAGAAAGGCGGTTAACTGAAGGGCGAAGAGGACGCGTGCGTGCGCCCGTCTTCGCTTTCCTTCGGGACTGCGGATCACTCGATAGCGTTCCGGCTGCCCTCCCTGATAGCCGGCGGCATCCTCAGCTTCCAGACCCGTGGTTCCTCCTCCTTGCCGTAGGGGGTTCGCGGGTTCCCACAGGCGATTCCCGCCCACAGGCGATTTTGCCCGGGAAGCGGGGCTGGGAAACAGATTCGGGTGGGTCGCTCCTCCTCCAGCTCTGCGCCGGGAGGCGGGGCACGTCGAGACGGAGGCGCGCGGACGATCGCGGATGCTGGGAAGCGAGCCTCCTCCTCCGCTCCGCCCTCGGGACGGACCGAAGACGCGGTCCCGCACGATCTCGCTGGACTCGTTGAGGGTCCTGAGACCGCAAGAACGGCGGCGGTCCCTGCAAGAGCTGGAAATTTCGAGAACGCGAGCGAAGCAGCTCCGCTCGCTCGGTTAACAGCGGGCCTGCACAGAACCAAGGAGGTTGCGCCCCTTCACGACCGCCGCCATCTTGATCCCCGTGCCGTGTCCGTCCGGTGCCGCTCAAAATTCCCAAAGATTATTAAAAATCAATATATCTGTTTATCATGGACATTGAGATAATTAGCATGTTTATTATACATATTTGTATATAGATAAATATATATTTTTAAGATTATAAAGAAGGATTACGTGTGCCTATCACGTATATTGATGTATTCATTAGTACAATTAAAAATATGCATTAATATGCACATATATACTGAAGATTATAAAAAACTAAACATATATGCTTATTATATATGTTAATATGTATTTACACATACGATACTATACATGAGATAAATATATAAATATTAAACATATATTTATCAAACGATGAAAATTATTACTATGTATTATAGTAATTATATTAATAATACATATGTCAATAAATATCAATTAGAAAAAGTGTGTTAAAATAATATTATTATTCACAACATGCATGTACATAGAATATTAACAAATATCTATGCCAAAAATAAATTTGCATATTAATCCATCAATCAAAATATACGTAATGAACATACACATCTATTTTTTATAATAATCCTTGTAATCTTCATCAGTTTCTATATCAATCCATGTATACATAATGAACAAATACATTTATTTCTTATGATTTTTCGAGGTTTCGGATTTGTTCTGGGATTTTCATCCGCACCCATGTCCATCTTGCTCGAGGCGCATCAGCTGCGGAAGCGCTTCCCACAAGCCTCCGTCCACATCCGCACAGCTCTTTCCCAGACGTCGATGTTCTGGGCGGTTCCGCAACATCCATGTTGCACGGCCACGCCCCGTTTGGCGTCGGGGACGACAGCAACGAGGCGACTCGTCTTCTTGTCGAGTTCTTATGAACCCGTAGAGTCCTCGGCACGCGCATCAGCTCTTCATGTGGGGGATCCATGAACCCTGAGGAGTTTGGGCTCGGACGGGCACCTGGACATCCTTCGTCGACAGGCTCTTTCTCTGCATTTGGTCTCGTCGACAGCGGTGTCGCCTACCACCCAACACCGCAGCCGGACATCTTCTGGGCCTGCCGGTTGGAACTACTTCAGAACGACCGAGAACGAACCCGGAAGGCCGAATCTCCAGCCAGAACAAGGCCGTCCGTCAACCTTGGGAGCAGCGCAACTCGAGCAAAGAGGGCTTGGCCCAACAGTGGACTCGCCCAACGGAGTGCTCGCCTAGAAAAGGAACAGCACCACTTCCACTCTTGCAGCACCCGCTGTGTAGCAGAACTTTGTGGACGAGGAAGAAACTTGCAACTCCACTTCATGGAGACGATGCGTGGGAGGTGAGGGAAATCCCTCTCCCCCCCTCCCATCCATATTTGGAATCCCGAAATTTTTCAAATGAACCCGAAGGAGACGA
Organism: Raillietiella orientalis; assembly: GCA_036172245.1. Taxonomy (NCBI): domain Eukaryota; kingdom Metazoa; phylum Arthropoda; class Ichthyostraca; order Raillietiellida; family Raillietiellidae; genus Raillietiella; species Raillietiella orientalis. Next base: position 1,466,241 of record JAYWIR010000016.1, read on the forward strand.
AAACAGAAGAACGAGCTTGGCATTGTTTTTATTCTTTCTTTCTTGGAACCCAAGAAAAAAAGGGGAAAAAAAAACTGCGCCCTATGCGTTTCCTTGGGACATTTGGCATTTTTCAGATCCTTGTTCCCGCCGGGATGAGAGGATCCTGGGATAAGCGAGGACAGCTGGAAGATGGAGTACTTACGCGACTTGCGAATTCTTGCTGGGAAAGCGAAGCAGAAACTAATGGGATATCAAGAAGACCAGCAGCGTAATGCGTTGACATTCGAGAAGCTGGCTGTCGTCGCGGAAGAAGATGTATCAGAAATGTCGAGTTTGAAGAAAGAATCCCTGAAACTTTGGGAAAAAGACGACAGGCGGCACTTTCGCATGGGACGCAGTTCGGAGGACTGCATCGAAACCGGGAGAGGACACGCCCTCCCGCTACAGTCCACATTTCCCCAAAGGTAGGGCGTCGCGTGGCAGTGTGAAAGGACGTGCGCTTGGGCAGCGTGCATCTGCGATGTCCTCTACCGAGGAACAGATTTCTCCCTAAATACTCCATCGTTGCCTCTTATGCGCAGACAGAAAAACTGATGCCCTGCTTTCATCTGAAAACCAGATGGCGACGCTTCTTGATGCCGGTTCAGAATCACGAGGGTTTCAAACTTGACCTGAGATCCCCTCAGGCAAGGAAGCGTGTTCTTTCCTTTCAACTTCGGAGTATAGTCCCGAGTGAGCAGCTGCTTGGTCGGGAGCGCCAGCAGAATCGGGGAGGAGAGGAACATTCGGAAGATGTTGCACGAGGTGCAAAGGCGGCTTTGCCTTTGCTACTGCTGGGAAGAAGGGCTCCTGAGAAACGTCCAGGCATGCCGCAGACATGCTGATGTGCCGACTCCATCCTGGTGACCCTGAAGAGAAAAATTGGCCCACGCGTGCCACTTCAGGAGTCCAATCGCAATCTTGGAACGAGGAGCCGACTTTCGGAGTTCTTTCGTCCACGATCGAGCACCGACCTACATGGCAGAGCTACCAGAATAAAAAAGCTCTGGACCTGCGCAGCTTTAAGCAAGCAAGCTTGGCCGAACCGCGTGACCCTGGGTGTCGAACGGAAGGGTGTGAGTTCGAACTGCGGAGGCGACAACGCCTTCGCTGAGGCGGGAATACCCCCCCCCCCTTCCCTCCGCTCTTGCGCACTCGCCTTTTACCAGGCCTCCGTCAACAAACAGGAAACTGGAATGATCTGAGGGCACTGGGAAATATCCCCCCGCATTTCCTTTTTGTAATTCCGAATCTTTTACGTGAGGTTGAATGGCAGCCAACAACGCAGAAAAAGCGACAACCGCAACAGGCATCCTCCAAAAGCGAACTGCTCTGGAGGAACTCCCAAAACCATTGCTCCATTTGATAGGGCACAGTGCAATGCTAATTTAGATTACTTTTAGAGAACAGGCAGCGAATCGTGCCGGCAGCAACAGGTGCGACAAACAACAGTATTTGTTGTAGTTACAGAAAACAGCTTCCAGGCACAAGATCCCTGCCTCACCTGCACAACAAAAATGCGCAACGAGCAGACCTAGCCCAAGAAAAAGCCTGCACGGCACCACTTGTGTAGAATTTCTGCAAGAATTCCGCATGGACTCTTTCATTGACCGCGACTGCTTCGCCGACCCCAGACGAAATCCTTCTCTTCGGTTCTGCCTTCTGTCACAGCGTCCTGCTGCCCGCTTCCAGGCCAGGTTCCTCAGCTAGAATCTCACCTCAGCTACCGTCTCCCTCCAGTCGTCACTTCCCTTCCCTCTCATTCGTGACTCGCCACTTATCAGTGAAGAACCAAAATTTCGCCATTCTCTCCGGTTCCCGCGAATTCCACTCCACTGGACTCCCCCCGAGGGCCACGTCTGCGCACCCGCATGCCCACCCCGCGGAGGGAGGCACGAAAAGACCGATGCTCGAGCTGGAAGGTAATGCAGATGAACAGCGGGCAACACGTTGAGAGCGTGGCCCCTCCTACGGCACCACGAGATTACCACAACGGAAAGTCGAGGGTGAGAGGATTCTCTTTATGGTGCGCTCTTGGCAAACCGGTCCCAGAGCCTGCCACAGAGAAGCCAAGCGGATGCGGGGCTGTTCTTCCCAGTTCCGGTGAAATCACAAAGTGAGACTCCCCCAGAGCGATGCCGGCTTTCCATTTCGTTTCGCAAGCGGCCGTTTCCCTGTCTTTCGGCGCTGCACTTTGTTTGAGTAGCAGACAGTTTTCAATTACCCGGATTCCTGTTTTCTCCCCGGTTCCGCTTCCCTGAAGAAGCACTTAATTGAACAGGGAAAGTGTTTACTGCCTACAAGAGGGAACAGAAAGTGCACTTTGGGCACGTGCCCCTTCGCACGAAGGACTGGAGAGATTGGAAGAATTACCTTCTGCTCTCTTGTGCGCCCGATCCCGCAGGATCTCAGCGAGATACAGAAATTCAAACGCTCAACGATTCCCCGGAACAGAATCTCCCCTGTTCCTCGCTTTCTGGGAATTCTTGCAGTGGCGTTTCGACCACTGAGGCACCGAATGATGCTTCACAGCTCCTGGCAAGAGGCTTAGAGCCTTACGCTGGCCTCGTGAAACTGGTGCACTGGAGACATCCGATGCCTCCTCCCCACCCCCCACATACTGGGGCGAACATCATCCCGAGATATGGGAGCCACTTTGCAGCAAGAGGAAGCCGGAAAGGTGAAGCAGCTCCCTGAAAGGTAAGCAGGAGAGCTGTGAGTAGGCGATGCCACAGGCTTGGTAGACACTCTACTTGCAGCACGTTCGCAAACTATGCTGCGAAGTTTCAAACAGAAGCAACGCCTGAAGAGGGTCGGTGGAAGCAGAGGGTGTGAAAGAGACGAAGATGGGAAACTGGGAACGGAAGCGCGGATGCGACTTGCGGTTTCTCTCTTCAGCTTCCCAGCGCGTTCACTCGGCATGCCGTTCCTCGTTTGGCGTTAGAAAGCCAAATGGGCGGTTAAAACGTCTCTTGAGCCCCTCTGTCACTCCACGGCTTGCATGCACTACGTAGTGGTCGTAGAGACCATCGCTTGGTGGATGCCGGTAATTAACGATCCTTCAAGAAAACTGATGTGCTGAAACCACATTTCGCTGTCAATGCTGCAGGAACAGTCCGAGATTCGGTCCCCATTCAAGAAAGCGACGAATCGCGAATTTGGCCGAAACAGAACTGACTGAAAAGTTTTTCCGAAATCCCTATCACAACCCTGCACGACCGCACAGTCAGGAACAGTCCTCCGGGCAACCGACTTGTGGCTGGTGCCCGCCGCACCGCAACCACGTGCAGCCACGTGCCTCCAATGTGAATTCGCAGGCTCAGTGTGGCCCACCAACCCTCAAACACATCGCGCTTCTTCTTCATCAAGGAATGCATTCATCAGTGGCAGCGTCTCTGACCCGTGCTTGGTCTGACCGTCCTCTCGACGAGGTCTTGCGCAGGCTGCATCGCCTTACGAAGTCACGACGCAGGTGCCCGGAGCGCAGGACCGTATTTTATTGCTTTTTGAGTGACTTTGGTGGCTGGAAGCCGGGAAAAAAAAAAAAAAAGAAAAAAAAAAAAAAAAAGGAAATACCATAAACTTTGCCAGGCGGCGAGCACGGACCTGCGAGCTCTCTGCACGGTAAAGACTTACGTACGTGACACACACGAGGACCTCTCTCCCCACTCGTACGCGTCCGGACGAGCATCCGACGGCTGCTCCGTTTCGCAGCCTCTCTCGATCATGTGCAGGAACGGGCAGGCTGCAGCCGGCGGGGTGAGGTCACGTCGATCTACTTCAGCGTGCTTTCCCGTGAGACCGCGCTCGCAGCAGCGAATTAAGTGTTCTCCCATTACTGGTGCGTATGGCAGACCGTTGCCCCCGCAACAGGAAATTATTCATCGCGGGGTGCTAAAAATAAACGAAACAATGAGAGTGACGGACGAGCGGGAAATTCGCATTCGCATTGTTGGGACCTCCGCCTGCTGGAGGAATCTCTTCGCCGCGCACCCCGCCGCGCGCTTTGACCACCGCACGGTGTGGCCAGCTTGCTGATCGCGGTGGCTGATGCGACGATCCACGATCCAGGCGCACGTCGAAGCGCCCTTCTCGCGCTTCCCACGATTTCCAGGAACTCTCTCGGAGTGGGTAACCCGTCCGTTTCTTCCAGATAACGATCGGAACAGAATTGTCAACCGCCGAGGTTTCAAAATCGAGAGCGCCGCTGGGTTTCAAACCCATTATCCAGCAGCAGCAGCCCCGGACGGATTGCAGACCCGTCAAGTGCATGCCTGACCGAGTGGGGACTTCCTCATAAAGGCCAGACTGCTGCCGCCATTCTTCTTTTTTTTTTTTTCTTTTCCTTTCTTTTTAAAAAGGAGGAGGAAAACAGAGTTCCACGGTCTCGTCTTGGCTACAGATACGATGGTCCGGTGGTGGTGGTGGTTGTATTGGGGAGGAGGAGTCCCGGGTACACGTAAATGTAACCACCACAAACCATCGTAAACGTGGCGGCACACGACGAGAACGCTGTCTGGGATAAAGCGGGAGCGTCCGCCAAGGGGAGCTCCGCTCGCCTTGGAATTCGGACAGGAGGCACGGAGTTCCCGTTTTTTCGAGCAGGCGGGAGATCTGGCGAACCTGGAAATTTCGGAGGACTCAAAACACGCTGGCTGAAGTGCTCGTAGGGCTGGCGTAGGTGGGGACTTGCGGACGCATCCGGGGCTGCAGTGGTCGTTTCCGTGGACGGGCCACGCTACTTCTTGGGACCGGAAGGGATTGCAACACGAAGGCTTGTGGTGGTTACCCCGAGAAAGATACGGAATGATAAACTGAAGCGGCGAAAACATGGCTGCCGAACACCTGGAATCGCCACGATCGTGTGGTCCAAAGCAATGCGAACAAACAGATAAGAGCACGATTAATAAAATGTTAATATATAACTTTATTCCACAAGACGAATGTGCTGACTGAATAAATAAATCCTATTTATAAATCTGCATTTCATCAAAGAATCTGCACTGAATTTAAAAAAATAGTTTTGAGATGGAAACCGTTCGAATTAGGCAAGAACAAGACTTTGAACATTAGGTACAGAAGAGCCCTTGTTTATGCGTCTGCTTCTGTAATGAAACAAAAAATAAACGCTTGGAAGAAGCCCGTGGATTTCATTCACCTAAAGGTATTCGAGGGTTTCGGACTCCCTGAATTATTGCAAGAGGGGCGAGGGCAGCAGGATGCGAGCTTGGTCTCCGTCTAGAAAGATACAAAGACACGGCCTGAAAATCCATCCCTCAAGGGGTAACGACTTTTCAGAAACCGCGGAGAAAATGCAACTTACACCCACTTTACGCAGTAAGTCACCGATGATGTTCAAAGCAGACAACTTCGTGGTTCCAACTACGCCGCCGTTTGGACTCGCATCTAAAAAGTCACACATAGACTGGAAAATAAAACGGCAAAAAAAAAAAAAAAGGAAAGGAAAGAAACATACTTTTGCTCCCCCGTAAAGACGATTCAGGAACTGAACCATTGTGGGAGACGACGTATCGTGGGATGAGGCAGTTTCGATTCTCTTTGTTCGTATCTTTTTCCCGCACCTGAAGCTCCTGACGCAAATCTTTCCGGGTGAACAGCAGAAGGAAAAAAAAAAAAAATGTTTTAGAATGCAACAAACAAAACCCCAACACACCACCCTGAAAAGTCCCAAATCCAAGAGTAACAGCATTTCAAATATTCAAGGCGGAGTGAGATGCCCCCCCTCCCCCGGCGACATCCTCGGAAAACGTCTCGGTCCCATGGGGAGGCACGCAATGGTCCAAACCACATCTGCTCTTTTAGCATACAATTCCCTCGCTGTTTACCCTCAGCCCAAAACAATCAACAGTTTCGCAAAAAACACATACGAAAGTTTTCTTTTCTTCTTTTGGCAAAGAAATTGCACGTCAAATTTGTACTGATACCAATATCCAAACGCTATCTATTTTCCAAAAGATGGATCCATAGAAAGGTCAACACCTTTTAACACAGATATGAGCGCCCACACCTGTAACCGCCGCAAAGAAACCAAAGCGACCCGAAGCATACCACCACCACCACCACCATGCAAGACGTAGGGATGTGCCCCTCCCCTCCCCCTCCCCCAAACGACTCGCTCTGAACAAGTGGACCACACCACGATCATGCATCTTACACAATGTTGACAGCAACATGGAATTCCCGTTCAAAACGAGCTAGAAACCTGGCAGCCCAAATTGTGAATGTATTTCTGGAGAACTACGGTTCACCGGAAACCACCGGACGGCTTCCAAGTCCTTTCCAGAACTGGTTCAATCTGCCGGCTCTTCTCTTCTTTATTTAGGAGCACCCTGAGAGCACACAGAAGCGTGCAAGATGCGACGGTAGGAAAAAAAAAGAAAAAAAGGGAACTTGATTCACACGACGCAAGCACCACCAGGCACTGTGTTTTCCTCTTCAGCACGTCGTGCGAAAAAGTGCAATCAATAGGAACTCGAAGTACAGAATGGAAGTTTCGAAACGATTGGCCCTACTCCTCGATTGGCCCTGGCTCCGGGCGAATCTTACAAATACTGGATCTTGCATTTGCATACTACTTAATTGCATTATTAGTTCGGATGGCCGACGCGTTTGCAGTTATGCAGAAATATGACACAGTCTTCAGGAGCCACCTAACCGTGGCTTCTTCCTCCTCTTGCGGATGCTCAGCACCTCCGCAAGATTCTACGGATTGCTAGGCATCGTTTCAATCTTGGAGGGGGGGAGGAGGGAGGCATGCCGGCAAACCAATCTTTCGTGACTCCATCCTTTTGCAGACACTGCTTCGAACTGCCGCTACGATGAAAGACTTTCGGATCATCAACCACACCTGCATTCTTCAGTCAACCCGCAAATGAATTCAAATTTAAGCAAATTCTAAATTCAATGAACCGCTCAACCACTCTGCTCTTATTTTGAGGTAGCAGAACATTATGTTTTTTTTTTTTTTTTTTCTTATTTTGCCACTTTTGTGCACTCGTCGTGACGTTTTGAATTGTGGAAACGACTCGCAACTCGCTTCAGCACAACTTTAGACAATAAATGATTGCACCAAACTTCGTAGCAGGAACACGACTGTACAAAACACTGTCTGGAGAATGAATTCACCCTATTGGATGGTGATGAAGGTACGGGCGACGGCCCCCCGGAGGAAGCGAGGGAGGCCCGCGTGAAGGTGACGCTCCCTGCTCGGACTCGGGGCGACGGGAGAGGGAGCGGCCGATCGCGGGGGCAGCGCCGCTGCTCCATGGAGGGCGGGGAGGAACGTGGCGACCTGCCGCTTCTTGCGCGATCCCCGGACCCTTCAGGGGCCACCCCCGATCCGCTCCTCTTCTGCCTCTCCGATGGCTCTCCCGCGTCCGGGAAAACAAAGAGGGGGGGGGGGAAGGGGGGAAATCCCCTGGATCCAGGGGTCCGCCGCGCGTTCCCGGAGGGTCCCCTCTGCAAGTTACTCCAGCAATGTCAACGATAAAGCGATTACATTTCGCACAAACAACCAGAGACCATAGCAATAAGTTCCAAAAAAAAAAAAAAAAACGATCCTCGTACCTCGCGACTAAATAAGAAACAGTAGAAAACGTGTCAATATGTTAAAAAAATCTTCATACCTCTGGATTCATCTTTTAATCGCTGGACCATAATTTGCAGTTGTTCCTTCTCGTCTAGCTCGGATTCAAGAAGGGCATTCCTTTCGACTGCTTGATTCAGTCTTCTCTCGAAGTCTTGCAAAGTGACTACCGTACTCCTAAAACATAAAAAAGATGATCTTCCAGCATCACCGCGTGTGTGATGAAAGCAATGCCGTTGTCTCACAAGATACTTGCAGTTGATTGAAAGAGAAGTGTGTTTTTTTCGGTTTTCTGTTTAATAAAACATGAAAATAAAACGAATCTTCCAACACGATTCCAACGAAATGACCAAACCAGAGTTTGAAGGAAAACAAAGCTGTCCACAACACGAAACGCGGATAAGGAAAAAGACTGCTTTAGAAACTGCAGACGGCCAATACAAACAAACTGTTGGTACGCGAAAACCAAACCAACGAACACCACAACGGCGATGCTGGCAGACGATTTTCGAACACGAGGTCGTGGCTGATAGACTGACAATAGTAAGATTACTCGCAACGAGTTGCGGATGCTCTTACTTTCGAGCAAGCAATCATCGGTGGTGAGACCTTTGTCTCCATTGCCATCATCCGAAATCGATTCGGACCGGTTCACATGGGTGCTTTACCACGGCACCCGCAAAGAGTAAGGCACTCGTTTTGGAATTCAAGAGCACCGTGAAGTTGCTCCAATTTTGCCCCCCGTTATCCGCACGCTTTGGGATTCTCCTCGGTACACTTTCAGGCTGCCCACCATCTGAGGATTAACGAGGGCACCCGTGCAACTCTCTCCCAGATTGCTGTGCGGATGCGGCCAGGAGACGAAAGCAAGAAGGGTGCGGAGATGCAACTCAAACTACGGGCACCCTCCGCTTAAGAAGAAGGGATACCAACTAACTCTGAAAGGGGAAAACAAAGCCAAAAAGAGAAAGAATCGAGGAGCCCACATTTTGGCCGGTGTTGCACCGCGCGCTTCTTGATCTCGAGGCATCATAAAGACTCCAAAAAACTCCTCAAGTGCAGTCCAATTTTAAGAGTTTTCCGGTTCAAAAAACAAGAAATCCACACAACTGAGAGTTCAACACACACACACACAAACAAAAAAAAAAATGAATTTATAATATTTTGCTCACTTGCATCAGGAGCAGACCCACGGAATTGTCCCTAAAAACACACCACGTAGCATGCCCAATAAAGTTACTACGGAACAGAAAAAGTAATAAAAAAAAATAGGCGCAGAATTTAGAAGAAGATGAAAAAACTCTCTGCAAGCAAATTCACCACTACCATGAGAATGCGATACCCGAAATTTTGATCAACGTTCACTTTCTTCACGGTTCATGAAGACATCCGATTTGACACCTTGAAATACAATCTGAGGATCTTTAGACCTTTGCAGTCGCGCACTGAACATGTAAATGCCATTGGGTGTTCTTGCAGAAAAGAAAACCTTTCTTCAAGACACTTCGCCTGACTGCACAACACTGCAAGGTCCCCCCCCCACCACCACTTATGGAAAACTTTTCTAAACACAACTTTTACTATAAGATAAAGATACATAGATACGAAAAAAAAAAAAAAAAAAAAACGTCAAAGAGAAAAGCCACGTGCAGCTTCCCATCCATGTGAGATGGCTGGCTGTTCCATCAAGGAGATGCTTTTCCACGGGGATGCTCACAACACTGTGTGGTTTTTGTGAAGATCGAACCTGCTCGTTTTCAGCGTGGGTTCCACGGTTCAGGCGTGACCACGCGGTCACATTGGCAACCGAATGTGAATTTGGAGCTTCGAGTGTGATCAAATTTTGTTTGCGGGAAGCTTTTTGCGTGGAATGCGACACCGTTATGACGATAGCCAGCTAGCAACCTATTATTTCCTACTGCTGTGCACCACGTTCACACACTCCCGAGTGCTTCAACTGCTGACTACTTCCATATCACCCCACGGCATGCACTTTCAGATCCATTCTCCCCCCCCCCCATCTCCGTCTCTCTCTCCTTTCTGCATCACAAAGAAAGAATGGCAATTATTCCTTTGTGAGACAGGTTTCGTGTTTTAAAAGCTTTATTATTGTACAGTGCAAATACCTTTTCGACCTCTCCAGATCGTCGTTGGCTTGCTCCAATTCACGTGCATACTTTAAAAGACTGTCTTTGATATCTGCCACTCTAGATAACTCTTCTTGCATATAAGCTATTTCGTGATTGCTCTCCTCCAGAACTTTCTCTAATTTCTCCTATTGAAGGAACATGGGATGCTTTAAGTACACATTCAACATCAGTTACAGGTGATCATGTTTTATATCAAAATTTCAAATCGGAAACAAGCATTTCAAGAAACTCGAAAAAGAGAACAAAGGCGCTTGGAACAGTTTCTCCTTTTTTTTTTTTTTTTTTGCAGGAACTTCCACGAGATCACGAACAAACGTGACACGAAAGGTGGAAATCATCAGTGCGAAGCAGAGACGTTTGCAGTTTCCAAAAGGAAATGCTCAGAAACGACGGTGCACAAAAGCCAAACGAGTGCATAATTTGCAAGTTTGGATTTTCGTTCGTGGGGACGAACGATTCGGCTAACGGTCACACAATGGGACGAAATTGCGTTCCTTCGGGAGTACGCTGAAAAAGCACGAAATCTCGGAAAGCACACAAAGTGTTCCTCGAAACGTGCAGCTCATTCTCACAAGTCAGCAAGCGAAAGGACGTCGGGGCGTGAGCGGGAGAATCGTGCAGAGGAGAAGGCAAGGCAACGGCACACATTCATAACATACCGTCGGGACACACACACACACACACACACACACACACACACACACACACACACACACACACACACACACACACAAGCAAGAACTCGCCGCAGCCGCCAAGACCGGTGAAATGGAGAAACCACCGCCACCACACACGGGGCAGCTGCTGAGGCTCCATCAGCACTTGCGGGCACAAGTCGTACGCTGATTTATTGCTCGCAATGTGAAGAGGCGATGGTGCTCCTCACGGGAAACGCAGACGACAAGAATTTTTTTTCGCCCACCATCTCGCGAGCAGTCGGCATCCACGGATTCTCCCAGGAGTGGGTCAGGAGCACCCAGCGGCGCGCGATGGCTGCCGGAGGCTTCGGCGAGGCGCCCGTGCTGGTGCTTGTGAAAGACCGAGACCAAGGAATTTCGAAACGAGGGGGAGGGGGGCCTCATGTACACATTTCCCGAGGAAATCCCGAGCGAGGAGTGCACCTCGTGGGGAAGGAGGGGATCGAAGACAGGGAAGTTCTTCACGATACCAGGAAAGGTTCGAGCAGGGCCAGAGTGGGGAAGGACCCATCTGTTTCAACGAACAAGCGAGCGGTTCTTATTACTTTCAACACTTGATTGTCCAGCTTCAACTTGTTCGCCGTTGTCCTCAGGTCCTTATTGCGACTTTCACTCTGGTCCAACTGCACTTCCAGCTCCTGTTCGAGTTCGCGGGAGCTCGCCTGGAAGTCCTCGAATTCCTCTTTGGTCTCCAGGAGGCTACGGAAAACACCCTTTTTAAGTTCACTCGCATCAACCAAGGAAACCGAATCATCGAAAAAAATGACAAACACAAGACACTAGGGAAAAAAAAAAAAAAAAAAAGCCATTGAATTCTATACTTTACAGCATCTTACTGTTAAATCTGAATAGTATCTAATACATATATATATATATATATTTGATATACAGACGTTTTTTTAAGACTGAGGGCTTGTTCCTTCCAATAGCAGAGCTCTTCGTGTACAGACGAAAATACTAAATTTTCTTGGGAATCATTCATAATTCAAGGTACACATTATCTAAAACATTGATGGCTTGATAAAGAATGTTGCAATTCATGGTTTCAACCATTAATTTTCATTACAAGCAAACAAACATGATCAAATACAATCGGTACAGTCACCGGGATTTCTGGAGCGTCACGGCGCGGGGCAAGAGGGGGAAACGTTTCTAGGCAAGGGTTCCCCATCCAAGGTGAACCTGGTTGACCTCCACTGAGCAAATCCTCGAACCAAACGTGGGCGGGCCCCACGGTTTCCCGTGCAACGGACGGCTGGTTGCACCCGAGTGGCGCGATCCACCCGAGCGGCTGTGGGTCCTGGTTCACCAGGGTAGAACCCGGCAGGCAGCAGTGACACCACCACAGGGAATTCTGCTGCCGCTGCAGATGAGGAGGAGGCGACCCCTCCCCCCGAGGCAGTGATAATCCATCCACCGCCTGAAGAGTTCGGACGGAGCCTCCTCTTACGTCACGTACCGTACTACGCCCACGGGTTTGAATCCCGCGTGCTCTGCCATGGAGCTGCTCGCGATCTGTCTGCCTGTCGGGTGCAAAGCACAGCTCCCTTCGAGGCAAAACGGTTAACCCCTAACGTGCACGTGGGAGTGGGGTACACTTTGGTGTCGCTAGGAATAGAACCCGCTAATGTCGATTCCGCGACCTCCGACACGCGAAGAGCACGCTGTTTACCGGAAAGGTTGTACGACCACAGACTCTCTCCCCAACATCGAAAAGGGTTGCACACGTTGGAGGCACGCTTCAAAAGAAAAAAAGGAAAAACAAAAAAATGCACACGCGCGCGCGCGACACGTGCATTTCTGTTTCCGCACGCACACGAGGGAGATCTGCGCTCCCCCGCTGGCGTTCGACACCGTCAAAAGTGGTTCGACAAAGTTGACTTGACAAGGGTGGTCACCTGCCCCCCCCCCCCCGCTCCCAGCCAAACTGCAGGGACTCTTCGACCCATTCCAGTCACCATTCCTAAGAATTTCACGTCGACGATCCCCAGATCAGATCCGTTAATTGCGCAAAACTCCTTCTAACTGTTCCACGAGGTTACACACACACACAAAAATACACACTTTAGGAAATGCCACACGCATTACCCGACATGGTACAAGGTCTTATGAATTACGTCTTTTATAAAACAGTGCGTTCCCAAACATTTCTTCAGTTATCTAAAAATCTGATGATTCATCGGAAGATAAATGCAAAATAAATAAGAATACGCACTGGTAACAATGCTGTGGAAAGAAAAAAAAAAAAGAACATCAATATTTGGAATTCCTTTCTCCTGGAGACAATGGGCCCCAAAAAGGAAAAAAAAAATAAAATAGAATACGCAAAATCGGATTATTTTTTTTTTTTCTTTTCAAAAAAAAAAAAAAAAAAGACAACTACTGAATTCTCAAACCAAACAATGCGAAATGGTTGTTAATTACCCCAAAACGTTCCTCATTCAAAAGCAGCTACTGCGAATTTCACTGAAGAAAAACTTTCAACTGAGAAGTTTCCATGGTTTCAGTCACTACCCATGTAACGCTTTCCAGTGCGTGGGGGGGATTCGCTGGCTGGTTGCACTTCACTTGGGAAAAATGGTCTCAACACACGAAAATGTGGTGCACTAATGAAACACTCTCCGGATCCACAACAGTGCACAAACACACCCACATCTTCCGTCCGCCCGCTGCTGCCACAGCCAACTCGGAAGCGTTCGCGACTAGCGGCATCTATTAATTCAAACGGCCAACGCCGATATGCCTTAAAGCGAAGCGGCGGACGGACTCCCATCCCTGGCCACTGGGTCCCCGAAAGGACACGGGAAGGACGAAACGTCCTGCAGATCCGGGAGACTTTCAGCACGAAAAGCACCACTCGCTCGTTTGGGGGGTTGGCAAAGCACTTTTTCAAATACCCTTCTCGGTGTCTGCTTTAGTATTATCCCCCATTCGTATGGGGGGGGGGGAAGGGATTCGAAACACGTCCGTTATCAGTTTATTGCATCCGAGAGTAGTAAACGAATCTTTTATCAGGGAAATCAGAGAATCCCCGAGTCTGATGGTCGAAATTCAAGAACCTAAAAAAACAAAAACAAAATGAAAACCGAGTTGACCACGGCTTTATTTGGACTGCGTCCGACGGTCCTGAATTTTCAAAATAAAATAGTGAAAAACAGTATACAAAAAAACAAAAATTGTCCGTGTTTATTTATACTGTCTGAATTTTCAATTAGAAAGCTTCACAGTTCCATCATGGATTGGAACGTACTGAACCATTTATTTATTCATTTATTTTTGACAGCTGTGGCAGTTAGATTCTTGCCATCTTTTCGTGATTTGCAGTTTTTTGAACAACATGTTTACGAACATCTCAGTGAATCAGCAGATTTCAAGGTTTGGTCGCCATTCGATACCCGCTGAACATTCAAGCTAATCTTCATCTCCTTCAAGGATGAAGGAGATGAAGGACTGAATCGAGCGCTCCTTGACCTCCCCTGATAAATCATCACCTGGAACGGTGCAAGCAACACAACCGCCTCTGATGAGTAATTGAAACTGCATTGCAAAAGCCATCTTGGCATCTGAAATACTTGAATAGAAACGATTCCCATCTTGAACATTCAGTTCGGTTCGACACCCAGACTTTTGCTTGCTTCCATGCTTCCCGACAAAATAAATGGTGCTCCACATTCGTCGTTCTTAAACAGCAAATCCCATGATGGTCCGAAATCACTCAAGATCAACTGCATGATCGGCGGTCAAGTACCAATCTCTGCAATCCTCGGTATGGCTCAATGTACTTTCCAAGGGAACCACTCAGCCACTAAGTAGTAGTAGTCTAACCACTTAAGTAGAAGCCTTCACACGTTGTGTGTTCTTCAGCTTATTAAATCGTGCTGCTTTGCTATCTTCTAACATTCCCACTGCATCAGACAGTTCAGGAAAGTCTCGTTTTTGCTTTACATAATTTTTGGTAAATTGGAGCTCCTTCTCCATTTCCAGCGTTTGCATTACGCCAAGACTGACAAGATGAGATTTGCAGCTTTTCAGAAGTTAATTTACATTCCCGTTTTAGCTTCACCACGGAGGAGGGTCAGTTTTGTTCAATACGACCTATTAAAACGAGGTTTGGAATACGTTTAAGCCGCTGTCATTTCGCATTCGAAAGTTTTGTGTTCGCCTCCATTCCTACCTTAAGGATCTTCGGTTTTCTTTTCCCGGAGAACACACAACTTTTCAAGTGCTGCTTGATTTCAACTTGGACCACACTGAAAAGTCGTGGTCCAAACTGGTCGTCGACTTCCGTTTCCACCGACACTTTGCTGTCCAAAGCATGTAGGAATGCAATCAAGGAGTCAGGTGATTTTCCCGGTTACTAACCATTGTACTGAACTTTTCCCCAAATCGGGGTTAGACTGGATTTGAGGCTAAGAACCTTGCCCATTATCTAACTAACCCCAACAAAAGCACCGAGACCCTCTAGGAACCAGCAGGCCCACGCTAACTGGGTACAACAGCAAGGGTGTGGTTCAGTTTGCTGGAGGAAAGGAAGATGAATTGCTCGTTTAATTTTCAGTGTTAAATTAAACTGCCAGCCAAAGCGAAGGCAGCGCGTTATGTTTAGCAAATAGTGTTTTTTCACAGCACAGAAGATTTGTGCTTCTTTTCTGGAGAATTAGGCGTTGTAGGAAGAGTATGGTAAAAGAGCATTGTCTGAACATTAGTTATTCGTATGCAATGTGTTAGTTTGCCATACTGTGCCTATCTCCATACTGTGCAACTCTTTGTTTCATTTTCATGCAAAGGCTTTGGGTTACTAACAAGTTTTCAAGCAGATACACATACAATTTGCTCAAAATTTTGGTACACTGTGTGTTGGTCAAAATGATAAGCACTTACCACTCCAGTCTTGCACGGAAAAAGTTTTTATACTTCTGTGGTTATCCACCCTAGGGAACGTGAACATATTGTCTTATACTCAGGGTGCTACGAACTTTAAAATTATGGTGAACTGTGCCATAAGTTCTCCAAGAGAAACTTAACAGAACAAGTAAACTGATGCATGTAAAAGTGAGTCTTCTCTTACTACCTTTCTCCACGATGATGTCTGAATTTTGAGAGCAAGGGATTTTCTTCAGCAAATGTCTGACAAAAGTTTGCTTTTCTGGTACAAAGAAATGAACAGAGGCAATTCTATCTGAACTACTTCAAGAATCTGAAAGGCTCCTGTTTTAAAAGAATTATCAACTTTGGCCTGTCCTTTTCACCTCAAAGCTAAGGTGGTAAGAACATTTTTGATAATCCAGGTGTACTTTGATATTTTATTGTTTACATTATCATCTTATGTCGAACATTTGCCTTTTGCCTACTACTTAATAAGTGAATGTCACTAAGCATTGGTATTTCTTTTCCTTCCTTTCTGGAATGATGTTAAAAAGTGAAGTAAACTTTCTAAAAAAAAACTTTTATCATTTAAAAAATGGCATTCAATGCCATGCTTACTCTCTGTTACTTGTGGATGAGTAAAAACTAATTTCTATCTAAGATCTGTATTTTGCAAAAACATTTTATAAACAATGAAAGTAAAGATTTACAAAATATGGTTCACTCTAATTGGGATTCTGCAACAACATTATAACTCTGGATTTGTGAGAATCGGAACTGAGGGAATTTATGTCCTTGTGTCACATCAAAAGTACACAGTGTCTCATAATCATTGCAATTTGTTTTGCGAATAGAATAATGGTACCAACGAAGAAAATTACTGCCTTGTCTATTTGATGGACACAGCTCCAACTCTAAATAGAATGATCTTTCTATATGTGATGCATGCTGTTTTTTACATGAAAGATGGGCACTAGTATGTGGCTGTCTTTGAAAACAACAATACACCATGTGATCTATGGTACGATAGTAACCAAACAACACAGAAGGGAGTTTGCACTGCCGAGATTGAAGTTGAGAAGTATAGTTAAAAGAAGAGTCAGCGGTAGTACAAAAAAGAACTATACCATCGGGGAAAAAACGGAGATAGCGATAATATTCAACAAGATGCCAAGGTCGATACAGTTGGTCTTGAAAAGAATTTTCCCCATAGCGAACGTAACTAGCTTTACTAATATAGCAACCATCGAAGTGAACGTGTGGTCTCCTAATATACATTTGTCTCCAGCTACCATATGCATGGGGCATTCCACAGTTTAGCCCCCAAACTCGTCTACAAGCTTTCTGCCAAATTTCAGGATCTCGACAGCATAGATAAAAGCCACAACAAACTTGAGCAAAGTGTTCCAGTGATTTCATATCCAAATTTGCAGTAACAACCCACTTCAAGATACTCATCACAACTTCAGCTGGAAGGATTGAGATATGTGCACCCTATCAAACAGAAAATGCTGCTTTTAAATGCCGAATATTTAGAACTAACTTGTTGTTCAGTCTGTGGCTGACATAGTGGTTGTCCATGGCCCAATTTTGATGAAAAATATGCTACCATGTCTCCTTGTGAGTTCTTCCATTTATCTGTGACCTTTGTTTTGCATCTGTGCTCATCGGTCAGCCTTTTATCTGTTTAAGGTAAAAAGACAAATATATACAAAGACTTACTTACATGGAGGATCTACATTTTCTGATAACCAAACAAAAGCATGGTACTCAATATCTGGAACCAGCTGAACGGATTTCTGATAGAATTGGATTGCTTCATACAGCTGTCCATTTCTTTCGAACTTTACACCATTTAAAAAAAGTTGCAAGGCCTTCCAAAAAATTATTCATTCATATATCAACTGAATATTTTATGAAGCAGCATTGCTAACTTATGACTTTTAACCTTCGTTTCAGAAGATTTGATGTATTTGATGCTCAGAGGAGATGTAGGTTGTTCTTTGCTTTCTGCTTGTGATGATATTGTCTGCAATTCACTTTTCCATTTAGCAAGAAACTGATTTAATTCCTTTTCCATACTGTAAGATAACTTTTATTTGGCTACTTATCTTTTAATTTGCATTATGATTAAATATTTCACACTAAAGTGGAATTCTCTTTACTTATGCTAAGCAATCCACATCAAAACTCAATGCATTGATGATGCCTTGATAACATGAAACTTGTGATTAGTGCATTTGGTATTTTATCATATACCAAAATCTTTTTATTTAATCTCCCATTTTTAAATCTAATGGAAAAAAAAAAAAAACACGCACACAATTCTTTAAATCATATGGCTAGAAATAGCTTAACAAGTAAATGTTTTGCTTACAAAACAGCATACAGTTATGCATCGAAATCAAGGTTTGCTTTATGTTAAATCATTTGTCTTCAAGCCGTTATACCGTACTATCCAATTCACATTTGAGAATCACTTGCCAATCAAATATGATAATGTCCAATCCATCATGTTTTCGGTACTAATTACGAGATGTATAATCTGCGTAATCTTTTTTTACGTATTGTAATTCCTGTATTTATAGGCAAACTTTTTACAGACTGCAAATCCAAAATTTCACGTGGTATCCAAAAATGATGAGTACTTTTAAAATCAAGTTTTTCCATTGAAACAAACATTGGCTAATTTAGGGTTTCTCTATAATCCTTGTAAAATGCTGCACCTTAATGCAACGCATTTCGAATACATACATAAACCAGCATATCGAATGCTATTTGCGGTGCACAATATCAAAGGGTCTTTTTAAAATGAGATCTGTTAAAAGTACATCAGTGATCTATGCATCAATACACATATATGAATTAAATGCATAAAGAACCAAAAAATCCTTCCAAATTGATTTCCAAGTATCATGTTATGCTAACATGAGGATGACTCTCTAACGTACGCACTTTTCACGCTAGAAGTTGTCCAAGACAGCCACACCTTAACATTAACAGCAGAATTGGCAGCTCTCTCTTTTGAAACAAATTTCCTCATTTCTTACCGTGGATTTTGCCTTTCACTGGAAGCCCAAATCCGAGACTGTCAATTTTCGCCGCGCTCATTATTTAAGACTTAAGACACAGTGTACACAAGTTTACATCCATGGTTAAGGAAGCGAACAAAAACGTTTGGTTTACTTATTTAGGTTGCGATACATTAGTTACTTTTAATTTTCTTACAATTCGTTTATTTTCATCTCAGCGTGGGCTGCAGAGGACGGCTTCCCACGGCAGGCCCCACGGTCGCCAACTGCGCAACGCGAAGCTACGTCGATGTCACGCAAACACCTCAAAGGCCACCTATGCCAAGATCGTACTCGGCTACGTCTAAAACTTGTACACAAACGTCTGAAGTACTCAAATGTATAGCTTCAACTGCTTCGCATAACTTGCATTAAAGTCTTTCTCACTCTGCACAATACCGTTGGCAAGTACACCGGCGCGCACCCCGGGGTAGACCCACGTCTCCCACTGGGGGGGGAGACCCAGGGCTACCAGTCTCACTCGATCACCTCATCTGCCGAGAAATCGAGCTGCCCAGAAATCACCGGTTGCTTTCTTGGAAACATTCATTTCCTGTTGTGCATATCAATTTTTACCAGGATCAGTGAAAACAGTTACGAACCCGAACAGGCGTTCTCTATGAAAATCAATCGGGATCATCGCCGATGTCAGGTATTTCGTTCCATCTTTAGAAACCGCACATAAATACTCAAGTAACTGGTTCTGCTCATTCGGGGTCCTTTATATTATCAGAAGAGCACAATTAGGAGTCGCAAACCAGTACAAATCTCAGTCACTTTTTATCATGAATTCAGGATCGGAAAATGCAAACCTGTTACAGGTACACCTACATTTCTATCCAATTTTCGTATACTTGAAATAAGTAATAATCACAGTGCTCTGAAAAAAGGTATGACAAAATTTTCATTTCCTCTTGACTCTTTGAAAATCATGATCAAGGACATTTCAAAATCCCGCATGAAAGTCGTGAAAATAATGAAACCGCTTCATGGACTCCTTTAGAGGAAAAAACAAAACAAAACGGTAGCTATTACATTTACGAATTCTTTAGAAAGACTTCCAATATGAAAGATCAAACCTTCGAATTCATCTTGCTTAGCAAATACGCCCACATTGAAAGACAAAAGAGGAATCGAAAGGACGAACTAGGAGAGTTCACTGCTAGGAAGTATCTTTCCGTATGAGTGTATCAATTGGGAATGCCAATGAAAAAGAATACTGAATAGTCAGGAATTTCATTTAGGTATAAAGAAGACTGCGGCATTGACAGTAAATTGTTTACAAAGAGCATTCTTATCAAAACAATTGACAGTAGAACAAGGTCATCTATAAAACATGCACTGTGGAAGTTTTTAACTTGCTATGTATCAAGACACACGAGAACAAAACACAGTCGTGCTTACCAAAGCGTGGCAAAGGATCCCCTGAGGCTATACACAAGAACAGACTTAAGCCCACACCTGGATCCGCCTAGCTGGTTAGAGAAAATGCAAATATTGGGAAAAACTCACAAAACATGAAATCTTCAGCCCCATGGAATCGGTTTCATCTTTGAGAACTGCGTTCTGCTTCTTCTCCAAATAACTATACGAATTGAACGATATGAAACATCGTCTGTTTTCAGTATTTTGCAAGATATACCGTTTTTTTCACTCCAGAAATTCTGCAAACCTCTGCTCACAATCAGTTATAGAGCAAGATTGGAAAACAAAAAACAAAAAAAAAACATGCGACTCAACAAATCTTCGAAACGGAGTGTTTAATTTTATGCACTAGATTCTTCTCGAATAGACGCATCAGCTGATACAAACTTAAAATGAGTAATGATAAAATGAGAGAGCAAAACAGTATTCTTTGTTCATATATACATTTAGGGATTGCTATGAAATCCCTTTTAAATTGCAGTGATGCCACTATTTACTAGCATAAAAGGAAATTAACAGCTTAGGCTATCAGGCTGGCAGCCATCCAAGTACTGTGTCGTCAATTTATCAACCTAAACCTTTCCTTCGATATGATAACGTACCGGGAAAAGGAGCCTCCGACGACTACCATTTTGGGTAGAATAAATGCAAATATTTTTGCCGAATTAAATTGATTGGAATCGTTTGAAAAATGTGAAGGGATTCCTAATCTGCACTAGTACGAAGGAACAAGGCACCAAAGGCAAGTACAACACAGTTCAAGATGAAACAGCAGCCACACATCCTTGTGGCTGCTGCACAGCAGTTGCATCTTGAATTGACCTGCAGTTCATAAATTTTTCAACTAGAACGGTTTTCTGCTGACGTTGAAAAAATGATTTCAAGACAAAGGCACGATCTCTTTTCAGATAAATAAGCATTGAAATTGATGAGTTAGCAATAGAGAAAAATACGGCCACTATGAATTAAATTGGAAATGAAACAAAGTGTTCTGTTGATGGATGCACCACTCATCAGTGCTTTTCGAATGAATCATTAATTTCATAATCGCGATGTACAATATGGAAAGTGTATTTTTGAATTAGAAGGTAGCAAACTCAGTATTTCGATGATTTTCGGTTCTCATCCGGAACACCCAATGCTTTGAAAAGAAAAAAAGAGAACATCCGAAATTCGGATAGACGAAAAATCAAAAAAAAAAAAAAAAAGGCTGTAAAAACATCAGCAGAATAGGGAGACGAATTTACATGTATCAAGTGTGTATACGACAGAATGATCGAGTTTTCCCCGTGTACAGGCGGGACATCATTCCTCAATGTGGGAAACGTCGCTGCCATAATTCCGATTACTTTCCATGACATTCCTTTTCAAATACGTTTTGTTCCCACTCGCACTTCGAAATCCATCAAAAAGCCATCGAAAACTTCTTCGCTGTACTCACGTGGTCGCTTTGGCAACCCCCTCGACAGGGAAAAACTAGGAAACGGTTCCTATGGCAGTGCATCCGAATATCCTGACGGCAGCTAGAAAAAGACAAGCAAGTTGCTCTTATAGCTCGGTGATTCGG
Source organism: Raillietiella orientalis (assembly GCA_036172245.1). Classification (NCBI taxonomy): domain Eukaryota; kingdom Metazoa; phylum Arthropoda; class Ichthyostraca; order Raillietiellida; family Raillietiellidae; genus Raillietiella; species Raillietiella orientalis. The sequence continues at coordinate 1,487,645 of JAYWIR010000016.1, forward strand.
AAACTGGTCAGTTAGGAATCCATTCAAAGGGGAAAAAAATTAAGGTAACGATCGATTAACGAGTAGAAGGATAGAGTTTTCAGTTGACTCGCTCCTAAGGAAACAAACTCAGCGTACTTCGAAACAATCAGCTGAAGTCTTGAAAGTCAGGGTTTTGTCTGGGACCATCGCTTTGAAGGTTTGTTTCCAGAATAACAAGAAAAAGTCCATCACCGCAAAGTTTGAATCGGAAGCACCCGATGCTCATTCATACATTTAGATGGTGCAAGAATTCACGAAATCACAGTCTGTCAACAGGCAGGCGCACCGGAAGTTCCATCTTGTCGAAATCCAATTCATTTTGAAATCAATTTCATTTCTATTTGGTCAGTTCCAGGAACAAACCTTCGCTCTCGTTGGGAATTTTCAAGCATTTTTTTTTTTTTTTTTACTTTGGATCTGAGTCTCCTTTTGATTCAAGTAGGGACTCAATTTTGTTATTTGCTGCGCCAATTTTGCATACAAAAAAAGAGTTGGTACAGCCATTTTGTTGCTTTCATGTAGCGATGTCTTCAAGGCTGTCATCATGAGTTTTCGAAGCCGAATGGACAACGTTTTAGAAGGGCCATCCTTGGCGACAACGATTTTGGTTGGCATCCTTGTTGCTTCTTTCATTTCGGTTTCTCCGTAAGATTCACATCATCCGTGGCACATTCGACAATCAGTTTTAAAAGTCTTTTTCCAAATTAATTCCGGAAAAACTACGACGAAATCTCATTTTATAATGGCGCAGTTCATAAGATAAGGCTTTGCATAACTGTGCGAAGCTCATCTTCTACGGCATGACTTTTTGCTTCGTATGAAGTTTTTCACTGCTGAAGTATTGCTGCTACACGATATAACTGACTCAAATAAAAAAAGGTTCTCAATTCACTTTCCAATGACCCTCAGTTATCTTTTAAGGCATCAATGAGATAGGTTTGAAACAGCATACAAAAATGACAATTTGCACATCTGTGAAGCATGCTGCCGAATGATGTTTCCTCCGTTTTCTTCAGTGCTCTCTCTTCCGGGTTGAGAGCATTGTCCAGGTCATCCGGTTGGGCTGCATTTTTCCTTCTTACATGCGTTGCATAGATGCTGCCTGAGAAGCGGATGCAGGTGGCTGCCATCCGCTGCCGTAGCCTTATCAGCTGCTTCTCCGGAATTCCTAGGTATTGTAGAACGTTGTCGTTTTGAGGATCCCATGCTCCAAGTGGGCGGACAAGGATCGCCTGTACTTTGGTTATCTTCCCAGCGTTTCCGAGTTGGCATGGCGACATCCTGGTATCTGGCCTCCTTTATTTACCTAGATGTGGAGAACGCCTCCTTTCCGTTTTCAAACGGGCAGGAGATGTCCAGCACACAATGTACAGTGGGGTGATCACAGCTGTAGTGTTGAAAGGGATCACTCTTTTTCTAGCATCTCCAATGGTGTTTTCTAAACCCAAGAGTCAGGGATGGGTAGGAAGCATAATCTAATAGTTGCTCAGGTAGGTAAAACAAACCTCGAGTATGTATTACGACCAGAAAGGAAATCAGGAATACATTTGACAGATATTTAAGATAGCTACAAGTCCCAAGGCTCTCCAAATGAAATGTTGTAAACCAGGTGTGCCAAACTCATTTCAACCACGGGCCATTTCATGCGACTCAAGAGCGGACCACATCACATTTACAAAAGCTTCTTAAAATTATATTTTGAAGTGAGGATTCAGGAATATCAATAGGATAATTAAAACACATTATGCAATGAAGTGAATTTAGTGTAATAATACATAATTGCTATATTAATGCTTTTATTTAAACATTTATTTGATTTGATGTATTTATAAAACGAAATTTCATTTTTTTTACCAGAAACTTGCCAGTGTTTCCCTCCTACTAGTTTTTCAAGATTTGGATTCAAAGACTAAGAACAAACAATCTTCACTGTGGCAGACAGATGTCTATCAGTTAATCTTGATCTGCAAGCCGTTTTACTCAATTTCATGCACGAGATTTCATGCACTCAGACAAGTGCGTACTCCCAAAATAGCGCAAAATTTGTGCGGCAAACTTTTTCATTTCCGGGTGTTTTTCACCTATATAAGAATATATTTTGGAAACTCCTACTTCCCCTTCCTACTTTCGGAAAATTACAAGATGAATCTGGATATTCATCTTGTAATTATCCTGTTAGTCTTGACACGAATCCTTTCGTTTCACCCGTCATCGATTGGGCGCCGTCAGCTGTTGTCACGGAAACGAGCCATTTTTCTAAAATGCTCCATACGGCACCAAAAGTATCTTCACCAGTTGTGGTTCCGTGAGGAGGATTCAAATTTCCTGCAATTCTTCGGTGGTCCCCCATGTTGCCATCGCAACCACGGAAGAAGGAGGAGAAAAACAGCAACTCGTGCAACATCTCTTACATCCGCGCCTTCATCAGTCGCCATTGAAAAGAGCTGGACTTTGCTAGATATTTGCCGTGGTTGTGCACTGACGCTATCTGCCATTTCAGTAATTCTGTCTGCCACCGTGTTTCTTGATGCTGATACATCTAGATATGATTGTACAGCCAAATTCGGCAGCTTCTACCATACACTCCTTGATTAAAGAACCATCAGTGGATGATTTTGCACGTTTTGCTAATGAATAGCTTAATTCGCTCTTGTTACTAATTCATTACTTTTCATGAATTTTGTAAGCACTCGTTGCTGGCTGTTAAGTGAATCCTTCCTCGTTTTCCACTTTTCTTCTCTTAGGATTCCTTCGAAGCACGAAAACTGTTCTTCGTGATTCGTGCTGTAATGACGCTTCATGTTGTATTCTTTAGCGACACGAATTGATTCTTTGCAAATTTGGCATGTAATTTTATTGCTCATTTCCACACAAAAAAATAGCTCAACTCCCACCTTATCTTGAAATCTTCTTCCCTCGTCATCAATCTTGCGTTTTTTATTTAGCGTTGAAAGTAACGTTTTCCGTATAAAAAATGGGAGTTTAAGGCAAATTTTAAAAATTCAAATAACCGCAACTGCTTGCATTTTTTTAAAAAATAAGTTATAAAAGAAACACAGTCCGAAAATCCTTGGCACGCCGAAAGGGACAAAGAAACTCGCGCAAGTGCCTTTCGGCCTTTTGGCTAAGATCAAAGTTAGAATAGAATAGTTAGAAGTTAGAATTCGAAGAAAATGTAACAAAAACTCGCGTTGTTTCTATCGCTGCATTTGGCACTTCTACTGGTCTCCCACGGTTGACCAATGCATGGCGGATGCCATAGCAACGACGCGACGGTCACTTGCTATTTTCTTCGTAACTTTTTCTTTTTTACATCTTAATTCAGAGCATCGCGGGCCACATGAAATCACATTGAGGGCCGCCAGTTTGACACCCCTGTTGCAAACACATGCTGGACCCAATTTACTATTAAGAATGCACATTTCAAAAATAAAAGTTCCAACTTGAAAGGCTAATGCCTTCATCCTACACAAAAAATAGGATGGGAAGAAATTTCAATGCAAGTTGAAACGATAGTCTGCCCCCAAAAGCGTACTCATGACTGTTACAAAATTCAACTATAAATATCTGATGTTATTGGTAAATTCAAAGTCCAGTGCTCATTCATGTGCTTACATATGACTTGTGGAACCTGCCACCTTCCTGTATGTCACATGTTCATGGATTCTTTCCATTCTTACTTAAATTCGGACCTATTTAACAAAATAATTAATTGGAATTTTGGAGGAACTTCTTTTGGAAGATTTCATTTCTTATATTTCAGCTTTCTTGATCTCCAGTATCAAGAGCATTATTTCAAAAAATTTTGCAAACAGAAGAATATATGTTCTTTTGGTCATAGTTACTAAGAAATGTATATTTTGGAAATTGTTTACATTTGTAGGATGTGAAAAAAATCTGTTTTGGATCATTTGCTCTTTGGTTATGACGTCCAAATTGCACATTTGTGGTTTTTTTATTCTCAATCTTATCAATTTCTTCCTAAATTGCAGTATATTTAAAGTGCTCCCTCCACACTTTTACAATCTGGAAAGCATGTCAAAATATTACATATTTTTGCACCCATTCCATCCATTTTTTTCTCAATCTGAAATATATTTTCACTCTCTAAATCTGAATTGCAGGTGGCTAAGGAGTTTTGCATAAAGGCTGAATAAACACAATTGCACATTTGCATTTTTGTATATATTCATTAAAAAAATAAAATAAAATGCCACACTGCACAACTGTTTTACTTGATGCTTGTAAAAATTACATTACCTTAAATAATATAAACAAAGTACTTCTCTGTAACAACCAATATGGGATGCAATTTATTTTTGAAAATAAACTTATTATCACTGAATAGAGTTACAGACGTTTAGCAAGGTTGCAACAATAGTTTGCAAATTTATGTGAAGTAATGTCCTATACACTGCATACCAAGAATTTCACAGGTGGAATAATTCCTAATACTTCATCTCAGAAAACCAGTATCAACCCATTTCAAATAATTAAGAATACAAAGTGCTGGCAGGGCACTGTCACAAGAGTGTATGGAACATCAAAGCTTTTGGAAAATAATATAAAATGTACTCATTGTATCACTGCAGTGATTTTAAATAACATTCAACTTTTAGTGGAAGTTGCTATTTAATTTTACAGCATAAAACGCATTTCAAAATACTTTTCAGTTGACTAACATCTAAAACAAATAGAACCATTAAGTACAACAATACCAATCACATTTTTGATGGTAAAGTCATCAATTACGAAGACGCCAAGAAGGTAAAGGGCTAAACAACATTCGAATTATTAAATGAGTTTAGAAAATCTGATCACAGTTCCTCAATAACTGAAAACACAGATGTCATATTCAAAAGCGTCCTTAATGCTAAGATGACGTACTTTAAAAACATTTTGAAGTACATCTAAACTTCATGCACATTCTGTGGTGAAAATGGGCCAAATATGGTGAGAAATGAATTTTGGAGTCAACATTCCTTTGCATTATGAATATGTCTGTAATAGGGAAACAGCATACACATACCAACAGGTTTCCATCCCAGTTATTTCACTGTCATGTTCAGAACGGATGCATACAAAATATACCATAATACCGGCTGTAATACTTGCCTCACTGCCCAAACAAACTTCAAACCCGAATGATGCATGATGCACATGAACACATGCACTACACCTACATGAACGTTGACCAACGAAAAACCTTGTGTGGTCACTCTCAAAACCGCACTTGGGGCGTCAAAATCGCTTTATTTCGAATATCTCGACGGCTGCACATGTTTCTGCTGTTGGAAGGGTTTCCCACCTCTTTCAGCAAAACGATGCTGGCGGTCAAAAGGTTTCCAACAGGTTCTTGCAGTGTTGGCTTTCCATGGGTACTGAACTGGCGGTGGCTCACTCAAGGTTTTAAATTCTCGATATTCTTCATCTTCATCCGTGTACCTCTTCAGAAACATCTGGTTCAAGATCTTCATGGTTTCACTGGCCGAACTATGCGGTTCCTCGGTCGAAGACGCACACGGTGCTTCTCCTTCCGGGCCGCTTGTGGGATTCACCTCACGAGACATACAAATTCGCTGTTCCTCACACATCAAACATCAGCGTCTGGGATTTCCGAGACGTAAACAACGGATCTCTCGTAATTCCCACTGAACTCTGGAATTTTCGTACGGCGCTCGCATTTATCTCGATGACACTTCGTGGAAGCAGGCCCCACAGGCGCAGGCAGGCGACCTATTTCGTGAGCTGCACGACATCCACGCGGTGGCAACCTACGGCTCCCACGCGATTCCTTCCCGTTGGTTAGGAGTTGCTTCCCCCTTGCACTTGCCATGTGTACTGTTTCCTGTTTTTGTTTTTCTCCTGCTGTGCCGGCTATTTGTGTACATCCGTGAACTTTCAGTGCACTGTACAAAAGAGATCGACAGTCACTACTCCAACACAACAAAGCTGAACACTAAAGAAAGAACACAAAAAGAAAACAGCGAACACAAAGGATGATAACGATTTTTAAACTCGTGAAGGTGGCTTATTTCACTGAAATTTATCACTTTGGAATTTATCTTTGAGAAGTTGCACTGTATTGAAGATTGAGAGTGTGAAGAAAATTTGTATCGAAACGAAAACAATCGTTTTAGTGTTATTATACATGCATAAGGAATACTTGTAGTATGTTTCAGAACAGCTTTGAACTATACATGATGTATCATTAAAGCGACAAAAAAATCTTTATTTCTGAAAGCTAATAAGATGCTTGTGTAGAAAATAAGCACTTTCGCCAATGACCGAATTATAACTTTTACGTAGAAATGGTTCTCGATAACGTCATATACTACTGAATTGCATAAACGAAAAATTAGCACAGAGGTGCAAAATAAAATGTACAATCAACTAATAGGTATTTTATAAAAATTATTCATATATACATATATAAGTATATAAGTTTTATAATTACATATATAATTAGAAAAAATGTATCTTAATTTGATACGAGATGGTCATTCACGTTTTTTTCAACATATATATATATATATATATATGTTGAAAAAAAACTGCAAATGTATAAATGAAATCAGTATCAATACAACTCCTCACACTTTGCACTTCTTCTCAGTTTAATTCAATCTACTCTTATTATTATCTACTAAAATTCAAATGTAATGTTTGCTTGGAAATTTTCGAAATGACTGCGAGACATATCTGTGATTGAGTACGAAGACCGAATTTGGCCGAAAAGAAATGAGATATTATTTTTTTCACTTCAAATCTTGCGTGCTATTAAACTTTGCATCATTCACATGAAACAGCACAAGAAAAGATACTCTTTTCCATCCGGATCTTGCCAGCTATCGGGAGTTTAGAAAAATTCCCCCTTACCCATGTTGATTAATACCACCGGCAAGGGAGATCAAATCATAGAATCAGTTTTATTCAAGAAGCAAGACTGTCCAGTGGGGAAAACAAAGGAAAAAAAAAAAACCCTATGCGTCTATAGTTTAAAGTTATATCGATCAAGGATTTTCTTTCAGCTGATCCCGATTCCTCCTGACGAAGAGCGCCGAGTCAAAACATAAGCAGAAACACTAGGGAGGAAGGCAAACGCTTTTCAAAATATTTCAAAATGCCTTATTGTATGAACTAATTTATAGTTCGTGCAACAGTTTCTCGAGATTGTGAGATTCGATTCGTAAGACTTCGAAATTCTTGAAATTACCGAGCGATGCAGACAATTTTTGAGAATAACACTGCATTGTATTTACTGTCAAATGCATTCCACATTTTTTTCACATAGGCTTAATCTTACTTAGGGAAGCAAACATTCAATTTAGATAGATTTCGTTTTTTGTTGGGAAAAAAAAAAAAAAAATTACAATTCCTCCTCTATTTGTCCAGCCAGACTATGAAGTTCAGCGCCATCTGTTTCTAGCGTTTCTTCAGTCCGCTAAAAGGCATACCAAATTAACAAGCACACTATGAATTCAGACATTTTACATCGAGGATATTTCCCTTATGCAAGTAAAAGTTTTGGATGATATTTATGATATGGACTTCTATATTGCCAGTGTATCAACATAGCATTAGATGGAAGTTCGGAAAAGTCAAGTTTCTCAATCTGTTTTACTGCCAATTTTTTACTTGCCTTACTGTTTAAAAAAAAAAGCAATCTGTCATCTGGATAATAAAATTAACTTCTGATCTCTTGTTTGCGAAACTCAAGCAATATTTCAAATGAATTTTTGACCTAAAATGAGCGCATTGAAATCAAAGCAAAAAAATGCAATTTATACGAATCATATCTTTATGGTGTGCTATGTGTGGGGGGAGAAGCTTATGCACCTGATCCTATTTTCACCTACAGACGTTTGATTCTATGCTTTTAATTTCCTACCAAGAACTCGACGTTATCAAAGCAGTATTCTGCTTCTATCGTGCTAAACCTTATGAGCAAACACTTCAATAGCTTGCCCGTGTTCTTTCAACTGACAATAAAGAAAATTTTGTGAGCAACTTCACTTCGAAGACATTTCAGGAGTTCTTTAAAAATCCACCCCGATTCCCTTCCATTAAGTTTTTCCATCTGCTGTAATATGACGTGAATTTTAAATTCTGGATCTCGCTGCCCTTGGCTGGTTGCTGTTCTTTCCTTCTGTGTCTGGAAACTTAAATTTGACCCTTTTGCTCGCCTACAGACAACGAGTTCCACGTTAATTTTGATGACTCCAAGACACGTTTGCATTAACTTTCAAAGCAGTCTGCTAGTCATTAGGACAGTGATCCTCTGATATATTTACCAGGGGAAAAAGCGGCAGCAGATGAATCTTCTAGGATGCTTCATCTGAAGGGACATGTATTAAGCACTTTTGACGTATTCACTGGGCACAATTTTTCATCGTTTTTCCTTTTAGAATCATGCAGTTCCAAGTTTCAAAAATTTGCATCTAATTTATACCTTCATAATCTTGTAAGCCATGTCTCAGTTTTTCCGGAGTCGAAACAATTGGCTCCAACGAACTTTATTAGCAAAATCAAATCACCAGATTCGGAAGCTTTCATGTAAATCTGTTTACATTTACTGAATGCACAAGAGCTTTTTCCGTAAGAATACATACCAAGATACGTTTCGAAATCGTAAATTTCACGAAACCATCATACATTATGTAGACCAGCTCTGGGAACTCAGGAGCGACTCCACAACCAAAGTCCATACTGAGATTTAGCGAACAAGAGAAAAATACTACAGGAAACGCAAGCTTTTATTCATTTTTACTATTCGACTTTCACCGTATCCACAAGAAGTAATTGAAGTCTGCCACTCTTAAGCTACCAGCGAAGGTAAATGGATTTCTTCGCGAGGGCTCTCGAGAAGACCCTGCTCACAGTATATACACAGTCATCAGTTGTTCATACAGTGTATAAATCCTTTACCTTATTGAACCGAGTCCTGTGAAGTTAATTATGTAACACAGATTCGAAATTGTAACCAATGATCATGCCTCGTATTGTGGACGGATAACATCAAATAGATAGATCGGATATAATGCTTACTCGAAGTGCTCCTGCTGGCTAAGAGACTAAGTTGTAAATAACAGAGTGCAACACTTAGAAGGGAAAAAAAAAGATTAAATTGCAAGTGGGCTAAACACTGTTTACTGAACGTGACCGAAGCCTCAGTTGATTTGATAACAACTAGCAACTACTACTCAATGGATAAAAATGCCTTCGCAATTCGGCATTTGCCTAGAGCGGTGTGCTGATGTGTTTACAAGAGGAATGCATACGTACATGCCTTAGACCCCAGGAATCTGGATTTATGTTGTACATATATTTTCATCTCCATCTACTCTTTTAAACACAGGTGTGTTTTGAGAGGGAGCTTTGCATATGTAGCTACCAAAAAGTAAACCATTGAGATTTTTAGGATAGTAGACAAATTTTTATTTCACACACCAGGCACCAACTAAACTCGGTTGTTCCAACTGTATGCTAGAAAACACACTTTTACATAATCCACAAACATTATACCCGTGGATTACGTTTTAAAGGACATTTTGATTTCAAAGATTCAATCCAGGCATTCCTCATACATGCATTAAAATTTTAATCCTCATCCCATGTAAATTACACGAAGTTAATTGTAAATCCCAAGTGCCATCAGCATCCAGTCACAATTCATCGGGGTTAAATCCTGAGCACAAGCAAAATTCCAGTTAACAAATTCAGTTCTAGTATGAAGGTTATAATTTTTCTAAAGTATTGATTCAAAAAATCATTGATTCCATGTACCAGCAAATGTAATATTTAATATTCAAACTGCTTTGGAAGCAAAGGCATGATTATTTAGTAATGGATGTAAAAATCAGATTTGATCTATAAAGGTAATGTAAAACATTTATTTAACTTTATTCCTTTTCTGGGTATAATTAGATTTTTCTCATTTTACATACTCTAGATGTACAGCATCAACTGTAAAGAATCAGTCTTACATAAATTCCCTTGTAAAGTAAGGAAGTCTTGCAAGTCTACTCCACTTGCACTACTTTAAGTTCAGATTTCCTTATGTGACAACTCCATTGCAACCTATTCTATTGCTTTGATTTGTAAAAGGAGGGCATTTTTAGCAACACTATCACCAACACGAAACAGTACTTTCTCAACTATCCCACTGGCTGATGCACGCACCACATACTAAAAAATTTCAAATCTCATGACTGAATCAGTGCAAATGCCTTACTTCCATCTTCATTGCAATAATCACTACCAATGGATCACCAACATGAACTTCATCACCTTCCCGTACCTCAATTTTATCTACCACTCCAGGCATAGGGGACACTGCCCCTCCTTTCTGGGTTTCTTGTTCCACAGGTTTTAAAAATTTTGGGACTGGAATGGAAAACCAACACACATCATCCTAAAAGAATACAGCACTCATACATGAATATACATGAACCACTTGAATTTTTGTTTACCTCTTCAAAGACAATTACATTGTCTTTGTATACAACTACTTGAGTTTGGCCCATATTTTCATTTATTGTATGCTTCAACAAATTATCATGCCAAGATGCACGAATGTGATATTTTTCATTGTCTAGTTCCATAAGGTATGCACTTTCATTCTGCCACAGAGTCACATGGTAAGCTAAAAAAACAACAGTTCTCTTTTTGATGTCTTAAAAGATTACCATGATCCCGATGAAGTAAATGGCATATTTCTTTATGACTATAATTGAACCGTTCAGAAGATGCTGAATTAAATGGATCTGCAGATTTGTTAAGATATGCTTTTCTCTGCCAAATAACATATGCTGCAGCAGCCTTCAAAATGCTAGTAGGGGCTGGTTTTTTTGCCAACATCAGTTCTTGCATATGCTCACTGATGAAACCAGTATGCACCTGGGCCTGCTCAAATGAAGGATGACCAGCTAGTTTTAACAGGAAACCAACATTTGTGCTCAGCCCTGCAATCTTTATAAACCACTTAGCATCCCAGCTAGAAACTTCGTTTTTTATCACCTGATAGTGTGCTAGGCTATAAGCTAGCTTGCGGAGAGCACTGTGTCGATCCTCTCCCCAGACAACCAGCTTGGCAATCATTGGATCATAATGTACTGACACTTCATCTCCTTGGCGTACACCTGCACAGCAGTTTGCATGAAACTTCGATGGTCTAATAGGAATTACCAGTTTCTATCCTGACATCTGCACTTGGGAAAGGGCACTTGAGATATACTAGAGGACCTGCTCTTGGCAAAAAATTATCATTTGGATCCTCTGCATAAATCCGAGCCTCAAATGCATGACCATGCAATTTGATTTGTTCTTGAGATAGAGGAAGTTGTTCTCCACTTGCTACCTATTATCCTACTGAAAATGATACTGGTTCTGCAAATGGCTTACTTTAAGCTGCCATTCAACCAAGTCAACACCAGTAATCATTTCTGTTATGGGATGTTCTACCTGGAGTCGTGTATTCATTTCCATGAAATAGAACTGCTCCTTAGAATCCATAATAAATTCAATGGTCCCTGTGATGTAGCTGCTTTTATGCATTTGTTCTTTCTAACTCTTTCTCACCTGCTCCTACATATTTCACGGCTTTTGCTGCTTTACATGCTGCCTGTCCTAGTAATTTTCTTGTAGTTTCGGAAATCCCAGGCTATAAGCACAATTTATAAGAGCTCATGTAATCTTGAAGCTTACTGCAGGTGCTTCTTCAATGACTTTTTGATGTCTTCGCTGCACACTGCAATCTCTCTCAAATAAGTACACATAATTGCCATGGTGATCACCAAAAACTTGTACTTCCACATGGCGTGGTTTTTCCACAAACTTTTCTACTAGCATGACATCATCTCCAAAAGACTTCATAGCTTCTCTTTTGGCTGAATCCAGCTGGGATTCAAATTCTTGTTCAGTGAGTGCTATCCTCATACCCTGAAGGTATAGATGTTGGGAGAACTGTTGGTGCATACTTTACCTTCCCACCACCTCCTCGAACAGCTTTTAGCATCACTGGAAAACCAATTTTCAAAGCTTCTGACTTCAATGTATCAATGCTTTGGTCTTGACCATGATAACCTATTATTACAGGTACACCTGCTTCAGACATCAACAGCTTTGAAGTACTATTAAATACTGCTCATTTTTTTCAGCTTTGGCTGTGGTAAGCACCTATTTACCTTTTGATCCCCATATCTCTGATTGCTGAAGATGGAGGCCCTATAAAAATGATGTTCTCTTTTTCACACAGATCTGCGAATTCTACATTTTCAGAAAGGAAACCATAGCCAGGATGGATAGCTTGTGCCCCTGATTTCTTTGCTGTAGCTAAAATTTTTTCCTTTTTCAAATAGCTTTCTTGTGATGGAGGGGGGCCAATCCTGTATGCTTCATCTGCCTGTTGCTCTTGTGATAGCTATCCAAAAAAAAAAAGCATCCAACTAACCATTTCAACATGCATGCTGTTCCTATCAGCATCACTAAATATTGCCACCGTCTTTATTCCCAATCTTTTTGCTGATCTGATGATTCGACATGCTATCTCTCCACGATTAGCTATCAAAATCTTTTTCAAGTGAAGGGTCATTCTATTGAAAAAATTTTTGCTTTCTATAACTTACAAACCTAAAAAGGAAGGTGCTGACATAATCAAACAAAATAACATTTCTGTCCTATATTACATCGACGTTAACGCATGACGGTGGCGATAGAAATGCAAAGACAAATTCAGCTGAAATGACTACTTCGGATCCACTATGTTCACATCTTTCGGTTACATTCGAAAGTTTCCTGCTTTGCTTAACGCAGTTGTGAAATCAATGGTAACATCCATATAAGAACGCGGGACTCGAATCTTACTTTAAAAAGGCTACAGATGCGATCCATACATTAACTTTATTCCTGGCTACGTGACAGTGATATATTGAAAACCGGCGGATACTGCACGTGGAAGTGCAAGCATTCACAATATTTTGGCTTACACGCATCCGGTGACAGAAAAAAAATAAACGCTGGCATACAAGACTCTCGTGAGCTCTTGAGGTATCCATTTCGTGGTCGCAATGTTCCCCAAAACTTGATCCACAGGGCAAAGCATGGGCTGCATGCGCGTGTTTCACAAAAAGTCATCATCGACCTCCCGTGCTCCGCACCCTTTCCTTTTTGAAATTGTATGTAAGCCGATACTCGATATTTTTCCTTCAGTGCTTCGTGATTTTCTTCGTCTTTTCCGAACGAGGTCGTTCACACTTGATCTGATCATGCGTCAATTCGTTGAGGGATGCTTGCCGGTAGGGAAACACGCCAGGAGCGATAAGGAAGAAAAGATTATCGGCTGTTCCGATTAAGTCAACGTTGGCTGCTGTCCAAGCCTTCATTAGCACTTCGCGGAACTGCCAAGTTCCGTGCATTTGGTGAAATTTATTTTCGTGAATACGAGCCCCATAAGCAGGCTGTAATCACTTGAGACACAGAGGATTGCTGGTGGCATTGCCATAAGCACGCGACCGCTAATCTTTGTGACAATTATCAAATGATTTTAATTAATGCTTTGTGCGAATCACATCTGCCATTTGTACTAAGGAGCCAAAATGTAAATGTTTAATTTCCGGTTTGGTTTCTGAATGCTCTTCAACTTTTCCTATATTAGGATGCCATTCCTCTGTCGCCATACCTTATTCTATCCATCCGTATGAGAAAGAACATAACATGTGCAAAAATAGTAACTGGCAGGTTTCAAAAAACAGGCATATGTTTTCCTTTTTTGAGCTACCGCAGCAATATAAACTTTGAAGGTTTTTACTCAGCCTTTGCCTGTGAATCCCAGTTAGTGCTAGTAAATTCGATAAGTTACAGAATGAAGGTTTTCATAACTATGTAAAAAAAAAAAAATCAGATTGCTAGCACAGTTTTTTCATGGACAAGATAATATATGATAACAAGATATAAGTGAAGACAAATATGCATTTGAATCACATCAGAATAGAAACCGAACTCTTTCCTTAGTTTAAAGGTCTTGTTTCAAGGAACCATTAATGAATTTTCAACGCATTTCCACAAACGTTCTTTTTGCAAAAACTCCCTTGGTATCCCAGAAAAACGAAAAATTCCTTCTTCTTTAGACATTTATTCCTGCACATGCTAAAAGTTATGAAATGATTTTGAAAGAATGACGTGATAAATTCAGCTGTCAATAACAGACGGAGCTTATAGGCTACTGAGGAAGAAGGGTTAAGATCACAGAGCTGTCGAGAGAGGCAACAGAAAAACTATGAAAAGCAAATAACGGTTACTTCTGCACGAGGGCAATCAGATAGTGTTCAATGCAGTCTTTACTGCACTGAACACTAGAGCACTTGTTCACCAAAAGACACGAAAATAAATTTTTAACATTTGTAACCAGGGAAGAAAAGTACATAAGCTACCCTTCAACTATTTATGCAGGATCTTACAAAGGATCATCTAGTAGTTTGTGTGGTCTCAGAAGATCTAAGAGAGGATCTTCTGAAATCTTCTCAGGAGAAGAGATCTCCTTTGCCGCTCGTAAGCACCAATATTAATGAAATTTGAGTGTTTCCAAGTGAATCCAGTCGAGGTGGCATTTCAGCTGGAAGAAAGACCGTGGTAGTCTTGACTGCTGACGATAACGGGTGGGAGCTCCCAGAGAGGTGTGCGTGTGTGTCTAGTTTTTAACACCTTCTATGGATTGCCTGACCACAGCATGGTGGGGGTTCTGGATTCTGCTATGCTTCAAGATCTCTCCATTTTTCTTCTCAAACTCCAAATTTTGCCCAATTGCTCTCTGAATCATCTTTTACCTCTACCCGGTACTACATTAATTTTTTTGGCTCGCCTAGGATGGAGGCACCTATTGTCGCATACTGGTCCTCTTCTGGTTCGGTACGTTGACCCTCGGTTGCTTGGCACTACACATTGACTACTCTTATTAAGCCTCTGCGCTGCAATTCCGGACATGAACGACCTCAGAGCTGCTTGTGGCAAGCCCTCATTGACAATCACAATCTGAACTCTCCATGTGTGTTGTGAGTGGTCACGAATGTTCATGAGGTTTATCACCCGCTCACACCGGCACGTTTATTATAAAAAATAAACGTATATGTATAGGGCCATCGGCCCTACATAGTCCGAAAATGCTTGGAAGCTGCTGAGTAACCGGCACGCACACCGGCAGTAACCTATCGAATTTACTAGCACTAACTGGGATTCACAGGCAAAAGCTGAGTAAAAACTTTCAAAGTTTATATTGCTGTGGTAGCTCAAAAAAGGAAAACATATGCCTGTTTTTTGAAACCTGCCAGTTACTATTTTGCACATGTTATGTTCTTTCTCATACGGATGGATAGAATAAGGTATGGCAACAGAGGAATGGCATCCTAATATAGGAAAAGCTGCAAGAGCATTCAGAAACCAAACCGGAAATTAAACATTTACACTTCGGCAGCGAAGGGGGAGGGGGCAAACAAAAATAAAACAAAAAAAATATATACAAAAAATTGGGAGAGTTAGATAGGGATCATTGTCCGCTGGAAGGCGCCCTCTGAATCCTTTCCAGGATGCTGGCAAGTTCCATCAGAATATGCCACAAATAGGGCCATCTTGCTGCCGTCCTCATGAAGCGCAGGGAGTAGCAAATAGCGTCCCTACTGCGCAGTCCTCCTCTCGCATAGCTTCAGGCCTCCGCCAGAATCCCGCGTAGGCAGCAAAGAGCTGCTAGGGATGCGGCAGGAGAAAGGGCATCGCGCACGAAGAGGCGCTTTATCACGTCCCTGGAATTGTCCGTTGGTGCACCAAGGCCGTTGCGCAACGCACCCACGGGGGCCGGAGGGCCACACAGTCTACAAGAAGGTGCGGAAGGACTTCCATTCCCCCCACCTGCAACAGTTGGGGTGCACAGTCCACTGGGTCCGGTGAGACCGGCGGGCGTTGCACGGGATACCCCAGTGCAAAAGCAAAAGTGCCGACTCCTGCCACTTCAGGGGGAGGGCCCGGTTGTTCTTCAGATCTGAAGACCACTTGAGGCTCTTCTGTAGGATTCCCAGCAGATCAACTCAGCGCAATAGTTCTCTCGGTGGGTCACTTGGGGTCGCAGCGTCCGTGAGCTGGCCCGCGGTCCAGCCACTTAATTCCTTGGTTCTACCGCCGATCTCACATCGGACCTCACATTTGACCGGCTGGTTACTGCCCAAGTGCTCCCTGAGAGAGGGCAGTGCCGCGGCTAGGGAGGTTCTTTGCACCCACGTACGATGCCGTCCTGCCGCGAGCGGTTGTTGTAGGAGTGCAGCAGTCGCTGTTGCATCTCCGGGCTCGCCTCGTTGTTACTGGCCTACGAGCAAACGATTTCCTGCAACCAGACACTACCGTTCTCAGGCCGGTAGAAGATCCAGTTGTTGGTCCTGGTCAGCTTGGACAGTCCGCAGCTGGACACGTTGCGTCTGCGCCGCCGCGCCAGACAGTGACAGTTCCGCGTAACCGCTGGCTCGCTTGACCAGGTATTGTGCAGGCTCGCACCAGTTTGTGCTCCAAAACTTCGCCACTAGGGCGAGTGTCCTCGACCGGAGCTGCCGCTCCAGGAGCTCCGCCGTCAGGAGGCCGAGGTCTCCGTCGCGATGCGGAGCGCACAAATCCTTCAGGCAGACTCGAGGTCTCTTTGTGCCCACAGGGCGATTCTCAGGCCCTTCGCCCGACTCTTCATACTGCTCGGGGGGGGGGAACAAAAAGAAGGACGCGGAAGAGGGGAACCACGAGCGTGTTTCACACCGGTTCCATGCCACCCGAGGGTGGGTAATTCTTCAAGGTAGAGGTTACCCGGGGAGGCGTCGGCCCTATGAATCCAATAAGGACTCGGAGTCCGTCCCTCTCACGCCTGGGGAGGGATCCTCGGGAATGGAGATCACCTCCACCCTGGTTGTCTCCGAAGGGGAATCCAGAAGGGGAATCCTCCTTCCTTATTCTCTCCGAAGAGACCCTCGGAGGGGCCCGCTCCATTCTTTCTTCTCTGAAGGGAACTCGGAAAGGATCCAATCCTGAAATTTCTTCTCCGGAGGGATTCGCTCCTGTTTTTACTCCTATGAAGAGAATCCAGAAGGGACGCTTCCGAAATTCAGAAGGACGCAGCTTCCCCGGAGGGATCGGCTCGCGTCTCTTCACTCTCTGGAGAGGTGGTGGCAACGCTCCTACCCTATCAGTACGACGCGGAGGGTCCCTCGGAATGGGGGATCCTCTCCTTTACAGCCAGAGGGGAGCTCCCACTCCGTGATTCTTGGAAGGACCCGGAGGTCGACTTCCATTTGTCTCGGCCCTAATCGGGGGCATCCGGTTTGAAACGCTACCAATGCCGCACCCGGATGAATGCAGGCCAGCGAGAGTCATCCTATGGGGTGAACTCGGAACCCACGACGCACTGAGTCGATTCCTTCGGAGTATTCGAACCCACAACGCATGGTGCCATGCGCGGTGACCACTGTAACCACACGACCTCCGACGCGGACCGTTCCGGAAAGAGAAACTCGCCATCCTGGAACGGGCCGATCGCCGACCGTGCCTTCTGGAGCCAGTGGACCACACCTCTGCCGGAGAATAGTCCCCCATGAGTGGTCGTGAGTGGTCTCCAGCAGTCAACCATGCCTTGCCAATGCAGATCTGTGTAACGGATCTGAAAGTAATAAAGACATGGGGCGATGCGAAGACGCGCAATGGTCTTCATAGTGAGACCATCCCTTCTTACCAAGGCTGAAGAATTTCTAATGGTTAACTCTGTTTGAGAAGCGTCTGACATTTGCTTTTCTCCGTCTTCTTCGTTGCCAAGGTGTCAGCAGATCGAGCGTTGCGGAGCAGTGCACGATTCGGGTTGCAAACTTCTCCGCAATGCCCGTGAAGGAAAAGGGACCTCAGATGGGCGGTGAGGAGCCATGCACCAAGTACCGTGACCTACTGGGGAGCCCCACCTCTCGATCCCAGCAACATAGCGGCAGCGACAATGTCGGGGCAACGCCATTTCTTTTCTCCTTCCTATCCCCTTCCCTCCGCTGATTTCCTCTCGTTGCCGGAGCTCACATGGGAGCTCGACTCTCATCACTTCTCTTCGGTTGGGAACTTCATTCTCAAGAACGGTGAGCACCTCTGAAGTCTGCTGGGTGGAGGTACCCAGCAGACTTTGGTTTCCGATGCTCCAACTAGAGAGAGAGTCGCAGGGAGACCAGGGACTACATGCGTGCGAGTCCGAGGAGCACCATTGAAGGAAGACGAAGTACCTCTGTGCAGAAGCGATGACCAAAACTGGAGGTGGCTTCGGGTATCCGTTGGAGGTATACACCAGCACCCCCTGTAGGGCTATTGGTCTCCTACTCTTTGGACCATTAGCCCTGCATCGCGCAGGCCAGCAGCTCATCAATTCAATGAGTGGCAACAGCGGCGAACATTGCTCTGGTGCCAGAGGAGAGGGAAGAGGAAAAATATGGAAAAATTTCTCTGGAAGGAGAGTCCTTCCGGAAGGATCACTCAGCAGGGAACCTTTCGTGGAAGAGGAAGAAGGGAGGAAGGGATGGTGAAGATGATGAAGAGGAAGGGAAGATGAAGAGGAAAGAATGAGGAGAAAGGGAGGGAGATGAAGAGGAAGGGAGATGGAGGAAGGAAGGATGAGGATGAGGAGCGAAAGAATGGATGGAGGTGAGGGGTAGGGGAAGCATGCAGTGACTGCACGAGGAGAGGCAACAAGGAACCAAAGACGAGAAAATAAAGCGAGCTGGGAGCTTCCCAGCCAACGCGAACACAGGGAGGAATCACCAGCATAAGAGCCACTCAACAGAAAAGGAAAAAGCCCATTCTGATTTCGAAGACCATGGGGGCTCTTGGCATCCCGTCAATCCAGCACCCACTAACAAAAATGACTCAAATAGGATTTCTCAAAACGTCATCATACCGCCATAATAAGAACCAGGACTCATGGAAAATTACGAAACGATCGTTCCCGATCCATTCCATGCCAAAATGATACTCACCATCCTCCCACTCATAATTAATGACAGCATTCCTACCACAAATCAAAACACCACATGCACAAGATACCTCCTTCGATCCAGATCTTCAGAGCCCGCAGAATCCGAGGGCGCGGTTTCCTAGGGGGCCCTGACAAAGCAGCGGAAAGAGCGGTATTTCGACACGGGCGTCGAGATTCAGGCACAGACGACGACCTGGTCCGAGATCTTGCTGCTCTTGGAACAAGGGCTGGAGACGTGGGAGGAGAACCGGGAGCTGTTGGGACGGGAGCAACGGGGAATAGGGGGAGCGTGTGGCTATCGAAACGGGACGGGGCCCTTTTCTCCAGAGCGCCTGCATCCTGCCTAGTCTTCCGTTGCCTCTAGGAAGAGAAAGAGGCCTCCTCGCGAAAAGGCGAAATGCGGTCTCCCTCAGAATCTGGAGTCCAGCGCGGCTGGATCTCCGTCGCTCGTGCCAAGATTTCTCACCCAGTCACGCTATTCTATGTAGGCATTCTATGTAGATTATACAAAATAAACCAGTTGCGACTCGTGCCGAGATCGAGCATCCAGTTGGCGGTGGACTCGCTAGGGAGTAGGAGGTGCCGTCCGAGCTTCCTGTTCCGAGCGAGGATGGACACGCAGGTCAGAGAACCTCGAAGGACTCTGTTGGAAGACTTGAAATCGGGATAGCATCTCCGGATGCACATCCGAAGATGTCCATCTGACGAGATGCTGTCCCAACTGTCTCAGTCATTAGTAAATCTCCTTCCAATCCGCTCTGAATCCACCCGAAGACGCGATGCCAATCTTTCGGATGTCTCGTCTACCCTGATCCAGTTCCTGCCCATTCCATTTCTATACGGGTTTGTCCCAAGGTGCGCCCTGCGCAAACTGCGGTTTCTTCCTCGCTCCTTTCGCGATTCGCTGCATCCGCCAAGTGCTGCTCACGCTGATGATGCTTTCATGCGATTCCCAGGGCGCTTGGAAAGAAGCGCTGAGGTTTTCAGAGCGGACAGGAAGCTACTGGTCGCGGCACTTCTTGCAGAAGACTCCACGCCACCCATGACTTGGACAGAATGCCCGACGGATGTCTCGGTGTTTGGGAGGCTCACCACCGTGCACCCCGCGAGATCTGCACACGTGAGAGTGATGCATGCTGCCACTCTGGGTAATGCACTTCCCTTCAAGGGAGTTGGCGGCCCGGATTAGGGCTTCCCGTTCGAGGGGCTCTCCCTGGACGAGAGTCCAGGTAGCGTGCGATGGCACAAATCGAACTCCTCAGGGAACAGAAAGCGGAACAGAAGCACCCGACGCACCTCAAGCAGCAAGCAGATCGGATCCTTCCCACGGTCTCGAACGTTCGAGGAGGAGGAAGAGGAAAGCGCAATTACCAGGAGCGTGATCGTGGAAGGCCGCTCCTTCGTCAAGAACCTTCTCGACCGACCAGCTCCGGGAAGATGGGGCTGGGAAGGAGAGAGAAAGTGATGCTGATCTTACTATCGGTGCCTGAGGTGGGCGCGAGAAGGCCACTACGCATCCTGGTTGAAACGCGCGTGGCGTCTTCGTCTCTGTACCAGGAGGCACGATGACCTGATGTATAGAGTCTCGAAGGCGATGCGTGGATGGCGAGAAATCTTGACCTGCAACCCTAAGACCTCCATCTCAGGCACCGGCGGCGAGTCACATTTCTGGTGCGATGTGACTCGCCTTCAGAAAAGAAACCAAGTCACCACGCTTCGACTCATGCGCTGTACTCGTTCCTCCACAGTAGGGCCCGTCCCGTGCTCGACGAGTCGGCTGGGTCTGGTGTGTAAGTTGCGGATCGAACATGCAGATTGTAGACAACGTGCGCTGATCTGCGAGTGCAGCCAAAGGTCACACCTGGAGTGAACTTACTTTTGCGATTTGACCGCATCCTCGGAGAAGGGAACCCGCGAGAAGACCCGCGTCGGAGGTTTTGTGGTTAAGGCTCCCACGCGTGGTACCATGCGTCGTGGGATCGAATACTCTCGAAGAAACTGATGCCACTGCGTCGTTGGATTCCGAGCTTCTCCTGCAATGGCGCTAATTGGCCGAGACATTCGGGCGTGGCAGCCGGAGGCCCCCGATGAAGGCCGGAACAATGGGAGTCGACCTTCGGGTCCTCCCAGGAATCAAGGAGTGGGAAGTTCCCCCTCCGGTCGTACAACGGAGAACTGCCCCCCACACCGGGGGACCCCTCCGGTTCAAGATGGACCAGGAGCCTTCACAGACACCTCTCCAGTTGTTTAAAGGAGCAGACCCCCCCCTCCTGTTGCGATGGGGACTCTCCGAGTCTCCGCCTCTTCGAGAGTGCAAGGAAGCAAGCGAGAGAGATTCCCCGCGGGAAGCTGCAGCGCCCCTTCTGAGTTTCGGAAGTGTCCTTTCGGAGTTCTCTTCAGAGAAGTGAACAGGAGCGGATCTATTGAGGGTTCCCTCCGGTGAAGAAATTCCTACTAGCGGATCCTTTCCGGGTTCCCTTCGGAGAAAATGAAATGGAGAGGACTACCCTCCCCATTAGGAGGTGTCCCTCCGGAGAGAATGAGGAAGGAGATTCCCTTCGAGGTTCCCCTTCGAAGACAACCAGAATGGGAGGTGCGATCTCCCTCTCCGAGGGGGATCCCTCCCCAAGCGTGAGAGGAACGGACTCCGAGCCTTTCCTGGATTCATAGGGCAGACCCTCCGTCCCGGGGTGCCTCCTAT
Organism: Raillietiella orientalis; assembly: GCA_036172245.1. Taxonomy (NCBI): domain Eukaryota; kingdom Metazoa; phylum Arthropoda; class Ichthyostraca; order Raillietiellida; family Raillietiellidae; genus Raillietiella; species Raillietiella orientalis. The sequence continues at coordinate 1,509,388 of JAYWIR010000016.1, forward strand.
CCTGAAGAATTACACGCCCCCCTGCGGGTTGCCGCAGGTGGAGTGGCGTGGAAAAAAAACATGTGTTTAATGTTTAAAAAGAGCCACGTGCGGCGCGAGGCACGCGACCATCTCTTGAGGTGCTTAGCGAACCAAAAAAAAGAAAACCCGAAAGAAAAAAGCGGGAAGGAAAACAGCGAAGACAGAAGAAAAATAACCCAAGGATTTCCATCATCTTGAAGATGCGAAGGCGTGTCGCCCGTTCAAAAGCGTACCGGCAGCGTGCAAGAAGATGCGAGCAAGATTTATCCATGCTTGTATTTTACAACTGCTGTGCCGGACGGTGCCGATGGCCGGTGACCATGGGAGCCGGCTGCCCTCCCCGCTACTCGAGACTGCGGTCTCTCAAGGGTGTTCCTCTGTCCCGGACGGTAGTCCGACCGATGCCCCCAGTGGTATACCCGCGAGCGGCGGCGGCAGATCTTGGAGGACGCGCTGTCTGCTTGATCAGGGATCTTCCGATGACTTCTCTGCGTGACGGAACCGGCGGCCCCAGTGGTCCTACGACGACGGCCCTGGGTGTGTTCCGGCACTCCTCGGTGTCCTCTGCTCCTGCCCTCCTTCATTCACCTTGCCTCCTCTGCTGTGCCAGCAGAGGATTCGCAGGGATGGAGACGACGTCCGCCTTTTTCCGCCTCCCTCGAACCCTAGACCCGGGCGAGGTCATGGAATGCCTACCGGGAAGGAGCTGATCGGAGGCCGCCATTTTCCACTTTTCCAGCGCCTCTCCCTCGCTTCAGTCTGCCAGTCCGGTAGTCATCTCCCCGTTTCGTGGATGAGGACGTGGTCAAGGGACTCCTCCCACTCCTCACCCCACCCTCCCTACGCGCGCTTACCTTTAGGGAGCTCCCTGGTCATGGACTGCGCTTCCCGGCACGTCGTCTGCAAGCGCAGAAATGGACAGATCCAACAAGATGAGTTGGACTGGTGGGCGCTGGTTAGAAGCTGGGAGGCGGTGTTCCGGCAGGTGCGCGAAGGAAAGGATCACGGGCTCCATCCCTTCTGCTCTCAGGAACCCGCGTCCGCTGGCACCTGGATATCCTGGGATCTCGCCAATCGATGCTTCTCTGCAGAAGCAGCGGCTGCAGGAGCTGGGAGGTCCAGGAGTGCCCTCCGGCTAGCCTTGTTTGCGAGGTCAACGGAGTCAGGAGACAAGGTGCACAAGGTGACGGAGACAAGATTAAGGAAGGAAGCAGTATCGTCCAGCATCCATTGGATGTGTACACTCCGGGAAGTCGCCAAGGTGAGGTTGCATATTCCAGGAGCTTCCAGCATAGCAAAGGTCGCCTTCAGCAAAACCGTGTCCTTGAAAACGACCGTTTCGCAGCACTGGCAGCGAGATCAAGACGCCGATCGCTTCTTCCCCGGTATCCTCGGAGACCAGTTGCCCCGCTGACGCGCCAAGGACACAACCAGCTTGTACACCTCCGACCAACCCTACCGCTGCGACCAAGAGCGGATCCATCCCCGGTGCGACACCGGAAGGTCAGCAAGCCTTGTACAGAAACATCGGAGTGCAACCGAAGAGGCCCGACGCAGAGGCGAAGACGCGCAGCGGTGTCAGCCATCCGGATGCGAGTTCGACGAGAGGCGGCGAAGCCCCTCCTCACCACAGAATGCCTTCGCCCCATCTGTCGCGAGGCAGGTCACAGGCAAGGGTTACTGGAAACGACGGGAAGTGCCGCGAATCCAACCCTTGCATTGCTCAGGAACGAGCGCTTCAGACCACGGACTGTCCCTCGCGCCCCTGGGGAATCCACTAATCGGGTCCAGCGAATGCTGACTCCTTGAGACTATAGGGGAGCTTCAGAGAAAGTCTGGATTTCGGAAAGGTCAGGGTTTACAGTCGCGGTTCTCGGGAGTTGAAACGAGAGCTCCCAGGACGCCCTGGTAAGGGAGCCTGCAAGAAGCGAGGCGGAAGAGCTGCTTATTGCCTCTTCCTAGAATCCGGCGGCGTCGGGTTCTTCGGGAGCTTCCTCGTTGGATCCACAGGTTGTGGCGCCGCCACAGATCAGCACTGCGCCTTCCTCCCTCTCGTCGCCCTTCCGCGTCCAGGTCTGTTGGGCTGCAGATCTCCCGGAAAGAACGTGCAAGAGAAGACGCAGGCACGGATTGATTTCCGTTCAGCCACCACCTCCATCACTCGGGTCTCCATAGCAGCGCGATCCATCATCATCCGGTGCCGTGATGAGCAGAGAGCGCATCCCGTCGGATCTTCCGCCGTGGCCCACACGCGAGACGTGTAGCGCTGACGTGCGCCATCGGCGCTGACTGATGGAGGAGATAGCAGCCTCCGCGGTAATTGCGGGCCGCTCCGTCGTCCCCGGCAACGCGGGAGGAGCGGGCATCCCTCGCGATCCCTGAGAGTGTCAGCTCGGCTGCCATCGCGAGGAGGCGCCACCCTCATTACGCCCCTGGCTGGGCTGCAATTATCCGGGAGATTCCTCGAGGGAAGTTCCCGTCGCTGCTGTGCCACGCAACGTGCCATTAGAGGGGGTGGGGGGGAGAGGAGATCATTTCAGACCGCACCCCCGGCCGGGATAAAAGGGCTGCCGGCATCGGACGTCAGTCATCCCAGCGACCGAGCGGTATGCGACGCGGCACCCACCGGAGGAGCGGGGAAGACTTCCCGGGAGGTGGCGGATCGACCTCCGGGAACACACTCGTGCACGCAGCGCTCCTGGAAGGGCTCCTGTGCCGGCGGCGGGAGCGCGCGCCCGCGGACGAGGGCGAGCTGCCCGCCAGGATGGAGGGCGCTCGTGCGGAGGAGGAGGACCCAGATGCGGCCAGGCAGCAGCACATCCTGCTTCTCGGTGAGACTTTTCGATTCCCAAAGAGGCCTGGGGGTCCAGTCCGTGCTTCTCGGGAGGAGACTTTTGCCCGGAGCAACAGACTGGTGGCGGCGGCAACCCGCTCCCACAGCGTGCAGCAACGCCGGTTCCCGTTGCCTGCGTTCGGAAAGTCCTCGGACGCAGTTCGCTGGGCGATCCGCAGGAGGATCTCGGGATGTAGCACCGGCGACGTCGCGGGCCGCTCGCTCTTCCTCACCCTCCGCGCTCAGTCTTGCGTTTTCGCTCCCTTCGGGAAGAAGAACGGGGGAGAATCGCCTCCTTCCCTTGGGGCAAGGCGTGGATCGCTCCACCCCCTCCCGACACCACATGCGTTCCTCCGCTCCTCGCCGAGAGCCCTCTAGGATTCACCCGTTCGGGCGCGCAGGGCGGCGCGTGCACCTCATCATCTGTTTCCCCATTCCAGAGAAGGTCCAGAACCAAGGGAGGAGTGCGTTCAGGAGGCCACCGTTTCCTAGCGACGGTGCATTCATAACCGAGAAGGAAGCCAAGGTACGGGAAGGCGCAGGTGGGGGTAGGGGGGCGTTTCCGCCGTCTTTTTCGCGCCCTCATCTCCAGACGAATCCCTCTCTCCCCCTTCCGGGGTGAAACTGACCCCGCTGACCTCATCCACCGCCGGTCGGGGGGGGGGGGGGAGACCACCTTGGGATTCCTTCCGACTCCCTGCCACTGTGAGGGAGGACTGCAAGACGGTCGCCCGGGTGACCCTTCCCCTCCGAGCCCTCCCAGGTGTCTGGGAAAGCGGGCAGGAGGGGAGTGTCCCGGACCTCGGAGGAAGGGAGTGAATCGCGCGCTTTCGGTTCGTCACGTGGCCGCAGCTTTCATGTCCGGCGGGATCACGCGAGCGGATGCCGCGCTTCCCGACTGAACCAGCCGGAGGTCGAATCGGCACCGGCGAGAGACCTGGTGGAGGTCGCCAGCGGGAGATCCTGCTCGCCCTCTGGCAGTCGGAAGCGAGAGGCATCCCCACTGCCTCGCAGAGGGCTGCGTCGTCTCTGGGGCGATCCTCCCTCTGGCAGCAGATGGAGCCGGAACGGGTGGGCGGATCCGCGCTCGGCAAGCCCCGGAACTTCCAGCTGAAAAGGGAAGGTGCTACCGGCTCAGGGAAAAGCCGTAGGTGGTTTCGAGGTTGGGGATCTGCAGTGATTTGGACGCGCAGGTGGGTCGCGGAAGGCAGGGCGGAAGGCGGAGCCACACCACCTGGTGGCTGCCGACCACAACACCCCTCCCACGTCTCACTCGGTGAGAGAAAGGGTGGGGGCAGGGAGGCAGCCGACAAACGAAGCGATCCAGAGATGACCTCTGCCTGTCCTCAAACTTCGAAAGGGTCAGCAGTCCTTCCTGCTACATTGCTGAAAAACGGATCCACGAGCGCCACTGGTGGGCCACTTTTGGTGGGTGGACTCGGCGCTGCGGGAGAAGCGCCCGGAGCAATCCTCCCTGGCGAATCGAGCGGAAAGCGCCGGTTGCCGTGGGTGGCGGGAGGGCAGCCGCTCGGAAGTGCCGCAGGCAGTTCTCCCGCTGAGCACTTCCTGCCCGCCGGGGGCGTTCGAGCGTCCTCCCTTCCCGAAACGCTGTCATTCCTGGAAAAGCAAGTCAGCGTAGGCTGCCGTCCCCCGGGTGCAACGAGCTCCCATCTTCCTCCTTCCCCCCGCATATGTTACGCCCCAAGAGTGAGAGCAGGGAAAACCGAAGGTCCCCAGCATCCGGAGGGTGTCGGATCAAGATCTCAGGGTGCACCGAGTGTGCGTGCGCGGGCCGGTGTCTCAAGGTGTCCTCGCTGCGGCTCGCCCACTTCTTCCTCTTGATGAGACTCCGCGATCTCCATCCAATTCCCGTCTACTCCTCTCTTCCTAGTCCTCGACTTTCCTCCACGCGGGACCCCTATGTGGGAGAGGAAGCGACCGGCGTTATTCCCACGGAATCACCCTCGTCCGAGATTCGTCTTTGAAGGCACTACCTGCAACCGGTGTGGCGAGTGTGGGGCGTACATCTCGCTCCGCCGCTCAGGCCGTGACCTGAGCTGCATCCGAGCGGATGCCCGTCGCGAAGACCTCCCCACACCCGAAGGACGGGTCTCCCGCTGAAGGGAAGCAGGATCTCCAGAGTGTACAGTCCTCCTTTGTCTGGAAGATCCTCGGCGTCTCCGAGGGCACCGGCTCCTCCTCTCCAGTGCCTGCCGGCCTGGTGCTTTCCGGGAGCCCAGAGGCACCAAACTCTCAGTCGGGCCGTTATTCGAAGACTAGGTCGCAGCTCCCGATGCTCTTCCGCAGGGAGTGCGAGCCGGAATCCTGCAGAGGAGGGTCCCAAGGAGGAGGGAAGCCTTCTGTGCATTTCCAGGGGTGCCGAACCACTGCGTTCTCGCTACGCATGGTCTCTTTCATGGTGCTGCCATCTCTCAACGATCTGCCGAACCGCCGCGTTCGCTTCCTGCGCCCGCTGTTGCTCTCCACTGCTCTCTCGCTGCATCTTGCCCAATGTTTCCTTGGCAACTTCGGACCCTCTCTTCTGCAGCGTTCAATCCGAAACGGTCCTTCGCGAAGAGAATTCCCAGGAGGCTCCCCTCGTTGCAAAGAGTCTCTGGGCAGGGAAACGGTCCGCAGCGGCTGGTTGCCGGTCTCACGAGGCGGGGTCACCTCGCATGCAGGGAGCGGTCCTCGTGTTCTCCGTTTCGACTGCAATCCACGCCCTCTAGACTCGGTCCTGACCCAGGCGGGCTCTCCAGGAACCTTCTCTCCCCTCACTCTTCCTATTTTTCTTTTTTTTTTGGCACCAGAAATCCCGGCCGGCTGCGCATAGAACGGGAGCGAAGTTTCTCCTCGGTATGGAAAGTCTCGATCCCAGAACACGCCGTGCATGGACTGCAGGCCCCTGGAATGCCTCCAGAGCCTCAAGGGATCCTCCTGCTCTTCGCACCTCGTTTCCGCTCTATTCCGCCCGCTTCCGCGGGAGAAAAGCTGACCGGCAAGCTGAACACCAACAACTTTCTCCCCACATCCGAGGAGGCTGCAAAGAAATCTTCTGCAAAGAAAGTGAGGATCTGGTTGCCCTTCTCTCGCCACCGTCTTTCTTCTCGATGTCTTCCCTGATAGAGGAGCGAAACTCCCGAGGTCTGCTGCGGTTAAGCCTTTCTAACAGAGGATTCTTCTTCTTGTCCATGCTCATTGTTTTCAAAGCACTCGAAGAAAGGCAACAGTGGGGAGTGTATGTGTGGGGGGGAGTTACCTTCTCTGAGATCCACCCGGCCTCTTCATCTCCTCTTCCTGCCGACCCCGCTCCTCCAGGATCCAGGCGACCCTGGAGATCTGCTGCTTCCAGGGTAGCCAGGTTCCGGGTACTGGCCCAGCTTACGCTTCGAGTGTACGTCTTGGGGCACCGCACGCTTGGGCACACATCGTTCCTCCCTTGGTGAGCCTCTCCCGTCTCCTAACAGCCTTGAACTTTCCACGTTGCCACTTTCCTGATCCCACGTGTCGAAGGATTCCGCACAAAGCAGAGTGCACATCGATGCAGGTGGTCTTCCAGCGACGAGAAGGACAGCCGACGCTCACCCCCCTCCTCTCCCTCGTCTTCTCTTGAGCCCACGCTGGTGTTCTCTTCGCTCTTCGATCTCCGTAAAAGCATCGCATCTCTTTCTAGAGTGGGCTGGTTCTTGAGGTCGTCATCGGTTCTCCGATGTCTCTTCCCGCTGAGGTGTTTTCCGCTGAGCCCTAGATGCTTCCGCAAGAGTGTCTCCTTCTACCTTGTTGCCAGGGATACAGTCCAGCTGGGGATGGGAGCGCTGGCTTTGCCCTTTAAAAGAACATCTGATCCCGTGAATGTCCTGGGACTGGGGAAGCATCCTGCTTGACGCCATCCTTTCCCTTGTGCTCTTCAGACGATAAGACGTGCCCTTCAGGCTGCCGGCGGCCGTTTTGTCACCCGAGAATTTTCTTCGTCAGGAAACCTCGGAAGGTCTCGTTGTCGCTGCTTTATTGGCTTTCGGGGTCACCGAGCCTGCAAAGTTGGCTCTTAGGTTGCCGCTTCTGGCGCTGTTCCTTCGTCCATCACACCTGAAATTCTTCCCGGACTTCGTGCTGCACTCGGCAGCCTCGAATCTGCGTTCTGGCTTGTCCCTATCTTCGGTCTCTGCTCTCACAGGATGCAGATTTCCAGCCAACACGTATCCGCGCCGAGGTGGCATCGTGCCTCGGACGGACTTTCTTTGTCCCCCTCGAAGGAAGAGGGAGGGATGGTGGAGCATTGGCACTCTGCCTCCAATGGCAGACCAAAGAGGCCACGGACCAAAAGAGTGGCGTCCACCTCGGTCCGCAGACAAAGGACGGCCTTCCCAGAATCCGCGCTGCTTGCTCGAGAGCGCACGCGGCAGGAACCGACCGCCCGAGCTCTCCTCCCGCGACGGTAGGGACGGTCTGATCGACTTCCTCAGCCCCGCCCTTCCTGCCCTTCTTGTTCCGAGATCGGTCGCGCCGCCATTCGAGCCGCAGCGATCTTTCATGGCGGCCGCGTTTTCCGGTGCGCAAGTCTCAGTGTTTGTCGTCACGCACCGTTGTTGCCACGGCTCTTCCGTTCTCTCGGAAACTCCGATCTCCTCATCCCTTCGGTGGCGATGCGAGTATCCTTCAAGGAAGAGAGAGATGGGCCTCATCATGAGAGAGAGAGAAAGTGATGACGCTGCCTGTATCCATGAGACAAGTTGCCCGGAGGCAATTTTGCGCACACTCCACAAGGAGCAGTCACTTGAGGAAATGAGACCCGAGGAGGATGTGGTGTGGCAAGTTACCGAAGCATGGAGAGAGAAAAGGGCTCGTACCAGCAGCCCGCCGGGAAGGCCTCCAGGTGCAAGAAAGGGTGCTGTCCGCCCGCTGCTGTCCTCTACTGGGATGTTCCTCCAGTCTTTTCGCAGTGGTTCCCAGTTCTTAGGAAAAAAAACACACATACAATAAAAAAGAGGTGCCCATATGCAAAAAACCGTGAAGAATTTTCCCTGTCTGGACCCTTCTGCGGTTCCAGGAGACTGCTCCTCGGAGATTTCTTGGTACGAGCCGTGACGTGGTGAAGGTCCCCGGGCAGAAAAAACGGCCGTTCAATGATCGGATGCGAGAGGCAATGGCTTTTCTAGAACCACTTCTCTTCCCCCTCGCTGCAAGGAATCTCGGGATACTGCCTGTGGCCTCCCTCGGCTTCTCTCCGAATCGTTCCGGGTCCGCCCGCTCCGCCGGTGCTCACAGGTCGATGGACAGAGTGGGCGCATGCGTTGAAGAGCGAGGGATTCCCCGGGGTGCGCTTAGCTACTCCTAGGATGAAGTGGTCAAGGAACCGCCGTTTTCTCTTTGTTCCGTGTCCTGGGGCTCTGCTTGCCCCCTCAGGATAAGCGGTCCTGCTTTCTTCGACGGGATGTGTCGAACCAAGATGGCGGCTTTCCTTCCGCCCTATTCAAGGCAGTAGCCATCGAAACGCCCAAGTGGTTACCCTGCATGGAGTTCACTCAGCTGTGGAGGGGGGCGCTGGAGATGGCAGTGCCCGGGATAGCAAGGTAAGCGCTCCTGGTGCCCCAACGCGGCCTTGGAGAGCAGGGCACGGCTGTAGGGTTGCATGGGCGCCCGGTAGCGAGCCGCTTTGTTTCGCCGCTTCCCGAATCTTCCTCCGTGGAATTGCCGCGTCGTATCCTCAACAGGCTTCCGTGGGTGAGTCCATTCTTGCGGACGGGGTCGCCTCGCGGGAAGTGGCTAGGGTGATCCGAGAAGGATTGCTGACAGGAGGGCGGCGCAGTGATGCGGACGAGCCAGCGGTGGGCGTCAGGGTTTTCGAGGATTTCTGCTTTTGGCGAATGCAAGGGCGCGGGATCCGGGTCCAAGAGGCGATGCTCCAGTGGGGTTCGAACAGCCGCGCCCAGACCCTTCCTTCTTGGTCAGGCCCCGTAGGACGGGGCCTGCCCGGCAGGACCGAGTGGTCTCGTTCGACGTGGTCTTTGGGAGAGAGCGGGAGAGGAAGGAGGGAGCACGGACAAGTGAGGCAGGCTGCGACCTAATAGACCCCGGACCCAGGAACTGCTGCTTCCTTCTGGGGTTCCCCGCTACGACTCTCAGGAACCGCCCACCTCTTCGGAGCGTTCCTCGACGATGCCATCATCGCGTACAGGGGGGCGATACGGTCAGCGTCGCGCCGAGGGTACATGCCACCAAGTGATCCGAGTCGAGGGTTGTTTGGATGACGAATGGACGCAGTCCGTTCCTCTCCTTCCTCTCCCTGGGTGTCTCCGAAGAGAGCCTCTTCCTCGTTCTCTCCGGAGGGATCTACCGGAGGAGGTCGCTGCTCGTTTCCTCCTCCGAGGGGATCTCTCCCTGAGAGAACGAGGAGCTTTTGACGCTCCGGAGAGGCAACCCCCGGAAGGGGTGTCGCTCAGCTACATGGGAACGCTGCGAGGTAACTCCCTTCTCCTGAGAGGAGGGGAGGGGTGGATCGGCTCGACTTGCACGACTGGAAGGGGGGAGGGGAACCACGAAGGTAACAGTGATTCCTGGAAGGATCCCCCCTGTGGGTCGACTTGTGATCCCGGACAGGAAACGGCGGCATCAAGTCGAGTCGCTCACCGCAAGGCATCCTGGTCGCCACGCCCAGCGCTGGAAGGCATCGAGCCCCGGATCACCCCCCCCTCTGATGCTTTCGGCTCGCAGTCGGACTCATTTGCGAGGCGCGACTCGACCAGCGCCGCCTGCCGAGGGTCGCCATCCGCCAGGAGCGACCCCAATCGCCTATGCAGGAGCTGCGAACGTGGTGGGGGATCTCTGGGTCATCGCCTCTCAGAAAATGAGCCAACAGCCATAGCGGTCGCGAAGAGACAAAACGATGTTGCCAATCCTGAGCCACTGGGGGATCGGCAACCTCCACGCAGGCAACGCCGGGACAGAGAGGAAGCTCCTCGGAGTGCTCCGAGGGAACCGTCCTGGACATCCCTCGACCGCGCTGGGGGAGACAGGGCAGGAGAGGGGGAGCGAAAGCGTCATGAGGAAGACCCCCTCTGGAAAAGGAGTGACTGCAACAACAGGAGCCATCCCAGCAGGGCATCTCGGGATCCGGGAAAATGTCGAGGAAATCGGGAACTTCCATGAAGCAAACGAATGCTCATCAGGAAAGAGATGGACTGGCTGAGGCCTTGAAGAAGCAGCTCCAGGGACACCGGTGCGGCGCACTTGTGCCTCGGAAACCGGATACCCCCGTTTCCTGTCCGGGATCACAAGTCGACCCACAGGGGGGATCCTTCCAGGAATCACTGTTACCTTCGTGGTTCCCCTCCCCCCTTCCAGTCGTGCAAGTCGAGCCGATCCACCCCTCCCCTCCTCTCAGGAGAAGGGAGTTACCTCGCAGCGTTCCCATGTAGCTGAGCGACACCCCTTCCGGGGGTTGCCTCTCCGGAGCGTCAAAAGCTCCTCGTTCCCTCAGGGAGAGATCCCCTCGGAGGAGGAAACGAGCAGCGACCTCCTCCGGTAGATCCCTCCGGAGAGAACGAGGAAGAGGCTCTCTTCGGAGACACCCAGGGAGAGGAAGGAGAGGAACGGACTGCGTCCATTCGTCATCCAAACAACCCTCGACTCGGATCACTTGGTGGCATGTACCCTCGGCGCGACGCTGACCGTATCGCCCCCCTGTACGCGATGATGGCATCGTCGAGGAACGCTCCGAAGAGGTGGGCGGTTCCTGAGAGTCGTAGCGGGGAACCCCAGAAGGAAGCAGCAGTTCCTGGGTCCGGGGTCTATTAGGTCGCAGCCTGCCTCACTTGTCCGTGCTCCCTCCTTCCTCTCCCGCTCTCTCCCAAAGACCACGTCGAACGAGACCACTCGGTCCTGCCGGGCAGGCCCCGTCCTACCGAAGCTAGAGAAGGAGGAACATTCCAACTTTGAAGAAACGAGCGCCCAAGGGGCCGCCTGGGGCCGCAGGAGCGGAGAAATCCGGAGACTTCCTCTGCGCCGAATTGCTCAGACTGGAAGGTCCTCTGGCATTCCGGACCATCTGCCGCAACTCACGCGAGAGCTTCCGTCCGCCGTTTCGGCAGCATCGGGAAGGGTGGCGGATCCCAGCTCTCCCGCCCGCGGTCATCCAAGCTTGGTGCACCACGGCTCCCTACTTCGGAACGGTGCCTCGTCAGAGGCGCACCGTCGCGTATTCCCCCGAGGCACCCAATTCAATGATCCAGGTTCCTGACATCATTGTCGGGGCCACGTGGATGATGCCGACGTGGACGATGGTAACTCCCTCTGTTTTCTGGCAAGTCGCGTGGGATTCTCCGAAAGAAGGCGACTCTCGGTCGTCCGATCAGGACAGACCGCCGATGATGCGTGCCCACGAGAGCAAAAGGCATCTTCTCACAGTCCCCTTCTAAACTCATGCTCGAGGACACAGACAGAATGGTCAGCTCCCATCACACCCCAAATCAGACGAGGTCGACAAAGAATGTTCAGCCAGGGTTTGCTCCCTTTCGATGCGAAACGGATGCTGGAGAATCGATTCTTGAACGACTCTGGTCCAACGGCAATTCCTTCATCCGCGTTGCAATCCTCATTTCTTCTGCTGGAGTCCTTGCGATCTGCGAACCTGCGGTGTGGACGCGAAGACTCGAGTCTCCCGAGACGAAACCCTCAAAGCGCACACAGTTGGCTACTGATGCTAAGGGCCAGTGTGCCGTGTTTCTATGGCAGAGAACTGAAGTTATCCTCTAGAAGGCTTCGTTGTCTCTGGCTTTGCCCAAAGCACGAGAGTGGTTCTTGCTCGTAGAACGAGGATTTTGAGATCGGTGGAAGGTGTGGCGGTAAGTGCAAAGAGCGGGTATCCAGCACTGGGAATGCACCTGGTCGTCCATCTCAGCGGCGTATTAAGCAAGACCAAGGAAAAAAAGGGGACCCATTCGGGCAAGTGAATGGACCAACGACCTCGAGGAGTTTCCTTTGAAGAGCGAGCATCTTTCCTCAGTAACAACAGCTGAGGAACTTGCCTCAATGGATGCCAAGCAACTCATCCGTCATTGAGCAAAGCATCTTTCTTCCTCCTGAAAGGGAAGGGAAGGACTCAGAGTCACGTACGCTGCTTTCGAACATCAAATCTTCCTTGTTTCCCAAAAGACCTTGCAATTTTCTGGCCTATTTGGTTCCTCGAATGATCCGAAAGCAGCTCTTGGAATGAACTTTTTCTTTCAACTGTCGATCGTCCCAAACGGCAAGCTAAGGTTACCTTCGAAATTATCTGGACCCATTCCCATTGCCGATAGGGTTCCATTACCAAATTTTTTACAAACAAATGGAGAAAATTATCTCGCCACCAACCGAGGTATTGCTAAACAAAAGATTGGGAGGGGATGGGGAGGAGAATCACAGAATTTCAGTCTCGAATCTAAAGATAGAATCGAATGGACCGAAGGAAGAATGAGTCTCGAAGTTCTTGAAGCATCAGATGAAGAGAACATCAATATTTCGAAGAATACTAGACAAAGAAGATTCGCAGTCAGGATGCTGGAAGATGATTCCACAGCCGAAAGAGAAGCCGAGTTTTGTGAGCCACGAGGCAGGCAAAGAGGACTCGGTACCAGTCGGTTTCAAAGCGAAGATCTCCCAAGCAACCGTGCTGAAATCACCCAATCAAGAGAATGACGGCATGACAACCTTGGACGCTATTATAAACTGCACCCTCCAAGGAACAGAAGATGCACTTCGAAAAATACTGGAACCACGAATCGCACCCTCCAAACATGTACTGAATGGCTTAGAAAATCAACAGAGGTGCGAAGACCGAATTCAAAAGAACATCGCATTCTTCTTCATTCGCTGCTTGAAAACTTTTTCTGGCCCCGAATGGGCTTCTCTCGACTCGGGTCGACAAGGCAACGCCGAATCATGGAGACGGACAGTCCGTGCTTGCTGCACTTATCAACAACAGTAGGCGGGCTTGGATTATAAGAACCAGGAAACGCACACGAAAGAAGCTGGGCGTCCAGGAATCGAGGCATAACGAATTCTTGTCATCTGTCTAGGCACCAACCGTTTACCAAGTCCTCGAGCTGAATCGCCAACGAAAAAGATTCTCAGCAATCAGATCTCGAGGCTGACTTTTCGGTCCCCATGGTCACACCGAAAGCGTCCAACCCTTTGGCAGCACTCATTTGTTTCCACGTGACCAGTTATCGACGTCCATTTGACTTCCCACGAATCCGTAGGGAAGCGCGCCTCCGTCAGCACCATCAAGCCCCTCGTTGCCTGCCGGTGAGGTGGTAGCATGACATCACGAAAGGAACTCGAGCTGTTCCCTCTTGGAAGGCGCACGATATCTTGGTGAAGTTTATTCGGTTTGCGCGAAATACGTGCTCGAAGGTGCGAGTCATCCTCATGCTGACGGTAGAGGAAACAGAAATTTGAGCCGAAATCATGATAGATCTCCAGGCGGCCCTCCCATTCACATGGTGCTTTTGAGTCAGAGGCCAAACTGCTCTTAGCTAAGAGGAAGGCAAAACTTCAGTGCTGAAAATAAGCTCGAGTTTAAGAATGAATGAACTGAACTCCACAAGGATGTGGTACGTTGGCAACTGATATCAACATCGTCCTCCGCATCATTTTCTAACGATGCAGGTGATCTTTTTTTTTTTTTTTTATTGGTGTTTTAGTTATGGCATTTAAGATCTAATCAAGCGATGCTGCCGAACCAAGTTGAAATCCGGATGAAGAGAACCTTCTACCTGCTAAGACCAAATCCTTTTCCATATCTGGTTGCGATGGACGGCAACCCATCGGTAAACACATCAACGTTATACCCTAACAAGCTAAAGATGCAGGCAGCCCCAACTTGTTCTGAGCAGTAAAAGCGTTTGCAACAGTTGATAGGATGAACTTATTGCTCTGGTTTCAATCCGAGCGGTGCATTATGGACCAAGCACCTCGCCGTTTCTAGTTTTAATAGCTAACAAAAGTGAAGAGAACGGTTTCTTGATCCTTGAGAGCTAAAACATGCTTGGGAATAGTTCAAACATCTGGCAAAACTCTGGTAGATGTCAAAGATATCGCCACTGTGCTGAAAAGAAGTGAACTTTGGCTTTTCTAAAGCAAGCCAATGCTTATCTTTGAAAATCAATCTTTGGATGAAACAACTGTTCAAGTCATTTCTAGCTGGAGCTTCACACCAAAATTGGCAAAGAGAGCTGAGAGAGAGAGAGGGAGAAAAAAAGGAAGCTGTCTTTTTTTTCTGATTTGTTACCTGTACACTCACTCTTGAAAGCAGAAATGGCACACCACCAGCCAAAGCAACAAAATAAGCACGAAATGAGCTAACAGTTTGTTAAGTTCCTTTAAGATCATTTATGTATTTTGGGCTCACTCATAAAATCATTCTTGCACTTGATAGAGAGTAAATAGAATATTTCGATCTCGTGTTGGATCGTCTTCCACTTCACCTATCCTACTGGCTATTCAGAAAGTAACAATTTAATAGCCGTACATACTTATCCTACTTAATAACCCATTAATAATTAATTATGGGTCATTTCGAATAATTTGGAGGGCACACCATTTTAACGAATCGCTCAGTCTGTTAAATAAACGGAACAATCATTTCCGCTTTCAAAGCCCTGACTCGCACTTTGCCGTCTGTCTCGCCACTTCAAGGTAGCAAACTGCTAACGTGCTGCCATCTCCGGTTGCATCCTCTAAGTTCCGCATGAGTGCCCGCCGCAGTAACTTGCTTACTTGGAAAATTTCACGAGACCCTGTGACATTCTCGGTAGCACAGCGGTCAGTATTTTTCTTGCCATGCGGGAGACCGGGATTCGATCCCCTGCAGACGCGGAGGACTTTGCTTTCTCATTCCTTCGTTGATGGAAGATTGTTAGCATACTCCACGGTTGCGCCCATCCCCTCGTGGTTGCTGGGTGGATGGCGACGGAGCTCTTTCTAAGCCTATGATACCAAATCGTTCAGTCTCTCTCACAAAGCAGTCGTCTACAAAAGTGGGTAGACAGGAGAGCTATTGTTCTTTTCTGGGCGTAGATACTTCAGCTCTCGCCGAGCGCATCGTCTCGAGTCTGCGGAAAGTGAGTGCGGTTTCTCATTCTCCCCATCAGCGCGAACAACACATCGCACCAAGGCACTTCGGTTAATCTCGGTAGAGATTCTGACTGTCTCTGCTTGGCTCCCACTCTGACCACCAAGGAAGAATTGCGCGAACCAGCTCAGCGGAAGTGGCCCCGCTCCGCAGCAGCAGCCCTCGCCAGTCTCGCTCCTCCTACCAGTGGAAAGCCGGCTCCGTTTCGAGAAACCAGCCGCGCACGAGTAGAAGAGTGAGCCCCAGGAGCCCTACCTGTAGTGGACCCCGTAAGACGACAACGAAGTAGGGGGACGCGTTCGCTGTCTCGCCAATTCGTCTTCCGCGGAGGGTCCACCACGGGCGCTGATTCTCTTTCAAAGGGAGGAGAAAGGGAGCAACTTTGGCTCCAACGTTTACGCCAGAGGAAGAGGGAAAGCTCACCAGCCTTCTGAAGGAGAGGTAAAAAAGGAAGAGAAGAGAAAGAGGAAGGAAGGAAGAGGAGGCAACCGAAGTGAGGAGGAAGATGCTTCAAGAGGCTTGGTTCATTACATTCGCTGCTCACCCTTCCAGTTCGAACCTCTGCGACGGGAACCATTAAGACTGGTGACGTGGCACGTAGAACGTACGGGTTGAATTTGCTGGTGATGGGTTGATGGCTCCAAAGCTCTGGAGGCCATCATCAACGGATGGCCATCACTAGGCTATCCCGTCTGCGTGAGCTGATCGGATGGACTGCGAAGATCGACCTAATAGGGTCTTCCCAATCGAGAGAGTGTTTCGGTCCGCGGACAAAGCTCAGACACGCATGTGAGAGTGCACGTTCCTTCCTTCCTTCCCTATCTCTTGCGCCCGTACCTATTGGAACAAGGCTCTGGAAAATGACGCTTCCAGCCTCGGAAGCTGCGGCGTGAAGGCAAACAGCAGCGCAGTGAGATGTTCCGGCGAGGATGCAGTTACCGTTTCCGGGGGAGGGAGCTGAGGTCGGGAGAGACGGGGAAGGGTGCTGGGGAGCACATCACCAACGGTGGCACATGAGGTGGAACCGGTCGTGGCAGCGCTCTACGGCGCTAACGGAGAGTGCCTTTAGACACTCTCCTAGCCGCTTGTATCGCCTCAGCGAGTGATTCCGTCACAGCCCCTCCCTTCTTTCCCCCCCTTGCGGTGAGAAGGTTCTCGGCAGAGAGGTTAGGAAACCTTCGGGAGCCAATGGTCGAGGTGGGTCCCCGTAGAGCCATCGGCGGACAGCCACCCGCAAGGAGTGAGTTCGCTCCCTTTCTCTTTCTTCCTCCCTCTCCAGAGGCAGGAAACTCCTTTGTCAGTAGTCAGCTCTTCCCCACGGTCCCTGCAGCTCAGCTTTTCCTGGTCGTTTCGCGGGCGCCCGTTCTTCTCTTTCCATCTTCTTCTGCTGGAGGTCTCAATCCATCGAACTCCATCAAACGGCGCCCTCTGGAGGCTGAGTGCGTCGCCTCCGTCTCCTCCCGCTGTGTCCCAAGCAGCAGGAGATCCAGGTGGATCGGGAAGGAGAGATGTGCTCGCTATTTTTAGAGCGCCACTGGCTCCCATGGCATCCCCCAAAGAAAAGATCTGCTTCTCGCCGGAGGACGCATCTGGCGGAGCTCACGAAGAGGAACCCGCGAGAGCGAAAACCCTGGGAGAGAGGGAAAGAAGTCGGGGGAGGGAGGGAGAGCGCTCAGGAAGACGGACTGGGACGCTGCTGCCCTCTGCAGGAGTGCGCGGAAACGCGCCAGACGGTTGAGCGCGCGACGAGGCGACGGGAGTTGAGGGCGATCCCAGCGACGGCGGGCAGAGGCAGGGAGCTCATCTCGAGAGAACCGTCGGGTGGAGGGAGGCGCGCGCTCCACTTGTGAGAGGGGAGCAGCCGAAGAGTGAAGAGGAAGGGAGGGAAGAACGCGCTCTCTCTCCTGAGAGCACGGGAGATGATGAGGGCGTCGAGAGGCGGAGGCGAAAGGAGCGACCGTCCAAGCAACGTCGGGATTCCCTCTTCCGGGAGACGAGGGTTTGGATATGCCTCTGTCGCCACTCGTTCTCTTTCCAGGAGCTGCGTCTCGTGTGCTTCGGACCTCAAGTTTCCAGGGTTCCTGAATGGCTGAAGTACGGTTTCCTGTTCCGGGAGGATTCATCGCCACTCTCGTATGGGCTTCTGGCTCCAAGGACGCCCGCCCGGGGCCTGCTATCGATGGTCCAGGCCTACTTCTTGAAGCATCTGCTCTTCGGCAGAGATTTTCCGGGATCCAAAGGAAGGGAGCCGTAAGAACTGCAAGGGGAAAAGGGGAAAGGGAGGAAGGGGAGAAGGAATCAGTGGTAGAAGGTGAGGCACACTCCAAGCTTCCCGCTGGCGGGCGCCGTGCCTTTGGGCTTCGGGAGCAAAAGAACAAATGCAAGAAGCGGGGAGAGATAAGGAGCGCAGAATCGGTGTCCCTTCCCCTTTCTCCGTGACAGGGGGAGGAGAATTTAGCCAGGGAGGCTCCGCAAGACCTTGGAATGCTAGAATGGGGGTGGGGAAGAGGTAGGAGTGGGTTGAAGGGGAAGGAACGCACGCTTGCCGTTCCTTCGTTTCGCTCTGCAACGCGACATCAGCTCGTTGGGGGTCCTCATCTTGTGAAATAGTGCCTAGGAAACGCTCCAGAAGCAGAGTGCAGCAGCAGCAATAACAGGAAAAAAGAACAAGGCGCAGAAGAGAAGATGAAGAAGAACGGATGAGGAGGAGGAAGGGAGGAAAGAAGAAGAAAGGAAGGGGGAGGAGAAAACTCCAAAAGAAAAGAACGGAGTTCCACTGGCACGGTCCGCACACCAACTCAAGGGAACGTCGCTTTTCCTTCCTCGTCTCGAAAGCCCCCCCTCGCAGAAGGTCCGCGTCCTCTCTCGCTTTTCCCTTATCGAGACAAGAGGTAAATCTGTCAGAGAAGGAAGAGTCGAAAGAAACGTATGTTGGCAACTTCCGATTGCATACGAATCAGGGGTGGCCAGAGACACAGCCACGGGGTCTCGGGGTGCTCCAGAAGGAAGGCGTTTTGGGCGCCTCCGGCTCCAGATCTGCTGCGTCGACGTGTTCCCCGTGTTTTCCTGGCCGGGGTCTCTGCGCCTCGTCAGAGCGCGGATCCCCTTCTGCTGCTGGTCCCCCGTGGAAGGGCAACCAGCGGCGATCACTGTGAGATGCCGCATTTGGGCGGACGCGCCATCTAACAATCATCGGCATTGCGTCGATGACACTCCGCGCACTCGGCGATCGGCGGACAGAAGAGAGGTGAACGCCATCTCCGCCCATTCCCCTGCAATGTGCCACGAGGAGACCGCCGGGACGGCAACAGACCTGTCCGATAGCGGCTGGCGGCAAGGCACTTTGGTTTCAAGAGCGTCCCGCCAATCCTTTTTCCGAAGCATCTGCGTTCCTCCTCACCTTTTCTCTCGAGTGGTGCTTCTCGAGAGAGAAGGACCGCGCCTTCCGAGACAAATTACCCTGCAGGCGCCGCCATCCAAGAAGGTTCGCGTGCCGCTGCGTGAAATGGGGTGCCCAGGAGCGAAGGATATGATTGGAGTGGTCCAAATGCTCGTCTCCGCCTCACGAACATCGATCTCGGGCTGCCATCACTGGCACCGCGCTGAAGAAGGGTCGTGAGCGTGACCTCTTGAAGCCGAGCACCTCCTCCGGCACGATCCCACCCCATAAAAGGGCACGCACCGGCTCTTCGAATCCGCGTCCCTTTCGCAGCACCATGTCCACGCCATCGAATTTTTTTGGAAGCGCCTAGGATGAGCAGGAGGAGGGAAAGTGGTAGCCTTCGCGTCGCTCCCTCTTTTCCATGGTTGCTAGATCGCAAAACCGCGCGCCTATTGTCCCCGGGGAACTCATCCTCGCAGCGCAGAGCTACTCCGCTGCCATCCCCCGTCGTCTGCTCCACTCGTTGGTCCATTCTGGGTCTTCTCTGTTCCCCTTCGCACAAGCATCTCTCTCCCTCCTTCTCTCGCTGACAATGTTTCGTGTTGCACACGATGGCCTTGCAGGGCAGGAAACGTTCTAGTGCTTTCCTGCTTAGAAGGCGATCCTTCCTTCCATTCCTGCAGAGTTCATCCTGAAAGGAGCACACCGCGGACAGGAAGGGTTTTCCTCTTTTCTTCTGGTTCTCAAGAAGTCCTGAAGAACCGCTCGCTTCCTCAGGAGGGCTTCGGAAAGAATTAACGATGCCGCCACATGGAAGGCCACAAAGCTCTTTAACGCCAATGTGTTAATGGTGCTGGTGGCTCAGCTAGGGGTAACCCCGTAGAGACCACCCAATCAATCCAGGAAGGCTCCGAAGGAAGGAGTCTATTCCTCTCTTACTCCTGGGAATCTCTTCCTTATTTTTTCCGGAGGGAACCCGGAGAAGAAATTTCCTCTCTTTGTTTCCTACTCTGAAGAGAACTCCGAAGTAACGCTTCCCATTTTTTTCTGAAGGGCTCTCCCCGAAGGGAGAAGCGCGCTTCCGGCACTCTGAAGAGGAACCCCCGAAAGGGGTGAATCAGCTCCATGGAACGCAATGGGGATCCCCCTGCAGGGAGGCACCGGCTCCATTTTTCACAACTGAAGTTCCGGAATTCCAGAAAGGGTCCCAGAGGGTCGACTTCCAGTCCCGGCCAGTCAGCAGGAGCATCCGGGGGATTCTGGCTTTCACCGTTCCGCATTTCCCCGTGGGCCATCCTGCGGGGGGGAAATCGAAACCCACGACGCACCCCGCGTATTCTGGGCGTCGATCCCCCACGTGGGAATTCGAACGACGTTGGGTGCGAAGCGAGGAGACCGCAGACACGCCCCCCCCCTCCTTCGGGTTGTCGTCGGCAGACCGTCTGCAACCTCCCGTGAGGGTGGGGTGTCTTCCCCTCATCCCTGGCCTTCACGGTGGGATTCGAACCCGCTACGCCAGGTGCCGCTCGCGGCAACCGCAGCCACACGGGGCCGCCGACGAGGGGGTTCAAGAGGTAACCCTGCGCTGGCCTCGTTTCATTCTGACCTGGTCTGAGTCCCCAGTCGTTTGTTCCTCTCCCCCTTTCTCCCCGACTTCTGCGGAAGCGTGGTGGCAGAGCGAACTCGATCGTCTTTCGTTCTGAGCGGCTTCCGCTGCCATGGCGACGGCGCCCGGATCGGGTTCTGCTTCGACGATCCTCTTCAAGACGACAAGGGAAAAGAAAAAAAGACTTGAATTTTGCATCGATGGCGAGCGGCGAGGAGCCAATCCAAATTACGCAGCAGTCAGAAATGTCGGAGCAACCGGCGAGGGGATTGCGAAGCGAGCAAAACCGGGAATCTGAACGATGCCAGGATGCCCTGAGTTTTCTGGTTGCAGAAACCTCTCGAGGGAAGGAATCCTCCTCCCGAGTTCCAAGTCCAGAGAAAGGGGAAAATGTAACCAGCACAAGTTTAGGGGATGACTCCAGAGATTCCGCAGAGCGTCGGACGAAGTCCGGGATCGTTCAAGGCGACGTTTCTTGCCAACGGCAAATAACCCTTTTGTTCCATTCGAACCTCCGGACGTTATGGAGCCTGCAGAACGGCAGCGCCCCCGACGCGTGCAGGCACACGGTGAAAGCCCGAGAGAACGCGAAATGCACAATCCGACGAATGATGAAGATGGCCACGCGTGCAGAGAACACTCGCAGGATGTGTGTCGCGAGCGAAGTGTAGGGGCGGCGTGTGATACGCTTGCCCTCTTTCAAACACGAATCGCGCGTTAATTCGGGTACCATTTCGCGGTCACTGGTTTTCTTGTTCGCGGACGACCATCTGAATAAGGGAAGCCCTCCGCGACTCCCCGTACAAAGCAACTCTTACTTCACGTTTCCCAGAGCAGCTCGAAGCGCTGGCCGTCCTCCTCCTCAAAGAGCTCCAGATTCCCCATCGTGCGCGCCCACTGCTCGGAGGAAGGGGGCTTGTGTCTCTGGCGAAGGAGCGTCCAGCCGAAGGTGCCCCTTCTCCTGGTGTCAGCCGCGTGCTTGCACTCGCTTGGCCACCGTGAGGCCGTGGACGCGAACCGTGTGCCACGCACAGGTTCAAAAGGAAAATGCTGACCTGTCCATGGAACTGCGGGTTTCCCGCGGTGAAACTGCGCTCCCCAAGCGCCCAGCTGCTTTGCCGGAGCTCCTGTTGATCCCACCGAATGATCTCGCAAAGAGTCGTGGCGATTGCAGGCAGGCCTGGCCGACATGGCGCCGCTTGCTTGGTGCGTTACCTTGGTGATCCGCGTCGCATGCCGGGCAGCGGGATTGTTGTCCGCCATTACAAAACCCCTATGCAGAGCCATGCTACATCGAATGCGGACCAGCAGATGTCAGCAGCTGCTTTCTCATCGCGCGATCTGGGAGGCAGCTTTGCGTGTTCGCTCCCAGGGCACACAAGTCCTTGGAGAAAACACTTGAAAGCCAAGCATGGAGCTCGATCCACTATTCGTCCAACACACAAAGGATGGGAGCACAGTTCCGAATCCATCCACAGCTTTGGGAAGTAGTTTTTCGAAACCTCCTGCTTCAAGGTGGACAACAAATAAATATCGACTGCCTGCTCAGCGCATTTGTCCACCCGTAGAGAGACAGATAGAAGGTTTTTTTTTTCTTTCTTTCTAGTTTGCAGTTTGTAAAAAGATTCGGATGTGGTGCGTCAAGATGTTTATGCGGTTAAGTAAGAAGAGTGGGTCAGCTACGCTGGCTCGGTCACCCGTGGCTTCCACGGATGCTTTCAGCGGCGCACGGAGTGTTCCGCGGCCCCTGTCCAGAATGCAAATGCGAGATCAGTAGGTGATCGCAGCCACCTTCTCGGGCACTCTGGCACCGGGTGCGGTTAGCTGAGCGGGAAGGAACGCACGGTCAGTGTCCCCGAAACGTTTTCGGTGGTGACGGGCCAAGGTACCAGCAGAGAGGTCGCCTCCCGTGGAAGCAGGGAATTTGTCTGCAGGCAGTGAGGAAATGATCGGAGGAAACTGGTGGAAGCGAACGTAAGCGATCGCCGGCTGCTTGAGCACATGTGTTGGTCTGTCCACAACCTCCGGCAATGCGCTGCCCCGATGGGACCGACCATTCGCCACCAAAGGTGGCTGCAGTTTGTGAGCAGCACCTTCGTAGATTAGGCGGCTCACGGGTCCCTCAATGGGCGTGGAGCGAGCCCTGGACGACGTCTCCGCGCTTGCTTTCCTTGCTTCCGCCGCGAAGGTGGTGGTGGTGGTGGTGGGGGGGTCAGGTCGAGGGAGGAGGTTGAAACCCGAGTACGGGTCGCGCCCGGAGAGGGAGGCTTTCGAAAGAACCGAGCCGGGAGCATTCGAAGGGCGGTGTCCTCCTCCTTCGAGAAACCTTACGGTGGTCTCAGCGGTCCTGGAAAACTTTTTTTCCCCGGCCGTCGAAAAGTAACAACAACACACGGCAGTCTCCTCTCTTTTCTCTCCTCCTTCTCCCTACCCCACTAATAAACCCAAAAGAAAAACAATAGGTGTGTGTGTGGTGGTGGTGGGGGGAACAGTGCTTTCATTTCTATTCCGTTCACTCCAGCAGTGCGTGCGTTAACGAGAGTTCACGACCCACTAAGGGATCACGAAAATCTCTTCAGTGGGTCGACAGGAAAGCAAGAGCAGCAGCGGGAAGATTCGGTCCTACCAGCACCGTCGTTCGGAGATCGAAGGAAACAAGGGAGAAAGGGATCTTGGGGAGGGCGCACGCGCTCCCCGAAGTGACGTCGTGAATTCGAAGCCAACGCCGATGCTTCTCGCGAACGGGCGTGGCTGCTGGTCACACGGTCGTTTTGAGGGAAAGGTCGAAGAATGGGGCGGTTGACGGCGTAGAGACCATGGAGCCCGACTGCTACTTCTTGCACCTCCCACGGGAGGTCCGCTGTCTTTCTTTCCGAGATGGGAGTTGCGGAAGGAAGCACGCGATCCGGAGGAGAAAGATGAATGTCATTCTACAGGATATGCCTGAGGGAGAAGGGAGTGAGTGGACCTTTTTTTTTTGTGTGTGTGTGGGGTCGTCCGCGATGCGACCATCGCTCGGCTGGTGGTGTGTGGGCAGAGCATTTCAGGGTCTTTGTGCCCGCTTTCCCTCTTCCTCACCTGACGACGTAATATTCTGACCCCCCCCCCCCCTTCTTGGGATATGAGTGGGAGAACAATGCGAACAATAGCATCAGAAAGCTCATTCATACATGAGTTGTTGTCGTCGTCAATGCTGCTGCTTCTGATTTGTTCTCGTGAATTCCTTCCACGCCGCGCCCTGCAAGATTTCCAGGAGCTCGAGGTTTTCTGCCCCACCCGTCCTTGGCACCACGGCGGGTGCCGTCGGGAACATGCACGAAGGAAACTGGAGCTTGCAGCCCACACCTTCAGAGGAAAAGGCTACCGCCTGCACACGGGACCAGCAGCAGGGCGGCCACGTCAGAAGCCTCGGCTCGCGGTCCAAACACTGCGTTTCGGAGGAGCTCGAAGGAGATGATGAGCGGCGAAGGAATTCTTCCGATCGGATCGCCTTCCTACCTGAGAACTATGATCCCAGTAAGGGGCTTTCGAGAGCTTCTTTCCGGGATCTTCTCCCAAACCGAGCCTTTAGGAGCTTTCCGTAGTACGAGTGGGTGATTTGCTGCTGGAAGGGAAATTTGGAGAAAAGATCGATACCGACGATGAGACTAGGAAGAGGAGGAGGAGAAAAGGAGGAGGAGGAGGGAAAAAAAGGAAGAAGGAGAGGAAGAGGAAAGGAAGAGGAAGAGAAGGAGGAGAAAGGGAGAAGGAGAAGTAGGAGGAAGAAGGAGAGGAGGAGGAAGAAGGAGAGGAAGAGGAAAGGAAGAGGAAGAGAAGGAGGAGAAAGGGAGAAGGAGAAGTAGGAGGAAGAAGGAGAGGAGGAGGAAGAAGGAGAGGAAGAGGAAAGGAAGAGGAAGAGAAGGAGGAGAAAGGGAGAAGGAGAAGTAGGAGGAAGAAGGAGAGGAGGAGGAAGAAGGAGAGGAGGAGGAAGAAGGAGAGGAGGAGGAAGGAATATTCTGTTCCAAAGGTCAAGAAGGCATTCGGAGTCGGTTCACCTCCGTTGACCTGGGAAGGTCCCTCTTCTGTCCACCCCCTCACCACTGATTGTGGAGTCGCGGACGAGACAACCAATGTCAACGTTCTAGGAAGTCGCCTCTTCCCGGGGTAGGGCGATTCCTCGTTTTCACGGAAAGAGATCGCTCGCGTGGGGGATGATGGCCCCGCGCTTGTGCCTAGCCTCCCCACGGACCATACCCTATCCTCCCGTCCATCTTCAAGCTTTCTGCCCCCTCGATCTCCCGCCCACACCGCCAAGAGGAGCGGATGAGTAGCAGGAGACGAGTACGGGTGTCCCCCTAACAGTCCCTCTCAGAAGAGGATCAGGAGGGACGCCTGGGTGCTGCATCCCTGCTGGAGAGTCCTTTCCGAGACGGGTTGCCGTCGGCCTCATCCCTAGGGCCCATGGGGAGTCCTCTGAGTCGGTGCCGCACGCGCGTTCCTGTCTTCCGCTCGCTCTCATCAGTCCATCGACCCTCTCCTTGGCCTACAGGGGAACCGTGTTTCCAGCTCTCCTCCTGGAGTCAGTAGGGGGGAGAGAGGCATTCTGTTTTCTCGGCGCAGAGGGAGGAGCTCAAAGCGGGAGGGCACCCTTCCCCACCTGCTCTCCGAGACCTGCTTTTTCCATTGTCTGCTTCTGCTTTCCAGGAAGGACCGGCTGCAACCCAGCAAGGCAGCCCAGCACTTCTTCCTGGCTTGCGCCATCAAGGACGTCCTCTGGAAGATCTCTAGCAGGTGCAAGCAGGAGTGCGTCGTGGCGCTTTGCAGGGACACCCCGTCCTTGGTCCCCGACGACGACGGGACTTACGTAGCGGACGGCTGCACGGAAAAGGTAGCCCTGCTCGAGGAAGGGGGTTTCCCTGGGCTGACCTTCCGGAAAACGGGATCAGGGGTCCACTTGCTTCCCCATCCCTCCGTCCTCTTCCCTTCTATCCCCTCTCCGTCGCCTCCTCAGGCCCACATACCACGCGGATCCGATGGAACACTATTGGCTCCTTCCGTCCCAGCCTTCCCTCGAAGGCGGTGGCAGGGACTAAAGGGGAAGGAGCGCGCGGTCCACCTCTTTAGTGTTTCCTCCTGTTCCTGCTTTCCTAAATTCCGCCTTCCGCCTGATTCCCCTCCTCTCCTCCGCCCTTCCTCCCGCCTCCTCCCTCCTGGAGCCGCTTGCTCCTCCTGAGGCTCCCTCTGCCGGTTCTCAACCGGAGTCCTTGCATTGAACTCGGCTCATCTCAGGGTAGGGCGCAGCCACGCTTCCTGCTTCCTCTCCCATCTCCCCCTTTACTCTTTTAATTCGCCGAGCCCGAGGAAGGTAGGAAGGGCCCGCCATTCTTGGAGCTGGCGTAGTCCCGGGAGCTTCCCGGACCTTCGGAGAGAGCAGGAGGATGCGCTCCGAAGGGGTGCTGCCAGCCAGCTGACCTGGTCCGGTCTCAGCACCAGGGAGCGTAGAGTCACCTCTGCCCGCAATCCAAATGCCCACGCTCTCGGTTGGAGGTCGTTCACCTGAGCCGGCGTCGATCCTTGACTCAGGCGCATGGGGGCTTCCTAGGGCTACCTCGAGGGATGACGAGCGGATCCCTTGACCTTAGGATGTCCACTGTGCCTGTGACGGAAGAGGACCTCGGGCGCACTTCAGGCTCCGAGTTGTTCAGGCTCGCCCTGTCTGTGCCCTGGGTCAGGACTTTGGCGCGCGCTCTCGCCCTTACAGGCAGAGGAGCCTCAGGATGAAGGAGAGGGGGCGCTGAGCTTCATCCCCACTCACAGAGCCTCCCTGCATCTTCCTGTCGCAGCTGGACCACGCATCCCGCGCATTTTTCCATCCTCCTCGGTCCGTCCGCCTGAGCCCTCCTGACCTGTCAGAAGCCTCTGGGGCGCAGAAGGGCGTCCTTCTAGATCACCTCAACCCTTAATCTTGAGGCTCTACCCCAGCCTCTCGGCCTCCTCCAGGAAGCGGAAGACCTTAATCCTGGAAGCTGCACGGGAGAGATCGGTCTCCCGGAGGATGAGCGATCCTCCGCGGATGCTGGAGCTCCCTCCCTGCGGGCGGAGAACACGTGGGAAGAAGAGCGTCCACGGTTCGCGCGCGCGTGGGGTCGGGCGGCCCTCCAAAGATGGCGACTCTCCCGCGTACTTTCGAATGGGGATGGTCCTGATACGGCAGCCCAAAGTCTCGGAGCACCGCGGTTTCTCCTACGAAGGGAAGGTTCCTGCCAGACCTCCAGCCGACAGGGGCTTCGATCCGGTGAGGGGTGGAGTTTCCTCGGAGGCGCACCGCTGCTTCCCCTTATTCCCGCTGGAGGACGCCACCGGCGTTCCTCCTGACGTTGGGTTCCTACTGGGGCCGCTGGAGCGCGTCGAGATGGCGGGCGAGGCGGCACAACCGGGAGGGCCCGCAGCAGGAAAGTAGGGCCTCGGATGGGGCGAGGAGACAAGAGAGGGGGGAAGGAAGATGTTCTTTCCCCTTCATCCAGATGCTCCAGAGAGGATTCCCTGCTCCCTCCTGCCTGGAAGGGAGAGACACCTCTCTCCCCGCCGACCACGAGTACACCCCGAGGGCCTTGGCCCGTGGCTCTTTCCCGGAGGATGTGCCCACCACAGTCTCTCTCCTTCTCGGGTCTAGAGAGCACCTCGCTTCCCGAAACATCCCGAAGAAGAGTAGGGATGACACCCTCAGGACGTCTCGGAGGAGCGGAGCCTCTGTTCTTCGAGGGGCATCGCCCCTCATGCCGGATCCCACCTTCTGTCCCAACTCGGCTGAATTGGTGTGGTCCAAGGAAGCGCTGCAGCCCTCCTCACGTCACCTTCTCAACCTTTGCTCCAGGAATCGGTGGTTTGGGGAGGAGCTGCCTGCGGAGGCAAAGGGCTGTGGACCACGAGCGGGCCGGTCAGAGCCGTCTCCATGACAAATTCACTCCCAGATGCTTCTCGCCACCAATCTGAACCTTTCTTTACATGCGTCTCCCGTTACAGTTCCCGCATCCCTCGTTTGCCCGCGGCGAAAGCACGTTATCCTGGCAACCGGTCCCCTCTCTGAGCTTGCTCGGTGCCCGTCGCTCTCGTGGGCAAAGTGGGACCGAAGAAGGAAGCAGAATGCCTCTCTCGGCTTCTCCTGAGCACCGCTTCGCTGAGGGTGTGCCAAGACCGCCACCAATGCTCTCCCCGGGCCATGGCGCTGGACCACAGATGAGCAGCGGGCAAACCTTTGCGTATCCACGAGCAGGGGTCCCTCTCACCCATCATCACGAATGGGGAGGGGGAAGCAGTCGATCGACAAAACCCCCCGAAGAAGCTCGAAAGGGAAGGCAGGAAGGCAGGATGACCTTCAGAGAAGGGACTCGAGTGAGGAGGGGTCCTCCCCCCGTCCTCTCTAGGGCCCGCGAGTGATCGGCGGCGCCCTTCCCTCCTTCCTGCATTTGTCCTCCTCCGACTGTTCGCCCAGATCGCACGCGGGACGGGTATCCCGAGGGTCGCCTTAGGGAGCACCTCTCCTTTCCCTCTCCCGCTGGCGTACTCCGGTTTCTAGGGCGACTGGCCGTGCCACGCTCCCCTTCCTCTCTTAGCAGGAGGGAAAGGCAGCTTCAGTCCCTTTACATGGGTGCACCCCTCCCAGAGCGAAGGAGGCGCGAAGAGAGGGGATGGAATGAACGACCGAATGTCAGCACCTGCGCAGCCTCCAGCACCACCTCCAGGATCCTTCCTGGAGGCGAGCGGCTTCCCCGTTCCGCTGGAGGAGGAGAACTGCCGTTTCTCTCCCTCCGCCCGGATGAAGGTGGGCCGCTCCGGCAAGGCCTGAAACCGGCTCGTCGTGCAGCGGGGAGTCTCGGGCGCACCTCCCCTCGCTCCAGGCCCTCTCGCATGACTTGGTTCCTTCTCCATCCCTTCCTCCCTTCCCCCCTCCCCTACCTCGAGACCTTCCAATTCGTTCTGCACGCTGCGCAGATGATGTTCTTCAGGTTCTCCGACGAGGACAACATCCAGAGATTCCTGGAGCAGAACATCGAAAAAGTAAAGAAAGGGGGAGGAGGGGTGGGAGGAGGCATACTTCGTGGGCGCTGACGGACGCCGGGTGCGGGCGGCGTTTCAGTTCACCGAGGAGAGGGGATGCGGGCTGCTGATGTTCCTGTACAGCTTGGTGATGTCCAAAACGACGGACAGGTTCGTAGACTTCCGGGGAGGGGAAGGAGGGAGAAGTCCCTAGCAATCCCGCCGCTGCCCCACCCTTTCCCTTCCCCCGGGGGAAATCCTCTTGAGGGGGAAAGGTGGAGCGGACTCGACTGCCCCTCTCCCTCCAGACCGCTACTCCTACTGGAGACCCTAGGCTCCGTTTGCTGTCCCCCTTTTCATCCCCCCCTTTCATCGCCCCGTTTCCTCCCCTTCCGGCCAGCCGGGGAGGAAAGTTTTTCGAAGTCCCCAGGAGGTCGCCACCATCATCCTTCCCTTCGATACTCCTTCGTTCCTCCTGCTTCACAGCGGGGGAGGAGGCGCTCGCCAGCGGTAGCTACGGCAACCGGCTCCGCCAGCTCTCCCCTGCTCATCTGCTCTTCCCGGAACGCGGTCGTGGCTCTCGGTTCGAGCAGATCTTCCAGAACATGAGTCTTCCTCCACTCCTTCCACTCGCGTCCCCTCGCTTTTCCTCCTCCCTTCCTGCGTTCCGAAAACCCGGGAAGACTCCTGAAGGCTGCACGAACCGCGCGCTCGCCCCAGCTCGAGGGCTACTCGGAACCACCGCATTCCTCGGACGCGTTTTCAAGGAAATGCCTCACCTCCATGAGCGACTGGAGAGGGATCGGCGGAGTCGCGAGATCTTCATGCTCGGTGTTCCCGCGAAGACGTGCGCCTGAGGGGAGAAGAGAGAGACATTGCGGGAACCTGGAGCTTCCGGCCATGAACTGCCAGGCTCCTCGAATGGGAGCCTTCCGAGGAGGAAGCGAAGGAAGGCGGAGTGCTCCCTTCCAGTAGTCAAGGGATCTCCACCCTGCACCCTTCCTGGCAGCGGCAGGTCTCCAGAAAGGAACCTCCGGCACTGGGAGGCGCTCGCCTGCCTGCCGAGCTGCGCTTATCCACAGGAAATCCCGGCGGGCTCCCAAATGCAAAGATCCTCCGGTTCGAATCCCCTGGTACTTTGAGGGTTTTTTTCCTGGTGCGGAAGGTCCGCTGCGCCATCCTGAGACACCCGGATAATGGCTCCCCGAAGCGGCGGAGAGAGAACGGATGAGGAAACAACGGAGTCTCTTCTGAGGACGCGCCGCCGGGGTCGCTGGCTCGGTGATGCCCCTTATCCTCACCCTCGGGTCAGAGATGCAACTGTCTTTTCGCCAAAGGATCACCCCTTTGTCGCCTGCGCGCTCCCTCTGCCGCCACCTGAGTCCTCGTGGCGCAGAAAAGGGACGTCGTTCACCGAGACTCCTGTAGTGGCCCGACCTCCGGTCGCCCTGCCGCTCGCCGAGGCTTGAAGCTGAGGTGAAGCGACTGACCGCGAGGTTCCGCCGCCCTCTGTTGAGGGGATTCTAGTAGGGAAGGGCGAGTAGACTAGGGAATGGATCAGTCTGATGCCCCCCTTCCTGTGGGAGAGAGACCGGTTCCTTGGAGGCTTGTTCGAGGATGTGGCCGACCTCTGAGGAAAGCGAGACGAGGAAGAGTAAGCAGGGAGCACTGTGAGCCCTCTCTCCCAATGGAGTCGACCCAAGGCGGGAACTTCCCTTTGTGAACTGCCCCTCCCTCCCCTTCTTCCCGAAACGGAAACGGAGTGCTCGGCGTTCCCTCAGGGAGAGGACGGGAAGCTTCATCGCACCCGAAGTCCCAATTGGTGGCGCCGCTCCATTACTGGAAGCCTGATCTGCCCCTGCCTATTCCTCGCTCGGTTGGCTTCGGACGGGTGGACGCATGCTGGGGATGACCTCCGCGCCGGAAGGTCATGCGGTCCCCAGTAAACCGGGAGGGGAAGGCTTCTCGCGTGAAGATGCAGGTAACCAGGCGATCTCGATTCGCTTCGTAAAAGGGGAAAATGGGGCTGAGGGAGGGAAGCGGCTGGCGGGATAGGGCTCGCAATCGGATGGAGGGAAGACCACAGTCTTCCTCCCTCCAGAGAAGGGCGACGCGCGAAGGGAGCGAAGCGGCTGGCGGGACACTCGTTTGGAGCATCTTCGAGGTGGGTGGAAAGCGAGCGGCGGTTCCCGGAACGCGTCTCGGCGGAGTCCAGTCTCGGGAAGGGTTCAGAAGCTGACTGCTCGGCGGACATGTCGCCTGCAAATGCCGAGGATGGAGGGGGGACGGATGCTGCCCCCTCGGCGGCTCTGCGTCCGTGCGAGGACAGGGGGACCAGCCGCCGTGCTGCGGCTCCTCGCAGCACGGCGGCTCGTAGGGTGTGGGCGTGGCCGAGACGTTTTGCCCAGTCAGCGCTCAGTCCAGCCGGTTTGGAGGAACTCCGGGCTCCTTCTCGAGAGGCCCTTCCCTGACGGGACACCCCTGCGCCTTTCGGACGCCAACCCGAAAGATCAAGGGAACCTCAGCAGGATTCCTGGAACTGCTGGTGCTCACGCGCCCACGGAGGGAGGAGGCGAACTCCGACCTTGAATCCGGGGGGTTTCCATGGCCACGGTTCGCAGAGTGTGTGGCGAGATCAGAGCGAAACGATGCAGCGATCCGGAATTTTGGAACATCGGGAAGGAGAAAGGAAAGAAAAAGCTTCCCTGCGGATTGTAGGCTCGGCGGGAAGATACTGAGTTGTTTCCCCCTTCTCCCATGCACTTCCCTCAGAGCTTCCTGCCCGTAAGACTCGAAAACCCTCCCGAGGACGAGAAGAGCTTCTTGCCGTGTGCGCCTCCGTCCTTGGACGGCAGGCGCCTGACTCCTATCTGCGATGCGGACGAGTGGACGGGCCTTCTTGCTGGCTCGAGGTGACGACAGGTGATCAGGGGAAAGCGTTTCTACGCCGGAGGGCCTGAACAAAGCGGGTCACCCGGCCAGACTGGAAAGCTGCGTTCCTTCAGTCCCTCTGGTGCCAGGAGAGAACAGAGAGGAGTAAATGGGATTGGTGAGAGCAGGAAGGGGGCTGCCCTCATGCTCCAAAACCTCAGTTGCCTGGAGGAACGGGGAACCAAATTCTACCGCGCTGTCTCGTGTGGAGAAAGCTCCTGAGGAGGAAGGAGGAAGGGATGGCCAAGCAGGCGGTAGATGGTCAACGGCGATGCGGTCGAGAAGCGGGTAGATGGCGTTCAAAGGAAATGCAGGGCCTCTTCCGTTTCCAGGGAGACGGCGAAAGGCACCCAAGAAGTTTCCAGCGAGACCAGTTTGCTGGATGGACGATGAAAGCTGCTTGATGTCTCCGTAGAGAAGGCACGCGCACCAGATCCATGACAGCAGAGCATGTCCGCTTCCCAGCTGCTGCCGGCACAAGAGAGAAGTCCCCTGAATTCTCACCTTTGTGATCCCGGAAGGAAATCATGGTGGCTGGAAGAAGAGGCGTGAGGTTTTGGACCACTGGCTCGCGAGCCTCATTAAGAATCCGACGCCATCACGAGCTGCGAGAGCGGCGTCATTGGTGGTTTCCTCGAAACGCCGCGCAGAGCTCCGAAGAACTCCGCCTCGACGGCGGAGTTCCCCGAAGAACGCCCCAGGGAGTCTGGATGCACCGCAGAAACGGGAGAGCTGCCTTGAGGAGAAACCCAAGGTCGCTGGGCAAGTTCCATGGTGGTTGCGGGCGGGAACCTTGAAACGAAAGACGGCGCGGCCGAGAACCAGCGAGTTCCTCGGTAGGCATCTCGGCTGAAAACTCTGTTGAAGGAAGGAGCACAGAGTTCTCCTTTCTTTCGTTGCTATGGCGCGAAGTGAAAATCTGATGAACGCCAATCACAGATTCGGAAGATCTCGCCTCGTTCTCGCCGTGCGTCACTCAAAGTCGCGGCAAGGATCGTTTGTTTTGTCAGAGAGCTTGGGGATGAGCGATCCTTGAAAAATGGGGGACATCTCTGCCTCATTTTTTCGGGTGTGTGAAGGAGGCACCCTCTTTCTGTGCCTTTTTGCATTCTTCTGCGAGCACCGATCCGAGCAAGCATCTCGGGGTTCTATCCGGTCTCCCAGAGGGGCCAGTTTTTGTCCTTCGTTCTGAAACAGGACAGGAGAGTGCCTGCGGACGCCGGAGGAAGATGGACCACACGAAGTCCGCACCCTTCTTTCGAAACCTGGCTGCCCAAGCGACGCGCCTGCGCCCTCGAGGACCTCTCTGCAACCAGTCCGAAATTCCGGATGTTTGCTGTCAACAGCGATGAAACCAGTGGCCGCCAGAAGCATCGTGGCCACGCTTCAGACCACAAAGTGAGGACAATCACCTTGGTGCTTTCAGGGGATCCGGAGTCTCAAGAGCTGGCATGGACTCCTGCTGAAGATTCTACTTCGGGCTCCAGTGCTTCAGTTTCTCAAGATGCCACGAATTGTTTGGGAGAGCTGGATCAGAGAGATCCTCTGCGGTGGAAGACACACTGGAATTCCCGTCCTCCTGGCGAGAAGTGGCCTCGATGCAGGATGCAGCTAAATTTGTAGATGAGTCCTTCGGGCAGCCCGTCGCGGCCACAGTTGCAACGTCTGTAGAAAATCACGTGTGCCCCACTCAATTTGATGGAAAGTTCACATCATCAGCGAACGATGGCAAGAAGGGTCTCAAGAACGTGTGATTGTCAGCTCTTAGGCTTGACTAAGAGTTCCTTCGAATGCCTGTCCGTTCCACCGCACTCGAATTTAGCTCGCAGCTTCCTGTTGCCACCCATGATGACTCTCTCGTCCTTCCCCTTTGAGCTGCTAGCAGGTGTCATTGTACACAGTGATGGACCATCGAGTCTCTGCGTGCGACCGACGTAAGGTCGCGTGCGCGTTCTGATACATTTGAAGGGACCGTGTAGAGATACCCTTAGGCTGGCCATTTGCGCCCTTGCAAGCTCCTCTAGAGAGATTGTAGGTAAAGCCAGGTCCACACTGCTTGCTGTTCGCGTGCGAAAGTAGCAAGTGGCAAACGATCGTTCCGAGAGGAGAGGTTTGTTTCTCTGGAGCCAGGAAGCACCATGATCAGCAGAAAACGAATGCGAAGACAAGAAGAAGACGAAGATGATGACGAAGAACAACAAAAAGAAGATAGCGTGGGTCTCAGCGAATGCGGAATTATAGTGATCTCCCATCACCCCAAAGGGTGGCTGTCGTGACGACAGCGGAGCTGGCGGTCGGAGCGCATCGCCTTCCCCATCGTTCTCCTCCTAGCTCCAGCCTTTGGCCCCTCAGAGTGAACTTCCTTTGGGATCTTCACGTCAGTTTCTTGCAAGTAGTGCCGAAAGGTCTTTTCCGTCGGATGAAGAGCGGGATTCTCCATCATGAACCACGGTCTCCCCTTCTCCTGCGGTAGCATCTGCAGTTCATGCCGGGTTGCTTCTACAGCCGACTTGCTTCTTCCAATGGATGCTGCCAAAGTTCTGAACTCTGGTCGTTCAGCATCATCTCCCCGGTGCGTTTTCGCCTTCTTTCTCGGAGGATCTCAATTCTTGCAGCACCGCAACTTTTCCTGGATCTCAGAATCGCGAAGGTCCTACGAACTCTACCTGCGCCGAAGACAAGGACACCTTTAGACGAGAGGTGGCGAACCGGACCTCAGAGCCTTCTCTCTTTCCGTTGTTTCGCTTTTTCCCAGAGCCGTCGGGAAAGGCCTCAAGTAAGCAAGTGGAGTACAGTTCCGAGATTCTCCCTCGCCTTGCCTAGGCGAGGGAGAATGGGGGTCCACTTCACTTGCACGGGTCCACTCCTCCCCATTGTTCCTGCGAAAACCTCGACTCGCAATCCTGTCGCACTCAGCCGGAATTGGGTTCCCGTCGAAGACTCAGGGGTCCAGGGTGTGAGGGAGCGCGACCCTTCCGATGCTTTCTCCATATTTTCTGTACATCCAATTCACGTCGTTCCCGTCGGACACGGCCGGTGGGAGCGCTGCGCTTAGCCAAGTCTCCGGAATGAACTCGCGTGACCCTCCGGACTGCACGCACTCTCCTCCACAGAAGAAGAGGAATGCTGTCCAGCTAGGTGAAAGGTCTTCTTCCCGTGGTTTCTGAGTGGCCCGTGGTATCTTAGAGACGACTCCTCCTGGCGCGTTTCGATCACACGAGTTTCCCTCCGAAGGTGGCTCAAGGATGATTGTGTGCGAATTCGCCTTCTCTGACAAATGCTTTCCAGCCTGTTGCTCCATCCAAGGGTCCTTTTGGCCTCTTTTCTGTCTTTGCTGTTTTCCTTCCAGCTTTTTTTTTTGGTTCGCTGAGTACTTCAAGAGCCGTCGCGAGCCTAGCGGCTCACGCGGATCTTCAACACCACCGGAGGGTGCGTATAGTTCTTCAAGACAGGGGGTACCCCGGGAGGGGAGCACCCTATAAATCTAGGAAGGACTTCGGAGAAGGGAGTCCGTTCTCTCCCGTCTTGGAAGGAATCACTGAAGGGAACAACACCTCCACCCTGGTTGTCTCCGAAGGGAACCTCGAAGGAAATCTCCTTCCTTTTTCTCTCCACCGGAGGGATCCCTGGAAGGGTCCGCTCCATTTTTCTTCTCCAGAGGGAACCCGCAAGATAGTCGTTCTTGGTTTCCTTCCCCTGAAGAGAACCCCGAAGGGACGCTTGGCGGTCTTGGCGCCGTTGCTGGTTGCTCAGCAACAACACGTCTTGTTACAGCTCCATAGTGGTGCTCATCCAAGGGAGAGGGGCATTGCGACGTCTCCCTGCGTGGGTTGCACTTTGGGTTGCGCAGTCGACACGTCATGCGGGCTTCGGGCTGCAGACGGTGTTGCTGCACCTGCACCTGAGGTGGGGTCTCATTTGCTGGGTACGGGACGTCTGATACGCGATGTCTGGTCAGAAACAGGCGCAATCTTTTTTTCCTGGGATAGCAGAATACTAGTAGACGGCGGGGTAAAACAACAACAACAACAACAACGGAGGAGAGGGCCAAAAATAGGACAGAATTCGTCGCGAGCAGCGATCCTCATTGGACCTTGAGGCATTGGCGGACAGAAGGCCACGAAACTCGGAACGGGAACAGCGAGATTCGGAGATGCGTGTCGCGGAGGGCAGTTGGCAGCGGTTGCAGGAAGCACCCTGCTCTACAAGCCCGAGGTCATGCGCCAGGAGTCCAGCTGTCCCAGAGCTGGCTTTGCTGCGTTTGCGGTGCGCTCGAATGGCGAGAAATGGTGTTCGAGAATTTTCCATCCAGCCCCTCTCGCGTCAGACGGGCGAACGGGGCCCGCCTCGCCCGGTGGCCGAGCCTCGCTGCGCGCGTTCCGGTCAACTAGTTCGGCCGAGATCGAAGCTCTCTCAGGTTGGCAACTGACGCCACTGCAGGGCCTCGCGCGGCATCACCGTGCAGCAGTGGCAGTTTCCTGCTTCTCGTCCATGTATTTAATCTTACTTTACTCTATTTTAATTTTGCTCTCCAGAGGTCATCAACTCGGGGAGGAAGTCAATTCAGGGCTACCAGCCCTTGAACTGACGTTCGTTACAAAAGAACAACAGTTGAGTCATCAGCTCGGAACGAAAATGCCATGCTTCCCCCCCCTCCCTCTGTATCTTCCTGATGCAGTTTTGGTGGGTAATTTGATGCGAGTTTCGTGGCGGCAGCAGCAGCAGCCTTGTCGATCTTGAATGGCAGCGCTAAGCGCCGGCATCCGCAAAACATCTCGTAAAATAGGTGCCGTTCGCAGCGCTCTCCACGCAAGGGCTGCCGTATGACGTTACCGGAGGTGGACCGTTCCCCTCTGCGCTTGGCGGGGGGGAAAGGACAGAGTCATTTCGTCTGAGATGTCCCTGTGGTCCAGTGCGGGTCCACGAGGGTTCGGGACACGTCGCATTCGCATGAACCCGTCGTCAGCGACCTTCTGGTAAGCCGGTTCCGCGGGGCCGGCGGGGAGATGTCTCCGGGGCAGCCCTAGCAGCCCTCACCGATCTCCGGCAAGCGGAACATCCCGCACGCGTCTGTAAGGGAAGGCTGGGTCGGAGGGAGCAGAGTTCCTGAATCGGAAATTTTTTTTCCGGGACAAACTCCGCTTCTGGCACTCCGTTCACACCTCCTCTGCCGCTCCCTTTCCTCGAATGGCCACGTGACTTTCCCTTTCCCCCCTTTCGCTTGACACGACCGGCTTTTCGTTCTGGTTCTGGGCGGAGTGACAACGACGCTCATCCACCGAACCCACTGAACCAGAAAGCAGCAGCAGCTGCAGTGCAATCTGTGCTTCCTTCAGCCCGCGAACCTTTCAGACTGAAGGAGGAGCTTCAAGACGTCGACATCGAGGTCCTCGTCGAAGCGACGTCAGCCTTCATGCACCGCCTGAAGAGCACCATTGCTCTGGTGACCTTGGGCATCACGGGGATGGCCACTCCTTTCTTGCACAATGGCATCATTTACAGCTCGGAGGAAAGTTGCTATGTAAGTTGAGAGCCTCCGCTGCGGATCTGCATCTCCAGCACACGCTCGTAATTAAAAACCGTTCGTTCCGGCTGCTGTCAATACGTGAGTGTTTATCAGGTCGGCAAACAGCGCATTTGTCCATCGGTAAAAACACACACACACACACAGACACAAACACGCGTTGGGTGTCGAGAAAAAACATAGAACGTTTGAAATAAAACTGGATCACGCAAAAGGTCGAGGCGTCTGGAGACTACTCCAGAAATCCCCGGAGTAAACCAAGGCACAACCCATATTTTATTGCTCGGAGGGGAAAACCAGAAAAAAAAAAAAAAAAAAAAAAAAGGTGAGAAAATACGATGAAGTTCTTCAAACAAAACACTGGAAGGTAAACAACACGAAATTTTGCAAAGGAAACAGTTCAATGTAAACAAAGCATGAAATTCTGCAAAGAGAACAGTCCAATGTAAACAACATAAAATTCTGTACGCGAAGCAGTCAATGTGGGTACACGAGAGAGAGAAAGAGAGAGAGACAGAGAATAGAAGAAAAACAAAAAGAAAAAAAATACACGGATGGTGTTTTTCAGGGCAGAAAACGAATAGGGATATTGACCCGTTGTGAAATTGGTTTCCTGTTAACCAAGCAGGAATACTCTTTCAAGGACAACAAAGAGTTGGTAAGTTGTTTCCTATTTCAACGCGTGCCGTGTGTGTACCTGTCGTGTGTCGTGTCCTCATGTCGTGTGTGTACTTGTTTGGGGCGTGTGCATGTTGTATGCTGCGTACTACTGTGCGTAGTGTGCTCATGTCGTGTGCATGTCGTGGTTGTGTGCTCATGTCGTGTCTTGTGCCCATGTGTGTGTACCTGTCTTGTGTCGTATGCATATTGTGTGTTGTATGCCCATTTCGTGTGTCGTGCGCCTTTCGTGGTTGTGTGCTCACGTCGCGTGTCGTGTGTCTATCGCGTGTTGTGCACCTGTTGTGTGTACTGTGCCTGTAGTGTTTGTGGCTACCAAGCGTGTAATTGATGAAACAAAAAGAAAGAAAGAAAAAAAAAAAGAGGAGGAAGGGGGGGGAAGAAGAAGAAAAACTAAAGAGTTGAACTTCGAACTGAGCGGATTCCCTTTCCAAGGTGGGGTCACGTTTGAAGGAACCATTCTTCCCCATCTGGATCGTCTGCGTTCAGGATCAGTTCGGGGTCCTGTTCAAGCTGAAGAGGGATCTTCTGACGAAAGACTGCGAGGAAGAGAAGGGATTCGACCTCCACTATTACAACTGCACCTGCTACCAAACGACCGCGGTCACGCTGACCATCGAGCGGCACTTCCAAGCTCACGAAGACAAAAGAATACCTCCATTGGAAGTGCTCATAAGAACGAAGTAAGTCGTGGGATGCGTGAGCCTCAGGATAGAGAGGAGCCACCCTCGGTGCCTTCCAATCCTCCTTCCGTGGTTCGTCCACTCTCGACGTACCCGTCCAGCCCTTCTTTCCCACTGACGCGAACACCTGCCGAGCGCATCAGCCGAAGGCAGATCCTTTCCACCCGAGTGTTGCACGAACAAATCCTGCTCAAAGATGACACGCACGAACAAATCGTGCACGCACACAGGGATGCTCGTGATCCACTGGGATGCGACGCTGGCTCTTTTTTCTTTTTCTGCCACAGGAAGCGCCGCCATCCTCCGACTCTTGGAGAGCGCGTGCGGGATGGTTTTGACGAAGCCGTGGACTGCGGTGCACAGGTCTTCGCAGCGAGCTTCGCCCGAATCAGAGAGCTGCTGCCCATCTGCTCATCCATTGCTAGGACGGCCAGCTTCCTTCCCCGTTTTTTTTTTCCCCGGATTGTCTTCCGTTCCTCGGGATAATGGACGAGTTTACTGAGTTCCGCTGGTCATGTGTCATCGGGTCATCGATTCGCTCAGTTTCCGCGTTGGCAGATGCAAGTTTCACCGCGTCGGAATCTTCACGGAAATCTCCAGTCCAGCGCTGTCCCCCAAACCCTGCTTTATTTCTCGGGATGCTCTCTAGAAACTCTCTCTCGTCCCTACTGAACTCCTTCTCGTTACTTTGGAAACTCCAACTTGATCCCTAAAGCTCCAAGCGGTCCACCGTTCCTCCCTTTCCAACTTGCTGAGCCACAGGTTGCTGTTGCCTTAGCTCTTTCGTTTCCAACGGGAAGTTTCTCCATGGGTACTCTCCGGCGCTTCTCCGCCTCCGTGATGCTCGCCCGGACGAGAACTCAAAGAGCTTCTGCTTCTTTTCCTGGAAACCGGAGCCTCAAGCTGAAGCTGTGGCGAAGTGCCCTCCAAATCCTTGGATCCATTTTCCCTTCGTCCCCCCTCCCTACGTGGACTACTCGGAGAGAAGGCGAAGGGATCTTCACGCGCCTCGTGGTCACTGATCCAAGACGAAGCATCTGCAGCAGATTCCGCTGTTTCTCGACGCTGATGCCGGACGTGGGTTTCTCCCAATTTCCAATTTCCGAGGAGCGAGGCTTCCGCGTTGCCGGGGAAGGGCCACTGCACAAAACGGCGGGGTCCAAGAATGAGGTGTTCCTTGTTTCCGGGAAGGCTTTGTCGGACTGTGCGGTCCCCAACCTTCCGTTGACCCTTTCATCGCGCCAAGCCTCTTGGTCTGGTTCCTGCTGTCGCTCGAGGCTGGAGGTCTTCCCCTGGCGTCTCGACACTCCTCTCGGGAGGTGTCCTAGATGCTGCTGTCACTAGGTCATACGTGTTTCGACTTCTAGAGGCGAAGGAGGTTGCGATTGCTATCACTGGGGTGTGCCACAGCTTCCTGCGCCCAGCATCTGAGAGCTTTCGCATGCAGCCTAGAAACGTCTTCCCTGGCTTCTCTTTGGAGCTGGAGATTGCCTGCCACAGGAGGAGGAACCTTGGTCGGGGAGCCTGGGAGGGGGAGGCAAGCCGGGAGTGGAAGAGCCCCCTGAAAGGGTTCCTCCGGGAGGAGGCGAGGCGTTTTTGCAGCAGCCTCTCGGGAGATGAGCTCCTCTAAAGACGCTGTCGGTGGCTGCTTCCGCTGCTTTTCCTGAAACCATTCTTGTCCAGTAGTTGGCGCAGGAGACGTTCGTTCGGAGGCGTGGGGACGGAACTGCCAAGGGTGGGAGATCAGATCGCATTTGGGAAGCCACTCTGCCGCAAAACAGAGACCTGGACACTCGCCACACACACGCTACAGATGAATCAGATCAGACGCATGCGGAAGAAAAATAAAGTGCCACAGCCACCGCTGCATGGCGACCGACACTCTGGACCAGCAGTGCTGTCTCCAGATGAGCCCTTCTCCCCTTTGTTCCCGGAAACTTCGCATAGCAGAACTCAGCAATGTTCCGGGAATGCTGGATCAGTGCCTTAAGTATGGTGGGAATGCGTCTCGGGGAAGATGCTCCTGCCATCCCCATCCTGCGAGGAGGGAGGCGCCCATGCTTTCCTGAATCGAGAAGAATTGCAGGAAGGCAAAGACGACAGCGAGGGCGGCCGGGAGGCGTCGATTCCGGCGGGTTCGGAGGAGGCCTCTTTTCCCGGTACCGCGACTGGCACGCCAGACGGGAGATGCGACAAGAGGCCGTCGGGAGCCATGCCGACGGCAGCTAAGCCGTTTGCTCCTCTAGACGGCCATCTTTTTGTCGGACCCGCCTAGGAACGCCGAGCCGAGCTCGGGAACGCGAACGAAGAGGGCGGGACGTGGGAGGAGGAGGAAAAAAAAAAAAGAAAAAGAAAACGCGTTGCCTGGAGATGACCGTCGACAGAGAGGTCACCTGCTAACGGGAGAGCGGCAGACCTCGCTTTCGCTCCTCGACATCTGCGCTGCCAGCAGGAAGAGAGAAAGGGAATAAACATCTCCTCGCGGCTTGCTTCCCTTCCCTTCAGCTTCTTCCCTCCGCCACCAGCGCTGTCGGCGCCGAGCTCCACGGAGCCTCTGGAAACTGCTCAGCTGCTCCAGAAACTGGCGCAGCTCTCTTCTGGGACCGATCCTCCCTTCTATCCTCTTCCTTATCGGGATATCGCCCTTCTTCCCGTCCTGTCCTCCTCCTTCCGAAGAAAAGAGTCCTCTGCTTGCGCTCCAAGCGGGTCCCGTTTTCTGTTCCCGGAGGAGAGAGGAAGAAAAAGGCAGGGGGGAGGGGGGAAAGAGGGAAAGGGGGAGGCGAGAGAAATCGTTCTCGGAGGCAGGGAAAAAGCTATTTATAGGTCCCTGGCTCCAGTAGGTGGCGGCGGAGCCCGAGGAGGCATCCCCCGCGAGGACGCGCTCGGTCTGCGCTCTCCTGCCCTCAGCGGCGGCGACAGCGGCAGCAACGGCTCGAGGAAGATTTATGTGCGCTCCGGCGCGAGGGAGGGGGAACCCTGCGAGGAAGAGGCGCACGCGTTCAGGCGCGCGCGAGCCACTTCCTGCATCCTGCCGCCGATCATACCACGGGCGTCCACGCGCTACCTGCTTCCTCAATTAGCAGGAGGGGGCAAAGGAGGAGGAGGAGGAGGAGGGGGGGGGGAAGGGGAGGGCCAACCGCGCACTATCGCTCGATCTGACCTGAGCCTTCCGCGCGTCTCTCCGGGAACCTTTCCCTACGCTCTATCCTCCTCCTCCCCCAGGTGCGTCCGTCCCCTCGCACACGAGAGTAAACGCTCGCGAGAGAAGGAAGAGGAGGAAGATATCTCTCCTCGGCCTTTTGGCTATGATCAAGGAGGAGGAGGAGAAAGGTGGGAGGGGGAAGACGCCTCCCGAGGTTTCGCCTCCCCTCCCGACGACCCCACCACCCTCCGATCCGTTCCTCTTCCCTCCTTCCCTCTGCCTCCTTCTCTATTTTCGGCTGCTTCTCGCGGAAAGCGCGCGTCACTCTGCGAATTCCCGGTTCTCGGAAATCGAACGCGCGCGCGGACTCGGGAGGACTGCATCGCCGCGTCACACTCCGGAGAGCGGCACAGCGAAGGTCCCAGGCAGGGTGGGGTTGCGCTCTCTTCTTCAGGAAAGGGATGACGGAGCCCTCGCGAAGAGGACATGGGAGGAAGAGGAAGGAAAGAGCATTCCGATTTTCTCCTTTCCCTTTCTTTTCCTTCCGTCTTCCTCCTTTCCTTCCCTTCTCGCTCCACTGCCTCTTCTTCCTGCCCCCCTTCCTCCCACATCCGTTTTCTGGGCGAGGAGTCTGGACGGCTCGGGACGAAGTCGCATCCTCAGTTCCCCTGCCGATCTTTAGGGGTCGCTTCTCCCGTTTTCTCTTGCGCCACTCCTCCCTTCCGTCCTCCTTCGTTCCCCATCCTCTTCCCATTCGCTCCAGGAAACCACGTTTGGCTGGAGAGATCTTTTGTAGGGATGCTGCTCGGAGAGGAGGTGCGAAATCGGGAAGGGAAGAAAGGGGGAAGAGATTTCCTCCCCTCCCCCACTGTGCGAACTTCTCGTCCGAAGCGATCGCTACGGGCTCTGCAGGTGCCACCGCTTCAGGTGCGGTCGACCTCCGACTCTTGGAGCTACTTCGAAGCGACGAGGTGGCACGCGTGCCATGCGCTCCTCTGGGGGATCCAGGAAGACGTCCTTCTCTACTCTCCCTTCCCTGAGGTCCTTCCATCCTCCCGAAGGCGGGCGCATGGTCTCGACGTGGGCGCGCCCGCTTCGCTGCCTCGAGCCGTTTGCGCCGCGGTCCCCCCCCCCCCTTCCTTCGGCTTGTTCGTCACCCGCTCTCCGCACGGAAGGCTTTCCCGGGGTGGTGAGCCTCGCGGGCGATCAGTCATTCCCTTCCCTGCGGGCCTCCGGAGGGGTTATTCCGGAAAGTAAGTCGCACGGGTGTGAGAGAGGAGGAGGGACTGTCGCGGCCGCCGGAAGGGGGCGCTTCCGGACCCGCGGGGCGCGAGTGATCGCCCTCTTCCTTTCCAGGTGGGAAGACGCTTCCGTCGGCTGGAACGGATGCAGCCCATGCGTCTGATGGATCAAAAGCCTGGCTCCAGCAGCTTCTTCCGCACAGCATAGGACACCTCAGCCTATTGGGACGCCTCGCCTCCGTCGCTCTTGCTCCGAGGGAACGGCTCGAGGGGCGACTTCCCAATGGGACCACCCTCACCCGAGCGCCCCATCCGCACGCCTCCCTCTCACCTCGCCACCTTCCGGCTCATCTCCGAGCTAGAATGCGCAGCTTCTTGAAAATACAAAAGGAACATCAGGATGTCGTTTTCTTTTCCATCTGGTTTTTCCTTCTGGAGGAATGGTGCCGCTCTTGAACTCCCCATTCCTTCATCGAGAGTGGAGCCACAGAGCCTCCGGCCCTTCTGCATTCCCCCCTAACAAACGGAATGGAACATCCGCTCACCCAATTCCCTGCGCTGGAGACCCGCATCTCCGGAAGGGAGGGGTTCTCCTCAGGTCCGGAGGCAGGCGGCACCAGAGTCTCGTCCAGGAGAGGATGCCCCTTTCCTTCCACTTCCTCCTGAAACGCCGGTCTCCAAGGCCGCTAGCGTTTCCCTCGGCCCTCCTGTAGGAGCGCAAGGATGCACGCGACATCAGGGGGTGAATGGGGATCCCCCTACACGGAGGACGGGGATCAAGGGCAAGAGAAAGGGAAGGGAATATCAGCCGGTGGAAGAGGGTCTTCAGTCTCCAGGAGAGCAAGAGCAATTACAAGGTGTGAGCAAGGGGGGACCAAAGGGAAAGGGAGGGGTAGAGCGGGGTAAAGAACCGGGTCGGAGCTTGGACTCTTCGTCCGCCTTCACGTGCCTTTCTGCGGCAGACTTCGCACTGTTGCCGCCGCCACTCCCAGAGTGACAGCAGCAAGAAAGTGGCCCTTCTCCAGAAAGTATCTTCAGGAGACTTCCGTCGGTTTGGATCGGCTTGGTCAGCACCAAAGACTTTCACGAGGCTCCGTCCCTTCGCCTGAGGGGCTGCTGGTGGGGCGCTGTGGCGATCCAGAGAGACTTTGGACCTGTCTCGGCAGCGGGAGCAATGCTCGGTCTCCCGTGCACACGGCGTTCCTCGGCGCTCTCGGAGGGGTCGTCAGCCCCTAGCTTTGAGGCGCGCTGACCGGCCAGCCCGGGAGTTCCGCCGCTTCCCCACACCTTCCGACCCGCCGAGAGCAAGGGGAATCCGGAAACGGGAAGA
The DNA here is from genome assembly GCA_036172245.1 of Raillietiella orientalis. Lineage (NCBI taxonomy): Eukaryota > Metazoa > Arthropoda > Ichthyostraca > Raillietiellida > Raillietiellidae > Raillietiella > Raillietiella orientalis. Next base: position 1,552,887 of record JAYWIR010000016.1, read on the forward strand.
TTGGAAGGGATCTGATGCTGGAGCGTCATGGAAGGAGCTGCTCCTGGAGGCCGGCCCGAGAGGCAGATCGAAGCAACGTGATCGCTGGGATGAGACCGCAGGGCTCCGAGAGAGAGGGGGAAAAACTTTGGATAAACCGAGGACGCGGGCGCAGTGGGGTACGGACACGGCGGGATTCCAGTGTTTTGCTGCAACGAAAGCCCGAGCAAGATGAGGCCTCCCTCATCCCCACTGATGACGATCCAGGATTGCATCAGGGACCAATGGGACAGAAGAGGTGATTTTTTAGCATCCGGGTGATTGGGATAGGGGAGGGGGAAGGGAGCGGACAGAGGGAGAGCAAGCAAGGAGGGCTGGGTTCTGGACGCGATATCAGTGCCGCCGACGCAGTGTTGGAGTGGGCCGTGTCTTGCTGGAAGCGTCTCAGCGCTCCCGGGAGCTATTCCTTCCTTAATCAGCAGGAGGAGGAGAAGAAGGGGATAAGGGATGACCAAGTGCGATCGTCCGATTCGGTCTGACTCCGGATACATCCGTCTACCCGCATACGAGAGCGAACGTGCACGAGAGTGGGAAGGGGAGAAAGGGAGGAGGAGGAGGGGGACGTCGCTCTGTCCATCTTCCAAGGCTTGTCTCCTCACGACGACTCCAGTACCCTCCTACCCGTTCCTTTCCCCTCTCCTTCCCCCTTCTGCCTCCTGCCCCGCCTGTTTTCTGCCATAGAAGGGGAAGCTGGTGAAAGCCTGGAAAAAGGAATCCTTCCACCTTCAGGGCGGTGGAGGAGGAGGAGACTGTGATGAGACCTCATGATTTCGGGCTGGAGACTGGACACTCCTGGATCACGTCCAGAATTCTTCCTCCATCTGAGTGGATGTGCCAGTGATGGGAAAGCTAGCAAAAGGCTAGAGGGGACATGTGGACTGTAGATTCTAGAAAGAGCAGCCCCTCGGGACCTAGGGGGCTGTCTGAACCCAAAAAGGGGTCCGCACTGTCTGCTTGCTGATCCTTGCCTAATCGAGGCTCTGGACCTGACGAGAGAGGGAGCTCCAGGAGCTGACGAGCGCAACTCTTTGCAAGGCGCGGAGCCATGAGAGCTCCGCAGCGAGGAGCAAACCGATCTAGAAGAGCATGAGAGGAAGGTCAGAGGGTGCGAGGTGAGGGTACAAAGGCATCCGGGGGACAGGGGTGATGGAGGAGCATCTTATAGAAGGGGAAGGAGAAGACGCAGCCGGCAATCCAACCTCAACATCCCAGTCTAGCTGACCTTTCTGGAACTCATCGAGGGATGGGGTTTGTTACTCCGGAAAGCTCACTGGGGATATAATAGGGAGGGAGTCGAAGGCTGCTGTCAAAGAAGACCCTCTCTCCAGAACCCACGAGAAAGGAAGGACTCCTTCACTAGGATCCTTCGCGTCCACGGGTTCTCGGAGGAGCATAATTTCCCTGTGGGCAGGAGGAAGAGCTCCTGATGAAGGACATCGGAAAAGCTCCCGAGTCATAGGGGACCAAAGCCCTGTAGATGGTCTCGGGTTCTTTATGGAAACGGGAGTCGGTCTGACGATTACTCTGCCGGATACATGGGAAGGTCCAGGATTAGCGGACGAAGAAGAAGGGACAGGAAGAGAGCAAAGGAAAAGCCCGCTTTTTCGCTTTGCTCCTCCCTCTCCCAGCTGTGTATCCTTGTTCCTCTCTTCCTCCTCAAGGGGTCTTTCTCGAGGAAAGCGTTTTTCTGGGTTCTCCTTCCCCTTCTTGCTTTTCAGCTCAGCCCTTCTGGGTTTCTTTCTCGAAGCCGCAGTTTCGTGAGGGAAAGCTATCCCTTCTCTTTCTGTGCGTGGGACGCCCAGGTCTCCGTCCTGTAGACAGACGGAAAGCCATGCCTCCCTTCCCTCCTCGTAACTGGCCTTGCCCTTCTTCAGAGAGGGCAGTCCTGACGGGCAGTCTCTCTCTTCAAGGAGCGCATGAGAGGGAGGATCCGGAAACGGCAGCTTCCTCTTGTTCGCTTCCTTCTCCTCGTCTTCCGAAGGCCTCCGGGTTAGCTGGGAAGGGACGCGGAGGAACCTTCGGCGGAAGACGGCATCCAGCCGCCGCGGAGGGTCTCCGGAAGACTGGATGTGGAAAGGGGGAACTCTGCAGGAAGCACGTTAGCATCGTCCCTGAGCGGCAGCCTCCGCATGCGCTCGCCCGAAGCTGCGGCGCCTGTTCCACGCGGGCACGTGGACGGGATCCATTCCGTGCCCCCACCCCCGTCCAGCCCTTCAACGCGCTTAGAGGCTGGACGTCCTACCCCCGCGCGGGAGTGCACGGCGCTGCTACTTGTATCCCTCAGCGTCTCGTCGGCAGTAGGTGAGAGCGGGTAGTGGAGCTGGAGCGTTCCCCTCTGGGGAATGAGGGCCGAGTGTACCTCAGACCCCAGCGGAGCTCCGGAGTGCTGTGTGGCCAGCCACGGGCTTCCGGTTCAAGGTTGCGGCGGCTGGTTCGGAGCCGAAGAGAGAGGCTCCCTGCCCCTGCTCTCAGGTTCACGACCCCTCCTCTCTCCGCCCGTCTTCCGCTATCCTTCGAGTTCGGATGGGACCCCCCTCCCAGGGGTCCCTTCACCCTCGCCGTAGCAGGGAGAGGGAACGAGGATTCGGGTCTCCTGGGATCGGGAACGGCCCCTCGTTCTTGCAGGTGCTCCTTTGATCCCCTATGCAGCCAAGAGCGTTCCGGGAACTCGCGACTCTCCTCACTTTTGGGTTCCTTTCGGAGAAGAAAAATGGAGCGGACCCCTCCGGGAGTCCTTCCGGAGAGAACAAAGAAGGGAATTTGTCTCGGGGTTTCCGTCGAAGACAACCAGGGTGGAGGTTCCCTTCGGGGATTCCTCCCCCTGCACGAGAGGAACGGACTCCCTTCTCCGCGGAGCTTTCCCTGGATTCATGGTCCCCTTCCGGGGCAGCACCTATCTTGAAGCGCACCCTCGGGTGACGTGGAACGACGTCAAAGACCTGCGTGAGCTGCCAGGAGCGCGATGGTTCTTGAGGTACTCAGCAAACCAAAAAAAAAATCCCTCGAGCTCCGACTTTGGGGAGGGGGGATCGAATGACCTGAAACCTCCCTGCTGCGTGCATATGTGCACGAAATGGGGTGAGGGTGGAGTGGCATTTCTCCTGCAGGCAAGGGGACCCCAGTCTCGAACTTATCAGAGCTATCGCATCCAGGATTGAGGGATTCGTGGATTCTGTTCCCACGGGCCTCCAGTCCAGGAGAGACCTAACCCTTTCTCCTTTTAAGAGTCGGTGGGTGGTGGGTGGGAAATGGGAGGGAGAAAAGCTAGGCCGCTCCCATCAAGCCCCGAAGAACCTGGTGCGTCCTGCGAGCGACCTCGGCTCTCCTCCAAGAAGGTCCAGCTTCGGGAGAACCATCCCCTCCCCCCGCTCGTTTGGGGGTCGGTAGGAGAGGCTTCCCAGCGAGCGAGACGATTCCCACCTTCCTGCCTGCAAAGCCCAGGACACTCTCTAGAACACTCTCTAGACCCGGTGGGCTAACTGAGGGAGGCTGCGTGTGAGCGCAATCTCCGCAGATCCCCGAAGATCGACCCGGAGCACTGGAGGCGTTGCGCGCCTCCTAGGCTTGATCGCACTGACCAATCGTCGACCATCTGGCTCGGGAACCCTGTCGCCATCTTCCTCCGGACTTCTCGCGGAAACAATGGGAACTCTGAGGGGAAAACATAGGGGAGGAGAGTGAAGGTTGCGAAGATGGGCGCCAGGGATGGAGCTGCGCCGAGTGGGAGCTTCCCTGAGTCTCCGTTTCTTCCGACGTCTCCACAGAAAGTGGATCTTTGCATTTGGAGGTGGTTCCGCGGATGCTTCGCAGCCGGCCAGTTGAGCACTGGTCAATCGAACTCCATTTCCCCAGGTCTGGATCACCTTTTCTCACCGGATAGCTTTGAGACCCAACACCTAGTGGGGGAGGGAGGAGGAGGGAAGATGTCTCGCAGTGCCATCTTCGGAAGGTCCCCGATTGTTCCTGGAGCACCCACCAACTCGCAGGTGTGTTCCAGAGACTCTCCTCGAGTCTTCTGGAACGCGGCGATGCCTGCAGTGGGATCCTGAGGCATCGGACTGCAGGATCGGGAAGCCTCCTGGTCAGCTTTATGGCGTCCGACCACGGGGCGGGGCTGAAGAGAGGGAATGAAAGGAGTAATGGGGTCACCCCGGATGAAAAAACTTTCGTCCAACGGGGATGGAGAGGCTGCTGACCCCGCGTTCGAAGGTGGGGCACCCGCACAGGGCCACTCTGCTCAAGTCTCGTTCTTGATGCTCGCGCGCATGCGCGAGTACTCGCTCAAGGATCCTGGCGCCTCGCCAGTCGACATCCCAACTCTTCTCCGCCAGCGGCAGAGGGCGGAGGACAGAGGAAGGGAATGCGAAAATGAAAAAAAAAGAAGGGAGGGGACGGGTTGAATCAAAGAGGGTAGAGTCCCGATTTCCAGCCCATCCCACCTGCGTTCCGGAGACAGGAGCTCAAGGGGCGACGATGGTTCCTCCCTTCCCTCTTCCTCCCTCCTTTGAATTCCTCCTGGACATCCAGGTATCTCAGGCATCGGGAAGCTGGGAGCTCAGCATCGTGAAAGGATTGCAGAAGACGCGGCGACCTCAGAGCTGCCACGTCCTGAGCGGTGGATGCGCCCGCGGGCCTCTCAGCACCTCGCCGAGGCTCCCGCCCGCCCCTATGCGAAAGCCATGCCAGCGGGTGGGTGGAGGGAAAAAAGGGAGAAGGAACCACATGCGCTCGCCAACAGCTGAAGGGAGTGTCCTCGAGGAGGGAAGATGCATCTCGTCATCCCGTCCTCGGGCGCGCTCTCTCTCTCGGAAGACCGGACGGTCATCCGCGAGGGCAACGTCGCCACGAGACGGCGGGAAGCTACCGGCAGCAGCTTTTCCTGAGTGCCCGGCGACCGCCGCGTCGGAAGGAGGGGAGGGGGGGGGGGGGTAGCTGCGTCCGGCTGGGAACGCTCTGGTCCAGCCCGGTTCCGCACCATCTGGTCTCTCACGGTCTGATGCCCCTTCTCTCCCGAAAAGCTCCGGTAAGAAATGCGTGCGCGCGTGCGCAGTTTTTTTGTTTTTTGCTTTTTGTCTCCGTTTTTCCTTCCTTCCTTCCCCCCCCCTCTTCCCTTCTCGGCCTGAGTTGCCCCGCGAAACGCCCGGTGGTCAACAAGAACGGATGCAGGCGAGCTGCACTGGTCGGGGGGAGGGAACTCCGTCGCCGCCTGGGTGCCTCTCGGCCCGGCGTCGCACCCCGGAGAGCCCGTCCCAAGCGCCAGATACCCCCGCATCCTCCCTCCCTTTCCCTCTCCCCCGCGCGCGCGCGATCCGAATGAAGATTTCATCTCCGCATGATCGAGCGCACGCGTAAACAGGAGGGGACCGGCATTTCCCGCGCGCGCGACTCTCTCCCGCGGCGATCTCGGGTGCGTGCGTGCGTGCGCGCTTGGAACGAGGAAGCACTCAAACAGCGGAAGTGGCGGGGTGAGTGCTCCCCGCGCAGACGCGGTTGGCAGTCTCGACAGGAAGATTCCGTCGCGTTCCAGAAATTAGCACCGGACTGCTGGAGCTGCAAGGAGCCGGAGGAGACCGAGGAGGAAGAGGAGGAGGGACACAAGAAGAAGAACGGATGCTGCTGATGGTGATGATTTGCGAGAGGGGAGGAGGGGGAGAAGGGAAAGGGCGAGTTCGGGCGGAAGCCGGCGGCGTTCCTCTCCGAGAGGGAGATCCACGAGCGCACGGCCCCAACTCCGTCTCCGCGAGACGGCAGTCCAGCCTTCTTGGGAGACTGGATTTCTGGATCGCGCGCCCGAGAGAGAATGCACTCTTCGGGAGACGCCTCGTCTTTCCAGATGTCCCTCCCTCTTCCCTCCCGAGCTGGAAAAGAAGGAATAGGCCCTCTGGATCGGAAGGACAGAGAAGACCTCGTGTCTTAAAAGGTTGGGGAAGAAGGGACGGAGGGTAGCCGCAGCACGGAGACGAAACCTACAGACCCCCTGTTTGGAAGCGGTCAGATCGCCGTGACGATCTGCCTCTGGCAGCAGCCGCAGCCGCTCTGCGTTTTTTCTTCGAGTTCTGGAAAGTCGCCCTGCGGCGATAGGTCTTCCGGGAGGTTTAGACCCTTCCGGCGTCTCCTTCAAGATGCGTGAGAGCGGAAAGCGAAACAGGAGCGTGAGGATCCCAGTTCCGCTCCGCTAGACGTTCCTCCTACAGGAGGACACCGCAGGAATCCGCCATCTTTTCGGATCCATGTTCCACCTTCCCTCTTCCTCCTCGCCTGGGAGGTCTCCTGTTGCGGTTGTTGGTCCGCGAGGGGCGGCCGGCAGTCGCCATTGCGGTCAGCCGCGCTCCCCCGATAGAGTGGGGAGAAACCTGGCTGGGAACATCTCCGGCCTCTGATGGCCGACGCCAAAAGACTGAACGAACGGACGGACGGCGCGAGCCGGGCGTGGTGGTCACGCGTGTGCGCGGTCCTCCATCTCGTATGATCCACACGGCGACGGTAGACGTGGCGAAATGGGGATGGCGGAAAGCTCCCCTAGCAAAGGAGGGCGCGGCGAAGAGGTGAAGAACCGGATCTTCACGTCTCCCGAGACGGCACCTAGGAGGAGGTGCGAGCCGGCGACCAAACAACGAAAACAGCCGGGTCGACATGCAGGAGTCACCGCGAGGCCGCGGGATTCCTGCTACCTCCATCCGAACCGTTCGAACGGCACCTCTCTATCCTGGAAAGGGACCGAGTGGATACGAACGAAGAGCGCGTTCCCTCGCCGGAGGCTACTGCGCATCCGGATAGGAAGGAGTTGGGACTCCCCTCGCGTCTCATGGAAGGCCTCTACGTCTGCAGGGGGATTCCGAGATGTTGGGCTGCAGTATCAGGAAGGCCCCGGACCGGCTTTGTCGCTGCTCGCCCCTGGAGGAGGGGGGGTTGAGGAAGAGGAGGAGGAGGAAAAGGAAGTGGAGAAAAGGGGGTCGTCCCGGATGAATAAACACACCTTCGTCCAACGGAAGCGGAGCGGCCGCTGGCCCCAAATTCGGAGTGGAGCAACCGCTCACGGAGATCCAGGAAAACGCCGTGCTGGTAGTGAAGGGAGGGGAAGAGGAACGGCGGGGTTGCCGTGGTAATCTCACTGCCTGAAAGGGGGGGGTGAGGAAGGGGACGAATCCTCTCTTGCCAACGGCTGACAGGCGTCCCGCTGCACCGTCGAACAGTCTCCCACAAATCCAGACTCATCATGTCCTCAGCTCCCTTAGGAACGGGGATGAGGGAAAGGGGAGGCAGGGAGAGGAAGGGACGGGTGCTGTCGAGAACGGATCTCCGGTCAGCCCTGGTCGAAATTCCTTCTTGCGTACCTCCACAACGATGCCCTTTCGACCCTCTTTTGCTCCCCCTGTGCATTTTGGCGCTTGCCACATTCATCTCCACGTGCACCTCGTCAGGAGGGATGGTCGAGGATGCCTTCACTGCCCCCACATGCCGCCATCCTTCCTCAGAGGGAACCTTTTAATGGTCATTTCGGATACCCACTTCCGTCTCTCCCTTTTAGGCTTAGAGTGGCCACAACTGGGGTCTCTCATTCTTGGTCTCGGCTCCCTAAGATGCTTCCTCTTTCCTGGCAATCATGCTTTACGATCTGCGGTCCTCCAGAACGCTTAAGGGAACCATCGGCTATAGCCATGACAGCCCTCGCCACACCCCATCTGCCTTCCCCAAGTATATCCTTTGTGGTGTCGTCATGTGACCTTTTCGCTCGAAAAGGAGCCACTGGCCCAAGGCCAGAAAACAACCTAACCGGTTCTCCAACCTGTTCGGCGACTGCGATGCCGACTGCTGGCCTCCTCTCGATGGCTCGCTCCGCATCGGGGTCTCAACAGGGGGCTTCAGACAAGCAATCCGTGCCTCGATTGGCTACCAACGACCCATCACTCGTCACTTCAGCCACCCATGGAAAAATACGTCTTGGTTCTTCCTGAGGGGCCATCTCAAATGCACCTCGTCCAACAGGAGGAACCAAGCACGGGAAGAGTGCTGCTCCCCGTTCTTCAGCAACGGATAACCCTATCAATTCACCGTTGAGGGACTTCGAAGTGGAATTTCCATGTGGGTCATTACCGAAATCTTAGAAACAATCCTCGTCGGTGGGATGCTGACAGGTCGTTCGAGAATCCCGAGCCCTTCAGCATGGCAGCGGTCCCTGCAGCTTCCTCTCAACGCATGGGCCGTCGCTTTCTCGAGTCCAGTTGCAAGAGGAGGTTGCTGGAAGACCCCACCCCTTCCCTGCCTTATCTCCGAACCTCAGGCATTCCCAACTGCCCCAACATTCCCATTCTCCTCGTGGACTGCCGAGAAGGACCGACTTCGTTCAGGACGACCTGAACGAAGACCGACGAGGGCTTCAGACTGATTCTCGCCGTTCTCGACTCCAGGAAGCGAAGCAATCTCCTCTCTGTCATTGTGCTATCGGACCGGGATTCTCCCGCTCCAGATTTCGGAGGTTCCATGCTGCAGGCGACGACGAAAGCCACAAAGCGAAGTTCCAAGAGGGGGAAGAGGGGAGAAGAGTAACGCCTGCTCCTCGAGGAAAGGCTGGTAGGGAAGAGTACTTCCACCTTTTGGGTAGTTCTTATCGGCGCACACGTCACATCGAGCCATACGACCACAAGTCGTTCGTATGGCAGAAGATCGCAGTCTGAGGATGTCTGAGGCTCAGATTTGCTTTCCGACAGCCCGGCAGTAGGGAGAAAACCTTCTCTGGTATAGATTTCGGTCATTAGCTTCGCAACTGGGGTCAGGGAATAAGAACCGTGACCACTGAAACATTTGAGGATCTACGAGGGTTTCGGCTCAGTCCGAACACACCTGCGCCAAGCAGCTCTTTTGAAGAAGTGCTGGAGATGAATACGAGGATGTCCAAACTTTCGGAACGTGCAGAGGTGTTTCCTTCTGCTATCGGAGGTTCCATGCGAATGACCCTTAAAAGCTCGCTCTGGAGGGCGGCCGTAAGGCTGCTATCTGCTCTTGGCTCCAGGCGTTGCGGGTTCGAAACCCATTCGGGGAATAGGCGGCGCCGAGAAATGGGGGATGCGTCGTGGGTTTTGAGTTCCCTCCCCCCCCCCGCAGGATGACTCTGGTTGGTCTTTGAGCTTCGGGTGAGGCAATGGTGAAAGCTGGAGCTTCCTGAACCCCCGTTGACTGGTTGGGCTTGGAAGCTGACCATCCGGGGTCCTTCCAGGAATCAAGGAACACCCGTTCCCTTTGGGTTTCCTCTCCAGTTGTGAAAATGGAGCCGTTGATGCCCCCTCGGGGGATTGCCACTCCAGAAGTGTTAAAGAAGCGCGCTGCATGCTTCGGGGAGCTTTCCTTAGAGAAATTCGGAAGCGCCCCTTCGGGGTGCTCTTCAGAAGAGGAAACAGGAGCGGTTCCCTTGCGGACTCCCTCCGAAGAAGAAATTTAGGAGCAGATCCTTTCCGGATTTCCTTAGAAGAAGAAATGAGGAAGAGGTTCCCTTCGGAGACAACCATGGTCCCTCTGGGGTCATCCTCGCTGACCTGAAGAGTTTCACGCACCTTCGGGTGGTGTGGACACTGTTAAAGGGTTCTGTGACCCTCCTCCCCCTAAGGAAGAGAACGTTTCTTCAGCACTCCCCGAACCAAAAATGAGCAATCCCGGAAAAAAATGCTGTAAGCAAAGCAGCGAAGACAGGAGCAGCAAAGAATTTCCATCATCTCTGGCTTCCCCTCGAGTGGCAGGAGTTGGCATTGCTGGTGCTGCATGAGGGAATCCCATTCAAGGCACGCCTTCACCACTGGACACAGGAGAGCGTGGGCAATCAGTGCGACAGGTGCGGGAAGAAGGAGACCCTTTCGCACCTGCTGTTGGACTGCTCTGCCCACCGACTGTGCTGCTGACTCCGTTCTGAGGAGATTTGGGATCGCCTCGCGACGATCCTGGGAATCCCGGCGGGCGGCCCGAGGGACATTTTCAGACTCCTCTTCGTGCGCAGTGCCGCACTACGTCAGCCGCGTCCCTCGCAGTTCTGTGCTGTCTTCGCGGGATAACGGCGGCCTGGGGCGCTGGAGTAAGAGGCCGAAATGGCAGGGATGCCATCCCCCGGGGGCGGATCTTCCTGAGGACCACTTCGAGATGGCCCCATCTGGGCGAGATACGGACAGAACTTGCCAACATCCTGTTCAGTTCCCTCCCCTGTTTTCTTTGTTTATTTTTTTATTTTATTTTTGTTTTCCCTTCTCCCACGTTGCCGAAGCGGACCTCTCCTGCATGCACATCGCTCTTCGGCAGGTTCGTTGCACGTGTACCAATGTATTTTTATTACTTTACGTAACAAATGCCCCGGCATAACCGGGTGATCATCATCATCTATGGTTTGGATCCTAAAAGAGTCCAGCCAGAGGTTTATTTTCCTTGCAGCGGATGTGAATCCATTCAAGTGCGCTCGCTTCCGGAAAGCTCATGGGCTTTGTGAATCGCCGCCGTGGTCAGCGGTCTTCTCTTCGACCCGCCGATCTTTGCCAGGAGCGTTCCCATCAAGGGTGTGCCAGATTTCTTTGGTAATCCTGAAGGGGGGGAACGGGAGGCGGTTCCGACCGTAAAGCTTGCTGCGCACGGCTCCTCTTTACTGACCTGCGCGACGGGCTGCCGTAGGCCGTTCGGCGAGTATCTCCACTGGGGTGCTTGCGTTTCTGCGCTCAGCTTCCTTGCGGCAAGAAGACTCGACGATCCAGATCTTGTGCGACCCCGGGCTCGATGGCAAGGTGCGACTCCTTGGGGAATGCGCTTCCCGAGGCGATTCACATCTCTGAACGGGCTCTCAGGATTCGTCACACATCAATGGACCCGCTCGTCTGCTGAAGAGCGGGGTTGTAGGACGTGACTGAGAAGGTCGAGATCGGAAAATCGTTCCAGAAGAACCTGAGAGCTCTTTTCCGGGAGTCTCGCAAGGAGCTGCGTCCTGGCATGTCCGCGCCGTTCCACGCAGCGGTAAATCCCGTTCGCAAGTGCAGCTCCCTTCCTGCTCTCTCAAGCATTTGATTCGAAACGGAAAGAGCAGGAAAGGCTGGCCACCGGGCTGTCGCGCCGGCTTCCGCGCGAGCCGTTGAACTGCGCCGTGCGGCACTGGGCGTTGATCACCGCAAGCGCACGCGCGTCGTTCGTTCGAGTCCTCAGGGCGCATGCGTTGGTCTGGTTCTTTTCGGGGCCGCTTCCGCCTCCTCCTACGGGTGCTGGACGTGCCGGTGTCTCCGCTGTCCGTGCTCACCAAACTCACCTGCCCGCGCCAGCTTGCCTCTCCCTCTTCCCTCTCTTCCGAGAACAGTGGTGACCCGCATTTGCAAGGAGGTAGTTCCAAGTTGTCGCAGCTTGGCCTAAAAGTAGGACTGTTCTTTGCGGGTTGCGCGACGAGAGTCCGCACCCATGCTGGGAAGCAGCAGGAATTTCCAGACGGCTACAAGAAAGGACCGCAAAAGACCCGAAATCAGCTTCAGCTCTTTCACTTTCTTGGGAAACCATGATAACTGAGTCAGGAGATCTCGGTAAGCCTCCAAAATCGCCGAAACATAGGGAGGCGGATGCGCGATCTCTTCTCGGAAGGTAGAGGTCACGGGGGTGCGCAGAGGAGAAGCAGCTGTCGAAGGAGCCGAGGGCTTCCTATGAAAACCAAGTGGTGAAGGGAATCCAGGGCAGGAGCGGTTCGGGAACGCCAACCCAGACCGGGACAGAATGGCGGAAGTATGCTCGTGATGCTGGATTCGGAATGACCTCACAGGGACGACGGAAAGAGAAGGCCCTCGCGGAGCAGGGAAGGTCCCCTTCTCGCAGTCGGGAAGAGGGGAGGATCCCTCGGCTGCAGGAGTGGCTTAGGTACGGGAAAAGATTCCCCGAAGGAGCGCCCATACGGTCCGCCGTCCTCGCGCAACGCGACACCTCCGCCGAGGCGCAAAGTGGATGCGCAAAGTGGATGGGCGAGATATCCGAGGCGCCTTCCCTTCCGTTGCGTTCTGGCATGCATGACACGGACCCCCGAGCTCCTTTTCATGAATGACCATTAAAGATTGCAGGGTCTACACCGGAGTAATTACCGGATATTTTCTCTTCATAGCAAAATATTAGCCATAGAGAATTGACACCAATCAAGGCTCCGGCAGTCAGTTAATTTGGCAACCCGGCAATTAGCAGACGAGCGCGCCTCCATATTTATTTTCCTTTTTTTTTTTGTCTTTCTTTGTATTCCGCGCCTCTTCTTCCAGTACTGAGATGTGTGCGATGCACATCTTGCGACCGGCTCTCATGTACCGTGAGGCGTTTGTCCTTTTCATTTGAATGAACATCGTGCAGATTACCGGCATTATCCTTCACTACTGATGCATCGTCTCCGTAGAATAAGAGAACAATGATAGCACTTAAAAGCAGCAGACTGTGACCTCCGTCATAGCCGTAGCCTTCACGGAAGACCCCTGCCAGCGATGAGAGCACGTTCATACAATTATTCGATGTCTCCAAAATCTCATATCCTCTCTCCAGTTTGAAAAAAAAAAAAAAAAAATACAGGAAGAAGAAGAAGAAGAAAAAGAAAATGTCGCTCTCTTGTTTTCCTCACCGTTAAACACGGGGAAGCTTCGCGCAAAGCCACGACACTAACACGAGGCAGGCGCTGTGCCCCCAGGCGGCAGGGCAAGGGACAGCGCGTGCACCTGTTGCGGGAGCACATGCGTGCCAATGTCTCATGCTACTGCTGCTGATGATAATGATGACGACGATGATGATGCAGACCGCAGCCCTGATTTCTGCGGAAAGAGACCCTCACGCCTCTGCAACGGTGCAAAGGTCAAACCACTGTCACTCTTCGCACCTGCGCAAGCGTAGCAGTGGCACGACCTTCCCGACCGCAAACAGCAGCAGCAGCACCCGCGCTCTGCGAAGCGACAGCTGCCTTTCTTCCTCCCTTCCGTCTTCCCTCCGCAGTCGTCTGGGGCAGACGATGCCGATCCGGAGCGGCCCGGGAACGCTCCGTGCCGGGCAGCCCAACGTACCCGGCCGCGCGTGCGGACGCGCAGAGAACCTCGTGGTGCGTCTGGTCGGATCCCGCGTGCCCTCCCCTCGCACGCCGCGCCGAGCAGCACGGCAACCGTTTTTCGATAGTCCCTGGGGCGCGAGAGCAGCTACCGGAAGCCGCCCTCTCTGGCGTCTCCGGCGAACGGGAAGCTGCGCCTCCGTCCTCCGGAGAGTCAGGGCTCCTGTCCGCCCGCTGCTCTTGCCAGACGGTCGCGCGGGCTTCCTGCGGGAGACCGGTCGTAGCAGCTCCACACGCTCGCAGAGGGCTGTGCGCCCGCAGGAAGAGCGGACGGCACCTCGCTCGCGGGTGCTCGACCCGGGGTCCCTAGTTCGAAGAGGCACGCGGAAACGCGGACTTCGGCCGGGAGAGCGTGGCAGCAGGCAGGTGCGTCGTCGCATCGCTCCCGAGCAGGACGAGGGGAGCCAGCGGCAAAGGAGTCACGGAGACCGCTCCAGCCTTTCCGCGGAGCTTTCCCGCGACGGCGGAGACCCCGCGCGGCTTGCACTGCGGACTGGTAGCCTCCCGCTCGCTCGCCCCCTGCCGGAAGCAGGAGTCCGGCGCTGCGGACTGAGGCCGGGCTCGCGCTGCGTGAGCTTCGGCCCCCCTCCGTGGGGTCAGGGTGTCTCCCTCGGGTGCGATGCAGACGATGCGAGATGCAGGAGGCGCCGCAGCTTCGATGGCTCCGCGAGCGATCCTTAGCTGCGGAAGCTGTCTGCGTGGAGTCGCTGTGGGCTCCCTGGCAGCCGTGTGACTTCACCGGAGGCGCGCGGCGCGGTCGTGTTCCCGGTGCCGGCGTCTCGCGTCGCAAGGCGCGCGTGCGAGGGGGTCGGCGGGCACAGGGATGGCTGAACCGCAGGTCTGCTCGCTCGGGGTCGGAATTTTCCCCTGCTGTCAGGGATTGACCACGAGGTGCTGGAGCTTGCCCGTGAGACGTCTCACGGCATGAGGGCATCTTGCTGGTTGCGAACCCACACGACTGGTGAGGGGCACTCTGGAGTGCATCCCGTGGACGGAAAGGTCCACGAGTAGCTGCGTTCGGTTTCCGCAGATGGGATTTCTTTTGGGGTGAGCCGAGGTCTCTCAGGTGCCCAGCGGCGAGAAACAGCTTGGAACAGAACACGAACTTGGGTCACTAGCGGAGACAGCTGCTGTCTTAGCGCTGTTCCAGTGGCTTCGGAGACTGTAAGGAGGAGAGCCGAGTCCAAGGGGAAAGGTTAGGGAAGATCCTTGCAGGTCCACCGCTTTCGTCTCTGCGCTGCCAAGGTCACTCTTCACGGTGCCCCTGGTTCAAAGACTTGCTGAGAGAAGCGGTGGAAGCGGATGCGTGGGTGGTTGGGAGGAAACCGGTGGCCTCCGTCCCGCTTTCTCGTTTGTAGCAGCTAGAAAAGAGCGCAAAACATCAGCGAAAGGAGGAGCTTTCCCCACAGCCCATAATGTGATCAAAGGATGTAATGCTGCAGGAGTTCTGCCATTGCGTTCGGTTTGCCTTCACAGCCAGCCCTCAGGAGAAGCACAACCAGAACCGGAAGCTTCTCGGTTCATCACGGTGTGATGGCCCCCTAAGTCCACCTATCCACTTGCCCCGGCCACAACAGAAGGTCATCCGCAACCTCACCGTTTGCCCAGTGAGGCGGAATCCTGAAGATTTCAAGGTCATCAGGTGGCTCTCGTTTTGCCCTTCCTCGTGCCGCAGGTCAAACCCGTGCAGTGCTCCAACCAACCTGATCTTTCCTTCCTCCAGTAGGAAGGAAAGATCTGCGATGCCACAGGGATTCCAAAAACGAGGATGCGAAGAACGGGAGCTCGGATGGGGGAGAGAAGGCGGGGAGAGGGAAGAGGAGGGGCAGATTCTCGGCGGATCATCCGCGGATCCTGTCGGTCGGCGCACCGAGCCCTCCAGCTTCCGGGATTCGTGGGCTCTTCTCTTCGGATGGGGGCGGAGACGGAGCTCTCAGCTAAAGATTCTCGATCGCGCAGCGACTGAAAGATGAAAGACGCTGACGTGAACAAATGGGCAAATAAGGGAGGAAAAATGGGGTCCTGGGGCGGAAAATCCTGAACGTTTCCAAGGTTTCTTCGCGTTTTCGAAAGATCCCTCACCTTCCTTAATAGGGTAGTACACGCAGCCTCCAGCAGCAAGCCGAGAAAGATTATTGACTGCAGGTGATCTGCAAAAATTAAATGGAGAACTTCATACGTCATCAGGGTGATGTTTGCTTAGGGGGACGCTGCCCTTCCGCCAAGGGATCTTTTCCTTTTCATTCAGCTCGCGGTTCCTTTCCCTCCTTCCCAATCCCTTCCCTCCTTTCTCCTCCCCTCCCTCCTCCGAGGTCCCACGAGGCAATTTTCCGTGGACGGTGGTCATCACTTGAAGCTGGTGGACGAGCTCATGCGAGTAAGTGGATCATACCAATTTTGATCCGCAGGATTTCTGCATCCTGGGGTCTCGGAAAAGTCCTGGGAGGCTGTGGACCGAGCACGGAGCGGAGGTTTTGGTGTTGTCTGAGAAGAAGGTTTTAGGGATGTGGTGGTGATGGAGGAAGAGGGAGGAAGAGCGCTCCAAGCTGCCGTGGCGTCCGGCCGGAGAGGGGGCGACGGTGGCCGGTTGCCTGGCAGCGGCGGGTGGGGGGGGGAGGGAGGGAAGAGGAAGGGGACAGGGTAGGGGGAGGCCGGCGGGCACGCTCCCCTCACTCCGCCACGCCGTGGGGCGCGAGCAGGAGGTAAACAAAAAGCCCCGTCGCCATCACGTAATTTGATGCCATCCGATGGCGTTCGCGACGGGCCCAGGGGGACTCGCACCAGGAAATTGCCCGATAATGAATACCGCGTTTCGAGAACTTTCAGAGCCCCATTGTTTGTTTACGGCGGGCTAATAGCCTGCCGACCTGGGAACACTCCCGCACGTCTCGGAGATGACGTCGAGATCATGTAATGGCTGTTATTCCCGCCGGAAGATCGCTGGTCACCTTCCCACGCGGGGCGGGTCATCAGAAGAAGATCGCTGGTCACTCAGGAGTTCCCTGAGACGCCTGAATGAGGCCGGACTTCTTAAAGAGAGGAGAGAGCCTGTCCAGGGGGTTGGATCTCGCAGAAGGGCGTGGGGGACTTGCAAGCACCGGAGTCCCCGTGGCGTGAGGCGTTCGCCCGTGGGATGTGAGGACGCGCGAAGACGGGCGGCTGGTTGGCGGCGACCCGCAGGCAGGGACGGCAGGGTACCGGAAGGTCGGAGGGCGGGCTCCATCGCTGTCAGGAGAACTCGTTGTGGGCGGGTGGGTGGTGGAAATCCGCTGCTTTTCGGCCGGGATGCTGGCAGGGTACGTCACGGGACGGCTCCTCCCGTTCTGGGGATAGCACGGGAGTTGAGTTCCGTCTGGAAATCGGATCCAGGGCAGAGGCTCCTTTTTTTTTTTTACAAGATGAAGCTTCGAGGTCGAGAGGGAACGCCGGAGGGAACAACACAGTTCTTCCGGGCAAAGAAAGCGGGTTTCAGAGGATCCTTTCAGAGGATCTTCCAGGATCCACCTACTAGCCATCTCGGTCGATTCAGTCCCGCCCTTTCAGTGGGGTCTGCATCCGGAACAACTCTTCTCAAAGCAGATGGTGGCCTCCAGGGAACCGGAGGTCCGTCAACTCCTCCTCTGATCCCTGGTTCATTTCTAAGGGTTCCCCTTTCTGTGTAGAGGGTGGGACGGGGGATGGAACCTCAACAATTCTGAGATGCGATCCTCTTCCCTTCCTGATGGAGAACGATCCTTCCACCCTTTTCTCTCTTTTGGGAAATCCCGAGCGCGCCCACAGGGATTTTGATTACAGGGTATTCCTGGACTCCCCCGCTTTCGAGATTCCGGAAAGCGTTAAGCGGTCCAGAAAGGGCCTTCTGGAGAACGGAGAGGAAGAGCAGAAAAGGAGGCAAAGAACCCAGAATTCCTCCCTCCTTCTCCTTCCTGTTTCCCTTCCTTCAACGTCCCCTCAAATCGACTGCGTCTTCCAGGGAAAGAGCGGATGATTCCCTAGGAACGGGAAAGCAGAAGGAACCAGCAGCGCCTTCCGGAAGACAACAGACGGAGTGGAGGAGGAGATTGGGCAAAAGATCAGTCAAGAGAGCTCGTCTTGAGATGGACGTTGCCATGGATGTTGTGGGCAAAGAAATGGGAAAAAGGGGTTTCCTGGAGGATGTTCCGCAAACGCCATTCTCCATTTCCTCACCTTCCTCTTCTCCTTCTTGGAGATCCTTCCGGGTGCTCTCCATACCCAAATGGAGAAGAGACACGACCCTTCCCAACAGCTGCAGGTGATCAAGCGAGGCCGGTGGGCGTTCCCCTTCATGGATCAAGGGAACGGGAGAAGGTCCCCTGTCCTTCCTCGTCCAATGGATTGCTCCTCGAAGTGAGCGTGGAGAGTCCAGACCATGGGTTTTCCGGAACCGATATCCTGAGTTTTGGGCACTCTACCACCTGGCACATTCTCGTAATTCCTTGCCTATCCCCTTTCCTATCCCGTTTCCTGCGCAGGTGCTGTCAGTGGCAGAGTCGCTTGCGACCCAATGCTTCCCGTCCTTCCTTAAGTCGGCTTCCGCCTTCGCGACCGGACGCGCTCCTGAGGCCAGTCCAGCGCAGGAGAAAGCGGCAACCTGTGCGCCTGCATCCCATCTCGAAGCACCCTTGGTCTTCTCGAGGAAAGCAAGGCGAAGGAAAAAGCGTCCTAAGGGATCCCTTGGAATTCCTCGTGACCAGGCACTGCGACGGAGGGCGGCGCGACTTTCGCCTCAGGGATGCCGCGAGGGTTCCCTTTGCACATCTGCGCTCTGCACCCCAGAGGTACCACCCATGTGCAAGCGCGGTGTTCCCCAGCTCCATGGCGGGATGCCCTTTTACGCGTGGGGCTCTCGCCCCTCGCCCGCCGCGTGGGCGCACCGCGGTTTCCCGCAGGCGACTGTGCCGGCTGCGACGGCGTGGTGTCCGCCGCGCCGCGAGCCGTCGCAGCCTGTACGGAGTGCCCACCGGAAGGGGCGGCGGGCTGGAGGACCCGGATGTTTGCGTGCCTTCTGCCGCCACCGGCTCTGCCCCCTCCCTCTGTCTCCCCTGCTCCGGGTCTCCCTCAGGACGCAGTGAGGCCACGCGCGCTGCTTCCCGGCGGCGTCCGCGCCTCTCGCGCGAGGCGCTTCCGCCAGGAGGGAAGGTCGGGCGCGTGCGGCAGAGCGGGGAGTGCCCTGAACGACGTCGCCGACTGCACGCCCCGGCAGATCTCTTTTGTTCGCCCCGGGAACCCAAGGCGGACTTCGCCGTGACCTTGAAATTTGAATGCCTTTCGTTCCGCCAAAGAACGAATCCGTCCGCCCCGGAACGCAGCACCAAACGTGGCCGCCGGCAGTACATGCTGGACACAGCCGTACTATGGCAATGCCGCCTCGGAGTCGGCGCGTTCAAAGCCACCCGCGGTCGGCAGCAGCGCCAGGTTCCTTTCGGCGGCACACCGCCTTCCCCTCCCTCACTCTTCCCTCCTGCGGCGCGCGCTCATTTCGGGATGACTTTCAGGAAACGCCGGCGCTTCCCCGTCCTCCTCCAGCTCGCGGAGCCACCGCCCGCTCTCCCGTCTCTGTCCCGGGGCCCGCCGCCCTGTAAAGACTAGGGCTTCCGACTTCTCCAGGAGGCCTCGCCTGCTCTTCAGGCGCCGCTGCGCCAGAAGGTCGGGAGGGAGGGCTGCGGAGGAAGGTGGAGAGGGGGAGAAGGGATGGGAAGAGACGTTCCTTCGTCCGCTGCTGAACAGGACCGGACGTGTCTCACCGAAAAGTAAGGACCGAAAGCGAACGATTCTCTGGCTCTCGGTGAGGCGGCGGCCCGACGCCAGCAGGGCGTGGAGAGGGATAACGCGCGTGTGCGCCGTACCGGCGTCTTCTCGCCTGTCGTCTCCCTCGGTTCGTTCATCCCGGCGTTCCTCCAGGGGGACGGGAACTCTCCGTTCCGGAAAGAGCGCGCTAAGAGCGAAAGAGATCGTTGCGAGGGGAGTGGGAAGGAGGGAGGGGAAGGAGACGCTCCACGATCTGATTCGCAACGACCCGGAGGAAGAAGGAAGAGGACGGGAGTTAGAGGAACCACTCATCCGCCAGGGAGAAAGCGACTGCGAATGGGAGGGGGTGGTGGGGGAGGACAGGGAAGAAGAGTTCGCTCCTCTTCTGCCCCGCCAGGTGCGCCCTGACCATCCCCTTTTCCAGAACCGCAATGCCTCTTCCCCTTCGCGTATCCCTTCTCCCACTTCTATGCAGAAGCCGTCGCACTTTTCCAGCAGAGGAAACCGGGAGAGGAGAGGCGGTACTGGGGAGCACCACCCCTCTGTCATAGGCTGTGATCACTCCCTTCGTCTCCCCTGTTCCGGGACTTCCTCAGGGCATCCGCTGCTGAGGAGGCTGTCGCCAATTACCAGAGGAGGCAGTGTCACCCCTCAACACGTGCTCAACAGTAGGCGCACCACCACCACCTCTGGTAGAGGTAGTAGGCAGCCAGCCGTCCCCATTGCTTCCAGCACCACCGCTGACCGACAGCAGCGGCAACAACAACGGAAAAGACGCGATCTCGGAGAAGAGGTTTGTGCCATCCTGATGGCGCTCGACTCCTCCATCGAGTGACCACGCTTCCTCTGCATCCGGCTCTCTGGAGGAGGGATCCAAGGAACCTCCTTTCCTCATCTCCCCTTCTCTCCTCCCACGCAGTCCAGGCTCCGTCTCCGGAGTGCGCATTCTCGAGGAAAAAGCGATCCCCTGCCTTGAGGGTGGTGCACGCCGATGCTCAGCTGGGTCAATGGCTCTCCTCCTTCTCCCCTCCTCCTTTCCCTTCTTACCTCCCGTTCGAAGCTCGTTCAACCCACTGGCGCCTCCTCTGTGGTATCGTGCTCCTCTGCAGCCACCAGGAAGTCCGTGACGCAGGGGTAAGGCAAGGAGATCCAAATGCGGACCTTCATGAAACTCAGACTCCTGGAAAGCACTTAGAGACTCATGTCGCATCGGGCTGCAGACAGGTTCGCCCCGATAGGGAACCCCTAACGGGTCGGCAACAGGTTGAGGTCCTGTTCTCTTGGGAACCGAAGCAAAAGGATGGGAGTGAAATGGGGTGGAGGGAAGAACCCTGAAAGGGGGTGGGACGCGTTTTGAAGGCACCGAAAATGGGAAGCCCGAGTGGGAAGCTTTCCGCCATGTCCGGAGCGCACTTGGACAGGTCAGTAGCCCCTGCAGATGTGAGTTCGGGTGCTGGTGACCAAGTCCCCTTGGTTACGGAACTGCATTTTTGCTTTCCTCGCACACAGGAAGACGGATCAGGGGACTGATTTTGAGGGTGGATCGGAGAGACGGAGGGGTCTGCCTCAGGTGCCTACTGCTGGGATGCAGGGCTCCTCAAAGGAGGATCGACTCCGATGAGCAGCTTCGCAGCTCACCAGGAGGGCGAATAACCACCGGCCATCTTTCTGCTGCTACGAGTGAAGGGGTATCAACTGACCGAGAGGAAGGAAGGCAAACAAGAAAGAGAGAAAGAGGCCTTTTGGTTCCTTCCTGCGTAGGGTCGCCTAAGACACAGGAAGTTTTTCTCTGGGGGCACAGGAGGGGGTCGCCCTGTCCTCGTGCTCCGAGCGCATCTGGAGCTCTCAGCCGGGCGCCATACTTGTTTACTCGGAGGTCATTGATCCGGGGACTCAACTCGTCTTCCTTTCGGAGAGTGGGAACGAGCTGCTCCTCGTCCCAGTTCGATTTGGGTCAGAGGCAGAGGAACGGAGGGAAAAAAAACGGAACAATGGAAGTGAATGGCAGACCGGAAACGTCAAAGAAGGCGACGGAGGGAATCTCCTTGCCACCAGAGGGCTCCGGAAGGGAGAAATCTTTCGACAGGATCATTCCCAATTTGGCGCTCGTCTGTCGCGATGGGACAAATGGCCTGAAGGGGGGGGGGAAGGGGGGCTCAGCACCTGCGTCTCTTCTTGCTCCCTCCCCACCTGATGCGTTCCATTTCAGACCTTCCGGTGAGTGGACGGGGAAGAGACCTCCCGGGGAAGAATCTCAAGGTCACTGCTGTGGCACGTGCGAGTGCGAAAACTTCGCGTGCCACGTGCAGTTCTAGAGCTGGTGCGCCTGGCAGCACCGTGGTTTCCAGTCCTGAACCACCACCACATAGTTCGTGGCTGAAGGCCATCTCCAGCTTCCGAGTCAGCGTGCCGTGGAAGTTGCAGGCCACTGTGCAGGTCGACGTCTCCGCATAGGTGGCAGTCCAGGCAGCCCGTGCAGTGTGGTCTCAGGGTCATTCGAGTAGTAGGCAGTATGCGCCTGCTTCCGGGAAATTTTTCGCGAGCGGAGCGGGGAGGGACACCCCTCCTGGGTTCTCAGCCGCCCGGAATCTACTGGATGAGGGCGCGAGATGGCGCTCGCAGTGACGACGGGCGGCAGACTAACGGCGTTACCAAAATAACGCGCCGTCTTCCCTCGGGATGCGGGGAGCTCTCCCTGTCAACAAGTAGCGTGTGTCGGATTACCAGGGGGCACCGCTGCAGCCGGGTCCCGGGCTGGTGCATGTCTCCCGGGAGACTTCCGTCGCTGCGCTCCGCTTGGTTTCTCCGACCCGTAGGGTTCCGTGGCTGCCCACCCCGAAGTTCCGAGCCCTCCTGGAGCCCGTCCGACGGCGGGGAGACGGGCGCCTCGCGATCGCAGACTCAGCAGCAGCAGCAGCAGCGGGAAGTGCGCGTCTGCTCTCGCGCTGCATCTTTACCGAAAAACGGGGCGGGACGCGAGCGACGCCCCTCTTCCTCGAGCAGGATGACCACACCTCGATCCTAACAGACCCTGTGGAGAGGGCGGGAGCGTGGGAGTTGAGGGCCAACGAGCCCAGGAGGGAAGGGACGGAATCGAGGGGTCATCTGGGAAAGGAACGTCGTCGCGAGGAGGCAGCGTCCTTGATGGATCCCGCCTGGGGCTGGGGGAGACAGCTCGAGACGGGTGGGCGACTCAAGCGGCGGGGAATAGCGCCTACCTTCCCGGCGTTGCCCTCTCCCTCACCCCCTGAGAATTAGTCCAGAGGGGTCCCGAGGAAGAAGCCAGAGAAGTCAGTCCCATCCTGCTCCCCCCGCTTACCCCCTCCATCCTTTACCCCTCTCCAGGAGAGCGTGGAGAAGACTGGCTGGGCTTCCTCCCGTCCTCCAAGCGGGGAGGGACTTCTCCTGAGACAGGTTTGCTCAGGAAGAGGAGGAAACGTCTGCATCCGGGGTCGGCTGCGGTGACCGAGGGCGGGTGAGTCGGGGGTAGAGCGCGGGATGACGATGGGGTCGGGGGAGAGTCGATAGTCCTTTGAGCAGTCCCGTGAGCGAGGCTATGCTCCCCAACGGGGAGACCGAGGGACTCGCTCGCCCCCTCTCCCCTCCTACACCCCTCTCCCCCTTCTGGTCCTCCTCAGACCCCGCGAAGGCAGAGGAGGACGCTCTCCAGGATGGCCCTGTTCCTCGCGCGCATAGGCCGCGCAAGCGCAGAGCCAACCGACGTGTAAAGCGCCCGGGTCCGGCGTCCACACCTCTGCGAGCAGCGTAGGCGAAGGGGCGGTGACTGCCACAGAGATGCGTCGTCATGCCGACGGGATCGCGAGCAGCGGCGCCCAGGCGGTCGGAGTTTCTTCTCTGACCAGCTGGCCTCGGCTATCATTCTCAAGAGCCCTTTATTTCCGTTACCCCTTCCTACCCCCCCTCCCCCTCTTCCTCTTCCTTCGACTTATTCCCCCCGCTGTTCCCTTGAAAACGCATCTCCGGAAGGAGGAGCTCCGTGAAGCTGAGGAGCCGACGCGCTCGAACGGCGGCGGCAGGCACGCCAGACGGGTGGAGCCTCCCTTCCACCCCCTTCTGGAGCCCCTGAGGGGGATGAGGGGTCGAAGGGAAAATGACGCGATCCTTAGAACGGGAAGGAACGGCGATCCCGTAGAAACTCGGGGGAGAGAGGGAGGGGGGGGGGCGGGAGGGGATGTGAGCCCTTCAGGAAGGAGGAGAAGAGGATGAGCAGCAAAAAAGGGATTGGGAGTGCCTGAAGGCAGGCCTGTTGGTCCCTCATCGGCCTTCGCGGCTCTCCGCTCGGCCGGGAGTCGCGAAGGGCGCGCGCGGAAGTCGGTGGCGCACCCCCGGCCACTGCGCCTTTTCCGGGAAACGTCTGGAGTGAGGTGCAGGAATGCAGGGTGAGAGGTTGGGGTGCCGCAGGAAGACTGTCCCGAAGGGGGGGGGGGAGAGGCGATCCCGGGGTCCTCCTCCTTTCCGCTGCTGCCCCCAGGAACGGTCGACACATCGAGCTGCGCGAGCAGGAAGGGTGGGGGAGGGAGAAGCGCGCGACTCCCGCGACCCCCTGCACCTTCCTGTCCTCTACTCCCCCTCCCCTCCTCGCTGCTCAGGCGCAACCAGCAGGGTGAGGGGCAGAAGAGAAGGGGAGGAGTCCACCGTCCGTGCTCCTTTACACTCCTCCCTGACGCGGCGGCCCAGGAGCTTCTCTTGGAGAAGCCGACCCTCGCCCCTCACCGCTCCCTCGCCGTCCTTGCCTGCTGCGAGCAGAAGGGAGGAGGAGGGAAAGGGATGGTTCCCACCGCGGGCAAGTCCCTTCCTTCTCGCTCCTCCTCCTTCGGGAGAGGTCGACGTCGACTCTGGCTCCAGGGTACGCGATCCGGGAGCGGAGGGGAGGATCCTGAAGGGGAACGGGCGGACGGAAGGGATTGGGAGGGATTTCTCGGCAGCAGTGAGACAGGAGTCCGCGGGGTCAAGAAGGTCAGCAGCAAAGGAGGAGTGTGGTGGGAGTGGGAGGAATGCCAGAAGCGGAGTGGATGCTGCTGAAGGGGGGAGAGTCGAGGGCGTGCGGACTCCCTCATTTCCCACCCCACCCCCGTTTTCCTTTTTTTGTTTTTGGTTCCTCGCCTGTCTGCTTAACGGCGTACAGGCAACGGCAGTGTGGTTCTCCCCTTCCCCCTCCCCTGTGACGCCGCAGGAGAGGACGAAGAGGAGGATCCCTCCCTGGGAGACCGGTCATCCCTCAGCCAGAAGGCCGTCTCCGGGGACGCTGCTGCTTCGCCCTTTCTTCCTTCCCTCCCGCCCGGAGGACGGGGAGACACCCAGCCGGCCTCCCCCCCGCTCTTCTTGCGAGGGGAAGAGAGGATAAAGGGGGTGGGCAGGGTGGGATTCCTCTGGCCCCTCCTCGCTGCTCCCTCCCGGGGGGTCCCGCCGTCCAGAGGGGTGGGACCGGACCACTCCTCCGGACGGCTTTCCAGGGAGTGCGGAAGGAAGCGGTGCCAGGCGTGCCGCTTCACCCTCCCCCTGTCCCCCGTGGGAAGGAAGGTAGGGGGGAGGAGGAGGAGCCACGTCCGCCACTGGCCCGCGCACGCGCGCTCGGATGAGCGTCTCGCGGGAGCAGCCGAATCACTCGGGCGTGAAGGGAAGCGCGCGCTTTCCGCGCGCGCGGAAGAATGTAGCGGCAGCATGACGTAGAGGAGAGGGAGAGGGGAGGAGGAAGAGGGAAGGGGAGAAAGAAGGGAGGAGGGAGGAGGAGGAGGGGTGACGCGCGTGCTGAGTATCTCTCTTTCTCTCTCTCACGCGCGTCTCTGCCAACGGGAAGGCGGGGAGAGACGCCGCCGCGCAGCCACCACCGTGTCTGGGGGAGAGAGGGAAAGAGGAGGAGGGGGAGAGAAGAAAGGAGGAGGAACGGAGGAAAGAGAGAAAGGAAGGAGGAGGAGGAGGAGGAGGCCGGGAAGACGGAGCGCGCGCGCGCACCGTCCGTCGCGCGCACGGTTATAAGGAGGGTCTCCGCCGCTGCGCGCAGGAAGTCCGAGTGCCGCATCCCGCGCGGTCGCACCGTCCGCCCGCCCACCCGCTCGTGCGCTCTCCCGTGGCTTCCAGCAGCGCCTCCGCCGCCGCCAACGCAGCAGCCGCCGTCGCTCCCGGGAGCACACACCGATTATGGTAGGCCGACCCTCTTCATCCGCCACTTACCCCTGAACCCCTCCACGCGCGCACGCGCGAGAGCGTGTCCAACCCGAGGACACCTCCGGCCCTGCCTCCCCTACTCAGCGAGGGCACCCCTGCCAGTTTGGGGGCGCTACGAGGGCAGGAGGACGGGAGAATAAAGGGGTTGGGGCGCAACTTTCCTCCCCTGACGGGGGTGGAGCTGCGCACGTCTTATCGGAAGCGATGGGGAAGGGAGGAAAGACCTCCCCCAGAACCGCTGGGCTATTCTCTAAGAGGAACGCCCTCAGGGATACGGGGCTGCTCGTTCCCCGTGCAGCCCAGCGCTTGGGAGACGCGGGAGGGACTCCCGGAAGCCCCTCCTCCCATCGAACCCCAGTGCGCGCGCAGGCCGGGATTCCTTCGTTCCCTTCCGGCTTCCCCGGATCGATCGAGGTGAAACCCACGGCTCCGGGCTGGCCCCGGACGTCCCTCCCTGCACCCTTCGACCTGGATTCTCGGGGCACCCGTCTCTGTCGGGGCCTTCGGGAAAGGGGCGGGCGGGGAAACGACTCGTAAGGGATGCGGGGGCAGCGGGGCGGTCACTGCTCCCCGCGCCTCCAGGTAGTTCGTTCTGCTTCCAGAGGGAATGCATCAGCGTCCACGTGGGTCAAGCCGGGGTCCAGATGGGCAACTCCTGCTGGGAGCTGTACTGCCTGGAGCACGGGATCCGACCCAACGGCTACCTGGAAGAGCAAGGCAAGTGCACAGGAGTGACTCCGGCGTCCCGACCACCCCTACTCTTGCAGAGTACCCCAACGGGGTGTCCGAGCACAGCCAGGGTATCGACGAGACCTACATGACCTTCTTCAGCGAGACCAAGATGGGAAAGCACGTCCCTAGGGCCGTCTACGTCGACCTGGAGCCCACCGTCATCGGCAAGTCGGGCGCCCCGGGCAGGGTCTTCCCCTTCTTCCACCCCGCACGCGCCCCCCAGCGTTGCTCTTTCTATTTTTGATGGGTGGGGTGGGTTTTTCTTGTCTTTATGTTCCCGGTATGGTAAAAAAGGGAGAGCGAAAGGAGCTGTGAGTGCGCACTCTCTGCGTGGATGGGCAGGAGGGGGTGAATGGGGCGCGAGAGAGGAGGAGCAGATGGGGGGGGGGAACGCTCCTTCACCTGCTAGATCCTTAACGGCGTCCAACGGCCGTGACTCCACGAGGTCGCTGGACGCAATGAGGTCATCTCGGAGTGCTCCACGCTTCAGCAAGCGACCGGCGCTCGCGACTGGTGGCTCGCGCACCCGGAGGAAGAAGGAGGAGGGGGGGGGAGGGAAGAAATTGCGTTCCCACCTCTGGGCACGGTCGGCGCTGCAGAGATCCGACGCTCGTCCACCTTCTCTCAGAAGGAGGGGCGGGCGCCATCCTGAGAGTGCGCAAGACGAGGTCTTTCCTCGCGAGCACTCCTCAAGCAGGTGCGAAGGCAGAGCCGCCACGCGGAACGACGCCGAACCATCGCGCCGTCCGTCCGCGTCTCCTCGAGCTTTTCTTTCGACTGGAGAGACGTCCTCCGAGTGCAGGAAGGCCCTTACGCCTTCCCGGTCCCAAGGAACGCGGAATACCCGGAGCTTTCCGCCCCCTCGGGAACGCCTTGCGGGACGCATGAGCCCGTAGCAAACTTGTTCCGCTCCCCAGTCGCTTCCTGGTCGTGGATGCAGGGGGAGGGCGAGAGGATGGATCACGCTTTGGAGTCCTCGCACAAACGTCCCACAGGGGTGGGTGCGCTAGCGGCAGGTGACCCTGCCCATCTCGTGCCGATTTCCGTCGCCGCCTTCGTTCCCCCCTCCTCCCGGCGTGAGCGGTGGCGCCCCTCTGGCGACGTCGGCCCGTGTCGCCTGGAAACACCCAACACGGAGAGGGCCACATGGGTGTGCCGGAGATGGCGGCGCTGGCACCGCGCGAACGACGTTCGAGCCACGTGAGCCTTGCCTGCTTCGGCACGGGCGCGCCCCCTCTCGCGCATGCGCGGAAGCCAGACGCCTCCTTTCGCTGGGGTGCGAACAGGTACGTTGCGTTCCCGAGTGCGGAAGCGGCACACGGGTGTGCTCTTCGGAGCCTCTTCTTGCTTGTCCCCCCTTCCCCCCGGAAATTTTTCTCACCATCGTCCTGGGAATTACTCAACCGAAAGCGCGCATTATACCAGAGGGAACTCCGTTGGAACCTGGAGTTCGTTCCTTACCTACTGCGGGGGATCGTTTGTTACGACTTCACACAGAGGTTTTTTTCCGTTGCGGGGTTTCATGCAGCGGGAAGTCGGGAGCAGGAGGTCATGTAAATGGGGCCGACAGCGGGAAACGAGACTCTTCCCAGCAGGCAGCTTCAGTGCCATCTACGAGAGGGTTTTCGAGGATGTGGCCTCCGGGAAGTTCACGTTGGCATCCAGACGCGGGCAGAGAGAAAAGAACATTGCATTGGGGATTCCGGGTACCCTTTCTTTCCTCGAGAGCGCGTGGCGACGAAGCCACTGGTTCCGTTCGGCACGAGATGAAGTCCTCCCTGCAGAGCTTTCGCTCCGTGCCGCCGAAGGTCGCTCGCATGCACCGCCTGTGATCGGCCGGTGGTTCGTCGCCGCTTTACGGAGACGGCAAACAAAACAGAAAGCAAAGAGACAGGAGCGAGACCTCAGCAAAAAAGGGGAATAGAAAAGATTGGGAGAAGCACAGGGATCCTGCAAAAAGTAGAGCTTGTGAACGTTTCCCTCCCTCAGTGCAGCACTCCCTATTCTCGCTCCACGCGCGAGACACCTTTGTGGGAGATTTTCACTTTTTTTTTTTCCCGTCCCGAAACCCGACGCGTAGAATCCCGTCACGAAGGCGTTGATCCCGGGTGCCAGAACCACGCTTTTTTCTCTGGAAAAGCGGGAGCTGCCACACTTCTGGTGATGGGTCGCCGCCACCGCCACGTGCGCCAACGGACTGCGGTAAGGGAGCTGCAGCATCTCCCTCCCGACGCCATTTTCTGGAACAGAGAGAGTCCTCTTCCCTCCTCCAGGGGAACACGAAGGAACCTTCGGGAGAATGGCAGGACTGTGGGTGCTACAGGTTTTCTTCTCCTCCCTTCCCCTCCCCTCCCGCCCTTGAGATAGTTACGGAAGACCACAGCAGACACCACGCGGAGGGTACAGAAGCTTCTATGAAAGCAGAAAGACGAGTCGAGGTGATCAATGGGCGGGTGCGATCGCGGAAATCGGAGGACCAAAGCGGGAGGTCACCGCGCTGTCCCTCCTGTCATCTCATCCTCATTTGCCGGAAGGAGCAGAGTCCAACACCACTTCTCGTTCGTTATCGCACCCACCTCCTCCTATCTTCCATTCGTCCCCGTCGTCCTCCGCTTTTTTCTGACCACACCGGAGCGTCTGGCGATCTTCAGTGCCCCAGGGAGTCCGAGCGGACGGATGGATTCCCTGGCTTCGCGTTCGACCCCATTGAGGGGACTCCCACGATGGGGAGAGAGGGATGGGAACGAATCCTGCCCACCCCTTCTGGCGGGGAGGTGCGTGTTGCCACGCTCCACCCTTTGGTGACCGCGTTCCTTCTCCCGGCGTTCTGGAGGCCTAAAGAGTTGCGCGAGGAGGAAGGAGGAATCGAGTGAGACGAGAGGGAAGGAATTAGGCGTGCGCGGTCCAGCCGTCTACAGGAGGCGTTCTTTTCCGTCCTACTTGAGTCCCTTCCTCCTTTCCCTCTCCAGTGGTCCAGTACGACCTCCAGATGTCCTTTTTTCCTCCGTCCAGATTCCGTGCGCACCGGCACGTACCGCCAGCTCTTCCATCCGGACCAGCTAATATCGGGAAAGGAGGACGCCGCCAACAACTATGCCCGGGGCCACTACACCATCGGGAAGGAGAGCATCGACATTGTCCTGGATAAGATCAGGAAGATCGCGGAAAGCTGCACCGGATTGCAGGTTTGCTGACGTGTGATACCGTGGGGTCAGAACGCGTTGTCCGACGGTCGCGTTTCGCCCTAGGGGTTCCTGGTTTTCCATTCCTTCGGCGGTGGAACGGGATCCGGCTTCACATCCCTGCTGATGGAGAGGCTGAGTCTGGATTACGGGAAGAAGTCCAAGCTCCAGTTCACGGTGTACCCTGCCCCTCAGGTGAGTTTCGAAACCCCCGGGAAATGGTCTCTTCCTGGGCTCCACGGTGAGGTCGAGAACCATTCTGGAAGAGCAGGGCCGCCGAACAGAACACGTCGCCTCTTGCCTCCCACCGCGAGGGGCGGGGATTCTGGAACGTTCGGAAGGCGTCCCGGCAGCCGCGGTGGAATCCTCTCCCCTCTGATCGTTCTGGACTCGTCAGAGGGCAGGCTGCCCGCGCGCTCTTCAGCGCTCCCCACTTGTCAGTCTCCAGCTGCTTGATCTGCCCCGGGGGGAGAGCTTGCAGATCTGCAGAGCAGCGCGCACCTCCGCGCGAGGATCACTTGCCTCCTTCGCGGTTCTTCTGGGTGATCATCCCGAAAGGAAAGAGATCACCCGGTGCCTCGAGCGCATCCCTCGAACGGACGGCTGGGGCAACGGGACAGGCAGCTTCCGTCCGGACAAACTCCAGCCCGCGAACCCGTCCCGTGGAGAGCGTTGGAGGGGGGGGCGTCGGTTCAGGAAGAGGCCGTGGAGGAAGTCCAGCGTCATCGATGGTGGGCGTGGACTCCTCTCCCGCTCCTGAAAAGGAACGCTCCGTGCGACCACGTGACGTACCCGCACTCAAGGGAGAATATTCCCGAGAAATCCAGACGTGTCTGTCTGCCCCTCCCCCCACGGAATGACTCCTCGGCCATCAGGACGGTGTTCAGCCTTTCCCGCTGCTCCTTCCGCTGCTGGATTGCCGCCGCTCGACGAAGGCGTTCGTCGGTCCCGCGGGGAAGCTGGGCGCTTGGGGACGCGGAGTACCTCGGCTCTCAGAAAGCCCCCAGGTCTCGAGAACGCTATTAATAGAAAGGTGAGATGCGCTTGTCGGATCACGGGCGTCAACGGAGGTGCTCTTCCTTTCTCCGAGCACGGGAAGCAGTTCGGGTACCTCCGCGTCAAGGATCCGGCAATTAACTCGGCGTTTTTTTTTTTTTTTAATTTTTTCAAGTCAGCACTCGGCAGCTCGCGCTCGGCAACCTCTCGGATAGAAAAAAAAAAAAAATGGGTGCAGATCTTCGTTTCCACACTTGGCGGAAATGGATTGCGAGCGTCACGAGCCCTCCCTCCCTTCCCTTCGTCCTGGCGTGAAGCGGTTGACAAAGAAGGTGCTATGGTCTGTTTGTCTCCCTCCGGAGCAGCGAGCAAGCCGCTAATGAGTCCCGTTGCCACGAGACGGCAGCAGTAGAAATCTCGGGGGAAACCTGCGGCGCCATCCTGCCTTCCTTTTCTTTTCTTTCTTCCCCTCCCCCCTCCCTCCATCCCCTGCTCTCTTCCGAAGGAAGAGTGGATTCCTGAGACTTTAGAACATGCAGACGGAACACGGGAGTTGGCATGGGCTTTCTCTCCTCCCTGCTAGGGATTTATCGCTCTGCTAGATGAAAGCTCAAAAGCGCGATGTTGAAAGGATCAGCTGGTCCTCACAGCCAACATCTGCTGTGATGTACGATGAGGACTGCAGCGTCACGCGCGGACTCGGGAGATGGTGGGCTGCGGAAACCACCAATGAAACCCTTCTTGCCCGAGAAGAATCCGTCAGGAGCTTTTCGGGAATCCCTTCGCGGAAGGGAGGAGGGAATAAATCATGGGGTCGGGGAGGGAACTTGATTGGCATCTGCGAGAAGATGCTGACAAGGGGGTCCTCAAACCCGGAGGCAACAACAACTGGCTTCGCTGAAGCTTATCTTCCGCGTGGCTTTTTTCTCCCGCTTTCCTCCTCCGAGAGAAATCGTCGGCTGGCGAACTCCCCGACGCGCTGCATCCATCTCGTGCCTTCTCACGGCTTGCTGCTGCTTCAGAGACGAGCGGCCCCGCTGCTGCAACCGACTCGGGTGCCAGATTCCCCTCGCAAAAATGCGGCGCAGCTCGCTAAAGAGTTGCCGGCTGGGATGCCGGCTCGGCTTCGGGAGGGAGGAAGACACGACTTCTCTTTCATCTCTCCGCCCCCCTTCATCCTCCCTCCCTCCCTCCTTCTCTCCTGACGAAAGAAGTGCTTTCGCAAGTGCACCATGTCAAGAACCTCTCGTGGTCTCTCGCGTCCTCGGGATTTTCTCGCGTTCCTTCCCGACGTGCGAAGCACCGCAAGTGCTCCCCCCGTGAGCAAGAGCTGCGAGGGTTCTGCTTTGTGGTATTGGCGCTCTGTTCCCGGCGCCTATGGGAACAGCGGGTCATCAGGAAACGGATGGGCGCACGAGATCCTTCCAGGGAGCGAAACCGAGGTCATCGTGCGCAGTTCTGCCTGCAGACTGGAGGAACAACCAGCAGAAGAACATCCACCATCGCCGCTTCACCTCCCCCTTCTTTCGTTCCAGGTCAGCACCGCCGTGGTCGAGCCGTACAACTCCATCCTGACAACCCACACGACGATGGAGCATTCCGACTGCGCCTTCATGGTGGACAATGAAGCCATCTACGACATCTGCAGACGGAACCTCTCCATCGATCGTCCCACCTACGAGAACCTGAATCGCCTGATAGGGCAGATCGTTTCCTCCATCACCGCGTCCCTGAGATTCGACGGCGCCTTGAACGTGGACCTGACGGAATTCCAGGCGAGTTCATCTCCTGCGCTCGGTTTGTCCCCTTCCCCCCGCCGGCTTCCGGCTCGCCCGCTGCGTCTCTCTCGCGGTGCGCGGGTCCCCTAGAAAAAACCCGAGCCTGGGACGAGCCTGGCACTCCCAGGCGGTCAGCCTGGGAGTGCGAGCGGAAGCGGAGGGAAGCGGGATGGCTCCCAGCGAATGCACGCATTTTCCTTTCGGGTTCTCTCTCTCTCCCTCAGAGACGAAACGCGCGGGGACGGCGGCTGTAGACCAACGTCCAGCAAGCGCGTTGGTTCGGATGCTTTTCTGAGGGCAGCGCGGCAGGCAATCCGCGAGGATAGCTCAGAAGAGGCCTCCGGGATCCCCAGCGGAGGCGGATACGCGGTTCCGAAATCCCGAAATCCTCGCAGCCGCTGTCTCGGGGACGCTCTCTCCCCCCCCCCTCTCTCTGAGCGCCGCTCATCTTCCTCGTCCGCTCGAAGATGCCTGCCATTCCGGGCGCTTCGAAAAAGCGAATTCCCGCATACTTGCTGCGACGGGAATCAGAGACTCCCGAATCCGGCGGGAAGCCCCGGGAACGCGCTGGCTGCCTCGGGAACCAGCGAGTGCTCCTAAGAGGCCGCCAGGCAGCGTGGCACGCACGGATCCCCGCAAGCCACGTCGAAAAGCAGGAAGCGAAATGGGACTCCTGTCATTCAGTTAAATGAAGAATGCAATAACCGTGGCGAGAAGAACAAACTCTATTTTTGGACCGCGGGCTTGAATTCGGTGCAGAGTAATTTGTCTCTAAGGAAAGTCGGGTTGATGCACGTGCTCCCGGCGAGCGCACGTGTTCATTGCCAGCGTGCACGACGATCTAAATAAAGGGGTGACGAATACCCTCCCCCATCTCGACTGCGTGAGAAGTCGTGTCTATGCGGGCGTCCCGAGCGATGATTTATCTGTTGTGACCTTTGCCACCGCTGACTGGATGCACGGATCTGCAAATCATGATCTTGCTCCTCGTCCGGCTCGTCTCTACCTGCTGTCAGGGATGCCTTGCGGAAACGAATGGCTCGCAGGCTCGTTTCTTGGAACCAGACGCGCAGATCCATAAACCCCATCGATTACTGTCAATGCCCTGGTGAAAATCACGTACGCAATGGATGCTGTGATCATGTTGGGTGGCAGGGTAGATGGATACCTTGGCATTAGTGGTGTCCTCACAGAACTCAGAGGCTGCCTCGTTCCCTCGAAAGCCCTGCAGCTCGGTCTGACGTCTGTCGAAGAGGAAGTCGGCAGAACGCTCACGTGCGCCGCTTTTGGAAGATGTCGCCAAAGTGTCCCGCGCTTCGTCCGCATCCTTGGTCCTCGTCTAGGAAACAGGCCGCAATCCGAAAATCGTCTCGATGATGTGTCCTCGTCGCCCCCGGGTCTTTAGGTCACGCTTAGGGGAGAACCAAGCTCGCGCGCGAAATGTGGACCGTTGCGACCTCAGCCAAACAGCCGCTAGATAAAAAAAAAAAAAAAAAACGGGCTTCCCTGATGAATTGCTTGCAGGCGCTCGTATGTGACCGACGACGGAATGAATCACGAGGTCAGTAAGTGAAACGAGAGATTTCGCTTAAGCCAGTCAGGTGCGTAGGAGGCTCCCCAGACTGAGGCTCGGTCGCAGGTCATTGCGAAAGGTTCGCATTACGCCAGGCAAAGCCCTCAGGTCCGTGGAACTTCGCCGGCCGCCGTTCTTTGGTGTCGTGCACCATGGAAACCAAAGTCTGCTTCGGTTTCGGTTTCTTGCTCAGCTGTGCGGGCAGTATCTAGGGTTCAGGCTGATGGGGCAGTTCCCGTTTTTTTTGCTGCGTCCTCGATCGGGGTCGCATTGTGCTTGGAAGCTCCCCTTCGGAAAACGGAAGGGCATCAGGGATAGATGGCGAGCCACGTGTATGGAAAATGAGGCTTCAGAGGAAACCACAGTAAACCCAGCGTTGTTCCTGAGGCTGTTCTTGAAAACTCGGTTTGAACCCGATGACCTGCTGAAACCATCCACTTCATAAAGCATGTGGATCGAAGGAAGGAATGTGGACGAATTGATCCCTTGGGCTGGAGCCAGTTGGAAGTCATCATCTTTCTCGTGTCGAGGTTCACGTGCAACCAATCATGAGTGAAAGCACACATCTTCATTGATGCACGTATGTGGATGCGTAAAAGCCCATACAACATGTATGGAACCACATTCCATCCACCCACATGCATTTAAAGTGTGTACCAATCTCGTAGCTGTGTGGCCGCTTCGAGTTGAATGAGTACCCATCTTCACACAAATGAATACGCGTAGCACGCAGTATGTGAGTAAAACGTGTGTGTGCGCGCATGTAAGCGCATTCAGAATCGCACAGCCTCTTACGAGCATGCGTGCGCATCAGGCTGCGCGTTCACCCGCACATATGCGTGTAACGGACGGGAAGTACACGTGCTTCTGCGTACGCTCTGACTCGCATACCCTGTACTGCGTGCGGCTCGTACGGTCGTGCGTTCGTGCAATCGCTCATACATAAATCGGAAGCGCCCTCGACTCTCGTCGGCTTTCTTTTCTTTTTTTTGCTAACGGTAGCTGCCATCTGCAGACGCAGCTAGCAGCAGCACTGTGATCAAGTTTCTTCTTCTTCTTTCCTTCTTCCATCTTTTCGACTTTTCGATGCTTACGGACAGCATTGGCGGCATGGAATGCGAACGCAGCTTTCTTCTTCCTTGGCAACGCGTCCCCGCCGCGATTCATTTGGTTTTTCCTCTCTGGTGTCGACCAGCTGCATCATTGTATTTCATCGTCTCCTCATCCGACCCTGCACAGACCCCTCGTGGTAATTCCATTTAGCCCCCCTTAAAAAAAACCATGCCTTTGTTGCCTTTCCTCCTTCAGCCCAGCTTCCTACTCGGAGATGATTACACGTTTGCAAGTGATGGGCCGTTTTTCGCGTGTGCTTCCCGTCAGCAATTCGCGGGCAAAGCTTTTCCCCGTTTCTTAACGACTTGGTGCTTACGGGCTTGAGTTTCGTGTCATCGCGATGATGCGGAATTCCCTGGAGAAAGACATCCCTCGATGTCCACCTAGGAACCATCTGATCCGCTTTGAAAACGACCTTGGGAATTCACGCACGCTTTCCTCCCCACACCATCGCATTCCTCGAAGGAGACTCAAATGATGCCTTCGAGTCCCGGAAATGGATCGGTGGAACCTAGCTTGAATTTGAGATAATTTTTCCGCTGGACCAACGGGAAGATCACACGCGCAGCTTCTAGCTTCGAGAAAGTTGCCCGAAGCTGAGACCCACAGTGGAGGATCCTCTTTTTCGACTGAAGCTGAGTTTCACTCTTCTGGGCTTCTCTCGGAGTTTGTCTTTCTCCATGCGCTTCATCTCGGCGTTGGGGGATTTCGCCCCTCCCGCAGGGGTGAAACTCAGGCAAGAAATTCTGGTTGCAGGGAATCTCGTGGAATGCATGTGCTTGTTGTGACGGCGTCTCTCTCCAGCTCTCTTTTCTTCATGATGGGTTGCTCGGAGTTGCACTGCTTGAAGAAAACCCATGATTTCTTCCAGACCAATCTAGTTCCTTATCCCCGGATTCATTTTCCTCTCGTGACATACGCCCCTCTTCTGTCCACTGAGAAAGCCTACCACGAGCAGATGACCGTCGCGGAGATCACTAACGCTTGCTTCGAACCCGCGAACCAGATGGTCAAGGTGAGTCGCGGAAGTCAGTTTCGCGTCGAATAACTCTTCCATCGCTTCCTGCTTGAAGTGCGACCCTCGCCGGGGCAAATACATGGCGGTCTGCTTACTGTATAGGGGTGATGTGGTCCCTAAGGACGTCAACGCCTCTATAGCAGCCATCAAAACTAAGAGAACCATCCAATTCGTCGACTGGTGTCCTACAGGATTTAAGGTTAGCAAAGAAAGAGGGAGGGGTGCACGGTCCATCTGCTTTTCAGGTTGGCATCAATTACCAACCTCCTACCATTGTGCCCGGGGGAGACCTAGCCCCCACGCAGAGAGCCGTGTGCATGATTTCCAATACGACAGCCATAGCGGAAGCGTGGGGCAGGCTGAACAGAAAGTTTGATCTGATGTACTCGAAGAGGGCATTCGTGCACTGGTAAGCCAGCAAGAAACCGCTCACGAAAGGCGATTCCGCCTGAAACGAGGGAGCTGCCGCCGTGTTCCGGTGCCTCTCGTCATCGAACGTGTTTTCTAAAGGCCCCCCAAAGTAGCGAACGAACCTGAAAGCTTGCAAGAGATGGGCGCACGCCAGATTTCGTGTTCCTTCTCGTTTCTGGAGCACCATCCCGAAGACGCGAGGATTCAGGAGTCCCCTTTCTTTCGCAGCCGTAAGGCGTTCCTGCAATCCTGAGGCCTGGCTCTGATCGAGTTCCGCGGCAAGAAGTCAACTTGTTAGACACGATATTATTTGTTTTGCTTCGCGGAGAGCGCTTTTTGCTTTTCTGTTTTCTTCAAGAACGCCTCTTGAGCTGCGCACCAGAACACCAGCAACTTTGGGCTTCGAGGAATTTGGGGCTCCGGACCCCACACTGTCTTCCGCTTCTTGTGGCAGCTTCGGAAGAAGTTGCTTTTCCACAAAGATACGATCTCATCGCACCAACAAGGAAAATCTCTTAAGTTTTCCTTGCTCTTTCACTGAAGTCCACTGGTCCTCCGTCCTTCCAGGACCCGCCTTTGGTAGGTATTCACTACCAAAGGCGGGTCCTGGAAGCCTCTGAAGAAGCATAGAGGAGGCTGATGTTTTTTCTTGGAGGGAGGAAAGCTGACTTCATGAAGTTCTCTTATGAGTACTGATAGTGCTGATCTCAAGACGTGTCAGTCCAAGAATTCTCCCCCCGGGCATGTTTCGTTGCAGAGCGTATAGGTGCAACTGTTGACACCACTGGTAATGTTAAATATTCCTGCTCTTGCAAAACAGGGAGCTAAGCACGCAGCAATTCTCCAGAGGAATGGGACGACGGAATGGACTGCATGAACTATAGGTCCCATCACGCACATCGAGATGAAGATAAAGAAGAAATGCAATGAACATGGATGATCGAAAAGGACAACCTCCTAGGGAAACGCGTTGAGCAGGATATGCATTCGTCCTATAGAAACGAAAGACCTAAGTTCCAACTGAGGTCCAGCCTTATGACTGCAGACATGGGGAGCATTTGCTTCCTGATTTTCTTGAAGAAAAGAAACGAAAGGTCTTCTTGTAAAGCAGAAAAGAAGGACAGCCAAGGACGCACTGCTAGAGAAAAGACAGGCAAAGAAACAGCATTTCCTATTTGAGAAAAACCTCTGGATGTTGCTATCATCATGAAGAGCTTGGGTGAGGATGAAATCGATGCAGCGGCCGTGGTGAATGAGACTGAACAGGAGATGTGCGAGCAGGAGCTCCGCGTTCGTCTCGTTTCTGGTGACCGTTTCGCGGGTCCTCATTCAGTCGGTGCGCACTTTTGGATGTCCTGTGCTCCTCGCTTTGCTGCATTTTGCGAAGCGGGGGAGGGTGGATACAGTGTCGCGTCCAGGTCTCTTCAGGGCCGCAAGTCCAAGACGCCGTGCTGAGACCTCGGTCATTGACAAACCACTCGCACAGGGTATTGAATGAGCCCGATACGCGTCGTGTGTGTGTCGCACACACGACGCTGACACAGAGAGAGGACGTGTCCCGAAATGGAGCACTTTTAGTCAAATGGAATCCCATCCGAAAAACGAGCCGAGATCTCAGAGATGACTGGCAGCAGTGAGACGAGCGATTCTTCCGATGAAAGCTGCAAATCTTGTCTGGTATTCCTGATGTTGCTTTGGCAACTCGAGCTGTCTCTTCTGTTCCGTTGGCTTGGAAAATGAAAGCGATGCGGTTCTCAATGGGATCACTTATCGTGCCCGAAGGAGTCTGGATGAGTGCCAGAACTGAATTTCCTGTAACCCCTGCGTTCATGGAAAATCCCGTCCGTTCAATCCCGCCACACGAGAGGGAGGAAAAGCGAGAAGACTTTCGGGTGATGGGATGAAGGGTTAAGCAACCATCTCGGGCTCAGCGATGCGAGAGCTGTTCCGGAAGGATTGTCTGCAGCAGCAGTCGGAATGAATCGGCGCCTGGATCGATGTCATTAGTGCGCCCAGATGAGCTGCATTCCACGAAGGAAGAAAGTGGTGCAGGAGAGCCCCAGAGTCCGAAGCAAAGCTGTCGAAGAGCTGCTACCCTTGATTTGAGCTTCCCTCCGGTGTGGCTTCGTCCACAGATGAAGTGCGTATCCGAGCATCGAAACGTTTCCATGGGGGGAGTCCAGATTTTGCGGTTTCTTCGACATCGACGGGAACTCAAAGAGAGAATGCTTCCTTAGACCTTCTCGAGACTAAAGAAAAATTCTCTCTTCGTTCGAATTCTCCTTGGGGGCCCGACCGAGGCTTTCGTTTTCTAAGTGCTTGCAGGTAGCGAACGGGGTCCGTTCTTCTTACGGGTGGACTCCTCGTCAACTTTGCAAGAGCTGGCTGATCCTCGAGCGGCTAACTTAGAGGAGTCGGTTCCGGTGGCTGTTTGAGGGGATGTGAAAGCCGGGGAAGAGAGCTGCCGTCTCCACTGTAAACAGTTTTCTGACACGTCTCCTCGGCATCTGATCTTCCACTCCCGTCTGATGAGAGAGAGCGCCACAGGGTAGACAAGTCACGGGAGGAAGCGGTCAGTTTTTTCGGAAACCACTCCAGAAAAAAAAGCAAAAGAGACGTTTCTCCGGGTTTCGAAAGGCGCTCTTCGGTTGCCACCCCCGCTCGCGTATCCTTAAGAAATACCCAGCTGACCTCGATGCCCGCTCGCGGCTCGACGCGTTCGCTCGGCCTCGACCGCGACACTCACCGATCGATAACCCTTTAGGTACGTCGGGGAAGGGATGGAGGAAGGTGAGTTCAACGAGGCTCGCGAGGACATCGCGGCGCTGGAGAAGGACTACGAGGAGGTCGGGCTGGACAGCTCGGAGAACCTGGAAGAAGCGGATGCTGACGAATACTGAAAGAGGACAAATCAGTGAGTAATCGGACCATGACCACGAGAGCACGTTTGCTGCCTCCCTCTCAGGAGAACCTATGGTGGCTCGAGGTTTCGGAATGGGTGCACGTTGTCATAGTTTCGGATGAACGTTTATTCACGACGAAATAAAAAGTCTGAAAAAAAAAAAAAAAGAGAGAGACTAAAAAGTGATTGTGATCATCTCGTGCGCCTTTCCAGAAAATGCAAGAATTCATCTTTCCTTCTTCCCCCTTTCCGCCTGCTGTATGGTGCGGACATCTCGCGTTGGTTTTCGCTACCACCTGGCTGAGGTTTGAAAGCCTCGTCCGAGTGGCAGGTTCGATTTTCTCCACCCCTCAACCGTAGTGGCTGAAGTTTCCTAGCTGGAGCTCGCCTTCGACCGCACGAAGTGTGGAACCAGGCAGCAGCCGCTGGAACTCGGGATCGTCCACGGCGTGCCTTCCGCTTGGCTGCTGCTGCTCCCTTCACTTCCTGCCACGCAGCTTTTTGCCTCTGGTCACCCTCTAGAAGCACACTGTAGGCTGTTGAGCCCGTTCTCAGCTGAGGGATGCCGGCAAAGCTTTGAGGGAGCGGGAAGAAGAACGTACCATGGAGCTTTGCAGTCTTTCATTCACGTTCCGTTGATCGCATCCATGTGGAGAGGGATGCCAGTGCCGAGGACTGGAGCATGTGGCCCATTCCCTCTTCTCAGATTGTCGTGATCGTTTTCACAGCCGGAGGGGAATCCTGAAGGGAACCGACTCCTTGATTCCTGGAAGGATCACGGAGGCTCAACCTCCAATCCCGGCCAGTCGACGGAGGCATCCGGTTTCCGGCTGCTTCCACCAGTTCCTCATCCAAATAGGCCAACCAGAGTCATCCTGCGGAGAGGACTCGAAACCCAAGACGTACCCACTTCTCGGCGTCGATCCTTCCCCAGGCGGGATTCGAACTCGCAACGGCTAGTGCCACGGCAAGGCCACAGGGCCGCCGACGCGGGCTGTCGTGACCGCACGACTCGTGTTCTGTAGCACCGGTTGCATCCCAAGACATGACCTCAGCCTTGAAAAACTTGCGGTCCCAGAGCGTCACGGGAAATGGGAAAAAATTTTCAATTCAAAAGGAAAGTCAAAGGTTCCGTCAAAAGGGGAACGCGCTGTTGGTGTCCGTGCCGGCGGGCGCCTTGCTTTTCGTCCTTTCCCTGAGGCTCCCGTCGGCTCCACGACCCAGACTCCTCATCTTCCTTCCTATTCCCTCCCTGCCACTTTTGTCACTTTTATGCTGAGTCGATGGACCGCATCTGGAGGTTGCAGCTCTTGAATCTTTGATCTTGGCTGTTCAGTGTCATGGACCACTGGACGGGCCGGAGAGCTTTTCTTGCGAAGCTCTTTTCTCTCTGGGAGAATAGGGTTAGGGCACACATCTCGGGATGCAGCACTCGCGCATGTTCCTGCTGGCACTGGGCAAGTAAGGAGGGATGGGATGAAGGGAGGGACATGTGGCGCCTCTTCCTGAGATCACCAACTCCCTCCCCTGCTTTGCTCTGCGAGATCATGCACCAGCTAATGACCTACCCACAGGGCCAAAGAGGAACACGAATTCGTTCCCCCTCTACCCCCTCCATGTAAGCCGGAGAAGGCGCGGCCCCACGCACAGTCCCACGCAGGTCACGAGCCTTCCGCTGAGGCTGGCGCTCACATCGGGCGGCTGCTGCACGTCTGGCACTTCCGAAAAAGGTTGCCAGGGGGACGAGGTGGGTTTCCAGGACCACGGAATCCCCGCGTCGCCGCACGGGTGCGTGTTCGTGATCACCAGCACATTTCTCCGGGAGAGGGAACGGGTTTTGTGGCCGCGAGAGACTGCGTGCCTCCCGAGCTGGATGCAGGCCTCCTTCCTCGTTGAGGAGGAGCGCGTGGGCGTCCTGGATGCGGACTGCCCACGCGCAAAAGGAGAAGAAAGTCTTCCCTACGTGCAAAGGAGCACCTGGTGCCACATTTGCTTTCCTGTCGAGGCTTTCCTGTTCGGAACGCGGTATCCCAGGGAGACGCACCATGTAGACTTCCACCCCGCAAACCTGCTGCCTGTCGGCACCATGACAGACGGGCGTTCCTCATCTCCAGCGCGAAGGGATGAGGAGGGGAGATCCGGAAAAAACAGAGAAAACGAACACAGTGTTTGTAAAGGAAAACAACGAGACGGGGAAGGGGGGAACGTGTCGAACGTCGGGACGACGCGCCGAGCTTTCAGGAAGGTCTCCATGGGCGTTCTGCTCAGACGAGACGCAGCTGTCTCTCCTCTTGCACGTCCCTCGTCATCCTTCGCAAGCGGGAGCGTCCGTTCGCACATTCGAGTGGGCAACAGGGATAAACCAGGATCGCTGTCGAGTGCTTGATAATCTCTGGCGCATGTTTGCCCGGAACCGCCAGACACTCCGGGCGAGTGACCTCCGGGAAGGGCAAGGGTGGGCTCACATGCATGGAATGGTGCGGTCACGGAAAGGTGGCAGATTCTCGAGGTGGCTGCCGGGAGGCGCTGGCTCTTATCTCGGGGAGAGGACTTCCTGATCCACCTCCGCCTCTCGATGTCACCACGGGGCCTTTAGGGTATAGTTTCGTACGCAAGAGTCGTCAGCAACTACCTTTACGTGCGTGGGACGGGTCTCCAAGACTAGCTCGTGGGTTTTGCTGCTGCGTGCGGCGAAGAAAGTGTCCTCCTAAAGAGAGCGTCAGACTGCCACCTCTTCCTTTGCCATCGTTGTCTGAGGTCCAGGAATGATCGCTGTTTCCAGTGCTTCTGGCACCAGGAAAGTCAAGCGTTTCAGCGCATCCTTCTTGCGGTCCGGATCGTTTGGCTTAGCACCGCATGCAGGGGTCGTCTAGAAAGATGCCTCAACAGCAGGGAGAGACGCTGGACTCCTACACGAGAATACACTTAAAGCAACGGTTTAGATAGTTGAGTCCTTCAGACGCTTATGCCGGGATGGAAGGTGTTTCTCCTGCATCCATGTGTGTGTCTGCTGATCGAAGCTCATTCGTGGGTAGTAGGCGGCGATCATCCTTGGCACAACGTCAGACGTTTTCTTAAGTTATATGTGGGGTCGGAGATCTCGGCATTGCAGTGAGCGTGAGGGGTCGAACGGATGGGATGAGGAGGATTTCTCCTCGGCGGTCCGTGGTGTTACGGGGATTGCAGCTTGGTCATCCAGAGAAGTTTCATCAGCCCTCAGGCTTCAGCGGTATGCTGCTAATCCTGGTAGAAGGGACGATACGAGGCAGTGCCTGCGACTTGCTTTTCGTCCCTTCCCTGAGTGTCCTGCTGGTTGCCACGACGTAGTCTCCTCACCTTCCAGCTCCCGCTTTGCGCTTTTGTCACTTTGGTGGAAGTTCGCCCCCAATCTGCGGGTGGCTGGAGCTTTGTAAAGCGCTCTCATCTGGTGAAAATGGGTTCGATGCCCGTGTACTAGTCTGTTCACGATGCTGCGCCATCTGCCGTGGATGCAGAGTATCAGACATCTCTAGTGACGGAAGTGACAACTCGTGCCGCGCGTGGTTCTGGTTTTCCAGCCTAAGAACTGGATGCATCCTAGTGGTGCTGGAGACTATGGAGAGCGTTGGGTTGTTTTTGGAAAACACGGAGAAGCTTTCGAAGTCTCTGCGTCTCCCAGTGCGGGTCCCGGAGGGAGGTGGCCCTGTGAGTCTGGATTCCAAAACGCCTCTGGAGAAGGAGCTGAACACGGGTGGTGAAGGAGGCGTTCGTCAAATGTGTCCTGGTTGGTTGTACAAGCGTGAAGCAGCAAAGAGGAGTTAATGGAGTGGTCATATATATACGGAATAAATAAAGCTTATAGATATGGAGGAAGACTGAGTGCAGACGAGTGTTGTTTGTGTGAAAAGGAAGAGACGGCAGGGACCGGGAGGTTACTCTGGGACGTTTATTTTAAAAAATAAACTACAACTAATAGGGGAAAAATATCCCCTCAAAGAAAAAAGAAGTTCATCCGGGATAACCACTGGCACGCAAGCCGGCTTCCAAAAAGTAGGAAATGGAGGGAGAGGACGATAAATAAATAAAAAAAAAAAGACGAGAGGGCGGGGATAGGGGTCTCTGGTTTCATTCTCTCCTTTCTTTCCAGGAGCGGCTGCGTATGGTGACGATCTCCCTGGCGACTTCTGGCAGATGAGGCCACCTTGCTGCTGTCTTCATGAGGGCCGCTGCCATGCTGGTGGCCTCTCTTCGCCGCGAACTTGATTCTAACACATGACGAGCTGTTGCTATGGCGCGGATGCAATCGACTGTTGCGGTCACAGGGGCTTCTTCAGTCCGCGTTCTGTGAAGAAGCGTCGCAGCAAGTCCTCAGCGGGATCCTGCGGTTGTCGGAGCTCCGGAGCGAGTCTCCGCCACAAGTCCTCCAGGGCACCGCAGTCCAACAGGAGGTGCGGGAGCGATTCCATCGCCTCGCACTCGGAACAGTTTCGAGGAGGCAACTCCCCCGGAAACCAGATGTCTGCGCTGATGGCACTGGAATCCCCAGTGCAGGAACAGCTTCCACCGTGGCAGGAACACGGAGGCGTCCACACAAAGGGGAGGGACCAGGAGTTCTTCGGACACCGCGACGCCAATCCGTCGCTCCCAAGGAATGTTCTGGCGGACAGGCGCTCTCGGCATCCCTTTGAATAAAGTAGCGATCCCCGCCATTTTCCTCAACGGTTTAGCACTTCTCTCCCCTTACTCGAGTGGAACTGAACGTTTGAAGTTTTGTGGATGCCGAGGGCGATGCGATGCTGCAGCCTGGACCGGGTCTGAGTCCACGCTTCGTACGAAACAGAGTAAGTCGGCGTAACTCTTGGTAGGGAACACCGAATTTCTTCCTTATTTTCTACGGAGGGGTTCCCTGGAAGGGACCACTCCCCATTTCTTCTTCTATGGGAACCCGGAATATATCTGCCCCTTGTTTGCTCCTCTGAAAGGAGCTCTGAAGGGACCAAATTTCTCCGAAGAACGCTCCTCGAAGGGAGAAGCGAAGCTTCCTACAGTATGGAGAGGCAATCCCCCTCTGGAGGCCATCATCCAGCTCTATGGTACATGATGGACGCGCTCCATTTGCACAATCAGAGGGGAACCCCGGAGGGAACCGACTGGAAGAACTCTGGAGCCATTTTTAACTTTCAACCCTGACCAGTCAATGGAGGCATTCGGCTTCCGGATGCTTCCACCAGTGCTGAGCCTACAGGTCAAGTTTTCAACTAGCAATAATACAGGTCAACCAGCATCATTCTGCGGATGGCACTTGAAACCCAAGACGTACCTATTTCTCGGCGTCAATCTCTACGTGGAGATACGAACCCTCAACGTTTGGCACCACATGCGGAGATCTCAGCCACACGGCCGCCAACGCGTGATCTCGCTTCCCAGGCTCATCACCAAGTTGGAGGCCACCCGCCCCATTTGCGCAGCTCCCAGTCTGAAAGGCTGTTCGACCCCTGCGTTCGAAACTGCGATCGGACTCCGGTTGCTCCGTCGTTGTCTGGGAAGGATTAGTCCGGGACGAGCATTCGAGAACGGGAGGGGAGGAAGAAGGGTGTGTGCTCTTTGGTGAGACGGGTACTTCCCGTCGGGCAAGCTCGACCCCGTGGTTTGGGACCTCTGCCTCTCGGCTCTGAGAGATTCTTCACTGTGGAGTCAAGCTCGCTC
Source organism: Raillietiella orientalis (assembly GCA_036172245.1). Classification (NCBI taxonomy): domain Eukaryota; kingdom Metazoa; phylum Arthropoda; class Ichthyostraca; order Raillietiellida; family Raillietiellidae; genus Raillietiella; species Raillietiella orientalis. Next base: position 1,597,340 of record JAYWIR010000016.1, read on the forward strand.
TCCCGAGCTGTGACGATGCTCAGGTTTAAAAGTTGGCCAAAAACGGAAGGGCCATCCCTTCAGAGAAGGAGCAAGCCCTCCTCTCATGGCCGCACACCCAACGGGAGGACCCTTCCGTTTTCGTTCGGAATCGAAGATTAGGTGCAGACCTCCTGCACCTGAAAGATCAGCGGAGGATTCTCATCCGGTCACACCGGGAGGCGTCGTTTATTTACAGAAGAGAGTGGAACGTTACGGCTCAACGAGTCCAATGATTCTTGAAGGAGAGAGAGGGGGGAGGGAAGGTTGCCGGTGCCCACAACGGGAGGGGAGGGGAATGGCGAAAGAGAAAAAAAAAAAAGTAAACATAAAGCAAAAAGATCGTCTGCGGAATTATGAGGGGGAGCAGGGGAGGGATCACATTCTGTGCCGTCGGTTTCCTCCGCATCCTGTGCAGGATGTCAGGATCCGAGCTGCTCCTCAGGCCGTCCTAGGTGGGTCCATCTCGAGGCGATCCGCAGAACCCGGACTGCGAAGGGAATGGCGCTCCTGTGGTTGCGGTCTCTCCCACCCTCTCACCTTGCCTGAAGCAACGCCACCCTGACATCAGAGAGCTGACTGAGCCTGACAGCAGACTGAGACAGCTGACGACGAAGGCGAGCTTCGCAGCATCGCTGAGGTTGTCCACCGGGCTGGGAGTGTCGTGGGGAAATGTTCTCAGAATGCTCACAGGGCAACAGTGTGCACCAGGCGCAGTTCGGCGCGACGCTTCCCCTCGTCCAGTGCTGTCGCCCTACAGCTGCAGTTCAGGATGACGGCCTCCATGGCCGAGAACTGGATGTGGCTCTGTGCGCGAAATCCCGAGGCATACTGTCTGCTGGTTGCGGAGAAACGGCAATTTTGCTACCGAGACCACACAAGGCTCTCGGGTCCCCACTGAGGAGGGTCGCCGTTCTGTGGGAAAAGCAATATGCGGATCTCCTGCCTCCTGGCAAACCACAAAAGGAGGTGGTGGACACCTAGATCCCCAGCACGAGGACGGACGCCGCCCATGATGCTTCCCATCCACACCTTCAGTCTCTGCTGGAGGCAGCCGAGGGGGACGGAAAGAAGAGGACCCGAGACACTGCCACCCCTCATCTGCAAAGCTCTCCTCCCTACGGCAGAGAAACTACAATTGTCGACTGGCAGGGCGGGCGATGTCGCAGCAGGAGAGACGAAACTGGTGAGCCTGTGGAGGGCGGGCCAGAGGTGGCCTTGAGGCGGAGACGCCCAGTGCCCACGTGAAAGGGCTTCTCGGTTCGGCGGAATGCTGGGGGAGTTGGTGACACCTCCCTTCTGCCTGAGCAGCTTCGTGCACACCCCCTCAGGCGGCAGTACGAGGAGGCTTCGCCGTTCGCTCACCAAGGCTTCCCGCGCAACTGCCGTCTTGGCAGGTTGGTTTCGAGGCTTCCTCGGAGGAAAGCGCGGTGACTTTTGATGACGAAAATCCTTTTGGGTTCTTCTCTGCCTTTCCAGCTTTTGGGGGGGGGGGGTGCCAGATACCTCAAGAACCGTTGCGCGCCTGGTGGCCTACGCAGCTCTTTGACGCTGTCCACTCCACTCGAGGGGGAGTGTACTTCTAGATAGTATCCCGGGACGGAATAGCACCCTATGAATCCAGGAAGGGTTCCATAGAATGGGGTCCGTTCCTTTCAAGCCTGAGGAGGGATCCCAAAGGGAACCACCACCTTGTCTGTCTCCGAAGTAACCCTAAAGGGAATCTCCTTTCTTGTTCTCTCCGGAGGGCCTTCTGGAGTGATCCGCTCCATTTTTTCTACTTGGAGGGAACCCTCAAAAGATCCGCTATTATGAATTTCTTCTACGGAGGGAAAGTTTGCTGCTGCTCCCCTTCACCCACTACTTTTAGTTTGCCCCTTCCCTCCCGAGGTGAAAAAGCGGCTGGAGGATCTCCTGTGCATTGCCCTATGGGGCAACGGGAGGCCCCAAGTCCTGCTGTCCGACTTGTGCGCTCTGCGTCGGGACGGCGGTCTCAGCCTCCTGATGTTGGAGCGCATGGAAATCTATGTCGGCGAATCTTAGCCATCGCAGCGAAGTCAGGAGCACCCCATGATGCGTTCTGGCACGTTTCTCTCCAGCTGTGAGGCCGGGACGGAAGGACTCGCATCTTTCTTCTCGTGCTCGTGACCCAAGGTGCAAAGATGAGGTCTTCTCCTGGTCGCATGGTCACTCTGTCGAAGGAGAACGACTGGATGGTCTTCTGCCCCACCAACTCTAGTGCATGGCTAGAGGAAACAGTTGGCTCTTGGGTGAAGCTGAACGAAATGCAAAATGAGAGGTGGAACTGCCTACGACTTGGCAACCACGCCCGCTGCTCGCTCCGGAAGGTCCTGGAATGTCCTGCTAGGAGCATGTGAGCGAAGACGAGCCCCCTTGCTGCAACGCTGCCCTTTCTAAGAAGGGCACCAAGCAGTAGCCAAAGGCCATGGTGGGAAGTCGCCTGCGAGATTGCAGGCAGGAAGCAGTGGATGAGTGGTTGGATCATGGAACAGCTGGCAGATGCAGCGACCATGAGTGTCCCTCCATCCCTCCACATAGTACTGGGGCAAGCTGTTCAGCATTCCATCAGAAGACCTGGAGTGGCCCTCAGTGCTGAAGGACACGATCCCCCTGAAATGGCAGGAGTCGGTGCTTCTGCTGTTGCCCTGGAACGCGTGCCGACACCACTAGACGCTGGGGAGGGCGAATCCGAACTGTCGCAGGTGGGTGGAACGGGAATTCTTCCCTCACCTGCTAGTGGACTGCGCTGTCCTCCGGCTCCTATGGGAACGTTTTGCAACGAACCTCTGGATCCCGGTTGGCAGCCTCCCCAGGGGCTTTTTACGGCTCCTCTTCGAGTGGCCCGCTCTGCAGCCAGCCGCCACCTAGCTGCAGCAGTTTGCTGCATCTGCAGGATCGTGGCGGCATGGAGAGAAGCCGACAGGGGATGGGATGGGAGGGACGCCGTCCGGTTTGCAGTTCGCTTCCTGCAGATGGCGGCCGGATGCCCCCATCTAGGGATTATTCGGAAGGACCTTGCTGGAATCCCGAAACGGATGTAGACACCGTCCAGCGGGCGGTGAACCCTTCCGGCACCTTCCAAGTGTTTCTATTGATTTCTATTTATTCTTTTTTTTTCCTTTTTTTGTTTTTCCCCATTCCTCTCCGCTGCCGAGGCGAGCCCACCGGTCTGCATACCAGCGACCCGGCAGATCCATTGCTGAGTTGGCCGTAGGGGGGCTTCGGACCACGGAAGTTGTAAGTTTATTGAAATCAATAGACGCCCCGGCGTGACCGGATGACAACTCCGGAGGGAACCCGCGAGGGAACCGCTGCTGTTTACTCTTCTGAAGGAAGCCCAAAAAGGACGCTTCCTTTTTTCTCTGAGGGACGTTCCCCGTAGGGAGCGGCACGCTTCTCTGTACTCTGGAGAAGTAACAACACACCTACTCCATGGTACGAGACGGAGGGTCCCCCTCGAAGGAAGGGTCCGCTCCTTTGCACGAGCGGAGGGAAACTCCGACTCCTCGATTCCTGGCAGAATCCGGAGGGTCGACTCTCAATCTCCGCCGGTCATCGGAGGCATCCAGTTTGAACCGCCACCGGCGCCGCACCAGAATGCAGGCCAACCAGCGTCATCTTGGCAGGAGGAACTCGAACCCACGACGCACCCCCCATCTCGGCGTCGATCCTTCCCGGGGTGGGATTCGAACCCTTGGTGACGCTTGGCTGTGCCACGCGTAGAGAACGCAGCCACGTGGCCACCGACGCCATCTCTGCTGGGGCGTATTTGCTGATCGCAGTAATGCAGGCGTGGATCGTGACAAAACGCGCCACCGACAGCCACTACGACGGTGGCTTTTTCCACGAGAACGAGAGAGCGGTTCGACAGCAAAAGCTTCTGATCCCTACCATTCTCTTTTCAGATTCCCTCGCTCCCGACAGATGCTTCTTCGCAGAAACAGAACCTCTCTGCTGTGATGACATGGAGGAACCCCTCAGAGCAGCGGGATTGGGAATCCTATTCCAAAGCAAGCAAGATTTTCAATCCTGCTGCTCTCCATTGTGCTGCGATGGCGCGGGAAGATTCCCGGATCAGTTGCAACTCCTGGACGGCGTGAGTGGACCACCCGTTCTGGACGGGAATCGCGTAGAAGACGGGAGGGAGGGGGCTCAGTCAGCATCGTGAAAGCTCGGAGGTGTTGGTCCGGTAGAGAATGGACCGGAAACCGCGGACACGGTGTCCTTCCCATACTCCAGTCGCTTTCGATCTTGCGTGAGAAAGGTAGTAAAGTGTCGACTCACGACGACTATTTCTTGCACCCAGCTCAAACGTGTAGATCTGCTGCTGCGACATCGGTCCAGCCTTTGTGGGACCACCGGCTTGTTCCCAGTGACCGGAACGCTCCAAGAAACAGCGTGAGAGGCGAACCGGCTTTCCTTCACTGGGACGGATGCGGGATTCTCAATCCTTGGTAGCTCCTTTCACTTCCGTGCAGTGTTGCCACATCAGTCTGAGGACCGGGTTCGAGTTTCTTCAGGAGCGGCTGCGGAGACCGATTGCCGAGACGATTTCCGGACAGAAGACACCGGTCGCTCCCACTTGCCAGCGTTGCAGTTTTGATTTGACTCGTTGCAAAGGGTCTGCAGCACTTTGTCCCCATTGTCCCCGAGCTGGAGAGGCAACGAGACGATCACCCTTGAAAGGAGTGGATCTCCCTTTATCGATTTCCTGTTTAGTTCGTCATCACAGCCTGTTTTCGAGAGGCCAGTCAGAGTCCGAGGATACAGAGCCGCCGAAAAGCAGGCAGTTTCGGCTCCAGATGCGGGAAGAAACTGCTCTCTCACTCAAGCCTCTCGGTTCGCGAACGACCGTCATCGGCTTCGTAACTTCCTACCGCGATTCCTGCATCCACTGCAGCCGCCGTCTCCTCGCCCTCGCGACGAGGGGGAAACCTGGCAAAAACAGGTCGGAGTTCACGTCTCGAGGGGAGAGACTGATCGCTTTCCGGAGAACTTTCTCCCTCACCCGAGGTGCGATGGAACGCGCCCGTGTCCCGCGCACCTTTTTTTTTCTTGCCTCGGAAAGGGAAGAAGAAAGAAACGGCGTCATTTGTTCCGAGCTGCGGGTCGACACGAATGACCAGACCGGGCACCTTTAGAACTCCCCAGGCTCGAACGGACGGACTTGCCCCACCGCAGCTGATCGCAGAGACTCCGCGACCCACTTCACGTGTCAGTGAGCGTGTCGGAATTCAAGGCCCCCTCTTCCTCTTTCCAGAGGGCGAAATACGAGATCGCCCCCATTTCAGATGTCTTCGGACCTACTGCGTTCTCTTCGAGCCGCGCCATTTGAAGTCACCGGACTCTGCTCATAATTTCCGAAGTTCCCGACGAAGGTGGGCGTTTCGCGCGCCCTTGTCCGCCCAGCTGGACTGACGAAAGCGGGAGCACTGGGGAGTAAAACGGGAAAGGAAAGCAAGGAAAGGGGAGAAAGTGAACTCCTGGTCATGCTGGGGTTGCAGAGCGGGGAGCAGCGAGACGGTTGCCAGGCATCGGTCTCGGCGCAGCTTCCCGTTCACGGCGGGCGAGCGAGCGCTTCTTCGCCTGGCTGGTTTTTAGAGGTCGCTCTCCCCTGGACACTCCCGCGACCATTCGCGAGTTCTAGATCGCCTCTCGACGACCTTCCGCGCGGAGGACTTCGGCGCTCAGCGAATTTCGATTTCCGTCGGAAATTCGGGATCGCTCCCTCCGGAGGTGGTCAGGTGACTTCCCCCCTCAAAACTCGACCACGGTGCACAACCCTCCTCACGGCGGCGTGGCACGAGTAGAGGGAGTTCCTCGCTTTCGCTTCCCGCGTTTCAAGGAAAAATCTGCACCACGCAGCAAGATGCCTGCAGTCACTTTTGTATTGCCGTTTGCATGTCTCGTGATCGAAGAAGGTGGTGTTTCGGCAAGTCGCCAAGAGGCCATGCCTGGTCACCCTCAAGAGAAGAGAGGAGGATCCCGTCCTATGGGATCTCGTGGGAAGCTGAGGAGTTTCCTCTGGCTAATTTTTCACTTGAAGTACGCAAGAAGGTGCTTGCAGAAGCCATAAAAAATGGGAGGATTGACCCTCGGAATATCTGGAAGGAGAACCTAACGGAGAACAAGGCAGCTGAAATCGCTCCTGAAGACTGCCTTCCTGTTGGATGAAAAAAGTCAGAAAATTGGAATCCGCTGCCGGAGGGAGGCAAAGGCGCTGAAGAGCCGAAGAAGACGAGCCATCCAAATTGTGAGATCACCTTATCAGCCACCTCCGTCAGACGATCGGTTCGTGCGATCCGCTGTATCCCAACCTTCGGAGAGATTCCGCGGTCCTTCTTCCAACAAACAAGCCGAAGAGCAGCCACCCGAAACAAACAAAGCGGAACGGTCTCCGTGACCCCTTCCCCTCTGCCATCCCAACAAGTAGCAGGCAGCGCCCCTACCGAGGGATGAGACAACCCAACGAAGACAACGACTCAAGGGACAACCCAACGAAGCCTTCCGGGATCACAAACGCTGCGACTGTCGAAGGGGCGCCTCTACATGACAAAAGGGTGATTGCAGCCCGTCGATGATCAGAGGATGCCCTCGACAGGAATAGATGCTGCTGAAAAAGAGCTTCAGAACGACTGTATCCATCTACCTCTGTAACTTCTCCCACTGTGGACACTTCTCCCAGCATCCGAAAAGCGTCGTCAGTGACCAGGATGCCCAAACCAAGAGTCAAGGAGGAAAGTAAAAGACATTTTCAGAGGAGCACCAACACGCCAGAGGATTTCCGCAGCATGCACGCCTAGCCTCTTCTCAAGATCCCTAGCAGATCATTGCGTCTCACGAGATCGACACGGAAGACGCGAAGTCCTTCGAAGATGGCATGCCAACTTCCCGATAATGACAGGAGACGTGTCCCACCAATGCCCTTACCAGAAAAGGACATTTGTACGGTGTGTCTTCTGGAAGTCCCTCTGCCTGGCGCCCCTTCTCCCGGAACGACCGATTCGGAGAGAAGTCCAGGGAGGACAATGAAGGGTCACCTCGCGTTGCCCGAGCGATAGGAGGGTGCCAACCGCGGAGACGGACGTCCCTGCTGAATGCGCGCCTTCCACAAATCCGGAAGCGGCACGCGCGCCATGCGACGCGAGACGCCGGCACCGGGAACACGACCGCGCCGCGCGCCTCCGGTGAAGTCACACGGCTGCCAGGGAGCCCACAGCGACTCCACGCAGACAGCTTCCGCAGCTAAGGATCGCTCGCGGAGCCATCGAAGCTGCGGCGCCTCCTGCATCTCGCATCGTCTGCATCGCACCCGAGGGAGACACCCTGACCCCACGGAGGGGGGCCGAAGCTCACGCAGCGCGAGCCCGGCCTCAGTCCGCAGCGCCGGACTCCTGCTTCCGGCAGGGGGCGAGCGAGCGGGAGGCTACCAGTCCGCAGTGCAAGCCGCGCGGGGTCTCCGCCGTCGCGGGAAAGCTCCGCGGAAAGGCTGGAGCGGTCTCCGTGACTCCTTTGCCGCTGGCTCCCCTCGTCCTGCTCGGGAGCGATGCGACGACGCACCTGCCTGCTGCCACGCTCTCCCGGCCGAAGTCCGCGTTTCCGCGTGCCTCTTCGAACTAGGGACCCCGGGTCGAGCACCCGCGAGCGAGGTGCCGTCCGCTCTTCCTGCGGGCGCACAGCCCTCTGCGAGCGTGTGGAGCTGCTACGACCGGTCTCCCGCAGGAAGCCCGCGCGACCGTCTGGCAAGAGCAGCGGGCGGACAGGAGCCCTGACTCTCCGGCGGACGGAGGCGCAGCTTCCCGTTCGCCGGAGACGCCAGAGAGGGCGGCTTCCGGTAGCTGCTCTCGCGCCCCAGGGACTATCGAAAAACGGTTGCCGTGCTGCTCGGCGCGGCGTGCGAGGGGAGGGCACGCGGGATCCGACCAGACGCACCACGAGGTTCTCTGCGCGTCCGCACGCGCGGCCGGGTACGTTGGGCTGCCCGGCACGGAGCGTTCCCGGGCCGCTCCGGATCGGCATCGTCTGCCCCAGACGACTGCGGAGGGAAGACGGAAGGGAGGAAGAAAGGCAGCTGTCGCTTCGCAGAGCGCGGGTGCTGCTGCTGCTGTTTGCGGTCGGGAAGGTCGTGCCACTGCTACGCTTGCGCAGGTGCGAAGAGTGACAGTGGTTTGACCTTTGCACCGTTGCAGAGGCGTGAGGGTCTCTTTCCGCAGAAATCAGGGCTGCGGTCTGCATCATCATCGTCGTCATCATTATCATCAGCAGCAGTAGCATGAGACATTGGCACGCATGTGCTCCCGCAACAGGTGCACGCGCTGTCCCTTGCCCTGCCGCCTGGGGGCACAGCGCCTGCCTCGTGTTAGTGTCGTGGCTTTGCGCGAAGCTTCCCCGTGTTTAACGGTGAGGAAAACAAGAGAGCGACATTTTCTTTTTCTTCTTCTTCTTCTTCCTGTATTTTTTTTTTTTTTTTTCAAACTGGAGAGAGGATATGAGATTTTGGAGACATCGAATAATTGTATGAACGTGCTCTCATCGCTGGCAGGGGTCTTCCGTGAAGGCTACGGCTATGACGGAGGTCGCGGTCTCCTTCGAAGTGGCACCGCTGTTACGTTCCGAATGCTTCTGTCACGTGCTCCCCTTTACAGATACAGAGAGCAGAGAGACTCTGAACTCCGTAAAGGTGCTCTGAATGCGCTGCTTTTGCCTGTTGCGGTTGACCTTGGTTTCTTTCCACTGAAGGCAGGGTCAAGTGCACATACACGGCTGGAAGGAAACACCACAAACGGAGAGGTCGAACGAAAGGTTGGTGGTTTGGAACCACGCCTCTATGGGACGCGATGTTTTCTCGGCACGGGTCCGGGTGGCTCCTCCGCTCGCCGAGAGACAAGAGACGGGCACCTCGCTCTGCTTGTTCGTCTTCATTGCATTCTTGTGCCCTTTTTCGATCTTCACACGGACGTGAAGGTGAGGAAGGAGTTGGTCAGCTCAATCCTCTCTGAAAACCCATCATTGATGTTTGCCTGAAGAGGAGGTTTCTTTTTCTGTCCTTACTCTGAGTCAGGGATGTCTGCTGTGATGGATGGGATAGGTAGACTGGCGTTGATAAGGTAGGACAAATCGAACCCTGGAGCGTGAGAGTCTTCCTCGTTTTCGGCGTCCCCTTCGAGGGGTAGGATGGGAAGGGAGTCCATCGATGCTTCGTTTCCCATCCTCTGAGGGAAGATCTCAGGGGACAGATCGTCTATGGGGCTTTGCAAGGAAGGGGACTCGTGACTCTGTTTGGCACTTTCATCTGTTGGCCTTTCGAAAACGTGGGGTTGGCCATCCTGGTACATGGAGTACTCTGGGGGCAGTTGGCTGGCCCATACCCGCGAGTAGTACGGCTTTATGGAAGATTCCCTTGCGGTCCTGGCATCTTCCGCAAGAGACGAGAATGGCGCTGGGGTGCACGAGGATCACCTTGACACCCGCAGTCTCGACCCCGATCCTAGTTACCAGGTGAGGGGGCGCTCCTCTTGGGCAAGTCGCCGTTAGGCGTGAAGTCCGTGTCCTCATCGCTGCTGTGACTAGACGCAAGGTGCAGGCTGGCTTTCCCGAGGGAGTGGTTGGAGTCGGATTCCGATTCCTTTGGATGAAATCTCTTCCCTGTGGGCGTTCTGGCAAACTGGGACGCTTGGGTCCTAAACCGCGAACACCAGGAAAGGAAAGCCGGTCCCCAGAGAGCACCGATTTTCACGTTACCTCGGAAAGTTGGACACGACCTCACTGCAAGGAGTGCTGGAGGACTCGGTGACCTGATGCCTGCTAGGTCAAGGCAGAATGACCACCCGTTTCGGAGCGGAGCAAGCTCTTACCGGTACTGGCTGCTGCTTGTCTTGGAGGTGTACCTCGAAGTGGTGCTGCAAGTGGAAACCATGAACATCTCCTTCCTCGCGTAGTCAGGCGTGTTGTAGGCCAGGGCCGATTTCTTATAGAAGGAATAGAAGAAAAATTTTAATCAGTGAGTTTTCCCTTCGTGGTGACTGAGCGAACACCGACTACAGGATCGCTTTTACAGGGGTAACGATCCTGAAGTCGAAGGAAGAATAAGTAAAGGGAAAAATGAAGAAAAGGTTCTCGCCCGCCTGTCACTGACTTCTTGGATGGGAAGACGAGGATTTACCTGGTGGTGGAAATATTCCTCTTTCTCGTACATTCTTCCCGTGAGAGTTTTCATTATGCCTCTGCGGACTCTTCTGTTGAAGACGCAGTACGAGAGGAAGAGGTACGTGCTCGAGACGACGAACGAAGCGTCTAGGCAGTAGTAAACGGTCGAGATGCTGGAATTGATCGCCACGAAGCTCAGCATCCAGGAAACGCTGACGAAAGGCAGCGATCCTATGCTAAGCCACAAGACCACCCTGGAAAGAGATTTGACAAAGAGAGAGGAGAGATGAGCTCAGGTTCCCTCAGGAATTCAGACTTCCACCGACCCATGGTTGGTGCCCTTCCCATACCAACCTCAAGTTGCCGAAGGCTTCCACGTTGTCCTTCAGAGTTATGGAGGCGCAGACGCTGATGAGGAAGAAAATCAAGGTAGCCAGGATGAACCCACATACAGGGCCAATCATGCCCCAAGCGATAGATTCGTACAGCGATATCCAGCAGCTAAACGGATTCGATGTTTCGAAAAGGAAAGGTCGGTTGAGGACGGACGGGTGGAGGTCTGACTGCTTACAAGTATGCAGTTCCGTACTGGTCCGCCCTCACCCCTGCGGTGAGGCCGACCACGATGGCAGGCATGCCATAGCCGACGAAATAATAAAAATTCATCTTGCTGTGGTTCACGTCTCTCAGCTCGGTAAGCATCCTGTACAGATGGATGCTTTCCACCAGGATCCACGAGAACACCGTCAGCCACAAGTAGTGCAATATGATGGACACTATTTTGCAAGCGGCCTACAAGGACACCAGCGTGGGAAGGGGACGGAGGTATCGACTCACGTCAACTTGAAGCAGCTGGATGCGAAACTTGATGGACACCACGTAGAAGACGTTCATGACGAGGAGGCAGAACACGATGTTCTTGTGGATGCCATTGGAGTTGGTTTGCATGCCGTTTCTGATGATGTTCAAGCCTACCAGGGTCACGATGAAAATCAGCGTCGACGCCACATGACAAACCAGGAAGATTATCTCCTCTTTCAGTGGCAAGGCTGTGAGGAGCTGGAGGGAGGGAGGGGAGAGAAAGAGGAGGGGAAAGCTGCGCTCAGGAGAGGCGCTCCTGTCATCCCCGACTGCCGTACCTCGCGCTGCACGACCTCTGCGACGACGGCCACAGGCAATCTCAGCTGACACGTGCAGTTTATGTGGTCCAGGTAAGGCTGGATCTCCGATATCTCCGGAATTTCCGTTCTGCAGTTCTCCCTCGACCACTTGCTCCCTCCGTCGTTCCTGAAGACGGAGAAGGGGAAATCAGAGGAGAGAAAGGAGGGGCACCGGAGACTCACTTGAAGTGCCACTGGACGCACTTGGGGTTCGTTTTGTAGTGAAGGCCCTCGAAGGGGAAGACCACCTTGTAGAAGCTTCCCGCTGCCGAGGAGTTGCCATCCAGGAGATCGAACGCAACGAGTGGGGAGTGGACGCTCAGCTGCAAACCATAGCGACGGTACACGCTCGAGTCGAAGCGCCGCGGCAGGAGGGTGCCGAAGCCGTTGAAGACAGCGTAGTCGACCACAGTCCGGGCTTCAGAGACGCTCCGCCTCTTCCTCTCCCTCGAGCTGACTAGCTGCAGAGGGACGAGGATGCTGATCCTCCCGTGCCAGTCTTCCTTCGAACGCTGGTAGTTGTTGTATTTCGGCAGGACGAGCCAGTAGCGGTCGTCCTTGAGACCGCTCCTCACCACGTGCTGGGTGGTGTTGCCGTCCTCGAATAATTCGTAAGGGGACACTGTGTCCATTCCGATCGCTGGAAAGGACGCAACCCACCGTTTTGACGATCCGTCTGGGATGCGCGCGGCCCTCACCGATCATGTCTGTGGTCAGCTCGAAAGGGGGGGTGAAAGTGTCCGCCTGGTTCTGAATGATAACTCTCAGATACTGGAGGACGGCCTGTAGCAGCTGTTCCGGCCCTATCTCTGACACTTCGGCCACTCTCTTCCACAGCGCCTGCCTGCTTGTTCTGACGACGCTGCTGATGCTCCTGAAAATGTTCTGGGACCCGGGATGGTGTCACCCCGGCCGAATGATGGAGTCTTACGTGGATGAAATATTTATCCTGTCTGTGAGAAAGGTTGAGGCCACGCTGGACGATTTCCCGGTGGAGGATGTAGTAGAGAAGCTTGCCGGCTATTAAGAAGTCCGAACCGTACAGGGAGCGGCTCCCATTCAGGATCGTGCTCAGGTCTTCCGCCAGCTTCACAGTCATGTAGCTCGTGAGCTCAAGCTCCGACTTCTCCAGCTTCACCAGCTAAAGGAGATCACAGAGGGTGTGGGATTGAGGTCACTCCCACCGCAAGTACCATGTCTCTCAGCTGGATGAAGCTCTTGGACAAGCAGTCGAACATATCCGGTTCCATCCACCCAGTGCTTTTGTTGCAGTTTCTCTTGGCTCTCCCCCTGGACCCTTCCGGACACTCCTCTATGGAGATCTGATCGAAGTAGGTCCTGCTCCACCAGATTCCTTCCGCTTTGTTCCGGGGACACCCGTCGTATATCACTGAGAGCCACGGGTTAGGGAAAGAAGTCAGAGCAGTGCTCCTCACCCTGGCAACCATGGGAAGTGACCTCGGCGAACGCGTGGGCGCAAGAGTCGCACTTCAGGCCGGTGATGCCGGAGTTGCATCGGCACTGCCCCGTGCGGATGTCACACTTGAAATCCTGGGACCCGACTGCGTAGCAGTCACACGGCTGGCAAACGGAAGAGTTGGGTAGGAGATAGTGGTTGGGGCGGCAGTAGCACTCTCCCGTGGTCTTGTTGCAGTTGGAGTCGTAGCCTAGGTGCGTCGAGCAGTTGCACGGTCCACAGATGGGATAGCCCCACCAGTGGACAGGACAAGGCTGGAGTACACTCTCCTCGCAGTGGAGCCCTGGTGAACCCGAAATTCGAGGGAGGGGCTCCTTCCGCATTCCCACCTTGATGTAGAGGTGAGCCACACTGGCAGAAGTACCCGCTGGAGTGCCTCCTGTCCTGCACGCAGGTGCCGTTGTTGCTGCAGGGCTCGAAGTCGCAGATGTTGCGGCAGTTGTTGCCGATGAACCCTGAAGAGACAAAAGGTTGTTCGTGGGAGGAGTAAGAAAGGGGATCAGCAGTGATCCCACCCTAAGTTTTAGTGAAATACAAACTCAGCTAACCGCTGTAGCAGCTGCACTGGTAATCTCCCCACAGATCTGTGCAGGAGCTCTGAGGAGGGCACCTCGAAAACGAACACCCCTGCAGTGCACTGCAGCCCTCTTTCACGTTGCTCTTCACGGTGTTCTGCAGCCAAAACCTGTCGCTGGAACTTATCCTGATATCCTGGAAATCAGAACGTTCCTCCCCGAGGAAGCCTCCCTGGAGACTGGTCACCTTGAGGCACCCTTGGAAACCATCCAGGTCACGTTCCCCAGATTCCAGGCCTCCCACAGATATTCGGCTGATGTACAGACCCTCTACCATCATGGCCGTGTACTGAGTGATCTCATAGTGGCCATAATCGATGCTTATCCAGATCTCATGGTTCATCCACTTGACCTCCACGTTGTGCCAGGAGCCGTCGTTCAGCTTCACGATGTCGACCACCATTTTTTCCGGCCCGTGCTTGTAAACGACGTACCCCTGCTCCATCTACGATGGATTTGAGGCAACGCGGTTACTCTGCAATTCTCCTCGTGCCTACCATGAGTACGGATTGCAGGCTGGGGTCCATCTGAAAATCCAGGAGGAGGCAGTCGAGCTGGCGTGTGCGGATGGATAAGCTGAAACTCCAAGGGATCTGAATGGGGTGAAAGGTTGGAGAGAAGACCAAGTATCCATTTCCGAAGAACTGGCGGATGTGATCCACCCCTAAAGAAGAGACGAAGAAAAAAAAAATGGTATTGAGGGTCTCGGTAATGTCTGGCAAGGTTCATACGAAGACACCAATGTTTGCATCATACCTTTTGTGTCATCCGCTAGAGCTAACGGCAAAAGAAACGCATTATTGACAGAGAAATGTACACAGCACGCTCTCTGCACATCCACGCAGTCCACTACCAACTTGAGCATTTTAAAAAAAAGCTCTCAGAGTGCACACATACACGAGAACCACAAGAAATTCTTCACTCACTTTTGGAGCAGTCTTTGTTCCCCCATCCTAGTGGGCAGTTGCACAAATAGGTGTCCCAACCTTCGATGCACTCCCCTCCATTACGACAAGGTTTCGAAGCACAGTGGCTCTTCTTCGGGGCGCACCCCTGACTGGTTCCATTTTCTGCAACGAAGCTGAAGGAAATTCGGGGATCGATAGCTTTCGTTTCCCCCCTTTCCCGAGTTGGGAACCTTTCATGGTCCTCCAGGATACTCACACGTTCAAATCTTGCAGGCGACTATCGATGGAGAAGTCGGAGATGCAGCCGACAAAGGATGATGTGGTGATCTGGAAAGCGAGGGGAAGGGAAGGTAGGCCTCCCAAATGCAGTGGACCGGTGAGGTCCAGGAATCTCTGGCAGCTCTGAGTGAGGGAAGAGCACCTGTGGAGGGATGAAAAAAAAGAAAATGAAGAATCCTCTTATGTCGAAGAATGGATGAGAGGGAAAAAAAAAAGTCTTCTCAACCTCGGTTCTAGAACGTGCTCCGTGCGGTTGATGCAAGAGAAATCGTCGGTGAACCTGTCAAAGTGCGGCGGCAGGCTGACGCAGTCGTCCACGCTCAGGACCGCTACCTTTGAAAGCATGGCGTTCTTGCGGTTAACGGTCAGAGAGCCCTCCTTACTCTATTCAGGTAATTCACCGACACGGTGTGCCACTGACCGTCGCTAACGCCACCGAGGGGACTGACGGTCACCTGATCGGTGGAAGACCCCAGGGAGAAGGAAAACCGTATGCCCCTGTCGACTATCTCCAGGGCGACGAAGTCGTGTCTCTGGTTGTAGCGCCCGTTGTAGAGCAGGAGGCCGTTACTCCCCCTGGTGGCGAACCTGGAGGAAGAACCCATGCAGACTGGAGGGAAGAGGGGAACGGGTCTCTTCACCTGAGCGACAAATGAAACCTGTTCCTCTTGTGCATCCCTTCCAGCATGAGGAAGGAACCGTTCGCGAAGTTCCTCGCCTTGAGCTCGCAGAACTCGGTGGAAAATTCCAGCATGGTGCAGTTTTCGCAGATGATGGCGCTGCCGGAGGGGGATGAGCACAGGGCGTCCGCCTTGCACAACCCTTCGTGGCACTGGTACACGGGCGTCTCGCAGGTTTCCCCTGGGGGCATAGTCAGACCGCTTGGATCGAACCTCCATGCTCCGCGAACCGGTAAATCCCGCGGGGCAAACGCACGTGAATCCCCTTTCCTTCCTCCTGCAGAGACCATGGTTCTGGCAGGGGCTGGAGTAGCACAGGTTGATCTCGGCGTCGCACTCGTAGTATTCCTTCATCCCTGGAATGAGATCCGCCCTCTTGCCCGTGGAGCTTTTCCTTCCAGGCACCTGTAAACCCTTCGGGGCACTGGCATGAGAAGGTGTTCACCGGGTAGATGGGGCGGAACAGGATGTAGTCGGTGTTCACGAACGCACCCGCCCTCCCGAACTTCAGGACAGAGTGGCACTCCTCAAAGTTCAGGCATGGTTCTTGGACGCAGAGGTCGTCGTCGAAAGGCAGCACCTTCGGTGTGCGCGTCAGGCAAGCGCCAACCACCACCACCCTCCGCGGGAGCTCACCTCCACGGAAGCCAGGCGTCCCAGAGCGTGCCGGTTCAGGTACAGCTTTTCCTGGAGTCGGCGCGGGTCGTGGAACAAATCACGGGATCCGCTGGGAAGCTTGACGGAGAAACTCACGTTCAGGATGCTTTCCTCCACGTCGTGATCATCCTGGAAGCAGAGATGCCGAAGATCACTCATCGCTCAGGGAGAGAGGTGCGACGGCATCCTGTACGAACACCCCGGCTCCGTTCGCCTGGCGGTTCACGAAACTCTTTGATGCTGTCCATGAGACTCGAGGGTGCGTGTTAGCTCTTCAATTTAGGGGGTACCCCGGGGAGAGGCCACCCTATGAATCCAAGAAGGGCTCCGGAGAAAGGAGTCCGTTCCTCTGGCGCCTGAGAAAGAACCCCGGAGGCAACCTCTTCCTTATTCTCTCCGGCCCCTCCAGAGGGAGCTGCGAAAAGAACCTAGAAAGGTTCCGCTCCTGGAATTTCTTCTCCGGAAGGAACAAACATGGAAATGCTCCCTGTTTCCTCCTCTGAAGAGAACCCCGAAGGGACGCTTCCAAACTTTCTCTGAAGATGGAATATTTCCTCAGGAAGGACTCTGAAAGGTTTCCAATTCGGGAAAGGGGGGAAACGAAAGCTATCGATCCTCGAATTTCCTTCAGCTTCGTTGCAGAAAATGGAACCAGTCAGGGGTGCGCCCTGAAGAAGAGCCACTGTGCTTCGAAACCTTGTCGTAATGGAGGGGAGTGCATCGGAGGCTGGGACACCTATTTGTGCGACTGTCCATTTGGGTGGGGGAGCGAGGACTGCTCCCAAACTGAGGGAAGAGTTTCGCGTAGTTCTTGTGTATGTGCGCGCACTCTCTGAGAGCTTTTCTTCGAAGGGAGCAGAGAGCTTCTTCACACTTTGGAGAGGCAGCTCCATGGTATGGCTCCATTTTCACAAGCGGAGGAGAACCGGGAACCCCGAAAGGGACGTGCTCCTTGATTTCTGGAAGGACCGCGGTGGGTCGCCTCCCAATCCCGCAACGGGGCATCCAGGTTTTCGGCCTTCGCCATTGCCGCACCCGAATGCAGGACAACCAGCGTCATCATGCGGAAGGGTATTGAAACCCACGACGCACCCGTTTCTCTGACGTCGGCCCTTGACGAGTTTTCCAGCCCGCAACGCTTGGTTACGCGCGGAGGCTGCAGTCGCAAGACTTATTGAAAGCCTCTTCGACCCCGACGGAGGTTCAGTCTCTCGAGGATTCTAGGTGACCAAGGGGTCACCGATGAGAGAGGGAGGTTCAGCGGTCGCGCACCGAAACGAGCTCGATCCTGAGGCAGAAAGCTGCATCCCTCGTAACCTAAGTGACGGATGAAAGGACATTTTCCCTTCTTCAGTGAGTTCGGCGCTGGGTGACGCTTGCGTGGCGAGAAGGTCGCTGAGCCTGGCAGCGCGCGCACCCAGAAATCCGTTGAACATCGCGCTGTGGAGCCGAAGTTCTGACCCGTTGAAGAGTTTGCGGCAGGCGACTACCACCAGAGGAGCTGCCGACTTCAAGAAAGCACATTCTTAAACTCTTGCAAGCTCCGAAGAGTTCAAGAAAGTTCCCGGGCGGACGCTGCTACGGATGCTGTGCGCAGATGGTGCTCATTCTCGAGGATGCTGTTCACGAGCTCAAGAGGAACTATGGTTACGGCACCGCGCGACGCAGGAACACAGGGCTGCGGCTGATCTCGTCGAGAACCGCTTCCCGGAAAGCGTTCGTTGCCGAAAGAAGGGGTTTTCCGCCTCTGACCCTGATCTCAGGGTCCTGAGAACGATTCTGAAAAAGGTGAACATTCCAAGAACGCAGCAAGTCGACGGGCAGTCCGACGTCGAACACAGCGCTGGGCATACCGGGCAGGACGCCTTCCGAACAACTGAGCACGGAGCCGCGCACTCGAGTGCACGGAAGACCACCCACCGCCAGCCTTCCGATCCGGTGGCGCTGCAGCCCAAGCGATCCGGTTCGGAGCAGTCGTAAGAAGCCGCCATGCTGAACGATGGGCCGTGGCTCCGAAAAAAAGTGAACTCGTTCGACGAGTCCCTCTCTTGGACAGGGAACATTCCTACTCTTCCATACCCCTCAAGAAACCAGCTCTTCGCCAACAACAAAAAAGCCCGAGAGGTTCGAGAAGGCGGTGGATGCTGTTGAGAATCTCTCCTCCTTTCATTTCTTTATGCGGTCTCGAATCTTTGGAACAGAACTGCCTCGTCAGGGGTCTCCCTTAAGAGGGTCAACCATTCCCCTCAAGATGATCTTCAGTTCAGTGCTCTGCAAGCGGAAACGCTCTTTGAGAGGCCGGAGGTTTGTGGGAGATTCTTGTCCGGAACTCCCGCTACAGAAATCCACTGCCAACTTGCTGTCTTCGGGGACGAGGTGCTTGCAGACGACAAAGCCATATGACCGAATGAGGTTTTTTCCTCTTTCTTTTCTTGCAAATGAGTTTCGGAGTCGGTAAGGAAAGGCGTTGCAGCAGTGAGGAACAAGGCTGTTCCTCCGCATACCGTAGACTTGCCAGCTCGTACAGCTAACGTGTAAATCCGGCTCACGGCTTGAGTAGCAGCGGTGCATGCCTGCTGTTCGAACACGGAACTCATCTCGTGCCCAGCGCGGTGGTCATTGGACTAACCACGAAGACGGCCATGCATTGCTATTCCTCGAACCATTCTTGCGGGCGCCTTTCCGGATGAATGACGCGTTTTCCATCGGCGTTGTCCAATTCTTAGCCACAGGCTGTAGAGGATTCCCTCCGCGCGGTTAAGCAAGCATCGAAATGGCCATCGAAGGCATGTGATAGATACTTTGATAACCGCTGTTATCGTGGCAGCGGTCGATTTCGGTGGGATCAAGCAAAAAATGGAGAAAACCTTCACCTGCACATTGAAAATGATGACATCATCCTTCGGAACATTGATGACAGCAGCTAGGCCTTCCATGAAATAGAAGAAGAGAGGTGACAGGAACTCTTGCTCGTTGATTTCATGTAGTCTTAACGTGATCGAATTAAATAGCATGTCTTCGGTCACTAGATGCACCCACAGGGTCAGTTCTGCAGCGACTTCATTGAGACCATCTAGAAGAGAAAAGAAAAAGCCGTCTCAGGCAATGGACGGGACGGGAAAGCATGGCTTCTTTAAGTGATTCCTGCCAGCCCTAGCAAAACATGAAAAGAAGAACCGACGGACGAAAGAAATAATCTCTTTAGATCCATTCAGATGGGCGCGCAAAGATTTCTTCGCCCTCGTCCGACACTCGTGGACGCTGTCCGATCGGACCGTTCCAGGGGAGAGAGTGACGCGTGTTCCCGCGATCGATTCGGGAAGCAGCGCGCAGCAGCGGCGAGTGATTCCTCTCCATCACCTCTCCAGCGGCGAGTGATTGCCAAAAAGGCACGATTGCGCGCGCCAGCCTCGGACGGAAAAAATCACGAAGGCCAAACATTCAAATCGTTTCCGAATGGCCTCTTCCCGAATTACTCGGACGAGAGCACACCGTTGCTGAGCAGAAAGGAACCTTGGAAGCACAAAGAGGTTCTCCAGAGCGTTTTCAGATGGAAATCGCCCGGGAACGCCGAGCGAGAGGGCAAGACCATAAATTTGGCAGAGTAGGCAGGAACTGGATCCGGAGCGCACGGGCTAGGTTCGAGGGGGGAGGAGACGTTCGGTAATTAAAATCCGTATGATGGGAGTCGGATAGGAGGCAGCTTCGTCTAAGGCCGGCCCGAAGGCGCTAGGGCCGCGAATGGCATGCCATCCTTGGGCGGGAGAAAGGTATGCAGAAGAATTTTCTTTCTTCCTTTCATCCGTTTCCACCTTTTTTGTTTTGGTCCTGCCATTTCTCGGTTGTTTTTGCAAGGACGACGACCGCGGATCAACGAAGCGGTCAGCTCGCGCTCGTGCGCGCTTCCGTGGCTTCGGCGCACCTACGAGGGCCGCCTCGTTTTCCGGCCCCCCGGCTTGCCAGCTGTCGCGGTGGGGGACGGCTGGAAATCAAGGGATTCGCCTTCCGTGGCCACGAACGAAGAACACGCGTGGGGGTCTCTGCGAAGATTCCGACAATCCTTCCTTCCTTCCATGTTCTCCTAAGCGTTATCCTCAAACTGCGGTGTCCAGTCATCTTCAGCTGCCCATCGGGTACGATGAGCAGCGGGCAATCTCCCAATCACTTGGCTTCTATCGCAAAGTTCTTCTGCCTTTCGTTTAGAGCGCATGAATGCAGTTGGTGAAAGGAAACAGGAAAAAGGAAGCTGAAAAGAAGACATGAGTGAATAGCAGGATGAATGTGTGATCGAAGGCTTACGGATATGTGATGCTTCGAGCCATTTCGAAATCGGGAAATGAGGGACCTTTTAAGTCTCCAGGACGCACACGAGCGCGCGCGCGCGCACGCAAAAATCAAAGAAAGCTGATGAAGGCTTTGTAATTAACATGTTTTGCAGTCGGTCAGCAAATAAATACATTAAAAAAAACTGAGTCTCCTCAAAGTAGGATCATCACGGGGGAGAGGAAAAAATAAAAATAAAAACTGAATGGGGCATCGTTACGAAGTTTTCGGCTTCCGTAGAGAAGACGCTCTTCAGCCAAGCAGCAAGAGAGAAAGAACAGAACAGCGTCCTGCACGGACAGCGTGCGGTGCAAACAACGGCTAGCCGGAAAGCGAAACCAAAATCCTGCAGACCTTTTTATTGATTTATTTTTTTTTGGTCAGCCTGTTTTTCCTTTTTTTTGGAGTCCACAAAAGCTAGCTTGTTCCTTGGTTTCGGAATTTTCCGGAAGGCATAGCAGCAGCGACACAGTCGAAAGCTGCTACCAATCGGAGACCTGCCGTCCGCTTTTGTGGCAGAAAGGCCGTGAATCTCCTTCACCCACGCACACGCCAGATGGGGACCTCACGAAGCGATCTTCTCCTGGTCGCAAACGTCCAAGATGAGGTGGACATTCGGACCCGCCGCATGCGAACGCGCGGTCTCATTTGCGGAATGGCGCCGCCGCGTGGGGCAATCCCCGAGGGAACGAAACGGCGAGCGATGTCCCCGAGCAATCCTGCCCGTGGCCGGGGTTCGCGCGATGCACGTCGAAGGTTCTTCTCTCTCCATCCCACCCGAAGTGACGACGGACGTGTGAAGCGAGGCGCAAGGCCCGCATCTTGGAATTTGGCCTCGGGCGAGGGCGCCGAGCGATCGCCGGCAAATACGCTGGCGAGCGAGCTGATGCCAGGAGAGGACGAGCATCAGGCCCTGAGCGTCCGGTCCGTGACGTCACCCCCGGCATTTTCGATTCGACCGAAGGCGGTTTACGTTCTCGCGAAGGGTTCCTTTCTCCAGGCGGGGACCCCGAAGTGGAGAGAGGTCGCAGGACGTGGGGCTGATCTCCCCTGTTCCGTGCAAGGGCGGCTGCAGACGAACCCCGACCTCTCGGATAGGAAGGGTGCTCAGTTCAGGGGAATGCCTGCAGAGCTCCCCGGATCGAACGCTCGTTACGAGTCCCTACCCACCCTATAGACCGTCTTCATTTCCGCGAGCCGAAGCGCCCGCGTTCCCTTCCGTCTCCTCCTTCCTTCCGTGTGGAGAGGGGGGAGCGTCCTACCTGAAACGGCGACCTCCATCAGCGCCCGCATCGGAACGTTGGTGTTGAGCCTGGGGGACAGGCGGATGTCCCCGGTGGTGGCGTCCACGCTGATCAGGTTGGCCTTGTTCCCGGCGACCACTCTGTACTCGAGCTGGGCAAGAAGTTCATGTCCCGGCTCTTCCTTAGCCCGCGGGGGGCGGCCTACCTGGTCTGAGACGTCGGCGTCCGCTGCGGGCACCTTGCCCACGGGGCCCGTAGGAAAGTGGTTGCGGAAGTTGTTGAAGATCACGTGGAAGGAGGACAGTGTGGGGGCGTTGTCGTTGACGTCGGTCACACGTATCTCCGCAGGGACGTCCGTCCTCAAGGGAGGGCTTGACGCCCTCACCACCACGCGGAAGAGCGTCTTCCCGGACTCGTAATCCAGGTCCACCCGCGTCCTCAGCTCGGCCCCGCGCTCCCGGGGGACCAGGTCGACACTGTCCGCGTCGGGGCCACCCACGATGGCGTACTCGACGACGGCGTTGGGACCCTCATCCGGGTCGAAGGCCTCGATGGTGCGGATGAGCGTGCCTACAGGGGAGTTCTCCGGGACGGATAGGTCGAGGAGGGCCGATCCGAAGGTCGGCGGGCAGTCGTTGACGTCCTCCACGCTCACAGAGAGGGGGACCTCCGCCCGTAGCTCCGGGTGTCCGGAGTCCGAGGCCGCCGCCAGGAGCTCGTACCGCGCCACGTTCTCCCGGTCCAGGACCCTCTGAGTGCGAACGACCCCGGAGGTGGGGTCCACAGCGAAGGATCCGTTCCCGTCCCGAGGCAGGGAGTAGTGCACCCTGCCGTTCAGGCCCTGGTCGGGGTCTGTGGCGCGCACCCGTAAGACGCTGGTGCCCGCGGGTAGGTTCTCCGCCACGGACCCCCGGTAAGCGTCCTGGGAGAAGGTCGGGGGGTTGTCGTTGACGTCCAGGACTAGGATCTCCACGTCGGTCGTGTCGGATAGGCGCGGCGTGCCGCCGTCGTGCGCGGTCACAGTCAGCACGAAGCCTCCTGCGCGCTCTCGGTCCAGCGTCCTGGTCGTCCGGATGGCTCCCGTGGACGGGTCCACCGCGAACTCCGCAGGGGAGTCCCCAGACAGCGAATACGTCACCCGGGCGTTTTCCCCGTGGTCCGCGTCCCTAGCGACCACCACCAGGACCGTCGACCCAACGGGGACGTCCTCGGGCACGCTGGCGCTGTAGGGTGCCATCTCGAAGCTGGGCGCGTGCGTGTTCGCGTCCGACACGTTCACGCGCACGGCGCACGTGTCCGAACGCCCCCCGCCGTCGGTCACCGTGACGGTCAGCACGAACGACTGGTCCACCTCGAACTCCAGCGGCTGGGCCAGGCTCAGGATGCCTTCCCCGTTCTGGGACGTCAGGGAGAACTTGCCTCTGTCGTTGCCGGCCGTGATGGAGTAGGAAAGGCGGGGATCCAGGTCCGCGTCCGTGGCAACCACCGTGACGACGGGAGTTCCTGCAAAGAAGAGAGACGAATGAGGGGATGAAAGAAATTTCAACCAGTCCGATCCGGGACGCCCATCATCCCATGGTGAAGGAGGGGACCCTGCCATCCCCCTTACCAGTTCCAATCAGATCCCACTTTCCCAAAAGGCTCGGGGTGCTCCGCCCCCTAGGCGCTGTGTCCTCTCTCCCTTTTTCCCAAGGACATTGCTTTCCCTCTTGCATTCCTCCATGCTTCGCTGCATCCCTTTTCTTTCCCAGATTCTCTCTGCCTTGTCTTTTCACCGATAGCCCCCAGGCAGGGTCCCTAGACCTTTCCGCATTCTCTTCCACCCTGTCCCGAGAGGATGGTACAGGCAGCGAGAGCCCTCTCTTCCAAGTCAGTGCGCTCGTCTCCTCCTCGTTCGATGCCTCACTGGCGAAGCTGGTCATCCCGTCCCGGAAACTCTCAAAAAGTTTCATCACCCCCCTCCTCCTCCAAGAGCCCCCGGAAAGGAGCGAAGAACACCTCTCCTGCACCTTCTCTTCTTCTTCCCTCCTCACCTTCGCTCCTGTTCCAGTCGCCCTTCGGTAAGCGAGCGGTCCCTTCGCCCTTGGCGCAGCAGTGAGCCGCTGTTTTTCCGCAAGGCGCTTGGCGCGGATTCACCACCCTCCGGCCTTGTAGTTGGCGCCGCTGAGTCATTTCCGTTTGCCTCCTGAGTCCGCAGTTAAGCACGGTCCCCCCCTCTCGCCCTCCTCGGAAGAACAGCTGCCCTACGTGTGTCATCGCTCTTCATGCTGGGAGGGAGCCAGCGGGCGTCGCTCAATCCGCGAGGTCGCACACTCACCACCTTTGTGCGCGTTCAGAGGACTGTGCGGCACCTCCGTTTCGGGGCTGCGCGACGGCCACCCCTCACTGAGCGGAGAATTCGCTCGGTGAAAGAGAAGGAAGCCCACAGGGAGATTCCACCTTCCCTCGCTTGAACATCCCTCCTCTGCCCTCCCTCCCCCATCAAGTCCTCTCGGGCAGATGTCCCACAGAGTCCATGCTCGATGGCGTCAAAAATGATCTCCTTCCGGAGCGTGCAGTGGGATGGGAAAGGGTGTGCACAGGAGCGGCCCTTCTTAGATTCCCTCCATGTACCTGGGTTCGTGTCCTCTGAAACGCTGACCTCGTAGACTTTGGACTGGAACACGGGGTCATTGTCATTCTGGTCCTGGACACGTATGAAAAGATCAGCACTGGAATCCAAGGGCGGCTGGCCGTTGTCCCGCGCGTTCACCTGGGGAGATGAGCGCCCCGTTCCCATCAGCGGGCAGTGCCTAGCAGCGTACCTATCCCAAACCCCGCAAAAGATGTCCCGAGAAGAAGAGGGGGGAGGATTTGACAGAGGGGGCAGGAGAGGGAAGGGAAAGGAGAGAGTACGCGCGCCAACCTTGTACTGGTAGAAGTCCCTCTCTTCCCTGTCCAGCTCTCCGGAGGTGGTGATCCAGCCCGTCACGGAGTCCACGGCGAAGGGTCCATCGGGGGAGACCGGGGACAGGGAGTAGCGGACCTCCCCGTTCGGGCCGTCATCTGCGTCGTACGCCTGGATGCGGATCAAGCTGTAGCCCACGGGCGTGTTTTCGGCGACCGTCTCTTGGAAGAGGGGAGTGTAGAACCGCGGGGCATTGTCGTTTGCGTCCAGGACCTGCACCAGCAGCTGGGTCGTGTTGGAGCGGCTGGGGCTTCCTCCGTCTGGAACGCGAGGGAAGGGATGGGAGAGGGTGGGTCCCTGGTGGGAAACTCTCACCTTGCGTCCTCACGACGAGGCGGTGGCTGCGGACCTGCTCGTAGTCGAGAGGCTGGAGAATAAAGACGTTCCCGGTTAGCGGGTCGATGGAGAAGAGGTTGTGGTTGTTGCCTCCGATGATGGAATACCTCAGCTCGGCGTTCTCGTCCTCGTCCGCATCCGTTGCCCTGGGAGAAGGCGGAGCTCAGAGAAGGGAAGGAGCAGGAAGAGCACGTCGGACCATCTTCGGGAACGGAGGGAAGATCGGTGGCTCCACCTTTCTTCCTCCGACTCCCCCCTCCCTCATGTTCCATCCGCCGCCCGGCCCCGGCGTCTTTCGTGACGTTTCGTGGGTGCAGGAGGAGACCCTGCGTTTCTCCAATGTGCCTTCCCGCACCCAAGGAGGACTATCAAAACTCCCGCTCGTAGTGTCCCTGCCCCTCTGGGACGGCCGATCCTCCCAGGCACCTTAGGACAGCATCCCCTTTCCCCTGCAGTCGGAGGATCGGGGGGACGGTTCGCTGCCGTCCTCGAGATGGCCGCGAGCTTTCGGTCTGGAGGAATCCCTCGATCGCACCAAGGAGCATCGTGACTCCCTTGGCTGCTGCATCTCGTGGTTTCTTGGCGCAGGAGTCCGTTGTTCCGCGAAGAGTGCAGACCCCAGGGGAAGCCAGACCGCGAAGCAGGCTCCATTCGGATTGCGAGAGGCGAACTGCAGGTGGCAGGGAAGCTGTCCTCCCACAGCTTCTCATCCCTGAGCCTCCCGAAGGGATGGTTCATCTGTCTTGTCAGCGCCTACGAACGCATCCCCTCCTCCCTCCTCCCCTCGCCTCTCATCATGTTCCTTGCATTTTCGTTTCAGCTCCACCGCTCTCACTAGAAACTACGGGACAGGGAACCCATCTTCCTCCCTCCTCCCCATCCCGTTTGCCACCTATTGGAAGCGGCCTTCCTGAAGACGGATGCGCTCCTTCCAGGGCTTTCTCTTCTGCAAACGCTGCTTGAAGTGGCCGGTGCCTCCTCTCTTCTTAAGCATGTCGTCTCTCCTATCACCGGCAGCTCGTTCTGCTCTCCCTCCGCCACCGCATGCGGCAGCGCCACAGGGGTTGCCAAAGCACCGGTCCTCCCGAAGCAGCAAGCTGCGACGCGCCTCTATTACCTGGACTGCCCTCCCCCTTCTCCCGGCGTTCCCCTCCTCCCCTTCTTGACGTGGCAGGTGAAGCGGGATAATACGCGTCCCGAAGAATTGCCTCTTCATGCTCGACTACCCTTCTCGTTTGACGGCTCAGCGCCTCTGGCATGCGCCTGCGCATCCTTCAGGATACTGGGGTGATTTCGCAGAGAAACCTGCAGGTCGCGAAGCCACCTCGACAAGAGAAAAATGGCGGCTACTCTTCATGAAGTGGTCCACGCGAAGCCAGTTGCCTTATGGCTGCTCTTGGCGATCACCTCTTTCTTTGTTGCTGCCCCTCCCCATCTCTCCCTTCGTTGTGCGACGGTGTTCCTGTGACGGTGGCTTCCACGCAACGTCTGCGATCTGTCTTCAGGGTCCCTAGCCCAAGGGGATGGTTGGTCTGACTTCCTGGCTCCCGCAGCAGCAGACTACGAGACCGAAGCCGTCAGACCTGAGGGTCCATTTCTCCGCCTCCAGGGACCCATGCTCCCGCGTTTGTTTCCTCCCCGCCTTCTTCCTTTTGCAGCTTCCGGAGCTGGATTCCCTCGCTCGACAAAGAGTCCTCTTTCTCACGTTCGATTTTCTCTGCTTCTTCCAGCCCTCTTCCGCATCAGAGAGGAAGAAGGGAAGGTGGGTGGAACCCTGCACTCCCATCTGTTTGGCAGGAGCAGTGGCTCTTCTCATCCTCAGCAACCAGGCGGGGGAACGAGGAATTCCTCCCGAACAGATAACCAACCCGAGTCTCCACCATGGCAACGAGAGCTTTCCAAAAACTGATTCTTCACGAGGAAGAGTGTCATTGCTCCAGCAAGCGGATCCTCCCCCCTTCCCATCCACCTACTCCTGCGAAACACGTCCCTGTCTTTTGTGGTCCCTGCGGCCGCTCTGCCACCGTTCACCGAGGGGTATGTATGCAAAGCCGGGAACCATGGCATTGCGATGGCTGCCTCTGACGCTGGGAGGAGCCTCTTCTTTAGAGGAGAGGGAGCACCTTCGTCGCTTGCACGTTCCCCCTTCCCGTTCCTTTTCCCGTCCCGGAATCTCTGTCAAACCGGGATGCGAGCGAGCAGCAGGGAATCTTTGGGAGTTTCGCGGGGGTTCGAAGTCGGCGACAAACAAACCAGGAAGGAAAAAGATGAACTGCGTGACGGGGGCGAACGGGAGTGGAGCAAGGGAAGCCGGCGGATCTCGGAGATCAAGAACCGGAGTTAGAAGAACGGAGGAAGTGAGCAGGCAGAGGGGAAAGGGAAGAAGAGTGAGGGCTGCCGACGCTTCTTGGGCACTAAGAGAGAAGCAGCGTTAGGGACTCCGGACGGCGACCTCGAAGATCTGGACGATCGATGCTCTTCCCCCTTGCTCACTCTTTCCCACTCCCCTCTCTTCGGCTGCAGCGCGTCCTCCTCCTCTAGCAACTCGGGATTCCCATCTGCATCCTTCAAAGAATCGGTGGTCTCTCCCTTTTACCCCCTCACCCCCCATCTTGGAAGGTCCCCGGGATTTTTCTCCAACTCGCGCCGAAGGCCTCGACCAGCTCCAGGGGAAGCAAAGAGGGGCGTTTCCTCGCCGCCGAAGAAATTCGCGGCAGCGTGAAACATGTCGGGGATCTTGGGTTCGGGACCAAAGAGGAAGAAGATCTTCCTCTGGACCACGTCGTGCACACGGCAAGCGCATGCAAGGCGGGTCGGGATCCCATCACCCAGCTTCCTCCCCATCACCTGGGGAGGAAGCTGAAGCTGTCCACGAAACCACCACTGGTGCCGCGAGCGGTCGCTCGAGGTAAGGGATGGGGAGCGCGGCCGAGACACTTCGTCCGTTTCCGCGGCGACCGGGAAGCGCACCGGGAGTTCCTCTCACCTGATGCTGGCGATCACCTCATTCGGTAAGAGGCTCCCGTTCTCTGGCACCTCCACAGTGTACGCTCTTTCGGTGAACTGGGGGTAGTTGTCGTTGTCGTCGAGCACGGTGACGGTGAGCGTGACCGTCGAGGACCTGCGGTGGACGGGGGAGGCCTCGTCAGTTGCCTGCAGCACCAGATCGTATTGGCTGATCTTCTCCCTGTCCAGGGGGGAGCGCAAGCTGATGATCCCCTTGTCGGGGTCCATGTGAAAGGTCTCCTTCGTGGCCACGGGGCTGACGATGCTGTACTTGATCTGGGAATTCGAGCCGGCGTCCAGGTCCGTCGCCCGCACGGCGATGATGGCGGTCCCTATGGAAACGGACTCCCTCACGGAGGTCCTATAGGACGCCTGCTCGAACATAGGGGTATGGTCATTGACGTCCTCGATCCTGATCTGCAGGGTCGTGGTCGCCGACTGGGGAGGCGTCGAGCTGTCCACCGCTATGATGCGGAAGTAGTGCATGTCCATGAACTCCCTGTCCGGCACCCCCGTCGTCACGACGATCCCCGAGTTGGGGTCGATGGAAAACAGGCTCTGGGACCTCGCATCCAGGATGGCTTCCATGTGGTACTCCAGGGGAAGGGTTCTGGCGTGGTCAGCGGTGACGGCGGTGACGATGTAGCCCTTCTCCTGCTCCTCCAGGACCGAAGCGGTGTAGATAGTCCTGTTGAAGCAGAGGGATTTCTCCTCCCTCCGTCTCCGCAAAGATTTCGCGCCTCCAACTGCCTCTTCCGGGGCCAGGAGAAACCGGAATTCTGTGCTCTCTCTGCTCCTGGCAGAGCCCCGGCACTTCAGGTCGACCGAGGCGAGGAGTGTTTCTTCCCGCGCCCCACCCCCGAGGCACCTGCGGTCCGCCGAAGCCACTAGGTCGCCTCTGGCGTTGCTGAAGCCCAGCCCGTCGCCTGCCTCGGAGGGGAGGTTCCGCGCGCATGTCCGGAGGAGCACGGAAGGCCAGAACTCTTCCGCGCGGAGGATCACCTGACCGCGGCGGAAACACTCCCGCTGCCGCCCCCACCCGAGGCGGACGACCACGGTCAGCATGCTCTCTCCGGGATGGACGTGAGCAGGAGGCTTCGGAGAAGCACAGGAGCTGCCCGACACGGAGAGCCGGAAGGACACAGAGCTCACCCCGAGGGCTGTGTGGTTCGCTGATCGGTTCTCCCCCCTGGTGACGTAGACGTTGAGCACTCGGGGGGTGCACCCCAGGTTCTTCAGGCAGATGGTGCCATTCGTCGTTGAGGTTTCTAGGACCTCACCGCCGTGGGGGGTATCCTCAAGCGCGACGCTGTAGAATTCCCCTCCTTCGACACTGGCGTCCAGAGGGAAGCATCCCGGGTTGCGGTCGGGAGCCGTGAGTAGCAGAGCTCCGATCCTCTGCAGCACGAAGAGCACGGTCGTCAGTCCCGCGAGGGCGGAGGAGGAGGCCATCATTCCACGACGTCGCCGGACTGGTGTGGAAGGAGCCTTCGCTTTCTGCCTATGTCATCAGTGAGCGGCAAGACAAAGGCACTCCTGGTGGCAAAATGGAAAAAGAAAAAAAAAACTTTGGGGAGAAGGAAGGAAGCTGCACGCGTTTCAGGGGCACCGGTCAGTGGCGCAGGGGGCATCGGGCTATCTGGATTTCTTGAAGTTGGGATGTCCCGAAACTCCAAAGACGCGTGGCGCCGCCGGGATCGAGGCGCCGTGCCGGCAAGAGAGTCTCGGAGCAGACCTGCTCGGAGGATGGACCCAAGAGCAATACCCCCCCCCCCTTCCTCAGGACCGGATGAACGCTTTCTTTCATCCACTTTTTGGCCCTCTCTTTCCCCTCCTTCTCCGCCCCTGCGGGAAAGAGAAAAGCCAAAAGAGAAGGTCCGCTTTTAGGAAGGGAAAGGAAGGGAGGAAACCTGACTGGTCGCCCCACGAGAGGGTCATGAGACGCTGCACCTCTGCTGCTGACCGGAAGGTCCATCCCGGGAGGTCACCTGACTCGCCCGCTCTCTCCCCGTGGAATGCAAAGTTCTGAGGCGTTGCCGAGTTCCCTTGACGAGACGCCATCGGCCCTTCCTGGACACGGTCAAAGGCGGAGAGGAACGCGGTCAAAACAGGAGAGCTCGCGGGTCCGGAGGAGGAGGAAGGGGGGAAGGAGGTGACGCTTTCCAGGCGTCGAAGGGAAACGGAAGGCCGCAGATCCCCTGGAAGACCCTCGTTTCCATGCGAAGGATGCCGTTAGGGTGCAGAAGAATTTCTCTCCTTTCCCCATTTCTCCTACGGAGGAGTTTCCTGCAGAAAGCGAACCGTTGACAGACTCTGTGTGGTGACCTCCGTTTCGAAATGGTATTGGAAGGAGGAGATGAGTCGCGGGGATCCGCAGGTGGCGCTGCTGCCTTGCGGGGCTCCTCGAATCCTCAACGTCCAGCGACGAGCCCAACTCGGCTATCGCGTGGACTCAGGGCCGAGGGGTACTTCAGGGCGAAGAAGAGGGTGAGGGGAAGGAAAGGGACTTCGCTTTTCCGTGAGTGAGCTCCCTTCCCCTTGTCGAGAGCGGAGCAGGGAGGCTGGAATTCTCCCCTGGGATTCTCCCCCTCTCCCTGGGTCCTTTTCTCCGCGTCCTTCCTGATTCCGCTGTCCCTGCCTCACGGGAATACAGCCTACCCTCCGCTCTCGCAAGCGGGCTGACCTTCAAAAGAAGAGGTACAAGGGTACTGGACTCCCTGCTTTCCGGTTGCATGATTCAGCTGCAGGAACAGGCAAGCGGCTCTCCCTTCCCCTTCTTCCCCCCGGAAGATGGAAAAATCAGAACGCTTCTGAGGGAAAGAGGGATGCCCAGGAGGATGACATCCCCTCTGGTATAGCCAGAGGAAGAAGACGATCAGTGATCTCCCGAGGGGAGCTCCGCTGTTGCCTTGGAAACTCCTTTCGTGGTGTGAGGGCGAAGCAGCACACTCTTCTCCGGTAGTCTTTTCGAATTTAGCCTTCACGGAATGTCTCCACCGGGAACAGAGGAATCCTCCTGCCTGATTCCGCACTCCTTCCTTCCTCCCCTCCTCATTCCTTCTGCGTCCATGCCCTCCATCCTTCCCGTAGTGAGGAAGGAAGCTGCCCGCGGATTGCCGCAAGACAGGCGGCGAGGAGAGGACAAGCCCGAGGGCAAAGAGGGGCGAGCACCCTATTACACAGAATAAGGGGGAGAAGGAAAGGAAGTTACGGGTCGGCAAGGAGTGTGGTGGCATGGCCGAGGCAAAATAGGAATCCTGGAGGCGGAAGAGCTGCCTCTATGACGATCGACAGACAATGGGATGGGATGAGCGCGCATTTTGCAGATTCCCAAACCTCCGCCCCCACTTCCAAATGTCCTCACTCACGGAGGAAGAGGCGGAGAGCAGGTGGAACGCGAGCCCCTTCGGGAAGAGTGATGAGCCCCATTCCTCGCAAGCATACGCTCTCATGGAGGAGCAGAGGAAGGTAACCTCCACTTGTTCGCGACCATGGCAACGCCAATAAAGCGTTATGGAGAAGAACGCTTCTCTCGCCTACTTTCCATCTCCCCAAGTCACGAAAAGACAGTATTTTCCAGGTATCCCTGGAAAAGGCTCCCCTCCCCTTTCCAAGGATACAAGGAACCCCTCCTTGTTAAGGGTTCCCTAGGGAACGGCGAAAGGGATGGAAACACAGGGAGATGAGGTCACGCCATCGTCTGAATTCCTACTCTCCCCTCTTCCCTCTGCTTCTTTCCCTACATGTCTGATTCTTCTTGAAGCTCCAGACCCCCTCCCCTAAGCGGCTCCTAAAGGAGATGGTTGCCGTTGCTAGGGGAAACTACCAGTGCTCTCTTTCTTTCTTCGAGGAAAGACGTGATCCCTCTCACTCTGAAGACCCCTTTTCCTCAAAGAAGGCTCAAGACAGTAGGGAAGTGTGGGGAGAGATCTTCCGGCAAATCATTGGGAGCCCAAATCTCTCCCACTTTGAGGGGAGCAGGGAACAAGGGAGAAGATGAAATATCTTCGGGTTTCATAAACATGCCAGCCTTTCCAGGACGAGTGAGCTCGACTGCAAGTAATGAGACGCCATGGAAGGGGAGAGGGAGCAAGGAGCACCGACTGGCCATCGCAGCTCTTCTGCGGGAGCTTCCATGACAGCTGGGCTCCCACACCCTATCTACTCGTGCAGCTGTGGAGTGAGCACCCCTCGTCAGCTTGGCCTCACGGGGGAGGAAACCAAAATCAGCTCCCGTTCCTTGTTTCTTCTTCAGTTTCTTCCAGGACACTTCCATCCGGGATGCCTACCCATGGGGCAGAGAAAGGGAGGGGGGCGAACCCGGAAGCAAGAGAATGCCAGATGAGTGGATCGCCCCGAGTCTTTTTTCTCCTTCTTCCTCATTCACAGCCAACCCATCCCGAGTGCTATGGTCACCCGGAAGCGACCGAAGAGTCGCCCGCTGAATGGATGGCACCACGGGAACGACCCACGCCTGGTGTCGTTCATGAAAACGGTGCCGACTCCATGGCCACCACCAGACAGAGTTCCGGAGCAGTCGAGGGGAGCGCTGACGAACAGCCTGATTCTTTCCTCCCTGAAGAGGTCTTCCTCACGCACGAACTGCGGGGTGGCCGTCGACCAGGACGGCTGCGCACTACAGAATCCGGGAGCGACAGCTAGGGGTGCTAGGAGAAGGGGAGGCAAGAGGGATCCGCTCGGGTTCCTGGCTCCTGGAGAGGGCCGCCTTTAATCCCTCAGGACGGGGTGGATAGCCAACTGTAGAGGGTGGGAATGAGCCGCAATTGATCCCCACAATGAGGAGATAGCGCAAACATCAGTGCCATAAAGAGGAGCCCCCGTTTCTCCCCCCACCCCCCATGTGTGCTTTTCAGCTCGCATCTGCACGCGTTCCTCTGTGCATGCAGGTCTCATACGTTCAGTTCCATGTGTGCATGTGATCTTCCATGCACAGTTGGCATGCGTGCAGAACGAGCACGCGTGCTCGTGGGTTCCTTGGACACCTGCGTGTGCACGGCTTTCCTGCGCTCACGTGCACGCAGGTGCACCTGGCACCTGCGTGCACATCTCCGCTTGAAAGCGAGAGGGGTCAAGGAGGGGTCGCGCCGTTTTCTATGGATGCTGGACTCTTCCCGGTAGGAGTGCGAAAGAGCTCTTGAGAAAGGGAATAAGATAGCTTCATAAAGCGCCTTTTGCTGCAAGATCGAGGGGAGTCTGCGGCAAGGGTCGGATGCCGTCCGCAGCCGTCCCCATTTCCGGATCGCTCACCCATCGCGGAGCCGACGGCCTTGCTCCTCCCTTCGGGACAGGAAAGGCAAAGACGAAGCTTGCCTACAGAGATCTCTCGAAGCGGGAATAGGACTTCCAGAAGAGCCCCCGGGATTCCTTTTGTTGGATGGCAACGAAAAAAGGAAAGAAAGAAGGAGGAGGGAGAGACAAAGGAAGAGAGGGGGGAGAGGAAGGACCGGAGCGCACACAAAGACGCACGCGTTCACACGCACAAAAGCATCGCCGCGCTGCCGAAAGTCGCCCAAAGTCGACCGACCGCGACGAAGAGTCCGTCGGCGAGCTCGCAGGAAGGGGTGCGCCGGCTTCCCTCGTCATGGTAACCGCCGTGCGGGTCTCGGGGTCGCCGGAGCAAAGCGTCAGTCGCTCGGGGGAGCGCGCGCGCCCCGTAGTCGCACTCCGGGGAGGGCGAAATCGGGGCGAGCCCTCCTTTCTTCTCCCTTCCAATCATCCGGTCCATCCCTCACGCTCGGACGCGTCGCCTCGGATGCCGATCGATTCCGTCCGCGCGTCGCGGCAGAGCGGAAAGCGCGGGGGGAAAGTCCTACCTGCAGCTGGATTTTTCCTCGGGAAGCACCGGGATCCCTCTTCACGGGGGGGGAGGCGAACTGAGGAGGAACCAGCAGATCAACACACGTTCCGAATGCGTCCATGCGGGATGGGGGGCGGGGAGCAGAAAATGCAACGGGGACGAATCTCCCATGCTCCTACCTTGCCGCGTCTCCGCTCGCGAAACTGGCACTCGCTTGTCTCTCACTCTTGGCCCGTCTCCGCCTCGGGCTGCATCTCGACGCTCGCCTCAGGGGGTGCCGCCGCGGATCACGGGACCTGGCGCACGGACGGGAAGGGGCGGAGAGCGGCGGCGGGCTCGCTCAAAACCCGCCGTCGCACAGTCGGTTGGAAAAAACCTGTTGCGCCGCTTCGAACAACGGTGACTGGGATGCTGCGGCGGCAGCAGCAGCAGCAGCAGCAGCGGCGGCGGCGGCGGCGGGGACCCGTCTTGCTGCAGGCGGCATGTGACCAGCCGCCTCGGCGCGGCACCTCCTCGAAAGGGAAAACGGGCGGAAGGATTGTCACGTACGCCCGATCGATTTGATTGCCTGATTTCTCCGCGTTCAGGTAGGTGCGCTGCGGTAGTTGCGTGGAACAAAGGGGACGTGACGTGATGCGTTGCCGCCGGCGCGGAAAGCGCGGAGCGGCGATCCGCTGGTCACAGGGCAAATAAAAATCAAAGCAACACGGAAATGAAAAAACAAAACAAAACAAAACGCAGCGCGAGAAACGGAGGGGAAATGGTGGAGGGACAGGAAGGACGCTCGAACAGATTGGGGAATCTGAGAAGGACCGCTTTTCCGCCGGTGCTCCCGTCTCCAAGGTGACGGAAGTCAAGTTCGCGTTTCCCACTCCTTCGGATGAACGGACGGCGGCAGCAGAGAGGCGGGGGGAGGGGGAAGGATAAAATAAAATCTCCGGAGATCAAGAAGGGCGAGGCTGGAAAAAAGGCCGGTGGCGAATTTTCGACTGTGCGCCCGTGGAGACCCGGTTGTGAATCCGCCGTGGACACGTGGACGGGAGCAACAGATGGATCTTTTTCCCTTGCCTGTTTTGGGGAAGAGGGGGCGGGCAGTGCTCGCTCCCGAGCTCTCGGAGGGAGAGGCGTTCTCAGTCGGGGGGGAGGGAAGGGGCGGGAACAACCCGAGGCGGGATTCGCCCCCGCGCATGCGCGCGCGAGCGCCTCCGAACGCGTCGAACCGTCCGGTCAGCCGCGCCCATCACCGAAGCCGCTGAAGCCAACGGGCATACGCACGCGCAGCGGCGTGCATTCGCGGGCGCGCTCGCTCGCTCAGAGGGGCGCAAGAAGGGCGCCTGGTTGCCTCCGGAGGGCTCAGTCTCGGAGAAGGGGCGACCCCTACCTGAAGGCGCGTCCGTGTGCAGCTGGGCTCTCGGGACAGCTCGCTTCCCTCTGCACCGCCAGGAGTGACCGCTAGTTAAGCATTCCTGCTCTTTTTCCCCCTTTTTCCCGGAATCAGAGGAAGAGGAGGAGCACGACGCTTCCGGATATTTGCTTTTCCTCCCTCGGCGGAGGGGTCCACGTGGACATGCGCCTCGGGTGACACAGCGACGTGGACTCCCTCAGAAAGCGAAGCGAATGGCAAAAATGGACGAACGGTTCCGGGGAGACGGGAGGCGGTCACCCCACTCGCGTCGAAGTGAACGGACTTCTGTGTACAGTACATGTTTCTGACCGTACCGATAACCTCCAAACAACTGTCCACTGCAGAGGGAAACACTTCACATCATGAAGGAACGTAAGAAAAGAAAAGCTCTGAGATGATGATGCACTGGCGCACAAAAGTCTTGTACGTGTCCTGCATATACAAACATTTATAAATAAATACACGTGTACACGTTCTTTTTTTTTGCTTGCGTGGATGATTGAATTTCAGGTCACGGACGACCTTTCGTTTCTTCTATTCCGGTTTTTACAGCCGGGCCCCCCCTTCCCCCCTCAACAAAAAAAGACACCACGGTGACGAAAAGCTGCTCAGTGTTTCTCTGCTCATGGACCTACGGGGAGCAGCCACCGCGTCTTCCTCCGCTGCGTCGCGTGGAAGCGTCCACATGGCGGACACAGGAACGTGAACCTCCTAACGATGCGGGTCGCGATTCCGGGTTCTTGGCGCTTTCGTACAGAAGAGTGCGCGGGCTCAAGAAGAACACAGCCTTGCAGTGGCCACCTCGGGGGTGTGCCAGAAGAGACGAGCTCTGGTGACACCAGCTGTAACGAGAGATCCCTAATTCCCAGCTAGTTAATGGGGGGTGGCGCGAGGGACGTGAGACGGCAAGCTGGCGCGTATGTCGCCGATTCTTAAACGCGGCTCGTGGGCCCCATGCGGTCCACTGCGCCAAAAAGGCTGCCTCAATTCGACGGCAGAGTGGCTGTGGTCTCCGCGTGTGGCACCAAAAGCCGCAGGTTCGATCCCCGCAAGGAGGATGGAAGTCAGAGAAAGGGGGGCGCGTTGTGGGTTTCGAGTCTCTCTCTTCCTTCAGGATGACGCTGGTTGGCCTGTAGGTTTCGGGTGCAGCACTGGTGGAAGCAGCCGGAAACCGAATGCCCCAGTTGGCTGTCGAGATTGGAAGTTGATCTTCCGGGGTCCTTCTAGGACACCAATGGAGTCAGTTCTCTCCGGGGTTCCCTTTGGTTGGGAAAATGGAGTCGTCGCCCTCTTCAGGGGAGGGGACCCTCCATCGAGTACCATGGAGATCGTGGATCGATGCCTCTTCAGAGTGTAAGAAGCGCGCTGCTTCATTTCTGGAGCATCCTCCAGAGGAATTAGGAAGATTCCTTTCCGGGTTCTCTGCAGAGGAGTAAAAACAGGGAGCGGTTCCCTTGCGGGTTCCCGCCGAAGAGGGAATTCCAGGAGCGGATCCTTTCTGGATTCAATTAGGAGAAGAAATGAGGAGTGACGCCCGGTGAGCAAGAAGTCCGGCTGCCCCTCTGTACTGACCTCTGCTAAAAAATGCTGGATGAAAAGGGAAGCTTCTGGAAAATCCCAAAGCAGCCCAAATAGACATGCTGCTGCTCCGGGACGCTGTGATTTCGAGGCCGCTCAGACAGGATGCATGAGTCACCGCTCGCTCTGTTTGGACTTCCTTGCTTGCGACCACTCTTTCCAGAAGGACGGAGGAGCAGTGAAAACAGCTGGGGAGAAGCAGACTTCCAGGAGGCTGCTCTTTTCGCTGTTCCGTTGCCGGGTTGTCTCCTTGGCAGCCAGGAAAGAACTCCATTCTTTTCGACTTGCTCCATTCGCGGTACCCTGCCGCGCACGTGTCATCATCGCAGGACACGTCCCGGTGCAGGGGGTCCTTTCAAGGTCGCTGCAGATCTCGGAGCGAGCTCCCTCCTCATGTGCTTAATCCATGTTGCGGTCAGTTTGCTCGAGGCAAAATGAGAGGACAAACAAAGATCTAAACGAAGGACGGCCTCATCTGAAATCGCTCTTGTTCTTGCTTTTCCATAGGGAACCAGGAGTTCGTCTCCTGGGCTTTGGCAACGCGACTTTCCTCCACTGTAGCACGGCATCATCCTGGGATGAGACGCGAAGGTGCAGCGCGCTCGCTTCTGTCGCTCGTTCCTCAGGGAGGAGCGGTTACCAGTGATGTGAGCTGACGCCACCATCGAGGACCCTCACTGCGCTGATTGTAGCAGGCGTTGCTCCATGCGAGAGCCCTGTTTCCAGTGCGCCTGCTGGGGTTAGCGCCTGCGGCGGGAGGGCAGTAGGTCGCCGGTGTGAGCCGCTACGTCGGGCGTGTCATTGAGCTGGACGGGAGACGGGCCGGAGACCGTGCCGGCGCGCGTTCGGCACCCGGTTCGAAGAGCACCAGCTGAAGGGGCACCGGTGTCAGGCCGTCTCCCCGTCCGACCCCTCTCCTGACTTTGATTCCCTCGGTGAGCAGGCCGCTGGAAAAGATCGACGGCGATTTCGGTCGATGGCCTTCTGCAGATCGGCTGCGAGCTCAGCCAGCGCTGGCTCTTCTCGGGTGAAATCCCACTTGAACCCTCCGCGCGCCGTTCGCGATCTTCTTAGAAGCGGCCGTAGCTTCTTCCTCCTGCAGCCTGAACCAGGTATGGACTCAGAGCTTCACGGGACGGCATAGGTCTGTTCCCGGCGGATTTCTCCAGCTGCCCTATTCTCACGCCCTTGGAGAGCAGATTGATGTCGAAGTTTGCGATCGTGACGGGGTGTCAGTTGCTCAGGTAGCGCGGGTCTCCCTGTTTTGGCGAGAGTCGTGCCCCGGTCGATCGGAAGGAGGCAGGTACTTTTGGTCCGTCTCCTGGATCAGCAGCGCCAATTCATGAACCATGGAGACCAGTCCTGCCGCAATGAGCTTTCAAGACTCCGAGGGTAGTGCGGCCGCACCCGGGTCAGCTTTGCTTTTGTGTCAGCTACCGTCGCGTTGATCGTGAAAGGTTCCAGAAGCCTTATGCTCGGACATCCAGCTCGTGGTCGCCTCGAGCAGCTCCGTAGTGCAGTTCCGATTGGGAGGCGTCCTGGCCAACCGGACGGAGTCGCATTGTCTTGCCACGGTTTCAGGAGTCCGTTGGGGCATGGGGAAAGATCCACGGGACGAGCGAGGCGGGGGTCGCCTGTGTGCAGCGAGACAGGAACGCTCTTCTGTTGTTGCAGGAGGTGTCCAGCAGCCCATATCCCCTGTTCTATGAGAACGCCATCTTGAGGGTTTCCGACCAGATGAAGCGGTGGCAGGCAATGCAAGAGAAGCTAGAAGAGTGCATCTGAGGAACTGGCTGGGAGCTGATGTAGATGAGAGGTACTAAGGCGCCTTCTGTGCTGCAGGGGGGAAGTGAAAGACATTTTCTGCGAGGAATCGATCCAACTACACGCGCTCTCACATCCAAAAATGAGGAACAAAGGACAGGCGACGCCCACGGAGGCTACATGTAGAAAGCGGAGAAAGACGAAGCAGAAGCTGCGCAGGAAGAAGCCAACAAGCCGAAAGGTGAACATATCTCTTCATGGACCAACGGAGTAGAGACGATTCGAAGTCCCCAAAGTTCTTAGTCGGCTTTCCTTGGTCCAGCATCTCTGAAATAACCAGACTTGATGGATTTTCCTAAAAATAGGAGCTCGAAGAATTCCTCTATTTTTTTTTCTTCGTTGAGAGACGGAGAATTCATCTGTGGAACAGAGGAAAGAAGAAAAGATCTTGCCCAATCAGAGTCTTTCCATTCCACCCTCCCTGTCTTCCCATCTTCCCACAGCGCCGTTGGGATAAGTCTCCGCCTTGCTGCTCTTCAAAGACTCGTTTAATCACGTGAGTGCAACCGCTCAGACACTCGGTCGAGAGAGGAAGATGGAAAGAGAATGTCGTAACGAGTCTTCATCGGGTTGCAATCCTGGGCGAGCAACCTCGAACGGGTTTTCCACACCTCACAGAGTCAGCGCATATCACTTTGGGGGGGGGGGGGGGGGAGGTCTTCATCTTCGGGGATAAAGTCGGCTGAACCACCATCATCAGCATCATCTCAGATAAACTGCTGCTCACGTCCATCTTCTGATGCGGTTCATTAATCTCGAGAGATCGCACGCGGCCACACTTCCCTTAACAAGGGTGCGGCAATCCGTCGGTAATTTTCTGGAGGAGCTACTGGAAGAGCTTCCTCATCAGCAGCAGGAGCCTCCTTCTCAGTAAGCAGCCAGGCATCCCGACCTCGTGGCGATTGTGATTTAAGGCTCTTCCACGTGACTGACAGGGGACGGAAGGCCGCACCAGGAGCAACTTCCTTGCTCTTCTGCCCCGGTTGAGTGTTTCCGAAAGGGGTTTTCCGAAACTCTCAACGGGAACAGATCCATGCAGAACCGCATGCTCCTTTTGCTGAAGGTCAGGCGGTGGGATGAGACGATACGGGGAGATGTCCACCGGATCGGGTGGCCAAGAGTGAATTTCTCTTGCTGACTGGGAAGTGACACGATCCCGAAATTCAGGCAGTGTCGCCTAACGGAGCAGCCGCATAGTGTTTGAAAAAAAAAAAAAAAAAAACGTTCCAGATGGTACAAGAGTCCGCTGCATCTGTGGAGAACGGAAAGTTCCTGGCACCAGCCTGTTTTGCTGAGCCATCCCACGTGGTTCAGAGGGAATAAACTTGTCTGCATAGCTCATAGTCCGTGCTGGCGGTCGTGCAGCTGTGGTCCTCGCGAGAGGCACCTTGCGTCGCAGGTTCGAATCCCCAGGTGGAGGATTGACGCCGGGAAATGGGTGCTCATCGTGGGTTTCGAGTTTCCCCCTCCACCTGAAGGACGACACTAATTGGTCTGCTCAGGAGCGGCGCTGTTGAAAACCGGATGCCCCCTTGATTGTCCTGGACTGGTAGCTGACTATTCAGGGTCCTTACAGAACATCAAGGAGCATAGGCTGCCCTTCAGTTGTGAAAATAGGCCCTCCATCGCGTACCACGGAGGTGGTTGATACCCATTCCCGGGGATTGCATCTCCAGAGTGTAAGAAGCGCTTTATTCCCTTCGGGAGTGTCCCTTAGAGAAAATAGGAAGCGTCCCTTCAGGTTTCTCTTCAGAGGAGCAAAAACAAGGAACGGTTCCCTTGCGGGTTCCCTCCGGCGAAGAAATGAGGAGCGGCCCCCTCCGGGGGTCCCTCCGGAGAGAATAAGGGAGAGGTTTTCTTCGGGGTTCCCTTCCAAGAGTAAGAGGAAAGAACTCCTTCCTCCAGAGGCTCTTCCTGGATTCACCCCTTCGGGGTCACCTCCCTATCTTGAAGAGCATCCTCGAGGTACGTGGACAGCGTTGAAGAATTTAGTGAATCCCCCCTAGGGAGGCGAACGGTTCCCCAGCACTTGGCGACCAAGAAAAAGAAAAACTGAAAAAAAGAAAAAAAAAGCTGAAAGGAAAGCAGCGAGAAACAGAGGGACCACCTTCCTCCTTTGTCAGAGACCAGATCTTTTCCTTAGTGCTTGGAAAAAAGTTGGAAATCGCACCCGTTCTGCTTCATTTTTCCTTGCTTTTGCAAAGGGATGGAAGGGATGGAATCTGCTGCAGGCGCCTTGGCAACCTACCTTTGGTTCACAATCGGCTAAAAGGATTGTTTCGGGAAGATCCGGCAGACAAGATGCTGTCAAGTTCCGGTCTGGAAAGAAGATTCGTTGAAAGAGTCTGCTTTCCGGCGAGCAACCCATCTGGCTGCCCCGAACAGACCCAGTGAAGCAAGTTCGACCCAAACCTGATACCGCCACCTTGTGGGAATCTTGATACTCGACCATACCGATTGCTGTGGAAACGGTCCTCCACCCTGTTCCCCTAACGAGATTAGGAAGGGAGGCCACACGAAGCTCGGCGGCAGCTCGGCGGCAAGGGAGGTGACACAACTATCCCAGCTTCCGAGGAGCTTCCTTCGGACAACGCAGCAGGTGATTCGAAAGGAACTGCAAGGACAAAAAAGACGAATGGACGGCATCCAATTTCAAGTGGACGAAATGCGAAGTAGCGATTCCCTCCCAAGGATGTTGATTAGTAGCAGCCGACCATTGGAAACTAAAAATCGAACCAAAGTTGAGGAATCTACGGAACTAAAATCTATGGGTTATTAATACTGAAATCCACTGAAGTGCTATTCGTGTAGGTATTAATTAAATGACGTTTGTTAATGGCAACGATGTATCTCCGGTTTTGGGACATCAACGGCAGAATCAACAGCGTTATCATCATTGATAGATGGAAAAGGTGGTGATGAAAAGTAGCCGCTGAACTGAGAGCTGCAGCCATCTGCGAGCAGGAGAGTGCACTCTTTTAGTGAAAAGAGCTGGCAGCCATGTTGTTGACAGCAGCGTTTGGTAATACCGAAATGTGGAAAAAGTGAAAGACACATGTGAAAGCTGGAAAGCAGGAAGAGATGCTGAAAGGACGGAGCCAATGAAATCCGCCGCTTTGTGGGGATTCGAGGAGACGTTTGGTAGGTCACAGGTGGCGCGAGCAAAGATACGGACCCCACCCCCCGACACCTGTGGGAAAAAAGGAGCCTGGAAGACGTCACACGCTGATGAGAGCTCAGTGATCAATCAGAAGTGCTGAGATCCCTGTCGATTGGTTCGGGCTTGAGGAAGGGAAAAGAAAAAGAATTTTCCTTTCTTCATTTGTTTGCCTATCGGGATGCGGGATAAGATCCTTGAGAATAAGGGACGATTATTGCAGAGAGATATTTTCCAACTTCTGCACGAAAGTCCTCGAAGCGAAAACGATCACGAAGCGCGCGCCATCCTCTTCCTTGCTGGCTTCTCAGATTCCTCACGGGAATGAGGGCGTGGGGATATGGGTAGACTCGTACAAGCACAGAGTTCTCAACGGCAACCTCAACGGTCCTCAGCAGAATCTTGGATGCTGCCGCCTAGACGTCCCGGAAGTCAACAGCAGGATTGCGTGCAGCCAGCCGGATCTCCTCCGAAGTCTGCCATGTTCCAGAGTCAGCCTGCTAGTCGCATCAGGACAGGTCACAGCAGTTTGATGGACTGCCGCGTTCGGAAAACAGCACAATGCGGCGGGTACTCAGGCGTGGGAGCTGCTCCCCCGTTGTTCGTTCGACTAGTGCACCATCGAGTCCGAGGGACCTTCCGTTCGGGATCAGAGATTTTCGCCATCTGGTCAAGTCTGCTCTCGCTTGAGTTTTGTGGCTTCCCGTTTAGAACAGCGGAGGACCACAGGCTGTGTCAGTCTTCTTCTGGAGGCTTCACTTCAGTCTGTACCCTGCTGTTTCGAAGGATTTCTAGCCTGCGCGTCCAAGAAACATCCCCACTCTGTTGGACGATGCTATCTTCTTTCGATCAGTCCCTGATTGAAAATCCTAGGGACCAGAAAAGACCCAATTCGTGCGTCAGGGCTATACAGGAGCTCCAGCCACTTCCTTCCTTCATTTATCCCATTCTGCATGGCTCGAGGCAACCGAAGGGAGCTGGGAAGGACGTCCTGCCTGCCTCAACGTCATCCCCGTTACGGAGATCGCTTACCCCAAACAAGATCGTGGCTCCAGATGACGTCAACTTTGGGATGAGGCGCTGCCTCACATATGCTGCACTGCCGTTTCCGGCATGTTCTCCGGTACACTCAGAGATACGATGCCCTTGATTAGGCGCGGCAATCGAAGGGAGCTGGGAAGAGCAAGAAGCTCATCTCCGGAGTGGACTCTCGTTTCCGGACAAATCCGGTGCTGCGCAAGGCAAGAGAGAAGAATTCGTCATTTTAAGCAGCGCTGTTTCGTGTACGTTCTGAGAATTCGCCGTTGCAATTTGACCGAAATCTCCTGCTAAAACGCACAACATGTCCTCAACGTCACGAGCTCAACTGCCCCAAACAACCTTTTTCGACGTCTGCAAAGCCCTGAACTGCAATTCGAACCCGTTTTAATCTTTCTTCCCCTCCACTCTAGGAAGGTTCCTTAAGGATGATTATCACCCGGTTAGGCAGGTGCATTTCTTGCTTAGAGTAATAAAAATACATGTTGTGGTAAAACCAACGGTTCTACCACGCGCAATGAAATTGCCGAGGGCCGGTACGCAGACCGGCGGGGCCTCCGTTTCGGCAGCGAAGAAGGGAAAACAAAAAAGATAAACAAAGAAAACGGGAGAAGGGGAATTTATGCTCAGAGAAGAGGGGGAATCGAGGAAGGGATCACGGTAGGCTGCCAGGCGTGCTCAGCATCCTGTTTGAGATGTAGGCAAGTTCTGTCCGGATAGTGAGCAGGTGGCACCTTCTGGAGGTGGTCCTCAAGAAGATTTGTTTCCAGTGGAGGGCGTCCTTGCCATTCTGGATTCTTCTTCCCACGTTCCAGGGTTCCACGATTCCGCGGACGCAGCAGAGGGACGCGGCTGGCGGCAGAACGGCACCGAGCGCCAAGAGGCGTCTGAAAATGTTCCTGAGGCCGCCCACCGAGATTCCTAGGATCGTCGCGAGGCGATATCAAAGGGAACGGAGGGCAGCACAGTCAGCAGGTGCGAGTTGATTTCCTCCTTCCCGCAACTGTCCCACCGAGCACCCTCGCTCTCCGTGTCCAATGATGAAGACGTGCTTTGCATGGGATTCCCCCATGCAACACCGGAAACGCCAACTCCTGCCACTTGAGGAAGAAGATGCCACTGTTCCAGAACTCTGGGGCCCTCCTTCACCTTTTCCGGG
Source organism: Raillietiella orientalis (assembly GCA_036172245.1). NCBI lineage: Eukaryota > Metazoa > Arthropoda > Ichthyostraca > Raillietiellida > Raillietiellidae > Raillietiella > Raillietiella orientalis. The sequence goes on from JAYWIR010000016.1 coordinate 1,641,096, forward strand.
GGAATGTCGAGCAGCTCCCCCCAGCGTAGAAGTCCTTGGGGTGGAACACTCGGGGTCGCAGCGTCTGTCACTTAACGAGTTATCCATGCACTCAGGAGTTCCTTTTTTGCAGCAGAACATCTCCTATCTTGCAGGAATGACGATGTTCCTTTTTTCTTTTAGGAAGAACAGCACTGGGGCAAGGGGGTAAGCGAAGCCAACAGCATCTTTTGCGGGTTGCCGAGGATCTCCTGCAACAACCGAAGAGCGTTCCTGTCTCGCTGCACACAGGCGACCCCCGCCTCGCTCGTCCCGTGGATCTTTCCCCATGCCCCAACGGACTCCTGAAACCGTGGCAAGACAATGCGACTCCGTCCGGTTGGCCAGGACGCCTCCCAATCGGAACTGCACTACGGAGCTGCTCGAGGCGACCACGAGCTGGATGTCCGAGCATAAGGCTTCTGGAACCTTTCACGATCAACGCGACGGTAGCTGACACAAAAGCAAAGCTGACCCGGGTGCGGCCGCACTACCCTCGGAGTCTTGAAAGCTCATTGCGGCAGGACTGGTCTCCATGGTTCATGAATTGGCGCTGCTGATCCAGGAGACGGACCAAAAGTACCTGCCTCCTTCCGATCGACCGGGGCACGACTCTCGCCAAAACAGGGAGACCCGCGCTACCTGAGCAACTGACACCCCGTCACGATCGCAAACTTCGACATCAATCTGCTCTCCAAGGGCGTGAGAATAGGGCAGCTGGAGAAATCCGCCGGGAACAGACCTATGCCGTCCCGTGAAGCTCTGAGTCCATACCTGGTTCAGGCTGCAGGAGGAAGAAGCTACGGCCGCTTCTAAGAAGATCGCGAACGGCGCGCGGAGGGTTCAAGTGGGATTTCACCCGAGAAGAGCCAGCGCTGGCTGAGCTCGCAGCCGATCTGCAGAAGGCCATCGACCGAAATCGCCGTCGATCTTTTCCAGCGGCCTGCTCACCGAAGGAATCAAAGTCAGGAGAGGGGTCGGACGGGGAGACGGCCTGACACCGGTGCCCCTTCAGCTGGTGCTCTTCGAACCCGGTGCCGAACGCGCGCCGGCACGGTCTCCGGCCCGTCTCCCGTCCAGCTCAATGACACGCCCCGACGTAGCGGCTCACACCGGCGACCTGCTGCCCTCCCGCCGCAGGCGCTAACCCCAGCAAGAGCACTCGATACCGTCCTTCGAGTTCAGTTGTAGGGGTGCCGGCGTGCCGGCAGAAGTCGAAAACCGTGGCTTTGGGCTCAGAGATGGACGCTGACTGTCTCCCACGAGAGTTTTTGTGGGGGTGGGTCTCTAACTTACCTGGGAGCATCCATGGGTTCGCTCTCCCCTAGGGAAAAGTCGACCTGCTGACACGGACAGAAACCCTTTCGCGATAGCGAACTGCTGCGCCCCGAGAGGGCAGCAGCGTCGACCATTTCTGTCGCGCCCCTTTTCCGGTCCCTTCCTTTTCTGTATGGTGCCGGAGGCTGTTGGTTGCTCCTTCAGGTCTCCAGCATCTGTTGCAGGAAGCCCAGTGAGGCCTCGACAGGTCTGGGGTGCTACTGAAAGACTCGATCTCCCCCTTGCCAAGGGGGAGTCCTGAACTTACTCTCCGCCCAACGGATGCAAGCGCCGGCATCATTCAGATGGTTAGTCCTCTCTGCAAGTCTGTGGAGCACTCTACGGTGTCTCCCCTCGCGAATCACCCTAAAGAATGCAGGAAACTGCGAAGAGTCAGCATCCATTCTCTCACGCAGTCGCAAACGAGGGTGAAGTCTAGGGCACTCCCGCTTCTCCCGATCGCGTCGCTGACGGAGGAGCCCGAGTGGTCATCCTGCCGAAGGGCATTGAGCAGGAGTGCTTGGCTGCAGAGATCACTGGAAACGCGACTACTAGTGGAGAGTTCAAACCTCCCGAACAGCAGCCCCAACAGTCATCCGAGGAGACTCTCCCTTGCAGGGATACCCATCTGCGTCATCCCTCTACCCAGATCTCATGGTGCGACCACAGAGTGAAGCGGACGATGAAGTAATGGAAGACGCGCGTCCATTGCGTCATCGTTGGAATCAGGGAGAAGAGGATCCTTCTGCGGCGAGGGAGGAGACCTCGCGTATCTCTAGGGTTACCAATTCCGAAATAAATAAGCGAAAGGAAATAAGCAAAAACAAATTTGCTTTTGAAAATTACAGGAGGAGGGGTATGGGAAGGAATCACAGTAATTTCCCTGGAATCCTCTGCGTTCTGTCCAGGATGCTGGCAGGTCATCCTGTGGTCCTTGGGAGAGAGGACACGATCGGGATGGCGTTCCTGTTGGCCGAAACCCTTTAAGCATAGTTTCCTCGTGCACGCGATCTCGCGGATGCGCCACAGGACCGCAATCCGCCAGGCGGCAGGAGACATTGCGCTTCTCACGGAGAGGTCAGGTCGGTCTTCGGAGTTGTTCGCTATGAGTGCGAGTTCCGTGGAGAAACGCCCCCATACACTCCGGAGGGCAGCACACTTAGATAATACCTGAGGGAACTTTTCCACTCCACTGCAGCAGGCACAGCTAGGAGCCACGCTTTCCCTTTGGTCCAGTTGTGTCGGCATGCCCGGGAGCCTCGACGGCGGCAGTCGATTTCCGGAAGGCACTCGACTGCGCAAACTAGGAGCTCCTTTCTGGAGCTCCTGGTTTACGAACCCTGTCGCAACATCAATGCTTTCATCGGCGCGATGCGCTAATGAAGGTCAATTTCCACGGTCGGCGCACGTGCAGCGTGCCAGTGCGGGGGTGGTTCAGGTAGGGTGACAGCTTGTGTCCTACGCTGTTCAGCGTCTTCCTCGAGATGATGACAAACGCGTGCAGGAAAACTTTTGTGACTTTGCCATCGTCCTGATTCTGTACTCCAGACGTGGCACCATATGCGATGACCTCCTTCTCCTGCTACTAGTGTCCGTCCCCGGCGACGTTGCTCAAGGAATTCATCTCGGGAGCGTACATGAGCGTGAACAGGACATGAACAGGGCAATCGGACTGGATCCTCTTGGGAATCCCCCTATGCAACACCATGAAAATACCTTGGTATATCCTCAGGAGACCTCTGCCCTGCCGAGGATTTTCTGGTTGCCACCGGAAGCAAAAGTGGCGCTGGCACCTTTTCCTAATGACAAGTTTCCCTTGTCGGAGTGGGTCTCCATTTGGAACGTCTTTTTTGACCCCCTTCTTTTTGTTTCACTCCCACCATACGGGGCAAGGCTCAAGAGGAACGACCTCATGAGCAAAGCGCTGTGAGGCATCACAAGACCAAAAGACCTGGTCGGACCATAAAGTGATGAAGAACTGACATCCTCACGTTAAAGAAAATGAAGGTACAGCTCCAGTTTAGTATGATGACCCTGACCTTTTTCCACCTGCAAACAACAACGCTTGAAGGTGGAAGACAGTGGGGGCGTGGACCAGCATCATGCGCACCGAAGCAGAGTTGATACGTTCTATCCACGACCTGGGAGCAGTCTCCCTGGAGGAGGGTGGAAACGAACTGGAAGACGTGGACGCGAGCCACTACCACCTATCTAGCCGCAGAGCTGTTCTCCCTACGGCAGAAAAACGACAGTTGCCAGCTGGCAGGATGGGTGATGTCGTGCACCGTAGCCGGAGCAACGAAATTGGTGAGTGCAGCTGGAAGACGGGAGAGTCGGCTGACGCGACGACACACAGCGCTTGCACTAAAAATGGCTCATTTGGGCTACTTTGGACTTGGAACTCGGTTGCGCCAGGGCATCTATTTATATGTATATTATAAACATACAAGCCAGTGGCAGGACGCTTGGTCCAGCCGCGTTACAAATGGGGACCTGCCGAGAACCGACATTCAGGCCGGCGAGGTTCGCGTCGGCAACAGAGGGGTAGGGGAGACAAACGAAAAAAATAAAATAAATAAAAAACATACAGTCAGAAAAAAGGGGGGTTCGGGAAGGGATCACTGTGCGCTGGTGGGTATCCTCTGCATCCTTGCCAGGATGCCGGCAAGTTCCTTTTTCAGGATGGGGCCATCTTAAGGCTATCCCCATGAAGAGCACGGCAAAACAGATAGCATCCCTATCGTCTTGGCCTCTGGAGCTGCTCCGTGGAGCCACGATCCTGCTGCGTGGGCAACAAGGTGCTGATGGGTATGCGGCCGGAGTGAGGGCGTCGCGCAGGAAGAGACGCTTCAGAACGTCTCTGGGGTTGCCCTCGAGGATCCGCAGGGACACGGAGAAGGATTCCCACAAGGGATGGAGGGCAACACGATCTACAAGCAGATGCGGGAAGGACTCTCTTTTTTCGCACCTATTGTAGTTCCGGGATTAACTCCCTCGAGTCCCATGATGCCGGCGGACGTTGCACGGGAGGCCCAATACAACAGGATTGCCGACTCCTGAGACTTTGGAGGGAGGGTTGCACTGTCAAGACGCTGGGGGCCACTTCACCTCCTCCGGAGAAATTTGTGGCAGCTCTCCCAAGAGTAACAGTCCTTTAGGTCAGACATCGTCAGCTTCCAAGTTGCCCACGCACTCAGTTGGGCATCATATCTGGACATTCCTCCGTCGAAGCTTGAGATTCACTCCTTTTGCTTGGGTAGCTCTGTGCTGTCTCTCTGGCGGTCGAACGAAGAGGACTTGCTTTCCGTAAAACCAGAGGCAGCATAGCTGGACGAGGAAGCGGCGCCCCTCAGAAGTGCCCCGAGAACGAATTAGTGGGAACGACACCCCCTCATCTGCTTTTGCACTGTGGTTCCCTTCGGAAAACCATGGAAACTCCTTGCGGCTATCCTACTTTGCTCTGGGGACGTGTCGAGAAGCTGCTGCGGCGCTGCCTCACGAGTGACGGGGTTTCTCCTGCCGCACCTGTCGCGATCCCGTGTTGTGTCAGGAGCATTCCACGCAAGAAGCGCATCATCAGGACCCGGAAGCTGAACGCCTTGCCTCATCGATGAAGCATCTGGAGGATTGTCGTTTTCTGCAACCAGTGAAGGAGGATGCCGAATGCATCTCAGGCAGACTGCGGAGACCGTGGCGGGTGTAAGCTGCAATCCCTTCTCACTCTTCGTGCCCGCATTGGTGGCTGCGTGGCTGAGTTCTCAGCGCGTGGTGCCAGGCGCTGAGGGATCGAATCTCCACGTGGAGGACTGACGCCAATGAAATGGGGTGCATCGAGTTTCCCTCGACGGACGACGCCAGTTGATCCGTAGACTTTGCGTGAGGCACCGATGAGAGCAGCCGAAAACTGGATGCCCCCGTTGACTGGCAGGGATCGGAAGATGACCATCCGGGGTCCTTCCAGGAATCAAAAGTGGGTTCCTTTGGAGTTCCCTTCCAAGCGTGCGAGGAACGGATTCCTTCCTCCAGAGCCTTCCTGGGTTCATGGGGCGGTCCCTTCCCGGAACATCCCCTAACTTGAAAGGTTGCCACATGACATGTACCCTCGACGGACGTGGGCGGTGCTGAAGAACTTCGTGAGCCCCCAGGCGAACGGTTCTTCAGTACTCAACGGACCAAAAAAAAAGGAAAAAACACCCGGAAAAACAAACAAACAAAAAAAAAGCAGGAAGGAAAACAGTGAAAACAGAAAAGAACCCCAAAAGCTTCCTATCATCTTTATTACCTATTGTATTTCCTTCCTTCCCTGTCCTCTTATGTGGCCGGCTGGAGTCAGTGGCTCAATCCTCCTTCATAAACTCGGAAAGCCTCGCCAAATGCATGCCCTGTTTTGTTGGTTTCCTGCGAGAGGACAAAGGCCCGGCGTCACTCGGGTAACGATTTGGTCGCCGCGAGTTGCATCGTTCAGGTCAGCGTGACAGTCGCAAACGCCGAGTCCTGACCCTACTGCCGGGAGGGCAGGGGGCTGTCCATGAACACTGGATGGATCTCGACGTCTTCCAAGGAGATTCTGAGAATATCCGCTTCGCAGAGAAGTCCTTTGGGGTGGACAGAGGGGAAGGTGTGTGCGTGTGAGTGGAAGCTGAGAAGGAGGAGAGGAGGAAGCAGGAAAGGGGTGTGTGTGAAAGCGGGGAAACGGGAAAGGAGCGAGGGGGGGGGGAAGCGTTGGAAAGCTGACGAGGCGTCAAGTTTCCGACGCTTTCACCCTACCCTTCTTTTGTGTCTACATTCCAATGCTTCTCTTCTTCCTTTGGAGACCCCGCAGGTGACCTTCCATCTTTCCTGCTGCCCACTGTTCCTGCTCTCCTGTGGGGAGGACAGCGCTGCGGCATGTGGATATGCCCAAGCATTTCCGGAGGAAAGGGGGTTTTTCACGATCTTCCGGAACGAGGAACGAGCTCGCCTGGAGAATCGCGCGCACTGTGTTTGACCTTGATCTGCTTCCTGGAGCCAGGTGTTACAGTTCTTAGGAGGCAAAAGATTCAGGCGTTTTCCTTCACCAAGGCAACCATCTACCGAATCTGGCCGTGCGCTTGGTGAGGAGGCATTCAGGGACGCACAGGTGGGTGGGAACCAGTGCTCGGCCTCTAGGGGCAGCCTTTGGAAACGGATCTGTCTCCCCACCCACTGCAGCGTCGGATAGTCAAGTCCTCCAACGCGACGCGAGGCCACTAAGTCTTTAAGATGGACGCGGGATGGATTTTCCCCCACAGGGCTTCACGTAGGAGACCGTCGGTTCACTTCCTGATTTCACTATGGTAGGGATAAACAAAATACAGGGGGAGAAGCGGAGTGAACTATGATGCCGCGACCTATTCAGTCCACCGACCATTCAGGAATGGCCTGGTCTCCGACCGAGCCTTTTGGAGACAGCCAGGCCAGCAAAAACTCCGAGGTACTTGAAGTTCCCGAAAGTGGAGGGGAGGAGATTTCCAAGAGGATCCCGTCTGCAATGTGTGGTTGAGGGACTCAAAACCACGCGTCTCCTGCACACGTGCTCGGCACCGCCACTGGCAGGCATTGTCCATGAAGGTCGTCTGCAAATTGAGCTGCCTGGGGAGAACAAATCTGTGATCGGATGCCCCTCCGACGCCCTGGAAGAGGAAGGGCGCTGGCGCAGGATGCTGTTCCATGTTGAGCAGGATATCCACCTGGTGGGGTGGCTTTCCGTGAGGGAAAGCCACACCTCCTTGAACCTTCAGGCGCTCAAACCGGAAGTAGCTTTCCTCTCCATACGCTCGCTCAGAATTGCCAGACCCCCCCCCCTTCCAGTCGCAATCCTGGTGTTCCTTTCCTCTAAACCCCACCTCACCTCTGGCAAGGAGAATGTCTTTCTGACGTCCAGGACGCGTGGTTTTCCTGATGGACGAGTCGTCTCGAAGATCTGGCGGGTGCTTTCCGTGAAGCCTGCTTTGCCCAGAGGTGTCTCCTGAGCGGAAAAAGCGGTTTGCCTTTGGACGGGGAACCGGAAGGTACCCCGTTTGTCCTCGGACAGTCCTCCGGTTCCAAGGCTGACCCCGCAGAAGGAGGAAGCACCGGCTCGAATCCATGAAAATGCAAAGTGAGTTCCTCTTCACACCTGAGGAACCACAGTCACATCGAATCACCAGTTCTCTTCCCCTGAGGGCACGAGATGCACTGAAGAATTCGGAATCCACTTGCCGATCCGTTTTCGAGGTGGCGGATGCTTCTGCAGGTCCTCTTTAAAACATTCCTTGCAGAGATGAAAGTAGAGAAAGGAAAGGACTCTTGGTGAACCGGTACTCTTAAAGATTTCTTCATTTCCACAATTTTCCCCATGTTTTTGTGGAGAAGAACAGGAAAGCCATTATCCCGAGATGCCAAGGGTCTCTCCAAACGCCCGAGAAGCAGAGCTGTGGCCTCCATTTCGAGCTGGGAGGCTGTTTTGATGGCGATACCTTCCATTCGCAACGAAAACGCGCTTCACCTCCGTCCTCTGGACAACTGGTTGGACGGCCTTCACGCTGTTGGCCGCTACCCACTCTGTATTTTCAGCATCCCTTCGAAACTCGTGTTCCCCAGTTTCCACCAGGATTGCCCTTTTTTTCCGGGTCCTTCCAGGAAGGATTACGTGAGTCTCCAAATACAGAGGTATTTGAACGGCTGAAGAAGCTTTCGACCCGGTGATTGCTTCTCCATGAAACCATCCCTATGATGGAGGAGGATTGCTCGCGGACCGATTCTTCCGTAGCATCCGCGTGTCTGGAAGCCAGTGGGCCATTTCTCGGTATGAAAGAAGAGGAAATGAAGCGCGGCTCGTGAAGACTCATCGGAATTCACCATAGCTAAAGCCTTCAGGAATCCCGGAGGATTCCCTGCGGAAGTGAGGATCCCTTGCGGCAGCGGAAGAATCCGGTGGACGCAGTCAAGCACATGACTCGGCGCTCGATTCCATTTCATTGAAGTTTTTTTTCAATTGCAAGGATCTTGAAAAAGAGGGTACAGTGGAGGGAGGTGGAGAGGGTTTCGAACATCCTCCTTCTTCTTTAGCACGCTCAATTGACGAGCTGAAGAGGAGAGAGGATTTCTCCCTTTCCATTGCTCCGAACGCACATTCTAGTGATATCGGATGCTTCGTTTCATCTCTTTTCCGCCGTGCTCTGATTGTTTCTTCGGAATCTTCGATTTCCTCAGCAACTGGCCGTCCTTCGGATCGCAGAGATCTCACAAGGAATGCTCCTGAGCTACTAAGGTCGCAAAATTTAAAATTTGGGGCGGGTACGGGAAAGGATCACAGTCTGCTGGGATCAGTCCTATGCATCTTTGGAGGATGCCGGCAAGGTCTTACCTCATAGCCCCTCGTAGTAAACAAGGCTGGGGAATGTCTGAGTCAGAATTATTAGAATGGACCCAAAGAATCTTCACTAAAACCCAGTGGCGACCCACTAAGCTTCTAACCCAAATGCCGATCAGTATTCAGGGATCTCCCTGTAAGATGGGGTGCTGAAGAGCAATTTACCCTCTCAAATCCCGTCAGTCCAGTATACGGGCCAGAAAACACCAGGGTACGGGTGCGGGCGCTCCTTCGACGGCGACATGAATTGCCAAAGCTTCCGGCATTTGCTTTCCTCCTTTGGCCATGCGTGACCTAGGGTCGCCTCCGATACGCACAGGGAACAAGCCACGTCGAGCGCGGGTGTTTTTCTTCCCTACTCCATCCATGATGGTGGATGCTCATTCCCAAACGCGATCCCTCTGCCATCCACATATAGCAGGACTTGCGAATGTCAAATAGAGAGCTCCTTCATTTTGGCTTAGCGTGTGAGCACTTCCTGTTGGTTGCTATGGAGCTCTTCCAAGTCTCAGCCTCAGTGGGCTGAATTCTCGAATATGCAAACGAATGGAAATCTCGCGCCGATTTTTCTGCACAGCGATGGTCTCCACGCTGCTCGGCTGTTTTTTGTCACCAAGGAACGACGCATGCAGATAACAACGGCGATGATTCCATTTGTTTCCGCGTTGAATTGCCTCGGCTGTGCTTCCGCCGTCGCGACGCGAGAGCGTCATGGCAACGCGGTTCGATCAGAGGTGTCCTTCCGCTGCCCATATCTCCCCTAACAATTTGCTCGACTCGCCATTCTGGTGACTACCCTCGTTCAACTCCGCCGAAGGGAAGTTTGCGCGCTCTCCTGCGCCCCCTCGTGCCGTTTGCTACACCCGCGACGTTGCCTCGAAGAGGGGCTGGACGGTGTCTCCTCCGGGAGTTTCGGACGGTTGGGTTCAGGGAAAACCCGGTCACAGGTTAACCGTCTTTCGCGAGGGGCGAGTGGGCTGTTGGTAGCCTGCGTGATTTTCCCAGGGCGGGGAGAGCGAAGCGCGCGTGGATGTGGGTTGCTCTCGTGCTCGCAGCGATGACCACAGGGGCCGTGCGAGCGGGAACGCCTCTTCCGCTTTGCTGCTGCGAACACGCCGGCTGCTCCGCTTCGGCTGCCCGGTCGGACGTTCCTCCTCCCCCCTCGTCCTCCCTCAGCTTCTTCATTCGGGAGGAGGCCTTCCTTCCGGGACTCCAGGACTGCGAGTAGTATGTTTGGCTGAGAGACGGTGCAGAAAGCAGAAGCATGTGGGGAAGAGTCACACGCGGGCTTTCCTCATCGGAGCAACATCTTCCTTGTGTGGTTGATTCACCCCTCCTGAAGGAAAACGACTCTGCCTTTACACGTCTAACGTCTGTGTGAGCTCACGCGGCCGCGTGCGACTCACGTGTGCACACGTGCATGCATTTGAAACGCCTCTTTCCTTTCTTCCCGCTTCATACGTGCCGTCAGTCGTTGCTGCTGAGGCTTCCCCTGGTAGAGGGAGGTCGCCTCCTGCCAAAGAGGCAGTTATCCTTTGGATCCAGCAGGGATTCTCCTTGAGCCTGGCCTTGAGGATCGAAAGGGCCCTTGTGCCCATAGTTTTTTCCTGCTCCGAAACCCTGGAAACCGCGGGCCGGATAAGGGTTTGTACCCGGTCGCGCTTGGACGCTGATTTAAAAAAATAAACCTCAAATCAAAGGAGCAGCGTCTCCTAAATACTCGAGATGCCAGAAAAAAAAAAAAAGTTCATTGAGGATGACAACCGGCTAGCAGGCTGGTTTCTAAGGCAGTAGAGAAAGGAAAGAGGGAACAATAAACAAATAAATAAAAATCAGGAGGGTAAGGACGGAAGATCTTTGGGTTCAATCGTTCCTTCCTTCCCAAAAGCAGCTGTGGATGGCAGCGACCTCTCCGATGGCCTCATTTTGCAGGTGAGGCCACCTTGCAGCCGTCCCCATCGAGGCGGCTGCCATGCTGGTGGCCTCCCTTCGCTACGAACGAGACGCCAACACATGGCCGGCTGTCACCATGGCGCGAATATAACAGATCGTTGCGACCACGGAGCCCGACGTTATCGTTTGTTTTCCTTTTGTTGGAATTTTGTTTCATCCTCTTCCCCCTGATGGACCACGCCGGCTTCCCCCCTTTTTTCCTAATGTGACAATTGGAATCGGTGAGCCTTTTGGCCCCATCGATTCCTGCAAGAGGAATAAACGCCCCGGCGCACCCGGGTGTGAAATCACGCAGCCGCCTCCCATCTTGCGACTTCCCCCTCCGGTGCGTCGCTGCTCTGGTGAGAGCGACCACGTGGATCCGCTGCCGCCCTGCGAACACTCCGGTCTGGCGGCAGGAGAAAGTGAGGACGTGGGCCCAGCTCGCCCGTGCCCCGGCGGAAGTTACCCGCTGCCGAGAGTTTCAGAAGAACAGCGGAAGAACACTGGAGGCGGTGGGTAGTGAGCTGACCATGTTGGCCTACCCACCAGCCACCCCCTTCGCCGCAGCGGTGTCCTCCGCTGTCGAGGCACATGGCACTTGCCTACCGGCGGGCGAAGTGGGAAGGAGGTTTCCTGAGAGATCTCGACCCGCAGGAAGCCTATCGGTGGCTGCACACCGCGTGAGCTGGCTGACTCGGCAACAGCAACAACCGTCTCCAAAGGACTGGAACGTTGGGGCGAACTCTTCGCCATTCGGCCCGAAGAGTTGAAAGTTCCCCCCCGTGTTTACGGACAGGAATCTGCCTCCCCTCAAGTGGGGGCAATCATCGCGCTGATGATACTGCAGTGGAGCCTTCCGTGCAATGCCCATCGGCACCACTGGACGAGGGGAAGCGCATGCCGAACTGTGCCAGGTGTGGAGAGAAGGAGTCCTTCCCCCACCTCCTAGTGCGATGCGTCGCTTTCCGGGAACCGTGGGAACGTTTCTCCACGTCCCTTCCGCACCCCTTGGACGATCTCAGAGAGTCTCTGACACCCCTCTCCGTGCGGGACGCCATGACGCCCGCAGCCGCAATCGCAGCGCTGTGCTGCGTTCGCGGTGCCGTCGTGGCGAAGTGCGACGCCGAGGGAGACCAGAGAGACGGGGGGGGGGGGCTGTCCTGCACGCCATCCGCTTCCTGCAGATCGCTTTGGCGTGGCTCCACCTGAACAGGGAGAAGGAGGAGGTCGCCGACATCCTTCAACGGATGCAGTGGCCTCACCCACCACGAAATGGGATCCCTCCCCTCCCCCCCAACGAATCTTTTTTTTTGTTAGTTTTTATTGTTTGTTTCTTTTTTTCGCTTTCTATTTTTGCTTTATCCCTCTTCCCATTCGTGGAAGTGATGGACCTCGCTGGCTTCCCCTTAGTTTTAGCGTAATAATTGGAATCGGTGAGCCTTTTGGCTTCAGTGATCCCTCTAGGAGAGAAATAAACTCCCCGGCGCACCCGGGTGCGAAATCACGGCGCCCGCCTTGCGTGAAGGAGCCGCCGCAGAACGTCCGCAACAGGGGGGTCCTGAGGTCGACGGAGCGCCGAAGGCCGTCGCCGCCACACGTCCTCCAGGGCCCTGCAGTCCAACGGGAGGTGCTGGAACGGTTCGGGGAGGCAGCTCTCCCGGAACCGGGTGCCTGCTCTGAAAGCCCTGCATCAAAAGCCCCAGTGCGGAGACAGCACAACATTCCGTTTCCAGCGGGGCAGGAACGCAAGGGTATCCGCACGCAGGGAAGGGACGGCGAATCCTTTGAAGCCGCACCGAGCAAGTCGCTTCACCGAAGGGGTCCCTTCGTCCGGGAACGACGAGTAAAGCCCTCCGTCAACGCGCTCGTCTTGCAGTCGTCGGGGAGCCTCTCGACGCCCGCAATGTTGCAGGAGAACTCCCACCCCGCCGGCTGTCTGCCTGCCGTCGTTGTTTGTCCTGAAGGGTAGACAGCTCTGCAGTGTATTGGCTATTCGGGGCCACTGCATCCAGTCCTGCAGAATATCTTCCAGCGGCTTGCATAGGAGTTTCCGCAGCGGACAAAGTTCCTCCGAACGCACTTCCATAGTGGCCACCCAGAACTGCAGTGCGTCCTGCCGGCAGGAATGAAGGAGAAGGAAGGGAAGAGGAATGGAGTTTCCTCGTCTCGCTCAATAGGTGGGATCTACGGCTAGGGCAAGAGCAAACGGTTCTTTCTGGAAAACCCCGCTGGGGCTTGGTCTGCCCTCTCTGAGGCGATGTTCTCACTTGAGCCGTCTGTTGCTCTCGACGCTCGGCGGTAGCCATTTTTCGGTTTCCTCTATGCCTCCACAGTCCAGTATCTGGCAACCAGCAGCGACACCCTCCTCCTCATTAATTATCAGATGTGCTGTGTGGGTCGAGTCCTGCCCATTCCCACGGACTCATTCACAGACTTCAGGTTTTCCCCGAACTGTCCTCCGTGGTCATTTCGACCACGCAGATCTATCCGGATCAGGTGAAAACGCAAAAAGCAGTTCAGGAAACTCTCGTCAGAGGCGCTGGGTCGGCGAGGCTTCTGACGTTCCCAGTTCAGCTCGTTTGCAGCTCGTGGCCGCTGGTGCGTGGCTGCCCGACGCAAAGCACAACCTGCCTTTGCCGGCGGGGTCGGAGGATGCCAGCAGGACTGCTCGAAAAGCTCGCGCGTCGTTAGCTGAGGCACAGGCAAAGTGGATGGGATGCGCTTCCTGGCCGAACCGTTGCTTTTTGCGCCATCACCCCCTCCTCCCTCCGCAAGGCTCTCGGAAAATCCAAGGGACCGAAGACCGTGCATGTCGTGGTGCATCGTGTCAGCTGAGTGCACAGGAACGAGAAAAGCGCCTCCTCATGTTTGAGTTTCTTGTGCATTTCTTGGGTTGCAGCATTTGAAATTTCCCATGGACCTGGAGATCGGAAGATTTCGATCCGCGCCCATCCATTTGGGGACTCATTCATCCAGTCCTGAACTCTTTTCTTCAAAAAGCAGAAGCAAAAAAAAAAAAAATTTCCAATAGACCATGGAATCCCAGTGACTTCTTTTTGTTTAGAATCCCTGAGATTTTTCATCTGATTAGGTGACCAGCTAGTGTCCTACGGCAGTAGGAACTGTCGTGTTCCAGAATGGACCCTCAGCTGATCATGAAACTGTTAATGCAGTGGCAACCTCAGATGCGAGGTTTCTTTATCCCAGTCCGGGAGCGTATTCAGACATCTCCGATGTTGCAATCTTTAGATGCTCCTATATTGGAAAATCTCAGAGGAATCCCGATTGCATCTGAGTATTCCAAAGCGATGCTCACCAAAAACAAAGAGCGAGAATGTTGAACTCACAGCAGCATCTTCATCCCTCTAAAGGAGAAGTGTGTTCCAGAAGGATGCACTGCCGCTGATCGGCTGCAAAGACATCATCGCAAACGACCGCCGATTCCAGGTCAGTGCGAGCTTTCGATCTCTCCTGGATGAGATTCGGAGCATTCTTATCAGCACCTTTCTTGGTCAAGTTTGAGCGTCCACAACAGGATTTTCATGACGTCCTTTCACCTGCAAGCAAGCAAGGAAAGGTCAGCTGTGTGCTGGAGTGGTTTGGTGATCCAACCAGCCTGGACACACTGAGGATGTTGTGCAGAGCTTCGTGGAGCCGCCGTACCCTATCGAAAAATGACGTTCCACCGCAATCCCTGGGGGTCCATGGGGCACCTCTTGCTGGAAAGTGAACGTGTCCAGTTTCCTACAGAATGGAGGGAAGCCCGACTGCTCGGTCATCATGTCTCAGGGTTCGCCAGAGTTGACCTTCGAGATGGAACTATTGTCAGCGACGCCTCCTCGGAGAAGATCATTGGCTAGAATGGCAGATTTGCTTCCATCGAACACGTTTTCCAGCAACGAAACTTGTTTCCTTCTCTTCTGGAACGAAGTCTGCCTTTCTTTGTTTGTCCCCAAGGTAACCGGCGAGTGAGTGTTTACCCAAAATGTAATTTTTGCTCAGCGATTTTGCCTTGCACACCCTCTATGTATTTGGAAAGGAGCTGCCCTCCTTCCTGCCATAGATTCTCTCTATAGAGAAGGTCCAATGTATCCTCTGAGCAGGCACGGAGACCTCTAGTTTCTGTTCACACGAGGGGCTTTGCAATCGATGCTGCTTTGCAATCGATGCTGGTGTCGTGGAAATCGAGGAAAAAGAAATTTTCCTTCCATCGGGTTTCGTTTTTGTAGTCCAGCCCCGTAAAAAGTTCTTCCGCGACTGCGGTCATTGCTTCAAACGAGGAAGCAGTGATCTCTAGAAAGAGAATCTGATTCTGAAACAGTTCCAATTGGAAGCAGAAGATGAGATTTTGTTAACTAAGCAGAAGATGTGGGTCCATCCGGAAAAGTAAGAGCAACAGCATGTTTACGTAAGAACATGTGGAGGGAGAGAGAAACTGCAACGTTCGGTTTGAAGTCTCTAGATGACTCTAGCAGTGCTGAAATGAGAAATGAGCTGTAACCTCAGGGCATGCAATATAGTTTGATCTTCTGATCACAGATGGCACTTTCTCGAGATCCGTATGATCCACCTTCTGCTTCCGCCGGAAAACCGCTGTCCCGAAAACAAAGCTGGAAGCAAAGCAGCGGAGTGGCAGCTTCCTTCGTATATTTCCTGATGGCTGCAGCAGGAAGCCTCGA
The DNA here is from genome assembly GCA_036172245.1 of Raillietiella orientalis. Lineage (NCBI taxonomy): Eukaryota > Metazoa > Arthropoda > Ichthyostraca > Raillietiellida > Raillietiellidae > Raillietiella > Raillietiella orientalis. The sequence continues at coordinate 1,656,417 of JAYWIR010000016.1, forward strand.
TCCTAGTATCAAGGAGCGGAGAAGGGGGAAGACATTGGTCGAGAGCTCACGCTGCTGGATAGTCCGTTGAGGAATCTCAATCGAGATAACAATCCCGAAGGAAGGGACACGCGAGACGCACATCGTCCTCTGAAGTCCCATTCGAGGAGTTTCTGAGGCAGCAATAGTGTGGGAGCCCATCCCGCCTCTCGAGAAGTGGGGGAGGGACGTTGCAGGGAATGCACCTGTTGTTCGCTAAGTAGGTAGCGACTCCCGTTCCTGAGCGTCGGTGTGTAGGGAGTCCACTTTCCCGTTGCACCTTCTCGTATCCAAGGAAGGAGGGGGAAATCGAGAAAGAAAGAAAGAAAAAAAAAAGGATGCGGAAGGGAGTTTCCAGAAGTCGCCCGCTCCCGCCCTGGTTTCCCGGTTTTCAGAAGTAGAGGCACCTGTCCCTCCACGCGGGAACCGTCTCATTCCAGCATCTCCGAGGAAGGAATCGGGTGCATCGGTGTAGGGGGTAGAGTGTGCGTGGGCAGCTGACACCGACGAAGAGCCGGCGTTGCGCCCAGAGGGCGACGGCAAGAGGGAATCGGGATGGCTATTCCCCAGCGCAGAGGTCTCTAGATCTCCGCCCACCGTTTCATCGCGAACGCTGCTCCCCCCACGGAGCACGTTCCTCCTACCCACCATACCCTCGACCCGCTGGCGAACCGCGATAGGGTCTGTTTTCCAGGAAACTTTCCTCGTCCCGTCCGCTCCGTTTGGGGGACTCTGCAGACGGGTTCAAAGAGTCGGGGATCAGCCCACATCCATCGACCCATTTCTCCCCTTCCCTCTCGGGCCAGTTGCCGCGACCTGCCGCTGTCTTGACGTCCTCGGAGTTCCCCTTAGGATCGCTGTCCCCCCTCTCCCCTGCATTCGTTCCCCCCTTCCTGCTTCCATCTCGGATGAGCCGTGGCTCGCGTGGCGAGTGGAGATTTCCGCAAGGGCTCGCGAGATGCCGCCCTAGCCAGGGGTCCCCCGGGGAAATGGAATGAGCAACTGATCTTGGTTTCTGGAACAGGGACACGGGAACCCATTCCTGTCCGCGCACTTCATTAATTTTTAATTCAAAAACGGGATGCGGAGGAAACATCTGCATCTCGGCACACACATCCTGCTCTCGGCCACGCAAGAAGGGGGGGAAGGCAGCAGGTCGCAAGAGAAGAAAATGAATCATCGATCCGAGAGGGATCGAGTCCGGGATTTCAGCTTGGAGTATTTCGGGAAGCGGGCGGGTATCCTCTCGGAGAGAGAAAGCTGAGACAATGGACGTGAATCTGGAGGAGGCAAGCGATGAGGAGAACGCCCCTCCGTAGATGGCTCTGCCTCCTGCGAGAACCGACCGCGTTTCGTCTGCGGGAGGGTCGGTTGTCACGAGTTCGGAGGAAGTCGGCCTCCCCTCCTCCCTCCATGCCGTTCCGAGTCCGCGCTCCTGCGTGGTGATGCTGCTACTACGGCTACGGGGATTTGCAGAAACTCTTTCGTCCCGGCGCCTCCATCCCTCCCAGGTCCCTCCACGTCCCAATGAGACTCAAGGGGGCTGGCGAAAGAGAATGCCGGTCTTCTCGGTAACCAAGACGGAATCTGCGCCCTGAGGCTTTAAAGAAGCTGGTCCGACGGCGATACATTCCTCAGCGACCCACTCCGAAGCTCTCTGGGGCTCCACTTTGGATCCAGCTGGAAGTCCGGCCGAAGATCCCCTTCCTTCAAGGCAACCCTGGAAGACTCCTGGGTTGACCTGTAAGACCTCGTAGACTCCTTCCCGGAAACCTGTCCATCCGTACGTGCAGTCGAGGTCGAAGGGGATCACGGTGGCACCGGTCCCGTTCCGTGGGACCAGTGGACGCTCAGGGAAGAAAGAAGGCGAGTGGACGGGAGGGAAAGGGGGAACCCAACTGAGGCCCCAAAGGGAACAAGCGCTCCCGGATGAAGGGGAACCCAGAAGGCGACCTCGAGAAAGAAGAGTAAGCTGGGAGCGTCCGGAAAGCTCCCGGTAGCCAAAGAGATGAATGTCACGACGAACATGTCTGCCCTTCACGAGCGGTGAAGGGGGAACAAAACGCAGGAAATTCTTTAGAGAGTCTTCGAGGGGTGGTACCAGCGTCGTGGTCACCGTCCATACGTGCGCGTGCGCAGATTGCTGCAGGGAGAGGCAGGAGAACCATTAGGTATGCTGGTGGGGAGGAGAAGAGGAGCTCATCGGATTGTGGCGTGACCGACAAAACGGTGGTCTTGCTGGCGTCGTCAGCAAGCTGCGGTTGCAGCCTCTCACGGATTCTGGAAGTTTACGGTGGAGGAGACCTCTCCTTCGACCTTAACCCGGAGAACTTTTTTCCTGAAGCAAGCGAAGTCGTTCCAGGTCGCCCTCCTTCTGGGTGTCAAGGGCAAGGACATCGATCTCATGCTATCTTGCACCGTCGTGATCCCTTTGCCCTGAGTCGGTCACAATGCTCCGCTGCTTTCTAGAGTTTCCACCACCCTCACGAAGAAGCCGACGGAACGCCGGCCACGGGATCCGTGCTTCCCTTTAAAGAGTTCGGTTGGTCTCCCAGGAACGCTCCCCTCTGTGGGAGGGTCTCAACTATCAGGAATCATGATCTATGCCGACAGGGAAGGTCATTCCCCCTTCCTTCGAATCCTCAGCTACCGACCCGCACTGAGGGGACCGAAACCCAAAGTCGAGGGCTTAGGACTTTGGTCTTTCGAGGTGAATCTCGGTATCTTTTGGCCGCCAGCCATCTCGAAGCCACTGTTCCAGTCCTCAACTCTAGCACCATCGACAAGTTTGGGAAAATCATCCCGGGAACCAAGGGATGCGTTTCCTTAGCTCCGGGATCGGTCATTCGGCATCCTCGCCAACCACAAGCCAGGGATTCCCGGAAACTTCCTTCCCCTCCATCTCGGGTTCACGCATCAACCGAGTTTCTCCCAATGGCACCGCTCGCACGCTGATGGATCTGCGCGGCAGGCGGGGCTCTCGGCCAATGTGCCTCATTCGGCATGAGAGGGCATACCCTCTGGAGGGAAAGTCGATCTTTCTCTTCATCCGAAGGACAGTCATGCTGCTCCCTCAAGATCACGGAGCCAGAATTCTCCCTTTCCCCGCCTTTTTTCCCCTTATTTGGAAGGTTCTTGACCTGCGAAATGCCTGTTTCACCCTGTAATCCCCAGAATCCCTTGCGCGCACCATCCTCCTCCTCGCACTGAATGCGAGGATGGTCTAGCTGGCAACGAGCGCTCCCTCTTGAACCCCAGGCAGCCTGCTGACAAAAGCGCAGCCAGAATTCCTGAAGGGTTGTTCGCGACAGAATTTCCATCTTTCCGGAAGATCAGAGCTTTTCAGGTGATTCAAATGGATTGTCATGTGACCTTCTCTATCCGAGAGACGTGGAGGTCACCGATTCGAAGATCGCGACCCAGAAGGCGTGGCTCTCCTCTTTCACTAATACGGACACGCTAGCCTGTGCGCTTGGCGTGAGGCAGGCTGTCGACCACGATGTGTTTCACGATCCCTAAGGCACAGCAGAACACGCGATTGGTCTCACCACGAGCTTTATTAGGAATCCATGGTGACGATCTTGGGATTTAGTTTGCTCTTTTTCAAATTCCCTCTTTGCCTGCTTCACGACTTGCAGGAGCGCTTTCCTTCGGCAGCCACTCGCTCCGAGAGCTCGTGGCCAGAAACCACTTCGCTTGGTATCGCTCCCTGACCCCAGTAAAAGAGATGAAGGAAGCAAATGCAGTTACCGGTGCGAAGTTTCGACACTTTTCGCATCCAGGCGACCAAAAGAACGCGACATACCTTTTAGGAGCTCAAGGCCGTAATGTCGCACGCGCATGGGATTTCTCACCTGGTCCCGCCGGGGACGTTTTAGTTACAAAGAACAATCAAGCTGGGAATGCGTGTTCCCAAGGGAAAACAACAGGTTCAAGGGGAGGATCCGTCGACATGCAGGTCAGCGACTCTAAAAATCCGAAAGCGGTAGGAGACTTCAGCAAATAAATAAGAAAAAAAAAAGACCTGAGGTCAGGGGCAGGGGGCTTTGACATTGCTCGTTGCTTCTTCGAAAACCAGTAGTCCGGAGCGGATGGGAGTAACAGTAAATCAACAAATAAAGAGAAGGTGGGGACAAAGGTCTTTGGCTTCGGACGTTCCTTCGTCCTGGAACCAGCTCTGGATGTCAGCGATGTCCGTTCTGACTTCCTCCAGTTGAGGCCATCTAGCAGCCGTCCTCACGCAAGGAGGCGGCTGCTATATGGGTGACCTCCCTTGGCTGCGCGGGTGCGCTGATGCCAGCCTCCAAACCGCAGCTCGTGGAGATCGCCGCAGTCCGGCAGTAGATGCGGTATCGATCCGACCGACCCGCATCTGGAACGGACCGGGGAAGCAAAGTAAATCCTTCAGAGACGAGGTGCGAGAACTCCCTGGTAGCACCGGAAACCCTGGTGCAGAAGAGGGAGAACAGCCTCCTTTCGGCTTAGCAGGAACGTGCAAGCGTCCGGGCACAGGGAGGGTGGGACCAAGAGTGCGTCGGAGAGCACACACACTCAGCACTTCGCTCCACCGTCAAGGTCCCCTCTCCTGGAAACGAGTGGTGAGTGGTGTCTCACACGAGTTGGTCCCGAGGGAAACGCGTCAGGCACCGTCTGCCTTCCTCTCAAAGTGCTTTCCTAATCCCCCTGTGCGAGCCTCCTCTGGACAGCTTTCAGTCTGGAAGCTCGGAGAGGAGGCACCCAAAGGGAGGTCGATGCGGACGTCCATCGTGCACGCCCGCAGAGACAGCCGCGGACGCGGGCTCTCACGAGTGAACACGGGTCTCATGGACGTTGCTTTTGTTCCCGTTTTCTTACCTAGATGGATGCTCATGCAAAGAGGCGGAGGGCGCTTAACAAAGCAGAAGTGGCGCACACATCTTGCCACGTGGTCACCTCTCGAGAGGAAGCAGTGAGTCGCCGCTGGTGGTTTTTGCGCGCCCTCGGATCCCGCGCTCAAACCTTACGGATTCCATTTTCATTACTTGGTGTCCCTCGAAGTCCTGAGAACATTTAAAGATGTTCCTCTGCATCCCTGATGCGTCTTTAATGTCTTCTTGGAGACTAGTCTGAATCTCGGGATTTCTGATGAGGAGAGAACAGAAGGAATGTCTCCCTATGAGGCGGAAGTGTTTCATCCGCTCCAGATTATTGCTTCGTGCGTGATGTGGAAGAAGAGATTTCCTTCCAGATTCACAGCGGCTTCGCAGCAACCTCCTGCTAATCCCAGCCTCTTGTTTGAACCCATCGGCCTCTTGCCATGTTTCCACGCTTGAATGCTCGAAAGGTTTTCCAGGAGCACGGCTAGTGCTTTCATCAGGGTGGGTCCGCATGTGAGGGGGCGAGCAAAACGACGAATAGAGATCCATAACTGATGACCCCTAGTGCGATGGGTGAGGTGACCATGGTGATTCCAGTCCGACCGTCCTGAACACAATGTTTACGGTCACAGGAAGGTCACGTGCAAGCAACTGTAGGGAGACAAAAAACAAAGGCAACGAGGCCAACAGGGACTCCATCCTCGCCGTTACTTCCTTTATGAGGTTCACGACGAGATGGATTCACCTATCGAGACGTCATGATCAATTTTGCCAGCATCTCTGAGAGAATGCAGAAGACTCCAGGGAACGAACCTTTTCTTGATGCCTTTTCTTGCTCTCCCCGCTTAGAAAAAGGAATTTTTTTTTGTTTTTTTTTTTAGTCTTTCCTCCCTACCCCGTCGTTGTTCAGGTGGCCCTCGCTGAGAAGTCTGCGGATTGGTAGGGACGCCTCCCGGACACTCAGGTATTCAGTGGGATCTCGCTTCCCACTCTAGATGGATGACTTTTGGGGTGTGACTGTTTCTGCGGAAAAGTCATTACTCAATAAACGGCGGCGGAGCCACCCGCTGCAGACAGGTAGACGCAGACACGTCATGATTGTCTGAGGTGTGGCACTCTTTCCTCGTCCAGCATGCCACAGCTCTTTTAAATGCAACTCTACCTACGCTCTTCTCCACTCTGTGGCCCTCACTGGAGGCCATGTGGCTATGGGCCTCCGCACGTGGTATCAAACCCCTCTCGGGTTCGAATCTACAGGTGGAGGATCGACGCCGAGAAATGGGAGGTTGCCGTGGGTTTCGAGTTCCCTCTGCAGAATGATTCCAGATGCTCTATTCAGGTACCGCACTGGGTGACAGCTGGTCACGCCAGGGCGTTTATTTATAAAAAAATAAACACACACTCTCAGGACGTTTGATCCTGCCACGTTACTTAAAACTACGAGAAGGAACCTGCCGGTAACCGACACGCAGACCAGCGGGATTCGCCTCGGCAGCACAGGGGAAGGGGAGACAAAGAAAAAGGAAAAAATAATGCAAGAAACATATAGTCAAAAAAATGGGATGGAGGGGGGAGTACGGGAAGGGATCACCATGTGCGGGAGGATGTCCTCTGCATCCTTGTAAGGATGCCGTCAAGTTCCTGTTTCAAGACTCAGATGGGGACATTTTGACGCTGCACTCATGAAGAGGACAACAAAACAGATGGCGTCCCTGTCGTCCTGGCCTCTGGAGTTGCTCCACGAGGCCACGGTGCCACCGCGTGGGAAGCAAAGTGCTGCTGGGGATGCGGCCGGCGTGAGGGCATTGCGCAGGAAGAGGCTTTCAAACGTCCCTCTGGCGTTGCCGCCGGGGGTTCCTAGGGTTGCGGCAAAGCGTTTCCAAAGGGAACTGAGGGCAACACAGTCCTCAAGGAAGTGTGAGAGGGATTCCTGCTGCCCACACCTTGCGCAGTTTGGGTCCACACGCGTTCGTGCTACTGCATGGGAGGCCCCAGTGCAGCAGCATCGCTGCCGACTCCTGCCACTTTAAGGGGAGGGGGGGGCACGGGTGCTCATGGGCACCGGGGCCACTGCAGGTCTTCCTCCGGAATACCAGTAGCACGCTCCAGAACAAAAGTCCATGATGGCGAACAATCGGGGTAGCAGCGTCGGTGGGTTGACCTGTCGTCCACCTGTTCAGTCCTCTTCCGGAGGTTTCCACAATAACCTACCATCTGGTTCAGCACTGGTGGAAACCAGATGTCCCCGTGGACTAGACGGGATTGAAACTTTACCCTTCGGGGTTCTTCCAGGAATCAAGAATCCGGTTCCCCTCGGGGCTCCCTTCCGGTTGTGAAAATGGAGCCGCCACCATAGTTGATAGCCCCTCGGGGAGTTGCCTTTCCAGAGTGTCAAGAAGCGCGCTTCTCCCTTCGGGGAGCGCTCTCCAGAGAAACTGGGAAGCGTCCCTTCTAGAAGGTTCTCTTCAGGAGGAAGAACCAAGAAGCGGATCCTTTCCGGGAGGTTCCTCCGAAGAAGAAATGAGGAGTAGCCCCCTTTGGGGGGTCCTTTCGGAGACAATCAGTGCGAGGGTTCCCTTCAAGGTTCCCCTACCAAGCGTGAGAGGAACGGATTCCTACCTCTGGATCCCTTCCTGGATTCACAGTATGGTCCCACCGGGATACTTCCGGGAATCATGGATCCGGTTTCCTTCGAGGTCCCCTCCGGTTATGAAAATGGAACTGTCCCTTTCGGAAGGAGACCTTTCATTTCGTATTATGGGGCTGGTTGGCACCTCCCTTGGGGTATCGCCTCTCCAGAGTGTTAGGAAACGCGCTGCTCCTTTCGGGAGCACCTTCCAGAGAAATCCGGAAGAGTCACCACAGTGCTCTCTCCAGGAGAGAAGCGAACAAGGAACGGATCCTTTCTGAGTTCCCTTTGGAGAAGGTGGGAGTTGCCCCCTGCAGAGGACTCCTTCGGAGAGAATAGGAGAGAGGTTTCCTTCGGGGTTCTCTTCCAAGCGTAAGGAGAGCTGACTCCTTCCTCCATGGTCTTCCTGGATTCATAGGATGGCCCCCTCCCAGGGTACCCCCTAACTTGAAGAGTTACTACACGCACCCTTAGAGTGCGTGAATAGCGTTGAAGAATCCCTCCTAAGGGAGACGACCGGTTTTTCAGCACTTGGAGAGCCAAACAAAAGAAAAGAAAGGAAACCCGAAAAGGAAAAGAAAGAACTGGAAGGGAAGAGGCGGAAAAGGAACCCAAGGGACTTCCATCATCCCGGCAAGGTGGGAAGTGACTCGCTGCATAGCAGCAAAAAACAAACTTCTGGGGGCGGCGGGTGACTCGGGAAGCCACGGACGCTGCGACCCCGAGTGGCCCACCCCACGGACTTGCGCACTGGGGAGAGCTGCTCGTCATCCCTCCGGAGGAGGTGAAGTGGTCCCCAGCGTGCTGGAACAGTGGTGTCCAGTCCCGGAAATGGCAGGAGTTGGCGTTGCTGTTGTTGCATGGGGGGATCCCGTGCAAGACGCGCCTTCAGGTTCACCACGGCCTGATTGGCGAAAGACGTCGTTCGGACCTAATTCGCTAAATACGGCACCGTCCAAGCGCTGTGGACTAAGCCCAGTCCCTTCGAAGGCTTCGAGGGGGTCACGGATCACGGTCTGTGCAGATGGTGGGCTTCCCCACGGACTGCAGGTCGATGACGAGTTCATTGGACTCATCATCAACCTATGGTATGTGGGGAAACCCAAATACTGAGGACACCTCAAAGGGAGGTGCCCCCATATCGGCTGCTTGCAGCGCGAAAACGAAGGGCACACACAAGATGTGCCCCGAAAAGAGCCCCCGCGACGCGCCCGCTAAAAGCGGAAAAAGCGCGCAGTTAATGGGAGGGGAGGGGGACGTGGGAAAACCGGAAATGAAGTCGTTGCCTACCATGCAGGCCTCGGCCTCAGAACCCACCAAAGAGACAGGCGAAGAGCCTGGCTGAACGATCGCGAGGAACAGGAAAGGCAAGGCAACGATAACCATAAAGAAAGTCGCAGAACGCGGCAATGAAACGGTGGGCAGCCATTTCAAAGAGTGCACTAAGAGCACCAAACGCGTTTCGCGGTCGAGCCTGTACCGTCGCTGACCTGGCCAACGCCGAACTTCCCCCCCCCTGTTGCGCAAACAGTCGCCGAGAAGAGCGAACGGCGGAGCTGGCGACCACGTCGGTTCAGCCAGTCAAGACTGAAAAGGTCTTGAGGCGTCCTCTGGAAAGGGTCTGAAATCTCCAGGCTCCGACCAGGAAGCCAAAAGCTCGTCCTCCGTCGCTGCACTTCGTCGGAAGGCCGGCTGGAAGTCGAAGACTTCTCTCCGGCGCGACTCCCCTGGTGAAGGGGGGAGGGCCGGCCTCCGAAAGCGAGACGTCCATGAGCTCGGGAACGCGAGACTCCTCACAGTAGAGTCCCGGGCTCCAAAACCTACGGAAGGCACCCCACAGGTGTTCTTGGGCCCCAGTATCCCTGAAAGCTCCCCTCCCGCTCAGGAGACGGGCACTCCATCGCCAGTTTCGCAGGAGCAAATCCCGAGCTCGCCTCTCGCCGCCGGCGAGCAGCCGGCCTGTTGAAAAGTTCAACGAGCTGCGCGACGGCTACAAGAAACAGGACGTAGACACCACCTTGCGAGACTTCGACCTGTTGCTGTTGTAGGAGATCCACGTGATCCCCGCACAGGGAGCCCAGGAAATCGAAAGGATCGTTGGCGGTAGGCTACTCTGGCGTTGCAGTTCCAATTGCTCCTGCGGAGTGGTCTTCCTGCTGAAGCCGGCCATCGACAACGCCCTTTCCGGCGTACACTTTCGACGAAGAAGGTCGAGTTGGACAGCTTGTGGTCCGATTCGATCGACCTCTTCATCACAAACGTGTTCGCGCCCAGGGGCAATGGGGCTAACTTAGAATGGACAACGTTCTTAGTGGGCTTGAAGCACGGCTGGTCGAAGCAGGCGTGCGGAGAGCACACCTGACAGCGGATGACTTCAACGTCCGCCTGCTGTGCACCGAATGGAAGTGCCAATCTGGTCAACACACACCTCGCCGCAACGCTGTCTGCCCTCAGGGCAAGAGATGACAGTTGCCTACCGAAGAGGTGGGAGTTCTTAATCCTGAGCCATCGCAGGAAAAAAAAAACTTTGGTTACTGGAAGACACGCAACTTGGCGGATGCTGCTACTCCGGGTGCTATGGCAACGGAACTCCTTCGGTGGAGCGAAATTTCGAATGCTGTCTTTGAAACACTTGTGGTCCATCCCCACTGTTTGGACACTTCGGTGTTCCCTCTCTCTTGCAAACAGGACGTGCTGCTCTTCATCCATTGGGGATTTCAGTGCAACGAGCGACGGAACCCAGTTTCCTCAGGGATTGCATCCCCGAACTATGCCAGGTGCTTGTCGGCGGAGTCGATCCTGACGCACGTGCTCCTGGACTTCGGTGCCCTCCAGGAACTGTGGCGGAGGCTGGCAATAGCGCTCCTGCACTGAGAGGACGCTGTCCGAGATGTGCTGTGACTGTTCTTCGCTCCGGGAGGACTCTCGATGAGCGTGGCGATCGTCACCATGGGTTGCATCCGTGCCGTCGTCACAGCCGTCCTGTGCTCGAGACAACCACGCAGTGAAGAGAGGTCACCAGGTTGGCAGCCGCTTACATGAGGACGGCTGCAAGGTGGAGGTCGCGGAGGCGGAAGGAGAGACAAAGGAGGAAATCTCCGGCATCCATCTCCGGTTGACGGACAGTTAAGAAGGACGGACCTGGGTGACCCTTGACCACCCTCACCCTTTATTTATTTATTTTTTTCATTCATGTCCGCTCCGCAACTTTCCCGGTGTTTTTGTTTTATCTCAGTGCCTCTAGAAGCGAACTCAAAGATCCCTGTCTTACCCCACCGCGTTTCTTTTTTTTTGTTTGGGGGGAGAGGGGGGGAGCATCTGGACGACCTATCTGTTCTCCTGCTGTCTCTACGCGCTAACAAATATTTGTTTCAGCTACCAGCAAGTACATGGAGTGCCCGTTCAGTGCGGCATAAGGCAAGAAGACAGCCTGACCCCCCTGCTCTTCAGCATCTACTTGGAGTTGGTGCTAAGAGCAGACAAGGAGACTCTGGTAACCCTGTAGAGCTCGTTTCCGGAAACGCTTGCCGTGTCGGCCTATGTGGATGGTCTCCTGCTGCTGCTTCCCATGTCCACCTCGGCGTGTGCACTCGAGGGCTTCGAGTTGTCAAGCTACGGGACGGGCTTGGTGGCAAATGGAGCAAAATAGTCCGTAGTTCCAGTTCATCGTCCGTTGGTGGGACTGCGTCTGCTTGGGGAACCCCACAGACGAATACTTCAAGAATCTTCCGTTTGGAGACTTATGCGTAACAGAAGCCTGGTCCCGTCATCTCCAAAAGGTAGACATGGAGCTCGGCCCGTTCCAAAACGACAGGTTTTGCTTGCCGGAACGGGCCGTGGAGAGGCACTCGTTTGCGACTCCACTCCTCCGCCCCCTGCTTTTTATTTGCTCTGTCCCTCCTGACATCAAGCGAAGAACCGGGGACTTCCTGAGAAAAACCCTGTGGACCACAGGGAGCTCCAGAGTTCATCTCGAAGACTTCAGCGCTCCGCGTAGGGATCGTGGACTGGGCCTCCGTACGCCGCAGAGGATAAAGCGTCAGTTCCAATTCAGAAGACTAGCCTTCGCGGCGAGATTATGGACCATGCCCTGGTGCGCACCAGCACGGCTCCTCGCGAAGAACACAACCGGCTGCAAGGGACTCACGTTCCTCCCCGCCGGGGATACCAACTTCGCCAGCTGGTTGCTCTGGTGGAGGAGAACACCTGGATCTTCTGCCTCTCCGCGAGCTGCACTTCCCGGCTTCTGGAGTCGATCTTCGCTCGGAGGAAGATCCACGGTGCGAGCGAGGCGGGGCACGCCTGCCTGCGACGAGGCATCAACGCTCGCAAGTCGCTGGAAGAGATCGTCCTCAACCCGCTCAAGATGCGGTGGACCTCGTCTGCTCCACTTGCCCCAGTGCTGCTTACCCTAGGGGACGCAAGGGGCAGCGTAATCCCGGCAAGGTGGGAAGTGACTTGCTGCATAGCAGCAAAGAAGAAATTATTGGGGTCGTGAACAACTCGACGCTGCGACCCCGAGTGTTCCACCCCAAGGACTTCTACGCTGGGGGGAGCTGCTCGACATTCCCCCGGAAAAGGTGAAGGAGGGCCCCAGAGTTCTGGAACAGTGGCACCTTCTTCCTCAAGTGGCAGGAGTTGGTGTTTCTGGTGTTGCATGGGGGAATCCCATGCAAAGCACATCTTCATCATTGGACACGGAGAGCGAGGGTGCTCGGTGGGACAGTTGCGGGAAGGAGGAAATCAACTCGCACCTGCTGACTGTGCTGCCCTCCGTTCCCTTTGATATCGCCTCGCGACCATCCTAGGAATCGCGATGGGCGGCCCCAGGGACATTTTCAGATGCCTCTTGGCGCTCGGTGCCGTTCTGCCGCCAGCCACGTCCTTCTCTGTTCTCCGGTGTCTTCGTGGGATGGCGGTGGCCTGGGATGCCAGAAGACAAGGTCGAAATGGGAGGGACGCCATCCACTGGGGGCGGATCTTCCTGGGGACCGCTTCGAGAAGGCCCCACCTGTGCGAGACACGGGCGGAACTTGCTGGCATCGTGAGCAGGGTGTTGGCAAGTTCCCTCCCCTATTTTGTGTGTATATGTGTTTTTCTTGCTTTTGTTTTTCCTTCCCCCACGCTGCTGATGCGGACCGCACCAGTCTGCGTGCCGTTCTTCGGCAGATGCATTGCACGTGGTAGAACCCAGGGCTCCACCACACCAATGTATTTCTATTGCTTTACGTAAGAAGTGCTCCGGCATAGCCGGGTGATAATCATCCCTTTGCTGTGATCACCTTTGCTGTTTATCCCTTAGTGAGCGCCATTTTGCTTTCAAGCTCTTCACGCGAATGGGAAGGTAGGTTTTCGGAGAGCCAACCTCGATGGGACGTTGACGAGATTCGGAATGCCGTTGCCTCGCGGATGAAGGATGCTTTCACACAGCCTTGCACGACGCGCCATCTGTCGCCACCATCTCCCCAGAGACCTCACATTCCGTTGGGGTCACAGTTCACGAGACTGCAGGCTTTTTCGGAGCGATGCCTGCGAAGCCGTCACCACCCAAACGGCCGAGGCACCAGATGCGCTCATCACGCTGTTCCCTGCAGACATGGCAGATGGGCACGTGCCGCACTTGCGTCTTCGAACTCCTCCTCGGAAAAGTAGGTGCAAGAAGGACCCCTGTGCCCCGCCTCTGTAGTATAGGGGGATGATGTCAGCAACCGCCGAGTTTCACTGGAAATAAATGGCAAATTTGTCTTCCGGTGGAGCAGCGCGCTGCTCCGTCGAGAGGCAGTCTGTTACTTCGTTTGCACTTTGATTTTCCCTGCAGAAGGAAAGTTCCACCACTGGTCCACACCTGGATTTCCTGGATCCCTTCCTCCTCCCGGATTCAGATCAAGGGGCGTTCTGCTCTCGAAAGAGCTCGTCTGTTTGGAGGAACATGGCAGGAACCTGAGAGGCCAGCAACCTTCAAAGAAGAGCCGAAGTTGCGATGTCGACCAGAAGAAAGAATCTGGGGCCTTGAGCAAAGGGATGGTCCAGTGCCACTTCCATCTTTCCTTATCCCGACGCAGATACCCGCATTTCTGGCTTCTTCTATTCACGCCTACCGTTTTCAGCAGCAGCCTCGAAATGGGGAAACTCCCGGGAGTTCTCGAAGTCCAGCGTTCCCACAGACCTTCCCCTCTCTGCTACACAGGAGGCCTCCAGATTTCTCGTGCTGGGCCATCTGGCGGCTGCGCCTCTGGGACACGTGGCTTGCAGCTTCCCGTTTGCCCGGAATCTCCAGTGCAGAGGAGCGCCTAAAGATCAGGACATCCTTCCTCTCTTTTGCGGATGAGAGAGCTGGATGGGGCTTGCAGGAATTCATCCGGAAGTCGGACGGGAAGGGAGGGACTCAGTAAGCCGACCTCACCCGAGGTCCTGCAGTCAGAGGCCGAGCACCCAGTAACTCTGGAAATCAAACAGATCCAGTCAGCAGAGACGCCCTCCAGGACAGCAGGAAGAAGACGCCCGAAAGGAAGATCTACCGACCAGCCATTGCCAAGAGGCACGTCCATCTGCCTGATTGTTTCCCCGAGGCTTCCGTTGCCTATCGATCCAGCGCAGGGGTCAACGACGCTCTTCCTCCTCCTTTCCCTGATTCTCCTCCTCATGCCGGGAGGGGGTACACCTGCAAGGGGAGGGAAATGATGAGACTTTGGACTGCGGGAAGTGGGGAGGGAGGAGGGGGCTGCAGGAATGAAGTAGGAAACAGGAGTAGGGAAGAAGGGGAGGCAACCTTCAGAGAACGGCGCCCAGGGGAGGAAACCTCCACCCCATTGCACGCTGCCCTTTGCAAGGGAATCGCGCGCGCTTTCCCACGATAGGTCCACTTGGCGGCAGTAAGAACCGCTATCGGAAGCGGCGTGCTTCCCAAACAAGGAAGGGGGGGGGGAGTGAGAGCAAGAAGTCTTCTTTTCCTGACTTCTTCCATACTCCTCTTCCCGATTTCAGGAAGGAGGGAAGTTGAAGGAGGGAAAGAATGGGAAGAGCGGGGAGGAAGGAGAAAGAAACTGTTGGGATTGTGGAGGCCTACCAGCGCGCTCCAGAAAGATCTCCAGAGAAGCCGTTGGGAAGAAACTCCCGAAGGCCCAAGATGAGAGAGGAAGAGGGAGTCTAGGAGCTAGGGAGATCCCGGAATCGTTCTCTCGTAACCCCATCTTCTCCTCAGGGGTCGCTCAAGCGAGGGAGCGGGCAAAGAGAGTCCTCCCTTCCCGGAACGGAGCGATACCATCTTGTCCGGAATTTCCCAAGGAGAACCCCCCGTGCGGCCGCAGGCAGCTCGGGGCGACCGGGATCGCCCTAGGGTGAAAGGCCTGCACCCGTGATCCTCTGCTTCCCGTCCGCTCCGGGACGCACTCGCTCCTGGAGCTCCGCCGCCTCGATGCCGGAGCAGCGGAGTCCGGGAGGAAACGGACGCTGCCGCGCGATCTCTCTGGAAAAGGGAGGGAGGAGCAATCGCGTGAAGGCCGAAGGGAGGGGTTTGCAGGACGAGCGTAAGGGAGCGAGGGAAGGCGTCCCTCGTCCCGTCTGAAGTGCGTCCCGAGACCTCGACTCCCGGAAGGATTCATTCTCGGAGGATCGCGTGAGCTGGCAATCGTGCACGCCGTCAGAAGCAGTGAGGGACTTTTCGGCAATAGCCATGCCTGGAGAACGTCCTGCTTTCCCAGACGGGACTGCAGACCAAGGGATCCCTCCGAGCAATTTCTTCCCCCCCTCCTCCATTCTCTTCCTTCGTGCGAACTCGAACCTTCGACGGAAAGCGCAAGCAGACAAGGAATAGCGAGGAGCCCTTCCTTCCTCTTTTCTGCTGCTGCCTTCTGGGATGGCCCGCGCCAGGAATGCTGCGGTTGCCTTCGCCGCCTGTTTCATCAAAGGCTGCACAAGCAGAAGGCGACGGATGTGTTCAGCACGTGATCCACCCATTCGTCTTCTTAGGCGGCAAAATGAAGATCCTCCTCCAGTCTCCCTCGCCGGCGTAACAAGGGAAGAGGGAACCTCCCCTCCTCGGAAGGAGCATCTTTTAATAATCCTGCACGCCATCTAGGTAGCATTCAGGATTTTCCGTCTGGTCCTTTCCCATCCACACTCACGTTCGTGTTCCCTCCTCCGGGATGGATGTCCGAGTGCTACGCAAGAGCATGCCCTCCTCTTTTGATCTTCATCGCTTCTCATCAATCACGCTGTCCGAAATCATAGGTTCCCTCGCGACACGCCACCCTGAGGGCTTTCCTCGACCCGAGTCGTTTGCAACCTCCGGCCTGCAGACGGAAGGATCAGCTGCATCCGTTGCATCTCGGTTGGAGGACCTGCGTCAGCTTGAACTTTTCAGCAGTTCCATGGCTCCGGAGGTTCTTGAGTGCTTCTTGAGTCGTGCGGGTCTGCTGGTGGGCTCGCCTTCGAGAGTGATTCTTGCTCGGATTCTGCCCGTCATTAACCGGGACAGCAAGCAAGAATCTTGGCGCACAGACACAGAGCAAACACGCCCGGTCCATAGCGCATGGGGAAAATACTAGCCGTGAAAAGGCCACCATCTCATCGAAGCTCCCGGATTTACGGATAGACCGGGAACTTCCACCGATCTTTTCGCTTCCCTTCCCGCGATGGAGACGGAGGCGAGGAGCCACAAGAGTCCTCCTTCCCGTGCGCTGCCGGCGGAGAGAAGCGCGGAAATCACTCTCGATTCGGGTCGAGGAAAGCCCTCAGGGTGGCGTGTCGCGAGGGAACCTATGATTTCGGACAGCGTGATTGAGGAGAAGCGATGAAGATCAAAAGAGGAGGGCATGCTCTTGCGTAGCACTCGGACATCCATCCCGGAGGAGGGAACACGAACGTGAGTGTGGATGGGAAAGGACTAGACGGAAAATCCTGAATGCTACCTAGATGGCGTGCAGGATTATTAAAAGATGCTCCGTCCGAGGAGGGGAGGTTCCCTCTTCCCTTGTTACGCCGGCGAGGGAGACTGGATGCGCATCGACGTGGTGGCGCGCCAGACATGATCTCCGGCTCAGCCAAGCCGTTGGTCGACAGGAACGATCTTTGCTCTGTGAGCCTCTAAGAAAGGGGGATGAGAAGTCCCGGTTCCCATCTCGGAGCGACAATCCTCGAGGTTTCCCCGTCCGTTTCTTGCATCCTTTTTTGATTTCCTGCTTCAACTCAAGCGCGGATGCCGCCACAGTAGGCGGGGAAGAACGCGGGGGACAACTTCGCGAAAAGCGGGAAGAGTTGCCCTTCTGGAACGCCTCCGCCGGCGTTCCCGCTCTTGCTGCGCAAGATTTTGGCATGGCTCGAAGCCGGGTGGCAGTTTTATCTTTCAGCGGCGCGCCGGTCGAAAACCATTGCGAGAATCCGCCGTGCATTATCTTCTACCGAGGACAAAAAGAAAGACAGAACCCTCTCTTCCAATCGAGCCTCCCATCTTCTCAGGGTTGGTTTTCCTTGTTCTCCTGATGAGGTGCGCTCTGGCATCGGGCAAACTTTGATGTTCGCACAGATGCAGCAAGAAATATGCGCCGCTTCTGTTCCGTTCCTGGAAACTGAAATATTTAGCGCTGGGTACTCAATTCCGTTCTTGGCACCCTCCCTGCATCTCTGCAGCGTGCTGTGGTAACAATGAATATTTAAAAAACCGGGAGAATGCATGGCATAAGGACTTCCTCTTGGAGGGCATTATTTATTGCAAGAGGTTCCTCCGAATCCAGAATCCCGGTTGCGCAGTGTTACCGTGTAGCGAACTTCCCCTTGCAGACGACGACATTCCGCCGGAGCAATCCATTCTTTCGTCGGCGCTTGTCAACATGCGTCGAATTGTTTTGCAATGGCTGCTCACGTTTTATTTATATTCCTAGCAATTAACCCGTCTCGCATTCGCGGAGTCGCACACACCGGCCTGCTGGGAGGACCGGCTCTCGTCTCCATGGAAGCCGCCCCAAGATCCCGCTGCTGTCGCCCCCCATAATTCACGCGGTGAGCCGCGTGGATCACGTGGATCACTGTGCTTGTGCGAGGATGATCAACCAGACGCTCCCGCCGATCCCTCGTGGCGCAGAGGATTCCTCGAAAAATTCCCCGATCGCGCGCCAGGCACGATCGGGGAATTTTTCGAGGAATCCGCCTCCCGAGGGGCGGACCAACGCCGGGAAACCACAGGAACGGCTGGGCAGTGGGTGCCGTCTCCGGAGTGCGGTTTCCCGGCCACCTCTGTTGCCTCCTCGCCACCGGAGCCGCGGGAATTCCCCCAGAACGTCCCACTGCATGCAGAGGGCCTCGCATGCACCTTGCGAGCATCCCAGCCACGCTGTGCGGAACGCAGTAAGGCCTGAGGGGGGATGCAGGCACATCTCTTGGCATTCACGGTCAGAGTGTGATTCATGCACCATCTTGGATCGACACAAGGTGACCACTTGTGGCGGAGTCTGACATTAACGAGCTCGTGCTCAGATTCGCTCTAATTCTTCGCCACAGCTTCTTTTCACCTTGGATTTTCAAAAAGTGCACTGCGGAGATCTCTGCATCCAAAGTTCTGCATCGGTAGTTCCATCGCCTCGTGGCTGACTACCATCATTGGTCGCAGCCTGGACTCTATCCCGGGATCTACCAGTCAGGGATCACTGACTCCTCAACGGACGGACGGGCGAGCCGGCGGAGAAGCGCCGAGGCGGGCGCAGTCTGTGACCTTTCGGGGACCTCGTCGCTCAGGAGGATGGCCAGCCTCGAATCCTCGCTTCCGACGTCGGAGCGTTGGTCGTCGTGCTAGGAAGCAGATCTCAACGGTTACTTAGAAACCGCTGAGAAGTCAGCGTTGCGTCGTAGCAGATAGGCTTCTATGGTGACAAGGATTAGTCCGTTCAATCCCTTCTTGATCCGGGCTACCGTTCCGGCGTGCCCTTTATGTGACGAGATCCGAGTTGCTACTCCGGTGGTTAAGGATATACTTGAGGGACTCTCTAGGAAGCAAGCGACCGGGTCGGCGCTCAAGTGACGGGTGATCGGAAAAGCTCATCCATCACTTTCGGCGGATGGCGGCGAACTCTGCCGTTCTTCCGTGCCCTGTTCCCGGATACGACTTATCGTCTTCAACGTCCTCTTTACTCGTCATTCCATGATAGCGGTAGACGATGAGTCACCGCATTCCCGTGTGGCAACGCAAAAGTGTCGGCAGAGACGAAAATCGTAGCCGGGGAAACCAGGTCACGAACCGCTTCCTGTCGGGGACGTGCGAGCTGCGTTTTCAGACGTCATAGTGAGCGTCTTCAAAGACCCCTTTGGGCTTGAAGATCCCTGTCGATGTATTCCTTCCATCCGCAGCAGCTCATCAAGGAGTAGGAGCTCCACACCTGAGCGTTTGAATTTCTCTATCCTTCCCAGGAATTCTTCCGCGCCAGCGCGCCGAGAAAAACCTCGCTGGAAAGCCGCTCTAGGGATTCGTCTGGGGATATTGGGATTCCGCTAACGCGCGTTTTGTCTGTATCAGCGTAAGCAGTCGCGCTCCCGTGTCTCCGTCTGCGCTCTTCCACTAATGACAGCATCCGCCCGCGGAGCTTTGGGAAGAGGGAAAGGGTGGCAAGCAGTCGATAATTCCGGAATGGCTCGTTCATCGAGGCGGCAACTCAGGGTCGCCTTAGGTTTTCCGGCAGACCTTGTGGTCATCTTGGCAGCCACGCAAAGACGCCGACGGCCTCGTTCGTCTGGTCCGAACGCTGTGGTGCATCCGAACGCGCACCAGGGTGCGCTGGGGCGTTTATTTCATAGAAAAAAATAAATATTTACAATCCCTTCGGTTGGACCTTTGGTCCAACCACGTTCTTTTCAGAGCAAACCTGCCGCGTTATCGGTGCGCAGACCGGCGAGGTTTTCTACGGCAGCAGAGGGAAGGGGGCAAACAAAAAGAACAAAAAGAAACAAAATGAAAATAAATAAACAAATTTGGTAAAAAGATTACGTTCTGTTGGAGGCGGTCCTCGGCATCCCCTGCAGGATGCCGCAAGCTCTTGCTGAATGGCGTTTCCCAAGTGGGGTCATCTTGTAGCCACCCTCATGGAGCGGACGGCGAAGTGGACATGTCAAGTGACAAGGATACCCCTGTCGCTCGGTCCTCCTCTTGCGTCGCTTCAGGACGCCACAATCCTGCGCAGGCAGCAGAGAGCTGCTAGCAAGGCTGTCTGCCGAAGGGCGTCGCATAGGGGAGGGAGTCGTAAAGCGTCCCTGGAGTTGCTGTCGGGAGTTCCTGGGGTTCCTGCAGCAAAGCGTTCCCAAAAGGGCCAAGGAGCAACACAATCCACAAGCAGATGCAGGAGGGATTCGCCATCCCCACACCTGGCACAGTTCGGATCCACCAGCACCCGTGTCCAGTGATGCCGGCGGGGCGGGCGTTGCACGGGAGGCCCCTGTTCAGGAGCAGCAGCGCCGACTCCTGCCACTTTAATGGGAGGGTGCTTGTGTCCATGAGCATTGGGATCCACTGAAGATCTTCCTCGGGAACATCCAGCAGCTCTCCCCAGCGCAGAATTCCTCGGGGCGGGGCACTCCGGGCCACAACGTCTGTAAGCTTTCCCGTCGTCCACTCACCTAGCCCTTTTCTCCTGGCGGAGGTTTCCACACGAAACTCCCATCTAGCCTCCAGGCTGCTGCCCATATGTTCCCTCAGGGAGGGCAGGATTCACAGGGTCCGAGGAACGATCGGCAGACACCATTCTTTTCCTGCGTCAGACGGAGGAGCGGCGTCGCATCTCTTATCCGAAGAGCAGAGGTCAGACGAAGGAACTCGGAAAGAAAGGATGGCTCGCGAGTGTGCCCTTTCTCTCCCCAATATCCCTGCAGTTCCTACGGATGATTCATCTGCATCCTTCGAGGAATTCTCATAGAAAGCTGCAAGAGCGAAGTCTCTGTATTTCTCTCGATTATTAATTAATCTGTTTCCTGGACTTCGCGTACGATCAAGGCGAGGGATCCATTTTGATTTCATAAGCATCTCGTTCATCTTTTATTCACCCTTCTGGGATCGTAAGCCGGGAGAAGACGCGCCCCCGTCGATTCAGCTCTTCCAGCGGTTCCGAAAGTTCTCGGATGGTCTGGGCTGTTTCCGAAGGCTTCGGCTGCTACTCTCATCTCAGACGTTTCCTAGGAACGCCTGACCTGGAAGCTTCGCGAAAGAGGTTCCTTCGGACAAAGCTGAGCTGCGGAGGTCCTCAGCCGCAGGAGACCTTGTTTCTTCTCGAGAGGGAAAAAAAAAAAAAAAGAATGCAGGAAGTTTACCAAAGTCCAAGAAGACGGTGACCCGCCTGGTGAGAGCAGAGCAGCTGCGATCTTCTATTGGCTCCACGGCAGTTTGAGCGAGATGATGCTGAGGCCGACGGCCTTTGCACAGCAGGCAGCCCACACCTAGCCGTAGCAGCAGCAGAGAGAAAATGCCCCGGAAACAACATCGCGAACACGTGCATCGATGCATATGCACGGGCGCGCGCGCGCGATGTAAACAAGGCATTCGCACGCGAACTCATCATGTGATGCGGAAACAGAATTGCATTCGCAATTGTATTTTGGACCAGAAGAGAAAATGCGACTTTTCTCAACGGGCGCCTCAGAAAGCTGCAATTAATGATGCAGTAAGTGTACACGGAAGTGGAAGTTTGTAAGAATTGGTAAGAGCCAAAGGAGGATGAAAACAAGCAGTCCGCAGTCGGGTCACGTGTTACATAGTACATCGATCGGCAATCGACTGCCACATGGAACGTTTATTTCAGCATGAATGTAAACAGAGGTCGCTGTTTCGCCACAGCTTCCTATTAAGAGCTGGTCCTCCTTAGTCCCAACGTCGGATGTTCTGCCGGGGTCCGTGAAGAATTCTGAGAAAAATCCTGGTTGCGCCCAATGGGCTGCGTGCAACCGCGCTGCGTTGTTTACAATTCCTGTTTGATGGGGAGTGCAAGCAAAAAGTGGAAGGGGGGGGGGGAGGGATTTTCTACCATCTTCACAAACACTGCGTCCTCTTCATCTCGCCTTCCTGACGGGGCTTAGGTTCCCGGGAGCTGTTTCATACGGGCAGTGGCCCGACACCGATGCTTCCGACCTACGTGTCAGGAGTGTGGGCTGCTCGGCACTTCATTTTCTTCGATGATCTGTTCCTCCCGTATTCGAGGCATTTCAGTCCTTCCCTCACTTCTTCGTTCTCCTTATCACCACGACCCGGGGAGTCGCTGACGGTGGTCTTCTTCGGCGCAGAGATTCTTCTGGAGGCGAAGCGGAGAGCCGGCCCCCATGGCTACCTCCTTCAGCTGTGCTGGTGCTTTCGAAGCCACCACTGAGCACATGCGGAGCCATCGAGCATCCCTCGGGATCGTGTGCTGTTGCTGTGCTTTGGAGAACAGATCTTAGTCGAGACCTGGAGTCCATCCCGGGATAGCCTGGTCAGGGACCTGGACTGACTCCTCAACGGTTCCTAGGTAACCATTGCGGAATCAGTCCGCCGTCGTAGCAGGTAGACTTCCACGGAGACAAAGGTCAGTCCTTCTAATCCTTTCTTGGCTCGGGTTACCGTTTTAGCGTGCCTTTTTGTGGTGAGACCCGAGTTGCTGCTCCGGTAGCTGAGGGACTCTCCAGGTAGCAACCGAACAGATCGGCGCGGCAGAGAATATCCAGAGAGCGCCCCAACCGGCAGGAGGGTTTCCTTCCAGTGATCGCAGCGCCCCTCTAATCTCTGAAAGACATACCCCTGTTAGCGATACAGGAATCGAAGATGCGTCGATGTAACCGAAGAGCAAAGGAGGCGGAACGACAACGCAAATGAAAGAGGAGCTCTGAGCACGCCACGCATCCACTGCTCAGTCTGCAGTCCACTTCGCCCCTAGTGCACTGGATGGTCCTCCAGAATGACCCCTTATTCACAAATCTCAAGTTCTTTCCGTTCAACAGCGGATCTCCTGATCAGGGATGCCGTTTCCCTGAGTGTTTGTTGATGATGGAGACGGTGCTGCCTTGGCTCGGAACTAGACTGGAGGTGATTTCCTTCCCATGTATCGATCGAAAAGTTCAGATAAGGCTCGTTCTGTTCAGGTTCTTAGGGTGCCCATGTCCATCCGGACGCTTGCCTGCCCACAGCCCTGGTGCTCTTGACGTCTTCTAAAGGACCTGCTGAGTTCTGCTTCCATTACCAGAGCACGAATTCCCCAAAATTTTCGTCTGCAGAAGATTCCTGGAACTTCATTCCTGGGACCTCTGGCGTCCGTACCCAAGGACAGTTGCTTTAGAGAGAGAGCAAAGAGAGGTCCTGGAAGCAGGACTTGCAGAGAAAGGAGATGAGAAGGCCCAGAGGAGCTATCTCGGAGTTCCTGTTGTGGTTCTTGGAGGGAGATGCGATTCGGAGCTCTTAAAATCGTTGTTTAGCACCGCAATATTCTTTCCTGCTTCCAAGAATCCGGAAAAGCATATAACGTGGTTCCTGCAGCCATGGCAATGCGTCCCTCGGTGGGGATGAAGATTCCTCATTCTTTTCCATTCATCCCGGACTTTCAGAATGGGAAGGCTTCCCTTTCCGGACTCCACCTCCTCCGGGAGAGACGATCGATCAAAAATGCGTTCTCGCCCTGAGGACATCACGACCCTATGAGGAGTCTCTTAGATCAAAGTGGACGCAAGGAGGTCTCCTCCTTTCACTTCATCTCCACATCCATACTTTTTTCTCTCCCTCTTCGATGATAAGTGCCTTGGATATTGGGACGCGTTTCTTCGCCTCCCGAACACCGAGTAGGCAGACCGTCACGCGTGTGTCCCCATTTGGGAAGACGGGAAGAAGGGCAGGGCGGAAAGACTGTCTCGTTCTCCTCCTCCTCTATCCCATGGTGCGCACTCGCCTCCCTGCTCCCGTCTCCTGCGAGCTCGACGCGCGCGTGGTGGCTCCATGAAACGGACTGGGGACTGAGCCAGGTCCTGCTTCCCCCACCCACCCAATCGAGAGAGAACTCCTCCATTGGGCCGAAAATGGGCTCATCGGCGCTGTATCAGGAGGCAGCTGAAAGTGTCTAGTGTGCTACAAAATAATCGGTCAGCCGCTGCTTCTGGCACGGCCTTTTTCTCCCGAGTGGTCCGCCGGCTGCAGAAACCGATCCATGATCTATTTTGGGAGTAAGAGGAGTTCTCGAGTGCCATCCCGTTTTCATCCTTCGACCCCTCTGCCCACCTGGACTCTTCCACATTTCTCTCTTCGCGAGCCGTGTTCCCGCGGAGATCGTGATTTGTGGGGACATCGGTCATCCACTCCCGGGATCCACTTCGGTCGATCATCAGAAGCCTGCATTTCGCAGGGCATGCTCTGGAAGACCCGGAAGAGATCAAACGCCTTTCTCTGTCCCTCACACAACTGACTGCCCATTCGGGTTTGTAATAAATCTGCTGGTCAGTCCTCCAGAGGCCATCGAGTCAAAGGGAAATCTGCTGCAGAAAGGATAGACTGAAAATAAGTCCCTTCATAAGTAGGGCTGAGGCGGATCGGATGAATGAGAAAATGAGGATGCACAGGGAATGAAAGAGGGAGGAGCGTGTGGTTCTTCGGGAAATTCTCGTCCTAGCATGGTGTGTTATGAGAACCATGGTTAATAGTTCTAAGTATCGATGAGATCCTCTGGTGGCACCGAAGAAGGGAGAAGACTAGCTGCTTTATCATTAAACCTGCTGATCGAAAAGATGTGTGAATGGGCAGGGTCAGAGGACCTGTTTTGGTAAGGATTCTTCTGGACAGGCGATCTTCAAGGAAAACTCGAAAGGAAAGGGGGGAAGAAAACTCTAGATCCAAAAGAGGCAATCAGCTTGCGAAGGCGTCGCATTCAGAGCTCCTGGTGTGCTTTTGAAGCGTTCATCAATCCCATCAGGGCGATGAAGGCAACCACGAATAGGGCTGTATCGGAGAAGTTGGTCCTAGTGCATGGGTGCTCTCCTTTGCTCTCGTAATTATTCTTTGTCACACTCGTTCCATTAGCGCTGCTTCCGCAGACCCTTCGGGAACACTGCTGAGGGAATGGAGTGCCCGGTTTGTTCCCAGAGTCCCAGGAATGCTCGGTTTGTTCAGGGAACGTGCTTTGCTATGCTAAAAAAGCAAAAATAACCCACGGTCCCCGGCGGCTGACCTACCAACAGCTGTTAGCTTCCTTGTATGTGGAGGACTCTCAGCCTGTGTACGAACATCTCTAAGATGTAAAACCACCTTTCTGATGATGTTGAGTCCCTTTTCGTTTGCCTTCTTCTGGAGAAGAGGAACTTTGAAGGGTGGCTGGCTGGTGTCTCCCACCTGCTGGCAGCAGGAATCCGACACTGTTGGGTAGGGAGGGAAAACCACTCCTCTGCTTCGGTCCTCTGCCATTCCCCACAACTCCTGAAAGGTGCCGAGCCGTTGTTTGCTTGAGGCTTTCTGCTATTTCTTCTCTTTTGCGTGCAGCATCAGGTGGCACTTCCTTGCGGTCGGTTCGCACGGTGGAGGGAGCGAATCTCCGCATCTAACAACCCCATAGACGATTCGGCTGCATACGCCACTGCAAGCGAGCCCTACGCCTTTTATACTAATCTGGTTCCGATCTGTCAGAAGGCCTCAGCTGTCCCGACACGGGTGATCGACATGGGGCATTGCCACCGTCGGACCTTCGATGCCAGAGATACAGTCTGTGTCCCTGAAAGATGGTCAGATTCTGAAGGCTGGAGCTTGCGGAAAGTTCTTCCTGAAGGGTGAAGAAGGAAAGAAAGGTTGACTGAAGAAGACAACGGGGAGATTTCGTGTGAGGACGTCCTTTTGCTCGGTTAATGGACAATTGGTGTTACCTCCCTTGCTGGCACTGGTTGTAAAGCGCCATCCAGGCTGGCACAGAGAACTGCCGAAAGTGGGGTTAGCTTACAGATTCATGCACCACCAGGAAGAAGAGCACCATTGAAGCTGTGGATCACGGAGGAAAGCAAAATTTTATCACTTTGAAATAGCAACAAAGATGAAGGACTTATGAGAGGAAAGGAATAAAAAAAAGATGGCTGACGAAATGTATAAGAGTGCTGCAAGCTACTAGGATGTTTAGTATACTATTTCTATGCACCTCGCTGTACCACTTATCTTTCTGTGAGACTCACTGACTCACCTCGCTGTACCACTGGACGTAGATCAGTGAAAGGATGGGATGAATGACGAAGAAGATAAGGCGCGCGCGCGCAAAAAAAAAAAAAAAAAAAAGCTGCGAGGAAAACAGAGAAGGCAGAAAAGAGACAAATCTCGGCATGCATGCATGGCGAGAGTTGCCGGAGTCTTCAGTAGGATATCTAGTATTCATCCAAAAGATGCGGTTGTAATTCATCGACGAATGATATTCCTACTTATAATCAGACAGAAACATGTAGTTATGGAGAGCATCAAATAGATAAAAGCTTTGCTTCCATTAAAGAGCATCGAAGCTGAACAGGAAATCTCCAGCATGAGACTACTGAATGAAAGTTTACCATTTATGTTCATATACATGTTTACATATGTTCAATAGGAACATGTAAATGCCTCTGACTCCGTACTAAGAGTGGAATCGAAAACGGCTCTGTTTTGTTTCGCAATGGTCCAGAGCAAAACTGGCTAACCCTTTTAAAAAATCGCTATTGCCCTTTTGATTCGCATCCGTTGTCATTTTATCCCAGCGTGGAAGATCTCCAGACACCACTTGCTGCCAGGTACCACCAAAGTCGCCATCGTTACGGAGCTCTGAGTGGGACGTTGCTACAGGTTGCTCGTGCGCCGACATTTCTCATCGCCAAACTGGCAACTGCACAGTCAGAGTGGCAGAAGGGTTCCTTCTTTGAGAAAGAAGAGGAAGCAATGAAAAAAGCACATCAATTAGCTCCAAACAATGACGCACTCGAACACGTGCTTGCTGCTGCAGCAGATTCCTAGATACGGAAATAGGGGCTGCTTCTGATCTTTAAGAAATGTTTGCTTTCATGAGTTCCCCAGCGGAAAAACTTCCTTTCTTCCTCTTCTTCTGTTCTTTCCCCTTTCCAAGTTCCTTTGTCTATCTTTGGCAACTCTGCGCCCAAGTCGGCTTTCACGCAATGAAGGCCTTCGTTCCCTTGGGAGTCGCAGAGCGAAACTGCAGGCTTTTCTCGGAAGTGGTCAGCGAAGGCTTCGAAAAGAGGAGAAGACGCAGCAAAAACCAACGCTCAGGAAGTGAGGCGCTCACACAACTGCTGCTACCTCGGAAAGAGGAACCCCATCTTTGTCAATTGTTCCACCGGCTTCCTGGAACTTCCTTGAGGTCGGATTGCACGCGTGGTGAAATTACAAGAACACGCTGCGCCTTCATTTGGTGAAGACAGAGATCCAATCACGGCCTTTCAGGATACACATCGATGGCAGTTTAGAAGCCCCCACAGGCAAGCCCACCACGATAACAGAGTGCCCCTTCATCAAGCCTGAAATCTCCCGTAGCAACCATCATGGGACTGCTTCATTATGTGATGGAGAATTCAGCAGTTCCGGCAAAGCCCAGCACGAATCCAGAAGAGCTCTCGGGCTCTGTTTGGTCTGTGGATTGGAGCGAAAGAGCTATGGAAGTAAGATGCGGGAATGCTTTCTGGGTCGATGAAGAAGAAAGGAGTTGGGATAAATTGGCTGGGAAGCGATGTGATCTGGGTACTCTGCTGAGCGATTCTGGCTTCTGAGAAAGCATGTCTGGTAGCCCTTTCGGGCACGTTCGGGTCAAGAACCGAGAGGAACCGCGAAACCATGTGCACAGTCGACTAGCAGCCACAGAGTCCCGCGTGACGTCAAAGAAGGGAACAAACTCTTCCCCACCCTCTTCAGGGCGAACGATGCCGTTGGGAGTTCTGGACGTGCTGCGGAGGGCCCGCAGGATGTCAGGTGGGGCTGTGGATTTCGATCTTCAGTGCACGCATGCGCACGCGCACAGGGAACGGGGGGAGAGCGAAAATGGGGTTTCCCGACTTGTGTGGATATCGAAAAACTGTAAAGCACCCTCTCCGAGCAGCACATCTCCTTCGGAGTGGTCTGACCTCGTTCCCTCGCCCGCGAATGCGAAAACAAATATTCCCAGCGCCGCTGGCCATTCCGCCACCAAAATTTTCCATTCGCGTGCTCCTTTGCGAAAGAATGTGAAATTATTGCCAATATTCCACGGCGTCTCGTAAGGAAATGGCGGCGCACGTGCCTTCCTCCAGCCAGCGCAAACATCATCAATAAATGTCGGCGCTGAGATTCCTTGGGATTGATTGACTCGCGTTCGTGAGCCTTGCTCTTCGAACTACGACCCCGGCTCTTCCTCCTGCTCGTGCATTCGGCATCATTTTTTGGACGCGGGAGTCACACGATTGGGTCGCGGAATGGAGGTACTTCTTCGTGCCACCCAGCGCCCACACGGAACGTCGAAAAGCACAAAGTGCCTTTTCCGTGCAGTCACTGCAGAACTCGGATCTGCTAAAAAGGGTTCGCGGCTGCTCCAAAGTCGCTTCGTTTCTTGCGATGGCTCCACGCTCTGAAACGGAGCATTCCCTGATGCTAATGGAGCACGAAATGACGAGTAACTGAGAATAATCAGTGGAGCTATTTAAGCAATTATCCGCTTGCTTATTTGCTCGGCACTCTGTCAGAGCCGCCTCACCGCCCGCTTTCGTTTCGCTGCAAAGGGACGCAATCTCAAAGACGGCTGCTGCAGAGATCGCAGGATGGCGTATTGGACGACTGCTATAGTTCAGTGCCATCTATCAGTCAAAAAGCGAACTCCACCGGCATCTCTGTTGAACGAAAATTGGAATAGCTGCTGGGGCCTGCTGAGGAACGAGTTTGGGCAGCGTAAGAGGGCTGGGTACATTTGACAGAAGTCTACTACGTAGCTCTCCACCCTGATCAAAGAATCACTCAAAGATATTAGCACCTCAAAGGGAGCGCTCGAAGAACGGCAGGTGAGGTCGCGCAGCTTTCGTCTTCCTTCTTGGGAAATTCTTCTGCCTCCATACAAACACCATGCCTATCATTTTAGATTTACCAAGGGAGAAGGCATTTCGCATCTGATGCCTTCAGCTGCCGCGCAAGCGGTTGGGAGGCCGAACCGATAAGGTCGCGGTCAGGAGAGTCTCTCTGCACATCCCGAAATGTCTGCAGCAGCTGTCCAGCTTCAAAGACCATGAAGATCTTCCGCCGATACAAGGAGCATCGGTCCCGCTTTGGAACCAAGAAGGAGGGCAGGTGGAGCTTCTCTGGAGATGTGCAAGGATTCATTTGCTTTGACCAGGTTGACAGTGGTGATCCCGACCTCAGGCACACACTTCTACGATTGTTTGCCCAGAAGGTCCTTAGGAGCTTTCCATCAGGTACTTCATACTTTCCATCTGGTTCTGAAGCGCAGTTCTTGCAGAATTTATCTGCGCTTCTGCTTCCTTCATTCTCAGGAGCATATTGCCCTCCCCCTCCCCCTTTCCCTGGTGAAGACTCGGAAATTCTGAAACAACGAGAATTTCCAGAAAATTTTCCCCACCTCAAACCATCGCGGACATCCCAAGATAAACTTGGGAAATCGTATTTAAACAGGTTGCCCATCCTCTGATGTTTCCGAGATGCTTCTATGCTGTTGCTGTCGACTGTCCTACCTGTGGCCGTATGCCGACGCTTGTGATTGCCAGAGATTTATTCCTTGAAAATCTAACAGGATGAGGGGTTCCGAGGACCAAGAAACGGTACTGTGCACTTGCTCCGATGGAGCTCATATCGCCTCTTTCTTCAGTGTTTTCATATCCTGGAGGTCTCAACAGCCTCTTCTTGGTAAATTCTGCAAGAATTGCGCTTCATATGAAGTACCTGATGGAAAGCTCTTAAGGACCTTCTAAGCAAACAATCGTAGAAGTGTGTGCCTTCATCCTGAGGTCGGGATCACCATTATCAACCTGGTCAAAGCAAATGAATCCTTGCACATCTCCAGAGAAGCTCCATCTGCCCTCCTTCTTGGTTCCAAAGCGGGACCGATGCTCCTTGTATCGGCGGAAGATCTTCATGGTCTTTGAAGCTGGACAGCTGCTGCAGACATTTCGGGATGTGCAGAGAGACTCTCCTGACCGCGCCCTTATCGGTTCGACCTCCCAACCGCTTGCGCGGCAGCTGAAGGCATCATCAGCGCCTCAAAGGGAGCGCTCGAAGCACGACAGGGAGGCAGCGCAGCTATCGTCTTCCTGCCCGCTCAGCTTCCCTCCTCGCCGCAGCTATTGAGCATCAGCAGGACCCAATTAGCACGTGTTCTCGATACGAGATCTCCTCCCTGGTCGCCGGACCGCTCTGCAGTCTCGTGCCCTACGTATCAAGGACGCAGCAGGAACCAGAAAGCAATGAAGCCAAGCAGACTCCTTGTACCTCATCTTCGCGCCCCCGCAAGCAAATGGAGTCCCCAGGAGATCTGTGACTCGACGTGACTTCCTCAGGAGCGTTCAGCAAAACCATGTAGCACTCAACAGGATGAAGATGGGGAGCCCTTTGCTTGTTTCCAGCGAGGAACCCGGAAGGAGGCGAAACCAGGAACTTCGGGATGGAAATTCCGAGTTTACATGGAGTCTCACGATGATGTTGCGCCAGCGTTCGGCAGTCGGCTCCTGCCGATCCTCAGATTTCAAGGATGGCTGCATCGGAGAACCCGAAAACTCCTGCTCCTGAAAGGAAGCAATGTCGTTCGCGATCATTCAGGAGGGAGGGGAGAAGTTTCTCTAAAGTGGACCCGAGATGATCCACGTCGAAAGGATTTTTGCTGCATCTGTTTCTTCCAAACTCGTTAGCCGCTTTCCAAAGAGGGAGGAAGAAATACGCTGAGTTCCAGAAATTAAATCCGATCCTTATTACGAATTTACATGCGGATTCATCCTCTGAAAACGGGATCCATTTATAGAAGTACCGTCATAAATAATATTGCAAGAGCCGTCCGTTCGCTCGAATTCTGCACCGAAACAAGATCGTCTTTTGGCAAGCAATTACAAAGGAGAGACCATGTGTTGCACTAGTTACTCTTCGTCAGATGGAACGTGGCTTCCTCTGGCAGATCACTGCATCACTGTTTTTCCATCTGATGCCTTCTGGACCACCACCCGCAGTCCTTGAGGACGGTTTCAGAGCAGGCGCGCACGAGCCCTTGCGTTCCGAGTGGTGTCTCTTAGGCACGGAAAAGGCATGGGTGCTATGCTTGGGCCTGACACACGCGAACCGGAGGCGCAAATCTCCTTAGTCCCATTAGGAGAGCCCCTCATCTCCTCTTCGTCGTCTCGGTCTCTGCGCAAGGGAAACCCAGTCACGAAACGCTTCGAACAGATGGTGCGCAGATGATACCGCTGCACTCCAATTTTCCTTCCCTGAAATTCTCCGGAACGGCTGCTCTTCTTGAAGCTTCGCTGTTAACCAGCCACCTCCTTTTCGAAGATCGGAGGAGGGAGCTCCGAGCGGGATGCAGAAAGCTGTCGTCACCCAGCGACGATCGAATCCTTCGTCGGATGTTCCGGAACTCTTTCTTGGGAGTGCAAGCTCCGTGAGCAAGCAAACAGGAGCAAAAGGAGCACGCAGAAGAACTCCAGGCTCTTCACAGAGATCCGCATCAGTTCTATGGATCTCGGAAAAGATTATTGTCTGTCACGCCGACAGGGGGGAGTTTCAGGATTCGCGTCCTCCTCCATCCCTCCCTCGCTTCACGGAAAGGAGCGAAATTCGATTCATGGATCGGCGTACTCTGGGGTGCGCCCGAATTCGGAGTCTGGAAGAAGCCGTGCAACCAGTTGTTTGCCATCTCCGCTGCCTGCGCTCCATGAAACCCGCATCCGAAATGGATCACGATGTTTCGAAAGGCCTCGAGTTGAAGCACCCTAAGGGAAGTTCCGATCCTTGCAGAGAAACCATCCTGAAAGGGAAATCCAGGATGCTCTAGAAGAGTGTCACGAGTAGGCACAAGCTGGACTCCAGTTCTCGAGTCTGACAAGGATGAAGACAAACGGCGCTCGCCTGCTGACGGAGCAGGTCAACTTCAGAAGGATCATTCCAGTGTGCTCGCGACTTGGTAGATCGGACATCAGCCGGAGGAAGCAAGATGTTCCTCGAAATCCCAGTCATTCTCAGTGATTCAGATCTCTGTCCGATGCCGATTCCAAGGCGAGCCTTTTTTAGCTTCCCCACACTGCCTCCCGATTACTGGAGAAGAACGGACCTCAGCAAAGGTCCTATCTGGCATCAAAGCTCATGGAAAGAGACTCAGGGGATCCTGGATCAGCAGACAAGTGACATCCTGTGTGGCATCGTCCGGACGTCCTGAACTGTTGAGGGATGGGAATCGCATTATCGTACTAAATGCATGCCATCCATGAGGAAGCATACCAGCAGCGTTCAAGAAGGTCCAAGAAAGAAAAGGAGGAAAGTGCGGAGTTGGTACGTTCTCCCTTCCACTCTAGTGGACTCGAGCTAGGGTTCGCGAGTTCATCGCGGCGATGTAGATGGAAATTTCGAGAACAGCTTGCGAAGCAGGTCTCTCATTGAGTGAACGGAGGGACTGCATAGAATAAACGGGGTGAGATCTTTACCATCTTCATCACCTTCATGTTCTGTAGCTAGTTTTGTCCGTGTGGGCTTGTGGCATCATTTCCAAGAATCTGCCGCCCGCATCCTCACCTGTCGGTATCAGTTATTCCTTGGCGTTCATGGTGTCGTTCACTATCCAACACGTCTGGGTCTATGGACGCTCGGACTTTGACACCTTTTAACGACCGCACACAAACCCAGTTCGTCAGAGGAAGACCGTCAATGCTGCAACTCGAGTGGCGAAGCTCGGCGCAGCGGTGAGAACTCGCGATGCCCAACGATGGGAGTCCAACAAGGTCCTTTTCCCCTTGTTACTTGTGAACTTCTATTTTTCTCCATTTTTTGCACATGGAGGCCGCACACCCTTCGGAAGCAGGCGCGGAAGACTCTTCAGCAGCACCTTCGTGTTCCCGTCGCAACTGCGGTCTCGGAGAGCGTTACTTCCTCGAGACGATCAGCTCGGCCTTGCCAAATGTGATGTACTGTCTTCCGATGATCTTCCGGATCCTGGAAAATGCAAGGGTGGCTTTCAGCAAGTGAATCTCAAAGGTACTTTCGAACTGCAGGTGAGGGGAGATGGAGGAGGTTCACCTCGTCGAGGAACGTCCCTTCTCTGGTGCACTTGTCGCGGACTAGGCAGCAGAATGGATAGAGGAATCGGTGGTTTCCCCATGTAAAGAACACTCATTTAAAGAGACCTGGAAACTTGGCGAGGGAGAATAAACTTCTGTCGTGTCACCATCACAGATGCACTATTTCTCATCAAGAGGTCTTCGAGGGTCTCGTAAAGAAGGGATCCCACTGTCCCAAGTTCCTATTCTCTCCGATCCTTTATACATGCAAACTCGCTGCGGAGGATGCGACATCACTTGGCGAATCCAGCTGCAGCCACAGCTTCCATTTTGAATCCGAGAACTGCATCCTGCTTCTTAGACACGCACAAATTGCGTCACCCGAGAAAGCCAAGGAAGCAATAAATCCCATTATACTTTCCTGAGGCGTGTGCGTCGTTATTGGCAAGAATGATCCTGAGGAACGACCAAATAAGAAAATGCCATCAAGTGAGGAAGGCGGAACGTGTGCATCTCGGGACTCGAAAATCCTCTCTGTTGCGGGGGTGCTGCACATCTCTCAGTACTGCGAAGGTTTGAAGGCTTCTCCATGGCGAGCAGCAGTTCTTGCGAAAGTTCGAAGCCAATTTCCAAGGTTATTTGCTAACTTGCTCAGCTGATCCAGCTTCCAAGGATTCCATTTGAAGCTGAGGACTCGGTAGTCAGCTAAACTTCCGAGGCGTGAGAGAATTACCGTAGATGGATGGCTGATTTCAGGAAAGGAGACAGTGTGCAAGAAGATGGCATAGCGTTCGGGGTGAGGAACGATCCTTTGTTCGGAATTCACCTTTCTGCGGAAGCCACGTCTCCAAGGTTTCCAAGGCAAATCGTCGGAGTAATGACATCGCGTTGGTGAAATCCATTCATGCGCTTAAATACTGCGGACTTGCTAGGAGCCACGATGCAAAAGCAGAGACAGCATGGCGGAGTCTCTCTGAAAATTCTTCAAGTCGAAATGGCCGTGCGGGGCGCAACGGTTTGGGAAAGAGAGACGACCCTGTTCCGAAAAGTCGTCTCGTATGAGAGTGCGCGCACCGAGAGTCTCTTCGGAGGAGCAAGCGGACGCGTTCCCTTCCTGAGGCGCCTGAAAACGGTCTTTCAGGTGACTCCAGACTGCACGTCTCTCGACGCGGGTGCAACTCGCTTTCGGAAAAGAACGGAAGCTTCTCAGAGGTAGGTGAGAGGCGAGGAACCGAACGAGGGACCATGGAAGGTCCTCCTGGTCGTTAAAGAATCGAGAATAATCGCAAGAAGAATCATCAAAACGTTGATGAATTTCGTAAATCCGTGGGTTTGCAGCAACTCCAAGCGAAATGAAGGCCTCCACCCAACCAAAACGTTCGCTCTTCCCAAACACAACCATTCATCCTTTGAAGGCACTAAGCAGCATAAGAGATGAACTGGACAGGAAGAGTGGGAAGAGAGGGATCCAGTAGAGGAGCGATTGTGAAAGATGGAATACTCCTTCTAGAATAGCAGTATGAGGCTTTCTGTCAGTGCATGCATGGAGGAATCGCATCCCGCTTCCCAGACGCGCAGAAATTACGATACTCAAGAAAAATAGGGAAGTAAAAAATTCCATTTGTTCTTTCTTGACGTGTGTGGGTCGTTTTTAGCAGGAATGATCCTGAGAAACAACCAAATAAGAAAATGCCATCAAGTGAGGAGGAAAGAATGGCAAACAGATCCGAGAATCAAGCGAATCTAACTGAATCGAACGAGTGCTTCCAACAAGGAAGCAGGAAACCATAGGCAACGCTTCCGTCTCAAGTTGACTCTTGGTCGATCACAGCATGGCGCTGCACATTCACTGTACTTACATCTGAAAGAATTATGCAGGGAAATACACGCCAACCTAGTACACTGCACCTGATGTGAGAGTACACAGATCTGCTTAAATATGTACAAGCATCCGTGCGCGGGAGGAAGGATCTAGCTTCACTTTCCGATCTTCCCTCTGAAAAAGTTCCTGGGAGCTGCTTTGGGCTGGGAATCACGAGAACCGAGTGGAATGGAGAAACCCCCCACACTGGGGGGATCCCTCCGATTCGTTCAGATGGAGAAGGTGAGTAAGCCACCTCTCCAGATGTTGTTAGAAGAGAGGACCCCCCATTCCAGGGGGGACCCTCCGAGTCGTACTTATGGAGTCGGTATGCTGCCACCTCTCCAGAGAGTGCAAGGAAGCGAGAGCGATCGATCCCTTAGGGGAAGCAGCGCCCCTTCTGAATTTCGGTAGCGTCCCTTCGGGGTTCTCTTCAGAGGAGTAAACAGGAGAGGTTCCCTTGCGGGTTTCCTCCGGAGAAGAAACTCCTACTAGCGGATCCTTTCCGGTTTCCTTCGGAGGAGATGAAATGGAGAGGACCTCCCCCTCTCGGGGGTGTCTCTCCAGAGAGAATGAGGAAGGAGATTCCCTTAGAGGTTTTCCTTCGGAGACAATCAGGGTGGAGGAGTGATCTCTCCCTTTCCAAGGGGGATCCCTCCCCAGGAGTGAGAAGAATGGACTCCGAGCCCTTCCTGGATTCAGCTTACTAACAGATGCTCGCTCCGGAAAAATGGAGGGGACAAAAAAATAAATAACAACAACAACGGCAACAAGCGTTCTTGAAGAATACTGAGACCCTCCTTTTTTCCTCCATGCAGGCAAAGGAAAGGATTATTGGGGAATCCCCGGCGGGATGCAAGCAAGTTCCTTCTTATTTCGGCGTAGGTAGGGCCATCTTGTGGTCTTCCTCAAAAGGGAAAGGAAGATCAGGATGACGTTCTTGTTTCTCAGGCCTCTTCCGACGCATATTCCCGCCGTCCCGATTCTGCGGAGGCGGCACAAAACTGCGATCTCCTCAGCAGCGCTAAAGCCAGCAAGGGATAACCCCAGAGGCGTTTTAATACGCCACTGGGGTTGTCCCTTGATGAATTTAGGGCTGTAGCGAGGCGTTCCCACACATTCCGGAGAGAAACACAGTCGGTAGGTGCGGGAGGGATTTCTCTTTCACTGCAACCGGCACAGTCCTGGATCACATTTCCCTTAGTCCAGAGGTGAGATTCGAGAGAAGGAGGAAACGCCAGTGGTCAGTACTAGTTTGTCTCCTCCTGGAAGGAAGAGACACGCACAACATGAGCAGCTGGCGTCCAATCACCTTGGTGAACTCGGACGTCAGGCTACTTTCGAAAGTGTGGGTCTTGAGCCTAGAGCAGGTCGCGAACTTCGTCGTCTCCGTCCGGAGAAGTCCCCATGCTGTTCCCGGAGGAAGCAATCTGGGAAACAATCTATTCTTTGCACAAACCTGGTTTCGGCTGCAGAACTGGATCTCTGCCGAGTGCCGTAAGGCTAGAAGGACGCAGGAAAGTACCAGGACGACAGATCAGAAATCGAGGGAACCATAGAGGGTATTGGCAAAAGATGCAGAAGACGATGAAAAGGCGTTCACATGAGTGAACCCAGGCATCCCTAGGGGAGCTCCTACAACGCTTATGTCTCATGCAGGCTCTACTCCGTTACCTGCGTTCCCTTTGGTGCGATGCGATCATGAACATCTCTTCCAGAGGTCGGCACATGCATTTTCACCCGGTCACGCAGGAGCGCTCACAGCAAGCAATTTCCATTGCTTGTAATAAAACATTCATGTAACGTCTAGCTTCCGTAGCAGGCTTGAAATCCCTTCACATCCATACAGACTGAAGGCTGTGCTGCTCCCAAGCAGCTTGCCATAAGAGGAACGCACAGGGGAAAAAAGGAGGCTTGGGATAAATAGAAACAAAAAAAAAAAGTCAAAAATGTCATTAAAAAAAGCCTCCAAAAGATGAGGAGGGGAGGAGGGAAGCAAAGGAAGAGATCACCGAGACCACCCTGGCTTCCTCTCATCCTCTGCAGCATAGCGGCAAGTTTCTCCCTATGCCGATTGAGATCCAGCCATCTCGTGGTGGCCCTCAAAGAGGAAGTCAACATCGGCCATCTCGTGATGCCAGCATTGACGGCCGTGTGGCTGTGGTCTCCGCGCGTGGCACCAAGAGTTGCAGGTTCAAACGCCGAGGTTGGGACGCGCGTCGTGAGTTCCGAGTTCTCCCCTGCAGGACAGCGCTGGTTGACCTATAGGCTTCGGGAAGGGCACTGATGGAATCCAGGAACCAGATGCTCCTGTCGACTGGCTGGGATCGGAGAGTTGACCCTCCAGGGCTCTTCCTGGACATCAAGGAGCCGGTTCCCTTCGAAGTTTTCCTCTGGAGAAGAAACGAGAGGTTCGCTCTAGAAAGAATAAGGAAGATCTCTTCCGGGTTCCCTTCAGAGGCAACCAGGGTGGTGGGTTCTCTTCGAGGTTTCCTTACCAAGTCCGGAGCCTTCCTGGGTTCATAAGGTGGTCCCTCTGGGATCGTCCATCCTCCCTAACCTGAAGAGTTACACGCACCCTCGAGTGGCATGGACTGTGTCAAAGAGCTTCGGGGGGCCGGTAGGGGAACGGTTTTCCAATATGCAGAGAACCAAGAAAAGAAAAAAAGGGTAACCATTAGGATGGCATCTCTGTTTCGTCTGGCCTCCACCACCATCGCAGCTCTTTGCCGCCGCCTAAGCAGCGCGGTGATGCGGGCGACAGTCCGCTGCGAATGAGACCTCTAGCACGTTCCTCATCTTGTCTCCTGGTGAGTAAAGGGATGCAGTTGATCCTTCCCCAACACTCTGGAGCGTGCCCTGTCGCACCGGCACTCTGTAAGGGACCAGTGCTGCGAGTGCTCCAGGCCTGGAAAGTTCGCATCTTCAAAGAAATGGCACCCAGCCATTTCTTTGAATTCGATGGTGGCACAAGGAAGAAATGCATGAAACCACCACCGAGGACGACCAGAGGAAGGTTTCTGCCTCCCCCAAAACAATGGGGATGGGAGCGGCCATCCGTCCTCACAGAGTCGCCTTCCGCTCAAGGGAGGCGATGGGGCGCTGTGGCTACTGCTCTCGCAGCGGTAGCCACAGCTGGAAATGAAGCCTTTTGGGATGAAGCGTTGAATCGCAGCCTCATCCACAAGGTAGGTGAGACCTATTCTCCTGAGACATCGTGCTCCTTTGCGGAGAAGCTGCGCGGGCTCAATGCTAGAAAAGGGAGAGCTCAAGGGGCGCTCCGCTCGAAGTGGGGGACAGCTCGTGGAGCTGAGCTGCAAAGATGCCTTGCTCAAGGGCTGTCGAGAACCCCTACTGAAATGGAGGGGTGGAGGGGAACGCAAGCTCTTGCCCGTGACAGTGGACCGCTCCTAAGCAGAACCACTATTCTCGTGGCAAAAGACTCCGTGCGGACCGAACTGGATAAACGTGGCACCGCGCACGCTCTGTGGGCAAAGTCCAGCGCCTTTGAAGGTTATGACGGCGTTTTTAGTGGCTCTTTCAGCCCAGAGCGGATAACGGGTCCATTAGGGCTGTGGGGTTGCCCCACAAACTACAGGTTGGCGAGGGATCCAGTGGCGGAGGGGCTCGGTGCACGGGACAGTCCAATGCAGCAGTCGCAACGCCGAGTTCTGCCGCTTCGTGGGAGAACGCCCCAGGGATCCTAACGTCTTCCAAGGGGATTTCGAAGAGATCTTTTAAGCGGAAAAGTCCCTTTGGGGTGAGAAGCGAGGAATGAAGCGTCAGCAAGTTGACGCGCCGTCCAGCATCCCAGTAATTTTTTTTCCCTCCTGCGATTTCGCGGGACACCTCCCAGCTTGCCTGGTCGCCGTCCTGTCCTTCTGTAGGAGGCGGTACTTTGCATCTGCCTCTTCTTGGTGGAACTTTCCAGCATCTCCGGCAACGAGCATGGAGCGTACTCGGGGAGCATCGCAGACTCCGCAGTCACTCCGGACTCGTGCCGCAGATTTTGACCTGCATCTGAACCGCTTCCGGCTTCCATACGCTGCAGCCCGTGCGCGATCCGATTCGACCATGGTCCTGCGCCAAGGCAACCGTCTACCAAAGCTGATACCCGCTTCAGGTGCTGGAATCATCGGGAATGCAGGAAATGGAGTCGTTTCCTGTGTTCCTGGTGAGGTAATCACTTATGTTCACGAGAAAAGGAGGAAAGGTCGCCCCATAGACGAAAGGAAAGCATCTTGGCACAACACAGCCCTTCTTCTGCAAGAAGCAAATCCTCCAGAAATCAATCTCGGAAAGCAAACATCTACTTTGTCTTCCTACACTTCCCTCTTTCCATCCTTTTCTTTTCCCCATTAAGTACCCATGGAAACTGTTGATTCTTGAAAGCATGGAGGTGGTTGCGTCATGGAGACAAGGGAACCTTTCATTCGGATCTCTTTTTCTGCAAATAGCCACGGATAAAAGAGCGATCCAGCTGCTGTCGGTTTCCTGCCTCCCCATGTCTGTCAGGCACAGCGTGAAAATCGACGGAAGATGCTGCAAAAACAAATGATCTTCGAAGGAAATTCTGGACAAGCTCATTGGAAAGGCAGCGGCACGACCACGCGAGCAAAGTGCAAGTGCCCTCGTGGCTCCACCAACGTAGGCAGCGGAATGATCTTCGGTCTCTAAAGAGCAAGAAAAGATTCCAGCCTGTCATGGGTTTAGAAACCGGCAGAAGACGAATGCTGGGAGCAGACGAAGCTACCACGGTGTAGACCTACGTCAGGGTCCACGGACCGTGGAAGCCCGGTGGAATCTTTCCTGGGTCTGGAGTCTGCGGGTCACGAAAGTAATCCCTTCTTGATGAGCCCATCGTTCATGTGGGTGTAGAAAAATGCTACCAGGAAAGGACGAAGGTTTTTCGGCGTGTGTGTGTGTTACCGTCGCCTTGGTTTCTGCATGGACGGGCGTCTCTCCTACGGTCTCATCAGTTCCGCAAACTCCCTCTCGGAGTCGTGCGTCACTCGAACAGCGCGCCACTTCAAAAACGAATTCCTGAAACCGACCGAGCACGCTGCTGACGAATAAGTACCAATTTGTTCATCCCAGAAGACTCCTCCGTCCGCTCTCTCCTCAGAGCACGAATGTCCCGGAGAAGTCGATGGAATCCGGAGTTGGCGTTCCCGCTCCAACATTCGGATGCTGAAGATTCTTCGCCCGTCCTTCGCCTTCCCGATGGGAACGACATCGGGCTCTAATGATTCCAAAGAACCCCATTGATGCACACTCCGGCTAGCCTCGAGCCAATTTGCATGATTAATTGCACTTAGAAGCGCATCTCCAGCGTTCACTTCAGCGTGGAGCTATAATTCCCTGCTTTAAGAGCGGACTTCAATTATTCATGAGCGAGAGTTTGAGATTTCGCAGGATCTTTGAAATGAAATCCCGTGCTGCTGCTGCTACGCAAGTAAGTATTCCTTCTGCGGAGATGCTGTGCTCTCTCGCGCCTTCGTGCCACCTCCCAGCCACCGGAGCCTTCTGATTTTTCTTTCCGTTCGCCGACGTTCCGGTCGAAATCGATTGCAGCTTCCGCAGTCACTGAGTAGGCAATTAGCAGCGCACTTCTGATTTATCAAATGCTTCATAAGGAGGCTGCCTGCGTCCTTGGAGGGAAATTGTTCTCTTCTTACTGCGCTTTAATGACTTTCTTTGTGTATACTGGGAACCTGCCTCGGGGGGCGCGCTTTGAGCTCCGTCCCCACTTCCTTTTCGCGTGACGCACTCCGAGGTGATGCGTTGGACGGTGGGGTCGGAAATGCAAAAATAGGCTCGCGAAGGCTGAAGGAAGAAGCTGATGGTGAAGTTTCCCACAGTGTATCTTTGGAAGGACGTCATGTTTAGGAGGAGGAAGGGGTGGGGCGGAGAGAGAGGTCGGGAATGAGGTGGTAGGTCAGAAATTCAGGTTGGTTCGGGACGAGGAGCAACGTAAATGTGCTGATGGGTCTCCAGGAAGGTGGAGATAAAGCACTAGAGTGCACGTGATGTAGGAGTTGGGCTGTTGTTGGTGTTGTGTTTCGATGCAATGAGGAATATAAAGTTCCTTTGGCATGGGATGCAACTCATGGAAACAGTGATTCCTGTCATTAGGCAAGGAGCCGGAAGGATTGCTACGATACATCTGTATTTATTGACTCTGTGGCATTTTTTTTTCGCTGTTGCCTTTCGTAGGGCTTGTGATGATTGGACGGCGGGTAGAAGAGTTGCCCTGAGCTGGAAGACCATGCGTGGAATGACCGCGCGTTGCGAGGCACGGCGCCAAAAATCGGGTTGTGAGGATTTCAATGGATGCTCGCAGAATTTTCGAGGTGAAAGATTATGGGAAATCAGCGGGGAGGGGGAGGGGGGAAGTCATGGGTAAAAGAGCAATTGCTGGAGCTGCGATTCCTGGTCAGAGGGTAGGCGCTTCATGAAAGGAAACAGGATGAGAACCCCTTCGAGGCGGAACGAGGTGGACAATGGCTCGCAAAAGATTTTCCATAGCACGTGTGTTAATTTGTCGTTTTCCATTATTATGTACGTACGCGTGCAATGCAAAATGGAGATGTCACGAAGAGAGATGGAAGTTTTGAGATGGTGTGGAAGCTGGCTGGAATTTAAGGTGCTTTGAGATGCTTTTATCTGATAGCAAACGCTTGGTGTTGTTTTCTTTTAGGAGGATCAAGAGTTGGTTCAGTGGGGACGTTTTGCTGACGACGAAGAAAATTTCCCGTCCGATGCAATGGAAGAAACCTATAAAATGTAAACGTGCGGAGTCTGCTAATAGCAAAATTTTTGTATCTGACGTCGGACATCGGACTGCAACGCGCATACTGCACGACTCTCAAGGAGGTGAAATGGGTA
Organism: Raillietiella orientalis; assembly: GCA_036172245.1. Classification (NCBI taxonomy): domain Eukaryota; kingdom Metazoa; phylum Arthropoda; class Ichthyostraca; order Raillietiellida; family Raillietiellidae; genus Raillietiella; species Raillietiella orientalis. The sequence continues at coordinate 1,697,830 of JAYWIR010000016.1, forward strand.
GGTGATGCTTAGGCATCGGATAGGAAAGCGCTTCTGGTTGATAACCACGGGGAGATTTCGCTCATCGTGTGCTTGCAGCTGGGTTGATGCAAAGCCTCCTCATTCATGAGGGACCTGCAAATTTATATGCAGCAACCATGAATGAATGAGTCGTTACTTGTAAAATAGAAATGGATCCTTTGGTATGGACAGCGTGCAAGCAAGCGATGGGGAAGGAACGCTTACGGGATTCGGAACTCTACTAGGAACCACTGGGGGAGTTCTCTTAGTAATCGATAAGACCCGGAGAACTTTCTTCCTTTGGCATACTCCTTTGCTCTGATTTGCATATCGTTACTCTGATTATTCAGCAGATGGTTTTCCCTGGGAGATGTGACGAGAAGCTGCGATCAAGGTGGAGCTCAGGAAAGAATAACCGTTGACAGCATGGCAAGTTGGGATACGCCGATTTGATTTTTCCTTGAGATGGCGTTCGATTCGAACTTCATTTGCGAATGGGAGACTGCATCTTGGAATGATCACGTAGCACAAATCGCTCCGGCGTGAAGGCTGACGTGGGGGATCGCTATAGTGGATGCAATAGGTGGAAAGTGGAAGGGAGGGAGAGCTCTCCTTGAGGCAAGATGCTATGAATTCGCGTCCGAGTGGTTTCCCGCTCGGTCGGAGGGGGGAAGGGGGGACCGGCGCCTGCCCTCGCAAAAACTGCCAGAAGAAATCTCTAAACAGTCAGAAAGAGATGGCAGTTTTTCCAGCTGTGGTTTCTCGAGAATGGATTCCCAGAATCCACCGTAGCTTAGTCATCATCTTCAGTGTGCTAGAAGCCTCTCGGATTTGTTCTTCGATCCTTTCTTTGATTTTGATGTCCCTTTGGTACCGATCTTCGCCTGTTCCAGACAGGTCTTGATTTTGCAGCCTCCCACGGCAGACTGAGCTAACTGAACTCCTAAGTCTGCATTCTCACTTTTTCCATGACTAAATTTCCGCGGTGACTCTGTGCACCAGAAAACTTCCCACCGGGAGCGCATCTCCCGTTCGCAGAGCAGCAGACGCCGATTTCACAGGCGTTTCAGTGTTTGTGCGGACATCACGTGCTAATGAATTCTGAAGAGTAGGAGCACCCAGGAAACAAGATGCAAAAGTACCGCTCGGGCGGCTTTCGGCGGTCCTTCGCCTTTCGATGGAAGGCCATTGCTTTTCCCTTTATCCTTGCTTTCCCTCCTGATTCCACCACATCTCTCCGGTACGTGGAACAACGGCGCCTCTGCAAGGGTGCATTCGTCAATTACGACCAGATTCGTTTGCAGGGCTCCCAAGGGCGAACATCCCAAGATATCCCCGTGATTCCTGGCTCCCGTGGCGGAGACCGCTGTTGAAAAAACCCTACCGGAAACGGGCCGGTGTTTTTTCGACCATACCTTGGAGAGAGCTTTTCAGCCGAGATCACAGATGGCTGTTGGCTAACGAGGTGAGGCTTTAGAGACCACTTTGGTTTTCCTCTGCGCTAAAGGCGCAGGAGAATCCTGGTGTTTGCAGCTCCAGAAAGGTCACCAAAGGTGATATAGCGGTCGTCTGAGCTCGCAAAGAAAACTTTCGTGTTTACTCTTACGAAATCGCCCCGAGCGACGATTCCTGCTGCAGCGTTTCCCTCCGTTGAATGATTTCTACCAGAAAACTTGCTCTGTGGATTTCTCCTTCGTTTTGCCGCATCCAGGCATCCGGGTTATCCCTCGCTCCCCCAAGCAAACGGAAGATCGGAGGCGAGTGGCTCTAGGAAGAGGAACAGGGGAATGGAAAAGATAGATTGGAAGGCAGTGATCTGGAGCAGGCATCGTTCCATGGTGGAAGGTGAAAGGTTGCGTGCAAGTGGAATGCAGCTAAAGAACGACAAAGACTTCCACCAGCTTCCAGCATCAGCATTTCCCCTATCTGGAAACCAAGGAAAAGTCCTAAGCAACCACGAAAACCAAGGTAAGCTTACTGCTCGCAACGAAAGCTTAATGGGAACGAAGGTGTGCGCAAATCCCCCCCCCTCCCGGAGCTTCATAAGAAGAGAGCCTCTGTGAGGAAAACTCAGAGTAAGAAATTGCATTCCCTCTGAACAGGGCTTCCCGGCTCGTGGTTCTTTGCACCCGTGAATTACCCCACACCACCACCACCCACCCGACCACCCGACGAGATGCTCCTTTGGAAGAGAGCCTTTGGAAATTCTTCTAAATCCGTTTCCAGATTCAGTGATTGAGCAGCGAGAGAATTACTCTGCACGTGAGCGCGAGTTGAATGGGAGGAAGAGGGCTCCGAAGAGGGCGGGAGAACGAAAAGTAGGTCTTGGGATCGAGGAGCAAGTTCATGATGGAGAACGTGCCGGGTTTCTCTATGGAGCAGCCAAGCATTCCTGGTACTGACGATAAAGAGGAAACGTCCTCGTATTCTTGCCACCTACGAATGCAGCAAGGGTGACCCTGAGGGCAGGAGAAATCTCACATGATGCTGACGTGAAAATTGCCGCCAAAGAATGGTGCTACGAACACCGAAGTTCTTCTACGAAGCCTCACGTTCCCTTGATCACTTGTGCATCCTTGCTGGACCTTCTCAGTTGCAGGCCTTTAGTATTCTAAAATCGCAAAAAAGATGATTCTACGACTGGATGAGAGATGCGAAGAGTCTTTTTCTTTGCCCAGGATTTACCAACACAATCAGATCAGGCTGGTCCATCGGGTGTACGGTACGTCGGGTACACAGGGAACCGGGACTCTTCTTCAAGAATCCCAAAGGATTTTGCTCTTCTCTTCTGGAAGCAGCTTCCAAAGTTGCCAAATTCGGTGGAGTAACAGACTGTCTCAGGCGCCTGGCGGTGGTCGCTCTGCGGGTGTCCTTTCGGAGGACTCTCTTGGGTGAAAGAATCTTTCCATTCTCCCTTGAAGGATTTCCGGCCGTTTGCATGCTCTGCCACGAAGGCGGTAGCGCGAGGAGGCTCGTCTCTGGAACAGGCAAGGACGCACCATGCAGACCAGAACGTGTGCAACGAGTTGACTTCACACCCGGAAACGCCGAGGCGTTGATTATAAAGCAATAAACATACAAGTCTGGGGCCGTCGGCCCTACTTCGTTGGAAAATGTTCGGAACCTGTTGCGTAACCGGCACGCAGGCCGGCGAGGTTCGCCTCTGCAGCGGAGGGGGAGGAGAAGAACAGAAATAAGAATAAAAACAAAAACACGATGCACAAAAAACTGGAAGGGTTAAGAAAGGGATCACCGCTCGATGGAGGGCACCCTCTGCATCCTTTCCAGGATGTTGGCAAGTTCCATTCGAGTATGCCCCAGGTGGGTCCATCTTACTGCAGTTCTCATGAAGTGCAGGGTGAAGCAGATGGAGTCCCTATCTCGCCGCCCTCCACTCGCGTAGTTCCAGGCCTCTGCCAGAATCCCACTCAGGCAGCAAAGATCTGCTAGGGATGTGGCAGGAGAAAGGGCATCGCGCACGAAGAGGCGCTTCATCACGTCCCTGGAATTGTCCGTTGGTGCACCAAGGGCCCTTGCGTAACGCAACCACAGGGGCCGGAGGGCAACACAGTGTACAAGCAGGTGCAGAAGGATTTCCGTTCCCTACACCTGCAATAGTTGGGGTCCACAGCCCGCTGGGTCCGGTGAGACCGACGGGCGTTTCAGGGGATACCCTAGTGCAACAGCAAAAGTGCCGACTCCTGCCAATTCAGGGGGAGGATCCGGTTGTTCTTCAGCGCTGGGGGCCACTCGAGGTCTTCCTGTAGGATTTCCAGCAACTCACCCCAGCTCAGCTGTCCCTTTGGTGGGGTATTTGGGGTCGCTGCGTCCGTAAGCTGGCCCGTGGTTCAACCACCTAATTCCTTCGTCCGAAGACCGATCTCGCAACTGACCTCCCATTTGGCCTGCTGGTTACTGCCCTGGTGCTCTCTGAGAGAGGGCAGTGCCGCTGCTAGGGATGTTCTTTGCGTCCACGCACACGTGGTGGGCTGCACGATGACGTCCTCCAGCGAGCGGTTGCTGTAGGAGTGCAGCAGTCTCCGCCGCATCTCTGGGCTCGCTTGGTTTTTCTTGGCGACCGGCTTCCTACAACCAGGCACTACCGTTCGCAGGCCGGCATGAGGTTCAGTTGTTGGTCCTGGTTAGCTTGGCCACTCTCCGGAGCGAGTGGTCGTTCCAGTTTGCAGCTGGACACGAGGCCTCGGCGCTGCCGCGCCAGGAACGAAACAGTCCCGCGTAGCCGCTGGCTCGCTTGACAGGAATCGTGTAGGCCCGCACCAGTTCGTGCCCCATAACTCCGTCACTAGGGCGAGTGTCCGCCGTTGGAGCTGCCTCTCCAGGCCTCCAGCGTCAGAAGGCCGAGGTCTTCGTCGCGACTCGGAGCGCACAAGCTCTTCGAGAGGACTCGGAACCTCCCTGTGCCCCACAGGGAGATTAGAGTGAATTGGATTCCCATTTATACTGGAGATGAGGGGCGCACTGGGCCGAAAGTCCCCTGGACCTAGTCCGATAAAGCCGATCGTGCACAAATCGTCACGGAAAGATTCACGGGCATTTTTACATGTCTTGCCTCTGCCTCACAGCTGCCAAATAACCTCGGGGAAGCAATTGAGTCTTGTGGACGGCAGCAGCTTCCTCACTCTCACTTGCATGCCACAACCCTCTGCGGGAACCACTCCGCCAGAACATAAAGGGGATGTTCCATAGAATTTTGGGATTTCTTTCAGCATCTTGTAAATCAAAGCCAAGGCTTGATTAGTTGATTCAAAAAGATGTGAAAAGTCCCCCTCGGGGGTAGTTTGGGTATCCAATCTAGGAATGCGTAATCCCAAACTGGGGCTTAACGCCAAGGTCTTATCGATTTTCCTGCTCATTACTTCGCACCTGCTATCCTGTCTTCAGCATCTTGCCTCATCCCGTATGGAAATGGAATGGATTTAGAGTTGCTATTCCTGGGTCGAAGAGCACTTTCCAGTTGGTGGGGGCCGGATCAGGGCGCAAAATGAGATCCCGTCCCATACGGAGGTGCTCGCGCATGCAAGCGAGCAGTGGATCGACGCTTCGAAAAAGCTTATCCGGGCGTGAAGAGGTATCTGCTCATGCGCCCTCGCTCTCCACCCAAAACGCCTCCAGTTGGGCTCCCGTAATTAGACTGCTTGAGGTTTGGAAAATGAGGTCCCTCCCGTGATCCTGCACCCCGCTTGGTCTTCCGCTGCATTTTTTGCTCACCTTCCTGACTGAGGAAGCTGCTCCTTGTTGGGTGGGTGGCCAGCTCCAGCGCACAGGCGATCAGAGACACCGTTGGGCGAGCGTTTCTCATCAGTTCGAGCAGACGCCCCGGCAGAACACACGCAGCGACGTTGCCACGCGCGAAGACACGGAGACTGCCACTGCAGTTGGAATGTCTGTCACTAACACGTTACCTATTGCCAGTCTCCTCCTCCGTAATCTTCCGCTGCTCTTTGTAAGAACCAGCTTCTCGCTTGGCTCTCCTTCTCGATTAGAGAAGAGGAAATCGGAAAAGAGGAGAGGAGTGGCAAAATGTGGAGAGGCCACCAACAGCTACGGGAAGCAATCTTATCCGAGCGGTCACCTCGCTCCGAGATCACTTCTGCTGAGCCTGCAGAGCTCTCTGGTCAGCAGCGACAGGAACAGCGAGACAGAAACACCACACCAGTGCGAGAAGAGAATCTGCAGAGAGAATCTGCGAGAGGCATCGGACACCTTCTCCTTCTTTAAGGAAGTCGGGGAGGAGGCAGCGTGCGCCTGTTGGGAGGGAGATCTAGCTGTGGACTGCGCAGACCCGAATCCTCTGTAGGGGGCGGTGGTGCTCACGACGGGCAATCAAGTGCTCCAGAACTTCTAATTTCCTTACTGTGCTACCTGGCTCACTTTTTTATATCCCAGGAAAATTCGAAAGTTCCAGAACTCGATCCGGAAGGGAAGCGATGGCACTCTGGAGCCTTGTGGGTTTGAGAGCATAAAAGACAACATAAATCCCCCAACTTCCTCCACAACCATACCGGAAGAACTGCAGGGAAGCCATGCACATGCCTCTTTGCAAAAGCAGGCGTGATCACCGCCTGCGGGGAGAAAAGACAAGCATTCCGTCCCTGCTACCGCATGAAGTCTTCGTCGAAGTTAGGTGTATGTGTATTTTTTTCGCCTCTCCAGCGGAAGAAGAGGGAGGCATCGGCAGCGGAATCAGTTTCCTGGTTCCTCTTGCCGCACACTAGCACCACTCTTGGTCACAGATGGCAGGCGTCCTGGAAGCCCAGCACCCCACTCCTTCCCGTGTCCAGTTCGACGGAGGCAGGTGGGTAGAAACAAGGGCTCTCAGGAAAAGAAGCCGAATCCTTCTGAAGCTCTCATCATGCACATGGCCTTCCTGAAGACCTCTTCTTCGTTGCATGGAATCCTCAAGATTCCAGTGGAAAGACCAAGAGAGGAGACTGCTTCAGCCAGATATGCTCGGATCTTCCCCCTTGGAGAGCAGATCTGTTCTCTGGGTTCCAGAGGGAGGCAGATCCTTTACATTCTGAGCCGAATTCCATAGCAGCCTTCTGAGCAGTGGGACCACGAAAGGAAAACTCCCAAGTACTGTCATCTACCGTTTCCTAGAAGCAGGATTCTGTTCTCCCGTGCATTCTCTACAGCCGGATTCCCTTCTCCTCACCTTTCTTTGGAAGTACTGGAAGAAGAAGGACCTAAAGAAAAAAACCTCCTCCCCGGACGTTTCCGGAGCGTAACCGTCCCTGGAGGGGGAAACGATGCACTCACGGGTCCATGATCTCCCTTGAAAACCTGAGTTTTCTTCCAACTGTCGGTTTCTCCCCATACAGCTCTTTCGTGTCTGATCATTAGCATCTGGACAGCGTTTGCATTCGACACTCCCTGGTCGACTCCTTTGTTCGTGAACAGGCCACCGCGACTTCTGGGAAGAATTCACATTTCCCCTTAGAGGTCATCCCTGATTGAAGACACGTCCCCTCTTAGCCTTATTCAGTAGCTACGGCAGCCTTCTGACTGCTCCTTATTCTGAATGGAATCGTCTTCCCTCATTTCATCTTAAACCGACCCTTGAAGTGGTGGTTCCAGAGGAATTCCTGTCTGGGGGTGCACCTACTGATAGCTTTCCCTCCCGCTGTGCACTGAGGGGGGGGGGGGGGGGTGAACTGCGACCAGGTACACGCGCTGTGTGTGCCAAGTGCAACTCGCAGCTCAAGCGGGGAACCGAATGCTCTAATCTTTTGCTGCTCCCGGGAGAGACTCATGCACCAAGCGCATCCCCTTGTGATGAGCGTCAGCGGGTGTCGTCGGACAAGCAAATCCATCTTCTACGTAGAAGAAGGGAGTTTAGAGAAATTTCTCTCCCACGACGAATAGGACCAGAAGTGGGAGGAGTGCAAGGAAGGAGCTCCGTAATCCTGGTGCGGGAGTATCCCTCCGAGTAAGTGAGGGAAAGGGAGCTGCTTGATTCCATTTGCAGTCGAAAGGTGTTTTCACAACCCCATGCCATCTCGGAAAGAAGGCACGCGAATAGCTGACGAGAGAGCGCAAAGAAGATCCCTACTGCCACAGGTGCTAAAGGGATGCAGAGCTGTCTCTCTCTCCCAACCTCAACATACTCTTCGAAAGCGGCAGTCATCTCGAGGGATGCCACGCTGGAAGGAAACGAACCACTCGCAGAATCGTTCGGAAAGAGCTTCAGGAAAGAGAGAATGGACAAGACAGTCCCTCGAGAAGCTCTGGAGGCTAGTGGGCTTCATTCCCATCTCAGACGTTTGACAGGATGGGTGAGCAAGGTAGTCCTTCCGGCCCGTTCGCCCTTCAGAAGAGCAGGAGTTTCCTCGTACGGTTTTGCACCTCAGCTTTCGAAGAGTTTTCTCTGATCCTGAGCAACTGTCTCGGTTTTTTAAGACTTTGTGGACTTGTCCAGGCTCCGGAAGCTCTTTAAAAGGCTTTTCCGGAGACCTGGTTTCTTAAGATGGATGATGGCGGAGATGGCGTTACGCGGAGGAGGGGCTCCAGAACAATTGGAGAGAATGAATGTTGCTCGATCTGACGTTGCAGAACCTTCTGGAAGGGAAGTTTCCTGCTTCGGTCAGGCAGCACGTAGCACGTAGACTGTACTGCTGTGCACAGAATGATGCTACACGGTGTAGGCTCCTGTGGTTGGCAGAACCACCGCGTTTTGAAGACCACAACCATTTCTGTCGTGGCGAATTTTCACAAGTGCATTTGTCTGCAGCTCCCAGAACGATTGGCGTACGCGACAGACGTCATCCTATGAAGAAGACATCAGAAACACGGAGCAAACAAGTGGAGTCGCTCCAGCTTTAAGGTGCATATAGGAAGATACACAGCATAGCGTCTAGACGGTAACTATGGCACACAGAAAACATCTGTCGGGGTATCCAAGGACTTCTGAGACGAAAAAATGAATCTGATTGCACGGAAGCGAATTTGTGTTCATCCTTGCAGATTGTCCTCATGTAGATCTTCGTGCACAAAGCGTCTTTCGAGAAGATTCTCCAATCTTCCATTCTTCTTCATTAGGTCATCATGAAGAAGAAATTCTTCTTTCTCCCGTTTTCAGCATCGAAACGCCACCCCGATGACTTAACAAGATGTGCTCATGAAATTCATTGCAGCAGCATCCGAGGGGGAAGTTCATTCTTCGGAGGACGGGCCAGTTATCCGGCGCAACAAAATGGCAGACGCCACTCAGCTGTCTGTATGCTGGTTGGAACCAATCTCTTGATTGGCGGCAAACCAAGCTTTCGAAAACGCAATCCATCTCACGAAGTCACCTGAAGATTCAGAATACCGAAACCCTCATCAGTCTTATCCCAGAAGGGGATCTTCAGCCACTTAACGGAAAGACAGTTTCCAGAGTGGTAAATTTGAATTTAGCAGCGCAACTGACCACACGATGAAAAAGTGGGCAGCAAAATTGACATCGCCATTTATTTTGCACATGCAAAATAGCAGAAACGTTCGATTTTAGAAAGATAAAAAACGCTGTTCCTGAATACATGTTGTGTAACACAAGTACATTCAGCTGATTATTGTTCAATCCAATGTATGTATACGAGTCCGACACTTTTGCACAGAAATACCTACATTATACACATGCGAGTTCCGTTGGTGAGAAGGAATTTAAAATATCCTCTGTGAATACCACGAAAGCAGAGAATATTAATAAGCATGCGGCATTCTAGAATGCGGCAAGGGTCAGTGGCGGGCGTAACCAAAATGCGACTTGCGCAAATGGTTGACATGGGAAGAGGGACACGCAGCAGCAATCCTGCCTGTGGGTTCCCGGTGGCTCCTGTGAATGCAAGAGGAGAAGCTGCGGGATGGTACGAAACGCATTTCTAAAGTAAAGGCCGACCAGATAGAAAGAAAGGACAAGTAGGAGGAACAAAGATGCATTAGTGGTTCGAAACACATCCATCCATGTGTCCCTTTTCCACGTAGTCACCATTTTCTTCCCCAAGCACTCTCGATAGCTTTTTGGGAACCGTCTGCATCAAAATCCGCCGTCTGGGAGTGGCCAGCCAGTCCGGTGGCACTGCAGTTTTCCACTCCCCACTTCCCCCCTCGAATCGTGGAGCCACTTCTTGAGGTGCAGGAAGGAGGACGTGGTAGTCACTGGGCAGGACTCTAAGGTGGGTGATCAGAAAGCTGCCATTTGATTTTCTGGATTGTCTGGAATGTGCGGACAGCAGCAGTGCGTGGGACCAAAAGGGTGTGCTTCTGGTGGACTTTATGGAGCCTGGAGCAACCACCACTTCGCAAGGCCGCCGTGTAGAAACACTCTCGAAAGTGCGGCGTGCCATTCAGGACCGACGACGTGGAACGCTGAGATCAGGAATCGTTCTTCTCCTTCACGACAACGCGCGCCTCGGCGACGCATGCTGTCCCCACATTCCAGACAATCCAGGAATTCAGATGGGAACTTTTTGATCACTCAGTCCTGACCCGCTGCCTCGCCTCCTCCCACGTCTTCCTTCCAGAACCTCAAGAAGTGGCTCCACGATTCGAGGGGGGAAGTGGGGAGCTGAAGGCTGCAGTGCCACCGGACTGGCTGGCCACTCCCAGACGGCGGATTTTGATGCAGACGGTTCCCCAAAAGGCTTCTTCCACGGTATCGAAAGTGTTTGGGGAGGAAAATGGTGACTACGTGGAAAAGGGACACATGGATGGATGTGTTTCGAACCACTAATGCATCTTTGTTTCTCTTATTTGTCCTTTCTTCATATCCGATCCGCCCTTACTTTTGAAATGCTCCTCGTAGAAAGATCGTGGGGATTCAGCACCACGCGGTGTTGGTGGATTTCGTTCCAATGGTCGGAAACGTCTGGAAGAGCCGGTGGGCGCAGCGTAGGAGACCCATGATGCAATCGGCATTGCTCCCAAGACCCCCACCTGGATACAAGGGGTGTGTTCCTGAAGCAGCGAACGGGACCATGAGAAAGGGAACAGCGTGGCCGATCTGAAACGCCGAATCCGTCCGTCTTCGGCGGAGGTGGGAGGGTGAGAAGGGAGGGGGGTTATCCACGAAGAGACCACTCGCCTCCTCGTTGCAGCGTCGGGAGCTTTGCGCTGTTCCTCAACGCTCGCGCATCGACGATGCGGCCTGCATTTTCACTTCGCCTCTGAGAAATCATCAGTGAGAATTAAACAGGATGTGCTCTTCATCTTGGGCTCCGAGCTCGTTTCCTCCTGGTAACTTTGAGTCTCCCGGGAGTGAAGCCTTCAAGCTGCGTCCCCAGTTGGGCTCGCAACCCCTTCGGTTCGAGTCGCTGCACGTCTTTCCTACTGCGGATTCCACTAATCTCTTTTAAATGGATGCTTCTTCCACGCCGGGATGAGAGTGGCCAGGCTCCTGGACTCGCAGTTCGCGGAGGGGGAGGAGGAGGCACGTGATCTTCCGGCACGCCTGAAGTGACGTTGAAGCGCGGTTCCTCTGGGCTGAAGGGGAGCCGCTGACTCGGAAACTTTGGGGATTCGCAGGGATCCCCGAAGGCGGTTCGGAGCTCGGGTCGCGGTGCAGCATTCGAATCCTTTCCGAAAGTCGGGAAGGGAAGGGATGCTGCTGCAGAGAAAATGCTGCGACTGTGGCTTCTCGAATCGAAGCAACGTAACGGGGATGGAGGAATGAGACCTATGTGCTCGGGATGTTAACGAGGTCAGTTCGGTGACGCCGCCCTTCCGTCAATGCCCGGTGGCTCGAGTTCACCAGAAGAGGGAATCGTGGGGCGAATTCCTCCATCCGTCTTTCGCCTTCTGCAAACGATCCCGTCGCAGGCAGGTACCCCTTCGAACTTGGCGCTCACGGGTGTCTCATGACTTCCAGAGACGCCTCGACTTCCTTCGCAGCTCGCTAGAGTGTACCCCTGCATGTTTGAAAGACATGGGACGGCTGGTTTATCTCGCCATTAGGCATGGGAAACCAGGGAACACGAAAACAGTCGCACACAACCCTAATTAGTAAGTAGGTTTGCCCGAACGCAAGCTCATATGCTGGGAGCTTCTTCCTGGCATCTTGGACCCTTTTTCCTCCGTTCCATTAGGCGCTCCCGCGCGCCGGTCGAACGAGCAAAGATGGGAAGGGCCACTCGCTGCTAGGTCGGCTCTCTCGAGGTTCCATCAGCCTTGAGTACTTCGTCGGGACCACGTGAGTCCATTCCCAGCAGGGAATCGTGGCCTTGGGAGGAAGGAGCTCCGGGGAAGATGCCGTTCAGCAGCAGCACTGGCTCGGCCTCGTGGGCCGTGCCACCAGGGGGCGTGCAAATGCGGGGGACAGCCGCGTGCGCCGAATGGCCGCACGGCAAGCGGGGCGGTCCGTCTGGTCCTGCGCCACAGGGGGGGAAACCAAACGAAGGGGGAGCAAAGGGGGAGGACCCGGGGAATCGAAGCGATAATCTCCCCATCCCCATCCCGCTTCTCTCGTGGAGATTTCCAGTTCGCCATCCCGCATGGGAAAAGGAGGAAAAAGGGAGAAGAAACTTCCAGAGAGAATGACACGTGATTCCATCTCGCTGATGGACAGCTTAAGAGAAGACGCACGGCGCTACCTGAGCAGCAGCATGGGGAAGGAGAGGAGCAGCACATCAGAAGAATGAATCACGGAGCAGCGATGCCGAGAACACCTCCGAGACAACACACCCGTCTTGCGGGCTGCTATTTCCTTTTCCATCCTTCCCATAACCCTCTCGGCCCTACTCCGTGTCACTCGTTTTCTTCCTGTAGCATTACGTGGTCTCTGCAGGAGTTTTTCTTAAGAGCAGGACCTGAGGATGAGCTCGAGCGTCCATGCAAAAACACGCGTGCTGAGTTTTCCTCGATGTCCACGCAACCGCTCTGTTCAGTTTATCGAATGGCCAAGCTTCCGGCTTACTTGCCTAGCAACGGTTGCCTTTTAATATGCGTGAACCCGTGCCGGTTATCCCTCCCCTCTTTATCATGGCTCCGGTCCGGTGTTGCAGCCATGGGTGAGGCTCAAACTACTGTGCGCTCGCGAGAAGAAGGTGGGATCGGGATGAAGGACGCTCTCCGTGAGGGCCATGAACGCAGAGCAACTCCTGGGGTTCGCCGAGGACTGGGATGGGTGGCCTCTTGCCCGCTCGCGGAGCCCGCTCGGAACTGCCGAATAACTTGAATGGTCTGGTGTCAGCTCTCGTGGGCCAGACAGGAGAGTGGGTGAGTATTGATTCCATACGGAAGAGGACGCAGGCACTGGTGAGGACTCACCGATGTCAAACAGTGTCTCGCACTAGGGAATTTGAAGCCCGAGTTCGCGGTTCGCGTGGCAACGGTCTCCGCGCATGATACCCAGCACTGCGGGTTCGAATCCTCACATGGAGGGTGGACGCCGAGAAATGGACGCGTTGTGGGTATCGGGTGTCCCCTGCAGGATGACGCCGGTTGATCTGTAGGCTTCAGGTGCGACACTGGTGGAAGCAGCTGGAGACCAGATGCTCCTCTGACCGGCCGGGATTGGAGATTGACCCTCCAGGGTCCTTACAAGACATCAAGGAGACGGTTTTCTTCGTGGTTCCTCTCCGGCTTTGAAGATGGAGCCGTCTCCCCCCCTTGGGGAAGGGATTTTCCATAGAGCATAGATGGTGGATTGACACATCTCCAGAGTACCAAAGGGCTCACTGCTCCCTTCGGGGATGAAGCCTTCAGAGAAATTCAGAAGCGTGCCTTTAGGGTTCTCTTCAGTGGGATGGGGGGAGAGGGAGAATAGGGTAATGGGGGGAGAGGTTCCCCTGAGAGCTCTCTCCGTAGATGAAATAATGGAGTGGACCCTCCGGGTAGCCCCTCCAGAGGGAATAAGCAAGAAGTTCCCTTCGGGGACAACCAGGAAGGAAGGAAGAGCGAAGGTTGAAAGAAGTGCTAGCGTTTGTGATTTCTTGCCTCCTTCCCGCTTCACAGGTGACGTAGCAACGGATACACCCACACAATTGGCATGGATAGAAGATTCGAGACTGCGGAACGAGTGGCAACCGCAACCCAACTGCTGCGCTACACGGGGAGGTCAAGGGATGATTCGCGAAGAGAACACCTGAAGTGAGGAAAAATCAAGAGCTTACGTGGTTCCAAAACAGCCAGGAAGAGTTTCCGGGAACTCTTTCCCCACAAAAGAAGGAAACCACGAGGCTATCCCCACGGCCGCCAGCCTCTACGGGATCCGAAACGTAAACCTGCAAGCGGCTAGAGAGGCAGACCGGAGAAGCGACCTGCCACCGCACACTCAGGACGACTCCCTCACGCTTTACCGTGGAGGAACCCCGAGTGGCTCAAGAACTCCACCCTGGAACGGTAACCTCCAAGGTGAGCTCTGCATGGTTTGCGGAAACGAAGAAACCCAACTCCACGTGCTCACCTGCCCAACGCTACGCCAAAACCGGAAAACGCCAATGGCGGTGACGAGCCTGAAGAGCAGCACACAACGATCGAGATCTGACAGGATCGTTTAAAGGGGCAACGTTCCCGGATACAATCCCGTGGCGAGGATAATCATCGCTTTCTTCAGTGCGAGCACTCTGAAAAAAAGACCGAAAATGAGAATGATGGCAAGGACAACGCCCGCCATTGATATCCCAAGAGAAATCATCCAGAGAAAGACAGGTGTCCCATCATGGGCGTGTCGTTACATCTTGAAAAAGATTGAGGACACAGCCCAAAGGATTGCCAATAACTCCTACCGACAAAATCCCGTAAAGGTGCTGCACAGAGTTGTGAATGCTGCTGTTTCGAAGCAAACGTGTACGCATTGTTTTCGTGTACGAGTGGTATATAATCGATTCGCCCCACCACCTGTCGGACCAGGGCAGAATTCCGGCGTGCAGCTCTGCTTGCGGCTTCCTTCTCTGTCGGTTCGTGGTGGTGCCGTGCAACACACCTTTGAAATGGACTCGTGAAGCTCTTCGATCTCCCTGCGAACCTTCCGGGGGAGATTTCCCTTCCCTTGCCGGGAAGCTCACGCGCCTTTTGCTGACGGCGCTCGTGAACGCCTCACAAATTCGAAAGAAGCGGTCGCCTCAGCTACCCCATCTGCTGTTGCCTCCCCCTCAAGTGTTGCCACGTATCCTACCATTCTCGTCGGACCTTTCTAGAAGAGGATTCTCTTCTCGCCGACGATCCGTTGTGGATGCCCACTTCCCTTGCTGGTCTAGTTGTCAGCTGTCAGTTGCCGAAAGGTCCTTCGTTCCTTTATGTGAGCACTGAAGGTGTGAAACAAATGTTTCAGGAAGCACCAAACTGGAGGCTTGGAAAGAGAAGCTGCGTGGAATGCGTCCTGATCTTGGCAAGAGCAGCCACACATACATCCCGCCCAAAATTTCACGTCTAACGAAAGTAACACAAGCCACACTCAACAACACCATTGCCACCTCAGAAGACTCCCCTGCATCGCCATTTCGCAATCCTCCCCAAATAAAAGTCTTCAGCTTCCCAATCCTCTCGTACCAGGAAAGTCCATATCCATTTAAAGATGGAAACCAACTTGGCCTAGGCCGATCCGAACCCAAATCCCCTAGGATTTTCCGCCGAGCAGAATGCCTCCATAAATCTTCTACGTCTTATGGTTACCTAATCCAGCATCGAGGTCGCCTACTTCCACATCAGTTGGAACTCCCCATGAAAATTACACTCATTATCCCTCAGATAACTTCTTCATTTAGAGACTTGAGATGTCCGAAAAGAACCCCCAGGTTTTCTCAACTGGTCAGTTGCCGTCTGGCAGCACCAGCACCACTCCCTCAACTTACGGAGTTGGCGGTTCTTTCCCATGGCTACCTGGAACTGCGAGACAGCCAACCTCCGATGAAGCACAAAATCATTGGCGGCAGACTTCCGGAGGCAGCAGAGGGAGAAAGTCCTGTGCCGTTCGGCTTTGGGTACCTCCATTCTCCGTCCATCCTGGCGCAAAGTCAGATTTCGCCATGGATACGTGCATCAGCGACCGCTTGCGCGGCGGACGTCCCGAGTATGCTGCTGCATGCACATTCCCACCGATGATTCCCATCTACCTCCCCGGGATGCAGGTTGCCAGCGAATTTAAAAATCATGGAAGAGCCCTTCTTCCCGTGCTGGTTCCGTTCAAATTCGGGCGGGGGAATTCAAAAAAGCGATAGCCGTGCGAAGACCATGGAGGTCTCTTGGCGAGAGGGTTGAAAGGTCCAGCCTGCCAAGGTCACCTAAATCCGCGGGCAGGTGGCAACCCATTAACTCAAATACGAAGGCCTGAGAACGAGGGAATGTCTCGAGTGCCTAAATTTCAAGGAGGTTAAGAAGGAGGTCCAGGACGAAGCGCTCTCTCTGCTTCGCTTCTGCCGTTTTCTTTACGAAGAGAGCAGCAATAAAGGGAGTAGGAAGCACAAATGATGCTGCGTGGATCCTGAAGACGCAACTCATTTTTCAAGTATCCAGATTATGGAGCACGAAAAGCCAAGTTAATGTTGTGAAAAGAACTGATTGTCCTGGGGATCGATAAGTTGATGCTTTGAGGGCGGAAACGATTCGAAATGGGGGTGCTGCTGTCGCAGAAGAGATCCAGCTCTTATCTCCACAAAGAGACGAGTAGCAGACGAGATGTACATTGAGCAAGAGTGAGACTATCGTCCCACTTTGGTTCCAGACCGGTACGTCTTGGATACAGTTTTCAGTTTCCTTCGTTGTGCGTGTGGTTTTGAAGACCATCTGTCCCCCTTTAGCCCGATGCAGGAGTTCCTCCCAAGGGAAGGAAAGGGGCGTTCGCCTGAAAAGTGTGGACCGAAAAAAATCCAGGTGGGGGAGGAAGTCCCTCGTACGCGGAGGCAAGCCGTATGCACGGAACCTTCTTCCTCTTTCCAGAGATGGCAAGGAGGAAGCTACTGATGGCTGCACCACTGGTATCAGCAGACGTGGCAGCACGAGAGACCGGGGAAGAAATCGGAAGAGCTTATTCGAAGAGACCCCCAGGGAGGATGAGGTGGTGTGAGGAATTGGGAACCCATCCATCTGCCAAAGCGGGGAGCGCTCAAGAGATGAAACAGAAAGGAACAGAAGCTCAGCTGCTGGAATGGCCGTCCCGGCTGCCAGAATACGTGAATACCCGCGGGTACTCCTGTCAAAAATACCAGTCCGTATTGATCACTGCTGGCTCTGGGACCGGTGACTCCTAGCTGAGTAAATGAACGAATCATTGGAGGCAATAGAGAGAGAGAGAGAGAGATTCCCGGAGCTGATGCGATCCCGGAGCATCCGATGCGCAGGTAAACAAAGCAGCATCCTGGCAACCCTCCTGGTGATTTTTTGTTTTTCTGCTGACATCCTGTTCTTTTCCATCTCCTTTCCTCTCCTTCCCTTCTCCCTTCCGGTCCCTCCTTCCCTTCGAAGATCCCGCCCTACTCCCCTTAGTTTTCCCTCCTCCTTTATTGTTTTCTTCCCAGTTCTTGCTCATCCCCGGCCCACGCTGGTGTGCGCAGAGACAGCAGCAGCGTGCACCTCGACCTCCTTCCGGCGTACGCGCCGTGTGCAGGCAAACAGAAGCGGCTGCGTGCAAACGCAGGTGGTTCCGCGGAGGTGCGAGAAGGCTCGCCTTTGCCTCTGCCCCCTCTTCTGCCTACTCCGCTTGTGGAAGGAAGATCGCAAGCCGAAGCTGCTGAAACTCGGGAGCCACGTCGCCGCAGGGAGAGCGAGCGCGCGATCGCTCTCCCGAGGGCGGCAGCGGGAGCAGGAAGCACTCGGGAATTGGGTTCCGCCTTCCCCTCCTCCCTTGGCGTCTCGCGGGCGACCGATCGGATGAGAGGGGATGGAGCGGTCAGCTTCTTGTCATATTCGAAGTTCGTTCGGTTCTTCCTCGACCTTATCCGACCTCTGCTCTCAGAGGGGAACAAATCCAGGAAGGGAGACGTCTTTTTATTCGTCCTTCCCCCCGAAGAGGAATCCTGGATGTCCCTCAGATGTGTTTCATCATCTCTTCCGACAGCAGAGCGAACGCCTTCTCCATGACTACGCACGCCTCGCCGCCTGAGTCCGGATGGTGCTCCTCCAGCCACTTCTTCAAGTAGCAGACGAACAGCCTCTTTGCATTCTGAAAAGAGGTCATAGGACTCAGCGCCAGCTCTCGAGAGAGGGGGCAGGGTCTGTGACCGCCGCTCAACACGTGAGCGCCGGGACCTCCGCGGGCACACCCGCAAGCAGAGACCTCTCTGCTTCTCGGCAGCCACGCTGCAGCGGGGGAAACTGCGGCCGCTTGGGGCTATATCGGGAAACAAACCAAAGCAGAAGGGGAGGGGGAGGGCATCGCGCTGGAGAGCTCGTGAAGAGGGAGATGCGAACGGGAAGAACGGCCGACTTCCCGGATTTCATAGCCGCTTCCGGGGAGGACGGGACAAGCGAGGAGGCTTCGCTAGTTCGACAGTGCGCGCGCGCGTGGGAGGGAGGGGAGGGAGAAGGGGAGCAGAGGATAGCAACGGTTCCTTTTCCCGCGCCGCGGGGGACTTCGCCTCCCCTAGGGCGTGGCTCGTGAGCTCTTTCCGATGCGGCGGCGAGGAGACGCGAGCGCGTCGCCTTCCACATCCTCGCGCACCCGCACCCGGAGAGACTGGTCACTCGACCATCAACCCCATCGGATCCTCTCGGAGGAACTGCCCGACACGCGGGTGCAGGAAGGTGAAGGGAGGAAGCGATCAGGAAGAGCCTCCAGATGGGAGAGGCGGACGGCGTTCGAGTACGCAGGAGTGCCAGAGGAGGAGGAGGCGAGGGAAGAGTGCTGGCGCGCTTCCAGCTCGTAGTCTGAGGCAGAGGTCGAAAAAAATGAAACGAAAAGGGGTGGGGGGAAGAAAAGGAAGCATCCTTCCCTGAATCTCAGAATCCCTGCCCTTCTCCAAGGAGGCGCGGCGCAGCGTCCGGTCGTGGACCGTCGCAGAGAAGGAGAAGTCGTTCGTAAGGACGGGCAGCTTCTCCTCGCTTCCTCCTCCAGGCCAATGACGAGGGACGAGAGCGCGGGAGCGATCAGCAAAAGGAAGGGAGGAGAAGGAGAAGGAAAAGAGGGAGGAGGAGAGGGATGCTGGAGGTTTACCATGAAATCCTCCTTGTCGAGATTCATGTTCTTATGATGTTTTCCGGACTTCTCGCAGTACGCCTCGAACATATCCCGGTCGCCCACGTTCGTCAGGATCGCGTCCAGGCTGTTCATGAACATGGTGCCGTGGGCGCGCAGCATCTTCGAGTGGCGTATCTGGTCCACCGGTACGTCCTTCAGGAACTTGAACAGCGGGATGTACTTTGGATAGGTGGTGAGCAGCCTGGGGAGAAGAGCAGGTGGACAGGTTACTGGGAGGCGGGATATCCTCCCGACGATGGCAGACCTCGCTCTCAGCTCTGGGATCCGCCCTTCACCATCCCGACCCCCGGGAGGGGACGTGCTTCGAGGCATTGTTCCGCGGATTCTTCGAGATAAACCGGCAGCGCCTCTGCTCCGTTCGCCCAGGAGGCCCACTTTCCAGAACGGGTGGGGCTGATACGGGAGAGGGGAGGCGCCGTCGTTCCCTTTCCCAGATTGCAGGGATGAACCTGTAGTCCTCACGTGAGATTCGGGCTCGTCGAGCAGAGGCGAGCTGCGTGCCATTGTCAGAGGGCTTTGCCCTGTTTGCCTCCGGGCACGGGAATCACTTAAGTCAGCGGGAAGGGAGCGCGTGAGGCGATCTCCGGTAAGCGGCAAACGGGGTGGGGTGGATTTGCTGCAGGAACCGAGATGCTCCGAACGCGAGGACGCTCTCTGGATTCCCAGACGCTTGCCGTTACCCGGATGGAAAGGGGGAGGGGGGAGAGGGAGAACTCTGACGGAAGCAGTTCGTAGATCTCGTTCTCTCGCGCCTCCCCCTCGAGAGTCCTCCTCTGAGAGCAGGCGATAGTCGAACTCTGTTCTGTTTCTGTTCGTTTGCTGGAGCGGCCGGAAAGGGAAAAAAGGAGGGAAATTTTGGCTAAGGGGGAAGGGAGGAGAGACCCAGGCATCTCAAGGGGAGGGTCGGCGAGAGTCTCACGCTCGAAGTGTCCCGGGCGTCTCCCTCCGCATCCCCGGAGTGCCATCCGGAGAGATGAGAAGAGGGGAACCCGGGGCATTTCAGCGGGAGAGCCTCAGCTCCAGAATGGACCATCGAATGCGGTCTCTCCGGAAACATGATCTCCCGGTCGGAATCTGCACTAAGCTCCCAGGACCAACGTGATCCTGCGACCAACGTGATGCTGCCCACGAGGGAAGCAGCTGGAGGAACCAGGAACCGTGTTACGGCACGCCCCTTCTCACGGGCCGGCAAGCGGCTCCAGGGAAAACGCCCTTGCCCTTTTGCAGCATAGTGGGGAACGCTGTCTGCTCCAAGGTGCCCAAAAGAAGGGACTCTGCAGGATGGAACGCCCCGTTCGAGTGGCCAGCCGGTACCAGATCTAAGCTGCAGGATGCAGCTTAGATCGTGCCTCGGGGATCCAGAGTCCTGTCCAAGCACGAGCAGGATGGTTCGGAGCAAGAAGAGATCACAGGAACGGGAGCAACAAAAAGGTCGGAGTCTGCTTGTGCAGTACGCGAAATCCTTGATCCCGGGAGATGAATCCTCGGAAGCAGTATTGCTTACCGGATAGTCCTGCAGGATGCGCTTACCTGAAGGGTGCATCCTTGCGCTCTCCTCCTCCTTCTCCAACCCTCCTCTCCTTCCCTTTCCTCCTCCTCCCTTGCTTTAAACTACCAAGGATGTTGTGGTCTTGACAGGCTCCACCTTCTGGACCAAACCTCGCGTCAGAAACTCCCTCCGTTCACACACAAGGGCTACTCCCTCTCGCGCTGTCGAAGGCGGTTGCTCCGATGGAATGAGACCCGATGGCTTTCTGCAGCAACGCTGACGGAGCTCCCCCGCCCCGCTCCCACTTCTCCGCAGACTTCAAGGAGGGTGGTCAGTCCTCATCCATCCTGCACCCGCATCACCAGAGCCGTTTAGGATCCCCGAGGGACGAGCGCACTCGGGAATCTCTTGGGCGAGATTCCTACAGGCGGCAGTTTCTTCCGGCAAAGCCTCCGCACGTCGGATGGGCATCGGAAAGGCAGGGGTAGCCCCCTCTGGGCTTCCTCGAATAAACGCGGGTACTGCCGGGTCAAAACCGCCGAAACGCTAGCAAAGGGAAATTCCAGAATCTTCCGGGAAGGTTTCGCTCAGGAGGTGACTTCAGCGACCGCATGAAGAGCGGCGAAACCTGGGACATCTACCTCCTCCTCATCCACCCCCGTCTTCCTCGTCTCTTTCACCCTCAGCAGCAGCATGGAGGAGCAGTCTTTCCGGCGAAGGCATCCCGAGCAACAAATCTCTCGCGGTTCCCGGTTCCCATGCGCGTAACCGGGTCCTCCACGGACGGAGCCGGTCACTTAAAACGCTCCCAGGGCGCTCCGGGCCGGTACAAGAAGGCACCGTGCTCTTCCAGCGCATCAAAGGACGGGCGATCGAGAAAGTATGCCATGGGTGAGGGTGGAGCACGGAGGATTCTCACAGGCTTGGTCGCTAGTGAAGAGTCGGCCCCCAGCCTAGTCACGATGGCGGGGTAGCACGGCTGCGGAGACCACAAATGGAGCAGGGTGCACCTCCTCCATTTGCGGGCGTTTTCATGCATGTTTCCGTTTCTGAGGAGAACCGGAAGGGTCGACTGTCAAGCACGTCGCACCACATCCAGAGGGCTCCCTTTGGAGGCAGGTAAGGTAAGCCTGGGGGGGGGGGGATCCCAGCCTCTTTCCAAGCTTCGCGAGCACCCCCTCTCCACCCTTCTGCTGATGGAGTCACCGGAAAATGCCGTCCATCCTACAGCCTCCCCTTTGCGGCGGAGGCCCTCCGCTGCAAGCCCCCGCCAGGCGGCGCCTTTCATTCCCGCCTGATAGCGCGCGCTTGCCGCGAGCCCGGAGGAGAGATCGCGCCAACCTCGATTCGCCGCTCCTCCGCCTGTGGCTCCTCCGGCTCGTCCTGAGTGCCAGCACGTGCTGCAGTCCGCATCCGTGCTCTTCCGTCTCCCCATCCCAGCAAGGACGAGCCAGGTCCAGTTCCAGAAGCCGGAGTCCTTCAGTACTCCCTCGCTCTTTCCCACTCTGATCTTCTTTGCATGGGGGAAAATCCTCAGCTAGCGTTCCGCGATGGGTCATCTGGTCCGGTGGACATCTCTGAGCCCAGAGATCGCACGTTTGAACCAGAATGGCTGAGGATGCTGCTGTAGCAATAACCGCGTTCCTTGTCTTTCTCTTTTTTCTTTTTGCTCTTCCCTCTTCCTCCCCGGGCAAGGAAGAGGAGCGAGAGAAAGATCCAAGAACTCACTTCCCTCCCCCGGAGGGATATTCGAGTCAGGAAGGAGCGGTTGATGGTCCAACAAGGACGAGATCCTTCCCGAGCGCTCATCTCGGATCCCCTGCCTTCAATCATCCCTGGAGTATCCAGAGGAGGATAGCGGGCGGCTTCCTCGAGAGAGACGGACGCCCCCTTTCCTTCCATGATGGCGTCCGGGCACAGCTTATTCTTTCAGATGAGGACCTCTCCGGAGATCAGTTGCCCCACAGGGACTTCAGACTGATCCATTGTTTTGCTTCCTCTTTGGTAGCCGCACTGTGCAGAGTGGGAGGGGATTCTTCGGAGTGATGCCGGGAAAAAATCCCTCTCCTGACCGTCAGGGCTTCCTCCCGAGTCGGGTCCTCAACTCAGCCCCCTAAGAATGGAAGTGAATAGAGGATGCAAGGGAAGGAGCTCCTCACTGACCGCAGAGCAAGGTACAAGAATCCCCTCATCCTGCTCTCCTTCCCCAGTAGGGTAAACCTCAGAAAGGGACCCAGAGCATCCACAACTGCCAACAGAAGGGGCGCCGTCTTAGCAGGAGCTCCGTTTGCTTTTTTTTTTTTTTTTTACTTCTTCTGGTAACCCCGGCAACCTTCTCTCCCGGTTCCCACCCGTCGCGCAGCTGCAGCCTTCGGTGCCCTCGCTCCTTCCCCTCGTGCTGAGGAAACGCTGAGTAGGCCGTTCGATCCCTCCTTGCGCCACGCGTCACAGGCGCGCGCCGTCGCGCTCGTGTCGCTCGCGCAGTTGGATGGGCTCTCGCCTGCCGACCCCGCCTCGTCCCTGCCGACGTGGAGGTCGGAAAGGGCGGAGGATGAGAGCCTCTGGACGGAGTTCGGAAGGGGATCGGCGGGGAAGCGGTACAGAGCCCCCCTGGAGCACCATCGTAGGCTGGTGCAGCTCTTCTCCACGTCCGGCGAGCAGAAGGGGGCGAGCACCCGACCCACGCGTCTAGCTGCTGCCAGAATTACGGGGTCGTCGAGGGATCAGAAGAGCCGAAGAATCCCAAGGGTTCTGCTGGAGCGGTTCCCCCGCAATGCAAGCGCCGATTTCTCCTCCCTCGCCCAATTCCCGAAGCTCCTGGTCCCGACAAATCCGTATCGGTCGCCTCCGAGGCGGGCGTCGACGTTCGATCCAAGCTCACTGCTGCTTCTTCAGATCGTGGTCCTTCCTCTCGAAGGATCGTTCTTGCCCTCCTCTTCCGCTCGATTTTGGCGGGAGTCATCTTGAAGCTTCTTGCTCGACAGTCCGCACGCCTGGGATGGCTACAGGCGGTCAAACACCGGGAGAGCCCAGGAGGGCTCTCCGGGACCTGACCGCAGGGCAGCCATCAGGAGTGCCCCTGAACCGGCCCACGGCTCAAACTATGGGGAACGCCCTGGATCACCACTGCGTCTCAAGAAGGGTGCTGCGGAGGCGGCAGTGGAGACTGGAATGTTCCTCCTCTCAAAAGCAGAAGGCGAGTTTGCCCTGAGGGTTTCGTCACGACCCCACAGATCATAAGGCTGGCCGCGCAGTCAGGACTCTTCCCTTACCAATAGCTTTTCCCTTCCTGTTCCTGTCCCCTGTGTGACCCGGGATCCCAGACCGAGAGGCAGTGACTAGGGAGAAAGGGAGACGCGGCTCCAGGAGGGAGCAACTATTGGTTGTGGGCTTTTTCGATCCCAATAGCCAATCCATCGAAGGAAGGGCGATTCTAGAAGACCAGACAGAGATTCCTGCAAAGGAGGGGGGTCTGAGAATCAGGAAGCGGTGCCTCGCCGGTCCTTCCGGAGCTGATTCACTCGGAAGTTGCTCCCAGGGGCAGAAACTCTACCTCTGTCTGGCCCTGACACAGCAAGTTCCCGTGCTGGGAATTCTCCCGTGATGAGGTGCGTGAAAGGTGGCTGTAAGCGCCGGGCGCTCCGCGCGAGGAGGCTTCGAGCTCCTACTTTCAATTTCTCGCCCTTTCTTCAGCTCCCGTCATCACTCCCTAAAAGGGCTGATCATGGCTGCGGTGGTCCGGGAACAGTCTCGAGAGCGAATGCGAGTGGGAGGACCCGGTCGCTCGCGGTCGCGCGGCGACGAAGGGAAGGGAGGGGCAGGAAGAGCCGACCGCCTTCCTGGAAGACGGCGGAGCTGGAAGGAATGCCTCCTCCTTTCCCTTTTCCTCCCAACCCTTTCCCTTCTCCTGGGGAAAGCAGCAGCGAGGACTTTCGACATCCAACCTCAGGGCATCCTCGAGACTTCTCCCGCTCTCTTTCCCCGGGGCTATCGGTGAAAGGGCGAACTTCGCTCGAGGCGAGCAGGGAAAAGGGAACAAAGAAAAGCGAGGAGAAAAAGAGAGGACGCGGTGGGAAAAGCAGGGGAGGAGGGGTGGAGGGGGCTTCCTTACATCGTGAAGAACTCCAATCCGTGCTGAGTCTTATCCTGGAAGATCTCCGCCCACACCTGCAGCAGCTCTAGCTGATCCGCATCTGACAGCATCCTTCCCGGACCATAAGCGGCAAGGGAGTCCCTCGATCTGGAAAAGTGTCGCTCAGTTTCTTTTTGCCCTGCAGAGCAAAAAGCAAACTGTCTTGTCAGCCACAGAGGGAGAGAGGTGGAAATCGCTACACCATCATCTCCCTTCCCACTGCTTTCCCCCCTTCCCCTCCCTCCCGAATTTTTCTAACTCTGCCGGTTACGACGCCATGCGGTGCCTCGGCGAAGCGGAACATGGCGGCGCGCAGCTTCCGCAACAGGCCATACCCCGCGGCAAAGGGTAGGGGGAGCAGGAGGAAGGGGCTGGAGCAGTCGAGGAAAAGGGGGGAGAATGGAATGGCCCCCTCCCCTAAAAGCTCCCTTCCCTTCCATCCCACGAGGGGGAAGCGGAAGAGAGAAGAAGAGCCTCAGGCCATTCCGGTACCAGGTTTTCTTCAAGACCAAGGATTATTTCCATCCGGAAATCTACTCTCCCTGTGGATCTCAACAAGGGTTGCCGAGACGCCGTCCTCGCGTCTTCCTTCTCCTTATGGAGTCGAGCCACACAGGAGGGGGAAACAGAGGAAAGGGTGGAGCTCCTCCCGTTTCCCTCGGAGAATGCCCCTCCTGTTTCCAGGAGGTCTGCGATCCCTCCTTCCACCTCCGGTGACGAGGGGGATTCCCTGCTCACGGGAAGAGAGAGCACCTTCAAAAAAAGAGGGTGGAGGCGGGATAAAAAGGGGTGGAATGGAGAGAGGAGCTGAGGGAACGTAAGAAAAGGGGAGTCAAAAGAAAAAAATACCGCCAGCTCGCTCCGGGCATCTCTGGACGCGTGAATGTGGGTGGAGAGGTGAGGATGGGCTTGGGGCCTTCCTTCATCGAACATTTCCAGAGCACTCGGGGCACCCGGGAAAGGGGGTGCAGGGGAGGGGGAGGACGCACGACACAGCAGGAGGGCAGGGGAGCAAGGGAGGGGGGAGGGATAAAAGAAGGAGTCTCACTAGGAGAGCGTTGCTCCACGCCTCGGGGCGTTCTCGCGCAGAACGGGGAGGCGCCGGAGGCCCCGCTTTCGCCTTCGCACGCTCCGTCGCCAAGGGCGCGGAGGCGAAGAACGCGCGAGCACTGCGCCCCGCGCCAGCGTCGGCCGGTGCCTCGTGGCCGGCACGCCTAAGTGGTGGGTAGGGGAGGGGGGAAGGGAGGAAGAGAAGAAGTGAGCGAGCGGAGAGGGGGGGGGAGAGAAAGGGAGAAGGAGCAGAGAGTCTCCTCGTGCTCTTGACCTTCGGAATGACGCGCGTGGGAGGCACTCCCGAGGAGCAGAAGCGGAAAGGCAGCGCTCGACACCTGCGGAATTCAGACGGCATAGGAAAAAGGGAGTGGCAGCCGCTCCCCGCGCGCAGAAATGGGTATGCTTGCACTCGAGGGCTCTCCCTCTTCCCTGCCTCTTTCTCTCGTTCTTCTTGGTTCTCTTCGCCTCGAGGTCTCGCCGTCCCGTGGACGGCGTAAGAGGGTGCGGGGCAGAGGCAGGGGTGGTTCGGGGACGGAATGTCTTCCAGGGTTCGGAGTGGCCCTTCGGCTCCTTGGGGAGATCTCCCCGCACGCCTCCGCAGAGGAACTTCTGGAACCTCAGGAATCAGAGGACTACAGAGCGAGTAACGAAAAATGGCTCTCCTCGCTGGCGGGATTTTCGGCAGCTTCCCTGCCCTTCTTCGGCAGGCGAAGGACGAAGGACTCTCTGGAGCTGCCCGCGCGCCTAAGGACGCTCCGCCGTCTGGCGACGACTTCCAGGCTCATCGGGCACCGGTGGCGCCCGAGCCGCCTCGGCTGCTCCTGCTCAATAGGAGGGAAGGAAGGGGGGAGAGGACGGGAACATACCGAGCGCCAAGGAGATGACCCATTCCTGCTCCTCCTCTCGTCGCTGAGGCGTCCTGAATCCATGATGCCTTCGTGGGATGGATGAGAGAGAAGGTGGGAGAGAATTGCCGGAGGGGATGCTCACGAAGAAGGAAGTGCACCCCGGCATCCTGCTTGGAAACATCTCAGAATCATTTCAGGATGTAAAACTCAGGGAGGTGAATATGTGCAGGAGCAACTCGGGAGGTACTCCCGCCATCCCGATGGAGAAGAAGGAAAGTAGCCGCACCAGGACGCAGAGACATCGACGCCGCACTTCCTGGTCGGGAGATGCAACCTCGAAGCAGATCCCTCATCAGCCCAGATTTCAGAAACAGCGGATCCGCTCTCGTTCCTCTGTCCCTTTGGAAGCGGAGGATCCCAGAGGCTGAGCTACCCCCTCTCCTAGCAACGTATCACTTCGGCTGCTGCGCTGCAGAACGTATGGAGAAGCCCTTCTGTGTGCTCCCTGAGGCCTTCCTGTGGTTTCCAAGCGCGATCATACCAGCCGCAGCCGCAGCTGGAAGCCCTTGGACTGAGAGTCTTCGAACAGCCCGCACCCCAGGGGGGTCCTCGCTTTCTGCACCTACTCCGAATTTCCGCGAGTCCATTCTCGCTGCCCCCCTGGCGTCTTGGAGATAGCGGGCTTCTTCCGTTCTGCAACGGAAACGATCCGTCTTCCACGCCTCGTGACGAATGCCGCCGTTCCCAGAGTTTGCATCCCGGGCCGCTTCTCCGTCAACCCTTCTCCCACTTGCCTCCTGTCTCCTCCCCATCCGCCGCAGGCACCTTGCCTGAACGGGCGCCCTGAGCTTCTTCCGCGAAGAGCTTCTGCCCTGCGAGAGTCCCGGTGCCTCTGACAGGACGCCACACGCCACTTCGTCCGCCGGAAGCGCTTCCGGTCCCTGTCCGTCCCAAGCCACTCGCCTTTAGGGAAGCTAGCAAGATACCTCCAGGATAAAGTTCGTTTCCTCCTCCGTCTCGCTTGCTGCTTCCAAACCCTGTTCACTTCCTGCTTGCTCCTTCCTCCTCCTTCCCGGTACGATGGCGTTCAGAGAGGATCCTGTTTCAACTGCCACCTCGGACGCTGCTGATTCCTCTCGGCTGTCTCCAGCGGGAAGGCCAGAAGAGCTCCTTCGCTACGCAGCATCCATCGCTGGGAACTTAAGCCTCATCGACCCCTTCCTTCTCTTCCGCGTTCTTGGAGCTCCCTTCCCTCTTCTTCCGTGGTCCCTCCCTTGCGATCCAGAGAATTCTTCAGGTCAGCAGGCGGAATCTGGGTCGCGGGGTCCATGTCCCGAAGACCTTTCGCTCCAGCTTCGGCTCGCAGCGTGCGGGAACCCCGTGGCTCCCCCCGTGGGCCTGTCATGAACATGCCCTCTCGAAGCTCACATTTCCTGGAAGGATCCCAGCTTGCCGGTGGGTCACCGTCCTGCCCTTCCTACGGGAGGACAGTGCTGCCGCAAAGAGTGCTGTTTTTTGACTCCCCCGAACTGCAGGAGGGCAGCTCCCAGCTCCCAGAGGTGTAACCGCATCCGAGAATCCCCATCTCAAGGCTCACTCCCTAATATTTTCCGGGAAATGCCCGCTTACTTGATCTTCGCGACGAAAGAAGACGAAGGGCTGCAACTTTGTGAGCGATGCAGCCTCCTCTTTTTGGCTCTCCGGTTCGAGCTGAGCGACTTTTATCCATCCCCAAAGGCACTAACTATGTAGAAGGATGTGGCAGCCGGCCTGCTCGCGTCAGCTGGGGAACATAGACGGGACTTCCCGGGCGAGTTCCCGATACCTCTCAGCAACTCTCCTCGAAACTCGGACCGGAAACTGCGGAAGCGCCGTTAGAGTCTCTCTCTCCTGTAGAATCTTCGACTCCCCCATCTTGATCGCCACCGCTAGAGGAATGTGCAACGCGATGTTCTCAGGGGTCGAGCAGGAATCCCTTCGTTCCTCATCTTCGCCATTTGCTGGATCGTCTCTTGTTCCTGTGGAAGACGGCCTTCAGCTGCACCAGCCAAGGAGCCATGGGAGCGCTCAGCAATGCGGTTGTTCGGGACAACACGCTACGCAACGGGCCGCACCCGGTGACTTGCAAGCACGAAGCGCGCGCGCTCTCCCCTCCCGTGCTACCCAGTGCACCTTGCGCACCTTTCTAAAATCCGAAGGAAAATCCTTAGAAAAGGAGTTTGAAAAGCGAGAAAGAAAAGGAGCCACCTCATGCCGCTTGCGGGAACGTCTGGTTCCATTACTTCCGGAACCGAAAGTCCATCCTCCGAGACCAGCTCTGGCTGGTGCTGGAGTCCAGAGGAGGAAGAGGCGGAAGAAACGTGCTCAGTGTTTGGCAAAGGCAGCAAGCGATCACCAGCCAAACGCAGCTGCCTCCCGGAAGCATGCACGATCATCGCAGTCTCTTTTCCAGAAGATGGATTCCACAGAGTCCTGGAGAGAGCTCTGTCCACGGACAGAGATTCGCTCCCAAAAGGTGCTTCCTCATCTCGCGGCTTCGCTCCCCTGTGCGCCCGCGGAGGCAACCCGGGTGAAGTGCAAAGCCGGAGAAAATCTCGAGAGCCCCCCTCCCTATCCGAAGGGGAGGCAGGTGGACCACGGGCGCGGCGCTCGCGGGCCACCAGCGGGCGCCCGCTTCCTGAGGCGAGCGGCGGAGACCTCCTCCAGCTTTGCCACGGGCACATGACCCTTCTTTCGAAGGACAAAGTGCGTCGCTTTCCTTCAAACGTGCATGGGCATTCCACAAACCATGTTGTGCTGCTCCCTTCGACCTGAATGACATACAAGGGGGTTACGATGACCTCAGCGGATCTGATGCCTCTTTAGGAATTCTTGCATCATAAAGTGAACCCCTTCGAATATCTCGACGTTAAATATAGCACTTAGAATCACTCCTCGAGAGCACGATGTGGAAGGGGGGATCTCGGTGCTCACCTTGGCGCGTAGAAACGAGAGGCTGATTTCCGTGAAAACGGCAGGTGTCATCGCCTCACAAACTCCTGCATAAATCCTTTAGGAATATGTATGGGATCACGGTCCGAATAGTCTCGTGGAAAGAATATCCGAGGACAGCTGTGACGTGGTCAAGGAACTCACGGCAGGAATTGAGGAGATTTCTTTTTTTTTTTTTTTCGAATTTCATTTGCTGGGAACGTTTGCTGCGTCACGGAAGAGGCACACAATGTCTCTCTTCCGTTACGCAGCGAGCAGGGGAGAACAGAAATTTCTTTTGAAAAGTAGAAGATTAATGAAGCATTCATTGAATCTCTTCAGAACTCGTCGAAAACTCAATTTAAGCGTACGGGAGCTCTCAAAATTCGGTACTTAATACCATTGCCTCCTCCTGGCTCATTACAACTGGGTTGATTGGTTGCAACAAGTGTTATCAAGAGCGCGAAAGAAATTCCAGTAAGCAAAGGTATGCGTCAGATTGAGGTGCATTTTAACATCAGCATGCTCTCCCGAGGACTGCAGTGACCTAACGTGTAAACCACGTGCCTTATTGCCCTCGCATTCGACGTGCTTTGCCCCTTACCCACCCGTGTGAGCGCACGCGAAAGAGATCCTCTGCGCTGAAGAGTTCCATCATTAGCATGCATGCGCAGTGGTCAACCCCTCCCACCATCGGATTACGACTGCCTTTGGCTGAGATCCCTGGAAAACCTGCCATCCCGAACTTGCCGATATTTCATATATACTTCCATCACTCCCCTTTCCCCCCCCCCCCGTAGGTGAAAGGAAAAGAAGGAAAACCTGCATTCCTTTTTATTTCCATGGAACTTTCCCATCCAGGAGGAAGCACCGCAAGAAAATTTGGATTATCAAGGATGCTACAAGAGCGCGCAATCTGCATCCGCGGCCGTCAAGCATCGAAGAATTCGAACACCGTCAGCTTAGGAAGATAAGTGCGAAATGTTATGGAAGATATTTGACATTTATCAGGCTTTGCTGTTTGCTTTGGATGTTCTCACGGTTGGGTAATGGTAAGCGGCATGTGCCCTGCGTAATAGCAAGCACGGAAGAAGTTGGAACTCGATAAGCTCCAGAAGATTGATTTCGACACCAAAATCAAGTCGCCTTGCTCACAAGTCTTTTTATTTAATTGGTATACAACAAAAAATGTACACGATGAATTCGGCGTTCCGACAATCAGACGTGTTTCAGCATTTCGCTGGAGATGTCTGCAAACACCTTTTCCAGACCCGTACAAGCAACTTCTTTGATATCTGGATTGTTTTCCTTGAGCCACTGCTTCAGGTAATCAGAAAATAATTTTCCTACAGACTGGAAAGAGGAAAAACAATGGAACACCCCGAGTTGCTTGGAGCGATGGAACACCCCCAAGCATACACCTCCGCACCTTCCACCCCGAGGCCTTACATGCGCAGAAACCGAAACGGGCGTTCCCCGAGCAGCGGTTGCTCAGCTTTCTGTGCGCTCAAGACTAAACTTTTTTTTTTTTTTTTCCTTTAGCTCGAGAGAAGAGGGGTTCCAAGAACAGCAGGGGGTTTACAGAAGAGGCAAAAGAGGCTCGCGCAACCACGCTACGTCCACTCTCTCTCATGGCTGCCTCGGAAGGCATGTTCCATTCGCCGGTTCACATTGCATTCAACAACACTGATCGCATTACGACTGAAAATGAAATCCCGTCAGAACTGACCAGAAAATCCACTTTGGTGAGGTTCATGTTTTTATGCTGCTTTCCCGCTTTTTCGCAGAATGCACTGAACAGCTCCGGGTCATCTGCGTGCGTAAACATATTATTCAGACTTGACATAAAGATATTGGCATGGGCTCGGAGCATCTTGACTTCCCGAAGACTGTCAAGAGGCACATTCTTCAGGAATGCAAATAGAGGAATATACTTCGGATAGGTTGTGAACAGCCTACGAAAAAGAGCACATGAGAAATGGAGGTTTGTCCGTCCGTCCGAGGCTGCGCGAGCATTCTGGTGCCAACTGGTCTGCAGCCCAGAGGTGGCTGCAAAACTGTTGCGACCACCGGAGGTGTGCGAACCCATGGGAAATCTTCCTGCTGCGGACTCCGCCGTCACCGTGTAACATAACCGTCCGGGGGACGCGCGTGCACTTCCCGTTCACCACGCAACTCCTCCCCTCAAGACAGGCAGGCAGGGTTGTACTTTCAACCGTACGAAATTCCTCGCGCGGACGACACTTTACGAAAGGTTGCGCCCTGTTTTCTCGTGACAGACAACTGGAACTTGGCGTTCAGCAAACGGCACGCCTCGTGGTGTCATGATTCGGATGGTGGCACCCCTTTAGGGAACACGCGCTTCCCGTTCTGTAAAGGGGTACCACATCTTCTGCCGTCTGCTCTACAGTCATCTCGTTGTGATCGTGGGATGTCGAACGGGACTCTGGGACTTCGGCATTCCTGATGCTGGTCCGTAGTTATCGAGAAGAATTAGGATGAGGAGATTGGTCCTGATGCAAAAAGGACCACTCGGCTTACGGTTAGCCCTCGCGCGCGCTCAAGGCGAAGAACGCCGAAAGAGGAGGAACCAAGCAGTGAAAGGGAAGTGGAGGATGCCAGCGGTTTACAAGACTCGAGAACGACTTACATGTTGAAGAACTCCACACCATGATGAGTCTTGCTTTTGTAGATGGCTGACCACGCTTCTTGCAGAGCCTGCTTTTCTTCGTCCAAAAGCATTGCCGAAACAGTTGGTTCTAAAACAAGGAACTTGGAACTTGCACCTCGATCAACTGAAAGTACGAGAATGCCTCATGGGTTTCCGAAACTTCCGTTTTAAACCAGCTCGAACGTTTTTTTTTTTTTTTTTTAAATATTCCTGGTTTCGCTACTACAAAGTAATTCTACGGCGTTTGCGTCGCCTGACGTGACCATCCGCGAAAAAAGTTACGAATTTCCGATACGAGGAAATGCCGCGCTTCGTTGCCGAAGGAAGTAAACGGAATTTTCGAGCGTTCACAGTTGGCTTCGAGTTCTGCAGGCACGAACAGACAGCAGCGACCTGGCTGAGAGACGACACTCGGGGTCGCGCCGCCTTGGGTCGTCGGCATGCCGGCGGAGCCCACGTTACGATCGCACGACACAAAAACACGAATGGTGTGCGGCAAGCGTTTTCGGGTTTCGAGTCCTCAAGAACTTACCAAAGCCAACTCTACCCCGAACGAGCACCAACTCCTTCTGTCAGAGTCCGTATCTGGCACAGAAGTTTAAACTCCCATAATGACCTTGGATTGATGTCGCTTTTGTTCTCGAAAACACCAATCATAATTTGAATTTTTCCTGGAAAAGAGATTAACCGAGGAAACCTCCCCCCTCCCCCCCCTCTGTTCCCAATATGCAGGCGATGTGTGTTCCAGTTAAGCCGAGCCGCCGCGCCGGGTGCGCTTGGTGTGATTTCCACCAAAACAAAAAAGGTTTCAGGGTCTCCAGGAGGGGGAATGGGGGGGGGGGAGGGGGGAAGGAACAGGGTTCCGTCTGCCAGAGACTCAAGGCTGACTTCCTCTCTGCGTTCCTCCATGACGTCCCGTGTGAAGTCATCATGCAAGTGTTCGGGATTCAAACAGTAAGGAATTTCTGCTTTTCTGTCGCTCGGGCCAATCATCCATTCCCTCCCTTCCTCTCCCCCCACCCCCCGCCTATCCACCACATCTCCATTCTCCCCGCCACATGATTGCCGATTCGGAGAGAAAGATGGAGAAGACACGTCATGCCGTTCGAGACGACTCTTAGTTCTGGCCAATTGCATGCATCCATCTGGAAATTTCCTGCGGCCTCTCTAGAAAAGGTCGCAACCACAGCGTCGGCTGTGGATCCAGGATTTCGTGGAGCCTTTCGGATGGGTCCAAAAGATCTCCATCTCACGGAGCGGTCGTTCCCAGATCGTAGATTCACGCGAACAGGAAACCATCGATGCGTGTCCCAGGGAGTTCCCGCCTTCTCGCCCTAGGTCCAACACCACCGTGTGCAGCCCAGAGGCGCCGCGTTTCTGTTCAAAGTTGGCATCCCGGAAGTACCAACGGTCGTCTAAAGAATTGCGCGTGATTCCAGGGAATTTTCGTCTCCTCCCATGGAAAGACGTACGGTCCGCAAACACCCCGAGAACTATTTGGACACTGCGCGGTGTCTCCGCTTGACTGCCATGTCGTGTGTTCACGGATCTTTCCGCGGCGGCCTGGCAACGTACGAAGCTCTGCACATCTGCAGGCAGTCGCAGATGGGAGGAGGTGATTCCTTCTGGAGAAAGCCTGCTTGCGGATGATGTGGGAAACCGGCAAGGGCAAGGAAGCTTCGTCGAGCCTTGCTGCAGAAGATCTTGGCGATGGGATTCACACGACGCATCCGCCAGTGCGCGTGCGGTGAGGTCAGTACCCGACCACTGCGGACACGGGAGAGTGGCGGCTCGAAAATGACGGCGGGAGTCGCGCAGCTACGGAAAGCACAAAAGGAAGCGCCTTACCATTAGGTCAAGAACTGCCCTCAGCTTTCTAGCCTCTTCGGACGGTGGCCTCCCTCCCGAAAGCATCTCTGGAAGAGATTCAAAAGAAGAAAGCGATGTGCTGAGTGGCAGCTGGTTGAAACACTCGATGCCTTCCTCGGGGGGGCACAGATTGAACTGTCCGGCGAAAAGACGCCGGTGCCCTTGGGGTGACGTAATTCTGGGGCTGCTAGTGGCACAGAACGCTCGTGTCTTTTGGCATTATTATGATCAACTGCATGAGCAAAAATGACACTCGGAGAGCCCAAACCGGCAATTAGCAAGTTTTCCTGCCTTTGTTTCTTTTTCATCTTTTCCTTTTTTTAACTCGATGCCTTGCGGGAAAACAAAGTTCGGAGCAGTTTTAAATACGCGCTGGCCGGTTTCGGGAGAGTGGGGGGAAATAGGCGGGCTGGATGCGTCGTTCGCAAAGCGGAAGAAGGTCATTATCGCTCCGGCAGTCCGTTATCCAACCACAACCACGCTTTTCCTCGGTTGACCAGCGCGGTCTTAAGCAAGTCCGGTGATTTCTGCCCGAGCTCCTCCCTCCGGCTCCAAGCGCGCGCAGGCAGAGGGATTCTTCCTGGGAACACCGAGCCGATGGCACTCTCTTGCACTCGCCACTTTCCGTCTTGCTTGAAGTACTTCGAGTGGAAAAGTCTTCCATGCCCCGAGCCTGGAAGAGCCTTCGCTTCCGCGTTCAGTTTCGGGGAGGACGGGGGGAGGGGAAAGAAATCCTTCCCCAAAGGTTGCGAAACCTCTTCCTTATCACCGCGGAAAGTGAAGCCGTGGATCGCACAAACTGATGATCACGGGGAAGAACGTCCCGAGTGCGAAGAGGGGGAAATCCGAACTTCTTCCGCCTTCGAAATCCGCATCGTTATTGCGTCTTGGAGGATTCCAGGCAACCGGCAGCGAAGTGTATCGTTGAAAATTAGATTCCGAGATAGAGGGTCCGAATCTGATTGGATTATTCGCACCTCCAGCTTTTGAACTGTGAGCCTGCTGCACGACGAGGAGGAGAAGCGAATTTTCCTTGTGCCTCCTGCTCTTTACGCTCCAAGACATCCCTTGATAAGCGCTCGGCTGCGGAGGCCATTTTGTTTGGTACATTTCATTGTGATTTTATTGGATTTGTTGCTGTAGTTGTTTCGTTCCCCTTTCTCATCAACGTCAGCTGCGAGTTTTATCACGATTCAAAGCAAATCGGAAATGCAGCGAGGCCGTAAAATTGTACAGGCGTGCATGTGTACAGGTAGGTTGTCGGTAACGGACGGGCGTAACTACGCTCGGTCAGGACAAAAATGAGGTGCAGTTCTTAGCTTGGGGAGCCCCAGCTCCTTAGCTTCTTGGTTTTCCTCTTGGTTCCTGTTTTGGGGGGCAACACGCGCTGGTGGAGCGGCATCTGGTAGAGGCTGACGCCTGCGCCCAGCGGTGCTGTGTCGCTCGAAAGAAGACAGCTGCCCTCTTCGGATTTTCGGAAAGGCTCAGCGTCCAGCCGAGGTGTGCTTTGAGGACGTCAGTTTGAGGACATCGCCTTCAGGATGTCTTCTCGTCAGTTTTCCATCAAAGTCTTCGTCTAAGTTCCAGACGCAGGTGGATACGCGTGGTAGAGTGAGTGTGCCATGCATGCGAGTAGGGACATTTGGAGCGAGAGGGAGAGAAGGAAGAATCTCTTGTCTTTCCTGAGGGATATTCTAGAGAATTTCCCGCTAAGCATGAGGAGCACGCGGTTTCCGTGGTTTCTTTGACTGTCCCAGATGTCGTGTGCAAGAGATCTTTCGAGCTGATCTTTCAGAAGGGGACCATGTCAGCTTCGTTCGACAGGGTTCCCTTGCAGAAGAAGGACGAGATCTGACCGGCTGTGACTGAGAACGGAAAAGAAGGAGATGAAGAAGAAGAAGGACAGTTAGTTCAGCGATCTGAAGGAAAGGATTCTCCCATCCAGATGGGACTATGATCAGGGAAATCCCTGGCGAGAGAATTTCAATCTCTTCCAGCGCGAGCAAGGCTGGGGCCAATCCGAGCATTGAGCAGACCGTCGAGATGGCTGGGAAGCTCCCTCAGTTTAGACCAGGTCCAGGGTTGCGCTGGCAGTTGCATGGATCGCTGTTGCGTGAGATTTAGGTCACGGATTCTAGGAACCAAGGTCGATGATCTTCGACGCTAAGGTCAACGTTCTTTCACTTCGAGCATTCTAGTGTCTTTCAAGGTCGATGATCCGCTCAAAAAAGCTTCTATTTCTTTCGAGCGTCTCTCTCGACTCTTTGCTTTCATTGGAAAATCGGAACTCGATCCTTAAGCTCGTGGGAACGGATTCGAGGATGAGGAAGGAGAAGGAGAAATGAAGGTGTCATGAGCACGCGCTATGGTGCTGGAGGATCAGGGAACGGAGATTCCTGCTAAGTCCCAGTCGAGTTGCAAGATGCCAGCCACCTGACTCTGTTGCCTGCAGATGACAAGAGGTCCTCAAAAGGCTGACAGAAACGCTTGACAGCTGTTTAAATTCCACATGAATCATTCTCGAAAGAGCTCCGTGGACTACTGGTCTCACTCTTTCTCACATTCCTTTCCCATTCTCTATCACTGCGCTCTGAGAGCCTTCGAGTCCCTTCGCGTCTCACCGTCTGCGGTCCTCCCATTCCGCTCGTGACACGGTGCCATGAAGCCCCCAATCTCCTGCCGTTTGGGTATGAAAGACAAAATTCGTTACACCTGCAAGGCGTTGAGGAATTTCCGCTTAATCTGGAGCAGGCTCGGCGTCTCCGACAGGATGTGAAAAATCCCGCTATGCCTCCCAAAGGGCAAAGAGAATCTTCTGAAATTTCGGTCTTCGGAGGATTTCACTTTTCTCGCGTTTGTTTTTGGTAGCTGCACAATTTATCCACGCTGTTCAGGGCAGAAAGCACCGCTTTCTGGTACGACCGGGGAAATGGCCCCACACGGACGAAATCCTGCTCGGAAGATGGTCGCTAAGGCGCCTACAGTCCGAAGACCGCAACGAGTAAGGAAGCTGGGATTCGGGCTTCCGTGAAACGCTGGTTTCCTGCATTGATCTCTGTTTCTGATGAAGCATTTTCTTTCAGTACCTCCGCAGGTTCACTCGACTCATTTATTTTTGCTCCGTTCTTACATGACCTGTCGCACCTCGGGATTACACAAACGTGGTGCGATGCTACACGAAAGGTAGTCGAGCCGAGCAAGAAGAGGCTCCATCTACCACTTCATGCGGGACCGAATGGGTGCAGCTGCGTTTCCAAGACCGAGTTAGGTATTTTCGCCGTTGAATGTGAGGCTCCAGAGAGTTTTTGCCACGAGAAGCGAGGAGATGGGATTCCCAGAAGTCCTCCCTGAGATTACTCATCCAAAGGAAGCCTAGGTCTTCCCGTGACAGTGGATTCGGTGAAAGTTTGAATGTCCCTTACAAGACTCTGGGAAGCGGTGGGAGAAGAAGGAAGGGATGTTTCCATGATTTCGAAGGTGGCATTCCAATTCAAAAGGATGTCGTCCATACACGCACCTTCCTTCTTCCCAGGAGAAAGTGACCCGTCCCCGGTTCCCCTCAGAAGACGTCTTTTCGTTCCTACTACTGTTTTCTGCAGCGATATGTCGACGGTCAGGACGTGGTGGTTTCTGGGCGACAGATCAAACAGGGAAGAAGAAGGGGGGAGGTAGAATGGTATAGCCTCTCTCCAGGAGATATGGCAGCAAATTTCACTTAGAGAATGCTCATGATCCAGAAACTCCTAGGAGTAGATTTTCTCCCTTCGGGACGACTCCCCATAAGGGAAGCGAGAACTCCTCTCGAGTGGCGGAATCCCAAATTCTTAACCTACTACCATGAAGGCGTGAAGGCTTTCGCAAGGAGAAAACCAGTAAGCCGCAGCTATTTGCTTTTCTTGTCTTCGCTATTGGTGTCGATTCTTACTTAACCCTCGACCCTAAAAGACACATTACGGTCGCCAAGCGAGCGGGGACACAAAAGGCACGAACATGCCCACAAAAACATGTTCTGAAAGTCTTGTCGAGGGGCTGTCCGTCTCCACCACTGCGAGGGCACAGGAGGCGTGATCCTGAGTTCGAAAAGCGAGAAACCCATTGGCCCCGTCCCTCTTTTCCAGGAAACGGCGGCGTCCCGACAAACACCGCTCTCCTTCCTCTCCGACATCCTGCCAGCACACACCCCACCCCCCCACGCGGAGACAAGCGCGGTGCGGAGGCGTTTCCGTAGTCACCGCGATGGCTCTCCCCTTTCTCTCTCTTCCCCCACGAGACCGAGGTCACGCAAGCGAACGACGCGATGCCACGGGCCGACTCGCAGCTAGCGCCGTTCCCCGACCGCCGAAACGCGGCAGACGAAGGCCGACGCCATCCATGGCGAGCGACGAGCACCGCCACCGCCAGCCTCTCCAGAGGGCGGCTGCTCCTCCGATCCGAAACGGGCGCTGCGTCGACGGGAGGCAAGACGGAGGAGAACGCGAGCTCGCAGGGAGCGCACTCGCCTCACCCCCCTCTGCGTGCATGCGCTCACCGGAATTCCCGGCTTCCGCCCCGTCCCTACGACTGAGCACACCCGAGCAAGGAAGTGGCGAACGGGTGCCCAGCATTCAGCCTGCCTTTCTGCCCGGACCGCTTCGTTCCCTCAAGTCCCGGCCAGTTCCTTACAGCCAGGAAACGAAGCGACGGAAACGAACCGAGCGAGCGCTCCAGTCGAGGCCGAAGGCAAGGGATTCGCTGGAAGCACCGACCTGGCGGGCGAGCCAAAGCAAGGCAAGGACGCGCCACTCGTCCCTTGCATTCGTCCACTCGTCGGTCAGGACACCGGAGACATGCCCACGGCAACAGACGACGACGACGAGCCAACCGATCCATCCCGAGTCCGGAAGGCGCTCGCCGCGGAAGCCGGCAACGAACGAGCGCCACCGACTTGCCCGCATCCTGGAATTCCACCTGCGGTTCCGATCGCCACCGGAGCTCGCGCCCCCTTCCCCGGGAACGAGGGACGTCTTCCTGGAGACTCTACGAAGCGGAAGACCACCATGCTCAGTTCCAAGCGTCCGAGCGTGATCAACGAAGCGCGGCTTCGCTCGAAGAGGACGAGAAGCCACGAAGGCGAGCACGGCGGCCTCTTGTCTCCGCAGTTCCCGCGGGACAAGAGGCGCTTCCTGTTTCCTCCCGCGCACGAGGAGGCGATCGCTTCCTCATCCGGGCCGTCGACCGGCCGAGAGGACCGCTTCCCGCTCCCCATTCCACGACGTCAGGACTCCCCCGGCTGCCGCCCAAGAGCCGCGCTGGCTCCCTTCCTTAATGGAAACGAGCATCTCTCTCGGAAATGCGTCTTCCCGGCATGCGCGCCGCAAGCAGCGGTCCGTCGTCAGCAGGCAGCTGACGAGGACCGCAGCCTCGCCCGGGGTTCGGCACGAGCAGCTACGAAGGGGCGCTCGCACCCTTCCCCTCATCGCTGCTCGCACCCTCGTCAGCACGCTCGCGCGCAACGAAAAGGCCGGCGCGGGGCCGTTGCCGTGGATCCCGGCCCACCAGGCCGAACGGGCGCCGCGACGTCCGCTCGACCTGCTTCCGTCCAGCTGGGTGCGCTCCTCCGGCGCGGCATCCAGCTGACCGCACGCGCGACCGGCGCCCGCCTTCCCGCACCGCTCCCTCATCACCGGGTGCCGCGAGGCTCGCTGCCCCGAACGGGATGACGCATCGGGCAGGCATCAGCCACCCGCCGCGGGGGAGCGGAAG
This sequence comes from Raillietiella orientalis, assembly GCA_036172245.1. Taxonomy (NCBI): domain Eukaryota; kingdom Metazoa; phylum Arthropoda; class Ichthyostraca; order Raillietiellida; family Raillietiellidae; genus Raillietiella; species Raillietiella orientalis. The sequence goes on from JAYWIR010000016.1 coordinate 1,737,232, forward strand.
GCGAGGAAGGCCGGCTGCCCCTCCCCCATGCAGCATTGCTCTTCTCCACGGTTCGCGCTCGGCGTGCTCCGCGACGCTCGCTGAGAAAATCCCCGATTGCTCCGAAGATAATGAGGTAATCTCGTTTGATGACCGAGGTACCATTGTCTCCAGAACAAAAAGGAAAACGACGAGGAAGGAGACAAAAAAACAAAGGGTTTGCCCATGTGGTGATGCGCCTGAGATGCCTGACAAACATCCTACCTGGGAAGAGCGAGATTACCGTAATCACTTTGGTAAAATTTCTTCATGGTATTCTCACCAAGGTGATCGCGGTTTACGCTGCCTTTGCTGAGGAGGTAGTTCATGGGATGCTGAATGACACCTGGATTCCAAGTCATTTGTCCTTCCTATTGCAACATTGCTGCCTTAGTTTTTCAGATCTTCTATAGGAGTTTGTGCTGCACATCACATTGCAAACACTGCCTGCTAGTTTCGGTAGGGAGAATAAAGTTGTGCGAACCCACGGAAGGGGAGGAAGGTAATCGAGAAGGAACAGGATAGCTCGCTGTAGGATGGAATTTGTCTTGAGGAGATATGTGACTGGATCTGGAGATGGAATACCAAGTTGAGAAGAGCCTGTCAGATAAGGTGATTTGGATTTTCTTCCAGGTCAGCTCGGGACCAACTTTTGCGCAAAGGGATGATTGGGATTCCACTCATGTACACTGAGGTAAATAGTAGGTGCGATTTGGATGCAGTCGGGTGCATGGGAAGATGATTTCAGATGATCGGAAGCTCAAAGAGAATAAGTAATGATGCAGACCATTAGAAAAAATATCTGGTGAAGCCAGTAGCGTCTTAGTCAGCAGTCTTGAGTTGCTCGTATCAACTCGGATTGTCGTGGAGATGGTTCCTTTCCGTTTAGCAACCAAAACTTGCATCTTGAGTACTGGCAGACCGGTCGAAAGTGGATGTCTTTCTGCTTGCAAGCACGCGGGCTGCTGGCACCAGCCTCTCAGCATGATTGGCGCCTGCGGTGGCGACTGAATCTCGCTCCCTACATTCTTGTCTGTGAAGTTTTATTGGAGCTCGGGATGAGCATTTCGTTTCCGGGACAGCATCTCCGGGGACTGAGCTGTAAAGAAAGCATGGAAACGAGATGTGTTCTCGAAGACCTGGAGATAAAAAGTATCATCTCCAGCTGCCAAAAGCACGAGTAACATCTTCAGAGCAAGAAGCAAATGGTGGCCTATTTGTCTCTGAAAGAATTTAACGTAGGAAAAACAGGCCATGGAAGCTTCTTAGAAGGCGATCTGGAAGGCAGCTAGATCACGTGGTACTTTGAGGAACAGAGTGGGTGGTAGTATGAGTAAGGCAGCAGGAGCGTGTGCTGAAGAAGATGAAAGAACGAGACTGCTGAGGAAATTTCTTTGAAAGAGTTTCACCGCTCCGCTTATTCCACACCGCAGTAGGAGGAACCGAGTGGTTGGGTCAAGGCCGAGCAGACATTGTGTGACAAGCAGACTGTCCAGAAACGCGGATTCCTCTGGTTGAAAGTAAGCTAGTTGCCCCACCAAAGGACGAGAGATCACCAGGTAGCACCAGTAGTGCAGAGACAACCGAAGTCGAAGAAACGGCAACCTGAGGATGCACGGCATGCACAGTAGGGTTGTATTCCTGGATGCTATGTCGGCTGTCTCCCGGCTAAGAAGCTTCGTGTAAGTGATTTCTGTGTGTGCAGCTTCTTACTCTTCGGGAAACCCTTGCTCCCGATAGGAAATCTCAGTCATCCTCTCTTTCTCCTGTTGAAACCATTCACCAGCCTCCCACCCACTGAACACGCGATCCAGCAAAGGAGGAATTCTTGGAAAGTGGGCCGCAACATCCCTGGTGAGTGACAGCGTGGAAACCCTGCGGCACTGAGCATGTCCGGAAGCAACTGCAGATGGGGGACAGAAAAGGGGGAGTCAGGAGGGAAAGCGAAAACCAGATTTCCTTCTTGGAAAATCGCGAGATGTTCTGAATGCTGACAAACAGGAACTGCAACCTGAAAGTCCTGATGTCCCTGATGTCCTCGTGAGGAGCCGGAAAAGCGGAGTTCAACCGTGTCGCATCTTGGACAAGGTCCATGAAACTCCAGAGGCTCGTCGGTTTCGGGAGGTGCACCGAGCTCTTCGGAAAGGTCCGGAGAATCCTGCTTGGGGGCAGTTGAGAACAGACTGTTCCGGTGGAACTGATCGCGTATGTCCAACCCCTATTCCGACCTTCCCCGACACCACCCTACGGACTCTTTCATACAGGAGCAGGGAAGTTCGTTTTTCTCCTCTTCCGGCTTTCCCTTTTTCGTGTGAAGACCACGGATCCATCTTCCGGAGCTCTCTTGGCCACAGGAGCTGTTTTTCCTAAGACCAGCTCCCATCCTCGCTCCCTGTTTTCGTAGGCCGCAATTTCCTCCTCGATGTTGCCCGGGAGGCTGCGTTTCGCTTCTTTTTTTTTCCTTTTTTTTTTGTAGAGAATTTTGAGGAATCTGCCCTCTGCGGGTTGCTCCATCCTGTTCTCTGGAAGGGACGCTGGTTGCCTGGCTCCAGTTTCCCGGGAATCCCTGCGGCGGAGAGAATACCTAATGACGCTTCTGAGGTCGGACGTCCACTCGGAGAGAAGGCCCTGGGGTTCCGGGGACTTTTTCTTCGGAAGGAATCCCGTCTCGAGGAATGGCGACAGGACGAAGCGTCTGGCTGCCACTTCCAGGTGATCCGCGCATGCGCGCAGAGGAACTCGCGGGAACGCCACTCCTCGCAGGATACCCACGGGATGCTTCGGTGACTCGTGGTTTGTCCAGATCGCCTCGGATGAGGATGGCGAAGGGGAGTCCCGGAGAATTTCATCCAGGCCAACTCGGAGGAGTTCTCTCCACGTTCCACGTTCCCATCGTAGGTAGTGGACCGCACTTTTTTTCTCCTGGGCGAACGGAAAGGAGAAGAAAAAAAGGAAAGGGGGATCAGAAGTTCTGTCCATGCGTCTCTTCTTGAGCTTGCCCTTCACCCTGTTCACCAATCCGTGATGCTTCGTTTGCTGGACCAGAGAACTGTCCGGGAAACGGGAGGAATTCCGAATCCGGGCACGCTTCCGCGAAACCATCCAATCCCGAAGAAAAAGACAGCCCTCAGATGGGGCAACCGAGGAATCTCAAAGCTCCTCCCCCTCCTCGCTCTCTGACACCGCAGCCCATTTCCTCAAACGACATCCTTGCATCCCCTATCTGAAAATCCTATCTGGATAAAATAAAGGGAGGAAGGGGGGGAGCAAGAACTTTATTCTTCCGTCTTCCATCATTGCGTTTCGGGAATGGGCTCTAGCCCCTCTCTTTGAACCCAATTTCTGGAAGGCGACTTTGCATCCGGATCCAAAAACATCGCATTTCCTGCAGCAGAGAAGGTGCACAAGCTTTCACCGAGGACCGACCCCATCCCCTCCCGAAAGACGTCGTTTCCCTTCCTACTCCTACTACTCTTTTTCCCTCCCTTTCTCCTCGTTTCCCACCACCACCTTGCTCTCGTTCTTGAGCAAACAAAAGAAACGGAGGGCGTTGTCTCCGGAGGAAGCGCGAGGACCTCGATCGATCTTCCCTTCGCAGAAGGAAAAGGTCCCACCCCTTTTCGTCTGCCAGGAGGCTCTGCCACGGTCCCACAGGGATGCCGGAGTCGACAGCCTTTCGACGATCACCCGACCTGAATGGAAGTTTCGACTGTTGCTTCAAGCGAGGATGATCATTTCCCTTCCCTCTTCCTTCGCTTTTCCAATGATGAGGTCGGCGGCGCGTTTTCTGGGAGACATTCCCGAAACCGTCCTCTCTCTTCCGGAGCCCTCGACTCCTCTCTGACACTTCGAGAACCCTCCAGTGAGTGGCTGCCAAATTTCTTCCCGAGGTGATTGTTCCACCGGAAAAAGGGAATGGGGGACTTGATGTTCTCACCCTCCTCATGCCTTCATGTCCCGGAAGAAAGGACTTCGGCAGCGCCTCCCTCCCCATGTCTTGGAAAAGCTCTCCGAAGGACTCGTTCCCTTCCCTCATCCGGTTGCGTTTATCCCGACAAAGGAACACTGGGGAGGCTCTTCAACCGCAGCTCCGCGAAGGACCACGACGGAGTCTTTCCTCCCTCCCTTGCGTTGGTGGGGAGTTCTCGTCTTCTGACGTGCTCCGCTGCGCGCTTCCCTCTCCATCATCAGGCTTTCTTCGGAGAAACTGGAGAACATGTGCCCTTCGTTCTCTGATGCCCAGGGTTCTTCTTGGCCCTCGGTGCTGCCTGCCATAGCAGGTGCTCCCCGCAGCTGTGAATCGTCGACATCGTTCCCGCTTCCCGCACCACGCTCAAGTCGATCCTTAGTGGGGCCTCTCCCAACGGCGGTAGGTGAATTCGGGAAGATCTCTGGGGAAGAGACTGACCGGTTCCTGTGCCCACCACTTTTCCGCGATGTGAGTCGGGAGTAGATCCAGCGATTAGGAAAGCTGATGATGGGATCGCACACCCCAGAAGCAGGTAATCGGTCTTGAGGGTCTCCGAGAGTGCTTAAGGGCAGGCAGCCTCGCGCAAGCTGACGTACATTAATAAAGGCCTAAGAGATCAAAAACGAGGACGCACGTGGGGCAAGGAAGTCGGACCGGGTTGCCGGCATCGCCCAACCACATAACACACGTGCAGGACGGGGTCATGAAGATGCTCCGGATCCACACCAGTCAAGATCTGCCCCGCCCACCCACCGTCACGAGACCAGGGACGCTCGATTGGCCGACGGAGTGCCTGACCTGCAGCCAAGCGAAAAACAGATCCTAATCCGAAGGTGCCAAGCAGCAGCAGCAGCAGGTGTTTTCTTGAGATCCGATTGCATCAGAATTGAACACCGTGGGGGATCCCGTGTTCTTCGCGGTTCCTTTGCCAGTCCTGGAGACAGGAAGCAGAATCGAATTAGGATGCGAGACTCCGCCACCGGCTCTGCAGATCTTCGATTTCGATGATCGCCCAGCTCCTCCTCTCCTGTTTCCCTCCTCCTCTGATCCTCTTCTCTTCCTCCTCCCACACCTTTTCTTGCTTATTCGCGATTTTCTTAAACCATCTCGTGTATTCGAATGATCCGATTTCACCTGCTCACTTGTGCTCTTTGATCGTCCCGGTCCGCTCCCTCGACCAAATAGATGCTGTTTGCGTTGGCGGCTGCGTGGCTGCGGTTTCCGCAGGCGGTCCCAAGTGTTGTGGGTTCGAATCATCACGTGGAGGATCGACGCCGAGAAAGAGGGGGTCCCCCCCCACAGGATGACGCTGGTTGACCCACAGGCTTAAGGAGAGTCACTGGTTGACACCCGGTCACGCCGGGACGTTTATTTATACAAAATAAACATATATGTCCATGGCAGGACGTCTGATCTTGCCACGTTACTTATAGCTACTAGAAGGAACCTGCCGAGAACTGGCACGCAGGACAGCAGGGTTTGCCTCGGCAGCACAGAGGAAGGGGAAACAAACAAGAATAAAACAAAAAACATATTGTAGAAAAAATGGGGGAGGGGGGAGGGAAGGGATCACCGTGTGCTAGCGAGTGTGCTCTGCATCCTTGTAAGGATGCCAGAAACTTCCTGTTTCAAGACTCCCAAATGGGGTCATCTTGACGCTATCCTCATGAGGAGGGCAGCAAATTAAATGGGATCCCTCTCGTTCTGGTCTCTGGCGCTGCTCAATGCAGCCATGGTTCCGCCGCGTGGGCAGCAAAGTGCTGATGGGGATGTGGCAGGCGTGAGGGCGTCGCGCAGGAAGAGGAGCTTTACAATGTCTCTGGAGTTGCCGCCGAGGGTTCCAAGGGTCTCGGAAAAGCGTCTTAAAAAAATCGTGAGGGCAACGTAGTCCACTCGAAGGTGCGGGAGGGATTCCCGCCCCTTGTGCCTGGCACAGTTCAGGTCCCGCCTCCCCTCCTTCATGTCCAATGATGCCAGCGGACGTTGCACGGGAGGTCCCAGTGCAGCAGCCTCAACGTCAACTCCTGCCACTTTAAGAGGACACGGGTGTTCATGAGCACCGGGGATCACTGCAAGTCTTCCTCCGGAATACTCAGTAGCACGCCCCAGCGCAAAAGTCCACGAGGTCGAGCACTTGGGGTCGCAGAGTCAGTGAGCTGGTCCGTCTTGCACTCGCCCAGTCCTTTTCTCCTTCCGGAGATTTCTACAATAACCTCCCATCTGGGCGTAAGGCTGCTGTCCAGATGCTCCCTAGGGGAGGGCACTGGTGGAAGTCGGAAACCTCCGGATGCTCCCGTTGACTGGCCAGGATTGGAAGTTGGCCCCCCAGGGTCATTCCAGGAATTGGAGAACTGGTTCCCTTCCGGTTATGATAATGGATCCTCCATTGCATACCATAAAGCTGGTTGATAGCCCCTTGGGAGTTTCCTTTTCAGAGTGTAAAGAAGCTCACTGCTCCCTTCGGGGAACGCCCTTCAGAAAAATTGGGAAGCGTCCCTTCGGGGTTCTCTTCAGAGGAGGAAGGAAGGAGCGGTTCCTTTGCGGGTTCATTCCAGAGAAGACATAATGGAATGCATTGCCCTCCGAGGGGTCCATCCGGAGAGAATAAGGGAAAGCATCTCTTCGGAGTTCCGTTCTGAGACAACCAAGGCAAGAGTTCTCTTCGGGGCTGGCACCTAAGAGTAAGAGGAACGGACTCCTTTATACGGAGCCTTCCTGGATTCATAGGGTGGTCCCCCAGGGTTTGCCCTTTAACTTGCAGAGTTACACGCACCCTCGGGTAATATGGACGGTCTCAAAGAGCTTCGTGAGCCACTGGCGAATGGTGCTTCAGCACTTGGCGAACCAAAAAAAAAAAAAATGCTGAGAGGAAATCTGCGGAAACAGAACTCGGAAGGATTTCCATCGTCCTTCCATTTCTTAACCCTTTAGGTGAGGGGCTCACCAGATTTGAAAGACGAATGTGTTGACGGCACGCGAGTCGTAGTGGCGATCCCTGTGGACGGAGTGTTTTTTCGCGTACCGCGTGCTCCATCGAGGTGCCGACTGACTTTATAAAGTGCTGATTAAAGTTACTACTGTAATTGTTTATTTACACCACATGCAATAGCATTTTTCCATTTTTTTCCTAACACATATTATTTATTTAAAAATTATAATTCGAATAAATCAACAGCACACTCACATTTTTAAGATATCACAAAGATAAAAATCAATGTGATAAATTCTATACGACACCGAGAACAACCGACAATAGCCAGCCGATATAAATAGAATTTTGTTTACTGCCGTTGCTAAGGGAATTATAGGAACGTGAGTGTATGCAACATGCGCAACATGTTGACTGATGTCGCGAGTATAAGGTTTGCCACTCATGGATACGTCCATAGCGCACGCTGATAGCTTTCCCCGGGCACATCTTTGCATCCATGGCACTCAAAGGGTTAAAAAAACTAAACTAAAAGCTGCCAGTGTATTTTGGAGAACACCTCGGAGAGCACCTTTATTAACGGGACATTGGGAACTTATCCGATCTTGGCATTTCGGATGCCGCCTGTCCCGCAGCCGGAGTGCAGCACAGAATCTTCTCAGAGACCTGGAGATGATAAGCAGAAACGAAAGAAGAAGCAGCGCTGCAAGAGCCCTGCTCTCCCAAAGAAGACCGACGGGATCCACTTCCTTATTCTCTCTGGAGGGATTCCTCGGAGAGGGATGTCCTCCATTATTTCTTCTCCAGAGGACCCTCACAAGGGAATCACTTAGGTTGCGGAGCTTCACTGTTCAGAAAAGAAATGCACCGATGTAGGTACGCGACGGATGATAGGTACCCTCTATGGTTTCACAGCTTCAGCATCCCGAAAAGTTGGACCCGGTCTTCCTTCATGCGACCAGAAATGCAATGACAAACGCAATGGATCTCCACTCTCATTGGAATGGATGGCTGGAATTTCCCTCTCTCGACAGTCTTCTCACGTTCTTTCCCCGGTTTGATGCTGTTCGTCCCCGCTCCCAACCATCCGCAAGTGAGACACGAGAGAGAGAAGCGACCTTTTCCTCGCTCGTGTCCTCCCCCCTTTTTCCAACTTCTCAGCTCCCTTGAGCCACCCGAAGAGTCAGGGTTTTGTCACAGGAGCTTTCCGGAAGCCGAAGGACCTCGATGCGCAAGCAGCAGCTGCTCTCTTCCTTAGGAGCCCAGCCTCTTCCTGCAGCCGCTGCAAAATTCGGGACTTTCGTTTCGAATTCACTTCGAGCAGGGAGGAGGAGGGAAAGCGTCCAGTTTTATTCCCTTTTCGGTTTCCTAAGGAACGCTGTTGAGCAGAAACGAGCTTCGCGGAGGTTCCCTGCCCGTTTCTCCTTCCGAAGCACCCGGGAGACTCGCGACCCAACAGGGCCCTGCCCTCGAGAGTTCTTTCCAAGACGCACCTGTTCCTCACATCAGGGCCGTGGTGCCTTCTGGCGGCAGGCTGCCTACCTTGAGGGCACAGCGGCACTCGCTGATGCGTTGCTCTCGGTTGATTCGAACGGCGGCGGCTCTCAGGACCAAGGGAATCAGGAACCTGGGTTCCGGCTGGAGAAGGGAGGCGTTACCTCGGAGACGCAAGAAAACGCCCTGAGACCCAGAGAAGACCGCCGTACCTCCCTCTTTCTTACACCGGCATGAAATTGGGGTCTTTTCCAGCTGTTCAAGCCATGTTGGTTCTCTTCCAAGGAACTCATTGTCTGCTGCACACGCTCCTTCCATGAGATGGATCTGTCGATGATCTTACCCTCTGCATTCCGGGTTTTAACGTCAGTCACAGCGGCTCTGCAGCTGGCGGTCTGCAGCGTGGGGATGAAAATTCATGGAAAAGATGACTTCTTGCAAAGTTCTGCCCCAAATCCTTTGCTGCCAATAAATGCCGTGGTGATGAACGAGCTGAGCGGATCAGTTACAGTTCACAGTACCGTCAGAAAGGGCACCACTGTCTCTGCATAGGATTATTCCTGCGCACTTCCCATTCTGGATGCGTACAATCGGTCAGGGTCCCATTTGAAAAGAGGTAAGAATGGAGACAGAGCAGCGAGATAGCTTCACCTTTTGTTCTGCCAACCCCCCACCCACCCCAAACACATGAGTTCCTCCTTTCTGCTACCCAGCTCCTTCCTCAGATGCGTCTCTTTCTTTGCCAAAGAATGAAATCCAAGAAAGATTCTTGTTCCCTCCCCCCTCACTCTGGATCCGCAGAAAACGAGAGGGTTGAGTTCCATTCACGATTCGGGAAGATCCCGAGCCGTGCCTGGAAACAGGAAACCCTCCTGCAAGGGAAGGGAAAGGCTCTTTGCAAAAGCCTCCTCTTCCAGATTTCATGGGTGTTTCTTCATCAAGGCAGTTGGACCTTCTGAACCTGGATGGAGTTTCATCCTGTCCGCACAACCAGCGCCCGTTCTTATCCCCCTCCCCCCATCAAGGAGAACAGATAAGATAACGTACAACCAAATAAAGTGCTTCAATTAGACGAAACGATGGCTTATCTATTTTATTCTACGAATAAATAAAGATTCTATATAGATCAGTTTTCATCGATGGGAGCCTAAAGCCCTACTTGGATGTCATAAATAACGCTGCTGCGTCGATGGCATCATAAATCTTGTTTACTTGGATTTTACGTTCAAGTTTTGAAGTTTTCCTCGCTGGATCTACCTCTTTTATCCCAAGTTCGCATCTGGAAGCACCCCTTAGTGATTCGAGTTTTTTTCCCCCATCGCTCAGGATGAACAGCGCGCATCTTCCAATATCAAACCCTCAGATTCGATGCGCGACTCCGGAAGTACGGCGGGGACTCAACAGCCGCACTCCGATCCGAAGGGATGGATGGCTGGGAGACTGCAACTTTGCGGGAGCACGACAGCGGAGGAAGGAAGCCTGTCGTGCTAGTCATGGATACGGGAGAGCAGCACCTCCAGTGCCAGACAGCGAGATCCTCCCCGATCCAGTTCGAGGGATAAGGATTTTTCTTCCATTTCTCTCTCTCTCCCCCTCCCTCTCTCTCTTTTGGTCTGGCTTTGCTAATGCAGTCGGTTGTTCCTCCTCCTTGGTTCTCATGTCACGAAGAGCGCCGACATCACACCAGATATCCCATCTTCCGAAACGATCCTCCTGAAATGATGAAATTACCTGCCTCGAACTGAACTCCACAGCCACAGCATCTCCCGTGAAACCAGGAGGCACACCTCCGAGCAAACTTCTCCGATCCGGGCGCATGCGCCGGGGTCCTCTGGAATCTCGTCTCGAAACGCCCGCGGAGTTCCATCCAGCTACCGCGGCTGCGGCGGTGAGGTGACAAAGGTTTCCTGCAGTTAATAGCATTTCCGAGAAACCATTCGCCTGTGAACACAAAGATCTCCTCCGGAACACCCGCGCGTACCTGAAGACACACACGGGAGGTATCGGAATGCGAAGTGCTCCTGCGAAAATCCGGCCTGAAGCGTCCGTCTTCGGAAAGCGTTGCGTCGGTGTCCGCACGCACTCGATGAGGACGGTTGCGCGCCTTCTGCTCGGGGGCAAGCGAGGCGGCTTCTTCGATCTGCGTCTGTCTGTGGAGGTAGCACCATGGCGACGCATTCTTCGGATCTCCCATTGAACGCTTCGACGCCTTTGTTTCGAAGCCGAAAGAGACACCGGCTGGGAAGCAAACAAACAGCGGACGTTTCTGGGGGGTCTTTGATGGATGCTACCGTGCTGCGAGTTCGTTTTGCTTGGGAGACGCCAACGCAACCCGGGAATCGGTTCCTCTCTCCATCCTCCCTCAAAAAAACAACAGTGTCTCCATTCCTGAGAGCCGTCCTCGGCGTCTCGCTTCCCGCCTTCGTCCCAGAGGAGGCTTCCTTCCTTCCAAGGGAGAGAGGAAGGTTACTGAGAAAAGCGGAATCTCATCAGTCGACCTTTCCGTTGCCGTCACAGGCCCGCCTGAAGCTTTTAGGATAATTGCCTTGTGCAGCAGAGCAATTATCCTGGAAAAAATGCCGAAGAAACCGTGGTGAAACGACGGTGGGCTGCTCGCACTAGACAGCACCTCGGATGTCTCAAAAACAAAAAAAAACAAAACGAAAAAAAAGGGACGGGGGAGGGACAGTCTCATCTCTTCGTTCCATGTGGTTGTTTTCTGATGCATTTGAGCTTCTCACATCAAACATTCATTCAAGCAGCCGGGAGTAAGTGCACACAGTGGGGGCCTTTATTAGCTGAGAAAACATTGATTTCTCTCTCTTGATCCCCCATCAGCCTAAGCGCCCATACTAAGCTGGAGCCCAGATTACAGGAAGCTTCCCTTACTGGAATCTGTAATGTTGCAAAATCTAGTGGCAGCATGCAAGCTCATCAAGACATCATGAGGAGAACAGATGAACTCAAATCGGTCCTTAGGAAAATGCTGAGCTGAAATTTCCCACTCGTGAGACTCGGAAAATTTTCCCGAGCGAGGAGGAGGAGAGGATGCGATTTGCAGCTCCCTAAGAAAGGGAAAAGTCTTTCCCCGTCTTTCTGAGATGGTCGCGAAAATTGAGCCCCCATCTTGCAGAGCCTCCGGCCGCTTCTTCGAGGGAGCCTCAGTCGCATCGAAGCGCGTTCCCTAGCACCGTCCCGGATCCGTGGTTTCAAAACGGGTGCACTCTTTCCTCAAGTCAAACCCAAGTCACATCGCTTCAGGCACGATCAGCCAGCCATGAGAATTTCTGACATCCCCTCATCACATCCCGAACACGGCCGTTCTGTTTCTCAGCGCTGCTCCCCCGTCATAGGAGGCACCGAGTCCACAGCTTCCGGGAAAGCAGAGTTTGCGACTTGCTACCTCTGCTTGCCACCCTGCGGCCGCCTTCCACAGCGCACCTGCCAGTGGGCTCGCTCTCAGCTCACGAATTCGGTAGGGATTTTTTCACTCCTGTGAGATTCTTCTGGATACGGGCGTTGCCGACTTTTTCACTCCTGTGAGATTCTTCTGGATACGGGCGTTGCCGATCATCCGACCACGTTCCAACAGCGCGCAGACTCTACCCACGGCGTAGTTTCCCGTAGCTGAAACTTCCCGAATTTGCGGGAGCAGGGCGAACCCCAGAGAAGTTGGCAGGCATCTGGGACCAAAGCCATCCAGTCCGGCTGCTGAGAGAGAGGCAGCTTCACAGAACGAACTCGTGGATGCGCAGAGCGCTTTCCGAACGATCACGGGCCGCGAGCTTTCCGGAGCAACGCCGAGGGAAGCATCTGGAGGGGAAAGTTGCAAGAAAAAAAAAAAAAAAAAAAGGAAAACTTATTCCATATAAGCTGCGCTTCCGCCCGCATCATCTGCTTCAAAGGGTTTTCTCATCCCTGTCCGATGGAGCCTTCATCTAAGATATCAGGGTGCTTTGAAAACCTTCAGACCTGCGGAAATCTGCTCTGGGCGCCTTTCGCAGAGAATGATGGCTTCCAGGCTCGAAGACGGGAAAGGTCAAGTGCTGATAATTATACAATGCGATGTGAATTTCTGGAGCTCATTTACCCGCTCCATTAAACGCGGAACAATGTCACCTCGGAGAAGAACGAACATGCTAACAGGTTCGTTGGTCTCTGGATCTGTTCGTCTTCAGCCTGCTTCCTTTTGTGTGTTTACTCTGCAATTATCACGAATCTACAAAAGGGGAACATTAAGCGAGTGTGTCGGCACACACGGGGAAAAATCGTATCGGGCGCTGATGGTCCAACAGAAGAAAGGGGGAAAAGAGTGGAAGACGCGAAAGCCATGTGGGAAATGAACGGCGGTGATGCTCGGTACATATCGAAATTCCTCCACCATATAGCCGTCCAAAAATAGGGAAATCCTGATCTACAGCTTCGGCGTGCAAACCAACTTTCTGGGTCGGCGAGTGGCTGATCAAGAAGCACAGAGGAAGCATCTTTTCAGCTCCGTCTTTGCTCCAAGCATGTCAAAGAAATCCTCAGCGTCAAAGGCGCACTCCTGATGGGATGGGATCATCCTCAGGAGTTCATGGGCACCAAAAGGGATGCAGCGAAACAATAGCAGTTGAGGATTCGATCCATCTAAAAGTATGTTGGTGATGCACGTAGCCGGGACGACGCATATCTCGTTAATTGAGAGACTGGCAATGAGAGACCTCTATTCACTGTCGTTCTTTGAGCCCGCTTCGCAGGATCCAGCCAGAAAAAAAAACAGTGCAAAGACACAGCATCCCTTTCCGCCTTCCCTAGTAGACACAACACGCTTCTCAAGCAAGCGGAGAGCAGAGAGGACACGTTCATGCCCAGGGGAAAGCGTCCTGGTCGTCTACTCCAGAGATTCATAACAGCGTTTTCACCCGGTTGCAACTAGGGTTCTTTTCTTTTTTTTTTTTCAAAGAACAGGTCACGTGGATTCCACCGGTCTTTGAAAAAGTTCAGGGAAAAAAAAAAAAGGCCAATTCACAGGCAGGTTGCGCAAAAGGGCAGGAAGGGTGTAGGAAAGGGGACAATAATAGGCAAACAAAAGGGGGAAGGGACACGGGCCACCGGTCACACTCGACGAGACTTATGCAACCCGCGTGCGATGCAGGTGGAGTGTTCCTTGACTCTGACGTCTTGACAGGCCATTTTGCCGCATCCCTCATTACTACGGAGTCGAGACGCGAGTGATTCTCCTCCCATTTTGCTGGAGAGCCTCCTCGATGTTCCGGGAAGTCGCGGTCTTCCTGACACAACGCAGGATCGGGGGCGATTGGGGAGGCAAGCGAAAGCCCGTCCCGCGAGAAGCAGAGTCGCAGAAGCCCTTCCGGGGGCGTCTTCGGATCGGAGTGGAGCAGCCGAGATGCGTTTCCGCGCGCTCCGAAGGTCACCGCATACTAGCAGCGGGTGCGCGGAAGTTTCGATTTCCCAGCAGCCAGGGCAGCTCGGGGAAGGGGATGGGAGAGGCACCGCTCCCCCTCGTCCAGAGGTGTCGTCGCTGGTTGAGCGGGAAGCCCCAGCTGCACGAGCAGCAAAGCTTCTTCGTGCTACCGCCTGAAGAGGTGTGCATGGAGCAGTTCAGATAAAAGGGAGGGCCTCACCATCCCCGACGATTCCGCCGAACGAGGCATCCCTTTCGCGCGGACACTGGGCATCGCAGCCTCAAGGCCATCTTCGACCCGCCCTCCACCGGCTCACCAACCTCGTCGCTCCCGCTACGAGATGACCCATCCTGCCAGTCGGCAACTGTTGTTTCTCTGCCGTAGGGAGGAGAGCGCTGCGACTAGTAGGGAAGGACTGACACTGGGATAAGTGGCCAGAGCCCTCTTCTTCCGGTCCATTTCCACTTTCAGTTCGTCGGCGGGTCCTGTCAACAACTCTGCGTCGGTCCTCTTGATGCAGGTCCAGGTGCTCACTGCTTCCTGATGCCAAACGTTGTCTTTTGAGGGGTGGCAGGAGATCCAAGTATTTTCTTCTCAAAGGGCAGCGACCTTCCGTAATGGACCTTCCTTCTACCGAGCGCCTTCGTGCGGTCTCGGTAGCAGCGACGCCTTTTCCCCGCAACCGACCGTGCGTCTCACATTTCGCCTGCAGGCAGGCACCAAAGCCCCATCCATTTCTCGGCTGCCAAGGTCATCACCCTAAACTGGAGCTACACCTTCATCCCCTTAAGCATGAAGATGCCGTGTCCTGCACCCCTTCGTAGAGCGATCAGGTCTTTGAGGTCTTGAAGAGCCCCACAGCGCTTTCCGCAGGAGGCCGTTCGTGTTGAGACATGCATGACGGGAGCCAAACAAAAACTAAGGGTCCGGAAAAGGGGTAGAAAACGAAGGCGTTCCAAACGAAGGCGCCTTCTGGCTAGTACAGCTTGCCATCTTGGGGCGGTGTCAGCGCCACTTCTGCCTTCTGGAGGCTATCTAGAGAACTTCTGTAGAACGGAATTCTCCAGAGGGCACATCAAAGTATTTTATGATGCTACCCACGTTACCATGGGACCACCTAAGGTTAGATTCTGAGTTCGAAAAGCGAGAAACCCATTGGCCCCGTTCCTCTTTTCCAGGAAACGGCGGCGTTCCGACAAACACCGCTCTCCTTCCTCTCCGACATCCTGCCAGCACACACCCCTCCCCCCCACGCGGAGACAAGCGCGGTGCGGAGGCGTTTCCGTAGTCACCGCGATGGCTCTCCCCTTTCTCTCTCTTCCCCCACGAGACCGAGGTCACGCAAGCGAACGACGCGATGCCACGGGCCGACTCGCAGCTAGCGCCGTTCCCCGACCGCCGAAACGCGGCAGACGAAGGCCGACGCCATCCATGGCGAGCGACGAGCACCGCCACCGCCAGCCTCTCCAGAGGGCGGCTGCTCCTCCGATCCGAAACGGGCGCTGCGTCGACGGGAGGCAAGACGGAGGAGAACGCGAGCTCGCAGGGAGCGCACTCGCCTCACCCCCCTCTGCGTGCATGCGCTCACCGGAATTCCCGGCTTCCGCCCCGTCCCTACGACTGAGCACACCCGAGCAAGGAAGTGGCGAACGGGTGCCCAGCATTCAGCCTGCCTTTCTGCCCGGACCGCTTCGTTCCCTCAAGTCCCGGCCAGTTCCTTACAGCCAGGAAACGAAGCGACGGAAACGAACCGAGCGAGCGCTCCAGTCGAGGCCGAAGGCAAGGGATTCGCTGGAAGCACCGACCTGGCGGGCGAGCCAAAGCAAGGCAAGGACGCGCCACTCGTCCCTTGCATTCGTCCACTCGTCGGTCAGGACACCGGAGACATGCCCACGGCAACAGACGACGACGACGAGCCAACCGATCCATCCCGAGTCCGGAAGGCGCTCGCCGCGGAAGCCGGCAACGAACGAGCGCCACCGACTTGCCCGCGTCCTGGAATTCCACCTGCGGTTCCGATCGCCACCGGAGCTCGCGCCCCCTTCCCCGGGAACGAGGGACGTCTTCCTGGAGACTCTACGAAGCGGAAGACCACCATGCTCAGTTCCAAGCGTCCGAGCGTGATCAACGAAGCGCGGCTTCGCTCGAAGAGGACGAGAAGCCACGAAGGCGAACACGGCGGCCTCTTGTCTCCGCAGTTCCCGCGGGACAAGAGGCGCTTCCTGTTTCCTCCCGCGCACGAGGAGGCGATCGCTTCCTCATCCGGGCCGTCGACCGGCCGAGAGGACCGCTTCCCGCTCCCCATTCCACGACGTCAGGACTCCCCCGGCTGCCGCCCAAGAGCCGCGCTGGCTCCCTTCCTTAATGGAAACGAGCATCTCTCTCGGAAATGCGTCTTCCCGGCATGCGCGCCGCAAGCAGCGGTCCGTCGTCAGCAGGCAGCTGACGAGGACCGCAGCCTCGCCCGGGGTTCGGCACGAGCAGCTACGAAGGGGCGCTCGCACCCTTCCCCTCATCGCTGCTCGCACCCTCGTCAGCACGCTCGCGCGCAACGAAAAGGCCGGCGCGGGGCCGTTGCCGTGGATCCCGGCCCACCAGGCCGAACGGGCGCCGCGACGTCCGCTCGACCTGCTTCCGTCCAGCTGGGTGAGCTCCTCCGGCGCGGCATCCAGCTGACCGCACGCGCGACCGGCGCCCGCCTTCCCGCACCGCTCCCTCATCACCGGGTGCCGCGAGACTCGCTGCCCCGAACGGGATGACGCATCGGGCAGGCATCAGCCACCCGCCGCGGGGGAGCGGAAGGCGAGGAAGGCCGGCTGCCCCTCCCCCATGCAGCATTGCTCTTCTCCACCGGTTCGCGCTCGGCGTGCTCCGCGACGCTCGCTGAGAAAATCCCCGATTGCTCCGAAGATAATGAGGTAATCTCGTTTGATGACCGAGGTACCATTGTCTCCAAGACAAAAAGGAAAATGACGAGGAAGGAGACAAAAAAACAAAGGGTTTGCCCATGTGGTAATGAGTTTTGGGATCAGGAAAGGTGATAGTGCTAATGGGGACGCCTGTGCGGGAAATTTTTAGCTGGCATCCTCATGGTTGCTGATAGCAGATTGACTTTCGTTTTCAGTCTTGGTATTCTGCGCTAAAGTGGAGAAAGAGAACGGGCAGTGGAAGAATAAATAATTAGTGGATGAGGAGTGATACACTTTCGACCGTTATTGAAATAGAAAGTGTCCTGGAGATGGAGAA
Organism: Raillietiella orientalis; assembly: GCA_036172245.1. Taxonomy (NCBI): domain Eukaryota; kingdom Metazoa; phylum Arthropoda; class Ichthyostraca; order Raillietiellida; family Raillietiellidae; genus Raillietiella; species Raillietiella orientalis. Next base: position 1,754,297 of record JAYWIR010000016.1, read on the forward strand.
TTGATTGTGTGTCCTGCTGCGCGTAGATAGGATACAGCTGCTGATTAAATTAGAAGAATTCAGTGGGACAGCAGGACGAAAGCCATCGGACCGAACTCTAAATGGGACACTCATCAATGCCGGAACAAATGCATGTCTTTGAGTTTTAGTTCCGGACAAATCTCATTAAAGCCTTTTGGCTTTAGTAAGGAGGAAGATCAAGCCCAGTGAGTGCTCGTCATCGTGGTTCGAATCTGCGATTAGAAGGCTCCTTGGCTAATACCTCCTTGCCTCTAGGGGTTCCCCTGTTTTTTGGTTAGCTTAGAAGCAAGATGTTAGGATATGTTAGGATGTTAGGATGGATAGGATCGCAATCTTGAACTAAGTGGTTCGAGTGCCCTTTTGGGGGAGTGGAAGGCGTGGGCGGTTTTGCAGAGGCCCAGACGTGCTTAGAGTCCCAGATTGACTACAGCAAGTAACGTGACTCCCTCAGTTTTCGTGAAGATGATTATCCCCGAAAGTCAAGTACAAATCAATTTTCACAACTAGAGGGGACTTGATCCCTCGAAGGACCCCGGAGGGTCAGCTTCCAACTCCAGCCAGCCAACAGGAGCATCTGGTTTCCGGCTATTTCCACCAGTGCTGCACGAGAGGCCTTCAGGCCAACCAACGTCATCCTGCGGAGGAGGGGACCCTCGAAACCCACGACGCTTACGCATTTCTCGGCACAGCTTCTTCCCCGAGAGGATTTCGAACCCACGCGCGGAGACCTCTGCTGCACGGGCGCTGACGCTCCTGTATTTGGCCTTCCTCTCTTTACCACGCTCCTTCCAACGCTGTTGCCGAGTTCTCGCGAGGGGCAGGAAGCATCAGCTGGCCTTCTGGAGCACTGAGTCTAGGAAGTGACCCAAGTCGTCTTTCAGGATTGGTGGGTTCGAGACAGTACCTCTCTCCCACTTTCTCTACTTCTCCGACTAGATTGACGGAACCGTGGTGTCTCCTGGGATGCGGAAGCTGGAGTTTTCGCGAGCAGTGATTTAAGGAATGTCAAGTACTCTTTTCATGTAAAGAGCCATCAGTGACCAGCAATGGATCCACCCACAGATGGGAGTGTAAATTCTCTGATCGCAGGGTGTCTCTGAAACGTTTCGTTTACAACGAGCGTTGTATTCGTAGGAAAACGCTGCCCGTCGTTTTCACCAATAGTTTCAGAGTCACCACTCCGCCGTCCTTGCGTGACCCTGAAGTAGCTGTCTGCCGAGGCTGAAAGCGGAATGATGGAAATGGAGAAGTTTTAGGTCCCACCGATACTCTCTGAACTACATTGCAGCCTTCCATCTTATACAAGACTGCGGTGCAAAGCGGAGACGATCCCCGCTGGCTACGAACAAGGTTCCCGTTGCATCTGTCGTGAACTGTCTCTTCCTAGAACGGAATTGGCGGATTTCTTTTCCTCTTGTTGGATGCAGTTTGAGGGAGGGGGAAGGGGGATTTGTCGGCAGAGGCGACCCTCGTAAATGCCAGGGAAATCTCCGGTGGGATGGAGCGAACTGATGGCAAAGAGAATCCACACGGTGGTAGGTTTGTTTTACCATCGACGAGCGACTGTGCCTCTGAAGGACTTTTGAGCTCCGAGTCCGGATGGCGGTCTCGGACTCCTGACGCTGGAGCGGATGGAGAATCAGCTGCGATGTCGAACATTGGCCATCGCAGCTAAGTTCTGGAGCACCCATTGGTGCGTTCCGGCCCGCCTCCTCGCCAGCCGTGTATCCAGAGCGGGAGGGCTGTCATCTTTTATTCTGTGCCGCGGCCGGAAAATAAGAAGATGTGGCCTTCTCCTCGGACGCATGGCCACCCTGGCCAAGGAGAACGGCTGGATGGTCTGCAGCCCCGCCAACCCCAGCGCATGGCTGGAAGAAGCAGTTGTTACGTGGACGAAGCTCAACCAGTACGGAGGTGAATCCTGGAACCGCCTGCGATCCGGCATCTACGCCCGCTGCACGCTGCGGAAGATGCTTGAGTGTCCCGCCAGGAGCACGTGGGCGGAGACGACTCCACTGACCACGGCGCTGCCCTTCTTTAGGAGGGCGCTAGGCAGCAGCCGAACGCCGAGGTGGCAAGTCTCCTGCCGGATAATAGGCAGGAAGAAGACGTTAAGCGTCTGGACCATGAGGGAGCTCACCGACGCCGCGACGCCGAGCGTCCTTCCTCGAGGACTACAGAGATAAGGCGAGCTGCTGGGCATCCCTTCGGATGACCTAAAGTGGACCTTGGTGTTTACAGACTCATCCACGCTCCCCCTCAGGTGGCAGGAGTCGCCACTCCTGCTGCTGCACTGGGGTCTCCCCTGCAACGCGCGCCGCCACCACTGGAAGCTGGGGAAGGTGAGGCCGAACTGTGCGGGGAAAAGGAATCCCTCTTCCACCTGATAGTGGATTGCGATGCCCTCCGGCCCTTGTGGGAACGTTTTGCGACGACCCTCCGGATGTCGGTCGGCAGCCCCCCCCCCCCCCCCAGAGACGTTGTACGCCTCTTCGTGCGAGACACCCTGCAACCAGCCTCAGCCCTGGCAGCGCTCTTCTGCCTCCGAGGGATTGTGGCTGCATGGAGGGCAGCCAACAGTGGAAGCAGCGGAAGGGATGCCATCGTACACGCGTCTCGCTACCTGCGAATCGCGATTGGATGGCCCCATCTGGGAAGTACTCAGAGGGACCTCGAAGGCATCCTGCAAAGGATAGACCCTCCCAACAGCGGACTGTGATCCCTTCCCGGCCCTCCAAAGTGTTTCTTTTTTTTTGTTTCCTTTTATTTTCATTTTGTTTTTTCCCCCATCCCCCTCCGCTGTCGAAGAGAGTCGCGCCGGTCTACGTACCGGCGATCCGGCAGGTCCCGAGATGTATTAGTCGTAGGGGGCCTCGTACCACGAATGTACAGTGTTGTCAACAAATGCCCCGCCGTGACCGGCTGGCACTTTCTACGAGCGACTGTGCTGGGGAAGATGAAAGACGAATGTCACCTCATGCGGAGAGGTCCCGACTGGAGCGGATGATGCTAAAGGGTTCCTCAGGACGACTGGGGTGGAAATTTGGAACGAATCTCCATTAGCGAGAGCATCTCCTTTCACACCTTTCCTGACTGGGCAGCTCTTCTGCAACCACCGGTGCTGAGATACCTGTTAGTCCTCGATCTTCTCACCTTACTTGTTTATTTATTTGGTCCTGCATCCTTTGCCACTTCTTAAGCGTCGTCTTCCGTATTATTCGCTCCTTTCGACTAGTGGCAAATTTTACTCATATTTAAATGAACGGCCCGGCATGTCCGGAATGAAAAGGCGTTGGGTTGGTAAGCGGTGTCAGGTCTCCGGGCGCTAGATGAGAAGCCATTTTGCAGCAGTGAGATTGCTTCAGTTAAGAAGTTCCACGAGAGTGCAGTCACGGAAAATATCAGGAACCGACAGTAGTCACGTGGTCCCGGGAGCGACTTCGCCCGCCGAAATCCTCAGGGAGAACTCAACTTCATGTGAGCCAAAGCACCACAGTGGTCTGAAGGAGCTGCACGCCGATGAGATGCAAGAACTGTTTCAGAGAAGGATGATGTAACTTCTCTTGTGGACGCAGGTGGATCCAAGGGAGATGAGGTGCTATAGTGCAGGAGCTAACCGATGCTCATTCGGAAGTCGAGTGCTTGTTGAGGAGGATTCCTTTAGTTGTGATCAAGCTCTAAAGATTGTACACATGTTTTATGTGCACAAGAACTGGTACTGCACGATGGACCGAAAGATAAACGGTGCCTTCAATTGCAGGAGTTACTCTTCATCCTGCAAAGGCAACTAGCGGAAGCATCCTTTCTGGAAATACATTGCCTCAATGGAACTTCAGGAACAATCCTTCAGCCTTCAGAAAGCGGGACACCGGCAGCCTGCTTTTCCATAGGAGAAACGATCCCCGGTCCAGAGCCAACATCCGACTGGGAGAGGATATCCTAACCCTCAGCCGACCTGCACCGGGCAGTAATCTTGCACAAAGGCTTCCAGAAGACCAGCTGAGACCAGCTCGCCTTCCTCAATCCCCTCACGGACCCTGCCTACTTTCGGACGCTCTCCAAGCCCAAGTCGAAGTCGTCCTCCCCGAGTGAGTATGGCAGGGTAGCCAGGAGCAACACCCTTGCTTCCATCAACACATAGAGGCGATTTTCCCCTATTTTTTCCCTACGACAGGACTTCTTCCTTGGATATCTCGTTATGGCGAAGGATGGGGCCAGGCGGGAGTCTTTCTATGTTTCCGGGTTCCGGCGCGTCTTCCAATCCTCACTCGCTCTCCCTGCACATGTTGCAGCGCGACTAAAAGAACAGGAGCAAGCGGAAAGCGGACTAATCTCTCCCAATCGCCAATTGCATCGGTAGGAAATTAGAGTACGCCAAGACAAACGAATGACGGAATGAGCGAGGGATAAAGATCACACCTCCACTGGCTGAGGGTATGCTGAGAGTATGCTGCCAAAAGAGGAAGCACGGATGCACTTCACAATCTGATAGAGAGGGAACTGCTCGTCTCTTGAATTGACAGTGGCAAGACAGCGGAGGAGTTCATCAACCGTCGAGGCACAATGCTCCGTGTGGACAAGAGATGACAGAGAGAGGAAGAAAGAAGTACCATAATGGCCATGAACACTCCCTCCGGATTTAGGTCGAGAGCTTAAGGAAAAGGGGTTAAGAGTCTGGTTTATCACCTGGTCACTCCAAGATGTTTATTATAAAAAATAAACATACATGTGTAGGGCCGTCAGACCTACATTCTCCGAAAATGTTCGGAACCTGTTGAATAACCGGCACGCAGGCCGGCGAGGTTCGCCTGGCAGCGGAGGAGGAGGGGCAAACAAAAATAAAAATAAAACAAAAATATATACAGAAAAAATTGGGAGTGTTAGGGTAAGGACCTCCGGGTGCTGGAGGACGTCCTCTGCATCCTTTCCAGGATGACGGCAAATTCCAGTATGCCCCAGGTGGGACCCATCTTCCTGCCGTCCTCACGAAGAGCAGGGAGAAACAGATGGCGTCCCTATTGCGCCGTCTTCCTCTCGCGTGGTTCCAGACCTCTGCCAGAATCCCGCGTAGGCAGCAAAGAGCTGCTAGGGATGTGCTAGGCGAAAGGGCATCGCGCACGAAGAGGTGCTTCATCACGTCCCTGGAATTGTCCGTTGGTGCACCAAGGGCCCTTGCGTAACGCAACCACAGGGGCCGGAGGGCAACACAGTGTACAAGCAGATGCGGAAGGATTTTCGTTCCCCACACCTGCAATAGTTGGGGTCCACAGCCCGCTGGGTCCGGTGAGACCGACGGGCGTTTCAGGGGATACCCTAGTGCAACAGCAAAAGTGCCGACTCCTGCCAATTCAGGGGGAGGATCCGGTTGTTCTTCAGCGCTGGGGGCCACTCGAGGTCTTCCTGTAGGATTTCCAGCAACTCACCCCAGCTCAGCTGTCCCTTTGGTGGGGTATTTGGGGTCGCTGCGTCCGTAAGCTGGCCCGTGGTTCAACCACCTAATTCCTTCGTCCGAAGACCGATCTCACAACTGACCTCCCATTTGGCCTGCTGGTTAGTGCCCTGGTGCTCTCTGAGAGAGGGCAGTGCCGCTGCTAGGGATGTTCTTTGCGTCCACGCACACGTGGTGGGCTGCACGATGACGTCCTCCAGCGAGCGGTTGCTGTAGGAGTGCAGCAGTCTCCGCCGCATCTCCGGGCTCGCTTGGTTTTTCTTGGCGACCGGCTTCCTGCAACCAGGCACTACCTTTGCGGGCAGGCAGAAGATCCAGGTGTTCGTCCTGGTCAGCTTGGCCACTCTCTGAAGCTCCAGTTCGCAGTCGGACACGTGGCGTGGGCGCTGCCGCGCCAGGAACGAAACAGTCCCGTGTAGCCAGTGGTTCGCTTGACCAGGTATCTTGCGGGCTCGCACCAGTTCGTCCTCCAATTTCGTGCTAAGAGCTTGGGGTGCAACCATCCGCGAAAGAAGCTGAGGATAGGATGGAACAAGATGGTAGCGAGAAAACGCACAGAATGATGGGCCGGACAGAAGGAGATAGGAGGATTGACCAGAGTGACGAAAGAGATCTTACTCAACGAGGCTGAGGAAAGCAACTTTCTTCTTTCCAGTCACCAATACCCCAACGCTGGTTGGGGTGGGTGGTGTTTGCTTCATTCTTTCTTATGCGCATTTTTTACATGCATCATTGTGAGCTGTGGAGCGTCGCATTCATTTTTAGTTCCATCCCGGAAAACAATGAATGCATCCATAAGAAAGGTGTGACTCTTCTATTTCAAACGGCTTATAAGGTGGATACAGTGTGATGCAGAGAAGACTTACTCTTTTCAGGACATCCAGAAAGCGTTCCCGATCCAGAAAAATCCCTCCAGAGTGCTGTCTCACCAGAAATCTTCATCACACATCCTATGCAAGTAAGTTTTGTAAGCAAAGATGATGACTCCTTTGAGTGGCGATTATGATTCGTGGTTGCAACTCTGAAGTAGTCGCTGCAGGATTCATGCACGATGAGTGACTGCGAAGGGCAGCTCATGTACTTCCGGGTGCTTGCCCTCAGCATTCGGGAGTTTGTTTTATACGTTTAGGTTTGCTGAAGGTGATCCTAGGTGTTCCTCCACGCCGAAGTGCTCGGGAAGCTGTTGTTGTCTGTTCCAGCCCTCTAGGCAACCTCAAGTCCACCAAGATCAGAAGTGCATCGACCAAACATTGGAGTAAGCTGCTGTCCCGGCCGTGTCCAGAGTCCACCCCATGAGAACGCAATCAGCTCATCAATGCAGCCACACATCCTGCGTCGGCGGCAGGTTTGGCGCGTGGTGCCAAGCGTTGCGGGTTCGAATCTCCTAGGTGGAGGATCGACGCCGAGAAATGGGGACGCTTTGAGGGTCTCCCCTGCAGGATGACGTTGGTTGGATTGTAGGCCTCGGGTGCTGCACTGGTGTAAGCAGCCGGAAACCGGATGCCCTGCTGACTGACCGGTATTGGAAATCGACCCTCCCGGGGTCCTTCCAGGAATCGAGGATCCCTTCCCCTCAGGTTGCGAAAATGGAACCATCCCTCTCCTCGGGGGGTTGCCTCTTCAGAGTGTAAGAAGCGCGCTGCTTCATTCGCGGAGCACCCTTCAGGGAAATTGGGGAGCGTCCCTTCGGGTTTCTCTTCAGAGGAGCAACAAGGAGCGGTTCCCTTGCGGGTTCCCTCAGGAGGAGAAATTCCAGGAGCGGATCCTTCCCGGGTTCCCTTAGGAGAAGAAATGTGGAATGGCCCTATCCAGTGGCCTCTCCCTTGTTCTCCCGAGGGAACAAGGAAGAGACGTCCTTCGGGATTTCCGAGCAGGAGTAACAGGAGCGGACTCCTTATTCCGGCACCTTCCTGGATTCATAGGCTGGTCCCTCTGACTTGAAAAGTTACTATATGCACCCTCGTGTGGTGTGGACAGCGTTAAAGAGCTTCGTGCCCTCCCCTCCCTAAGTCGGTGGACGGTTCTTCACTACTTAGCGAATCAACTCAACAGAGGCAGATAGGGTGCTCCCAGTTTTGTTCCTCGGGAAGGAAATGAAAGTAATGAGGATTGGGGTTACCATGGGAGAATGGATGCTTCCTGAAGAGGCTATCTGCCCCCAAAATCCGAATGGACTGCCTGGTTCTGCGCGCAAATACCTACAGGTGCCTAGAAAGGAAGCCTGGAGATTGGGCCTTTCTTTTTCTCCTTTCCTGTTTACTCACAGCTTTTACTCCTCCTCATTCCCAAAATGAGGAGTCAAACTTACAAAGGAATCAGTTAATCCAATCCAACTATCGCACGGTAATTGAATTTCATCCATTGATGATGATGCTCATCAATTACTTGCCTACTGGTGATTCTGGAATACCACGAGCTCGAACGAACCAAACGTTAGCCGACGTCAACATGGCGAATGCGAGGTTCCCAAGTCGATCTGGGAGAGCCAGGTCAAGTTGCCATGGCGTGCCCCACGAGGCGATCCACCGTGGCGAGCTGGAACCACAGCTTCGCTCTGGGTGCTTTCCGCAAGGAGCAGCAGAAAGCAAGCTGCCACTTCCGGCTTTCATTGGGCAAGACTCGAAGCAAACTGAGGCAGCTAGAAAGGTGGGAAGAATATTAATCTGGGAGAATCGACAGGAGAGCAGGGAAATGCCTCGCTCCTCTGCGCTGGGATCGCGCTACATTCTGATCATGCACGAAGCCCAATGGAAGGCCAATTGATTTGTTGTGTTATCCCCGCCGTCAGAGTCCATACGAATTGCGCGCGGGCAGACGAGATCATGGGAGCTTCGAATGGGGTTTTCGAAGCCTTAGAAATCTTCGACACATCGTGATTTTGAGAAACCTACGATACGGATACGAAACAGGACCTCGGAACACGCGAAGCGCTCCAGGTCCTGGGATTTCAGGGATCGAGTTCCAGCTCAGGACTTTTTCTTCTTCTTCTTCTCTTCAAGTGTTTTGCCTCTTGCAAAAAAAAAAGCGAATTCTTGATGCCTCTTCTGAATTTTTCGTTCTGATTGGAAGTTTTTCAGTACTCTTTTCATCTCAGCAGGATGTCTCCATCGGAAAGGCTTCATCTCTATGATAGCCGACTGTGCCGTGTGATGCTTTCACATCTGAACAACCTCGTAAATCAGCAGTGTGTGGGACCAAAAGGGTGTGCTTCTGGTGGACTTTATGGAGCCTGGAGGAACCACCACTTCGCAAGACTGCAGTGTAGAAACACTCTCGAAAGTGCGGCGTGCCATTCAGGACCGACGACATGGAATGCTGAGATCAGGAATCGTTCTTCTCCTTCACGACAACGCGCGCCTCGGCGACGCATGCTGTCCCCACATTCCAGACAATCCAGGAATTCAGATGGGAACTTTCTGATCACTCAGTCCTGACCCGGCGCCTCGCCTCCTCCCACGTCTTCCTTCCAGCACCTCAAGAAGTGGCTCCACGATTCGAGGGGGGAAGTGGGGAGTGGAAAACTGCAGTGCCACCGGACTGGCTGGCCACTCCCAGACGGCGGATTTTGATGCAGACGGTTCCCAAAAAGCTATCGAGAGTGCTTGGGGAAGAAAATGGTGACTACGTGGAAAAGGGACACATGGATGGATGTGTTTCGAACCACTAATGCATCTTTGTTTCTCTTATTTGTCCTTTCTTTCTATCTGGTCGGTTCTTACTTTCGAAATACGCCTCGTATCCTTGCAAATTAACAAATCGAGTCTCTTAGTTGTGCGTCAGAAGCATTTATCCTAAGCAGGTTTGGAGCCGTTGCCGGAGGACATCAAATGACACACCTCATTACTACGTAGATTTCCATGGAGACAGTTTCCTATTGTTCTGACGAATTATCCTGAATTCCGTCGCTGTTGTGAATATTGCCGATTTCTTTTTCCTTAAAGGAAATTTAATTAATTGCACGTGGTTTGATTTAATTCCCGTAATAAATCTCAGGTTCCGAGTTGCACAGCGTAATCAAAGCACGACTGCCCGTCCAGACGTGAAAAGCTGAGAACTGCGACCTCGGAAGAGTTGCAGCACGTCACTTGCGAAATCATCAAATCTCCTGTTTATGGGGAAAAAAAATGTTCCCCGGTAATGGCGGTTTACTCGAATGCTCTCGTTCGGGAGGAGCGGGAGATTTTGCGATGGCGTAAGAAGTCTTCGGAAGAGAAAAGGAAGAACTTCCTCGTGACAGTTATGGATGCTAAGCTTCGCGGGATCGCGAACGGTTTGATTCCCGATCGCCTGAACAAAAATCAGCCGCCAGTGGTCCCTCCCACTCCGAAAGAGGAGCTGGTACCTTCTGGGAGCATTAGAGTTCCACGAAACAGGACGATTACGACCCAGGGGGTCCTCTTGGGCATCGCTTGACAATGATCGTGTTTCAGCGTGGCGCGAGGGTCGCAACAGCTGGAGTACTTGAGGTCCTTCTTCGTGAGAGCCTTTGCAGCTCGCAGACCACCGCAAACCGTTTGTTCCTGGAAGCACAAAGGACAGGAGCAAATTGGTGTCAGAGACACAGACACTGGGTCCTGGGACCTCGTTCCCATCATCCGATCGGATTTTTTCGCTTCCGTGGGTTCCATTTTGATTTTACTCATTCTGTCTTCTCCACCACGGAGGAACCCGAATTCTTCACTGAAGACTCATCTTCGTTGTTGAATTGCAAGGAACAGGTCGCCTCTTGGCTGTCTCTTGCAGCAAGGTGGGTGGAAGCTGTGTTGAAGGTGACGTGAAGATACAGCGACCCTCCAGAAGGGAAGCGGAGACCCACGACAGAAATCATCATCATTAAATCTCGCGGAACTTATCAATGACGAGGGTTAGTTGCACTTGAGAGAGAAAAGAGCAAGCGACTCGAGAATGAGCATACGTCAGGGCTTGCAGCAGCTGTCAAAGTACCCTGATTTTCAAGATTGGTATTATTCAATTATCCTGGTAGCCAGGAGACTCCTCCCCCATTCTAACTCTACAGGCAGTTGCCTTCCAACGCGTTTCTCATCCTCCTTCTCAATGAGACCCAGCAATCTGAACAGCAGCTTGCGACCTCTCGAATCTGCCGACTGCGTGAGAAAGTGGATCTTCGAAGCATCCGAAGGCACCCAACCTGCATCAAGCAAAATGCGGGTCATGCTTACGTGGCAACAGGATAGGGGAAGCTGGAGGATTGCCCGCGCTGGTGGCGGCCTCGTCGCGCAGCACCAGGCATCGCGGGTTCGAATCCCCCAGGCGGGGATCAACTCCGGGAAATGGGTGCGCGTCGTGGGTTTCGAGTCCTCCCCCTCCCCCGCAAGATGACTCTGGTTGGAAACCGGATGCCCCCCGTTAACTGGACGAATTAGATAGTCGACCATCCGGGGTCCTTTCGGAGCATCAAGGAGCGCCTTGTACAATCTAAAGTTTGGAGATTTTTATGACAGAGAACAACCATAATAACTCATTTACTAAATGTTTCACAAACAGACTCCTGGCGATACAGGAGGAGGTTTTTCCAGTAAGTATTCATCCCAAAACACCAAAGAACGTGCACTAGGAGAAAGGGAAAATTTCTCAGTTAGCAAGCAAAAAAACTGAATCCAAAGAAGCTTTTTCTGAAAGTGGAAGCATAAACAGTAAAAGCAGAACTGTCAATGAGAGATCCTTTGCTGATGCAACGAAGAAGCAGATCAGATCTCATATATTTAGTTCGTGGTAAAGATCGTGGAAGAATAGCATGGCATTATGTATTAGTTGATAAAGATAAAAGAGAGATGTTTCTTGAAAAAAGTAGGACTGTCTCTATGGATGTTGCAGATTATGGGGAAATTCTAGTACCAGATTAATTTTACTTTTTCTAGTTGCTCTATAGCTTCCTGAAAACTGTTGTGAGATTCAGTTACACCTAAAATATCCTTTTTCTTCTATTCATCTGCATTTAAACTTTGACTCTCAGCTATAAGTACACCTTCGTTTTCCCCTAACGTTAGTACTGAAGGTTTTTCACCAGCAAATCTGCTTGGTTTAATAAAAGAAATAAGGGACCTTAACGAGGAAAAAAACTTAACAAGAATAACATTGGCGAGTTATGTGAAGAGTATAAGAAGACTCATAATATTGGCAAGAGTTCGGATGATAAGCATGGTGACAGGCAAAAAGTAGGTAATAAGCACCGATCTTCTGGAGATGAAAGTTTCGGTGCAGGATCACAGCAATCGCAAAGGAGTACAAGTACAAGCCTTTTGGAGCTCCCCTACGGTTGCAAAAATAGAGCCACTGATACCCCCTCGTAGAGATGCCTTTCCAGAGTCCCAGGAGTGGGCTGTTCCCTTTGGAGAGCGTCTTTCGGAGAAATTTGGAAGCGTTCCTTCGGGCTCCCTTCAGAGGAATAAATCAAGAGAGGTTTTCTTGTGGGTTCCCGAGAAGGAATGAGGAGTGGACCTTCCCAAAAGATTCCTCCGAAGACAATAAGAGGATCTCTTTGGGGTTTCCTTTGAAGGCAACCAAGGCGAGCGTTTCCTTCAGGGTTCCCTTCCAAGAGTAAGAGGAACGGGCTCCTTCCTCCGGAGGCTTCCTGGGTTCATAGGATGGTCCCCTCCCGGAGTTCCCCCTATGACTTGAAGAGTTAACACGCACCCTCGGGTGACATGGGCAACGTCAAAGACCTTCGCGAGTTCCTCCCCTACGGAGGCGAACTGTTCTTCGGCACTTGGCGAACTAAACAAAAGAGAAAAGCCGGAAGGAAGGCAGTGAAAGCAGAGGAACTCACAAGGATTCCCATCATCCTAGGCCTGATCTTCTGCTGCTTATCCCCGTGACCACCCCAGCTCCAGCACTCGAGGATTTCTTCGAGTTGCCAAGTCGGGGCTCAGGTCTTGAGGCGAATAGTGCGAAGCGTCCTTGGAGCCGGTCGGAGCGGCGTGGGCTGGACGGTGGGACTGGATCCGCTTGGGGAACCCCACAGACGGGTACTTCAAGAACCTTCCGTTTGGAGACTTATGCGTAACAGAAGCCTGGTCCCGCCATCTCCAAAGGGTAGACATGTAGCTCGGCCCGTTCCAAAACGACAGGTTTTGCTTGCCGGAACGGGCCGTGGAGAGGCACTCGTTTGCGACTCCCCTCCTCCGCCCCCTGCTTTTTATTTGCTCTGTCCCTCCTGACATCAAGCGAAGAACCGGGGACTTCCTGAGAAAAACCCTGTGGACCACAGGGAGCTCCAGACTTCATCTCGAAGACTTGAGCGCTCAGCGTAGGGATCGTGGACTGGGCCTCCGTACGCCGCAGAGGATAAAGCGTCAGTTCCAATTCAGAAGACTAGCCTTCGCGGCGAGATTATGGACCATGCCCTGGTGCGCACCAGCACGGCTCCTCGCGAAGAACACAACCGGCTGCAAGGGACTCACGTTCCTCCCCGCCGGGGATACCAACTTCGCCAGCTGGTTGCTCTGGTGGAGGAGAACACCTGGATCTTCTGCCTCCCCGCGAGCTGCACTTCCCGGCTTCTGGAGTCGATCTTCGCTCGGAGGAAGATCCACGGTGCGAGCGAGGCGGGGCACGCCTGCCTGCGACGAGGCATCAACGCTCGCAAGTCGCTGGAAGAGATCGTCCTCAACCCGCTCAAGATGCGGTGGACCTCGTCTGCTCCACTTGCCCCAGTGCTGCTCACCTTAGGGGACGCAAGGGGCAGCGTAATCCCGGCAAGGTGGGAAGTGACTTGCTGCATAGCAGCAAAGAAGAAATTATTGGGGTCGTGAACAACTCGATGCTGCGACCCCGAGTGTTCCACCCCAAGGACTTCTACGCTGGGGGGAGCTGCTCGACATTCCCCCGGAAAAGGTGAAGGAGGGCCCCAGAGTTCTGGAACAGTGGCACCTTCTTCCTCAAGTGGCAGGAGTTGGTGTTTCTGGTGTTGCATGGGGGAATCCCATGCAAAGCACATCTTCATCATTGGACACGGAGAGCGAGGGTGCTCTGTGGGACAGTTGCGGGAAGGAGGAAATCAACTCGCACCTGCTGACTGTGTTGCCCTCCGTTCCCTTTGATATCGCCTCGCGACCATCCTAGGAATCGCGATGGGCGGCCCCAGGGACATTTTCAGATGCCTCTTGGCGCTCGGTGCCGTTCTGCCGCCAGCCACGTCCTTCTCTGTTCTCCGGTGTCTTCGTGGGATGGCGGTGGCCTGGGATGCCAGAAGACAAGGTCGAAATGGGAGGGACGCCATCCACTGGGGGCGGATCTTCCTGGGGACCGCTTCGAGAAGGCCCCACCTGTGCGAGACACGGGCGGAACTCTCTGGCATCGTGAGCAGGATGTTGGCAAGTTCCCTCCCCTATTTTGTGTGTATATGTGTTTTTCTTGCTTTTGTTTTTCCTTCCCCCACGCTGCTGATGCGGACCGCACCAGTCTGCGTGCCGTTCTTCGGCAGATGCATTGCACGTGGTAGAACCCAGGGCTCCACCACACCAATGTATTTCTATTGCTTTACGTAAGAAGTGCTCCGGCATAGCCGGGTGATGATCATCCTATGCCCTTACGAGAGTCTTTGCCGCTTGCAAACCACTGGTTTTTGGAAGCACAGAAGACTACTGATCTCTCTTGCATCTCTCTCCCTCATTTTCACCCCAGTGCCTTCTAGAAAGAAATGCCTCGTTTCTCAGATCTTCGGCACGAAAAGCGACGACCACATCGCCAGAGGCTCCTTGTGGTACGTGGTGGGCAACAGAGTGGATGTCGAACAAACCAAGCACGATGTTTTGCTCACAAGCACTGGAAGGTGATCCTCTGCAGGTGAGTCAAGGAAATCCAATGAAGATTCTCACATGTGGGAAGAGAGAATTCCATCGGTCCAGAATACTCATCAGCCAGATCGTCGACTTGACCGCCGGAAATCGGAAGCGGAGAAACGAAGCCGTGGTGACAACCTAAGCTACCGCAAAATCGGCAGTACAGAAGTCAGCGGCGCCCCCTGGCAATCAGCTGTGCTACGTGGAGATTGAACTTGTAACCGAATGTCCAGGACGAACCCATTCTACTCCGCTGCGAAAGACCGTCTATCTGAGACCAGAGGACCGAAGGGCCGGAAGAAACACCCCATGCAGCTTGCAGGGAAGGGTAAGCCTGAACCTGGCCGAATCGCGCCTCGGTCCAAGGGATGCGCTCACTCTCTGCATGTGGGAAGGAGAGCTGGTCACAAAAACCCTCGAGCGCTGTTCGAATCAGCTTCCCTGCTCCAGACGTGCTCAGCCTATTCGAGAGAGCCTCAGCCTTTTGATGCGCGACAGCAGTATTTCCCGAGTCTGCCGCCGCCCTCCCGTAATCCCCCTATAAATAAACGAAATGGGAGCCACATCTCATTGGAATACACGCGAGCACTCCAGAGTACTCCAAGAATCAGACGCTTCGCTGCTTCCTCCCGTGTTCAAAAGCGACCGGGACTTTCACTGACAGGAATCCCTGAACTCCCAACACTTCCACACAGAAGTCAAGCATCCGCTGGCATCCCCGAACCCCCTGCAATCGCGGTGCGCATGAAGGAGGAATTCAAAGAAATCTTTGCGCTTCCATTGGGGGGTTTTCCTCATTCTTCAAGAGCAGAGGGGAATTCGGGAGTCCACAGGGAATAAACACTGCTCCCGCCTTCTGCGTGCTCAGCTTTACTCCTTTCTGCTTCCGAGACCGTGATCTATCTGATCTTAAATTGAATGATTCTGGATGAGACAAAGATGGAAGAAACGATTCGAGGGGCGGGACCAGCTCAAGTCCGGAGGCCTCGTGTCTCTAGAGTGCCGAAAGACAAATGCGCGGCACTCTGGAGACCGCGCGACACTAGGCGCTGCGGGCCCCACCTGGAGAAAGACGGCTCCAGAGAAACGGGTGCGCCGTGAGATGGAGTCCTCGCCGCAAGATAACTCCGGGTGGCCTGTGTTCGGGCGTGGCACTGGCGGAAAGATGGAAACCGGATGCGGATGCCCCGATTAGTGGCCGGGATTCGAATTTCACCCTCGGGGGGTCCTTCCAGGAATCCATAACCAAGAACTCGGTTTCCTTCCGTTCGTGAAAATGGAGCCACCGCCGTCCTTCCTCGGGGAAGGGTCCCTCCGTAGAGCACCATGGAGCTGGTTGATTGATGCCTCTCCAGAGTGTTTAGAAGTGCGCTACTCCATTCGGGGAGCGACCCTTCGGAGAAATTGGGAAGCGTCCCTCTCTTCAGAGGGGTAACAAGGGGAGTGGTTGCCTTATGGGTTCCCTCCGGAGAAGAAATAATGGAACAACCCCCCCGGGGATCCATTCGGAGACAACCGGGGTGAAGGTTTCCTTCGGCGATACCTCCCAAGGAGTGATAGGAACGGACTCCTTCCCCCAAAGCCTTCCTGGATTCGGAAGCACCCTTTAACTTGAAGAGTTACTACACGCACCCCTGGGTGGCGTTAGCAGCGTCAAAGAGCTTCGTGAACGGACGGTTCTTGACCAACAAAAAAAAGAAAAGAAAACCCGGAAGAGCACTAACAAAAAAAAATGAAGGATCGGTGTCACTGCAATCAGTTCATGTCACTGTTCTTTGTTTGGGAGGACGCAAACGGTTCCGTACGTAATGGTGGTCAACCGTTGTTCTTCGAGAACGGAAGACATGATTCTCGAGGTACAGTGCTTTTCCTCGAAAAGCGCGCGCATGTTTTGATGGATTGACTTTTTTGTTGTTGTTGTTCCCCTCCATTTCTCGAAGAACGTCGATGGCACGCGACCAAACACGCACTCGGATCTTTTAGGAAGGACGCTGCGCGTGATGTACACGAGCTCAGCTTCTGAGAACCTGTTCTGCACCAAGAATCTGACCCCAAATCACATCCAGTAAGCGTGCGTGCTGCAGGAAGAGGAGGTCGATAGCCTGTCAGTGGCTCTCCCCTTTTCCTTAACTTCATCGGCTCCATCCCTTGGTGTTACTCCGAGCAGCTGGGAGGGTCGCTTCACGAGAAGGAGCCAGCAAAGAAAAGCTTCCAAAGATCGGTTCTTCTCGGAAAGTCGTCCCTAAGAAGCGCCTTTCCAGTATTTTCCAGTTTCCTTCCTTTCCGGTATTCTCCGATGCCGTACTTACCACGGCTGCTGCCCACCCTCAACCTGATGTCCAGTGTCATTCTCTCTTCGGCGGAGGTCGGTTCCGATGCTGAAGGAGGCTCGTGCTGCGTGGTGCTGGAACCGGTCGTTCCACCCAAGCGTCCGTGCATGTCGTGGCGCTGAACAGCTGGTGAGCTCACGAATGAGGTCGGGTGCAGGTCTTGCTGCGGCAGGCGAATCAGCAGCCGAGAGTGCTTCAAAGACCTACTACTAGGCAATAATGTTGTTAGTGTTTTCAATCTTGAGCTCCGCAGCTCTCTACGTCGCTCGGAGGCAGAGAACGCAGGAGTTCACTTGGAGCTATCCTACCCTACATGGCAGGGATTTTTTATGAGCATCATCATCTTTTGGGTGGCTGTAAACGAAGGCAGGACTCCGGTGCGCTATCATGACTCAGCCGCTTCGGGGCATCTTCGATGGTGACATACATCCCGTTGATTTATCACCGGTAACGCCAGGGCGTTGATTATAAAACTAATAAACATACATGTATTGGGCCGTCAGACCTACATTCTCCGAAAATGTTCGGAACCTGTTGAATAACCGGCACGCAGACCGGCGAGGTTCGCCTTGGCAGCGGAGGAGGAGGGGCAAACAAAAATAAAAATAAAACAAAAATATATACAGAAAAAATTGGGAGTGTTAGGGTAAGGACCTCCGGGTGCTGGAGGACGTCCTCTGCATCCTTTCCAATGTGACGGCAAATTCCAGTATGATCCAGGTGGGACCCATCTTCCTGCCGTCCTCACGAAGAGCAGGGAGAAACAGATGGCGTCCCTATTGCGCCGTCTTCCTCTCGCGTGGTTCCAGACCTCTGCCAGAATCCCGCTCAGGCAGCAAAGATCTGCTAGAGATGTGGCAGGAGAAACGGCATCGCGCATGAAGAGGTGCTTCATCACGTCCCTGGAATTGTCCGTTGGTGCTCCAAGGGCCGTTGCGCAACGCAACCACAAGGGCCGAAGGGCGACACAGTGTACAAGCAGGTGCGGGAGGGATTCGAGTTCCCCGCACCTGCAATAGTTGGGTTCCACAGCCCCCCGTGTCCGTTGAAGCCGGCAGGCATTGCATGGGGTACCCCAGTGCAGCAGCAGGAAACTTGCACGGAATACCACAGTACATTCCGTTAGGGTGTTTCCTCGCTACACCATCCTGAAAAACACTAAGGTGTTGGTGCTACTGTGAGTTACCATTGAAAAATAGAGTTCGGCTCCCTCTGTCCCGGGAGATGGAGCGTCCATCTGAAGTTAATTAAGCAATTCATAGTGGTTGCCCATGGAGCGAACGATGATGGATCGACGCGAAAGATTCGCGCGGTGAAGCCCTAGAAGACGAACGTCATGAGCTCCATCGCGATGCAGTTCGCATCGGTTGCCAGCCAGCAAGCCGGAAGAAACAAACAGAACACATAACTGACTGCCCTCGAAATTGTCAGCTATGCTTTTCGCTTCCAAAATTTCCGTCCCGAAAAGAATGCCCGATGATTTCTGCTCAGAGAAGTCGGGAAGATCCCTTTCTCTTGACCTTGGTAAAACCCTGGATGCGAAGAAATTCTCAAAACGAGCCCAGAAAGATGCTCGGATGGCATATTCTGGGGACCCCGTTTTTCTGGAGGCTTACGAAACCGCTGAAGCATCCCTTCTAGTCAAACTGCTATGGGCACGGAGTAGCGAGAATGTCACTGCATTGGTTCTCGAAACGGACTTCTTTACGGACCACGGAAAAGAACACGCCCCTGTCTCTTGTGGCGGGACCTTTCTAGCAGGAGAGTGTCTACCTCATCCTCTGTTCCGGATGTTCTTCGTCGATGGTTCTGTCTCCTTCTTTCGATGTCGATGAGCAAACTAGGGAATTGGCGATTTGTATCTACGTGGTTTAGGGACACCAACACAGTGCACTAGGGACAGCGAGGACCTCTATTGGTGTTTCGAAACTTGGGTGAGTTTTCAGATTCGGAAAGGCATCCTTTCCTGTTCCCCACGGAGAGTATCTGTTGCCAGCTCAAGTTCTTGACGCTGCAGAATTGCCCATTGCAGCTCCAAGCTAGAAGAAGTCGCTTGTCCCGTGAAGAGAGGACTCCGATCACTGGTGGGTGCAGTCGAACTGAGACAATCCAATGCATCACTCACGCTTGACTTCGGAAGAGACTGTCTGCTGCAAAACCGCAAAGCCCCGCGAAAGACAGAAGATTGTCTTACGGAAACTTCGCCTTGAAAACCTCAAAGGAACAAAAAAAAAAAAAAATAGCCTAATGGCTATTTCTCGGGACACGGAAGAGTGCACTACAGCAATTCATCTGTACACGCAACCTGATGTATGTTCACAAAGTTTTTGTAAAGGGACACTGCATTGAGATGCTCTGTGATGGTCCTCCTTCCTTGATAGAAGGACTTCGAGAACAGTAGCTGCACTCATTAGCTTTTTTCCTCTACAGACTGGTCCAGGCTTCAACTTCCTCTCGAAATAATTTTTCGTCCTACCTTAATTCCGACACTGAAGGACGAAAAAGTTTTAGAAACCGTGCAAACTGACCTCTGGATCTTTGGTTTTCTCGTTCCCGAGGCGAAGCTGGAGTCCGAAGAACAGCATTCGACGTCCATGTGGAGCACCTGGATTTCGGTGAAGCTCTGGATTTCCCTGACGGAAGGGAGAGACTTTTCTGATCGCACAAGAGCACAGATTTCTCTGGAATACTGTGGAACAGGTGGATCCGGAGACCTGGAGATGTCATCATTGAGAGGCACTGGTTGTGAAAGTGGGTGCGCGGCATTGCTGCCATCCTTCCCGCCTTTTCTGCAGCGATCCGAACTGGAACGACCGTGTGATGGCTGCACAGAAGAGATCGAAGGCACCCGGCAGCTGCAACAACCACAACAACAAAAAAAAAAGAAAAGCGGTAATTTTTCAAGAACCCCAAACGTCTCGTTCGCACTTTCTGGAAGAGTCCCAGCAGCCCACCTAGCACGGGATCAGCTCTCTCTTTCAGACGTTTATCGTGTCTCCTGCATCTCGAACAGGTCGTTAGCGTCCTCGTGCGTGGAACCCTTGGTTTTTGCCACATGTCTAATGATCTCGAAAAATTCGGAATGTGGCAAACGTGCCTCTCCCACGTGATGCAGGAAGCATCTTCGGAAACTGCCGTGCTATTCGGTTGATTTCTGTCAACTTCGCAGATCCCGCAGCAGCACTGCGTCGGAGCTTTTCATCGCCAGGCATCCCACGTCCCCTGCAAGCTCTTTGATCTCCGTGCTCGCGCGGATGCTTTTCGGGAGCGTTCCGAGATGCCGAGATCCACTCTCCTGTTTCCTCCGGCTGAGGGTGAAAATGAGTCCCGTTTCCGGAAGGGAACGTCGCAGGCATCCTCTCGTCAGCTTCAACGGACATCTCTGTGGTTTGCAGACTAGGAAGGAGAAACGTGTGATCTACCGACCGAGATTTGATGACTCGGGTTATAGGGAGGGAGGCTTTGCCTGGGAGACGGCAGCACCGGCGGAGCTCGGGTGATTGCGTGTTGTGGAGTGGATGCGTCATGCCGTCCGACGGGGGACTCTCGGAAGCCTTCGAGTTGCGTCGGTCGTCTTTTTATCGGGATGGCAATCCCTCCGCACCTTTTTTTTTTCTCGGGAAGGATCTTGAGGCTTCCGTGGATGCTCTTGGAAGGAATGCGAGCCCAGAGAACACGGACCAAGGAGTCCAGCATGGGCGCGATTGGTCGGGAAGTTGGCGAAACCCGTAGGCGCAATGAAAGTTTATCACCCGGTTACGCCGGGGCGTTTATTTACATAAACCAGTCCCCAACCAAAACAACAACAGCAGAGAGAGTCCCCCGGCACGCAGGCTGGGAAGACGGACAGTTCGGAACGGGGGAAAAAACAGGGGACAACAAAAAAAAACAAAACAAAACGGGAGAGAAGGGGTACAGGTCTTTGGTGAGGCTCCATTTTCACCGGGGAAAAAACAAAAAGCACCAAGAAAATTAAGGAGTCTAAGGGAACAAAGGTTAAGAATAATAAATTGTTAAATAAATTAAGGGAGGGAGGGGCAAGCGTCACCGGGTTCGCCGCGGCAAGCCATCTGTAAACCGGTGGTGAATGTCGGTGATCTCTTCTTTTGCCTCTTCTGTCAGATGAGGCAATCTGATAGCTACCCCGATGTAGGGCCTGATGACCTTTCGCTGCCCGGTGGTCACCAGCGCCTGTCGGGCCGAAACAGGATCGACTCCGTCGCCCCGCACCCGCCACAGTTGGCGGGCGCAACCCCACCGGAAACACGATGCCATCGCTCGTTACACTGGAATCCCCAGTGAATGAAGAGCAGTACAGCTTGTTTCCAAGCAAGGGGGAACATCGAACCGTCCACACAATGGGGAGGGACCACAAGTTCCTCATGGTAACACTAAGATCTCCCCACCGAAGGAGTCCCTGCACGAGGAGTGGCAGCACCCGCCAATTCACTCGTCTTCCACTCGCCGAGGAGTTTTCTTCTCCCCGCAATGGTGCAGGAAACCTCCCACCTCGCCGGTAGGCAGCTGTCGTTTTCTGCCCTGAGGGCAGACAGCGCTGCGGCGAGGGGCGTGGCGTCCAGGGTGGAAAACTTCACCTCGCCCTGCAGCACCATCTTCCAGAGATCGTAATACTAAATGTCGCAGAGGGAGAAGATCGTCAGGGCACATCCCTTGGAACGCTGCCCAGGATTCAACAGCCTACTGCCGCCAAGCGTTGAAGTTTATTGGGCAGCAGGAGATCCACGAGCACAATGAAAGTGAGTGGCGTCGACGGCGGCTCCGCTCGCCCCGCGCGTTGCCCGCTCCCGTCGCTACCGGGCGCGTCGACGGCGCATCCGGCCTTCTTTACGCCTCGCTCTTCGCGTCCCGTTTCTTCCTCGCTACCCTTTTCGGGGGGCACGGAGACCGGCGCGCGCGAGCGGCGGTCTGGGAGTACCGGCGCGTAGTCGGCACGAGAGTCTCGTGTCCGCGCGGGTGTCCGATCGCTCGCCAATCTGAGAAGATCCTCCTGCGAGCGAGCGCTCCCTCCTCTTCGGAGGAAGAGCCTCGTTCGTCGCCCCCTCAGCGGGCACAGCGCGCAGTACTCCCGGGACGTTCCGTAACTCTCGATCGCCGTCGGAGCGTAGCGCTCACGCTGAGACCCGAAAGATGGTGGACCCATGCTTGGCCAGGACAAAGCCGGAGGAAACTGATGGAGAACCGCAGCGATCCTAACGTGCAAATCGGTCATAGGAGCTGGGCATAGGGGCGAAAATCCAACCGTCTGGTAGCTGCTGGTTCCTTTGAAGTTTCCCTCAGGATAGCTGGCGCTTGCTGAAGCGAGAGAGTCCCAACCGGTAAGGCGAATGATTCAAGGCGGATGGTTGGAATGCCAGCCTCTTCATAATGGTCTTTTGCAAATCTACTTCTCTCCTGAGGTCCTCCTTGTTCACTTCGGTGACCACCCTCTTGAGTTCCAGAAAGTTCTGCACTGAGAGAGTCGTTTCGGTTTTTTTCTTTTCGTTCGCACGTTTCCAGACTGCCGGCGACTCGTCTCGTTCCTTTCCTTGGCGGAAGGGTAGGCGGTGAGCGCCATTTGCATGCTTTCCGTGCCGTATCTTTCTCCTTTTTCGGCGGCTGCAGCAGCTTGAGGAGAGGGGGCCGTCGCAGGCCGACATCTTCCCGTTCCGGTAAGAGCGGAGCGTCATTTCCAGTCTTGGTGTGAAGATGTGTAACGTCCCTGTTCCCTCTTTTTGTACCCTCGCAATCTGGGCTTCAATTTGGGGAGTGCTTCCACACGATTGCTCTTGCCTGCTGACAGCGGGACTGCTGATCCTCTGCACTCCTAGTGAGGTCCCTGAACCCGCTCCTGGATAGGACAGATGTGCTGCATCGAAAAAGTGGGGAGATCGTTGCTGCGGAATTCAAGGAACAGGCTGCAAGACTGGACCGAAGAGTTCGAGGAAAGCAGGCTGCCGAGGAAGATGCCCATCGGCCGAAGCTGTCCCGGCCTGCCTGCAGTTAAATGCATCCTCCGAGCCGTGTGAAGACGCACGTTGCTGTGAGACGGAGGAGGCAGGTGCGAGCATCTCCCAGATTTTTTTCTTATCGCGTCTCTCCAGCCCTGCTGCCCCCGGTGCCTTCATCACACGGTCTCCTGAGTCCGCCTCCAGAAGATCGATCCGCAAGTGGTTCCTGTTCGTCGCCCAGGACGCCGACTCCTCAGTTCCACTGCCCGCAGCTTGTGCTGGGACTTGGAAGGTTTCAGGAACGCGGATTGAGGAGGAGTCCAGCGGGTGCTCGCGAGTCGTCAGGAAGTTCGCCAAATCCCAAAGGCGCAATGAAAGTGCGTGCGGCCGTTGACGATGACCCCGCCCGCCCTGTGCGTCCCCGCCCCTCTCCGATCAGACACGTTGTGGTCTCCCTCCCTGCTCTCCTTTCCGCGCGCGCGCACGCGGAGGAAGTGGACGGTTGGAAAGCTCCGGCGCGTCGAGGTCCGCCGGAAGGATGAGCGGGACGCGAGTGTTCGATCTCGCGTCAAGCTGGGAAGACCCGCCTGCGGGCAGCCTCTCGGGACCGTTCGCTGCCCTCGCGGACACACGCGGAGCGCTCCCGAGACGTACCGCGAACGCTCGATCGCCCGTCGGAGTGCTCGCTGGGAGCCGAAAAATGGTGGACCCATGCCTGACCAGAGGACGAAGCCAGAGGAAACTTTGTTGTAGTTACGCGGCGATGCCCACGTGCAGTTTGGTCCTGGAAGACTGGTCGTAGGAGCGAAAGACGAATCGAATTATCCAGTAGCTGCCTCCGAAGTTTTCCTCAGGATAGCTAGTGCTCGCCGAAGCGTAAGGGAAGAGGGGGGAGTCTCATCCAGTGAAGCCAGTAGTTAGAGGCCTCAGGACCGACATGACCTCGACCTATTCTCAAACTTGAAACGGGTGAGTCCGGGTTGCTTGAAAGCTGAAGCCCGGACTGTCGGATCCATGAGCGCTCAGTGGGCCAATTTTGGTAAGCAGAACTGACGCTGTGGGATGAACCGGACGTTGGATTACGGCGCCCGATGCGACGCCCGTCATATCCCATGAAAGGTGTCGGTTGCTATGGACAGCAAGACGGTGGCCATGGAAGTCAGAATCCGTTAAGATGTGTGTAACAACTGACCCGCCGAAGCCATCGGCCCTGAAAATGGATGGCGTTCAAGCGAAGAGTCCGACCGCCGGGACAGCCGCTCCTGCCTCCCGGACACGTTCCAGTGGACGGCAGATTCCTCGGATTCCGGCGAGTAGAAGGGTCGCGACGGTACGCGCAAAAGGGCTTGGACGCGAGCTCGCCTGGTGGTAGTAGCAAATACTCCAGTGAGATCCTAAAGGTCTGTTATGGGGTAGGGTTCCATGCGAACAACCTTTGAGCATGGTTCAGTCGATCCTAAGTCCCCGGTTTCCAGATTTCTGAAGAAGAATCGTCAGGAGTCTCGAAACCAGCGCACTGGAGCATGCGACTCGGTCTCTTAAGCAGTCGAATGCAGCGTGGATGAAACTCCTCAGTAACTGGGAGGATACGCTCAAACCCCGATCCAGCGCAAGGGAGAACGAGCCACAGACCCTGGGGAGTCACTCCAGGAGCCGACACTTGTAGCACACGATGACGAGTGCTGCTCTTCGCGCTTCTCCTTTCGACGTTGAGTAGGCTGCAGCGAGATCTTCAGCAAAGAAACCTCAGGGAGTGGACGCAAAGACGAGTGGCACTTTGATTGTCCGTACTGGAACATCGGTCGACATCTTTGAGGTTTTCGGGAAGGATGAGTGAAAGTGGCTACCCGGCAGACTACCATTACAAAGACAATGAAGAACCCACCGAGAATCCAAAATCTTCGGGGAAGTCTCCTCGAGAGCTCTGGGGAGTCTCAGGATTAAACCCAAACGGAAAAGAATCCCGCTTGCTAATACCCTGGGGGTGTTCTTTTTGGTGTTGTTGGTTGCTGGGGGAGGTCATTTCTGTCAAAGTGCTGGATGTGCGCTCACTGAGCTTCAATGCCATTCTCCCCCTATGCGAAGCAAGAAGACTCGACGAAAACAGGAAGCTCCTCAGTGATCGTCAGCAGTTGCGTTCCCGAAGTCTATCTGGGAAAACGCAACGAAATGTTTCAAGAAACCATCAAGGGAGAAAGACACAGAGATGGAAAGTCAGCAGATCTGTCTCTTAGGGAACGAAAGAGTAGTTGGAAATCTTCCTGAGATCAGCTGATTGGAATTCCTGAATGAAAAACCTTCCTGACGAAAGATCGTCTTTTCTTCCTCAAAATCAAACCATGAATGATCTTCCTTGTGGTAAACTGAGTTTCCCTCACTCTCTTAAGTTTCGTCGCGTATCAAAACATTGACCGTTGTTGAGACATTCCGGAGATACAGGAAGAACTTTCCCTGCAAAAGTTCGCCGTCGCTCTCTTCTCTGGAGATTCCTCAAGAGCTGCAAGATGCTATTTCTGTCCGAACGGAAGGATGCAGCAGAGACCTCAGGGAGCGAGTCATCAGGTGCCACAACGACTTCGTGTCTCTTGACGTGCTGAGAACGCCCAGAAAGTTGAGTGGGGATCTGGGAAGCTGCTATCCGCCCCAAAATGGCTCCTAGAGTTCTTGTGAATGACCTTGGTGGAGTCTGCCTCGAACGAGGTGCCTCTCCTCCTCTCTTCGCCTTGAAGCTGTCAAAAACTTCAGAGCTCAGAAGATTCTTGAGGGGAGATGCTAGCCACGGTGTTCATTCCGCATACTCACCAGCCTCCTCCCGAATAATCAGTCATTCTCGGCCACAAACTTCTAAACTGCTTGAGAGCAACCGTAGTACCCACCCATTTTCTTGCATCGCGATCATCTTGCCAAGTGGTTTCTCCCTGGTCACTCCCGGACTTTTATTTAAAAATAAACAAATCACAATTCAGAGGGGATGGTGTCCCCTAAATACAAAAATACAACGATAACAACAAAAGCTTACTGGGGATGGCTACGAGCTAGGAGGCAGACTTGTAAGGGAGTTTCAGGATCGGTAGGGAAGAGACAATTAATGAATAAAAAAAGACGAAAAGGTAGGGACGGAAGATCTTTGGTTTCAGTCGTTCCTTCCTTCCCAAAAGCAGCTGTGGATGGCAGCGACCTCTCCGATGGCCTCATTTTGCAGGTGAGGCCACCTTGCAGCCGTCCCCATCGAGGCGGCTGCCATGCTGGTGGCCTCCCTTCGCTACGAACGAGACGCCAACACATGGCCGGCTGTCACCATGGCGCGAATATAACAGATCGTTGCGACCACGGAGCCCGACGTTATCGTTTGTTTTCCTTTTGTTGGAATTTTGTTTCATCCTCTTCCCCCTGATGGACCACGCCGGCTTCCCCCCTTTTTTCCTAATGTGACAATTGGAATCGGTGAGCCTTTTGGCCCCATCGATTCCTGCAAGAGGAATAAACGCCCCGGCGCACCCGGGTGTGAAATCACGCAGCCGCCTCCCATCTTGCGACTTCCCCCTCCGGTGCGTCGCTGCTCTGGTGAGAGCGACCACGTGGATCCGCTGCCGCCCTGCGAACACTCCGGTCTGGCGGCAGGAGAAAGTGAGGACGTGGGCCCAGCTCGCCCGTACCCCGGCGGAAGTTACCCGCTGCCGAGAGTTTCAGAAGAACAGCGGAAGAACACTGGAGGCGGTGGGTAGTGAGCTGACCATGTTGGCCTACCCACCAGCCACCCCCTTCGCCGCAGCGGTGTCCTCCGCTGTCGAGGCACATGGCACTTGCCTACCGGCGGGCGAAGTGGGAAGGAGGTTTCCTGAGAGATCTCGACCCGCAGGAAGCCTATCGGTGGCTGCACACCGCGTGAGCTGGCTGACTCGGCAACAGCAACAACCGTCTCCAAAGGACTGGAACGTTGGGGCGAACTCTTCGCCATTCGGCCCGAAGAGTTGAAAGTTCCCCCCCGTGTTTACGGACAGGAATCTGCCTCCCCTCAAGTGGGGGCAATCACCGCGCTGATGATACTGCAGTGGAGCCTTCCGTGCAATGCCCATCGGCACCACTGGACGAGGGGAAGCGCATGCCGAACTGTGCCAGGTGTGGAGAGAAGTAGTCCTTCCCCCACCTCCTAGTGCGATGCGTCGCTTTCCGGGAACCGTGGGAACGTTTCTCCACGTCCCTTCCGCACCCCGTGGACGATCCCAGAGACTCTTTGAGGCCCCTCTTCGTGTGGGACGCCATGACGCCCGCAGCCGCGATCGCAGCGCTGCGCTGCGTGCGCGGTGTCGTCGCTGCGACGCCGAGAGAGGCCGCAGCGACCGGGGGGGGTGGGGGCTGTCCTGCACGCCATCCGCTTCCTGCAGATCGCTCTGGCGTGGCTCCACCTGAACAGGGAGAAGGAGGAGGTCGCCGACATCCTTCAACGGATGCAGTGGCCTCACCCACCACGAAATGGGATCCCTCCCCTCCCCCCCAACGAATCTTTTTTTTTGTTAGTTTTTATTGTTTGTTTCTTTTTTTAGCTTTCTATTTTTGCTTTATCCCTCTTCCCATTCGTGGAAGTGATGGACCTCGCTGGCTTCCCCTTAGTTTTAGCGTAATAATTGGAATCGGTGAGCCTTTTGGCTTCAGTGATCCCTCTAGGAGAGAAATAAACTCCCCGGCGCACCCGGGTGCGAAATCACGGCGCCCGCCTTGCGTGAAGGAGCCGCCGCAGAACGTCCGCAACAGGGGGGTCCTGAGGTCGACGGAGCGCCGAAGGCCGTCGCCGCCACACGTCCTCCAGGGCCCTGCAGTCCAACGGGAGGTGCTGGAACGGTTCGGGGAGGCAGCTCTCCCGGAACCGGGTGCCTGCTCTGAAAGCCCTGCATCAAAAGCCCCAGTGCGGAGACAGCACAACATTCCGTTTCCAGCGGGGCAGGAACGCAAGGGTATCCGCACGCAGGGAAGGGACGGCGAATCCTTTGAAGCCGCACCGAGCAAGTCGCTCCACCGAAGGGGTCCCTTCGTCCGGGAACGACGAGTAAAGCCCTCCGTCAACGCGCTCGTCTTGCAGTCGTCGGGGAGCCTCTCGACGCCCGCAATGTTGCAGGAGAACTCCCACCCCGCCGGCTGTCTGCCTGCCGTCGTTGTTTGTCCTGAAGGGTAGACAGCTCTGCGGCAAGGGATATGACGTCAATCAAGAACCACGTCGTCCAGTCCTGTAGGATATCTCCTTGCCAAGTAGTCGCTCCTTGCGGAGAGCGTTCTCATCCGCATCAGTACAATGAGAACGCTGACGTTAGTGGAAAGGGGAAGTTTTCAGGGAACGAGGCACCGAGAAGTGCTGTTTCCTTCCTGAGTGCTGTTTCCGTCCGGTCCAGTTTGTTTTTGATGATTCGGTGAATCGACCAAGGGAGGCTTCCCAGATGGAATCAAGCTGATGGCACGTTAAAACCTTCACTGGCGGGAGGAAAGGGGGCGAAGGCGCTTCGCCCATTGCAAATGATCCGGGAAACCAATCCCATTTCGGAAGTTTGGGACGGGCGCGGAGGTGAAGACCGCTCCCACAGGAAAGATGTGGCTTCCCCCTTCAACGGGAACGTCCGGCGGCTCAGCATCGGTCTTAAAGGCTACTGGTTTAGGGTTCCACGAAGTAGAACAGAATGGACGCAACTTGGGCGCTTGGGAAAAGGAGCGCTTCGCACCCTGCTCCAGCTCCGCCATCTAACCAGTTTCCAGAAATCCCGAAGCCTGCAGCTCTGACCTCTTCCACGACGTCGCGCGTCACATCCAAGCTCCTTGGACGTTTCGGAGTTTCAGATGCTCTCCTCCTTCCGTGGAGAAGATCGAATAACATGTTTCCGTTATGTCGGCCGAAAATCATGTGCTGTCGGTCACGGGCTACAAGAAACTTAATGCTTGTTGAGATGCGCTGTACGTCTCATGGTTCCTAACCTCGGAGGAACAGCGAGTTTGAGTAGAGGATCAAGCGAGCCAGCCAGACTTTCCCCTTCCAAATCGCATTATGCGGTCTGTAATGGCGTTAAGAAAAGGCTTAAGGGTATTTCGTGAATGTCCGTCTCGCCGAGGTTCCCATTCCTCCGCAGACCAAAGAAAACAGCAGGAATGCAGTCCGTGCAGTACCCAAATGTTTGAATTTTCTTACTCCTACGTACTTTTTAATTCTCGTGGAAAAGAGAGAAAAAAAAAAATTCAACACGCTATCTAAAGGAATGAAGTGAAGAAAAACATTGGGCAATGTTGGCGAAATCGTGTGTTTCTTCCGGCGCGACTCCGATGGAAGCGGTGGAGACGACGATGGCGGTGGCGGAGGCGGCGCCCCCGGAGACGGCGGTCGCCGGAGCGACAAGAGGGCCCGTAGGCCCCACCGTTGCTAGTGACGCGACGCCATCTTGCGCGGTGGCTGCGACCGTGGAGCGGCCACCGGCAGCGGCGGCAGCTTTTTCCTATGCGGAGGTGGCGGCTGGGACGGCGACCACCCAGCCGCAGAGGAAATTCGGGAAGCCAGAGTCCGGGCCGATACGAGACATCGACGAGCCCATAATTAAACTAGAACCGAACGTGAAGACGGTCGCGTTCAAGACTGGACTTATAAAAATGAACAACATCAAAGAGGTATACCTGGCTCTCTACAAACAACAGGTGGACTTTGACCGCCAGCAGGCGATCGTCCCGAACACCTCGGGATTCACAGTGTACACCGACTGTGAAGAAATAAGGGAATCCCTAATTGAAAAAGGGATCAACATCCAGGGCAGGATAGTGTGTGGCGTCGGCGAAATGCCGTACACCACCCTATTCCTGAGCGGACTCGGGCCGTTCGTCACCCAAAGGGCTGTGTGGAGGAAACTGTCGCAGTACGGCGAGGTACTGGACAGCAACTTCCACAATATATCGGGAAAGATCTTTTCAGGGGAAGCGACGGTGAAGATGAAGTTGAAGGAGGAAGCCCAGGTTCCTGGGATGATCTACTTCGACGGAGACGACATGGGAGTCTCCGTTCGACATAGGGCGCAGCCAGTTTTCTGCAACGGCTGCAAAACCTTTGAACACCGGCAGCGAGTCTGCCCGAGGGCCAAGTGCTTCCGCTGTGGGAAGCAGGGCCACCAGGTGCGGGACTGCAGCATGCCGGAGGTGTGTTCGTTCTGCAAGTCTCCGGGGCATGCAAAGTGGTGCTGCCCGGAGTTTGCAAACTACAGAACGATGCAAGGTCAATCCCCAGTCAGGACACGGGTGTTGGAGGAGGTAATCAAACCTCAAAGGGCGATGAAGCAGAGGAAGGCGAAGGAGGCAGCCCCAGTTTCGGCGGACGGCTTCACCACGGTGGGGAAGGGCGGCAAGAGGAGGATGCTCGTGAAGGAGCAAGAATCCTCTGCTGCGCAGGTCGAGGAGCAGGTTGGCGAGCAGGTTGGCGAGCAGGTTGGCGAGCAGGTTGGCGAGCAGGTTGGCGAGCAAGTTGGCGAGAAGGCCGAAGTAGAGCAGGTTGGCGAGAAGCAGGGTGTGCCGGAAGGCGAGGTGATGGAAATCACCGAAACCGTTCCGACATCGCAGGAGGCGGTGCAGCTCACCGAGGAGGTGGTGAAGCTTGCGGAAGAAGTGCAGGGGGAGAAAAGTGAGG
Organism: Raillietiella orientalis; assembly: GCA_036172245.1. Taxonomy (NCBI): domain Eukaryota; kingdom Metazoa; phylum Arthropoda; class Ichthyostraca; order Raillietiellida; family Raillietiellidae; genus Raillietiella; species Raillietiella orientalis. The sequence goes on from JAYWIR010000016.1 coordinate 1,784,488, forward strand.
TGCAGCAGGAGCAACTCCTGACTCGCATCAATGAAACCCAACAGGGAATCAACACCCTGGTGATCCAAGAAGAGCGTGAAAAGCTAGAGAACCAGCTTTTCGAAGTGAAAGCGGCGTACTGCGCGAAGGTCTCCCTCGAGACACTTCCGCGCAAGGCGATCGCCAGGGCAGAACGCACAATGGAGACGGACCGGGAGTCCACAGACCACACCGGCACGGAGAGCGATGCCGGGAATGAGAAGTCAGCTTCCTCGACGGTGAGATGCGAAAGGTCTCCCCGTTAGAAGAAGCTGAGGAAAGCGAAGCATTAGACTTCGAACCCTTTCATGTCCTCGTCGCTAGCGAACGCCAGGAGGCTAAACATCGCCTCCTGGAACATCAATGGATTGACAGACCAAGGCAAAAGGAAGACAATCTTGCGGACCATCGCAAGACAAGACGTAGTGTGCCTACAGGAAACCCACCATCTCGGACAACAAAACGCCCAGGAGATGGAACGCCGGTTCAACGGGCAACTGTTTGTCAGCAAGGGACAAAGGAAGACCATGGGTGTGGCGATCCTCATCAAGAACGAGCTCGTCCACACCCTTCTGGAAACCTTCTGTCCACTCGCTGGAAGGATAATCGGCGTGCGACTGTCCTGGTCCGACAACGTTCACCTGTTTCTGGTGAACGTGTACGGACCGCACAAGAACAAGCATCGGTGCGCGGAGGCTCTCCACGAGGCACTCCGCCAACGTGTAGCACCGAAGGACATGGTCATCGTTGCGGGTGACCTGAATATTCAAGACCACATCAAGTACCGTCAAGACATCAGAGGAAGAGAGGCGTATCGACGGTTGTCCGACGACTTCGGACTCGTGTGGCGAACAGCCAGCCACAAACCGATCGATCACGTCCTTCATAGCGTGGAGATCGACAACCGAATCCAAGGTTTTTGCGACATTCCTCACCTGCTGTCCGATCACCCTTTGGTTCGGTTCTCCCTCCGCATGGAAAATCCGCGACGGCGAAAGGCCACTAGGGCGGCGCTCATCTGCATGCCCGCCTGGTTTGAGATGCTTCCCTGTCACCAGGAGGTGATCGAGGCGATTCTGCGGGACACCACCATCCGCAGAGTCGCCGACTGGGACAGGTTGAAGCATCGGATCCACCTGTTCTGCAACATGCAGTACTTTTGCAAGCGAGTGAGGCAAGAAGCGTACCAGGAGCTCAACATCCAAGACCGCTCCCTCTCCAAGTACTACGATCAGTACGAGAGTCGGTACGTCTTCAATAATGTGAAAGGGGAGGTCGGCGTGCTGGAAAAGAAGAATCTGGCGACAGACATCTTCTGCATCCAGTACGGTGGCCAGAAACGGCATACGTCGGAAGACATCGTAAGAGCATTCCATCAGCACTACGAAGAACACTTCCGACGGCAACACACGTGCAAGTCTATGCAGAGAACTTTCCTGAGCTACCTCGAGAAGAGGACAAGCGATCTCCAGAGAGACAAACTGGAGGAGGATTTCTCCGAAGATGAGGTGAAAACGGCTTTTGGGCAACTGAGGAAGGACGTGGCAGCGGGCCCTAATAGTGTACCCATCACGCACTATCAGCGGTACCTGCACGCCTACCTGCTCTTGTTCCATCAGCTCACCCTCTGCATCCGTGAAGAAGGAAGACTACCCGAGTCCTTCTACGAGAGTCGGATGAGATTGTTGCCGAAAGGAGGCGACCTCACGCAGGTCGCCCAATGGAGGCCAATCTCCGTCCTAAACTCCGATGCCAAATGGTTGGCGAAGATCTGGTCCAACCGCTTAGGCAAGGTCATGCCGAAGCTCATCTCTCCGGTCCAAACATGTGCGGTGCCCGGACGCCACATGTTGGACAATGTCAAGTGTGCCCAGGCCACCGTGGGACTCAGCCGGTACGTCGGCGAGGATCTGGTGCTGGTGTTCACTGACATGAAGAAGGCTTTCGACTCCATCGACCATGGGATGCTGCTGAAGATTCTGGACAAGCTGGGCCTTCCGGAATACTTCAGCACCTTCGTGAGATTGGTACTCGAGAACCAGTACTGCCGAATCAAGATCAACGGCGAAGACACGACAGCAATTAGGATGGAACGAGGAGTCCGCCAGGGCGACTCGCTAAGTCCTTTGCTGTTCGTTATTTACATGGAGGCGCTATCCTCGTACATCGAGAAGAGTGGACGCCTCCAAGGCATCCAGATCGACGACCAGCGGCTCACCCACCTGGCGTACGCTGATGACCTTCTCTTCTTCATCAAAGGAGAACGAAATCAGCGTGCGTTCCTGGAAGTGGTGACGCTCATGGAAGAAGGACTAGGATTAAAGATCAATGCAAGGAAAAGCCAACTTTTGCCCGTCTGAATCCTGGACCTCTCCTTCCTCACGGGGAGAGGATTCCGAACGGTGGACACAGCCAAATACCTGGGAGTCTACATTGGCAACGGCCCTGCGTCGAAGCTTTTGTGGGATGAAACCCTGGGGAAAACGGCGAAAGAGGCAGCGAAGTACACCCGACAGGACCTTGGAATGAAACGCAAGGCCAACCTCTGGAATGGAGTCCTCCTTCCTAAGGTGCTCTTCGGGGCGGCCTTTGCGAGAGTGAAAAGGAACACCTCGAGGGAGCTGGAAAAACTGCAAAGGAAGACATTATGGGGCAAATATCGCCCAAGAGTTCGTTTGAAACCCCTATGTCGTCCCAAAGAAGGTGGAACCGGGATGAAGTCGCTTGCACACTCCATGGCAATCATGGACACGCGACACATCCTGGATATCGCCGAACAATGGGACGACTGGCCGTACGCGGCGCATAGGGCCTACTCGATGTTGCTTAACAACTCGAAAGATCTCATGACTGCGCTGCTAGGCCGAGTAGGGGAGTGGATGACCATCGACCCGACCTGGAGGAGGAAACAACTGCTGGTACGAAAGTACAAGATCAAGATCGTGCCAAGAAGCAGGGAACTCTGGCAACAGGAGTCCATCCTCGTGATCCCTTGGATGCTTCCGGTCCCGGACGATACCCGAGGATGGATCTACCGGCGGCACAGAGTTACCTTGCAACGAATCCAGGAATGGAGAAAAGGAGGCCACCTACATCATGTTCGTATACTTCGGTATATCGAGAAGATGCTAGGTAGGTTCACCCACCGGACCCGCGAAGTGTGGATAAACCACGATGACTTTGCGTGGTCCAGGGTAACGAAAACAAACCTCCGAAGAATGATAAAGGATCAAGATGAAGACACCAGTACCCTCCAGGAAGCGGCCAATCGCTACGGAAGCAACAGGATCAACCTGTTGGTGATCGGCACGACCCTATGGAGGAGTGACCTTCCGCCGGACAGCCAGGACAACCTCCTGATGTTTTATCAAGGAGGAATCCTGAGCGGGTCCAGACTAAAGTACTTCACAAGAAGAAGAGGAGACGAAGACTGCCCAGCATGTGGAGACACGGATACCAGACTTCACATCCTGACGTGTCCCACATTGCTCCACGACTGACTGATCCTTAAACGGATCATTGGACGCACCACCAGTTCCACGATGGAGATCCTAGCCGGGATGTTTCAGGGAGATGGTAATGTTCCCTGTTACAATCCCATGGTGAGGACGACCATTGCCCTCTTCATCACTGCCATTCTGGTGCGGTGGTGGAAGATGAGGAAAGCCAGGAGAGCCGCACCTCCGATGGAGATCCTGCAAGGACTCCTGAAGAAGGAAATCGGCATAAGAATTTGTGGAAGACGAGCAGCCTGGACGTACAGACTCATCCTTAAGAGGATTGAAGACGACGCCCGGGACCAAACGCCCGCATACCCACCCTAAGTGCAGAACTTCAGTGAATCCCAAGGACTTCCAGTGAATACAGAACAAGTAGTGTATTGTATGAATGTGACTGTAGTGTGAATGATATAAAAAAAATGAAAATAAATTTACCCCACCCCTTGTGGGACCTGGGAAAAAAAAAAAAAAATTCAATTCGAGAATCTTCCGATCCCGTCAGGCTTCCCGTGAAAGTCTCCAAGCGTGGGAATCGGGTTCCTGGGATTCCAAAGCAGAAGCATCCCCTGCCTGTGGTCTCCCTCCCGCACGTGAACAAAGCAAGCAGACCATACCACTCGCAACCGAAGTGCGCCCCTCTCTGGCATCTCTCTAGGAACGTGGCTTTCCCATGCCAAGTGAAGCTCCAGTGATGTTGAAAACAATCCAAGATGCAGCAGTGCAACTCTACCCAACCAAACCTGACACAAACTACCCAACCCAACCTACCCACCGAACGTAACACCACCGAAACTTTCCACCCAACCTACCTACCTAGACCAACCTACCCAACCAACCTAACATAATCGACCCACCTAACCTAACATGACTGACCAACCTACCTAACCTGACCTGACCTAACCTGTTTTCGATAAATGGTCCAGGCTAATCTCCTCCGTAGTTTTCATCAGACCAAGACGTTTGCGAATGAAGCCGTGAGGTGGTGCGGAGCGTGATTATCAGGAACACCCCGCGATTCCAGAATCCCCCTCTTTGAGATGACTCCAGCAGTCGGAGGTTCGCGGAAGAAGCAAGGGATTGTGATGGGTTGCACGTAGTGATCGGTGCTCAGCACGTACGCTGAGCACCGATGAGCACTGGTCACACTGAGCCCCAGTTCGGTGCGATCCATCCGGAACGAGAATACTTTGGAAGAGGAAAGCGTGAGCAAGAATCTGGATGGACGGATCAGTCAAATGACTGGCTTATTGACGCATGACAAGTTGAAGTTTCCACTCCTGTTCGAAGCCCGACGGGGATGATGCACTGATGCCGCGAGAGTCATGCGCAGCACTGCTAAGACTGTACCGATCTCGGAAATTTCCAGAAATAACTGATGTTGCAGATGTGCGGAAACGTTCCTCCGGATGAGCCATCCAGCAGAACGGTCCCTCACCGGTGCAGCAGCCACGTCCAGTAAATGCTAAGGGACCAGGCACAGTTGCAGGTGGCTGCGTGATAGACGATGCGTTTAACCCCACTTGTTGAAAGGCGGCTTTGGAATTTCAATTTTCTACCCATCATTGCCAAGTTAACGGTTCGTAATTCTTTTCTCCATTCTTTGCTGAACAGTAAATTAATTGGAGGAGCTTTTAGAAGTATTTCCAAATTCGCTCTTTCTGAGGGAAGTTGCGCATCTTCTTCAGCACACTTGTCATTTGGACCACCTTCCCCCCTCTAGGCAGAAACCCCTATCTCGTTTGCTGTTGGGGTGCTTCCGAACAAGGAAAGCCTCCCTGTGAAATTTCAAGCACATAATCCACTCGGCGGATAGAAAAGTATGATTTCTACTGCTCTCCTGAATCGAGAGGAACTGTTTTTTTTCCTCGAAGAAGAAGAAGGCAAGGATCGGAAGTTCTTCCCATTCCATTTTAATTGAGCTGCCGATGGGAACTCAGATTCCCATGGGAGGTCTCCGTTTGCTCACTTCATCTCTCACGTTATTTTGCGACTCTCAACAGGATCATAGGATCAAAAGCTGAAGTGGTCACATTGATGCGTTAAGTGTGGACGAACCGTCCCTCTTCCATCCAAGGAAGTCGCTCGTTCTAAACGCTTGGACTACCCGCCAGATTCTGGATTCCCCTTTTTTTGCGGAAGGAAGGTCCTCGTTGATGCCTTCGAAACATCACTTTCGTGAGGTAAGGCGCTTGCAATGAGACTCTTCGCTGGTATCGCAATGGACCATGCTTCTACTGAATACCAAATAAAGCGTCGGTCGCCTCCCGGAAGTGTAAACAGAAATTTTCACTTGCTTGGAGATCCATCTCTGCAGTGTGATGGCAACTCTGTGAAGTCTCAACCATCTGCGTGGCAAAGCCAAAGGGAAATCGCAGTTCTATGGTGAAGCCCAAGAGCAGCAAGCAGATTCCTGCTATCTGATCGCGTTCTTGTTTCTTTTGCTCCTGATATTATCTAGAGCGATCAGATTAGATACCATTTTCTGTTCAGAGTGGAAGAGGTGGCTTCGTTTGCCGATTGCTGCTCATGGGATGGCCACTGCCTGAACTTGGTCGGCAAGCGCCAAAAGAAAATGAGAAGTTGTAATGTGTCCTCTGAATGGAAAGAACATTGCAGACTCCTTCGGACTCCGAATTCTCCTCGAAGTTTTGGGATGGTCTCCCCCCGTTCGAGTTGCTCGATCTCCAATTACCGAACGTCTCCTCTCGTGTACTCGGAATTCCATTTCAGGTAATCAGAAAGCTGTGGAGAGCGAGAAATCAGAAGCATCGGCTTGGAGCCACCACGCTCGGTCGTTCTCAACCTCTCGAAGCCTGCTGACCTTATCAGCATAGCTAGAAGGTCGAACCTCCTTCCTTCGGTAGAAGAATCTCCCTATAGCGACGGTGCGATCGCAAGGTGTGGCTGTTGCCGATCCCACGGAGCTCCGCATCAAGCGAGTGTTTCAGCCTGCAGGGTGCGTTCTGTTCAGTAGGGAGCCACCCTTTGCTCACCCTTTGCCGCTTCCTGCTTTCGCTTTTATAGCACTTCATACATAATTCTTCCTCTTGTGATCGTGGTCTGTTTTGTTTCTCCTAAAGACATCCATTTTGGGGGAGGGACACGCAAGGTGCTTTGGGCGTCCACGTCACGTCTCTCCCTGTTCCCGAGTTTGTGCTAGCTGTGGCTGCGTTTCAGAACGCTCTGGTTTCCCGCTTTGCCTGCCATCAACCGGGAACACCCGAATTTCATCTCCTTCCAGCCTGTCGTAGACAAAGGGTCAGCTCTGAGCTGCCAGTTCAAGGGAGGCTGTTCTGCAACGTATTTGTCTCAAGATGTTCCTTCTGTCCAGCAGACTTCCCACCCTCATATTCCATGATCCAACTCACCCTGACGCACATCATGCCGCAAAGTGACTTCCGACCAGTGGCATAGTGCTGTAAAACCTTAGGCAATTGTCCACACCACAAATGCTGTAAAACCTTCTCCCGCCCCCACAGAAGGTTTCACTAAGCTCGCGCTTTCTTTCCACGACAATCATCCTCCAGAGAGAAAGGTCATTTGGGACGACTTTTCGCTGAGCGACCTTTTTCCACCAAGCCGAATGGGTCTTGAGTGCGTCTTCGATCCCATTCAAAGTCCTGGCCTTGATCGACCTGGCATTGGATCACATTTTGGTGCTAACTTTACCTGGTCCTTCACCTGGGCACGAGTCCAGAAAAGTAGTCACTCCCTCTAAGTTCCCTTGAAAATATCACTTTCCTTCGGGGATGTCTTCCATGTTCAACCTGATGGATACCTGCCAAAAAGAGCATCATCTCCTGATCGATGGAAATCCTCTTGAGTTCTCCTGCCTTCGCTCTTTCCCTTCCAGCTTTCTCCTTTTTATTTCGTTTTTTTTTTTTTGTGTGTGTTGTGTTCGCCTAGTGCTGAAGACCCGCTCACCCCATTAGGGAGGGAGGTCACAAAGCTCTGTCCACGCCACCCGAGGGTGCATGTAACTCTTCAAAGTTATGAGGTAACCCCGGAGGGACCATCCTGTGAATCCGGGAAGGAATTCGTTCCTCTTGCGCCTGTCAGGGGAAGCCCGAAGGGAACCACCTGCTTATTCTTTCCGGAGGGACTCCCGGAGGTGGCCAATCCATTATTTCTTCTCCAAAGGGAACCCGGAAAGGATGCGCTCTTGGAATTTCTCCTCCTGAGGGAACTCGCAAGGGAACCGCTCCCTGTTATTCCTCTAAAGAGAAACCCGAAGGGACTCTCCCCAATTTCTCCGAAGGGTGCTCCGTGAATGAGGCAGCGCGCTTCTTGACACTCTGGAGAGGCAACTCCTCGAGGGGGTATCAACTAGCACCATCAACAGCTCCGTTTTCGCAACCGGAGAGGAACTGCGGTGGCTCCCCGATTCCTGGAAGGACGCCGGGAGGGTCGGCTTACAATTGCGGTCAGTCAGCGGAGCATCCGGTTTCCGGCTGCTTCCACCCGTGCAGCACTCAAAGCCCTTGAACCAGCCAGCGTCATTCTGCAGGGGAGACTCGAAACCCACGACGCGCCCCATTTCTCGGCGTCGATCCTCCATGTGAGGACTCGAACCCACAACGCTTGGCACCACGCGCGGAGAAGGTAGCCACGCGGCCATCTCCCACGTTCAACCTGATGGACGTCTGTCAAATGGAGCATCATTTTCCGATAGATGTCCAGGATGCCCATCACAGGATCTTTACCTTATGAGAGCCATCGAAGGAACGACTCGAACGACAGCATGCTCGGATAGCAGCAGCAACAGCTACAAGTTCACTGCAAGGAAATTTTCCAGCTCGATAAGAAGGAAAACCGTTCTGCATCATATCTTCCGTGATTTGCCTCAGGTGAAGAAACACAAATCTTGCTGATCGCGTGGTCTTACATCACAAGCCGCATATCTCTCCCTGCGGTTTCATTTTGGATGGCCTGGGTAAAGGCGTACTCGAGCATGACTCTCTTCTTGCATGCCCTGCAAGTCATGGAGCATTCTTTTCCTACTTCTTTTCGACCACATTTCATCTCGATCTGAAGATAACTTCGGGAAAATTCGAGTGTGTCATCACCATCCTCCAGCACGTTGAGTCCCCAGAGTCTGGCGTAGATCGGAAGAGACGGGTGTGACGCGTTTCGGTTTCCGCGCCCTCGAAAACACACTCTCGGACACATCTTGCTGGCACCAAAGCCGGGGATTAGCAGCCATCGGGGCGTTTACTGACCGCTCTTTATGTTGGCGCTTTTCACGGCAATGAATGCTCGCTCTCCACGTTCCGGTTGGGGCAGAGCGCTTCTCGCTCCAGACGGACCCTAAGCTACTCAAGTGCAGCATCCCTATGCACCTCATTCAGACTAAGTCGAGGTCACGAAGGTGGTTTCATTGCCACCAGCACCTTAGTGGCAAGCTGGGGAGTGGAAATCCCAAGTGGCGAAATCAAACATCGCTGAGAGTCTTCGCCAGGAGCAAGCTGCTGAAGGACACTTACTTAATTCTGGTTTGGATCCGACATTACCGGACTGAGATGCCATGCGGCCCGGATGCTGGTTGCTCTTTTCACAGCCAAGTCGAAGAGGGTGAGGTTCGATGCGCTTCCTCTTAAAGCGGAGCGCTCATCTCCAAAAAACTAGGACCCAAATGCTGGAAGGCGGATTTCTCGGAAAGCAAGAAAAGGCAGTTTGATGTTCCGTCCTGCATCCATATACAAAAATGGATCAATCTTTACGGTAAAGTCGATCGCTGCATCGAATAAAACTACCAACCACCGTCGTTTCCTTTATCCGATAGATGGCTCCAGGAAGTCTCATTGAGGACTAATGAGCATCATGCAGCTGAAGCTACTTCTCCATTCTCCGGCTCCTTCAAAGGCCGTTTCCATGGCGAAATTTTTTGGAGGCATCCTCCGAAATCACTTCCATTAACGGAATCTCCTCATCTTCGGCAGCCGCCTGGTTTCTTTTCCTTTCTTTTTTTGGAAAATCATGGAACCATCACGCTGGTGCTACCGCGGACGAAATTCCTTATCTTCAGATCATATCCTCCTCAAGAGAAATCAGTGGCTTATCAAATCTCAGCCCATGAGAATGGAGCGAAACGGACCCCGTATCTCTGGACTTCGTCCGTCGAGTCTTCCTACTGCATTATCCATCAGGAATCAGAATAAGGCTTTATATTTTTTTACAGCAGCAAGCAAGAGATTCGGAAGAGCATCCGCGGGCAGGAAGTGTTGCTGTATTCTTCCTGCGTTTCGCCATTTCCGCAGCTCGTAGAAAATCTGCACTTCCGAGCTCCAAAGTGCTCCTCGACGGAAGCAGGCGCACTCCGTTCTAGAATGCTTCTGCGTGAGCCCCACCCCTGGTCAGCGTGCCTCATCTTAGAACGTGGTTTTCGAACTCGCCAGGAGAGAGAGGCACCGGCGTGACGCAGCCCAGAAGGACACTACGATTTCTCCTGAAAAATCTGCCACCCATAATGAACGCGCGCGTCTCGTGTCGCCCCGAGGACTTCACGCGCTGGGTGAACATCCACCCGGTGGCATCTTGCGATCCCCAGCACAGTGGAGCGGGAAACCTTCGCACCCGACACTCGTTCAGTGCATCTTTTCCCTTGCGGAGCTTCTCTAGCTCCACAGTGGCCCAATAAGGATTACCACCACCTTCCCCTCGGCCATGGGAGTGACTGCCATTGCACTGCCGAGTTGTGACGCGCTCTTTCGATTCTCATAGCCTTAGCCCCCTCTACCACTGCCAGCCACTTCATTTAATAAAGAAACGTTAAAACACACACGCATCTCTTCATTGACACCGTCGTTACCATGTGTCCTCGCTTCGGCCCCCGACCCTGTTTGGAACCATGGAGACGGGCTAGGAGCACACCTTGCGGTTTCTCTTGTAAATCCTTTGTTTGAGGAAAGCCGCTTCTGCCGATTCGAAGCACGAAGGCGCCGGGGCGGAATGCAAGCTGAGCGTGATGCGAGCAGATTCCAGGTCCAGTTGGGAGGGTAAGGGGGGGAGAGGGAAGGAGGAAATGTTTGTTTTTGGACCGATTGTCTTTTCGTTCTCGGGACCAGGCGATGACGCGGATAGGGAACGCGTCTGGCACGGGGTTGGCCCGGGTGGAAGGGGCAAGGAGCCGAACACCGATTGACCGGCGCAGAGCAAGAAACCCAGCCACGTAGTCCCGTCGATTTTTCGGAGGAATTCCCTCGCGATTTCCCCGGAAGCGACCCAAACGTCCCCGGGGCTCTTGCAGAGAGGGAAGACGCTGCCTGAGACGCGCTCGACCCCGGAACGATGTGTGTACCGTTCGAAGCCCTCCACGGCGACGTCTTCCCTCCGTCGGCGTAGGTGTGGACCGCGAACTTGAGAATCCAATTTGTCGAATGCGAAACTTTGGACAAATCTCCGCCCCTCCGCTCTGGAGATAATAACGGGACGCTTTTCATTTGACTTCGAATAATTGGCTGACACAGCCAGGTGAGTACTCGCGTGAAATATTCATTAGACAAAATCGGGAACTGGAAATCTGGACGGAGGAAGAAAAAAAAAAAAAAAAGAAAAAGAAGAAGAAAAAAAAAAGGACCATGCAAATATTGAGAGGAATCGCACAAACGGAACGGAGCGAGTGTTTGCCCCCGTCTCGAGGAGAGCTGGAATTCAATAAGATTCCGGCGGAAGAGGGGGGCTGTTTCCACGAGAGTTTAAGGGACGGAATGTCTTGTCGTGTCCACGAGCGGAAGAAAAAAGGAAATTGTAAACAGACGTACTGAAACTCGAGCATAAGCTCTTGCAGCAGCCCGCAGGGAAGGCGAAGCGTCTGCGAGATCGCAGAAAGCCTGCGGGATAGAAGGCGGCGGAGGTTTCTCTTCCGGATGCGGAAACACGGACGCCAGATGGACGAAGAACGAACTGAAAAGTTGCGGATGCTCTCGCATGGGCGAACCTCGCATGACCGACGTAAACAAACAGCTTCGTAGGGAACATCTGGAGTCTTCCGTGAATAGAAGCGCTGCTTCGTTCCCTGAAAGACATTCCTCCCGTTTCTGGGTCGAAGTTTTGATGAGCAACCAGGAAGGTCGTAATTAAGTCAGGTTAGCACAGGCTGCAGTAGAGAGGGAATCTTCTCCGAGTGGCGGATGTTCCTGGTGCACGGGAAAGCCTTCCTCATTGGTTTGCCTTTCGCAAGGCTCAGAATCCTTCGGGTCAGAATCACTTTTTCACAGGCGGCAACGAGCTACTTCGCCTTATGACGTTATTACTGGGGCATTCATCCGTAGGGGCGGCGGCAACTTCTGGGTCGCGCGCAAATGTGCTCTTTGGGTTCAAGCAAGAATCATCCTGTCTTCCAGTTCAGCGCCTTAACCAAAGAAAAAGGCTCTTAAACTTGTCCGTCGGGTCGTGTTCCACAGCGGCCTTGTTGCATTCTGCAAAATCTCGTGGATAATCGTGCCACCATCTGCACGATTTTCACCATGAACCTTCCATTCAGTGGATGCGGAAAGAAGGTCTTGCCCTTGCCTGCAGCCAAATGGGCTCCACGGTGCCGTTTGCCTTGCTACGCTTGCTGTCTTACAGCCAGAAGGCACGACGTGAGTCCTGCAGCGTGAATGCAAAAAGTTCACGTGTGCAGAACCATCCCAAGCCAGGAGGAGGACGTTTTGGCAACCTTCAATTACTCATTTGCTTCGGCAGCTTTCAGTTGCTGCAGCAACAGACTCTCAGGAACAGAATCGTTCGAAAATTGCCCTGCTCTGTTCTTTACGGTCCAGAAGCTTCCGAAGCAGCGAGAGTTCTCCAGCTGAAAGGAGCCAACTGGGATGCTTTCGGGGTTTAAGACGGCCTCTGCTGCTGGGAACGGAGTCTGGAGCCAGCACCTTGGCGCCCTCCTCAAACAAGTGATGATGCGCTTCCTGCAAGAAAATTTCCCTCTTTGTGGAGACCTAAGTCCACCACGTTCTCCCCCTTGCAGAAAACCGCCGTTGACCGCCAAGCGCCTTTAATGCTTAGCTTCCAGGTTTACGAGAGAGAGATTTTTCAGGCTCTTTCCTGAGAGGGTGAGAGTGGCGAAGGTGGACGTAGGTCAGTCGGTTCGCTAAGTGCTCAAGAACCACTCGCCTAGGGGCTCACCAAGCTCTTTGACTCTGTTTCACGTTTCCCATGGGTGCGTGTAGTAACTCTTCAAGTAAGGGATGCCCCGGGAGAGGACCACCCTATGAATCCAGGAAGGCTTCGGGGCAAGGAGTCCTTGTCTCCTACGCTTATTAGAGAACTCCGAAGAGAACCTCTTCCTTATTCTTTCCGGAGGGATCATCCGGAAGGAGTCGCTCCATTATTTCTTCTCCGAAGGGAACCCACAAGGAAATCGCTTCTTGCTTCTTCCTTTTCCTCCTCCGAAATCTGGAAGCCTCCCGAAGGGACGCTTCCAGATTTCTCTGAAGGGTGGCTCTCCGAAGGCACTTCTTGACACTCTGGAGAGGTATCAAGCCATCAGCTCCATGGTACGACATAGAGGAGCGGTTCCATTTGCACAACCGGAAGGGGAACCCCGGCTGGCTCCTTGATGACCTGGAAAAACCCCAGAGGGTCAACTTCCAATCCCAGTCTGTCAACAGGGACATCTGGTTTCCGACTGCTTTCACCAGTACGCACCCGGAGCCTGTAGGCCAATTAGCGAGCATCATCTTGTAGGGGGGGGAGGGAATCGATCCCCAGCACGCACCCATTTCTCGGCGTCGATCCTTCCCCTGGAGGGATTCGAACCCGTTAGTTACATCTGGTGACACGCGCGGAGACCGTAGCCACGCGACTGCCAGCACGGGCATGTGGCTACGGTCAGTTGGTTTCAAGATCGATTAACTGACTTCCTCTCTCGATGTCCCGCCCAAAGGGTATTCCTTTTATCGAGCCTCCTAGAGGAGCTTTCCCTGCTGCAGGACCTTTGAGCCTTTCATTGCGTGCGTGGGCAGGCAAGTGTGTCGAAAGAAAATGCACAGATCTGCGGCGCCAGCCGAGCATCACGTGATGGACACGGGAGGGAAACGGAGGCCACCTTTGAATGATAATTCAGTAAACAAAATGCAGCATTAAGAATGAAAAAAAAAGGGGGGATAAAAGGGGCCTATCTCGGAGGTTCCCTTGAGCCCAACTCATTTGGAAGCGCTGCTGGAAGTTAGGGAGAAAGGGAAAATCAGTTCAGAAACTGTTGAGGATGATTTAGTTTCCCACCCGGGATGGGTGATTTTCGACTTGGTGTCACTGGTGAACCACCGACGGGTTCATGACGTGTGCCCTCAGGGAGGATCATGATGGGACCCTGGTGGACGAGCAGGTGCGCCTTTGCTGATCCGCAGAGCTTTTCTAAGAGTCTCTGAGACCAGCAACAGAGAATGCCGAGTTGATCCGCACTCGTGGGCAAGGGGAGGCAGATGCGAGGCTGTGGCGAGGTTTGGGCGCCTTCACGGTGACAGCAGGGATGGCGCGGTCGTCGGAAGGCCTTCGGAAGCGCTGCCGTTTCTTGCTCCAGGTGATGATGGCCTGAGGCCGAGAGGACGCCAGCGGACGACCAAAGCGAGCCACGTACGTGCGCCGGTTGCAACAGCAAAATGAGAGGATTGCAAGCGGAATCTCTGCTTCCAGAAATAACTACAAAGAAGATGTTTGTACGAAGTTTAATGTTCCAAAAAAAAGCTGAGATGGATACCAAAATTAGAAAGAATATGTGCACACGCGCATCTTCTCGGCAGTCACGACATCTCGGCGCGAAGTAGCAACGCTGTATGAAATATGGCCTCTTCTTGCATGCGACTTGCAGTAAACAAAGGGAGGATCCGTCACAGAGGCGTTAAAAGTTGAATACGCGCGTCTTTTTAGCCTCCTCTGTGAAGTGCCTCTTTCCTGTGCTTCTTTTCCATCCAGAGGTTCTTTCGGCAGTTATGCAGAGTGTTTGGTTTCCTCGAGCCAAACATGCAAGCAGCGAGGTGAATTTCCTGGCACTTGATGCGCTTGCTGATGCTGCTGCGGGTCTCCAGATTCGCGATGGTACGTGATCTGTACGAGCAATGGAAGCAAAGTATCAGCAGCGCGTCACCAGGAAGCACGGACTTCGTTTGCTCACGCCGGGGTGCGAGTCAGAAGTGGAGAGTATCTCTGGCTGCACGTCATCTTCAGTCGGTCTACAGTCTGCTTGGATCATCAGCCGGTGGACGCCCCCCCACAGCGAGGAAAGATTAGATGATGATCAATCACTACTCAGCCGCCTCTCTCGCGGATGGCGCGCAGTGAAACCGCAGCCTCCTCCTGCTCGCGCACGGTGCATTTGCCATCTCTGCATTTCCTTCCTTCTCACCCTGCGGGATGCGCGCGGAACCATCCCAGATGCACACGGAGCATCATTCCCTCAGGTCTTCAGTCCGCGCAGCATCTCCCTCGGTGCCATCCTCGGCATCGCACCGCGGAAGCACGAATGACCACTTCTTTTGTCGTGTGGCTGCTGTTGTCGCTGTAGGGAAGTGATGTTGAAAACACACGCTGAGTGTCATCTGCGGCAACGTGTGCCATGCCTCAAAGAGACTCCACAAGGTCGGCGTGGGCTCGAAACTAACCGCTGGAACACGGGCTGGCGTAAACTCGCGACGACACGCGCTCACTGCCTCCAAGCTCCCCGACCCTCCTTTTCAGGGTGGTACTTGTGCCAGCAGCTCCCATCCCCCTCCTTCCTTCCATCTTGCTTGGAAGATCCGATGCAGAAATTTCGAGAAGGCAGGGGGATATGATGTCCCTTTCCCTCACTCAGAGCCACGGTAGCAGCAGCATCACTCGTCGGGACAGCAGTTGCGTCTGCTACTAATCCCTGGGTCTGAGATCAGAATCCGGGGTATTACTGGAGAATCTACCCGGAAATCTCTGGACTTGAAAGTAGCTAAGAAGCTTTAGCAGCTGACATTTGAGAATCCGTTCAAGAACTCAACAGTTAGCTACTGTTGTTTGATCTTTCTTATTCGTAAAGACCACTGCTGACCGATGAGCCTTCAGTCGGCACTATTGCTCTTGGCGCTTTGGGGTCGATAGCAGTCCCCGCGCGACTGCTGCGCTGTCAGCGGAAGCTTTGCATCTGAGACCTCGCAGGAGGCCATCGTGCCTCAAACCGGCTCAGCCAAGTTCTTTACGCGGTCACTGCTGGGGAGCGGCTCATCCTAAGTCCGCTCAGGAACGACAAAAGAGGAGCAGCTGGTGCTGGTAGGGGCCAACAGCATGCTGCGCAACGGGGACTCGGACCACTTTCTCCCCCTCCGTGTTCCGGGATTCGATTGGGACGTTCGTGGAGTCCACGGAGGAGAGCTGCATCATCCGCCCGTTCTGTGATCTCGAGAGTCTCGGCTTTCGCCGCTAAACGCGGACCGCGGCAGCAGAGGAGATGGTACAGCTCTGGTGCACGGCAAGGATCAGAGCGAATAAAGGAAGGGAAGAGCATGGGAGAGCTCAGGTTACGAGGCCGCGGAAGTCGGTTTGTGGAGGCTGCGCGTTGCTGCTGACGCTGCTGCACGCCCGAGCAAGCAGTGCGGCTAGTCGAAAAAGAACCTGGGGAGCGACGTGACGCGCCGCGGAGGCAACCAGAGCGCACCTTGAAGGAAGGGGGAAGAAGGAGAGGCTGAGCAGCAGCTGAAGTGCTTTCTCCTGGGCTTGCTTGCCGGGGGGGGTTAGGGGGAAGCGCCACCAGGGTAGCGACCCCTGCGCCCCAAGTTGAAGTCCGCAAGTCCGGGGCCAGCCAAGCTCGGGACCCAGAGCGCACACGGGAAAGCAGGAGGGGAACGCGGGAACTCGGAGACCGCGAACGCCCTCCCGAGCAGGATTTGCAGCTCCACGGGCACCCGCAGAGCATGCCGAGAATGGGCGGAAGAGAACCACCACGAGTATGGGGAGCATGGACAAGCGCTCCGTACGAAGCGGCAGCGCCAATGACAATACGAGAGGGGGGAGGCACACTGGACATTCCGACGAGGACATCTGAGAAGGTGGAAGCCTTCTGAGAAGCCATCTGAGAAGGTGTGGGCGGAGGCTTGGTCCCGTGCTCTCACATCGGAAGCATATTCCGCAAAGACAACCCGTACGCGAAGAAGTCGGACGAGAAGTTCGGCAACTTCGTACGGAAAAGCTCTCCATCCTCGTCGCCACAGTGAGACGACTGGATGACTTCGAGATCTACCCCCCCCTTCCCGGGGCGGGGCTGGGAAGACGTCCACTGAAGGTGATTACGGCGACATACCAAAGTTCCTGAAGACCCGCAAAAAGCAAGCCTTTCGCTTGGGAATACGTGGAGGAGGGAGTGGAGTTGCGCGTGTCCAGCCAGGGGCCGCCACCCACAGTGCATTTCTGGAGTAATTCCAACTGACTCGACGCCATCGACAACAAGCTGGCACCAGCCAGAGGGTCCGTACGCGTGCCATGGCATGGGTGGTTATCAGTTCTGGGGCCTGACTCCAGCAGGTGGCCTTCGAAGCAGAATCCGAGGAGAAGCATCGGACTACGGCGGATCGTCCGGGAGAAATTTCGATGCATGGCAAGGGCGCCGTCCTGTGCGCCCTTGCCATGGGCGGCGGGGGCAACCCGTTGCGGGTTGTTTGCGTTTTCGCACCCGAGAAGGAACAGTTGGTCCAGAAAGTTTCCCGCAAACAGCGCCGTGGAGCGACAACATCGGGGAAAAAGCATTCCCCGAGCACGGTCCCGTGTAGTCCTGCGAGGACCAAGTCCCAGTGGAAAGAGCGGAACGTATCAGCATCACCCCATCTGGGCGAATGCAGCGATTCCTGAAGCACATAAGAGGGTCGGGTCACGGTCGCGAAGACGCCACTCACCCGTCGCTTGCAGGGAGGGCATCAGAGAGTCCTGGAGTCCTTGCAGAAGAGGGAAAGAGCCGAGAGGCAGTGAGATGCCCTCGGGATCGAGAGAAGAGTCTGCAAGGAGGTATACGGCTGCTGCCAGGGTGCCGGCGCACGCGGAAAGGTAGAGGAGAGGAAGCGGGAGGAAGGAAGCGGAAAAGGTCAGGTCTCCGAGGGACCTGACTACTCCTAGGACCGCACACAAGGGAACAAGGGCAAGCTCCAAAAGATGGGGTGGAGAGGAGAACCAAACACGTAGCAGGAGGAAAGGGTGGCGGGACCACGTCTGCAAGTTCGAAGAAAAATAGGAGGCGGCAAGGACGGCCCTGCAAAAGGACGGACGCCGGAGAGAAGGAAACAGAGGGCGAGTTGTTACATAACAACGGAAGCAGAAAGGGAGGGAGAGAAGGAGCCGGGACCACAGGGAACAGAAGCGAGAGAAGTCGGGAATTCGGGTGCCGCGGAGCGTTCGGGTCGGAGGCTACAAACCGAGGGAAGAACGCAGCTTGTGGCGAAGTCCTTCGTCTGAAGACGCCGGCGTCGCCGGCACGGAAGCGGAAGCGACGACGCGCCCTCCCACGGACGGATCGATCCGCGATCTCGGCGACTCGCGCGCGCCCTCGCGTCCCTAGCGTACGCTCGCGCGCATGCGCGGCGAAGTTCGAGCTTCGAATGGCAAGGCCGGATCGGAACATAGGGAGAGGGAGCATCCTCGAACACATCTGTAGGCAGCAGGCACTCCGGTCCAGGAGAAAAAGAAACGCAGAAGGAACGACGAGGACATCCGCGCATCTCACCGCCAAGCCGCTCTTCTCCCACCCTCCCTCCGCCGCCGCCACCGGTTGTGCGGATTCCCGAGAGAGAGACGCTAAAAGCAGCGAGTTCCCGGCTCGTTTCCTCTTCCGACGTATCCGCAGCACGAAGAGGGCCCTTTGCTCGAGACGGAAGTGGCTCTCCAATTCAAAGTGGAGCCCACTTCGGCCGTGTTGGCACCCGCGGGCGAGCGAATGAAGGGGAAAAGCACACCCGGATCAGAGAAACAATGATTAGAGGAAATAGCACTAGATGGTGCTGACTCGAAGCCGCGTTGCCATCTCGCGGGAGGCGGCGATGCGTCGGAGTCTGAGAGAGTGGAGGAGCGAGAAATGGCAGAAGGCTCCTCGTCCTGGAAAGAGGGCACGGCACGGAAGCCCTCAGGAAGGTCCTCCCCGGGCACGCGCCAGCTGATGGAAGTTATGAAAACGCGCCTTGCCCTGCTCCACCGTCCGAGAGCTCCGACGCCCGAGGTGTCGCGAGGCGGACGGTCGAACGGAGGGTGAGGCTGCGAGCCTGCAGACGAGGAGGGAAGAGCCCAGAGAGAAGCGTTCCAGGAGTCCGGGTAAGGGCGCAATCCTGGAAGTTTCGGCCGCGGGCGGCGAGCTGCTGCGACAGCCCCGCTGCCGAGGTCCTCGTCACGTCGTGCAAGGTGGGGTCGACAGCTTTCCAGCTCGCCCTCCGGCTACGTGGGCAGCCGCCGCAGAGGAGGAGGCAGCGAGTGAGAAGTGGTATCCCTTCTCCCGGAGAGGCGGGAACAAACTCCCATCTTCCAGACCCGCCCGACTTACGCTGGGAGGAACGGAGAAGGTGCAAGGAGGGTGGGCGCCCGGTGCCGCGGAGGAGGAGGAGGAATCCCGTTACACCGGGCCGGTGTGGACGCTCGCACGCGGGTGCAGAACTTGCGCCGCACAGACGCGTGCCCGCATGACTTCCGCGTGGCGGGACGGTCGAACCCGGTGGTGGTGTGGACGGCGGCAGCTGCCAACGCCCTTCCTTCCAAACTCTGACGGACGGGACTGACCTGTCGGAGGTCACCCCGTGCGCGTTGAAGGAAGCTCTCTTTCGTGCAAACTTTGGAACCTCCCTCCGCAGCATCCCCGGATCCGGACCAGACGTGAGGACGCGGGCGAAGAAACACTGCAGTTTCAGGAGACGCGTGGCGAGCGACCACGAAAGACAGGGGCGAGGAGCGAAGGGAGGATGACTGGTTCTTCGGTGACTCCCCCACCCACCCCGAAGTTCGGGTCACCGCTGCAGCTGCTTGGCGCAGTGGCTGGGAACGAGACTCGAAAGGCCCCGGTACTCGGGGAGCTCTTCCATGCGCACAATGAAAATGACGCCTGGGGGACACGCGATCCGACCTCCCCCCATGGAACAGCATTCTTGCACTTCGAGCTCCCCGCCTGCGAAGGAAGGGGTTCGGCCCTTCCTTTGTGACCAATAATTCCGCTGATGTCAGGTGGTGGCGGCGGCGGCGGTGCAGTGACAGCCCGATCATGAGGAAGACGCTCTCCCTCCCCGATGCAAGCGACCCCTCGGGTCACTTGACTTCTCTGCAAGCATGAGCAACACACACACACTTCCTTAGGGCCTGGGGAGCACCCTTCTTTATCGAGTGGATCCAACCACGGGAGTGGGGCTGTCTCTCGCTTCCCACTTTCCTTTCTCTTTACTCCCTTCACCATCCTCACCATCGAAATCGCCAGGAGCGGCGGCAGCGGAGCACTCGATTCAAGGAGGAAGAGGAGGAGGGGGAACTCGGGCGATGCGCGAGTCACCCTCTACGCGGAGGCGGAGTCTCAGCCTGCCGACCGTGCGTACGAGGCGAACCTCGCCACGCGGATGAATGATTCACGGTCTGGAGGGCCCCAGCTGCCCGGGAGCGTCAAAGAACCGAGCGATGGCATCACTCCTCGCCCAGCTCCTCCGCGATCACAAGGCTGCCACTCCCGGAAAAAGGCTGAGGCACGCCCTTCCCAGTGGCGAACACGTCCGCCCGCTTCTCACCGAAATGCGTTCGGCAGGGGCTGTTGCTGTGGATGCTGGGCTAACGGAGCCCTCGGACGGGGCACTCCGGGATTTTACTGCCCCCAAGGGCTCTCGGGGCGTCTTCCGATGGTGGAGGCCTCTCAGAGCGCCAGAAACTCTCGCCTGGGGCTCCTCGGGGACGCAGGAGACGGAAAGACCCCGAATAGTTTGGATCCGGGAGCGATGATGGCAGCCACAAAGCCAGGAAGTCAGTTTTGGAACCATCCAATAGCATCAACTTCTCCCGCACGCTCTCCTGGTAGGTGAGGCGCGTCCCGGAAGTGAGGATGCAGGGGACGAGGAAGAGTCAGGAGGAATGTCTGGAAGCTATGAGTACCGCCTACCCGGAGTCCCGCGGCTCCACACCCCCTCCACGATGGACCGCGGGGACATCTACCTGCTGTGCCATTACGGTTCCACGTTCCCCCGCCTGCTGTCGCCAGAGGTCACGTTGCCACCAGAGGTCACGTGGACCTCTCCTTTTCCGATTAGCGCCAAGAAGATCTCAAAGTGGCAGCCGGTCCCTAGGGACGACATCTCAGACCCTGGACAACGTGAGGAAGTCACCTTGAAGAGGGAAGCCAGGCCCGGTGGTGAAGCAACTGGCGGCGCCTCCCTCCGCGGTGGTGGACAAACTGGAGCGCACATGTCCACGGTCCACGAGGGGACCTCGGTGGGGATTCTTTCCCGGAGGGTGCCTAACCAGGAAGCTGGGGCGGCCGTTCCGAGGACCCGCTGCTGCTGCTCCTCCTCCTCCAAGGTCGGCTCGCCGCCGCATCCGCCATCTCTACGGAGCGCGCAGACGCTGCCTTCGCCCCACGCCTGCCTCCCTGCGCCACTTCGTGGTGGTCCCACCCGCGTTCTTTTGCTGCGCCCCGCCTGTCGCTCCCCGCTACCTCCTCCTCCGACCACACCACCGCAATCGCCCCTCGGGCCGGTTGTGGTGGTCACCGCTCCCCGAGGCGCTCCGCTTTGCTGCCGTTCGCGGATCCCCGGTCCTGCCTCTGCACCAGAGACTTCCGCACACGCCCCCACCGCCTTCCGGGAAAGGTTCCTGCACTGAGGCGCAGCCTTCGCTGCCCGGGATGTCCGAGACGTTTCCTGCCGTTCGCCCTCTTCCCGCCTCGCTCCCTGCGTCCCATGGCAATGGAGGAGGGGGAGACAGACAGACCTCGGATTCGGAGGGAGAGGAGGATGGGGAGAGAGGGAAAGAGTGCATGCCACCGCTGCTGCTGCCGCCGGGCAGGAGGTGAAGTCTTCCACCGCCGAGGGTTCTGACGTGCTCGCGCGACCTCGAGAGCGCAACGCTCAGGACAGTCAGAGGTGAAGGTCTGTCGGATGACTTTTTTTTTCCCCCTTGCGTCACTTTTCTCTTTTATTCTCTCTTGTTCCTGGTCCCCGTTTATCTCCCCTCCCCTCCTCCCTCAAGGCGAAGAGGAAGAGGGTCACCTCGGAAACGCAGGAGACCCTGAACAGAAGGATACTAGGAAAGGCTCCAGGTGCACTTTCCCCTCCTCCTGCCCACATCTGGTGACGCATCATCGGTAATGATTTGACGTCGTTTGCGCGCACCCGGCGAGAAACCTTTCGGTGTTTTCTGGGAGCCGCGCGAAGACAAGTGCGCCCCGCTAATCAATAAATGTTAATCATCTGCTTACCCGACGTATCCGGGAGGGATGGGAGTGTCACGTAAGGTGGGCTGCCGCTGCGGAACACTTGCGGACACGAGAGGGCAGCGGCGGAGGCGGCGCACACCAGCCGCCAGCTTCATCCTCCCACGCCCTCTTTTTTGTTTTCCTGGAGGACATCGAGGCGCCCCCCCCCCTCTCTCTCTCCTGCCGCCGTTCGCACGGACTGCTTCGACTACTCCTTCTCCCTGCGGTCCGGCGCGACCTCTCTTCCGTGCCTGCGCACCAGCCACCCGCTCCGGGTTCCCTCACCACGCCACCACAGGCGCCTCACCTCCCCCCCTTCAGCCCCCAGGCGCGGTCAAGCGCAAGAGAGCACCTCCGGTGGCGGAGCTGCCCACGCGGCCTGCACGGAATCTAAACGACACGGATGACTCCCGACCTGAAGCGGACGTCGCAGACGAGGTCACTTCAACTACCCCGGATGCAAAGATCGCTCCTCTGCACGGATCGTCCTTCTCCCTAGTCGACCTTAGCACCCACCTTCCCCCTCTGCCGACACTCCTTTTTTTTTTTTCCCACGCGGCTCAGCTTACCCTCATCCCGCCGTGGTCCTGACGCTGCATTTTGATTTCACTTCCGCGTTCGGTTCGTTCCACCCTTTCCCTTCCTTTCATCTTTCGTCGTCATCTCGGAAAGAGCAGGGATCCGCCCGTCCCCTCCACGAGGGGAAACCCGGAGAAGAGGTGAAGGCTGCCGTCTCAGCTGCCGCTCCGGAGCAGGCGGGAAGAAAAATCCCTTGTGTGTTGCCTGCAGGGGCCTCTCTCCCCGATGGAGAGAAACTGCTGAGACTCGGCTGCCGCAGCTGCGGAGGCGACTCGTGGCGGCGCGCGGCTCGCCCGACTGGGAGGTTGCCCGGAGCCGGAGAAACGGGGGAAGGAGAGCTGCAGGGGAGTAGGAGGAGATGACCGTGGGCAGCTGAAGGTGGCCGAGGAGGAACGGACGTGGCACGGAAGCAGCCCGTGGGGACCGGAGAACCATGGGAGCCACGCCAGAGGGCGGGGACCCTTGCCCCTCTCCGTCCACGGTCGAGGGCGCGCTGCCTCCTGCAGCACCCTGAGAAATCCATCGTGCTTTCCCTTTTAAGCACCCCCACACCCTCTGCCTCCTCCGCTTTCCCAATGCGTCGGCGGCAGGAAAGGTGGGGAGCGCAGCCTTCCCCACTCCCCCTGCTCCACCTGTCCCGTCCAGTGAGGCCTCTGTCTAAGCTGGAAAGAGAAGAGGTGAAGACGATGGTTGTTCCCTCTTCCTGGAGAGCTGTTTCGCAAACCAGGGTCCTGGGAAGGAGGAAGCTGTGCGGGAGCTGGAGAGATCCCGCGGCTGTGCCTGGACGGAACGGGACGCCTGATGCGAGCTCCCCTGCTGTCCACGGACGGCCGGGAAGGAGCACGCCGGCAGGTCCGCTCGACGAGGAGGGCACCGGAAGGAAAGAGCGCACTGGAGGTAGTGGGGCGGTGGGGGGAGAAGAAGAAAAAAAGGCCGGAATGAAAATAGGGCTTGTATTTTCCAACGTGCCGCATGACCATCCACACACAGCAAATCACAAGAGGGGAGAGAGGGGGGAAGGACCGGCGGAGGAATGCGGCTCCCACGTACCCTTTCATCGGAAGCAGGGCCGGGATGCGAGGAAGTGGTCCCGGTCGAAAGTTCTCCCCAGTCCACCCCGGAGGGTGAGGTGACGTCACGCTCCAGGTGGGCGTGCGCTGGTGGCTCACAAAGCCCCGGAAAAAAAAAAAAAAAAAAAAAACGAGCGAACGGAGGGGGAGGGGGAGAGAGGGGTGGGGGAGGGGAAAGAAGTGTGAAAAAGAGGACGAGGGAGCAACAACAACAACAAAAAACAAAAAAGGGAGGAAACAGCAACAACAACAACAACACGTCAAACGGACTGATCGGAATCGTTTGGTTCTCCGCCATCGCCGCCGCGCCTGGAAAAAAAAAAAAAAAAAAATGGCGAAGATGCTGAACATGGACGACTCACGAAGACTGCGCAGTAGGGAAGAGCAGGGAGATGGAGGTGGGTGGGGAGCCAGCAGGGGGGGGGAGGAGTACCGGGACGGGGGGGGGGGAAGAAACAAAACAAAACAAAACAAAAAAAAAAACACACGTGGAGGCTCGGAGGAACCCGCGAGGGCGCCGCAGGTGGGGATCAGGGTGGCTCCTCGAGGTCAGACGTGCACGACGAACTCGGGGTTCATGTACGAGAAGTCGGAAAACTCCATCTGGTCCAGATTCATGAGGAACACTTTGTCGGTGGCGGACAGCTCCACCCGGTCGGAGGTGAACTGCTTGTCGAAGTTGCTGACGTCCTTCCGGTGTTTCTGGAAAGAGGTGAGAGGGGGAAGGGGAAAAAAAAGAAAAAAAAAGGCAGGAAAGAGGCAACTACTGCTGCTGTCGCAGCAGATCGAAGAGAATGGGGACGCAGCGTCCTCTTCCTTCCTTTCCCGGCTCCTCTCCATCCGGCTCGGAGGGCCCGCGCGCGGCGGCCCGAAACAAGGAGGAAAAACTTACAGGACGCCACCACGAGCCAGGGTGCACGGGAAGCGGAAAGGGAAGAAGGGGTGCATCTTCCCAGTCCCCGCGGAGGGGACTCCTCCCCAAGAGGAGCGAGCATCCTCCTCTTCCCACGCCCTGCCCTATCCTCACCCATCAGCGACGAAGAGGGCCTCCTCCCGTAGGTAACGTATCGCGCCTCTCGTCCCACCTGCTTTGTTCCCCTGGAGTGCAAATTGGGGAGGGTTGCCGAGCTGCCGCTGGTGCGCAAAGCATGCGGCGGCGTGCGGGGGGAAGGAAGCGCCAGAGGGCTTAAGAGGAAGATGCATAAGGGACGACAGCAGGCAGGTCGCTCGGATCGTAGCAGCTCCCTCCGGGAAGGCGGGAGGACGGAGGCGCAGCTTTCAATCTCGATGGCTCCTGGACGCTGTCCTCGAAGCGCAGAGAGGAAGGAGTGGAGAAGGGACCAGGGTGCGACAGCGGGGACCTCTCGCGGCCCTCCCTTCCCCGGCGTACTCGGCGAAGAAATCGCCAGAAGGGTGCAATAGAGGTCAGTCGGAAGAGCTGCGCCCCCGCCGCCGCGTCCTCGGGATAATGGCCGCCCCAGTTTCGGAAGAAGGGGTTGTTCCTCTTCCTTTCCTCGGCTCCCTCACCCCTTCCTGTGCCTTCATCCCTCGCGCCCCCGTCCCCCGCAAGTCGCCGCCTGCGCGGAACAAGTCTGGGAGATCGATCGATTCTCGGGCGCCCATTCCCTCGGCGCCCGAGGGAAGAGGTGAGGAGGAGAAAAGTCGGGAAGCGGATGTGGGAGGAGGTCTCCGCAGTTCGGAAGTGCCTCCTCCCTTCCCCGAAACCGGAGGAGGGGGAACCACGGGAGAGGAAAGAGCCGACCGCTCCGAGCCAAGATGATGCCCTTACGATTTTCGGCTTGAAGGGAGGCTGGATCTCACGGTTTTCGATTTTCTCCCAGTCGATGCGCCTGAAGAATGCGTGGCCCCGGACGTCCTCCTCTCCTTTGTCGCCGCACCCCAGCCGCTTCGCAACATTCTTCGTCAGGAACTGGAAAAGACACAGACGCGAGCTTTGGGCGCCATCTGCACGTCACCGCGGCAACGAGAAACGTGCCGGAGGAGGGGAGTGGGGGGGGAGCAGATGATGGCAGACGGGAGCACGCGAACAGAAACGCGTTCCAGGTCTTCACACTCTCCCTTCCCTACGTCCCTCCATCTCCTTCCTTCCGGAGCACCCCACGGCGATGCATCGCCCAAAGAGATCCGCATTCAAGCGCGCAGGAAATCACGGAGAAGACCAATGCAGAGCTTCCGAGGTTGCCGCGGCGCGACCCCGAGAACCCTCCGGAAGCTGACAGGGAAACGCGCGAGCAAAAAGGGGAAAAAAGAAGGGGAAAAACATTCTCCGTTCTGCTATGGCTGCAGAGCGCACGCGCGGCGTGGACTCCGAGAGAACGATCTTGCCTCGAGTCCCATCACCAGTCACCTCTTTGCATGGGAGGACGGCCGAAGGAGTCCATGGATTCCTCACTCTCGTCGCTACCCCACTCACCTCTCGTCTCCCCACCCGTCACGTGACGAGCGGCGCATAGGTGAAGTGAGGCGGCTCCGAAAAAGAGCGCTAAGCCGAGTTCTGAAGTGCCAGTGGCGACGGAACGAGCACGCGCCGCCGAGGATCCATCCTCCCTCAAGGCCAACACCTGGGACGTCCGCACGGCGATCTCTACTCTTCAGACGGCGAGGAGGTCAAGGACGCGGATAGCACGGTTGTTTCCCTTCGTGCGGGAGCAAAGGAACACCTCTCCCTGGACGCTGACTCTCACACTTCCTTCGGGGGGGGGATAAACCAGGCTCGAAACAGATAGCGAATCTTTTCTGCTACTCGCTCGTCACTTCCGCGACCTAACCCTTACGACCTTGGTTCAACTCATCCGCTCAAAAGCTACGAAAAACCGTAACGGAAAATTCCTGCCGTGTGGCTCACATTTTGCAACAGTTCTGAAAATTCGGGAAGGTTGGTAAAGCGGAAGAGCAGTGAGACGAAAGAGTTCTGCTCACACCAAGCGCGAGGCTCCCAGAGGACCGAAAAAAAAGACCCTTCTTTGAGGAAAAGGGCAGCTCTCTCACAACTGGACCGCGAAGGAAAAGCAAGAGAGGCGCTCGTAGAGTGGGAGCATCCTCATGAACAGGAGGTGATTCTGAAGGATCAATGACCTGGTCGGAAGCACGACCATCTTGTCGAGGACGTGTGTGTCAACACGGAGAAAAGGGACCAGCCATACAAACAGCAGCATCTCCCACGATTCATAAATGCTTACTGCACGGCTATTGCAGCTCGTGGCTCATTCAATTAGGATTGAGAAAGTGCGTACACTTTTTGCTCCAGCATCGCCCGCTCCTTACCCCATCCCCTCCAACGAAGCAGGCTCTCCCTAATTCTCTTTTTTTTAAACCCAACAAGACTTCCCTTTTCTCTGGTTTTCCTCGAACGAACAAACCCTGATGCTGCGTGCCAGCCACATAGCGACCCTTCGCGACCAAGGTTTTCGCCCCTACCGACCCCAAAACCAAACCCTAACCCAAGCCCTCTCGAAATTTCCAGTTCTCGGGAAATCTCGTCGTACCTGGGAACCCACGATGCCAACGATACGGGATCCGTCGCGCAAACTGATCCTTGGGCTCCTCCAGAAGGTGAAAGGGGGTTTTGCTTTCCGCGTTTCCTGGTTCGGTGTTTTCGTGGTTTCCGCGTTTTTCCTCTTTTCAGTACTGCTGGCGGTTTCGCGTGGGCAGCACTTGGTTCCTTGTTCTTATAAGGAGCGTTGTGTTCCCGTCCGGATGCCCGATGGTTGCCAGCAAAGACTTCTTCTCTAAAGCCCACGGGTCACCTTTTTGATTGCAACGCATCCGGAAGTGACTGCTCTTCTTCTAGGCGGCTTGCGTGCTTCCTCCCCCTCCCCCCAGCAGAGTAACACTTGACGGGAAAAGAAGGTGATCACGAATTCCCGAAGGGAGTTCCGCCGACCGAACAGAGGGAGCAGCGAGCAGGAAGGACTCGCGGATGCACGGACGACGTCACCCTACGTTTGAACGAGTCGGATTCCCCACAACGAACCCGCGTCTCTCTCGCATGCATCCTTCCCTCCTTTCCTTCCCTTCACCCATCCGACAGGCGTCCGATTCTAAGCTGCTTCGCCCCATCAGCAACCGGAAGATGCGGAACCGAAAGGTCCCCCCACGCCTGCCTCACTTTCCACCCCTGCACGTCACTCTCTCTTGGATCCCTCCGGATGGGCGCAAAAGTGTCATCTTTTCGAAACTTGAGTTTTCCTTTCTGGAATGAAGGATGGACCCCCGACAGAACAAGATGATCTCAGCTTGGTTTCCTTGTTAGGCAATCCGCTTCCCTTTCCCTCTGCGCGTTCCTACACCTTCTCCGAACGGGAACAAACCTCCCGGAAGCCGCCGGGCCCCGAGTTTGAGCTTAGGTTGCACGACGAAAGCTCTTCCTCCTCCTCCCCCGAACACAGACGGAGCATCGAAGCGCAGAAGACAGGAGCTGCCGTCTCCTAGAAACCGCAGGAGCAGAGGTTACTCGGTCCGAGCAAAATGACTGGAAGCCGAAATTGCTTTGGAAGCGTTCCAAACTCTAGAAGAACAGGCCACTGGGAACTCTGGAGGAAAGAACGATCCCAGACAGGCTCCCAAATGATCCGAGAAGCGCGAGAAATGGAAACGCCGCTGCTCCCGCAGGGAGAGTAGAAAGGAGGAGACACATCCGTGCTCGCAGTGGCGGTTGAGAAGCCAACGCCGAAGAGGAGGCTGCTCTGACCCAATGATGAGGGCCTTACGCGTGCTTTACGCTCTCGTAAGACGAAAGAGGGAGGGAGGAGGAAGGAGGATCGGAAGGAGAGGGGAGACATAACTTTTGCTTCGATCCAATAAGCCGAGAGACGTCGACGGAGAGGACTTTCACTTTTGGTTCCTTTAATCCGGGGGGGGGGGGAGGGGGGCAACGATGCACATTGCCAGCAGGCGCGGGACGCGAACCCTCAGGTTCACTGCGTGAGAACTTTCCCGAAATTGCAGATTCCGACGAGGATCTATCCGCACAGCAGGGATGAGATGAGGGCGCGGCCGCATCCCGTCCTGCACTCGTGGAAAGTGAGCCCTGGAGACAGCGAGTTTCGCCCCCACGGAGCGAAGCCCCAAACTCGATCAGGAGAACGATGGGGTCTTCTTCGAGTACGTCCAGAACTCTTCCTTGCGGATATTTCCTGGGAGTTTGGAGGCTTCCACGCGAACTTGGGGAGACGGGGGAAGGGGGACGGATTCGCGAAGAGTTGCTGTGGTCACGACTGCACGATGGACCGAATCTCCTAGCGTGCCGCCGCAAGAAGACAGCGTTGACAACGAATGCGGCTCCCTCCACATCTACGACGAGAGGAAGGGACCGTGGGAGCCGTGCTGCTCCGTTTAGATTCCCGAGAGCGAGTCTTGTTGTCCTCCCCTCGGGGCGTCACCGAAACGCCTGCCAGTCTGCCCACCGTGGTCCCGAATTTTCAAGCGAACGTTGGTCGTCGCCCCGTCTGCCGAGCTTCCACGGGGAGGCAGAGACTCCCCTGGAGGCGACGCGCTTCCGGCAGAGGATACAAGTGGACCGCACGACGCCATGGAAGCACAGGGTCGTCTCTTCCCCTTTCCCTCCGCGGCGGCGAGGCGAGGATCCCGTTTCGATCTCGCTCGCGACCGACTGAAAATCTCCGGTCCAACCGAGCGATGAAAAATCCTGCGAATCCTGGGAACTTTGGGGACCCTGAAGTTCCCAGGATTCCGGGAAGCAGCCTTCTAGAGGCACACAGAGCATTTCGAGAACGTCTTTCCCGGTTCCGCAGGAAGGAGAGCCGAGCGGACGGACGAGGAAGACGCAACAGGGAGGATGGAGAAGCGCCGACGGCGAGTTGCCCGCCTCGCCCGGACAACAGATCGCTCTTCTGGTAAAATCACTTCCGAAGTTTCCACAGCTATGCCCGCTGTTTCCCGTTCCCCTGCACCAGTCAGAAAACGGGAAAGAACGTGCAGGAGCAAAGAAAGAAAAGGCCGATGGCTACGAAAGGGTGATTTTCCTTATCCCGAACAAACAGAAGGATTTTGTGAGGGACGGAGCACCCTCCTCCTCCCTCACGAAATGAAGGAGTGGGCCGTGGGTGCGGCGGGACTGGATGCTCAAAAAGCGCGCGCTCGTGCGGTCCTGTTCTTCTCGGTGTCAAAGCAGCACGGCAAGGCAAGTTTCGGAGGAACAAAAGACTGACTGACTGACCTTTTGGACCACCGGGTAGACTCTACCGGCATGGCCAGAAGGTAGAAACCGCGCAGATCCCCTCGCTCCTGCGAGCCAAGACAGCTGCGACTCCCGTGGTACTCTATTTTTTTCGGGGGGCACAACTCGCATCTCCCTGCGAACGCCGCGCGTTCCGAGGCACAGGTTGTCTCCGAACGGATGTACGGGAGAACTGGGATTTCCTTCCGTTCCGCCGGCAAGGGTCGCTTGATCTTAGCCGAGTGTGCCCGCGCGGAGGATGCTCACGAGGAAATTCGGTCCACATCTTCTCCATCCGATCTACAGGACGTGAGGAGAAAAAGCAGATCTCGACTAGTGGTGCTCTTCTCGGACCATCTCGATTCAATCTGCCGAGCTTTCTACGGTCCGCGGTTACCTTGGTGAACCCATGGGCGCTGGGAGAACGGCATGGAGGTGCGCGGCTACGACCGTTGGAGAAGAGGACGTGAGAGCGCGCCCGTGCCTTGCCTTGCACTCTGGCGGGAAGGGGGACGATTGCCAGCCGCGCTGCGCCGATGAGGAGCGAGGGGCACGGGGAAGCGAAGGCGCCCCCTGGCTGCAGCGTGGAGAGAGAGAAAGGTTTGTTTGTTCGGGAGAACAGAGGAGGCACCGGCCACGCAGCGAGGGCTCCGCAGGCACCGAACTGCTGGCATCCACAGGGGAGACCAACCGACCTCCGCATGCTGCTTCTTTCCGCTACGGGTTGGGGGAATGCCGCGCGTTTCACGCGTCAGAGATCCCGGGGCGTCACCCGCGTCCAACATGCGCGCTCTCGTAGGGGTGAGGCACCTCGTGGGTTGCCTGGTGCGCAGACCGAGGTTCCTGTGGACTCCGGGCAGCCTCCCGCGATCCTGCTCAATCAGTTCATCCTCTCTCCTTCGAACAAGTGGAACTCCCGGTCCACGAGATGAGAGGCTCTCTTTACGTAGAAAAACTGGAAGCCGTCCCTTCGTGGTTCTTCTTCAGAGGAGGAAACAGGGAGCGCATTCTTCGGAGAAGAAGAAAGAACGGAACGCCCTCCCCCCTATGGGAGGTATTTCCGGAGAGAATATGAGACCAACACTTCCACAGACTAGATATGTCCTGGAGGGTGGAGGGGGAGCACGAGTTCACACGAGAGAAAGAGGGAGGGGGAGAGAAAACCAAAAGGACGTCTCCCTAGTCCTGGAGACGAACCCCGGAGGTTCCCATGCGTGGGCCGCAAAGTAACCACCAGATCCGGGCCGCAGCGTTCATCGGAGTCCTCTTGCAGGGCAGTGTGATACGCACGCGCGCACCGTGCGATCCCGAAGGATTCCTCTAGCCGAACATCCGTATGAAATACGAGCGAAGATGAACGATGGAATGCTCCAAGGTCGCACGCCGACCTTTCGGCATCTATCAGCTGCAGCCCATCACGAAATCTTATTCGATGTCACAGCCTGCCGATCGATGATCCGGAAGCCGAGCGGTGGGCGTGCCGAGAACTTGACCCCCTCGGGGAAGGGGAGGGGAAGTCGGGAAAAAACAAGAGAATTCCCTGCTCGCTTTCGGGAAGTCAGCGTGGGAAAAAGCAGGACGGTTGAGCCTTGCAACCGGGAATGAAACAAAGATGAAACACACACAAAAAAAAAACAGGTCGGGATGACGAGGATCCGAGGGAACGCTCGCATCCCGAAAAGAGAACCACCGTCCCGTTTGAGCTTCCCTCGCTTCCCTCCCAGTCGGCTCTCTCGAAATGAGAGAAGCGCGCAAAGGAGTGCGGTGCGCCTTGGCCGAAGAGGGCGCGAGGGGGACGGAGGTCGCCAGAGACCGGCAGGGAGCAGCAACTCACCCCTTTGCAAACATCCTTTGCTTCCTTGGAAAGGGACTTTGGGTAGGAGACGCTGTGCTCGGTGATGGCGGCGAAAAGCTCGTCTTCGTCCTCACCGTCGAAAGGGGGTTGCCCCACCAGCATCTCGTACAGCAGCACGCCAAAAGCCCACCAGTCCACACTCTTCCCGTACGGTTGATAGAGGATGATCTGGAACAGGAAATCTTCGCTTGAAGTTTTCGTCATCCCGCTGAAGAGCGGTGCGACAGCGCAGCGTCGGCGTTCGGCCGCGGGTCATCTTGGCCCGGAGCGCGAAAACAACTGGGGCTCGGGGATAGACAGGCGCGCCCGACGCGGACGACCACTGGAAGTTTCGTTTTGCCCCTTTTCGCGGAATGTATCCCAAGTAGGGCTTCCGCTACCGCCCGGGCGCGAACCGGAAAAGCCTCTCGAGATGACACGCGCCCTCCCGGAAGCTCGCGGAGGCCTGCTCTACGGAGCCGGTTCGCACTCGCTCGTCCTGTGCGATGCTGGCTAGGAGGCTGCCTACGCGGCAGATTTCCCGCGTCTCTGGGAAAACAAATAGGGAGTAGACCAGCCATTCCCGGGCCGCGTCAAAGGGTCAACGTTTTGCCCTTTTACGCCTCGAACTGCAGTTGAGGATGCGCGCGTCAGTGGATCTCCTGCCACGAATCGCTTGCAGTGCCTTTGATGCGCGTCTGATCCAGGTGCACTGGGATGCCGAAATTCTCGCAAGAAGGATGCCACAGTGGTAAAACTTGAATTCGTGGTCACTGCGCGCGCTGCTCATCACGGCCGGTGGCCCGGGAACTCCCCGCATGCATTTCGCGTCCCGGCTGCGCTGAGTCGCAGCACACGGGCGGATCTCGCAAGCACAGGCAGAGGTCTTCGCGTGCGGGGCATCCCTGAGCACCTCGTCGTTCAGGATCGGGTCAAAGACTTCCAGAGATCCAACAGCCAGCGCTGTCACCACCGAAACCCGGCGGTGAAAAGCAGACAGTTCCCGGAACCTTCCAGCGCTGTCTTCGAATTCTCTCTCGAGGCGTCGAGAGCGTGGAGAGCCCCCGATGGCGAGAACCAGGTCACAGGTGTGAAGAGCGGATGCGGAATGCCCCGCCCCCCTCGCTTCGCGGCCGCATTCTCCAAGCGTGAGGCAGGATCCGGTAGTGGTGAATCCCGAGCTCCGAGAGAACCGCGCGTCATCCGGTCCACTCGGGACCCGGAATCGGGACAAAGTCTTGAGCTGACCCTCCGGTGACGGATGCTTGAAGGGCCACCAGCTGCCATTCTTCCTTCCAGTGACGTCTCCGAGTTCTCTCCCGGAGCTAATAAGCATCGAGATCCCGGTAGTGAGAACCAGGTCGGGACAGGGTCCTGAGCTGTCCCTCCGGAGCCGGATGCTTGGAAGACCACCAGCTGCCATTCTTTCTGCGCCCCCTCATCTTGTTGAGCAGACGCTCGCGCCTCTTGGCGACGATAGCAGAATCCCGCCCACGGCCATCGAGGACGTGTATCGATGATCCCTCGCATGTCAAACACCTTCCTACACGTGCGATCCGCACCATTTCTTCCAGGCGCCGCCCAGGCAGGCAGGCAGCACTCACGCACGACGAGGTCATCAAAAGCACGGAGAAAACCCGAGAGCAGGCACAAGGCTACGAAGAGTGGACCCACACCCACGCGCAAGCGCCCAAAAAGTCAAACTGCGCCCCGGTTAGCGAAAGCGAAAGTCGCGAGAAGTCGTCTTTGGTGATGTGGCTGCTGCAGTTCTAGAACGATCGATCCACCAGGATGCCGCACCGCGGCGTGACGTGGGGAAGCCACGCGGGCATGCCATCGAGAATGCTCCGATTTGCCCCCCCCCCCCCCCCAATCATTCCTTTCGAGATCGATTGCTGTGTCCGCTTTGGTTCCCGCTCTGGAAAGCATTTTCTTTTTCTTTGTTTCCTGCTTGGCTTGTTGAATGCTACGCACACCCTGACGCGCAAGTGCGCCCTCTTGACAAGCAGCAGTCTTTCGGCAGCTGCAGGAACCACCAGTAGGGCCAACCCGAAGTGCAAAAAAATTGCCCCCAGTTGTCTTCACCTTCCCAGTTCGCATGAGCTTTCCAGAACCGATTGAACAAAAAGGGCCTTTGGGAAGGAAGGTCTCTGGTGGCTCGAGAGGAGGCTGACCCCCGAGGTCACAGATGTTCTGATGGTTCTTGAACGGACGGATGGCTCCGCCGAGTACGAAAGCGGTCAAAAGCGACCTCGAGAGGCACGCGAACGACTTCTCTTCCTCCGCGCAGGAGAACTCGGGCTGCTCGACACAAAGTACCCGTTCCCGAAGAGAAAAACCATCGGGAAGCTTGCAGACGCGCCTCTGAACTTTTTTTTTTTTTTTTATAATCAGCAGGGAAGGATGGGGGGGAGGGCACGGCTGGAAGGTGCAGCTGGCAAGCTGTTGCAAGTTTTTTTTTTTTTTCTTCTTCTTCTTCTTTTTCCGTTTCGAAAAAGAAGAAAAACAAAGGCGCGGAAGCGCTGTTTACTGTTCGCCCGCGAGGTTTCTGTAGTCGGCGGCTCACCTCGGGCGCTATGTAGTCGGGAGTTCCACAGAAAGTCTTGGTCGTCTTCCCGTTCTCTATGCCTTCTTTGCACATGCCGAAATCTGCGATCTTGATGTGCCCGTCGTGGTCCAGCAGGACGTTGTCGAGCTTGAGGTCTCGGTAGATGATTCCTCGGGAATGCAAGAAGAAGAGACCAATTGCGATTTCCGCGGCGTAGAAGCTGCAAGGAAAAGCATGCAAAAAAAAATGAAGGGGGGAGGGACACATCCCGCAAACAAAAAACACACAAAAAAAAGAAAGAATAAGCAAATCATCACAGAGGCACACGCGTCCTGCAAGCACGTGTTTCTCTCTTCCTCCCTCCACAGGTGCATCGCTTCTGACTTTCTGGAAGAAGAGAAGAGGACCGCGCCTCCCCGACCGCTCAAGCCGAAAGCTCTTCGCCGCGTGCTCTGAGGACCGGGAGGAACCGAGCAGGCTTCTGGAAGCGGGAGTGGCCGCCGTGGCACCCCGAGGTCGGCTGGCACGGTCACTGCACCAGCAGCAGGGAACGCGCGGATCCGCGGCTCGCGGAGGACAGAACACGGGGATGCTGGGAAGGTTGCATACGCCGAGAGAGAGAGAGGGAGATGTGTCCATCGCGACGCGCCTTTCGAGTCCCCAGGGAACCCTATTTTGGAGGAGGGGGAGGGGGGTTCGTCGAGCATCTGAACAAACGACGCGCGTCTGGAGGCTCACGCAGCTCTTTCACGCTGTTCCACGCCACCCGAGGGTGCGCGTAGTAACTCTTCAAGATAGAGGGTACCCCGGGAGGTGACCAAACTATGAATCCAAGAAGGGCTATGGAGAAGGGAGTCCACGTCTGGGGAAGGTTTCCTGAAGGGAACACCTCCACCTTGGTTGTCTCCGAAGAGAACTCCAAAGGAAATCTCCTCCCTCATTCTCTCCGGCCCCCGAAGGGTCCCATTTTTCCTTCTCCGAAGGGAACCCACGAGGGAACCTCTCCTGTTCACTCCTCTGAAGAGTACCCCGAAGGGACACTTTCGAACTTTCTCAGAAGGGCACTCCTCGAAGAGAGAGGAACGCTTCTTTGCACTCTGGAGAGGCGTCACACCAGCTCCATGGTACGAGACGGAGGGGGAGGGAAGGGGGTCCGCGTCTTTGCACAACCGGAGGGGAACCCAGAAGGGAACCTGACTCCTTGATTGTTTCCCCAGGGCGCTTCGCCGCGCGCGCGCAGGGATGGATTCGCCCTTGGGCGCCGCGCAACACTCCCTCTTTTTCTTTTTCGGGGATCACGTTACGCCTCCCCGGTCTGATGACGCGAAACCCGACTCCGCGAAAGAGCGGGGGGAGAGCTCCCGCAAAAAGCTCTCTCGGGAGAAGCCGCTTTCCGCTTGCCCCCGGGTGGTGGTTTTCTCCGGAGACCACTCTTTTTTGCCATCTGGAGGCGGCGAGAGAAAAGCGAGCCTTCCCGCCAGCACTGCCAGAGCATGCCGCGTAATCTCCGCGTCGGCCGCTTCCGAGAGTTGCACGCAGATCCGCAAGAGCAGCTCCCCAGCCTCGCTGACGGGAGAGACGGGGCTCGCTCCAGCTACTGTGCTCCGTACCGTAGAAACGTGGCAGCTCGGATTCCCCGGCAACAGCTGAGCACATCTGCAGCGGAGACGCGTGCGCTCGAACAACCTCGGACGCGCGGTGGGTGCACGCGCGTCTACGCAAGGAGACCCGCGCCAGAGCGAAGCGCAGGGCGGACGAGAGAGAACTCCGCTGCAACCCGAGGCGAGGCGAAAGCACTCCGGGAAGGGGAAGCGACCGCCGCCGCCCGCGGAATTCGCGGGGGGACAGCGGAACAACCGAGCTGCCGAGAGGGCTAACGAACGCGGGGTCGGCGCGCACGCAGGGTGGCCGTCGCATGCCCACGAGATTCCCCCTCTTTGCGTGGATCCCCGTCGTCGCCTCCCTCGCGGCCGCCACGTAAGAAGCAACTCTTCAGCGCGCGCCTCTTTCCTCGAGCGTTGCTCGAGAACGGGGGGGGGGGGAGTTCGGCTCGGTACGGCACGGCGCTGACTTTCCTTCCTCCGCGGACGCCATTGCGAAGCTGGAGGAAAAACAAACATACGCAGATCAGACTCCACCCGTTCAACTTCCCCCTCCTCTCTCTCTCTCTCACACACACACACACACTCACACTCACACACACATACATACATACACCGGAAACCGGAAGGCAAATACGCAGCGTCATCTGGCGACAAGGATGATCGGCTCCGTCGAGCAGACTGTCGAGAGATGTAGGTCCCAGCGCCCACTTTCCTTCCACGCAGAATGTCTTCCTTTGTGTGCGCGTGCTGATTTATCGCCACGCGACCTTCCTAAGTGGGGAACCTCCCCCGCACAGATCGCCCTCCGACTCAGCGCGACTCTTGTCCCCCCTTTTTTCCTTTTTCGACTTCGGGTGGATTTCGACCCAGGAGCGGGAACCCCGATGTGACGTGGTGCGGATGTTCCTCCTCCTCCGCGCGAGGGAGGAGGGAGGAGCAGCATGCTCTCCCTCTCTCCCTCATACCCCTCGCTATCCCTCCGTTTCCGCACGATCCGCGGTTCGCTCCCACCCCTTCTTCGATGACCTGCTTTCGACACAGTCCGAGATGAGGGAAGGGGACGGAGGAAAAAACTCCTGTCTCTTCTCACTGCCCTCTCGCCCCGCTCACACAAGAAGGGAAACGGGCGAGGAAGGGGGAGGGGAGAAGAAATTGCTCCCCACAACCGTGCGAACACCAGGGACCCGAACACCTGACTGGCGAGTGAGTCCTCGCCTTTTCCCGGAGACCCGGATGCTGGATGACAGCAGCAGCCTCTCTCACACAAGCGCCGATGAAACGGGCTCAAAGGAGCCGTTGCTGCGGAGGAAAGGCGAAGAGACCGACGAGCAAGAGCCACGAGAAGCGAGGGAGAGGAAGGGGGTGGACAACCAGAGCAATCGAGAGGGTGGGAAAACAACGCTCGACAGCCAAAGCACACGAAACCACAGGGAACGCGGGGCGCGTGAACCCACGTGAGGAGGTTGCGCAGCAACAGCGTTCCGCTCAGCCCGGTCGTCTCCCACTCCCAAGTACCTCAAGAATTCTGGAAGAAGAATCTGTCCCACCCACCCCTCTCTTTCTCTGCAGGCGACTGCACCCCCTAGCACGGGCTAACTCCGGACCCTGAGTGGATCGGACGCGTGGTCCACTCGGGGCCCGAAATTCTCCACCACAGGATCCCGCTGCACGCACGGAGGCTGCGGATGCGGAGTGGGGAGGGGAGAGGGAAGGGAGGAGAGTCCCACATCCACTTTTCTCCTCGCCTGTGTCTTGCAGAGAAGGGAGGAACCGCCCGCACCCTTCCGTGACTGAACCCACCTGGGTTCCCCCAGCTGGAGGCGAGGAGACCGGACATCCGAGCGCGCGCCGTCCACTTCGGGATGCCGCCGCAAGGGCTCACGTCCCTCTCCCCTGCACTCCTGCTGCACTTCGGTTAGTGCCTGGGCGACCAGTCAGCGAGCGTCTGACTGAAGAAGTCCGTCGCCCCGGACAGGACGCCCCCGCGCCGGCGCATTCTCGCCAAGAAGGCCGGCGCGGTCCAATGAGATGGCAGCTCTGGAGTTAGCCCCGACGTGACCCCGACGGCTCTGATTGGAACGGGTTCGTCCAAAAGCAGTCTCTTCCCGAATGTTCGCACGCGCCGGAAGTCCTCGGGCCGTGACTTTCCCGATGCGGAACCTGATCTTGCCGGCTTCCCTTGGTATAGTGGCAACGAGACGGGGGAAGGCGCGCGCAAACGCTGGTGAGAGAGGACCCGGCTGCTTCATGACACGGGTCCTCCGCTCGAGCTGGAAGGAGGGAAAGGGTAAAGAGGGGTGCAGCTCTGCTGGGCTCCACTGCCCATATCCTGCCCCCCACCCCCTCCCACCCCCATCGAACGACGGGAATCTTTCTTGTTATGGGGGAAAATGATTTCGTCATCGATCACCCCCCCCACCCATCCTCGCGAAGTCCGCGGATGGAACGTGTGGCACAGAACCGACACGTGGAAAGTGGACTTGCCCGCGTCAGAGGCCTTGTGGTTGAGGCTTCCGCGTGTGGCACCGTGCGTCGCGGGTTCGAATACTTAGGCAGAAACTCTGACGCCACAACTTCGTCGGGTTCCGAGTTTCTCCTGCAATGGCGCTGGTTGACCTAATCATTTGGGCGTGGCACCGGCGGTGGATTAAGCCGGAGGCCCCCGATGAAGGCCGGAACAATGGGAGTCGACCTTCAGGTCCTCCAAGGAATAAAGGAGTGGGGAGTTCCCCCTCCGGTCGTACAACGGAGAGCAAACCCCCTCACCGGGGGACCTCTCCGGCTCCAAGATGGAGCAGGAGCTCTTACGGGCACCTCTCTCCAGTTGTTCAAAGGAGCGGACCCCCCTGTTGCGGGGGGGACCCTCCGAGTCGTCGCCTCTCCACAGAGTGCAAGGAAGCAAGCGAGAGCGATTCCCTGCGGGAAGCTGCAGCGCCCCTTCTGAGTTTCGGAAGCGTCCCTTCGGGTTCTCTTCAGAGGAGTGAACAGGAGCGGTTCCCTTGCGGGTTCCCTCCGGAGAAGAAATTCCTACAAGCGGATCCTTTCCGGGTTCCCTTCGGAGAAGTTGAAATGGAGAGGACCACCCCCCGTTAGGGGGGTGTCCCTCCGGAGAGAATGAGGAAGGAGATTCCCTTCGGGGCTCCCCTTCGGAGACAACCAGGGTGGGAGGTGCGATCCCCCCCATCCGGGGGGGGATTCCTCCCCAAGCGTGAGAGGAACGGACTCCGAGCCCTTCCTGGATTCATAGGGCGGACCCCCATCCCGGGGTGCCCCCTATCCTGAAGAAAGTGGACTTTCGGTTAGCGACTCCGTTTGACTTCGAGAGATCCCTTCGGAAGTGGAAAGAAGGGTGCGTTTAGGAGCTCCGTCGCTCGTGGGACCTTCTTTATCTGCAGGCGGGTGCTGAGGATGAAGGATGGTGTGCCCCCTGACTCGGGATGTGGGGATCGTTGCCACCCATTCGCATTCCATCGGGAGAGGGAGAGGAGATGCCCTGCCCCGTGCATCCGCTCCTCCCCCATCGTACATCGACTTCACACCATCGTACATGGTGTGAGGTCCCTTCGCCCAGTCACGATGTCAGGCCGTTCGAGGTCAGCGGTGCGTTCAGATAATTGGCGAGTTCCCCACTTTCATGATGCAGTGGACAACTGCTAGTTCCTGGTCCAGTGATGGATGGTAGAGCTCTTCTTCTGATGACCCGATCAACGGCTCTTTTCTGAGAGTTGAGGAACTTTGAAAGTTATCCCGACAGAGATCCTAGGAGCTGGGAATCAGATTCCCTCCACTGGAAGCCTTTGACACGTTCTTTTGCTCGGAGCTTTCTTCCCGGAGCCGCCTCCCATCCAATGTGCGGTAGTCAGCCACCACCACTTCCGTTCCTCGCCGTTTCAGTTTCCTCCAGAAATTGGTCGATCCCTGCCCACCAACGACAGCGACACCAACGACCAGCGCCAGCAGTCGATTCGCATCGTCCCAGTCAAGGTCAACCGAGGTCTCCCGTTGCTCCGGAGGACACCACCGCTGACACCTTGACGCGATGCCACCGGGCACGCGTGACCCCTTCCCCCCTCCCCTCGTTTGCTTTCCGTTAACCTTCACTCGACGACAAAGCAGATCAAGCAGGAGAACCGGATGGGGGGTGGGGCGTCTCCCTCGACACTCGCCGTTCCGCGCGTCTGCATTCCGATTGGGCGTGCGCCCCTCCCCCCCCTGTCCTTTCCTCCCGCTCTCTCCTGGCAGCAGGTTCACCGCGGCTCGTCCCAACATTCCCGCGCGGCGGCGATAGCCACCGGCAACAAAAGGAGTGGGGTGGACATCTTTCCGACGCGGGCAACCGTCAGCTTCGAGGGGTCGGTCGGTCGCTCGGCGTCGGCTGCCGGACCGGGGGCAGAAAAGCAGCACCCTCGTCTTCTTAGCAGGATGACCGGGTAGTCTGAGAAGCGAGGACGAGTGAGGATGGTTACGCAGAACCCTTCCCCCCCCCCCCCCCCCCCACGTCGCTGAGCTGGAAAGGGGAAGCTGGCCGGGTTCGGTTGAGCGCCAGACGCAGTGAAGTTGCGAGAGGTGCAGGAAAAGACGGGATCGTTCCTGCTTGTTCGCCAACTTTCCCGAGGGTTCTGTCTTCCCCTTCCCCCCTTTCCTCTTTTCTTTTTCTTTCTTTCCTTCCCCTCCGAGATTTGACATCCGGGGCGAGCCGAACAGGGCGGAGAACCTCGGAGACACCGCAGTCGGTCGGGAGAGATTCCTCCTAGCGAGCAGCGGCCACCAGCCAGCTCCCCCCCCCCCCACACCAAAGGCCATTCCCCGAAGCGCGAAAGAGTTCCACAGGAGAGTCCTCCGACGCGGCAGCGCCGGGTTCGCAGGCCGGCTTGCCCGCGGAGCGAGAGGCAGGACAGGAAAAAAGACCGGCGACGATGCAAAACGGGGTGGGGTGGGGTGGGG
The DNA here is from genome assembly GCA_036172245.1 of Raillietiella orientalis. Lineage (NCBI taxonomy): Eukaryota > Metazoa > Arthropoda > Ichthyostraca > Raillietiellida > Raillietiellidae > Raillietiella > Raillietiella orientalis. The sequence continues at coordinate 1,825,151 of JAYWIR010000016.1, forward strand.
GCAGACTCGTCGCCGAGCGCTGTGGCAGCTCGCGGGTGGGACCGAGAGGGAAGGAACGCGCGTGCAACGTCTGGACCAGGGAGATGCTCTCTCCCGAGAAATCTTTCGAGCCCGCACTTCGCCGGAGGGGCGGGCGGCGGGGAGGTCGCAGCGGAGGCTCGGCGTCGGCTGGGCGTGCTCGGCTGGGCTCCTCCTTCCTCCGCGCGCCAGAGTGAGTCCCGCGGGTCTTCCGGAGAAAAACGTCACAGGGAACGCCGCGCGGAAGACAGGGCGCACGCGCGCGCCGCCTGTGCTCTGGGCTCTCGTGCCATCTCACGCCCGATCCCGTCTCCGGGAGGCTGGGAGAGGACGAGGGTTTCTCTTTGCTGGACAGCGAAGGTGCGGGGGCGCAGTGGATAGAAGCGTGCGGGCGAAGGCGAGGCGGCGGGCACCTCCTACGAGGTGATCCCTCGTGTCGGAAGGGCACTGAGTCGAGCTGGTTTCCAGCGACTAGGCCGCGTAGGCCGAGGGATGTAGGCTGATCCGGGCCGGGAAAGTTGAGGACAGAGGCGGCGCCAAAAGAGACGAAGGGTGGAGCATTCCTTTTTCGCCTGTCCTCTTCGCTTCCGTTGATGACCGATAAGGTCGCTCTCCAGTTGTTGGTCTGCGGCCTCAGTGCAGCCTCCCCACGGCGGTAGCACCCGAGAGTGCTCCTCCCGCGGCGATAACATCCGACTTGCTACCCGTTTCCGGGGGCAACCCAGGCAGGCTGGTTGCTCACGTGTGGCACTGCTGACTGCGCAGGCGACCTTTCGCCGCGTGCATGCGCTGGATGACCCAGGTCTTTCGCCGCTCCTTCGGCGGGAGGGTGGTCGGAAGAGGTGCCGCGACCTGGTCACCGACCCGACAGCGAACCCAGGGAAGCTGATGGTCGCCCGCGTTGGAAGGACTGCTCCCCTCTGCCGCTGGTGCGCTTGCTGCCAGGAGAAGGTGGGAGCCTCCGGGAGGAAAGGGAGGAAGGAGCAACCGCCCGGCAGAAACACCGACACCCGGACGCGGGGGATGTGAAGAGGAATACCGTACACAGAAGCGCGCGCTGCGGGAAAATATCGCTCCCTTCCCCACCCCCCTCCCCCACCTGACGTCGCGGGCCCAAACAAACTGAGTCTTGCCGCTTCCGTGGTTCAGGAATGCGGGCTGCGAAAGTCCTGGGGCAATGACTACGCCGGCTCTGTCCGGGGGCAGAGCGGTCTCGGCAACCACGCCCGTTCTATCCAGGGGGAAGAACGGAAATAGCTCCAAGGGATGACACTGAGGCAGAGGAAGGGAGGAAAAGAGGGGGGAGAACCCGTGGAGGAAGAAGCGTTGGACGCGAGGCTCTACATTTCGGACGGGGCTGTTGCCCTCCCGTTGGCGGGAAGAGAGAGAGAACAGGTCTTCACAGATAGGGGAGGACCACCTTCACGGATGGGTGCTATGAGGTTGCTCCTGTGCCAGAGGGGGGTCCAAGGATGCTGCGGACGGTCGTCTTTCCGACCGCAGGAGCGCTCGGCCCGGAGACAGGAGAGACGGCCGTTCTCAACTCGGGCGGCGGCGGAAACACCGGAGGCGTCGCGGAAGGAGGCGGGGCGTTCCCTTGGCGTCACTGCGACACGAAGGAGAGGAACGCAAAGACGGGGGAGGAAGGAGACCGCCGGACTCGGCTTGCTGCCTTGATGTTCAGCAGGAACTGCATCCTCACGTGCACTTCCAAAAACCCAGCGCCGGGATGTCACCGGAAGAGCGCCAACCAACGACCATCTGGGGTCTGGGGTCACTCTTGACCATCGGATCGAGCACCTGACCGCTGGACGCTCCAATTCACTTTACTGGAGTGACCGCCGCCTGCGCCTCGTCAGCGAGGCTTCCCATGGAGAGACAGGACGGCGACGGGAAGCGCGATGGCGAGCGAAGCCGGGCTGGACCGCTGCTGCCCAGGGACCGCAGGAAGCCCAGCATCTCTTTGCCGCCGCCACCGCACGACGGGGAAATCGATGGGGAGGAAGGGTCTCTTCCCGGTGTGCGAGGACAAGGCGACGGTGGAGGAAATGGAGGCAAAGAGTGCGACTCCCTCCCCACACACATACACACTCACCTGAGTGGGAACGGTCGGAGATGTGGGAGCGCGAGACACGCAGAGAGTGCCGTGAGCACGCCCTAGAGTGCGGGAGGGGAGGGGGTCAAATAAGCAAAGAAGGGAACGGGATGGCGCCGGGAGGCCGGTGCGGTGAAAACGTGCGCGTGAGCGCACGTGCACGTGGGATCGCGTGGGGCACAGTAGGGCCTGCTCGGGCACTTGCGCAAGCACGTGTGTGGGAGCTGAAGTGCGCGCGGGCGCATGCGTGCCATCTTCCCGAAATAGCATGCGAGAGCACGCGTGTCTCAAGGGCAGTGCAGGCGCGTCTCCCTCCGCCGCAGCACCACTCCCGTACCCACGCGACGCCACCACTACTCACCCAGCTCACACCCAGGCAACGATGCCGGCCCCACCGCCTTCTGCGCACGCGCATCGCATCCCTGCTGGCGGTCTCGTCGCGGCGGAAACGAGCGCTCCGGGAAGAGACTGCCGCCTCCCGCCGGATCGCGGAGGACGGCGGTCGCGGGGAAGCGGGGGAAGAGGGGGGAGGGGGGGCCGGAAAGGGAAGAGAGGTGACGTGACCGCGGTGGGGGCTCTCCCGAGGGATCGTTTCCGGCTGCAGGATTGCTACAGGACGGTCCTGTGCCACGAGGACGCGAGGCGAGGAAGGAGGAGGGGGGACCGCTTCCCGAACACCGCTCACTCGACGCGATACGTAAACCAACGATGCAACCCGCTCGTGATCCTCTCCTTCCGGGAACGCGCAGGAGTATGCACCACGCCGCGGATGAAGCACCTCAGAACGCGGTTTTTCAGAATGGTTCGGAAGACGCGGGAATCCTTCCTCTCGGGTGAATGGTGAATCCATGAAGTCGCTGCGAGGCCGAGGTGGAAAACCGGGAGGCGCAAGCGTGATGCCCTGAGCTCGGAGGAACGGTGAGGCGAGGGGACCTCGGGGACACGAAAGAAGAAGAACAGAGGGGGCAGTACGCCGATCCGTGTTCACAGGATTCGGGGAGAGTGGGACGAGGGGAAAGGGAATGCGCACGCAGGAGGAGGGGGGAGGGGGGACTTTGTTTTCCCACGACGCGGCGCTTCCGTTCCGGAGGCTACTCAAGAGGAGACTGTTGTACTGGACCGGAGAGCGTTCCTCCGGGAACACCGCGCGGATCTGCTGCGAAAAAGAAATAATCCTAGACCCGCGGAGGGGGAGGGGAGGGGCCGGGAGGGAGGGAGAGAAATCGGCTAGGGCATTCGCTCGACTCGGCGATCACCGGTCGCGTCCGAGACGCGAGCGTGAGACCTCCTCGAGCGGAGGCGAGCCGACTCGCCCGGGGCAATCCCCGGAAGCAAAATGCCTTGCGCGTCGTCGCTGTCTTCTATAGAGCTCTTCCTCAGCCCCTCCCGCGCTTCCACCGCGGCGGCTGATCGACGGCCCGCAACGCGACGGGGGAGTCGCGAGCGACCACGCGGCTGCTCCTGCGGCGGCGCTGACGCTTCCCGCGTGCCAAACAGCCGATTGAGCGGTGCGCGTCCGCTTGGCAGTTTGCAAACGGACCGTGGTGCCAGGATGCTGCAGCAGCAGTGGAAGTGCTCCTGCTGCTGCTGCTGCTGCTGCTGCCGCGCGCACGGCAGCAGCCCTCGCTCGCGACGCAAGTGTTCCGCGCGGACAACACGACAGCGGCAGAGGGGCGGGCGGGGGCTCGCGAGGACTGCGGAGGCAGCCATCTGCCGAGGATGAGGAGGAGGAGGAGGGAGAGGAGAGCGGAAGGGCGAAACCGGAAGGGTGCACACGCGAACCACGGGACGACGCACGCACGACGGGACCGCGAGCGCAGCAGAGGCAGTCGCGCGCAGAGACCCTTTGCCGAGGCAAAGAGAGGGTGCGCGCGATTCGAAAATGCTGGGGGACGCTGTGGAACCGCTCCGAAGGGGGAGAGGGGGAGCGGAGCAGCAGAGAACGAATTCCGCGCATGCGCAGATGGGCGAACGAGAGAAGGAGCGCGCGCATGCCTCCCCCCTCCCCCACGCTTCCGTGCCCCTGCATCCTTCGTTTCCCATTAGCCAGCCGCCCTCCTCTTGCCGGTTCTCCCTGTCCACACCGCTCGGCAGCGCCCTCCGAGTGAGGGAGGGATGGGTGGTGATAAGGAAGGGAGGGGAGAGAGGGGTAGCGGGAAACCAACGGAGCGCAAGCTCCCGCGCAGGACCGCCAGTCCCGGGTCCCACCCCGCCCCCGCGACCACCTGGTGGCCACGCGAACGTGAGGGCATCTCCCGCGCGTATCCAAGCAAAGAGAGATGATACTTACACAGCGACGGGTTCTTTGAACTTTCCACATTGCTGTATTTGAAACATCAGATCCCCTCCGTTTACGTACTCCATAACGAAATACAGCCGATCCTTCGGGAAGACAAGACGTGAAAACAACAACAACAACAAATAGGTCGCTGGCGTGCGGCCGCCGCCGTGACAGCAGCTCGAAGGTATTTCTCTTTCGCTCGCTCCCCTCCCCCCCCCCCATCCCTCACCCCCCGAGGCGGCAGTGAAGAGTGCGAAGCGCGTGAGAAGTCACGCTGGGGAGAGGGGGAGGCGGCAAACCTTCCTTCCTCGCTTCGGCCCACGGACGGAGCGGGGAGAGGAGCTCGCCTAACCGAGCCTCCTCGGGGGTAGCCATCACGCAAAGAGCCACCCCATCCCGAGGGCGTTTGACCGGGGAGGATGCGAGGAGAGGAAGAGGGACAGAAGGGGCAGCAGCCGCTCTGCTTCCAGCGCTCCCGCATGCCGTAGCGGATCCGAGAGCTCTTCCCTGACAGAGGAACGCGACACGAGGCTGCTGCCCCCTTCTCCCCCGACCCGCTGCTGCAGAAATTCAGAAAGAGACGCCGCCGAGGGCTCCGGCGCGATTGAAACAAAAAAAAAAGGATGAAGGTCGTGTGATGACCGCGACGACGACGATGCTCGAGGAGAGATCCAGATAAGGAGGCGAGCGCGTGCCAGGAGATCTGGGCGTCACTTCGGATCTGCAGTATCGCCGCATCAGGCAACGTCGGCCAGTCGCAGCAGCCGCGTGGCTTCCGGGCAGAAAGAGCGGCCTGGGGAAGAGAGGTCTGATCGAGCGCGCCTTCTCCGAAGACCCAGATCTTCCCGGGGGATGGAGACGCTCCGGAAGGAAACGCGGATGTCCAGGAGAGTCTTCTCCGAGGTCCTCTGTCATTTTTTTCACGTCGTGGTCATGGGGTGGCGTTCACGGAAGGGGGATGCATCTGGACAGGGGCGGGCAGCGGGGGAGACGGACGGACCCGGGAGGGCGTGCCGAAGCGAACGCACACAGGACGAGAGGTCAGGAGAGACGGCTCCCGGCACGACGCAGAGAGCGACCTCTCCCCCGCACTTTCCCCTCGGAGACACCGCTTGGGCAAATCCTCCGGGGAGCAGTAGCGTTGTGCGCGGGAGCCGTGGAGCACCAGAGCACGGCGAGGGCGCCGTCAAGATGAGGGGAGCACCCCATTTCCGCAGGAGCGGCTCGAACCCTCGAGGATTCGCACAGGCACGGGGCGGGAGCGCGGGACGTCGGACAAGGGCGACTGTTCCCCTACCCCGGGAAACGACCGCGGGACGCACCCGAAAGCGCGCGCTCAACGCGTCCGGACCGTTCCGTGCGAGCCGCGCGCCGAGGGTATCGGGAACTCTGGCAGTCCAGGAGACTTTCCACCCCCACTCGGATCATGGAAATCCACGGACAAGGGGGTCGATAGGAAATGGGGTTGGGAGGAGGCACGTTGGAAAGCGACAGCAGAATAAAGAAGCTGCAAAATCCGAACCGGACCAAGGGACAGCCGCGGGCTTCAGTGGACCAAGGGCTTCCCAGCTGCAGCTGAGCAGGGCGGCCGGTGGCCAAGTCTTGGCGCGACCCGGTCAGCAGCTCGAGAGGGAAGCAACGCGATTGGCCCCTCCTCCTGCACGGTTCTTTGGCAAGGTCGCACGCTCCCCGAGGACGACGAGGGACCGTCGCGTGTCTTGAAAGTTCGCGGAGGGGGGGGGCCATAGGGGGGGGGGGTGGTACCCTAGCTTGCGGGCGGCTGGAGGCAGCGGGGGCACGAGTAGGGAATCGCAAACAGGCGGGCCGCTCCCATCGAAAGGAGCAGAGGGTTGCGAGATCGAATCATCCGCATGATGAGATCGACGCTCATAAAACTGCGAACGAAACCGCGCATGGGAGAGAGGGAGAAGAGCAGGCGGGAGGGGAACGAAAAGCCAAAGATGAGGCGGCGCGGCGGGGATGCAGCCGGCGTCCTGGAAAGAGGAAAGCTGAAACGACAGATGCGAGGCGCGCAGCCAGCCGCCAACGACGGGAGCAAGCGTGACGGTGGGAGGGAGGGGAGAGGAGCCGGCAGGACTGTTGAGACGACGCAAGCGCGGATGGCTTGCAAGAACCGCGAACGCATCGAACCCCTCTCCGCCCCTACGTTCGTTTCGGTCTTCGGCTGGCGTATCGAAGGAGCTTTCTTCGGAACTCGTGCCGGACTCGCTGGAGAGGACACCACCAGCATGCTCGGGTGCTCCGCCTGCATCCACCCTCGCGAATGGATGCAGGCGGGTCGCCAAAGACGCCCCGAAAGATGTGTGTTGGCCCTGGAGACGAATCGGCGCTTCAGCCACGGCGCGTGCGACGGCCACGGCGTCAACGAGGTTTTCCATGGAGTCCGGCGGCGAGCAACGGCAGCAACCGGCCGTCGTCCACCCAGGTTACCATCCCGACAGAGGCATCGGTGGCGAGAGCGCGCAGCGCAACCCCCCCCCCACGGCAGACATCAAGAAGTGGGAGCAGATCCCACACTCAGGACGAGGGGGGGGGGGGCAGATGACGGGTAACTCGCAAACCCCTGCTGAGGTCAAGGGACGAACTCGTCCACGCCAACAACAACAGGGCCGCACTTCTTGGCCGAGTCCGCGCGCCGTCAGACCAGCAGTCAAGGGAGAGGAAAGGGGAAGTGGAGGAGGAGCTGTTTCGGGAGCGATGGTGGACCCCAAGACAACGGAACTCGCAAGCGATCGAAAGCGATACAAGTATGGCAGGTATGGCAACGTCCCTTCGAAAGATGCCCAGGAAGCCATCAGTTGACCGAGCAGCATCCAAGGACTGCGACCAGACTTGGTCAACACAACCACACTATTATCGTGGAAAAGAGAAAGGGGGATGAGCATCCGCGAACCCGTCGGGCGAGGAAGAGGAGGAGGAAGAGGAACGGGGCCGCCATGTCTCGGAAGCAGGAGGCAGCGCACGCGCTCCAAACGGAAACAGGAAGGCGCCGCCGGCGAGGGGAACGCAAGCGAATAGGGGGAGCGGAAGGAAGCAGTGGCTTCGAGACGAAAGGTACTGGGACGCAGGCAGAAAGGAGGAAAATGGAAAGACGCGGGAGAGAACACCCAAGGCACCAGCTGCGGGGAGACGAGACGTTTTTTGGGTCTGGAGGCACCGCCCTTGTGACAGGAAGGAGCACGCGCCGTCGCACCCGAACGCCAGAGGGCCGCCGTCACGCAATCGGGAGATCCAACGCCACTCTTGCTTTCTTTTCTTCCGCGCTGCCACGTGTTCCGAGGGGAAATGCGGCGCGCATGCGTGCACGGACCCTCCTCCTACCTCCCCCCTCCCTCCTCAAGAATGCGACGCTTCTCGCCGTGGGCGACGACGGCAGAGGCGCAGCGCTCGTGTGACCACAATGGCCACGCGTTCGTGCGTGCTGCACGACGGACGTGCAGAGCGGCGCGCGCTCCGTCCGCGGCTCACTGGTGCCTCCCCCGAGAAGTCATTCCCTCAAGCGGCAGATCCGGGAGCTCACCATCCGTCGTCACCAGGCAACTCTGGCGGAGAGAAGGATGGAGGGAGACTGGACTTTCTCGTCCCGCGCGGAAAGGGGGCGGGGGCGCTAGGGATCACCAGGGACCGGAAACGGGGCGGCGTTCCTGACGGTGGAGGCGCTCCGAGAGAGGGAGCTGGGACGACGGAACCACGGAGGGAGCAGCGGCGCCAAGGTGGGAACGGACCCACGCACGCGCACGAAAGAAAAAGAGGGAGAGCTCACCATCGTCTGAAAGCAGGAGTGCAGCTGCACCAGGAAAGGGGGCTTCTGGGACAGCGCTAGCACCCTCTTCTCGATCATCGTGCACTCCACGTCGTCGTCCTGTATGATGACGTCCTTCTTCAGGATCTTCACGGCGTACAGCTCGTCCGTTCCCTTGCGCTCAGCGAGGAGGACCTTGGGAGGTGTCAGCAAGAAAACAACCGGGAAAGATACGGGAGGTGGGAGGGGCAGAAGGTGCATCCGCAAACGAGGACGCGCCCGCGGGACGTGTGGGAGGCGCTGCCTTCCCCTGCCTACCTTTCCGAAGCTCCCTTTGCCCAGCATCACGAGGAAGGTGAAGTCGCTCGCCCGGATGATGTCGTTCTTGCTCATGTTCTGCGCCATCTCCCGGTTGCCGAGGGCCGGCCTGCGCGTCGAGCTGGCTTGCTGCGAAAAAGGGACTCCAGTTCAGCCACCAGGAAGGTGCCAAGTCGCCGAAGAGCACCCGCACCCCACGCCAACCCCCCACATACACGCTCGAAAACCCAAGCCAAGCCCGCGCTCCCCTTCCCTTCCGAGGTCCGCCCAGCCCGATGGGCCGCTGCTGCACACAAGAAAGCCCCCGGCACCATCCTCCCGGATTAGCTTCTCCCCACCTCGCCTCCGGGAAACGGGAGGTCCCTTCCTCCAGAGAACCAGAGCCCTTCGAGCGCCTCCCGCCAGCTCCCTACGGCGGCGAGGACAGAGCGGAGATCCGAACAAGGACCACCTCACCTCTGTGTGGCACCCCCCGAACGCCTGCTCGACATCCCGAAAAACCTCCGGTTGCGGGCTGCGCGCGCCTTGGACGAGAGCCCGCCGAGAAAGTCTCTTTCGTGATGACCCTGCGAAGACCGCTGCGGGCCTTCCTAGTGGAAAGGAGCGGGAAGAGGAAGTCGTGTGGAGGAGTCCTGCGCCCTATTCGGGGAATGAGACTTCCTGGGCAGCAGAGGTCCGCAGGCTCTGGCGAGACGAGCCCAGGAGAACAGAGCAGCGGGAGGAAGGGGGAGGACGATACGTCCTTTCCTTCCTCACCTCTGCACCCCAGCACCCACCACCTCCACCCCCGAAGACATTTCCAGGGTCGCCCGGTCAGGGAAGATGCAAGCAGAGGAGGGAGAGCAGGGCAAGATGACCCGATCGACCCCCACGCCCCTCCCTGGAATGCAAAAGCATGTATACATGGCGCCTCCTCCCGTGTTCCCCTTCCCACTCTACCTGCACCCCACACCTCCACCCCAACTTCCACCCCCGTAGCGAAAGAATCCTTCCTCCTGTTACAGGAGCCAGGAGACTGCCCGAAGGAGCCCCTAGGGCATCAAACACCGGGATAAGGTCTCTTAACCAGCACGCAGATCTGTGGACTCGCCATCTGCCGGTTGACGCCCTACCAGGCAACTCTAGCGGAGAGGAAGGCGGACAGGCGCGTCTCGGGGTCAAAATGATCGCAAGCTCTTTCCTTCCACCCTCCCGACCGGGCCAGGGGCCAAAGAGCGAGGGAAGGAAGGGAGGGGCATCAGCAGTGCGCACACGTACCCGCATCTGGATCTTCAGCTGCGCCAGGTCGACCCCTTCCATCGGCACCGGCACGTTGTAGAACTCGCCCTCCTCTTGCGTAAGCAGCTTGAACCAGCCCTCTACTGGCTGCTTGATGATCTCGGAGATGCCGAACGACAGGGACCCCATGAAGTCGTTGCGCGACGTCCGGTCCCAGTCCCACACCTCGATCAGCAGCCTCCGGTCTTTGTCTTCCGGCTTCAGGTCGCTGGAAGCAGAGTGGGGAAGAACCGCGCTGGTCGACACACGGGGAGGACGCGCGCGCGGCGGCGGGTCGGTCAGCTGCCGCCAACGCCGCCGCCATCATCCTTGCATCTGCCCCCCCCCCTCCCCCCCCCCACACACAAGCACACACCGACCTTGGCAAGGAGACAGGCAAGAAAAGCAAGGCGGCCATCCCCTTCTCCCCCTTTCCCTCCCTTCCCCCCCCTCTTCCCCACGCCCTTCTGCCCTCCGAAGTCCTCCTCTTCCCCCGGGGAAGACGCGCACTTCTCTTTCTTATTATCCAGAGAATCGAAAAGCGCTGCTGCATCCCTGACGATCCTCTGGGATGTCGCCACTTCCAGGACAATGGGTCTCCCCCTTGAGCGCGCGGGGGTCGCCGAAAGGGGCGAGGAAAGAGGAAGAGAACGGACCTCGCGCGCATCCCCCTGGGTCTGCAGGCGGGGGCGATCGCTCGGGTTCCATCCCTCGCCCTTTCTTCACTTAGGAGGAGGAGGGGAAAAAAAGGATCAATTCCAACGACCATCCCCCCTGAAGGCAAGGGAGAGATGGGCTTAAGTCCCTTCCTCACCGCCTCCCTAGGATAGACGACGTCTCTCGCTCACGCAGCCGTTACGCCGCTGCAGCCGTATCCAGGAGGGGAGACGAATCCCTTTTCCCCTTCCTTCCCTCACCACCTAGTTCCACTCCCCGATAATTCCGAAATCCCGATTCGGATCCGAAGAGCACAAGACCTGTCTACCGCATAAGGCGCGATCCCTATTTTCCTCCTCGGCTGCCTCGGCGACAGCCTTTGTCCTTCAGAACTGCCACGAGGGGCGCGCGTCCGCGCTCACGTCACTCGGCCGGTGGGAGCAGCTCCGGAAGGAAGCGACCCCGGTTACCGGCGCCCTTCCTTTGGGAGCGCCGCTCGCGAGCCCGGAAGCGTGGCGCCACAAGCCATTCATTCGAGCAGCGTCCATGGACGAGACGGATCGGGCGGCAGTCGGGACACCCAGGACGACGAGGCGCTGAAACCCCACCGGCGACAACGGCGCGAATCGCCAACCTCCTCGCCCTCGCGACACGCGCACGAAAAGAACAAAGAAGAAGAAGAAAAAAAGGAAAATCTCTCCTTCCTGGCTTGATTTTCCGGCCGTATAGATTATTGATGACGACGGCGACCCACATCAACCTATGAAAGCATCTCTCCCCTGTCCACGATACGGATGCACGGCTCGCCTGTTTCCGGGACGTCTAGCAGGACCCTCTCTCTCTCTCTCTCTCTCTCTTTCTCTTACATTGGGGCTGCGACTTTTCCCGCGCGAGTCGCCGACTGCGGGCAAACCTCAACTCCACGAAACGCACTTTCCTTCAATTAAAAACGCAAGCCGTGATCCGTGCTATTAATCTGCATTAACACGGTTCAAGGTTTAATCGAGTCGTGAGAGCCGTTTTAAAAGGAAAAACAGTTTCAGCGGACCATACGTATTACGGCTAAATGGCACGTCGGTCCTCAGATCGTGTTTCCCCCCTTAGCAACGGAAAGCTGAAAAGGCAGTAACACTCGCGAAGACCGGGCACAAGTAGGGGAGCGACGCTGCCCTTTGTACAGAGGCGCACAACCAAAACGTCACGCCTTCGGGGGGAGGGGAAGGAAGAAAAATTGGTTTTCCCGTTACACGCCCCCCCCCCCTCTCTCTCTCTCTCTCGAGAACGTTCGTACGGTCGGGGAGGGCTCCGTGTGTACACGCCGATATACGTTCGCAGGCCCACGTCTCCTTGTTTGCTTTCCTTTTCCGTCCCGTTCGTTGGAGTCGCCAAACACGTGCCAAACAAACACGGCCATGTCGTTTTTGCTTCCTGCACGCAAGGGCTCAAAGGGTGACACGCCAGGCTACGGCACCCTCGCTGAAACACCAGAATGTACATCGGAACACAAAACACGACTGTCGAAAAGCGTAGTGTTCGGCGTCCGGAGGCGGCAGGAACATCTGCATCCGAATGCCCGCAGCCTCGGAAAACGCGACGAGGGCGGAATCGGCAGGGTTGCCGCTACACGAAAGAAAAATAGGCATCGAAATAACTGAAATAAAAGTATTAGGAGGAAATAGTGGAAAACAAAGGATACTTTGGCTTCTCCGAGTCGGGATGCACCGCGGAATCGAATCCGGCAGTGTTCTCGTTTTTTTTTTTTTTTTTTGTGTGTGTGTGTGTGTGTATTTTTTTTTTTTTAAAAAAAAGAAAAGGAAAAAAACGAAAGAAACTAATTTGATCTATCTTTTCTTTTCTTTTTTTCTGTAAATGATCTTCCCGGGAGAATGAGCCATGAAAAGATTCATAAAAACTGATAGACAGGGGGATTTTGTATGCATGGAACGCTTCACGATTTTGCGTGTCATCCTTGCGCTGGGGCCAGGCTAATCTTTTCTGTATCGTTCCAATTTTAGTACATGTACCGCCAAAGCAGGGTTGGTATGTGTGTGTGCGCGCGTGGTATGTGTGGTGTGTGTGTGTTGGATGTTAGCAACATGAACTTCTTTCCGGGGGGGGGGGGGGGGGGGGAGAAGACTGGGAATCAGTCCGATGAATAGAGGGAGCCGTCGTGGGAAAGGAAAGGGAGGCTAAAGGCATGTGGACCCAGCATCGCGAAAGATTTTCCGCCAAGTCGCGGAAGACAGACCAAGCAACGGAGACACCCGAGGGGGTAGAGGAAAGGGCAGACATGACACGAGGGAAGTCCTGCTGCGCTCAACAAACCTCCCGCTGGCTTTTGACATCCGAGGAGGCAGAGGAGGAGGGTGTTTGGAAGGTTTGCGCCGGAGGAGGAGACAGGAAGTGATGGGGAGGGAGCAGCGAAGGAAGATCATTATCAAGCGCGCGCGCCTGCTCTGGGGGTCAGGAACAGGGCTCAGAAGGCCCGGATACGATGGGCAGCTGGACTCTCGCGGATGTGGGATGAGAGAGGAACGCGGAAGCAAGACGAATCTGATCCTCGCCACGTTCTTCGCCTCCAGAAGCCTTCCCTTCCCCGCTGGATGTGCCGCCGATTCCGCGAAGGGAGAAGAGCGGGAGGAGGTCTCGACGCGCTCCTGCTGAGACTGAAGGGGGAGCGACTCCTCGAGAAAGGGAGGACGTGCGGAAGAGCCGTCTCTACGGAAGCCACCTCCACGAAGTTCCAGGAAGGCTTCTGGGAAGAAACGAGGGAAGGAGGAGGCGAGCTCGGATCACCCGATCCCCAAAGTGCACTGCCCGACGGGCCCGGAGGCGAAAGACGGGGGGGAAGAGCGCAGACTCGCGCGAAACCAAGGCAGGGGAGAAGACCAAGGAGAAGTGCAGCTTACAACTGGAGGACTTCGTTCCAGACGGGATTCAAAGAGGACCGGATGGTCTTTGTCTTTTTCTTGACGTTATCCGAATCCGGGATGAGTTTCAGCTTCACGTAAGGGTCTGAGGACCCGTTAGGGTCCATAGGTATGAGGTTCCTGCCTTGAAGCACTGGAAGAGCCAAAAAAAAAAAAAAAAGGGAAGGGAAGGATGGCTTTTCTGGGACCGGAGGAACGCGAAGAGCACGTACCACTGACCACCAGTATCTTGCCGGTACAGGCAATCTTCAGCTCTATGCGACCTCTCCTCTCCGTATGGTCGCACCCGCACAGGTTGGGGACGCTCTCCACGCACCTCTTGTGGACGTTCATGTCGCATGCTGGAAGGCGGAGAGGCAGGTGAGGGGCTTCCGCGGGAGGCACGTGGAGGGACGTCCCGGGATGAGAACGGGAGATGAGGATAGGGGAAGGAAAGGAGGCAGCGACCACCACGGCGGCGGCGGCGGCGGCGGCTGAGCTGCATCTGTCCTCTTGATACAGGCGACCCTCTTCCAGGGAGCGAGAGTGGTCAACAGAAAAGGAAAGAATGGGCAAAGGGCAAGCTCTCTCCTCCCTCGGCTGGCTTCCTCGTCCTCACGAAAATTGCGAGACGGGGGCATGTCCTTCCTCCCTCCACCGACCCGAGAACGCCTTGGAAAAGGGGGGAAAACAAATGGGAAAAACAAGGGTCGCCCAGCCACCCCAGCCTAGTTGACGAATCGACCTGGCAGCGAAGAAAGCTGTTCCCCTCCCGCACCCACTCACCCCACCACCACCACCACCAACACGCACAGACCATGCTCCCCCCCTCTTGCCTTCACGGGAGCCCGAAAGGATGGACAGGGGAGGTCTCTGCAGAAGCGGAGGAAGGAGGAAAAAAAGAGGGGGCGGGAATAAATCCACTCCCCTGCCGTAACGAAGATGAGAGCAGAAGCAGCTCTCTTTCGCCTGGCAGACCCTCCTTCCCCGCCAGCAACCCGGAAGACTGCACCGAGACCTTGCTCCCGGAACGTCGCAGGAAGACAGAGGGGGAAACTCCCGCGACCAGGAGCAGCTGCTCCCCTGGAGGTCGTCTGGAGGAACGACGAATGCACCTCGTCGTCGAGTGCGTCCGTAGAGTCCAGGCCGCGAGAAGCGCAGTCGACGGATGGGAGTGAGGGTCAAGGACCCCTCCTTCTGGAGACCCCCTTTGGGTGCCCGAGGAGCGAGTCTGATGCAGAGGGAAGTGCAGAGGCGCATCTCCCCACCTTGAAGACCGAAGAGTGCGCCAGCATGCGAACGGGGGACGCAGCGTGGTGGCGACGGGGAAAAGAGGGGGTGGGAAGATGACCCTTAGCAGGCAGGAGGGTAGCGAGGCGAGGGCCAGAAAAGCCACCTGCAGGGACGCAGCCGCACCCCCGAGCCAAATCCCTCTCCATGGCGCAGGAGGAGAGAAGGGGGGGGAGGAAGGGCCTGGAACGACAAGACTCGTCTCGGATGGGGGCAAGGAAGAGACGAGGGAATGCTCCCTCGGCCTGCGCCCCTCCCATCCATCCCGCTTGAGGACTAAACGAGGACGAGGGGCTGTGTCGGTCTGGAGGAGGAGGGGGGAGTAGGCAGTAGCCCTTTGGAGGCTACGGGCATCCTCCCCTCTCCTTTCCCCGCTCCTTTTTTTCCTTTCCTATCTCCTTGTTGGGTTTTTGTTTTTTTTATGAGTGCAGAAGTTTCGAAGTGCGGGAGAAAAAAGGGGCAAGGAAGAAAGGGGGAGGGGGATAGGTGACGTGTTGGGTCGGCCGGTCGAAGACGCCGCGTCGGTCTCGGGAATGTTCAGAGGTCTGCCCTCTCACCTTTCCTCTCCCGGATGGCGGCACCCTTGATCTTCACCATGAGAGGGAAGAAAGCGGAGGGTCGGAGGAGGAGGAGGGGAGTTGGGGAGGGGTGGAGAGAGGTGCTAAGCGTCCCCTTCGACGAGCGGCCAACCACCCAACGGGCCAGAGGAGGAGGAGGTCAGGGTGGAACAGGGGGATTCCCCTGGTCCTGTGCAGAGCGGCACGAGGAAGGGAGGCAGAAGAGGGCGAGAAGGCTGCCGCCGCCGCCGCCGCTGCCTCCACTGCGTATGTGGCAATCATCTCCAAAGTCATCAGGCGTCCTGGTGCTGGAATCGAATACGTACATGCACATTTGTATCCCTGTTTGAAAATCCCGTGCAGGATCGTCCCACAGTGGTCACAGAAAGTGGGGGACGAGAAGGTGAACGGGGCGAACTTGTGGCGGATGCAGTCCAGCTGCAAGATGCAATCGAGAACAAACAAACAAAAGCAAAGCAAAGGGGGGGGGAAAACAAAATGGCCGCGGCAGCGGCGCCACGCAGGAGCGCCTTTCGTCGTCGTCGCAAAATGGGGGGGAGGGACAACGGGGAGTGTGCGTGTGGCGGCGGCAGTCCACATGCTTCCAGAATCCTCCTCCTTCTCCCCTTCCTCTCTTTCTCGAGGAAGAAAAGGAGGAGGAGCCGGGAAAAAGACTCGGGAAAAGGAGTTGGTGGTGGCAGATGTGTTCCTGCGACCGCGGCGGGCAGGGGCGAGGAAAACAGGCAGATCAGATGAGGCGCAGGAGAGGAGAGAGGCGCTGGTTGCTCCTTTCGTCGCCCGCGCCCCACCCTCTGCAGTCCATCCTACCCCTTTCCCCACCTCTGTATGGCAGCGACGACGGAAACAGGACAAAGAGGGTTGCGTGCGAAACCACCCCGAATTTTTTTTTGTTTTTTTTGCAGGCAGTGCTACCCCACCCCCACCCCATTCCAACCCTTGAAAAAGAGAGAGGGGGAGAGATAAACAACAAGCATGCGGGGGAGCCATGCGCGGTGGTCAAGAGCTTCCTCTGCGCATGAGCGTGCGAAGCAGCAGCAGCAGCAAGCCAGGCTCAGACATGCCGCGGGACAAAACAACTTTCAGGTCCACCCCCACCCCACCCCCCACTTTCGTGATAATGCCGGGAAGGTGCCGGATAGGCGGCTGGAAAGAGGAGGAGGAAGAGCGGGAGAGGCCAAGGGGCGTCCTCCCTTCATTTACCTTCGCACTTCATCCCCTGATGGATGACTCCATACAAAAGTGACCCGCAGTGGTCACAAAACGTCGGACTACCGTAGGTGTGAACTTTGAACCGGTGTTTCGTACGAAAATCCTGTAAAAAAAAAAAAAAGGGAAAGGACCAAAAAAGGGAGGGAGGGAGGAAGGGGGAGGCGACTGCTGAAGGCGTAGGGTCACCTCCGATCGAGAGCGGATTGGTAGACAAAGAACCGCGCCGTCGGCTGAACCGAGGTGCAGAAAAGAGAGGAAAGGGAGAAAGGAGGGCAGCTGGAGAGTGGCATCGTTCCTCCTCCCAAATCCAAGAAGACAGTAACGGGATCCGGGGGAGGACACCAGGGGTGGCGAAGGGGGGCGATCCTGTCGCCGCCGCAGGAGACACGCAAGACTTCCAGGATCTGGACTTCCGCATGCTTCTCCCCCTCCTCCTGCCGTCCGAAGACGAGGAACTCTCACCGTGGGACCGTCCCGCCCTCCTCCCCTGCGCCGCGCCTGCTGCTGCTGCCGCAGATGCCGCGCCCAAGCGAGCGGCAGGCTGCGCCCCCCAAAAAAAAGCGCCGAACGAGCACGCGCTGATGACGCGTGAGGAGGCCCCGCGAAAGGGGCGGTGGGAGGAGGCGTCTGCATCGTGAGCGACGCGGAGACGGCTGGGGCCTAGAGGATTATGCGCTAGCGGTGACGATCCCAAGGATGCGAGGACGGTCCATCGCGACGAGAAGGGAGCGAGTGAGCCACAGTTCCAGTAGGAAGGGATGGTGGAATCCCGGAGGTTTGGATGCTCGGTCTACGGCTCGGTCCCTTCTTGAGGTGGCGTCCTTCCTTAGCAGCCTCTCCAGATGCATCTATGCGGGGCCGGAGGGATAGGGAGGGGAGAGTCCAATCTCAGTCTTCCCCTCGCGACCCCGCCTGGAGGGGGGAGAAGGCGGAAGGCAGGAAGATGAGGTTCGCCACCACCCTAACAGACGTATCAAACGGCATTTTATAGCAGCGTCTCCTCCTCCTCCCCACTTCCGGGAGCGCAGAAGGAGGAAAAGGGAGGAAGCGAAGGATGTACCTCCCGACAACGATAACACGGAAGGGACGACAAGAGGTGTTCCCGGGCCAGCTCCCTCGAGGAAGCCTCCTCAACAAGAACAGCAGAAACAGCGGCCGCTTGTGGACCGACGGAAGTAGACCTCGGGGTACGGACGTTGCCGGTTCGAGCCCGGCTGGATGGACGAGGAGGAGCTCCTTCGTCCGAGGAGCTTCTCGAAACGACAGCGAGCGTCCATCCGGGTCGTGCCGCCTCTGGTCCTCCCCACGGAACGACCGCGGACCTCCCTATGGAAGAAGCGAGTCAGCACCCACGAGAACCGCTCTAACCCTCCCCGTTTCGCGAGGGACAACTTCCCGTTTCCAGGCAACGGACAGGAGTTAGCCGGGACTCAGGCTTAGCGCCACGGCGGCGGAAGGACCGTCTGGACCGCTCCCGATAGCAAACCGCTCTCTCTGTGGGGAGAACACACACCTCTCCTCCTCCCCACATTTATCCTCTTCCTGATCCCTTCCCAGCGGCTGGCCATTTCCGGCCACCGCGGTGGCGCCACTCCGGTAGGCACCCCGAACGAACTCGCCGACGGCAGGAGGAGGGGGAAAGGGGGAGCAAACAATCTTACTCGACGACGCCCGAAGCGTGCCTTCCTTTTTCCTTCGCCCCTATCGATCCGCCCATCGCGGGTGCCGCCGCCAAAGACGACCCTGCTTCTCTAGGACCTACGGGCGCCCCCAGCCCCCGGAGTCCTCCTCTGCCGAGAACGCAGTTTCTCTTGCCGTAGCCCCCTTCACCCACAAATCCCCACAGGCAGGCGCGCAGCCGCAAAAACTCGGTCTTTGGATTCCTCCGCGCCCTCCCCCGCATATTCCCGCCGGGACCCCGCCAGGAAACTTGGCCTCGGAGAAGCACAGGAAACGGGAGATGGTTCCGGGAGGGGAGGAGACGAGCAAGGAAGAAGTGGGTGGGTGGGTGAAGCAAGAAGGGACAGGGGGTGCATGGCCGGAAAAAGTACAATCAATGGCAGCCGACCCAACCCGAAGCTCATAGGGTCTTCTCCAAAGGGTGACGGGAGAATGAAAGCCGTGGGTTTCCCCAGATGCGCTCCTTCCCCTCTTTTCCTCCTCTCCCTCGAACGGAAGAAGCGTTTCCAAGCCTCCCTGCAGGACGCGTGCTGCGAAGCTGAAGAGATCGAAAGAGTGGAAGACTCACACGCGGGTTGCACTGGAACGGGAGCAAAGCGAAGCAGGTGCAAAGAAGCGCCCTCGGGGACAGCGAAGGGACCACCTCTGGGATGCGAGAGTGCGCGCGGCCGCGAGCGGGAAACTCCCGCCCACCACCCTCCATAGCCTACTCTGTCGCCGTTTTTTTCTTCTTCTTCTTCCCGCGGGCGCGCCTCCTCCTTGGCCACAGCTGCTCCTCCTGTCTGCCCTCGAAGAACGACCACTGCGGACGCCGTGGGTTCCGAGGTGCACGACAACAGGACGGAGACGAATGGACCGTGCGCCCCACCTTCCCTCTCTGCTCCTCTTTTCGCCTACCTGGGAAGCTCGTGGAACGTCGGAGGGCATCCTCCGCCAGCAACGTCCACGAAGCCGAGGCGGCAGCTACTTCTTCGCAGCTACCGCGCGGTCCCCGTCCCCGAGACCGCCAGCCCTTCTTTCCTTGACCTCTTCGACTGTTCCCGCGCGAGAATTCTGAGGAAGGGAGAATGGATTGCTTGTCCTTGTCAAAGAAGCGCTCTTCTTGTTCCATTCTCTTCCCTCCTCTTCTGGGGCTGCAGCCTTCGCAGACCACGTGAACCAACGCCTCCCCCCCCCCCCGAGTGTTTTTTTCCCGACCACTTGAACCAATACCCACCCGTCATTTATGGTCACCATCTCGACCTACCGTCCTCCCCTATTCCTGCCGGTCCTGCTGCTTCCGTGATGGAGCCTGCCCCCGGGGGACGTCCATCCTCACGCGGCAAAAGACGACCGCCCGAAGACTGGATGTGAAAGGAAGGCAAGAAGCCGATCTGAGTTGGCTGTTGAGGAGGAGGCGACCCTCATTGCAGTCCCATGAGCAGAAGGGCGGAAGTGGTGCGGACGCCATCCAACTCGACCTCTTCCTCCTCCTCTTCGAAGGTCTGCCCGGGAGAGTGCGCACTCAAGGCTCAAGGAGGGCACCTGGCGCTCGTCCCCGAACCGGCCGGTTCCCGCGTAGCAGCCCCCCGCGTGTCCTCGCGCAAGGGACGGCGCCAGCGGGTGGCAGGCGACGCGGGAAGACAGTGCGGCAGCCGCCGGACTAGCCGCAGACGACACGGCGCTGGTGTCCCGGCGGGCGAGCGGAGTGGAACGAGGGGACCCGCCGGCAACGAGAGACCCGTCGAGGACGACGAGCTCGCGACGGGAAGAACGTCGCCCCGCCGCCGAAGTGCACGTGGTCGCGCGAGCGCGCAGCGCCGAAAGCACACACACAAAAAAAAAAAAAAAACGCAGGCGCTCCAAGAGGAGAAAAGGCACGAAAGGGGGGTTTCCCTCGTGGATGAGAGGGTGCGAGCTGCCGCATCCACGGGGGAGAGGGTGGGGAAGGGAAGGGAGAACGGGTGGGTACTCCTTCGAGGAGCGGGGAGAAACCGACGCGGAAGGTCGACAGGGACGGCCCTTCGAGCGCAACCGCTGTGCCGACGGATTCGCGTCAGGTCGCGCGCTACGAAAAAGCGAGCGCGGGCGAGCGCGGGCGAGCGCGTGCTCTCCCGCGCGAGTCACGACAGCAGGACTCTGGGGACTTCCGGCTCGAGATATCTTCCTGCGGCACATCCGAAGGCGGGATGGGGCGGGGGGGGGGAGGGGTAAGGAAGGAGAGGAAGGGCAAGGGGGCCACTTACGTCAGAGTCCGCTCCTTTATCGGCACCCGGACACTTGAAGCAGACGAATTCGTGGCATCTCTTGTGGACCACGAAGCTGCAGACTGGAAACGGAGACCCGAGATGAAATTAAACGTGAAGCTGCGACGAGTGAAGGAAGACGAAATGGGAGGAAGACAGGAAAGTGAAAGTTTGTCGAAGAGGAGGGAGCAGAAGGAGCGAGGAGGAGGCACGGGACAGGCGAGAAGAAGAAGACACGGAGGGGGGAGGAGGTGAAAGGAAAGGATGCCGATGAGAAGTCAGAGACAACAGGAGATGGAGGACTGGCAACTTACTTTGGCACTGGTATCCCTGCTTACCAAATCCCCTAAAAGAAGAATTGCTTTAATGCAGTGGCCGAGCAGCGACGTCGCGCGGTAATGGGAACGGGATGCCGCTCCCTTTTCCTTCCCTCTTCCCGGGAGGCCAGCACGGGGTAGAGACGTGGGAAAAGTGAGAGGGACGTTCGCGCTTGCACGGGCACCGGGAGGAAGGGATGGACTCGGGAATGGCCTGCGGAGAAAGCGAGAGGCGGAACCAAGGAGGCACGCGGGCGCTGAGGGTAGGGAAGGAGAGTGGGCGGGCGAGTGTGCCGAAATCCGGCCGCGTGATGAGACTTCTGGGCTCTGGGCAAACCCGACGTGACGTTCGCAAAGTCGCACGGGGTGGGTCGCGCGGACGGGAGGAGGGAAAGACGAGGTCGGAAAGAACCAGAAGATACGACCGCGCGCCCAGCTAACGGCGCCGTCCCGCCAAGCCAAGAAGAAAGCGTCCTCGGAGGAACCTCCGCAATGGCGACTCCGCGCGTCTTCGCGTCCACCCCCGCACGCACCTACGCACGCGCAGGGCACGCCCCACCAGTCCTACCTCGCCCGTGCGCGCCCTGGCGTGCGCGACACCCGCGTGTAATCCGAGCAGTTCGAAATAAAGGAGCGCCTCGTCCGGAGGGGCAAGATGGCGCACAGCGGCATCAGGATGTCCACAGCAGGGTTACCATCTCTCTTGCGCGCGAGCGCGCGCTCCTTTGTTCTCGTCTTCTCACCTCCCCTGAGCAGCGTCCCTCTCCGCACTCCGGGTCTTCGTCGCAGCCAACCCTACAGCTCCAGGGAGGCCACGGCCAGGGAATGCGCGCATCTGGGGTGAGGTATGGAGAGCTTCCCCCCTTCTCCTCCTCCTCTCTTACGGCGAGGGGATGGGAGGTCTCCACCCGACGCCCCAAGAATCTCTCGGTCGAGTATCCGACGCCCGGGGCCGGAAAAAAGAAAAATCAGAAAGACCGGGGTTTCTCGACCTCTTCCGGTTTCTAAGGGACTTCCCGGAGTCACCTGGGAGGGAGAAGAGAGGTGACCACGCTCTAGGCGGTGCTCCCCATCCTTCCTCCTCCGGCCACAGCTTTTACCACGGCCACCGCTCTGCCTGAGGTCCCCTCCCTCCTCGGGAGGAGAGAGACCCACGCAGCAGGCCCCGACCATCCCCCTCTTACCGGAGAAGCGGTGGGAACCCCGAACGGGAACGGGAGCCACGCGAGCGGAGATCAAGGGCGCCGAACGCGGGGTCACAGGAGAGAAGAACCCGGACGCTCGCACGCGACCGAACAGCCCCCTCCTCTCCTCTCCAAGCCACTGCGTCGCTGGGACGGATGGCTCCCCGGTTTCCCACGGCAACTTCCTGCTCTCTTTCTCTCGAGGCCGCGCTTCCCCTGCCAGCCGCCGGCCAGCCTCACCTCTGCCCAGAGGGGAAAATCGGGAGGAGATCTTCGTGTGCCATTCCTGGAATCGAAGCCGGGAGGCACTCCCGAGCACTGGAGAGACGAAGAGGGGGAGTGGCCGGCGATCTCTGGTATCTGACCGTGCACAGGCCGAGAAGTTGCTGGGCAGTGGATCTCTTCCAGGCTGCTGTCCTGCCGGCGCGTGCTGTAGCCGCAGAGCGCCGCTTCACGTCCCGTCCCCACCCCCATTCCCACACCCTAAGAAGCGGTGAGATTCCCTCTGGGGGCGTTCCCACGCACCGAAAATGATCCAGGAAACCCCGCCTCAGGGATGGTCAAAGGCTCAACTCCAAGGGAGCTGATGCGAGATTGATCGGAAGGCCCAGTGGAAGGGGACGATGGTCCGTTCCCCCTTCCCCTCTTCCCACCCTCTGCGGCTCTGCGAAAGAAGGAGCACACTCCTAAGAGATGATGACCCCTTCGCGGTCTGCTGATGGACCAACCGGCGGAGGAACGGAAATGAGTTCACCTATGGTCGAGCCCCGGGAGTACCGCGCTCCATAGCACAGCCTCCGATCCGAAGGACACCCAAACGGACCAAGGAGCTCCCTTATCCACCCACCGCTCGTCCGTGAGGGAACCGCGCCTGCCTGCGAAGACCCCGCACGCGGCCCTCCAAGCCACATCCTCCAATCCGGGAGGAATCCGGTCGTCTCGTGCCACACTCCCGACCCCGCAGCTCCAGCCCGCGAGACCTCTCGGCGGTACGGGAAGGGCGGAGCGGTCGCCTCTGGGAGGAGGAGCGGAAAGCCCCCCGGGACGCTAAGGCCGTGCCAGTTCTCTCCCGGTATCTGCAGCGAACGCAGGGCGAGGCAGCAGTGAACAAGGGAAAGAGCAATAAGGGTCGCCCTTCGCCTTCTGAGAGCTACCAGGAATCGAGAGGGGAAGAGAGGGGCGCGAGGGGCCATCCTCTGATAGGATGGCGGGAGCCGGTGCACCCGCGCGGAGCGGTCCAGGAAAATCGTAGTGTGCTCCCCTCCCTCGCGGATGGGGGGTCGTCCCTAGCCCTCCTCAAAGAACGGGAGGTCGCTTCAATTGACCCTTCCTGTCCGGTCGACGTCGCGAAGGGGGCGGGAAGAGGGGGTAGACGTGGGAGGGAACCGCTGCTGCACACTTCCTAGCCAGGGTGGCGCGCGCATCACTCGTCGCGTGCTCCAGGAGCATCCCTGAAGCGTCGTCCTCGACTCCGAGAACGCGCGCTGGGCTCTGTCCACCCCAAAGAGCAGGGCACTGCAGCTAAGAGCGGCCGCGTGCAACCGCCTCCTCCACCAGCCTCCGGGCACCGCGAAGCTTTAGCGTGCGACGGGGGTCGGGAGGGGGACACAGGGAAAAAAACAAAGGAGGAACAGCCGCCAACGAGAAGACGTGCTGCCAGCCTCCAAACCCGGACCGGAGCGGAAGAGAGGTACGGCCGGCATCGGTACCAAACAGATGGTGTGCCCTTCCAGCTTCCCGAAGGGAGACTCCATGGGAAGGGAGTTTCCGAGGAAGAGGCGTCAGCTTTCCGGGAGCGCGAGCGGCACGCGATGCCGCGAGAGCCGGGACAGCGGGAGACCCAGCGCCTCGCGTCAGTTTTCGTTCCTACCCATCGGTCGGCGGGCTGCAGGACGACGGACCCGTTCGGGAAGAGGGAGCCGCGGGAGGGTCGGCGGCGAGCTCGGTGGGTCTCCCGCGTGCACACCTCGTCCTCCTCCTCGTCCTTCTCCCACCTGCCACGCCACAGAGAGTCTTCCTGGGTCCTCCGCGGCGGGAGGACGGTAGGCAAAGCGGTGGCTGCGGGGACCCCGCGAGGCTTCGCCCGGACGAGACGCCGCGAGAAGCGGAACGCGGTCGAACACCAGAAAACGCGCACCCGAATGGAGAACGGGAGAGGCGGGACGGGGCGGAAGCAGCAGTAGCACAACCGAGAGAGTCCGCCTCCCCCTTTCGCGTGCTTTACCCGCAGGCGGCTCCCAAAAGAAGAACGGGAAGCTGCAGTCAACAAACAGGCGCCATCTTAGTCCGGAGGAGTTCCATCCGGCCGCTTGGTTCCGAAGCCTCCCAGCGCGGCGTCCCGAGATCCGCGAGGGAGGACACGGAAAGCATTTCAGGAGTCACTGGGTCCCGTGGGTTTCATCGGCGCCTTGGAGCGGTGCCATTTCTGCCAGGCGCAGGTCCCGACCTTCGCTTGTCCCGTCCTTCCTCAGGCGGGCGATTCCCTTCGGCTAACGGAGGGATGCAGGAGAGATGGGGTTGGGGGGGGGGGGAGGCAGAGAAGGAAAGAGGAAGGTACGATCCCTTCCCTCCTCTTCCTCTTCCCGCTCTGACGCTAGCAAGCGCGCCGGCAGACCTCCCGGGATCCGCAGATGGAGAACGTCGACTTGCCGTGTCGCCCGGGACGCACGTCCCTGGGTTCCGGATTGGGAAAAGGAAGGGAAGGAACGACAGCTCTCCCTGCCCGACCTGCGCGTGCGTCACCTTCGCGCGCCTCTCCCTCTTCATCCCCCCCCCCTTCCTTCAGCGAGTTGGGACGCGCTTCCGGCAGGAGACGCGCTAGCAGACGCCAAGGTGCGACGTCGGCTCCAAGGAGGGAACGCCTGGAGAGGGGGAGCAGCAGGGGCGGCGCCAGCGTCTGGTCGTGGCACCACCGCCCACAACGGGAGGATGCCTCCGCTCCGGAAAACACCTGCGCGCACGCGAGAGCGAAGGGAGCATCCCCTAACGTGCATCGCTGGCGCCGCTGGCGTCTCATGGTCTGAGAGGGTTCCAGGGCGCTGACCCCGCCCCACCTGCTTCGGAAGGAGAAGGGCGGGGCCGGGAACGACCCCAGTCTTCATTCGCGTCGGTCGCCGTGGTGACTCGGGGAAAAAGGGAAGGGGGAAGCAGGAGAGGGCTCAGGAGGAAGGAAGAGAGGAAAGCAGGGAGGGGACGGGAAGGGCGAGGTTGCGTTCCCGTGCTCCCGTCCCCCGCGCGGCCGCTCGCGCGCACGGATGCGACGACCACGGGCAGGGGAGAAACGGGGGGTCAGGGAGCAGAAGCGGGAAAGGGGTGGAAGGGGAGCAACAGCTGACCCTCGATGCGTCCGGCGCACTGATCTCACGGCGATCGCCACCGCCCATCGTCTACCCGCCTTCGGCGGCGGAGCGGCGGCGACCCAAAGGAGGTCGCGCTCGCCGCCGGTTGCCAAGCAAATCGCGGACCGAAGGGGGAAGAAGAGAGAAAGAAAGAAAGAAAGAAAGAAAAAAAAAAAGAGGAGGAGCAGAGGAAAAGAAAGCGAACGCGGCGGCGACAAGCATCAACGCGCGTGCGCGCGCCAGCCGGTTGCAGGAGCCCCGGAGGAACAGCCGATAACCCTGCTCGGGCGGGCTGAGCTGACGCGTCCGGGCCGCTGCGCAACATGCGATCGGGATCGTGCGTCAAAGGCGCGTGGCAAATGGAAAATCTCTCTCTCTCTCTCTCTCTCTCCCCCCCCCCCTCCTCCTCCTCCCCCTTCTTTTCCTCGGCGGAGTGGAAGGAGGATGAGTGGATGGATGGGGCCGCTCCATCGTCGGATCAATCAACGAACAAGGGCAACGATGCACCCACGCGCGCACGCGACTGCCCGGAGGCGATGGACAGTTCCTGGTCAGCCGACTCCTCCCACGTGCACTCCTCCGCAGGACTTCTTTTACCTCTTTCCCGACTTCCTGCCCTCCCCTCCCCCCCTCCCTCCCGCCTGACCCGTCTGTCCGCCCGCTTTTGGGCAGACCGAAGAATGAGAAGCTCGGAAGGACGGGCGACCGGCCAGACTCGGGCGCACGCGGCAACTGTCTGCAGGCGCTCCTTTCACCCCTGTCTTCCGCCTATACCCCCTTTCCCTTGAGACCGGAACCCCAAAGCAAATGATCCGCCTGTGCTCCCCTCCCCCTTTTTCTCACTTCTTTTTTTTTTTTTCCTTCCTTGTTTCCCCCCTCGAAACAAAGGTACGAACCAGATAAAGTCTTTGCAGTGGCTGCAGAAGGTGGGCTGCTTGAAGAAGCGCGGGATGAACTTGTGGTCGTTGACGACGTACACATTCTTCTTCTTCAGGGCACCCTTCCTCCCACGCAGCCTGAACCCGACCACTTCACCGTTCGAGCTGTCCTTTTCCGCCACCGCCACGTCCTCCGCCATGTCCGCAACGGCACTGCACTCGATCGCGAGTGACGAGCCCGGCGTCGCGCGCGCTGCCTTGGAGCAGAGAAGCCGCCTCGATGCGAAGATCTCTCGGCGCGCGCGCGCGCGCGCGCGGGGCTGTCTGCGCATGCCCGAGCCGCCGGGACGAGGAGGTGGAGGAGGAGGAAACCCGATGCGTTTCGCGCCTCCCCTCCCCCTCCGCATCACGAAAGGGTGACTTTCTCTCTCCCAGGACACGGCACCCACGCCACTCGCAAGCGGCGGCGCTGTTGCTCGGCCGGCGCCATGCAACGCGGACGCCGCGCGAGCGAGCGAGGCAAGCCACCCCACAGCTGAGCACTGATTACCCTCCCCCTCGCCCACCTCCCCGGAGGAGGATTCCCGAATGCGAGTGCGGGAGCACCAGCAGACGTGGAAGGTGGCAGAGCAGGCGGACGGTGCCGCTGGTTCGCGTCGTGTTCGCGAGGCGGCGCCTGCGCGCTGCGAGCTCCAGAGCGCGCGCGCCGCCTCGCGGCCGAGCGCCCCGTGAGGAACCGACTGACTGACTGCCGGGCGTGCTCCCCCTCCCCCCGCTTACATCCCCCCGCAGCCAGCCAGCCAGACGTCCTTCCCTTTCGGCGCTCCAGAAGCTGCAGCCCTTCCCAGATCGGGTTGAACTGCGCCCCGTTTGTTGTTGTTTTCTCTCGCTCGCGCCCTGCCCCCGCACCCGGGCGCACGCAGCGGAAACTGCCGAGCTCGGGAGCGGCCGCACGGAACAATCCCCTCTCTGTTGCCGCGGAAACCGTCGGAGAACGGTTGCTTACGCCTCTGCTGGCGCCTCCTTCCCCTGCAGGAGGAGCCTCACTTACACGGGGGAGCCGCGGGGAAGCCCTGAATTCTCCCGGAACGTCTCGCCAGGAGTTGCTACGGTCTCGAGCGGCTCTCCTTCTCTCTCCCTCCCACCCCGGCTTCCCCGAACCCTAAGGGGTGGGTCCAAATGGGGAAGTCGCTTTCTTCGCGCCGGGGACGTTCCTTCGGCCCTCGGGGTCCTAGAATCCTCTCTGACTGCTGGCTCCGTGGGCCTCCGACCTCCATCCGGAAATATCGCTCTAAGAAAGGATCTCTCCTGCCCCTCTGCTCCGCCTCCACCACCCCGTTTCTACCCTCCCTCGCCTCGCTTCCCTTTCTTCGTCTCCCCTTGAAGCGGACCGGTCGGGATCGAATCCGGGACGCAAGAGGGGGGAGCTCTCTGGAGAGAAAAGGATGGAAGGTTGGGGGATGGAGATGCGGCCCCGGTTCCGAAGGACGAGCGCCCGGGGAATGACGGGAAATTTCCTATCCGAGGGTCCTTTTCTCTCGCCCATGCGGAATCTGTTTGTCGGGGATGCAAGCGGCATCCACTCCGGGAAAGAAGAAAGGAAAGAGAGGGGGGAATTCGCGCTTTCCTGCTTCCTAGGCGACGGGCGTTCCCCGAACTCAGGAATCGCCCGCCTCGGCAACGGGATTGGTCGGGAAGAGGGAGAGGGGACGGGGGGGGGGGGGGCAGGGAGCGCTTGAACGCCCGGCGACGGTATGGTGGTTGGCGGCGGCGGCCGAGTGCTGAGACCACGACCTGGGATCGAATCCCCAGGCACCTCGGAGCGGGTCCCGCAGGAAGCGAGACGAACGTCTGCCTCCTTCGCAACTGGCGTCCTCCTCCTCCCCGCCAGCCCTGGTGGGGATCAAAGGCCGCGTCCCCTCGCTTTCGACATGATGGCTCCTTCCCTCCCGGCTCCGGGACTTATTCTCGGTTGTTCCAGTGCGCGGTTTCTGGGCGTTCGTCGGCTGCCGGTCCGCCCACGCGGGTGCGGGCGAGCGCGAGTGCGCTCACGCAGCGGACCGGCGCTGCGTGCGCAGGTGACATGCAGCGGGCACTCCGCTCTCTGCGCCGCGGGCATCGAGCGGGATCGCAAATCGAGTGCCGCATCCTCCTTTCCTCTTCCTCCTCCTCCTCCTGTTCAACCCCCTCGTGATTGGCGGGCGCAGTATCCGCCTCTGCTGCTCCTGCGAAGAGAAAGCCGGTGAGGATGAAGCACAGATGCGGAACGCCGATGGCTATCTCCCATCTCGGCTCACTCACGATGGCAGGGATAAACGCGCGCCAACACTCCAGGAGCGGAGCCAACGAGAGCTCGGCGGAGGATCCTCCTCAGCCTCCTCTGGAAGAGTCGAGGTCTCCGGACGAGGCCGGGGAGGAAGGGATGCGAAGCACCTACGGGTTCTCCCGCAACTGGGGACGGGGGACGCTCCTTCTTTCTGGATGAAGAGCCGGGAGGATCGGATTCCCGGCGGTTGACGTGACTGAGTGCGTGCTGCCGTCCGGTGGCGCACCCCTGAACACGACAGCCGCCCCCTATAACGCGCCTTTTAGACGGGACGTGAAGGCTACCGGGCGGAATCTCAAAAGGAGCCGAGTTAGTGTGCGGGAGGTGCCAACATCCTCGAGTGCGGGACAGGAAGCGCCGAACGCATCCTCCGGAAGTTACCGGAGGGTCCATGGACGTCGACATCGGGATGGCAGCGAACTTCTTGGCGGATCCTTCCCACTGCACGCGGGATAAACCAGCGCCTCGAGGGGTCCCCTTTTCGTAATGCTAGCTGGCGTGGTGGGAGGGCAGCCTGGTGGCTGCCCTTTCAGGCTGGAGCCATAAGTTTCCGGAGTGCCGCAGCAGGAGGTCACGGGCCCCAAGACTCGCTCTTCCTCTCCGGAAGAGGCGCGTCCCCAGAGAGGGATGGACTTGTCCAGGACTTGCCATTCAACCGCAGGCAGAATGGTCTGGAATAGGGCTGCCAGACCAAGGAGCTGACCAAGGGGTTTCCCTTGGTCAGCTCATCGCTTTTCCGATGGGCCTTCGAATAGCACCTCCATCTGCAAGCTCTTCCTTGGTCACTCTGTCCACGACCACCTCGCTGCTTCAGGGAGCCCCTGGACTCCTTCACGCGCGTTCTTCGCCACACGCGTCGCAATGTCCTCAGTGCCCTCGCTGGATGAGTAGTATTATCCCCAACTCCTCTCCCATGTCTCCACCCCTGTTGGCGCAGGAACGTAGGCGTGCCGGGAGCAGTTCCCGATCTTCTCTTGCCTCGTTTTCCCTCACGAGAGTTTCTCCCTTTGAATAGCGGTAGATGCAAGGAAAGCGGGAGGGAAGGGCAGGGAAAGGAAGAGGAAGGTACTATCCCTCCCCCTCCTCCTCCTCTTACCACCCTGCCGCTCGCAAGCGCGCCAGCAGACCTCCCAGGATCCGCTGATGGAAAAAGTCGACTTGCCGTGTCGCCCGGGACGCACGTCCCTGGGTCCCGGATTGGGAAAAGGAAGGGAAGGAGCGACAGCTCTCCCTACCAGACCTGCGCATGCGTCACCTTCGCGCCTCTCCCGCCTTTGCCCTGCCTTCCGAACCGCCACCTCGATCAGTACACCTCGTTGATTCCGCACCGACTTCCAGTGCGCTTCCGGGAACGCTCAACGGGTTCCGCGCCACTTGATGGATCAGCCTGGGCAGAAGAGCTTGTAGCACAGGTGTGCGCGAATTGAAGGGAAAGTGAGGAAATCTCCGCCGCTGGCCCACCGGGAAAGTGGACCTCGCGGTAAGGAGGAAAAATGCCTTCTTCTTCTTCTTCCAGTTCCCGAGAGGGGATGCTGGGGAACTCCGCATCTTGGAACCAGAAGTCTGAGCGACCTGCTTGCCTGGCCTGGACGTCAAGGCCAGACGAGGCCACGCGGTGCCTCCCAGAAAGCGGTTCCGGCACCCGCACGGATCCCATCCAGGAGGGAGGGAGGCTCCAGCTCGCTGCTGCCTGACATCCCCCTATCTGCTGCTGCTTCTGACCCGCACACCCTCCGCCCCGATGGTTGGATCCCTCGCCGACTCTCTGACACGGGCCGGAGTGGCAACGCCCGAGACGCGTTCGTTACCGAAAAGAGGGAGCTTTTCTCCCTTCGCTGGAGTACGGGCGCCGCCATCTTGCTTTTCCTGAAACAGAAGCCAGTCTCGAAAATGGCTCCGTGGACTTCCTGCTCTTCTAGCTCGACACCTCCCGGCGCAAGCTGCCGCTTCCCCGGGAGGTGTCGAGCTCACCTTGCTGATCCGAGAGGCGAGATCGAATAGGACGCGTCAGCGGACAAGGAAGGAGGTATCAGGGAATCCGGACGAGCCGGGAGAGACGCTTTTTGCGATTCGTTCTGGGAAGTTCCGGGGAGCCTCAGTGCCTCTGCCTTTGGTTTGGAGCTCGGCTTCAGGGACTCCGGCACCGGAGATCCGGAGGGTTGGCCCACTTCACAGAGTGGCGCGTGGCGCACCAGTAGCTCGGTCCTGGTCGGGGCGGCGGCCTGTTCGGCGAGCTCCGACTCCGGCGATGACCTGCCTCGTAGAGCTGCAGGGTGGTCCATATGGGCCTCCCTTAGCAACTGCCTCGGAAGGCGTGCTGGATCCCAGCCGTCCTCGATGGCTGCTCGACGGCGCCGAAACGCCGTAGATCGGTGGAGATTGGCTGAAGGGCACCACCTCAGGAGCGGCGAACAGACTGCAGGAGACCCGGGTTAGATGCTCCTTCCCCTCGTGCATCTCGATTCCAGGATTCAAAATGCGAATCGGCCCTAGGGGGCGAATGGTCTCTTCCCTACTCCATTCTCCCTCCCGCCTGTCCCTCCGTCAGACGGACTGATTCGCTGTAGCGAGGATGCTCCAGAATGGCGAGCGACCGGAATTACTCCCCCTCTATCACCACCCCACACATCGCTCGGGGCGCTTTGTCTGTTGGCTGGTTCGCTGATGCGCGCGCACACATGTCTGGGGCAGCAGTGAAGGAGAGGAGGAGTATGGGATGGGCCTCGAAGACCAGCAGCGTGCATGGCGCGCGTTTCCTCGGTAACGGGTAAGGAAAGGCAGGTCATGAGCCAGAAGGGAAGCAGGCAAGAAGCTTCGCTGCTGCACATGGTGGAAGAAAATACACCTTTCCAGCCGTTGGCGCTCTCGTGGGAGGCATCCTCGCGCCGTCCACGATCACACCACTTCTCAAGGTCACCTCTGGCCAAACCTCAGGCACGACCGAGAAGTCGGGCTCTTACTGTTCATTCCGTTGGTCACCTTCCAGCAACCGCGGGAATAGGCTATCTGACAGGGAGAGGACGTCTCCACAAGGCCTGTGCAGCAGCTCCCATCGGCCGCGGAGCCGTCTGTGCTGGCTCGATCACCTGACCACCGCGATGCACGTTACCTATTTTTGCCTGGCTGAGCTGTTTTTGACATGGCGCGCCCACAGAGAATCCCAGTAGCAGCCGGGACTTTCCTCAGCATGGCCGAGACGGCCGCGGAGAAGGAAAAGGCGACCTCGGAACGGACGCTCCCCACTGCGACATGACTCGAGGGAGAGACGGAGGGAGCACCCTCATCCATGCCTGAAGATCTTACACAGCTCTCCGGGGAAGCGGTCCCTCTTCCTTCCTTCCCCTCCCTCCCCTTCTGCAGCCCCGCACGCGCGTGAGACCAAGCGCGGTCTTCCCGAGAAGCTCATCTCCTCGAGCGTCGTCCCAGAGTAGGACGCGAGTGTAGGGTGGCCATCGCGGATCAAAAAGCTCCCAGGATGATCACCTCGCGCGCGCTTGAGTGCGTGCGTGCGTGCGTCGCAGTCCCATGAACGCACCCTCGGTACGTTCATGGGTGATTCTAGCAATCGTCGGGACTCCCGCTGGTTGCCAGCAAGACCCTGGACCTGAGGATCGATCTCACAGAAGAAGAAGGCGAGCACGGAGGCGAGAAGACGGAACGGAAGCGATCTCGGGTCCGGGCCTGCTCCCCTTACTCAAATCCAGCACTGAAAAAGGGGAGTTGACAGGAGTGCAGATCCAGGAGTGGGATGAAGAAGCACTCTCGGGGTATGGGGTAGGAAAGTTCTCCTACCGCGTGGTGTCCTCGATTTTTGTCTAATCAGGGCGCGGAAGGATCAGAGGATGATGATCTCTGGAGGATTCCTGACCCGTCCCAACGTTCTTCGGCGCATCCTGGAGGATGAGCACCGTTCTTCCTTTCATCCGCAGTCGCCCCGCACCCCTCCCCTCCGTCTGCACCATTCTTTCCTAGCCTCCCTCCCCTCTTTTTCTCCACTGGGACTCTAGGCTAAGGAGAGGGAGAGACTCCCTCGGGAAGAGTGTTCAGCGCCATCCTCCAGCGCGCCGCGAAGAGCACCTTCGGGGAGATGAGGCCGCTCACTTTCCGAGATGAGGAGGGAAGCTGAGCGTTTCCCGGAGGTGGAAGGCACGGGATCGTTTCATCCATTCCTCTGCACATCCCGTTCTCTGCTTCTTTGGGTGGGGCTGGAGGGCGAGCACGTTCTTTAGGGTGGTCGGAGAGCAGAGCCTGGGTGCAGGAGGACGGCAAGACAGGGGAGGTTCCCCTTGACCCCAGGCGGGAGGAAACTCTCAGCGAAGAAGATCCAGCCACTCTCCTCAGCCAGGAGGAGGGAAGGGTCAGAAGGAATCGCGGCATCACCGCTGCGCCGAAATCGAAGGACCATTCCTAATACGCTCCTCCTGGGACCCACCCGTCCCCTTGCCCCCCCTCCCAAGAAGATAGTAGGCACTCTTCGGCCTTCGTCGCATCCTCTCGGCCCTTCGTACCTCCAGGCAGGGAGGAGCCTTCCCCGAGGTCGTCTCTTCCTCAGGCAGATCACGGCTCCGGTCATTTCGCCGCGCCTCCGCACGAAGGCGAAGGAGATTGCGAGAGGCTGCTTCCATGGTCCATGCATCGCGGATCACACCCTCTTTCTTTCCCATCTCAGCTTCTGCTGAAGCCCTCGCTCGAAGCGGAATTCGGCAAGTCCGAAGTGGCCGACGTTCTTCCAAGAGAACCGCCTCGGTCCGGAGGTTCCCGGCCTCTCGCGCGAGCCCCAGCGTTCGCCGCGCCCGGGTTCGCCGGCAGAGGGAGCTCACGGGGAAGTTGCTGGAGCCGACCGCTCACAGAGCGTCCTCAGAGCTGGCACGAGTGGTTATCGGATGCGAAAGGCACGGGATCGCCCCATCCGTTCCTCTGTGCGTCTCGCTCCACGCCTGCTCGGATGGGTCCGGAGGTCGGGCGTGTTCTTGAAGGCAGTTCCCTTGGTAACGCGCTTAAATGGAGCAGGTGCTCGCACCTGATCTGAGAAGCGAGGAGGTGGTTTATCAACCAGGACGTTTATTATAAAAAAATAAACATACATATGTAGGGCGAAATGCTCAGAACCTGCTGAGCAACCGGCACGCAGACCGAGGAGGTTCGCCTTGGCAGCGGAGGAGGAAGGGCAAACAAAAATAAAAATAAAACAAAAAAACATATACAAAAAAATTAGTAGGGTTAGGGTAGGGATCCCCGGGTGGTGGAGGGTGTCCTCTGCATCCCAATCCAGGATACCGGCAAGTTCGAGTGTGCTCCAGGTGGGGCCCATCTTGCTGCCGTCCGCAGAGCGAGGCAGATGGCGTCCCTATAGCGCCATCCTCTCGTGTAGCTCCAGGCCACCAGACCCCACGTAGGCAGCAAAGAGCTGCTGGGATGCGGCAAGCGAAAGGGCATCGTGCAGGAAAATTGTCCCAGAGATTGTCCCTCAGTGCACCAAGGGCCGTTGCGTAACGCAGCCAAAGGGCAGCACAGCCCACAAGCAGGTGCAAAAGAGATTCTCGCTCCCCGCACCTGCAACAATTGGGATTCACAGCCTCTTTGGTCTAGTGAGAGCGGCAGGCGTTGCACGGGAGACCCCAGTGCAACAGAGGAAGTGCCGACTCCTGACACTTCAGCGGGAGGGCCCGGTTGTTCTTCAACGCTGGGGGCCACTCGAGGTCTTCCTGTGGGATTCCCAGCAACTCACCCCAGTTCAGCAGTCCCTTCGGTGGGGCATTTCTGGTCGCAGCGTTCGTGAGCTGGCCCGTAGTCCTACCACCTAATTCCTTCGTTCGAAGACCGATCTCTCAACTGACCTCCCATTTGGCCTGCTGGTTACTGCCCTGGTGCTCCCTGAAAAGCAAGGAGGAGGAGAAGCGGTGGGAGCACCGGCGCGGGTGGAAGAGGCGAGGAAGAGCCGTCGTCGCCGTCGTTCGCTGGGAAGCCCCGAGTGCCAGACGAAAGGAGAGAGAGCGTATCTTGCAACCATCTCGCGGAGTCCCAGAACCCGGGGCCCGCGCGACTCGCCAACTCGCAGACGGCAGCTGGATTTCCTCCTAAGTCTGGTCTAAGGGGATTTGCAACGGACATCCCGCGCGATGCGCTGGTCCAGTCCCACTTCTCGCTCCAAGGGGAGCCGCAGCGTCGGGCGAAGACTCGGAAGACAGCCGTCCGGTGCGCTCTCCCCTCTCCTCCACCCTAGCAGGCGCCTCCACCCACGCCTCCGTCCCGTGTCCCCTGACCCTTCCCTCCTCCGAGGTAACCCCGAGGCCCATAAGGGGAAGGGCGGGATCTTGGAGCGCGCCCTTCCTGGAACCGGCGCTTCTTCTTCCTCCTCTGCCGAATCCCTAGGGAACCGAGCCCGGGAGGAATTCGCTTCCTGCCCACCCTATTCCGGCGTGTTGCTTTCGAAGCAAGGAGGGAGCAAGCCGGGCGAATCGGGGGGAGAGCACTCCGTGAGCGGAGGCGAGCGGGAGCGCAGCTGCCGCCGCGGAGCTCCCATTATTGCAGAGGGAACAGCTTGATGTTGGCCGGGGACGGATCCAGCGACAGCTGGCGGGATACGCAAGAGCTTAATGACTCGGGAGTTGTCCCGGCTGCGACGGGAGACCGGTGCAGTGGCAGGGAGGAACCGGTGCAGGGACAGAACGGCGGGTGAGTGGGTGAGAGCCCCTGCGCCCCCCCCCCCCCTCCCTCCGAGGATCGGGAAGGCCGCCGTGGAAGCCAGAGTTCAGGGGATGAGATGGGGGGCAGGCAGGGAAGGAGCCGAGCACGCGCCCTCCTGCCAAAGGTCGAGCAGGGGGGCGGTTCTTTTCTCGGGACCATTGGAGGAGATGCGAGGGGGCTGAGAGACTGTTTTCCTGTACACAACCGCTCCCCTTCGCGGCCGGCTGGCTTGAGGATCGGTGACTGCGTGCTCAAGTGCACACACACGGGGCGAAGATAGGTCCCCGGCCCACGTCGAGACTGCGGACAATCCGTTCCGCAGGCCCGATTTCCTCGTCCTCCTGCACTCCCGGAGTCTGGGGGGGATCTCACGGGGAAGCGCGTTCACCCGGTTCCATCCCGCGGACTCCTCCCGGGGCGCTCGTAAAGGCGGTAGCGTTGCCTCGGGATACCTCGAGAAAATTCGGAGACCCCTCGCGCGCTTCCCTACCGGTGCAACCCCCCATCTGCCTGCCAGCTGCTGGCACGCCGCCATCTTCCCGGTTTGCCGGACCCGACCTCCGGAACGAGACACCTGGCATCCGCGGGGAGCGTCTCCGAGGAATGCGCCCTCCGGATGGTCCGCGCCATATGCTTCTGGGATGCTGCAGTGGATCTGGACCACGCGCACCCCGGGGGCGCTCCAGGTGCTCGGCGATACCCCTCTCTCCCCCCCCCCTTACCTTAGGATTGCCGCCGAGAAGAGTGCTCGCCTCCTCGGGTCCACCAACGGCTTCCTTGCCAGTGGCCACCACGAAGCAGTGGGGGCGTCCAAGAGAAAAGGGCGCGGAGGCCAGAAGGATCCGATCGCAACCGCCGTCGTGCCCATGCGGGGTCCGGAGAAGCGTCCGAACGAGAACGTGGAGCAAGACGGAGCTTCAGGGCAGCTGCCTACAAAGTAGGTAGTCACCGGGCGAGGTGAGGGGGTGGAGGGGGAGATGCCCTCGCTTCCTCCTCCTACCCCATGCTCCTCCGTTCCCACACGATTCGGGAGTCTGGGAATCGCGGACACCACTGTGAAGTCTGTATAACCCCACGCCTGCCGACCGATCCACCTATTGCCCTTCCCTTCCCAATTCTCTCCTATTCACGTCCCCGGTGGGGTATCGATCCTTCTGTGTGGACCCGGTCCGGTACCGATCTTCATTTTCTTTTTCCGGTCCCAACGTGCTCCGGAAGTCTGCAGCTGCCTAACTCTCTCGCGTTGGATCGTTTCCAAGGCGCTCGTCTCCGCGGGGTCGGCGCAGCACATGGACCGCCGCGGCGGCAGCTTGGCCGGAGCCGGCAAGGAGACCCCTCGACATGTTGTGCTCCTCCCTCCAAAACCGACGACGACGACGACGACGACGACACGGGTCTGAGGGACATGTGCGATGCACAATAGGGCGAGGGCAGCTGGCGCCGGCGGCTTGGGGAGGAGTTACCGATTCGACAGAGCGCTAGTGCCGCCCCAGGTACTGACTAGCATCATCGAGTCTCCTCGGACAAGCGTCCACAGCGACGAATAGCGTTTCATCTCCACGCGTCCCGGCCCTCACCTTCGATGTCAGGAGGAGAGCGGGAATCACCGTGGCAATGCGACGCCCCTAACGAACGGTATGACGCGGAGGGGGAAACTTCCGAGGATAAAGACTCGGCGTACCGCTGGTCCACACCCTCGCTCCGGTGCAACCTCCAGCAATGGCGGCCTCTGCACCGATCCGTCGTCAGCAGGCACTTTCATTCCTCCCCGCTCTGACGCAACGGAATCTGCAGCAGCCAGACTCGGCATCCGCTGGTCCAGGCCGACTCCATGTGTGTCCGACCGTGACACGGGAGGAACGTCCGCCTGTTCCCAATGACGGCCCTTCCTGAACTCCAGATCTTTCACGAGGCTGTGGAGGGGGCGGACAGGATGGAGGAGCAGGCCACGTGACCACGAAAGACGGGAGCAGGTATCCCGTTTTTTCGGCTAAGTGCTAAAAGTAGGGACCGACCACCGTCTTCTCCTCCTCTTCCCCGTTGTCTTCTCGACCCTGCGGCAGGACTCGTCTCGGCGGCGTCCACGGAGCGACCAGTCGGTTCGATCTGCATGCCGCGCGCCGCCTCGCATGGGGAGTGGCCGGAAGGGGAGAGACGGCTTCCAGCGCGCACGCCCATTCCTAGCGGACGTCCCGGAGCTCTTTCGACGCCGGCGGAAATCCGGGAGGAAGTTCCAGGCGCGTGGGATTCTGGCGGAGGGACGGACCCGGAACCCTTCTCTTCCCTCGTCTCCCTTCCCCTTCCTGTGGCCTGTCGGCAGTCGCAGCTCCCTGTGTACCGAGCCTCCCTTCTTCACAGTTTCGATGGAGGGGTGACGCGGGACTCCTTATTGGCCACTGCTTTTTAGAGCTCCATTTTGTTTTGGAGGGAAGTGGTGAGGGGGGATCCCTCCTCCTCCTCCTTCACCCCCCCTCCCTTTCGACGGAGATCGACTGAATCCCGACGAACTCGGGAGGCCTGAAGAATCCGCAATCAGAGAAGATTGCTGTCCGGGATCTCCGCGCCGGCTGCCATGGCAGCGCGACGGAATGCGATTTGAGCTGGAAATGCTTCAGCGTCCCGTAACAACCGAATTCCCCGCTCCGGAAACGCAGGAGTTGCGGCGCGGATAGCCTGGAGTAATCGGGGAAGCACGCGGGGCAATTTCCTGTGAGGAAATTCAAGGAGCAAATCGCTTTTTCCAGGGGAATAAAGTGAGGCCGTTCCGTTCTGGAGCGGGTAATGATGGCCACCAAAGCATCCCTGGTTTTTCAAGAAATTTCTTGCATGATCGGCAATGATTATTAGGGAAGGAAGGAAGGGAAAAAACAGGCATGGGAAGGAGGAGGAGGAAGGTGGTGAAGCTCCACGAAAGCAGGCGTTCCCGACTCTGCAGACAGGAATGGCCGAGATCCGCGGCCCTCTGCAGCCAGTCTCCGAGGGCGGGAAGTGGAATTCGCGCGACTTTGTCCCCCATGCTCAGAGAGGAATCCCATGGGAGCCCAGGGACTCGTCCTCCCCACTTCGCGTCCTTCCGCTAGGGGCGCTCGTGTCGTTCGGACTGTTCGGCCGCGGAACTGGCTGCAGGCTGCGAACCAGAGCATCCGGACAACGGCTGCTGCGTCCCTTCCTTCAATGCAGCCCCAGCACCGACAACAACATTCCTTCCTCCTCTCTTGCGCCATGCCCTGAGCAGCGCCTACTCCGCAACACCCTTCATTTGTTCCCCTGGTAGCGCAAGCCACTCCCTCCCCCTGCGATCTGTTGGATCGACTGGAAGCCACTTGACC
The DNA here is from genome assembly GCA_036172245.1 of Raillietiella orientalis. NCBI lineage: Eukaryota > Metazoa > Arthropoda > Ichthyostraca > Raillietiellida > Raillietiellidae > Raillietiella > Raillietiella orientalis. Next base: position 1,863,490 of record JAYWIR010000016.1, read on the forward strand.
TCCTTTCTCTTGGAGTTCCCGCATCAGGAAACCCCTCCGGATAGGGTGGGGGTCCCAGATCGATCCGTCAGCTCTCCTCGGGCTACATTCTGGGGCTATCGCAGCCCCGTGTGTCTTCCCCAGGGTTCTTCTAACGAGGGCTCCCTTCTAGCTGTCCCAGCATCCCTGCGTGCGGCCGGAGCCCTTCTCCTTACCTTCCCCCGCGAATTCTCCTTTTCCCGCCACCTTCTCCCTCCCTTCCATCTTCTCCTTCGCCGCCTCCTGGACCACACCAGCCGCGCAGGGATGCTGGGATGCTCCCCCCCCCCACATCCTCCCTGCGACGCAAGCTGCCCAACATGGGGATCCTTTGCGTCCCTCGACCCCACAGGAGGAGAGATCCTGCGCATCCTTCCCATGCCAAGTGGTCTCCCTCTTCCTCCTCCCGAACCCATCGCGCTAGGAAGCCTTACGCCGTCCACTCTTATTAGAATCTTCCTCTCGTGGTTAGCGTCCCCTCCAGCCACGGGAGGAAAGGAACACACCCACAGGGTCAGCACACGAAGAGGACTCTGATGCCACACCGGAATGGGGAGGGATAGGCGCGGGCGGAGGGAAGTGGCATTCCTTCGTGGAAGGAGGGGTCGTCCCGCCCAGCTCGCATGCCGACCTCAGAGATCTGAGCCTCTGGCCCCGCCTCGAGAGGGAAGAAGGGGAAAATGAGGGGATACATGGGTCCCCCCTACCAAACCCTGCCCCTTCCCCCTTATATTCGCCTTTCTGCAGGCCGGGAGGTCTCTCTCCCCATGGCCTTGGAGGAGGAGGCCCCGAGCCACGCCCTTCCAAGTGAGCCGGCCGTGAGCCGTTCCCTTTTAAACGCCCGGGAATCCCAGGGATATGGGTACACTCCGGAATGTGTGCCGGCGCAGAACCCGGAAAACACCAATGACTTGGCTTCGCTCCCAGGACACTCGAACGGTGGGTCACTGCAGGCCACGACGAGGCACCTCCGAGAGATCCTCATGGAACTACCTCGGGATGACAGCCTCCGATCTGGGACTCTTTTGCGGCACGGGGTCTGCAGTCTTCGTCTCCCAGTTTGCTCCACGGCCCGTGCTGGTGAGTCCCGGCCGGTACGAGAGTCCATTGGGACACGCATCCACAGACGGGGAGGTATCCATGGAAACGACAGAGGAGAGCGAGGGACGGCAGAAGTGGGCGACTTGGGGCAAAGAGAGGGACCATCTCTCTCTGCCTCCAGCCAGATGAGGGGGGGGGCGCGTAGTGCTGCGCAAGAGCACCGCGCGGTCTTCTGTGCCTCCTCCTTCGCTCCCGGAGGCCGAAGCACACCCGGACGAGGCATCCGGGAAGAGTCAGGGAGACGCGTTCCAGGAACTGCATCCCACGTGTTCCGCTCTCGCTGGTCGCCGCGAAGACGGCAAGCGCGGAAGTGACCTCATGGCGTGCAGCTGTGGAGGTTCAGCGCAGCATCCGGTTGAGGGAGGTCACTCCATCCCTCCCGGATGCACGACGAGGGAGGCTGCATCCTCGCTGCGCCGTTGGGGGTAATCTTTTGGGGTCGCCGTTCCCTTGCCCTTCACTCGGCCCCTAGACTCTGAGGGATTTCCAGCCCCCCTCCGAGTAGCTAGACCGAGACTCTGAGACCTCGGCGTTCTGCTGCTCGCCACGCTCACCTTCATCCAAGGGCCATCTGCACTTCTTCCTGCCTTTTTTTTTTTTTGCATTCATGTTCCTTCGTTACCCTGACAACAGCCTTTGCGTTGCCCTCTCCGCTCGTCGAAGAGTCTTTCCGGGAGCAAAGGCAGCGACAAGTCCTCCTGTTCTCCACTTGCTATTCCACCTCGACGTCAGAGCCTTCCGAATCTCCGTGTCCGGGAGAAAAGGAGCGGGGACACCTGCGCGCACAGGAGGACCTCCAGAGTCTCCTTCATCATCATTCCCAAGGCATGGACGCACCGGTGACCAGGACGGTGGCCATGGAAGTCGGAGTCCTCTAAAGAGTATGCAACGACTCGCCGAAGCAACTGGTCCTGAAAACAGATGGTGCTCAAACGTCGAGCCTCTCTCTAACCTCCGCCGGGGCAGAGTCGTTCCTGCCTTCCGGAGCACCGCTTCCGGAGGACGGTAGGTTTCTCAAGTTCCGGCGAGCAGGAGCGAGCTCACCTGGAGCCACCGCCGGCTCAGATCCTGGTGGTGGTGCTTTGGTGAGATACAGGAGGTCCGCTGTGGACAAGAGGTCAGCAACAACAGCCTGAGGGCATGGTTCAGTCGACCCTGAGTCCCCTAGGCGTCCGCACGCTCCACGCGGAATGCCACGCCAGAGAGGGAGACCGGATGAGACGCGTCCTCTATCGGAAACCCTGCTCCTTCTTGTAGCGAGCGGCCTGGGTGCCTGGGGGGCCGGCCGTATCCCGCTCCTGCCCATCTCTGATGCCCGATCTGGCCCCTGTGCTACCACGTTCCACCTTCACGTTTTGGAACTGCCTTCCCCCCCTTTGTGGAGGCCCTCGAGGTCCATGCGGCAAATAGGGCAACTAACCATCTTCCCTACGAGATGACCACATGACCTGGCGAGCGTTTTCGTCGACTCACGCAAATTGATCGTGGAAATCCTTTCGGGTTCTTTTGTTTCTCTGCTTTCCTTCGTGCTTTTTTTTTTCATTGGCTCTCAAGGAGTGATGAAGAGACGTCTGCCTCCATAGGAGGGGGGCCACGAAGCTCTTTGGCACTGTCCACGCCACCCGAGGATGCTTGTGACCCCTCAATTTATGGGGGGTGACCCTAGAGGGATCTCCCTATGAATCCAGAAAAGTTGCGGAGGAAGTTCTTTCCCCTCCCTGGAGGGAATCCATCACCTTGGCTGTCTCTGAAGGGAACCACGAAGTTGTCGGGAACCTCTTCCTTGTTCTCTACGGAGAGACCTGTGGAGGGACCGTTCCATTTGTTCCCTCTTCGGAAGGAACCCGCAAGGGAACCGCTCCCTGTTTCCTTCTCTGAAGAGGATCCCGAAGGGACGCTTCCCATTTTCTCTGAAGGGCGCTCCCCGAAGGGAGCAGCGCGCTTCTTGACACGCTGGAGAGGCAACCCTTCGAGGGGGGTATCAACCAGCGATGGAGAGTCCCTCCCCGAGGGAGAGGACGGCTCCATTTTCACAACCGGAGAGGAACCCCGGCTGACTCCGTGATTCCTGGAAGGACCTTGGAAGGTCGACTTCCAATCCCGGCCAATCAACAGGGCCATCCGGGGGTTTCCGGCTTCCACGAGTGCCGCTCTCGAAGCCTATCCTCCCCCGGGTGGGATTCGAACCCGCAACGCCTGATACTCCACGCTCGGAGACCGCACCCACACGGTCGTGTGCAGGCGTACCAAGTTTTCCCGCGGCTTTCATTTTGGAAGTGTCCAGGCGACAGAGGCGCACCACCTGCACGTGTGTTCTAAGCACTTTTTTCGTCTGGTTCACCCGGACCACTGCAGCAATCCGATAGAGGAATGGCACGCTCCGATGCTGAAGGCGAAGCGTACAGGCGAACAAATCTGCATGATATCTGCCGGCTGTACGAACAACCCAATTAATCGAAGAAAAGTACTTCGCAAATGTAGTCGAGAGTGCATGTGCAATCAGCCATAGCAACACAAAGAAATAATGGATGGACCAGAAAATACTTTCTGAAATTCGATAGGATAGGCCCCTTTTTTTTTTGAATACTTCAGTCCATAGGGGATCAGTCAGCCCCAGAACGAAAGGAAACCGCCATTGCCATTCTCTATTTTGTCAACACGAAAATCCGAAACGAAGCGAGTCTGTGCACTTTGGGAGGCCCAAATGAAGTCTTTGGCATCATGTCTAGACGGAACCATTTGCAATTCCCTAAAATGGCTACCGCAGCACTGTAAGATGAATGAATGCATCTGCAGAAACACCGCGGGGCTTCCTGCCGAGCTTCCGGACACTTTTCAGACAAGTGAACCGACACCGGCTAACTGTTAGGGTCGGTAAGAATCACGCACCAAGTGTTGCAGGAGCTGTCCTTCCTCTGCATCTTTCGTCTCTTGTGAAACGATACTGTGTGTTTTCTACAAGGCGGTACGAGGTTGCAATGCGAGCGTCCTCGGCAGGGAGGGCAATTCCTGAAAATACACTCGGAAACGCTGGAGGAACTGAACGCGCTGCGTGGAAGCATCCACACGAATAGGGAGCAAAACACACACACACACACAAAGACGCTGATGCCCGCGTGACAAGCATCTTCTTGAAACGGATGCAATACTTTGCTTTGTCTCGGTTGCACGCTGCACTCTGGGAAGAGCATCCAAATTACCGCAAGAGAAGGCACGCAGGTATCCAGGTTCCCACTCGATCTTGACAGATGCACGTGTGCCCTTTCGAGGGGCCGCTTGCCTGCTTTGTGTACATGCTATACACGCAGCGTAATCAGGGAACCGCAAGCATTCGTTAACGCGTCTTGGAGTGTAACCGTCAGCCACCACACGAATTCCTGAACCCGACCACGAGGTAATTCGGGTGGGAAAAAAGAAAAAAAAAGGGGAACCAGGCACCTTTCGATCCGGTTGGAGTTAGCTCTGGTTGAGATGCAAGCATCCGACACTCGGATAAACATAACCGAACAAAGCTAATCAATGACCCCGCAGCTTTTTGGCACTCCATTCGTGTTACATTAACGAACATACACAGTGATTTTTGCCAACGCTGTGGTTACACTTGAGTGCAGCCCACGTACAAGCGTAGTCTTTGACCACGTTCCTTTTTCACGCAGCAAGCAGCAGGACAGGGCAGTGCCGCGGTAGCCGTTCCTGGTTCTGACCCTTCAGGCGTGTGCCGTGGTGCCTGAATTGCTTCGAAAACAGCTCAAGAATCTCTTCCGCAATCTTCCCTTTGGTCTCTTCAGATAAGAACCCGACCTGGAATTCAGAATCGGGCATTTCAATCAGGTACGCTTCGAATGATCGCCGTCTCGAATTGGAGCTCTTAGGAAAGTATCAAGTAGGAGGACTAATCCTCATTTGGCTTTTACAACCACCGTAATAAAAAAAAAAAAAAACGAATACGTGAGAAACGGAGCACAACGATCGCACGTACAAGATCCATTCGGCCTTAATCGGCATAAGCGATGAGCTTTTTAAGGCTATGGGCATCTTTTTTGTTACAGGTCAAATTTGTTCGGTACACCTACCGAACGCATCTTGGAATACAACCGGGTATTTTGATGCATCAGCAACAACGTTTTCACATTCACCAAATCATCGTAAGCAAGCGAAAGTCAGGACTTCCTGATGATTTGCCTGCTTGGTTGATTGGCTTTTGTAACATCTGACCATCCACTTATTATCCACTTATGGTTATTCAAAAAATAAAAAGAATAATCAACTTTACCACTCAGCATCTTGTGAATGATGCATTGAAAAATTTACATCTGAGAAACCCAGAAAACATGAAATCCTAAAAACCCTTTACCCCAAAAAATTAATACCAAATTACTCAGTTTTATATAATCGTCTCTTATCATTCCATATAAATAAATTTTACAATAAATGAGTGCCTCAAGCTGAAGTACAAAGTTCTAAAAGCTCTGAATATTCTTTGGATGTTATGAGAATTGCTGATAAGGGTTATGTTGCTGTGATAAGGATGTAAGCTGCTGCTGGGTAACGGAAGGACCCATCTGCTGTGCACCGGAAGTCAAAGACCTTTGAAGCTGTGCCACCAGCACTGCAGTTGACTGCTGATTTTGACCCTGAAATTGGGTTTTCATAAGCGCAAAAACGAACATAACTTTTCAAGGCGTTGAAATGAAGTATTGTGGTTCACTTCCTTATCGGGAAACGTCAAATCAACGCAATTATGAAAGCAAAAAGATAAAGAAAAGCTCACTTTCAGGCCACTTTGAAACACCGCACCAGTGATGCTTTGGGATAAGCTAAGAAAATTTGAAATTTCCATTTTCACTACGCCCAAAATTGCGAAAATGCAACCGCGAAATTTCGATGCAAGGACTGAAACCTGGTTACATAACATAATCCAAGCCGAAAACAAGAGCAACGAAAACTAAGAAGCGAAGAGAATCGCCATAAGAAGGAGCAGACTGTGCAGCTACAGTCCAGAAAAATACCCTACACTGGATGGGACACTAGATGTACCAAAGGAATCAGGTCAGCACGCAGACCGCAGCTCTGCAAGGTTTCCAGGGATACGAGCGATGGAGTGGAGATTACCGTGATTCATTAACCCCAGGCCAGATTCCTGAACGGGAGAAAATTAATTTCCGGCACACATTAACGCGATTTTGCACCGGTTCCAATAAATCATCGACAAACAACAGAACCTCCCCCTGCACGTGCGACACACTCCCCTAAAGTGACCTCTGACCATTTCATTGCAGGCATTACAACAAATTTGTGGTCAACACATTTCCCACTTTCAAAGAACTGCGATTCTCCGGCTCACTCCTCCCAAGTGTGCTGGATCGACTGAAAGAAACCTCTAAGACTTCTCTTTCCTTTGCTGATTTTGTGGGGGAGGGGGAGGGCAGGCCTTGAAGCGAAGAGATTTTTTATTTTTTTCCATAAGCAAACTGAGTCATCATGTACATGAATAGTTCAGAATGAACGGCATTCCGGGATTTCTTTCTGCAGAGTCCTATGCTCGGAATTTTCGTCAAGGCTCTCGGAACTGTTAGGTGGAAAAAAGGAATACTTCTCGAAATCAAATGCCCAAAGTACACAGCAAGTCTTTTCTTATCTCCAATGAAAACCAGAACGTGATTTTTCAAAACAACACTTTTTTCATCAACACCTATAAGTAGGCACACGCAATCCCTCCGTGAGAAAGCGAGGAAGCACCACAGAGATGGGGAGAAGAGAGCCCCAAAGAGACACAGCAGTAACTGCGAAAGAATGTCCACGGCCCCCTGCAACCCGCTATGTAATTGCACACATACGCATACGTCAGGCTTTTGCACTCGTCATATCTGCTAGTTAGCATATGAAGCATTACGTGAACATCCATGAAATCAGTCCTCGGCGTGCAAACGTTGCTCCTTTGAAACTATTCTGCTCAAAAGCTACCGTTTTCCAATGCAAGGGCCGAATCATCCGTAATATTTGATTTTTAACTACGGCAACGGCCAGTAGTTGATAAATTATTAGAGGCCAATTTTGGAATCTTATTTTAGAATACCGGCTCAAGTAAGGGCACAAATTATCAAGACAGAATTACAAAAAATTTCGGCAGAAACTTAGCATTCGTGAACCAAGGAGAACGGGGCTGAGATGAACTTGAAAAATGCGTATACAAGGAACCACACACAAGCAAACAAAACTTGCAATGTGAGTAACTTTTACACTTTGTCACATTACGAGAAAAAAATTTTTTTATGACCTGTGAAACTTGCATAGAAGTTGATGGGTGCCCCATCTGTCCAGTCTGCTGCTGTGACTGAAGAAGCATCTGCTGCTTCATCTTCAAAACAATTTAAAGGAAAACCCATAAAACATAACAATCATACTTGCTGAAACTGTTGACTTGAAGGGCGCTGTCCATATGGCAAAGGCTGCTGATTAGAAGCCATTGTAAACTGGTTATTGGGAAGCCTGATACGTGAAGTTTACTGCGAATCCGATACGATTATCAAATCACGGACCTTTGTGGAAGCGACTGAGCGGCTTGAGGAAGCGCAATGGTTCCTTGAGATATAAAGGAGCTTCCCTGTTGAGTTTGGATACCCAACATGGACCCCTGATTTGTAAAGTTTGGATGGTTATAATTTTGCGTGAGCAATGTATTTTGGTTTTGATTCGCAAAACTATTCTGAAGGTTCTGGAAATTTTGACCAATAGCTAATAAAAAGAAGTACATATCAGAAAACCAGCATGATCCGTTCCATACCAGATGTCTGTTGCATTGGATATATCTGACTAATATTCTGCTGCATCCCATAGAGATTTGGAGCCCCTGATCTTGGAATATTTGTTATATTATTTCTGACAAAAGCATGTTACGTAAAACTCGCAATTTTTGTTTAATATAAATTTACCGTACTATAGACTGCCTGAGACCACGACCAGCATTTTGGAACTGTGTGCTGGCATTCATATTTGGATTCAAGAACTGGGGACCTGGATGCTGGTTAGTTCTATTTCTCAACATCTGAGAAATAGCTTCCTTTGATTGTGCATTGCAGCGTTCCAATCGTGGTCCATCTACAGCTCACAGGGAAAATCTAAACCATAAATGTAACATAAACTCACTAATGGGAGCAACAGGTTGATTACAATAGGTAGTTTGTGGCTGTGGGTAATTCCAATTTGCCCCTTGATGGTAAATGCCTGAGGGATACCCGATATGCATAGGTACCTAAAAGGATCTTTTGTGACACTGGATAGAGAGAAGAAGAAAAAAATTCACCATATTTTGTCCATTAGATGCTCTTGTCTTCTTTTTTTTGGTTTGTTTAGCTTTTTTATTAGTGGTTGCACCTTTCACTTGATTAGTAGATAGTGTGTTGGCTGGCTTTTCGTCTTCTTTCATCTGTATGAAAAATGAGTATTGCATTTATTTTAAATAACATGAGAAGTGCATTCATGACTGAAAAAAGCACACCATTTCATATGGTCCAAACATTTGTTCCTTCGCAACAAATTCGCGTATGCATTTTCGAATTTTTGAAAAAGGTGCTAAATATGGATAAAGCAGCACAAAAACCATACAAAATTTTGTTTACTTTTTTCGCTTGTCATTGATTCCCATGGAGGAAGGGGAGAGAAAATCGAAATCTTAAAGCACGTGTGCACTTGAAGGCATAATTAAAAGATTTACAACTTTCATGTCAGAATCCCATTTATTTGTAAATGAAATCCTTGTCAACAAAAATTTCATTTTAACAGCCATAAATATAACATGAATTGTACGTACTTTGACGATATGATTGAAAAAAAATTGAAAAACGCTTCTAATTAATAGAGAGAAAAGATGAATACGCGCTTTTCCAGATATAGAAACCATTTGATATGTTGGTGTTACAATTTTACATGAGCTACACTAAATATACCGTATACACTACATACCGTAAACAGTTTCATCTACATTGCATCTACATTGCATTCAGAAAACACTGAGAAATTCAAGTGTGGTGCCAAAATAAAACCAGAAAGCCATCGGTAAATGCCACATTGAACAACATACAGTGGAGAAGTAAAAAAAAAAACATCAATACAGAATAATTTTATGCCTTGGCTGAATAATTTTATGAAACTACACAATGAAAGCTGCCAATAGACTTTGCAACACAATCTTAAGACAAAAATAAGCACTATACAAAGGGATTACCCTTTTTCCAGGAGGAGATTTGATATCTTCAGGAGGCAGACATGGCATTTCTAAGAAATAACTTTCTGGTTTCCACATACAGTGTGTGTGATATATCTGCAAACGGAATGCTTCCTCGTATGTTAATCTTTTTTTCTCTGTTTTAATAGCCCGAAACCAAGCCCATGAAAGAGGTGCTGGATTCTTGTATCCTTCTAAAATATCCCAAGGTGATATCTTGTGCTTCTCTGACACTTGCAGACCCTAATTAGAGGACATCCTCATGAAATCTCACACTTTTAATGGATGCATTATTCAATCAAACTTGAACAATAGAAGTGATTGCTATTCAAAATATATTCCTAAGACTTTCGAACCTGTTTTTTGTCAATTGAATCAAATCCTTGAATCCTGTTTCCCTTGGTGTCAGTAAGAGTGCCCATTGGCTCACAAGCAATAGCTTCTAACTGCTTCTTAGGTAAAGGCAACAGTTGGCGAACAAATTTAATCGATGGATTAGTTTTTTCATATAATTCCTGACATAAATTACATGATTTTAGTTAAACGTTAATGAAAGTAGCAGTTAAATGAAAAGCAATATCATTTTATTCCTAATTATAAAATTGATACGTTACAAACTTTTACCTTTTTCAACTTCTTCACTAAAGTCAAATAGTGCTTCTTGTTTTCTTCTCCTGGAGGATTGTTGGAGTCCGTCATCAATGTCGAATGTATTAGAATACCAAGCATGTCAATAACGGTAGAAAACAATTCACTAACAATGAAATTTCAGAAATGAAATTGCAAAACTGCAAAAGTACCTGTTATTGTTTAAATCAATAACGCCATTACAAACCAACTGTGAAAGTATGAGAGCCCATTCTACTATGGTTGTAGTATTCTTTCGTATGGAATCAAATAACCACCCAATTAAACTAAAACGAAGTTTAAGTGCATCGAGAATGAAGTCTTTAATCTTTGGGTTGCAAACCAATGTATTCTGAAAGACACAAAAATTTGCTTCAAGTATTCTTTGCTACCCAATTACAAAGCATCCAATTATTCTAGCAAAAATTGATTCAATTGAGAAAATTATAAAACTAATCCAAAATACTTATTGACCATCACCTCTTTTCCAGAATGAAGAAATTTTTCGAGCTGATTTTTCAAAGATGCAATGAGGTCATCTTTTTCCTTATCTTGAGATTGTAAACAAGTTTGCATTAATGCAATAAATGGAAAATGAGACATCAGAATAGGTTTTTTCTGAAAATTCTTTTCTGCTGCTTTGTCTCGATTTTTAACTGAAGACGTGGTGCTTTCCAAAACACTGTTTGCCACCCATAAAATCCTGCTTTGTATCTCTGGAGATAGTTTTGCAACCAGTGGCGCTACAAGCCATACTGAGTTTTGTTTGTTTTTCTTGCTATTGATTCATATGAAACAAAGAAAAACTTGAAGAGAACTTACTTTGTGTTTGGTGCATTGGAGACAGCTGCAAAATTTTCAGAAACTGTTAATCCTTGAAATAAATGAATTATAAACTCCGCAACAGCTGTTTGAAAATGTGCATGCTCTTTTTCCATTGATGGTACTAATGATAAATACTGCTTATCCATTAAATACAAATTTAGCCATGAAATACAAAGCGTCCATTGATCAAGATTCTAATACAAGCAGAAATCATTTGTAATTCTGTACTAATAGCTCACCTCAAGAATCTGTGCCAGCAGAACTTGCTGACCACCTATATCTTCCAAAGGAATAATTTCAGAAGGATTTTCTGGATGGCAGATCATGTAAAGTAATTTCTGAGCTTGTTTCGGTTTCAGCGTTTTATCTAGTAACATTTCCGAAGTGCACAAATCTTCTGGTCTCTGCAAGCACTTATCCCGAATCCACTCTTGACTACAAATTTGAATTAGAACGTGACGAGCAAACTCTGATAAACTTGCATTCTCTATTCCCAAAGTTCCCTTTAATCCTAGGCTGTGAAAACAAACAGATGCTTCTTTAGCAACTACATGAACTGAGACTTACGTAACACTCATCTCAACATTTGAATTGTCAATTCCACTCAAACGATCATTAGTTCCCAATATGTCAGAAATGCTAAGTTCCCCGTTAAATGCTTTCAGACCTTCTCTATTTTTTGATTCTCCTTTGATAGAATCGATCAACACCAAAATTGCCTAATGTAACAAACAAGACATCATAAGGATATTTCCTATACACACAGTTACTAAAAAGAAAATTATTATACTTACTTTAAGAATAGCTAACACTGCTCCTATTTCAATGTTTAAATGTGCAGCAAGCAGAAGATTACGATCACAACCATAAAGCATATGGACCGAAGAACCTAAACGGAATGGCAAATGATGCACTTTTAAGGATCTCAATGAGAAAATTACTAACTGGATAAGTACTTATAAACATGATAATGATCCATTGGCTTAAATAATCTCAACAACAACTGACAAGTAAGCCTTGCTCGTGGTTCTGCCTCTGAATCTCCCAGTCCTGTTCAAAGAAATAACAAAAATATCAGGATAACATATTTAAAACTAAGTCCTTTCCTTCATTCCAGGCTTTAACCAGTGAAGGAAGAGCCACATGAGCAACAAAATCCTGGAGAGAAAAACAATGCCTTGCAACTAAAATGGATGTAAAAACTGCCAAATTTTTATGAACAGAGATATCTGCAATGTCAACTTGAGTTTGCACATCAATAAATGAGCGAGTGGATATGCAGCACAGTGCTGTCAATACGCCTGGAAAGCAAACTAGGAAGTGCCAATGAAACTAGAACTTTTCCTACCAAGCCATTCAGGAGCCAAACTATTACAAGTTGCTGTTGCTTCTGCACAAAGCACTGCAATATCATTAAGTCTCTCATTATCTACTTCATTACAGACTGCTACCACTGAGTTGCAGACAAAACTGTAACGATTGACCAAGCTTTCATTTAACTGGCGTGCATGGATGATATCAATGCGTTTTTTGGGATTGGATATGTATTCTGCCATAAATTCTATATTCCACCTTAAATCCGATTTCGATGGTTGAACAGGTGTAAATAAAATCTGTTTCACTTTCGAAAACGATGGTAGCAATGTTTCATAGTGACGAGATCTGATAAAATTACAGGAAGTGTGCAAATCAACCAAATATGCTAAAATGCAGCGTTCAGCTGATGAAATCTCGGCTGGATTCGAAAATGTCGGTTTTACACATTTTAAAAGGCATTCGAAGGCAATCTGAGTTTGTTCAGGTGACACTAGAAAGAAACTACATGAATGAAATCTCAATATAGCTCATACCTAACAAGCAAGAGTGATATTTTCGTAGAATCCCAAGAATATATAAATTCAACATTGGAGTATACACCTTTGCTAAACTTGAGCACTTTTGAACTAACTGATTTTCAATATCTTGACTGTCTCTTAATATCTGATTGAAAGAAAAATAACACATGTAAGCACGGGAATGATGATTTACCTGCAAACAAAAATCCATCATTCCATTTATATTCAGGCATATTTGAAATAAATCGAAAAGGAAAGACACATGTTCCAACACAGGCAAATAATTCCCACTGCCACAACAAAATAGATTAAACATTTCCAAAACACTGGATGCAATGTTGCATGTTACTACATGCTGATCATAATATGATAAGTTTTGAAATTTCTGAATCAATGCTTCAAAGTTGAATTCTCCTTTGGATTGTTTTTTTACTTTTCCTAAGAGTCATAAGTGCAAACTTATTTTTAATAATTACAAATTACCATCGCTTGTATCAATATTGTACTTTTTACTTAACAGCTTCAAAAGTTCTTTTGTCACTTTTTTAATGTTGTCTCTAGATTTGCCAAATCCATACAAAAGAACATACCTTTGATTGCATTCATGAATGCTGTATTCATCCTAACCAAAAAAATTCAATATCACCTTGAATAGGGGAAAAATTCCCTTAATTTAAAATTCAGTTAACTATGAAAAGATACTAAGTAAACGTACATACCTGTGGGATTGGGAAATGAGTAGTGTAAAGCAAATGTCTGTTGGAATTACATTTTGCTTGTGATTTTTCATTCAAATTCGTATCCAAACTGTGAACATTTGATAGAATAGAAGCTCCTTCATCTTTTGGAGAGTCAGGGTTATCCTAAACATTGACTTCATAATTATTTCATGACACGACAAACCAAACAATTAACTTGATACCATTGTGCTTCGCTGCTGAATGTGCTTAAGAAGTTTATCCAAATCATCATCGATTTTTGAATCATCCATTTCTAGAGATTCCTTAATGAAAATGACAATAGCAAAACAGTAATTTATTTGAGCCTATAAGATCAACCTTATGAATTTCGTTGTGTGAAAAGGCATTCCTTGGAATTAAATAATGAGAGTTGATATCTCCACGTGAAATCAAGGTACACATATATGCGTTATGAGAAAATACATCATGTTGAATAAGCTCATAGAATAATAAAACCAAATTTGCAAAGGCAGTTTTATTCTTTGAAGAAGGATTTGCATCTAAAATTATAAACAAGACAAAAATCTATAAGGCAACTCATCCAATTTTAGAATCTGGATATAAAAAGCATTTATAATAGTTCTTTTTTTTTTTTCACATGACAACAAACTGAAAACTAGATGCACATGAATTAGGTGCTGATGTTGGCACATGGCGAAGTTAAACAAAAGAATTATAAACAATCGGCATTTAAAAAGATTTAAGTCAGACATGATACATTTGAACACAATATCACATGGAAAGCATTATTCACCTAAAACAGGAGCATCATTATCCAAAAACTTCAGTAATTGATTCTGAAATAGTGGTGTACTGCATGAAACTCCTCCACTTGAAGAAACAGAATCTTTTTCATCAACATAATTCATCTCCAGAGATAGAAGTTCATTCTGACGTCTCTCTAGTAATTTTGCAACAACCATTGCGCGATGTGCACCTGATCTTTGAGTACACACGGCCCATTCACAAAGAATTTGTACAATGGCTTCATTATCAGGAATGCTCTAATCATTGTAATCATTTTATTAAGTTGTCTAAATTGAAAATCGAAACTTACTTCTGATGGTTCCTTTACAATAGAATCACCATATATTTTAGAGTATAATATCTCTAAAGAATTGTTACAATCCACCTGGTGAAAATTATGGCGATCCAAGGCGTCCAAACAATTCAAAACTTTAAGAACTGTTGATCCTAAAATTACACAGCTTCATTCCAATTCAATTCACCTTGACAACAATTTTGTTAATATTAAATCTATTAAAAATGATTTGTTCATACATTTTAATGATAAATGAGCAATATAAAATCAAATGATATTCAAAATATATATTAAAGGCATTCTTTCACCTATGAATGTTGAAAAGTTATTTCCAAAATTTTGTCATAAAGGATTTCTGGAACACTTTTTCTATAACAAAAATTCAACCATAAAAAACTCTACCCTATCACTGGATTATTAACCAAAGATCAAGTTGTAAATACACTGATTCATCAATTTAATGTTTCCTTTACTAAAATGATAAATCAATTTAAAATCCAGATTGAACTGCAGAGAAGAAAATAAAAAAGTCTGCTTAAACTATTTGTCACAAAAGTAGAGCTTTGATCAAAAATTCATCACAATACAATATTGTTTGCTGTTACTGAGACCAACAAGCAATAATATTAAGTTTGGATTATGCTGCATGCCAGTTCTTCAAGCATTTACAGAATACATACAAAGACAATTCTGTCACTTGGATATAAGTCCAGCCATGGGAATTCTTTTAGTAAGCTGCTAAAACATTTTGAATCAAAATCAAAATATAATGACAATGCATCAAAATAAACATTGCCCTAAATTGCATTTTGTCGCCAAAAAAAAAAAAAAAAAACAACTCTCGGAGAAAGCTGATAACCACCTACAAGTAATACCGATTCCTCTAGGTATATTTTATGCAACAGTGCAAAAACTGCAATTTTCTTCAGAATCTAAATTTCCTCTTTGGCAAAGGACTCGAAAAATTACGCTTTCAAATTAGTAAAGCAAGAGATGGAATCAAGAGCTATGGATATTCACTTTATGGATATTGCAAAACGCCGAAGGCACACTGTGCAGCATACACATGATCACTTTATTTCACTATTTTTGTCCTGCATAATAATATGTCCATACATTTAACCATATGCTGCTCTAATTGTGAAAATTTAATATATGAAAAATGACCTTTCTACCTGTTACACTCTCTTGAAATCTGGCAGCCGACCATTTATCTTCAACTGCTTTACTTCTTAATTTAACTGCATATTCGGCCATCCGCAAGCAATTCCTTAATAGAGATATTATTATAATCTACTCTGATGGCACATAAAAGCATACACAAGTTCATTATATAAACATTCTTATGGTTGTTGTGCCACACTGTATGAACAATGTTAAGAAATGAGAAGTCTTTAAAGAATCAAAATGTTTCCAATAACAATATACTACAATAACGGAGTAGCAAAAAATGGTGGATAACTACTTTAGAAATAAGTGCTTTCACAAAACTAATCTATTAATCACAAATTCTATATGTTATCAAATAATGCCATACTTGTTTAGCGCATTTATTCATTCATAAAGTCTGAGAAGTCCTATCCATGTTTTATTAAATTTTATCTACTAAACCTTAAATCTCCCACAATCTAAAGCCTATGAAAACTACAGTCTAACTGTAATTTTGCCGACAAATTAAAAAGTAAATGGTCACTGTAGCATGCAAGGCCTCACCTAATTTGAGCATTATCACTTCTTATGGGCATTGGCAAACATGAAGGTGGAACACAAAGATAATCCAAAGGAGATCCATTCAATGATTCTATGATTCTATCATCTTCAAAATCATGCCACACAAGAGCTGCAGGGCACTCTAAAAGGATGGTCTGAAAAATGGTCAAAGCATCTGTATCACAGAAAAGCAAAACAAAACAATAAATTTTCACTTTTAACGTATTTTTATTTTCATTAATGCATCCTGGTTTTAAACCAGCCTTTTGTAAGAGAAAGGCAAGTAATGAGAAATAACTTGATAATAAGATAGTTCTACAAACAATGACTTGAATAAAATTTTATTTATATATGTAATTGTTTTGTGCTTGTACTATTCACTGAAATTCATCACAATTAAAATTTTATGATCTCGGTTTAAAGACACATGCTTCTCAACATTTGAAATTAATTAGTTTTACTTTGTATTACCATACACAAGCTCAAGCTCACAAACATAATATTAGTACTTAAATTTAAAATAAAAATTAGACTCTTGATGTACACGACAAAAATACCTAATCTAAAACATGCACTCTTATAAAAATGTTTGGCTATTTATAAAATTAAGAAATTAATTAACAGCATTTGCATTATGAAAACTGAAGATAAGTGAAAAAATATTAAATGCATTACTTGTATTATTGCAGATAATATTAAAATCATATTTTGATGATGCTGACAATTCAAATAAGATCCAAATATATTGTTTGTTGTTGAACTTGATGAATTATTCCTAAAATGTACATGGAGCCATATAAGTTGCAGATCAATGGAAGCATCTTTCTGGATAAAAAAAATTTTTCTACACAACTCGATAATTCAATTCATGAAATAAGCTCGAAATTCCTTATGAATATTGCTCTTGAAACTTGTTCCAGGTACACAGCTCTCAAAACCCCAAAAGTATACATTTAATTACCCATCCATTTGATTTGCCGAGAGAGGACTTGAAGCCTTCATTGGAACTGAATCCCATAGGAGTGACAATTTCAATGCACAAAAATATGTCAACTTCCTTGCTAAAATTTCACACTGCACAAATTCCTCCATATATTGCAGCACCAATGGAAGCAAATATTGCAAAATACTATCTTCAAGTTGTTTTGTTTTTTCTAAGGAATCCAATAACCAAGTCAAAAAATCCTGCTTGTCCAGCAAACCTTCCTGAATATATAAGATTACAAAATTAAAAATAGAAATTCTAACATCATGTTTAAATACAATGCATAACATCATGATCAGTTGTTTTAACAGTACTATAAAAGCTTGAATATGCATTAATAGAAATAATATACACAGCAACTAGCATATGCAGACTTAATTGAATATGCATCACGATCAACATTTTTGGTAATTCCGATTCCACTGTTGATCCCCACAAGATTTACATGATATTTCATTATATGAAATAAGGTATCACCTGTGTTAATTCAAAAACACATGAAAGGAAATTCAACAGAAGATCAGTCCTGGCAATTTCAGATTTATATGCTAGCTAATTGAGATTTGAATTTGCAAACTAAATACCATTTAAAATTAAGTTTTATTAAAAACTTGAATACATATAGCTTTAAATTCTTAATGTCCAAAATATTTAAGCGTCTAACATTTCAACTTCCGTCAAAAAATCAAAAAACATTAAAAGAAACTAGATTTTTCATTTATCTGAATTATAAAATCTCAGCTCCTTGTGCAAATGCAGCTTCATATTTTGATTCTAAATTTACCGCCACGATGTCAACTTTTAAATTCTAAAATTCTTTAACTTCATGCATATAATTTCGCTTTCATATGGAAAGATGTTAACGAAACATACGCATAATAATTAAAATTATTCCACAGATAACAAATAATAAGACACCAAGTAAAGCACACAATGGCACAATTACAGTAGATTTTTGATGATAAAGTGAATTTGAAGTTTCCCCAATTTTTTATGACTGTCAATTGGGATTCTGAAGCCCCACAAATAAGTGCATAAATAGATAAAACTTTCTTTTGATCCTAAGCTTTTGATTTAAACTTTCTTACACTGAACTAATGTGTTGATGAACTGATTAAACATAAGCTACATTTAATAGAGTGCATTGCAACACAACTTAAACGTATACTTTTTCTATAAATTATTGAGCTGAAAATGTTCGATCATACTTTATTTCCTCAATGAATGCTAGTCAAAAAGCTTATTAAATCTGCTCTTGGATTTTTACTTTAAAGAAAAAATCCATCAGCAGCTGAAAATTCAATTTTTTCACAGCATTCTAGTTAATTATTCTTGGACATTAAATAAAAGCACAATATGACAAAAAAATTAAATAATTAATGAAGTGCATAATAATTAAATGATACACTACATGAAAAACAGTGAAGGGCAAACAGCAAAAAGCATGTAGCCAAACCAAATTACCACATCAAATAATATGAATAGAAATTGTTACAAGACTATTATGTTCATTCATCAATATTTCTACAAACCTCATACATATATCTTGCTAATCTTATACAATATTTCCATTGTTTTAATGCAAGTTCTGTATCATTAGTAAGGGACACATTATTTGACGAGTCTTGTAATTTCTGCAATTGTTCTTTCAAGTACTTGGTTAAATTCTGAGTCCATTCTGTGAGCCGAAAATTAATTCAAAGAACATATTTAATCCAATAAAACCTTGTGAAGGATCAGGTATCTGTCGCTTTTTTATTTTTGCTTCTGATATTGCTGCAGAATGAGCTGATGTCATTTTAATGAACCAAGCTGCTCGAGTTAAAGGAATATCAAATTCCGACAATGTCATAAAAATATCTTCTTTTTTGTTATAAATCGGAACCTAGATACCATCATTTAAAACATGGCTGAATAAGTCAACTTTAAGAAAATGCTTACTTTTTTGGATAATAACAAAAGAGATTTATCTCCAGCTAGATCCTTAAACCACGTCTCTATAGCATTTTTTGATCTACCAGTGACTGCCCAATTGTCTTTGGTATTTATTTGTTGCCTTTTTCTTCCAGTATCAGGCAATGTATTCAAATCTTGTTTTTTACTCAGTATAGTATTAAAATACTTTCCCACCTAAAAAAGGATGAAGACATAATAAAGAACACTTCCCATTCCTCATATTGAAATTTTTATACTACACAGTATTGAACTTGAGACAAATGTCTCCACAAGGAGCAAATGAAAATCTAAACTTTAAGATGCTTTTCTCTATAATGAAGCTCAAACAAAAGATCTGAACTAACTGTGGCAGCTGATATGTTGTATTTGCATGCTGAACCAAATTCTGCATCTGATAACTGGGGACTGTAAGAAAATCCTTGTTTCACGTTCACGTTTGTTAATTCATCCTAAAATTATTTAAAAATGTTCATGAAGTACACATTTGATTTTTCATAATACGGTTCATTGGCATAAAGTTATTTGATAGAATTTCTTTTATCTTAAATAAAAAAAATTAAAAGGAAGGTTTCCATTCTTTTCATTCCCTTTGAGACAAAAAAGAAGAAAACAAACAGATAAATTAATGCTACAATCTGGGCTCTCTTGTTAAACATATGGAAACAAGATTACAGTTGAATATTATTGTACAAAGATATCTTCAAAATACGTTGGTATCGATAAAAGTAATAAATCATTGAGATAGCAAATGTTTTAAAACTGTGGAACTGAAAAGGAATTCTTTGAATGTGCACAACTGAAATAAATAATCTAAAGATACCAATGATAACCATGATTAACATGAACCATGACACCATGATTTCAGGCACATTGAATGTTCTAAATTGAGGACTTATGACCATTGGTTGAAACAAACATTTTACAATAGTAGAAAACACACTCTTACTTCTTTCTGTTTGGGATCCTGAGGATATAAATCGGGTGGACCTAGTCTAGGTCGTTTGAGGGCAGTCTTCTCCATTGAAATAAATGGAGCAAACATGGCACTATATTTTTCCAACACAATATATACTGCAAGTTTGGCAGAAAAAAATTACGGGAACCTCAACTACATGCTGGAACTCACCATTAACTTCATTAAACTTTCATTGCAGTGTACACAGTGTATACTTCAATAAAAAGGATCGTTGTAAGGTTAACTTCTTGATGCCCGGGTTTCTCAAAACTTTGCAAATCATTGCTAACTTATTCGATTTGCAACATTCGGTACTGATCGACTTTGCGCTGTAAATTACTACACGATGTCAACTTAATACCGCCTGGAACAGAAACGATGTTAGTCGCCCTGTTCGAAGCTTCAAAATGAATCTTTCAACTGTTCTCAACTGCTTCACACTCAACGACGCTGATTATGCTGTCTTGTCGACGGAGATTCCGATCCAACCCCAATTTAAGTTTGTTTGCGTTTCGTTTAAGCAGCAACTCCAACCCAAAACACCACGATCCCTTCTCCCTCTCTCTAAGCCCCCCGTTCAACAACGGCCTCGCTGAAACGACAACATCGCCGTGCGGATTCGGCAAAGGTCCCCGACGGAGAATCACTTCCCACGAAATGGGAAGGTGTTTCGGTGTTTATGCTGTTTCCAGACAAAGCACATTCGTTCCAAGTCTTCCGGATCTATGCTCGCAACAGGAATGTAACCGAATCGAATCGATTCTTACATTGCAATGCCACGAAACCCCGGCCCGAGAACCCACACTCGGATTAGCAGTGCAATTTTTCGACTTATCCCAGACGACGAATCGGTTTCCCGAAGGGCTCGTTTGCAACGAGCTGATTGAAAGTCGGGACCTGTGGTGGCCAGGGAGCGTGCTCGAACCTACTCCTTGTCGAAAGTCCAACCCCCTGCTCCTTCCACCCTCCTGTCCCCCACCTACCGAAAACACCAGCTTCCCGGAGAAGGAGGCAGTCGGCCCTACTTTCTCAGGAGTTCAAGACGCTGACTACGAACTCGGATTGCCTGCCCCGACGGTTTCCTTCTGCCGCGAAGTATGTTTGGAAAACCATGACGGATTCTGTCAACGATTCTGTTCGAAACGACAAGGAGGAAGAAAATGGAATCCACGAGAGTGTGCAAAAGCTCCCTACTCCCGAGGCTTGTGATTTCGAAATGCACGCACTGGTGGCCCAGGAGAGGAGATGCCGACTGCTTCTGGGCCTTTTGGCTCAGGTCGAAGTGGAGGTGGGACGAACTTCAGCGTCTCTAAATTGAAAACCAAAACAATGAAACCCCAAGCACAAACTGAGACGTTGCAGCAAGCCAAGTGACTCATAATACTTTATTTTAACCAGTTTCTCCAATGTCACAACGACCAGCTGAGGATAATTACTGAAGCAATGCACAATAACATGGTAACAGCGGAGGATAGTTGGTATCACCAGGCAGAGTATTTTTGTTAGCTTCAAGGTAGAACGATGTGAAACAACTTTCCTTCGACTTCAACTCATTATCAGATAGTATTAAATAAACAAAAGCCTATAAATAATCACTATTCACCGAAATGTCCTATAGCTAAAGATTGGCAGAGAAGAAATATCTGAATGCTTTTTTTTCCAAAGTCTAACAATTGCTTGAATTTTTGTTTTGGAAAATGTATACGTGAATAACTTAATTTAATTTCAAACGAAACTTTGTTTGATTCTTGTTTTCCCTTTCAGGGGGAATGTAGGTTTTCGGATATTAACAACTGAAATGAGCGCATCTCAAAATCGAGGAATTAAAGCAATCCAACGAAAACAAGATTCATATTTCTGCTTGTAGCAAAAGAAATATAAATGAAATACCAGCAATAAAACTGATACAAGCACGAGATATTCCACAGCAAAACCGCCAAATCAATTGTGATTCCTGAGTAATTACAAATACGGGATGAAATCCTGATAATGTTACCACGGTCTGAAGAATCGTTTGAACTTATTGAAGAAAAATAACCAATGAAGCCTTATTCATTGAGCGATGAAAAGTTTCGTTTATTTATTACGAAAACATACAGCGTTAATGGAAAAAAAACTCGCTTTTTAAATTGCACTATTTCGCTTGCCTACATTAGTTTCAAATATCACATGCAATAACTGGAATGTATGAATCGAAGAGTAATAATAAACTATATTTATTGCCATGGTCAATGCCATGATTTCAAAATAATTTTGCCAACATTTGCAGTATGATCCTTCTTTCTTTGGAAACACACTGCTGATTACAAGTTTGTTTTTACGTTCATATCTAGTATAGATAATTTCATCATTTCAAAAAAGTTTAAATATCACACCATGTCTCAATTCTCCATTCAGCCGCTGGAATTTAGGAACCAAAAAATAAGAATAGAAAATCAGAGCATTTCATAGGCATAAGATTATTAGAAAAATAGGGTCAAAGAAGAAATTTAGGTGAAAGTCTATGAATTCGTTTTCCAATGTATATTTTCTGCTTTGCTGTATATATTCCTTCGTAGTGATACAGTGAAAAAGAACGAAAATGTATTTGGTTAAAACGAGGTTAGAAATGGAGCATTTATATGCATACTGAATTGAGGTTTCCTGGAATTAATGACTATTTGTGCGTCGTATTAATACGATTCTCATAGTTACCTATGAGAATACCTTCAACCGTATAAAAGGAAAAAATTGTATAGCAGAATCGTTAGTATTAAATCTGTTTCTTCACTTGCCTGTAATTGGCGCTGTAAATCTTTTTTGCCATATCTTGAAAGCTAGATGTCCTTCCTATACCTGAAGCATTATAGAGGAAGAGTCAACACTAGTCTGCCTCCTTTTGTATTTCGATACAAATTGCTCTTGAAGGCTTTTCAACTAATGTTATATAATCCCATCCATATGGTTAACGCAAATACACACAAGTCCCATTGGAGAACTGAACCAATTTTAAGAATTACTAGATTTATAATTTTTAATAATAAAACCGACAGCAAAATGTGGATTTTTGTCCACCTCCTATTGCTTCTGTTTGAAGACTTTGTTTGATCACACCTTTATTTTTTATCTATAATGTCCTATCGCTCAAAAATGAGATTCTTTTCTTCTCCGGCTTCAAAGATTGATCTTTTCCTCAGAAAAATCTTATTTAGAGAGATAAATGCATTTTTCATACCTATTTTATCTTAGTCACGAGCTCGAGATTTCTATGAAGTTTTAAGGATTGACTCTTTCTAACAAAGCTCTATCTAACTATAATAAAACCTGCTGACTTTTGAATTAGATTTGGAACTGATTTTCTGTCATCAACATGACCTTTCGTTAAATTAACCCCTTGAATTTCACCCTTTTCATTGATATATAATTTGCAACCATAAAACCAACTAATAGTGATTTTTTCTATTTACGCAATTCCGGCAAAAACTTGAATGAATAAAGTAGAAATAGAGATGCTATATGCAAACAACATATTTTCCTTATTTCGAACAAGAATTCTCCTTCAGCTTGTAGTTTTTATTGTGTACGGAATTGAAACCCGATTGAAAAGTGATCGAGAGTGGGGGGGGGGGGGGAACGCAAAACATTTAATATATTTTTGCTTGTGATTTTGTTTTTTTTTTTTTACTTTTTTGTGTCTGAAGGAGGCAAAGTCGGAAAAGTCATTGAAACGTCGCTGATCATAACCTCATTGCAAGAGAAAAAGCAACTCACACGTAAAAAAAAATGAAAATGAAAGTGGGGAACTCTGCATTGCTGCGAAACTGCAATGAACATGGCACCATTCACAAGCGATTATTCCTGTCCTGAATGTAGTGAATCACAAACTTGCTGCTACTCGAATTTCATAAATAACATGACCTGAACTTTCAGGACGTTTTTGAGAATTCCAAACTAGATTGAGGCTATTGCGAAAACGTACATTTTAATAAAATTCATTGCTAATGTCAACAAATAGCTCATCGTCATGTTAACGTCTGGCAATCACTTTTAGGTGGACTTTAAGTTCAGTAAGTCTGCTTCGTTCAGGAACCAACTTGTGAGAATTGCTTTCATTTTGTTGGGCACATACTTATGACACTTTTCGTACAGATACGTGTTTTCATTATGGTTGCGATCGATGCAAGCATCCTTGAAGGGGAGAATCGGTGATCTTTTCCGAGCTGTCCTATCGTACACTAACGCGTGTGAGTTGGGTGCACTCTTGGGGTCGTTTTCCGCAGAATAGATTCTCAAATTAAGGTTATTTATCACCCGGATATGCCGGGGCATTTATTATTCTAATTTATTAGAAAAATTAGATAATAAAGTCTTTAAAAAATGTTTTTTGTGGGGGAACACTCGGTTCTCCCACGCTGCAGAATTCTCGTTACCCGGTCCTTAGACCGGAGAGGTTCTCTCCCTAGGCGCGGGGGAAGGGGAAAATCAAACAAAGAAACAAAAAGAGAAATAACGGGGAGGGGGAATAGTTATATGGGGGAGTGGAGGGCAGGGAGGGGATCACTGAGCGCCTGGATTGGTCCTCTGCATCCTCTCCAGGATGCAGACAAGTCTGTTTTTAACGTTATTGCTAGACGCCACCTTGTCGCCGTCTCCAAGGAGATCGTCGTCCAGTGGATGGCGTCCCTACATCTTTGGCCTCTTCTTGCGTTCCACCTTTGCACGATGCCGCGCACGCAGCAGAGAACTGCTAGAGACGCAGCGGGGCTCAGGCCGTCACGCAGAAAGAGGCGTCGGTAAATGTCCTTAGGGTCGCCTACTGGAAGATGGAGGATTGGGGCGATTCGACTCCAGAGTCCAACCAGGGCGACACACTCGAGGGTAAGATGCGGGAAGGTTTCCCTTTCACCGCACTCGACGCATCGGGCATCCACATTCCCCAGTGTCCAGTGAGACAGGCGTGCTCTGCTTAACAGTCCCCAGTGCAGAAAGAGCAACGCCGTCTCCTGCCACGTCAACGGAAGGGTGCCGCTATCCCAGCACGCTGGGGGCCACTTCACCTCCTCCGGAGGTATTGCGAGCAGCTCTCCCCAGCGCGCAAGTCCGTGAGGCGGGACGCTCGGGGTGGCAGCGTCCGCTAGCTCCCGAGTCGTCCACGCCTTTATTGGTTTTCTCCTGCCTCGGATGAGGCAGGACACCTCCCACGATGCTCCCTCGTTGCTGCTCCTAATGTTCTTCAGGGAGGACAGAACGGGGGCAAGGGGGCTGAACGAAGCCCACAGAAACTTCCGGGGAGTGTTGATAATCTCCTGCAGCGGCTGTCGAGAGTACGATCCTCGACGTAGGCAGTTGTATTCTGCCTCGCTCGTGCCGTTGATCTTAGCCCACGTGGAAACTGACTCCTGAAGCCAGGCAGTGCAGTTCGCGGGGAGGCAGGAGATCCAGGTATTCTCCCTCATCAGGGCGACCATCTGGCTCAGATGGAAGCCACAGTTGTTGTTGAGGCTGCGCTGGTAGGCCACGAGGATCGAGGACAATCCTTCGCAGCCGGTCGCTCTTCTGGCGAGGAGCCGTGCGGGTTCGCACCATGGCGTCATCCATAAGCTAGCCGCAAGGGCTAGCTTCCGAAGGTTGATTTGTTTTTGCATGCGCTCCATCGTCAGGAGGCCCAAACCACCGTCCCTGCGTGGAGCGCACAAGTCTTTCAGTCGGACTCGCGACCTCGCTGTGCCCCAAAGGACAGTCCTCAAGAGGGCTTTGGTCCGTCTCTGTATGATGGGAGGGGCGGGGCAAACAAAAATTGAAGGGGCGAAGGAGATGAGCCGCGAACGCGTTCCACACCGCGGCCCGTTCCTGCAAGTAAAACTTGCCATTCCGGAACGGGCCGATCGCCAACTCCACCTTTTGAAGACGGTCGGACCAGGCTCTTGCAGCGCAGAAGTCCCCCAAAGGAACGCCAAGGTACTTGAAGCACCTGCCCGTGGGGATCCCCAAACGGATCCAGTCCGGCCGTCCGGCCCACGCCGTAGTCGAATTAAGGTTATTGAAACAGTTGCGAGGTGTATCGCATTTGTTATTGGTTTCAGCAGCCTCAGAGCTAATGAACACGAGCAGCGACAGAAATTTTACGTCGCAACTTTTCGTGAGGCATTCTCCGGAGTGCTGGCCTAAGAGATCCGGACAGTATGATTGAAGGCTGCTGAGCTCGAAAAATCGAAGCACAAAGAGTTCTCAAAAATCGTTGGTCTACATTAGATCCGTTAGTTCGCATTTTCTTGTGAGGACTTTCACTTTGAGGAAAAATTGCTGGTAATGATCCAAGTTCACGGAATGGAGCTTCCTTGTTCATGCTCGTTTGCAATCGAGCAACTTCGCGCCGGTTGAAGTGAATAGGGAACACTGAATTCCGGGAAAGAAAAGGAGGAAATGTAGACAGAACAGTATTTTCCTATCAAATGCCAGAAGCGGTGGCAAACTTTAACGACTATTACGTTAACCCATTGGTTCTGGTGGAGGATTGTTGCTTTCATGGGTCCGATGGTCTTGATGATGCATATGTGCCCAGTGATTGGATTTCTGGATTTTCTGCATCGTATGTAATCATGAATCAGTTTCTGGACCATGTCTGCAGCCAGTGAGCACGACGAATGGGGAAGAGTTTGAAGTTGCTTTCAGCAAAAGTCGACTTGACTGAAACCAGTTTCTTTTCTCCTGCCCATCTTCTGGCAGCGATCATCTCAATGTCCTCTGTAAAACCTTGTCGTTTTGCCAAGGTACCATAATCAAACTGGCTTTCTCTGGACTGCCGCGTCGAGTTTAATGTGTTCCCATTACACCGACAGCATTCCTGGTATCCCGAAATGCAGATACTGATCGCATCTACCGATCCGTCTTTTGTCGAGTGGAATACAAAAGTGGCGCCGCCCTCGGATGACCTGCGAGAAAGAAAAGGCAGCCTCACATTTGTATACTTATTCGTATCTCCTATTTTCTATACTACTCCAAAGTTCAAAACTCGCAACTCCCCATATTCTCAAAATTGCCTGGTGCTATCATCCAGTTCATTTAGACAGGAAGACTTGGTTCTGATTTCTGAAGCAGAGTCGATCTTTCATTGCTCCACGTGCTGCGTTGGCTTGTTCTCCATCAACCAGCCCATCCTTGGGCTCAGCCACTCTTTGCATTGCTAAATAACAGACATACTGCTTGACCGTCCTCTTGCCCATTCCGTTTGCGTGATTCCCCCCTTCCACTTTTCCCCTTCTATTGTCTCTTCTTGAATTTGAGCAAAAGTTTTGCCTATATCGGCAGAAATAACCTTTCTCCGTGTACAGTCGCCAACGCTTTATCGTTGTATCAACAACACATACACTGGATAAAGTTCCGTAGTTCTGGCGATGGGGTTGATGATAAGCAGAAGAGATTGATGTTCCTATCAGAACTGATGTATGCACACGTAAAGAACTTTCCCGGACGGGGCCATAACTGCATTAGAAGCACGCCCAAAAGCGGGTTATGGAGTCTAGCAGGATCGTATCCTTTTTATGCTCAACCGCTCTTTTAGCGTTTTCTATCACGATTTCTGCAAACCGTGCCTGACGCTACCCAAGCATTCATGGTAAATTAGAATAAATCAGTTTTTTATGGCATAACGGAAACCTCCGATTTTCAAGGCAAAATCATATAGTAGTTGCAGAGAGGCGATCCTGCGGTCAACTTGCATACTGAGACATACGATCTATTGGGATGATGAAAATCCTTCTTTTCTGTCTTCGCGGTTCTTCGACACGGTTTCGCGCCACCCGAGGGTGAGTAATTCTTGAAGATAGGAAGTACCCCGGGAGGCGTCCGGCCTATGAATCCAGGAAGGACTCGGAGTCCGTTCCTCTCACGCCTGAGGAGGGATCCCCGGAAACGGAGATCACCTCCACCCTGGTTGTTTCCGAAGGGGAATACAGAAGGGAATCGTCCTGCCGTATTCTCTGCGAAGAGACCCTTGGAGGGGTCCGCTCCAGCTTTTCTCCTCGGAAGGGAACTCGGAAGGGATTCGATCCTGTTTTTACTACTATGAAGAGAATCCAGAAGGGACGCTTCCGAAATTCAGAAGGACGCAGCTTCCCCGAAGGGATCAGCTCGCTTCTCTGCACTCTCTGGAGAGGTGGTGGCGACACACCTGCCCTATCAGTACGACGCGGAGGGTCCCTCGGAATGGGGGATCCGCTCCTTTACAACCGGAGGGGAGCTCCCACTCCGTGATTCTTGGAAGGACCCGGAGGTCGACTTCCATTGGTCCCGGCCCTCATCGGGGGAATCCGGTTGCAACCGCTACCAGTGGCGCACCCGGATGAACGGAGGCCAGCCATCGTCATCTTTTAGGGTGAACTCGGAACCCACAGACGCACTGCGTCGATTCCTTCGCAGTATTAAAACCCACGTCGTATGGTGCCACGCGCAGAGACCACCGTAACCACACGACCTCCGACGCGGGCATCGAAGTTTGATTACTGCGGACAGCAGCAATATGGCTAAGCAGAAGCTTTCCAAAACGAAGTCGAAATATGCAAGCAGTAAAAACACTGGTTTGGTTGTAAACTAGAGAGCGGCAGTGTGTACAGCTTTACCAAACAAAATTATATTGCTGTCTTCATGAATTTTTCATTTTTTTATTGGAAACGCTATTGTAAGCACAGCACCAGCTTACCGAGAAAACCTAAAAAATCGTGTTCTGCACCCACTCGAACGACTTTTACTTCTTAACCCAAAGTTTATGCGCATATACTGCAAAGTGTGCTTGAATGAGAACTTTTTTTCTATCTCTTCTACTATTTATTTCATTGTGTATAATGGTTCTGTTCATGCGCCACAAAGAACAAGAATTACGGCACTTACAAATACACAATAACCACTTCAGTGCACTTCCTAATTAACCCTGAAAAATTGAGCAATGAATAAGGAAGCTTACAAGATAAATATTGTTTGTTTCTAAAACCCGCTTTATACATATTAATCGGGTGTAACGTAGTTTAGCTGCAGCCTCCAAGGAGATGAGGACTTGATGAGATGAAGTATTAACTAATTTTAACACTTTTGACAACCGTCGTGCGAATTCCGGATATTTCTCCACCGTATCGGTTGATTTCAGTTCTTGGCTGTTGCACCTAAAAGAAATAATAAATTGAATGACACACCGGAGTGAAAAATTTCCACGTGATTACCTGTCCCTTCCTTCTTATTAATGCTTTCCTATATCTAGCCCTTTGCTTTACACGGGGATTTTTGAGCTCTTTTTTGCGATGAGGATTTAAACCCTTGTTTTTGGCTATTTGATAGTTTATAGCACGCTTTTCATCTGAAGTTATATTTTCAGTTCCTTGAACAAGATCATTTTTCTGTTTCTCTTCCAATAACGCAGTGCCCATGTCAAAACTGCGATTGCTATGTGAATGTTGCTGCTTCTTCAAAGCACTACAAAAAAGCATTTTCGAAAGTGGAATTGCATGTAATCAGAATCTTTATTTTAACAACAAATGCTCCCTACAGAACAAAATCCCCAAAATGTGATATCAGGTGTAGCATAATTAGAGTTACAGGAATTTCAAGTAAGCAAGTAAGCAATTGTAAAAGTTTTCCACATTACTTTTTAATACTTGTCACATTCACGAAAGCACACATACAATACGTCATCATTCAGAAATGGATAAAAATTGGATGCAAAACTCAATTCCTTACTCAAGTTTTATCATACACATACACTGCAACCATAATTTAACTGCTATACGCAAGATTTTACTTGAATGTACAGTTGCAACATGAAAAATTAATGTACATCATAAAATCACAGTTTACTTTTATCCACTTTAATCCATTAAGAATAATCTTAGTGGATTAACCATGGAATTCGAATAATAACTTATGAATGAAAAGCTATAAGTAAAAATAACTATAAAGGAAATATGAAGTAGAATTACGTAAGTTGATAAGCAGTAAAACTGCACGACGTAGGCAAGATTTACTGACTTTTTCATGCTGGGTACGAGTCTGACAGGATGCTTCAGTGCCAAGAGCTGCAAAATTTTTTTTAGCAATGGCTGCATATTTGTGTGAATGGGTTCAAGTTTCAATAGGAGCTTTTTGTAGTATACAATTCTTTTTAGAACCGGATGAAACTGGACAGCAGTTTTTTTGGCTTTAAGCAAAATATAATAGCACAGATACATGGAATAACTGAAACATATTAAAATCATCCAGATTGGTATTCACATTACTTCATTAATACGAAGTATGTTGTAGATATATATTCACACACATCATCATCAATTATCTTGCTGTCTATTACATATGTGTACAAGCATTCAAAAGTTTGCAAGTGGGTAAGTTGCACTGAAATATAAAATCGTTTTCAAACATACATGAAAATTTTGATAATATGATTTGTAACATGTACATAAATGAAATCAAGAACCACATTGTTCAAAACAATAAAAATAGTTTTTTTTTCCAATAAGTAATACATTAAGAATGGCATTGATATAAACGAAAAGTATATTTATATCACTTGTGTTTTTAAAATCTATCACTGATTATTAAATGAATTGCCTTTGTGCAGTACAAAA
The DNA here is from genome assembly GCA_036172245.1 of Raillietiella orientalis. Classification (NCBI taxonomy): domain Eukaryota; kingdom Metazoa; phylum Arthropoda; class Ichthyostraca; order Raillietiellida; family Raillietiellidae; genus Raillietiella; species Raillietiella orientalis. The sequence continues at coordinate 1,894,097 of JAYWIR010000016.1, forward strand.
ATAAGAGAAATACGTATATTTTCACAAGTATATTTCAAAATCAACTGCACAAAATCAGTACAACTACCAGGGCAGATTCTTATTACCAAAACAATAGCAGTTCCAACATAACAGCACGTGATGTGGAATTTGCACGGTAATTTTCGTTTTAAAATCTTATGCAATGAATATGTGATACTCAACAAAACCAGATGAAATTATAATCGAAACCTGGCATTCAGAACAAGACAAATACTTCATGGTTCAGTATATATTTTAAAAAGCAAGTGCTTGATATTTAATTTTACACCTGCAATTCATAACAAAAGAATGCAAAACATTGTTAACTAAATCAAAATTTTTTTTGGCTGCAAAGAAATTCACAAAACAAATTATTAAGATGTAAAGAAAAATATCCTGTAATCAGGTTTTCATGTTATCTTGGAAGTCAGTTTGTATTTCTTATTTCATAAAGTGATACTTCATTTGCAATACTTTTGTTACAATTTGAGGGCTTACAAATAACAAAAAAATACTTTCGCTTTTAAAAGCTAAAATAAATAAATAAAGTCAAATTTTAATTTAAAAGCTAATCGAAACAGAATACCCTCTAATCTGAAAAATGATCATTAAGACGGCAATAAATAAGTTTTTCATAAGAGAAACGCAACTGTGATCTAATAAATTGGCCCAAATAAGTACAATTAAAAAATTCTGAACAGGACACTAACAATTAGAAGCCAAATGATTTTATAATAACCATTTATCCTTTTGAGACTCTATCTAGAAATCTAGTAAATAAATAATTATAAACTGATTAATCTAATCATCCCATTTCATGACATAAATGTATCTCTGACGGAAAATAAATGAAATTACATTCTATCTTGACAGTATTCCACTAGAAACAACTGAATATCTTGGTTCAAATGATTCGAGACTACATAAAAAAATGCACAAAAAGAACTTTTCCGTAGCTCCAAACATTTCTTCAACCTGTCATTCCTTAGAGAGCCACCAAAATAAAGCCTAGCTCTCATTCTCTTAATAAATAATTTTTTACATAAAAATTTGCAAAGTTGTTCGTTATCTACAGTCAACCCAATCTCTTTGAAGGAATACATCATGCTGGTGATGAAGATAAGCACTATATGGTAAAACAACTCAACATTCACAAGTGCAAATGATCTGAATGCGAAGCACATTAAACATTCAACTTCTAATCCAAATACCTTGGAAATCTTTCAAAAGATCGACTAATTCAGGAGACTCTTCAAACAATAAGTCAAGTTTTTCTTTTTGAGATAGTGAAGATATATCTAATTTTATTGCTGAATCACATTGGATTGCTTTCTATAAAATGTATAACTTCAGATTTTGGTATTAATGTCCACATTACATTACCTCTTTGTTTTCTATAAAAACAGAAGTGCCATAAGCTTCTTCAATTTCATGTAAAAGTTTTTTTTGAATCTGCAAAGCTTCTTCTTCTTCTAGCCTTGCAGCTTCCTCTTCATCAGAATCTCGGAATCTGTCTAAATATCAAAAATATGACCATTATCGCTAATTTTGGTATTATGCCTTAATTAACAAAAATTTGAGTTATATAAAAAAATACCTCCATAATCTTCCTCTATGTAATCAGTATTATAAAATGACTTTTTTTTCCCCCCCCAGCTTTTATTGTCCAACATTGCTGCTTCTTCCACATGATTAACATCATTATCATTTGTATTTTCAGCTATGAAATCATCTTCAGAAGTTTCATGTGTTGCATCTGGCGATGTTGGAAGATTGAAAACATACTCCTAAAATTTGTTGTAGACTGTGAAAGTAAATTTTTTAATACCTAATTGCATAGCACTCATAAATATGTATAGAAAAAATATCAAAGAATAAACGTAAACTGGATATAGAAATACATTACAATAAAAGTATTGAAAATCAAAACTGATGACGATCAGTCAACAGTCTTCAAGATCTTCAAGAAATATCTATCAAAAAAAGAGCAAATGGAAAATATTCTGAAAGTTATTTGAAATATGAAAATTCCGTTTTTCAAACAGGATAGTTAAACTTTTGTATTTGTAAAACTGCACTTTTCAAACGAAAATTCAAATTTATTTAGAATTTAATTATAATGAAGTTCTAAGATTCCATCACAAGTTTAAAAGAATCCAATATAACATAGTAACTTCAACTTTGGCATGCCTAACCTTTGATGATTAATCAACTATGCAATAATTTGGCATTTGCTTAAATAAAAATTGCACAGAATAATTAACAAACTAATCATAAAAATTATTGATTTTGATCCACTGATAAAAGAATGCTGACACCATATTAAGCAGTACAAAAATATCACAGATGGAATAAATACCTCCTCTGAAGAATCCTCATTCCTAAAATCTCCTTGAATTCTGATTTTGCTGGAAGTGTTATCATCATCATCATAGTCAACAGAGTCAGCATCACTTGCATCATCTGTATAGTCATCTGGTTCTTGATCAGGAAACTTTCTAAAATTAAAATCCACGTTCTCAGATCAATTAAACAACACTAGATAACCAATCAAACTTTACTATGCTTCACAAAGCAGTTAACAAACCACATCTAATTGCACTGGCAAATGAAACACTACCAATTCGAAATTAATCTGAATAAGCAAATCAAACAAACAAAAAGAAAGCATGGAAAAAGCAATACACATGCAAGAAGAGCTCTTGGAACATCCAGAGAAAAGCAGTGAAGTAACTGTTCTTATTCTTTCATTAACTGAAAGACTGATTGTGTGCCTTTGGTATAAACAAGATGCTTTTTATAAATAGAAAAAAAGAAAGACATTCTTTTCCTGAAAATTATGGAATTAAGGATAGATATTTAAAGTCTATACGTTATGTTGCAAATTGATCACACAAATAACTCTCAAACATAAGTAAAAAGAAATGAAAAAACACACACACACACACACACACACACACATACATACATACAGTGAATGGAGATGACTGAAAAAAATAAAAATAAATAAAAAACCAGGAATTTAAAACAATAATTAATATGCAACTGTAAAGAGATCTTAATTTTTTTTTTTATATTTCTATATAATACATTTCTAAATGAAAAATTACTATCAGTGGTGAAAACAACCAGATCAAAAACTGTGCATGGTGACTTAACCTGCAAAACTATTGTTTATTTTAAACTATCAATTATGAAATGAACAAATTATTAAAACTTAGATACATACATGGTAAGCTATACAAATTGAAACATGTTTTATCAATCAAAACATGTATCTAATCAAGAATAATTCGTGGATCTCAACAAATTCTAAATAAATAGCTAGAAAAAACATGAAACAGATTGAAACATAGCACACTTATGTAATACTGTGTAAAGTATAAGCTGTAAATGAAAAAAATATACTGCAAGGACTGTTGGGGGTTCAGTATTTTTTTAAGACTAGTAATCAGCTTGATCAGCAGTCATGATTGAAGTGAAGCTGTCAAAATAAACTAATGAATGCTATTTGCATGAATTCAAAATCAAAGATGAAGTGTTTCATGGATGCATATGTTATTTTGAAATCCAACAATGAAGATATGGATCTGTCACACAGAAGAAAATACCAACTGTAACGTATCATGATTACCACCATTATCACTTACAAACTTCATCATCTTACTATGTTTACCCATTGTCTCCTAGGGTAGATCATGATCTGGATCTGAGATGTGCATGACAGAAGCATCAAATGCAAATTCTTTGAATACAAATTACGAGACCTTTTTCTCGAGAATAATATTTAAGGGCTAGAATTACAAAGCATACCTAATTAAATACTATCTATGCTACCATATAGAAAACAAAACTCTGTATTTATGCATGCTTGTTGCACAGTTATTAAAGTATTTTAAAGGCAAATGTCTTGAAAGATCTTTATGTTCAGCACTGCCCATATGAGACTTCAAAATTTCAAGTTAAGAATTGCAACCTAACTAGCACATCTTTTTACATACGTTTATGAATACATAAAAAGATCTCTGATTATCTTTTTAGGCAGAAAACTACAGGTGAAAAAACTAAACAACATAATTTTTTTATTGCTGTGATACAAAAACTGGAACAAAGTGGAAGTCCTTATCTACTATGAGACATACAGCACCATGCAAACGAAAAGTGATAGTACGAGGATACAATCACTTTTCTATACAGCTTCCAATTCATTTATTAGATTTTAAAAATTGACAAATTGTTATGAAGAGTTAGAGAATGCTAGTTAAGGTACCTTTTGGAAAAGGAAGTATAAAAACGTTTGAATGACAAATCAACAGAACATTTCTTTGGCAAGTTCAAAGAGTCTCCAAGTAACTTGGTACAAATATATCAGACTGCGGTCCTCGCTAAAAATCCGAACATACTACAGAACAAAAAAATAATTCTAAGTCTTTTCATAAATGTAAATTCTGATAGAACTTTAATCATTTTAAAGAGGGCAAGATTATCTCCTCAAACAGATAATATGCACGCATACATTAATACTTTTTGCATCACAAACACTCCCAAAAGTTATCTGCTTTGCAAATCACGTGAAAACAACAAAAAAACAGAATACCAAATTATTTGGATCCTTTTTACTTTGCACACGATCCGGGCTTATTCCTTTTTAGGAAAACACATTATTATGTCTGCATTATTATGTCTTCCAGATTTAATAAAGTCGTGTGGATTCAAAGTTAACCAGGGTACAAAAAAAATTTGCCATGGAAAACCGACAACAATTTCTACATTGCTAACACCAAATGTAAAACCTAATCTCAGCGATGCAGCCAGACTCAGATTCTTTACCTTTTGGTTGTCACTTGTAACTTTGTTCCAAGGGATTTAGGGGGAGCGGATAAAGATTTTTTTTTCTTCATACTTTCAGTACAAGTCTCTTTACTCGTTTCTCCACGCAAACACTCGTGCCCACAGCAAGAGAAAATTTAGCTTTACACAGTAGAGCCAAGTACCGTAAAGTTCATTTCTATCATTTATCATATAGCCTAGAATCGGCAAAACACTCGAAAGAAAAACTCATTGGGACCTCGAAAAATTATTGTACATTTAGAAATTCAAGAATTTCCTTATTTTCCATTTTTATATTACTCGACTAACTGATCACGATCACTCAGATATTTATAATCCTTCCAAATTTTTCCAGGATTCACACTGCAGTGGATTCTTCGGATTCTAGGTAGAGTTTCATGATGTGATGGATTCACGTGTATTGTTCTCATTTTGGTTTTCTTTATCTTTTATGATCCAGCAGACTATTAGGAGAGTTGATAGAAATAGTGTAGTTTCCCCAGTTTGATAAATACAAGTTGGAGTTATTCAAGCCCATCTTTGAAACAGTTTCCTCTTGAAATATGGCACTCTGTGTTCTAGGATAGCAGTTCACAGCTTTTTAAATACAGTGAACTGTATTTAAAAGGATGAATAATATAAACCACAAACATAAGTCTAGGAATCGCAATTAAAACACAAGACATAAGTATTTTGATGTCTTTATTGGTTACTGAATGTTCATATGGATCATATTCTAAAGATCGAATCTCTTTCTACAGTTTTCATCTTCTATTGTTTGTATTTCTTTGCAAAGTATAGCGCATATCATTGGTATAGAAATGAAAAGTGTAGAAAGAAAGAATATGTGTCTTTTCCCGGCAATTGTGTACACATTAGATAGAATCCTTGCCTTCAATGTTTTTTTTTTTACACGTGAAAATAATTACTACACTTTTTGGAAAAGTCATTTCTTTCACTTTATAAATCCTTATTTCGATGTTTCGCATACCACATTCATTGAATAATATTGATATTCGCTCGTCGTTGCTGACGCCAAATGCTTTGATTGGGGGGGTACAGTTCGTATAAAATGAAATAAGTTTTATTAGGATCAGTCGACATTGCAATTCTTTTTTCTGAAATGAATTTTCAATCATATTTCTAACAACTTTTATAAATTCAACAATATTTGTATAACTGTTAGTAATTTGCTTGTTATCATATCAATAAGAATTAGATGAACAACTGATATTTAACGAAGAGATAGTGAATAACAAATTTGAAATAAATGAAATGTTCATTAATTTTTCTTCAAATATATATTAAATTATGTTCATGTTGCATGTATTGTTGCTTTGCTTTCATTTCCAAACAACTAATGTTTTACTCTTTAGAGAAGTAGAACTTTTTTACTTTCTAAAAATGTTAGTGACCAAAACTCTTTGTTTTCTTCAGTCCAATTGCAATCGTTTTTTGTTTCAAATATGCTTTCAAGGAAATCCCATTTGTATTACATTTCTGACTATGTTATGGCTACAACTAAAATGCATTATCTATTCCAGTTTAAGAAATCCATAACTGCATATTGCCTATCAACAAGAAATAGAGTATCAGTTTTGGTGTATTATGTTTTCGATCTTAATTACAAGGTTACCTGAAAGAGTTCAAGGTTCATAATTCATTTCAGATTATCATGCAATATCTAATGAAATTAAAACAAATTTCCGAGGGTCCCGGAAGGAATCTTGTACAGCACATCGCTCTACGGAAATAGAGAGAGACGTTGTATGTGCAAGTGCGAGTTCTAGCTACCACACGACAACATAATGATGAGATTCCGCTTCCTGAAACAAATCAGCAATCTGCGTGTTGGCAAAACTATCGAATATCTCATTTGAAACCATAATCCTGTCTTCTGCTTTCGCTAGCGCCTGATTTCGAGTCCCGTCTGTATAAGTGATTGCCTCACTTGGACCTTCGTTTTCTTGGTCCGTAGCGAGCTATTTCATTCAACTGAATGTGATGCATAAGCACAGTAGAAGCAGTAATTCATTACTGTCAGAACAGGAAATTTTAAATAAGGAATGGGATTGGGCAGATGGATTTGCTTTGTATAAGGGTCATTGATTAGTCTAACTGTAGATAAGAATAATGAATTTTTAGCATTAATATCAAAGAATTAATCCTCACAGCACGAGTGTCATTTAAATGATATCCTTCAGCCTTTCAATTTAGAGAAGAACGAAAATTGCCGAAAAGTATACATTACATCTTTTTTCAGCATAACTATGATGATCATTGTATGAAAGTTTGAGACTTATTCCATTTCGTTATTAAATATGCACCAGGATAATCAACAGAACTGATAAAGTTTGTACAAGTAAACTGAATCGTTTCAAAATTCTCTAAAAATGAAAATTTTCAAGTTTATATGGCTACCTATGCGCTTTATAAAGCTCGCGAGGAAAACAAGATAAATTTTCGTTGTAGTTATCAGATTGCAGCTCTTTGTATGCTTGATGCTGTACGCTGAACGCTTGGAGCCATACTATAGGGCGGTGATATGAAGTATGGCACGCCAGTTATTGGCAACAGGTGATAAGTTGAAGACTTAGTAATCAGGACTCCATGTATATACAATGGCCACTAAGAAAGGATCGGAGATCCTGTGAGGCCAACACGGAAACTGCAGATAGCCAACTGAAATTCAAAGTGTCTCGTCTTGAAGTGTGTAATTACACGGATCAAATTGGAAAAAATAAGAGAATATACCCAGACTATTCAGTTGTGGTCAATACATGTTAGGTGGCAGAGACCAAAGCAACCATCTTCCTGACAAAGTGGAGACAAAGCACCTTATTACCCAAACATAATATAAGTATGCAGCTGTTTCTGTAGATGTATATCAGGGGGCATATAAAGAAGTCCAAATGACAACTGATGAAGTCTCATACTCGGACGGATGGACGACTTTGTCTTTCATAGTATGGAAAAAGCTGGGAATGTGTCCATGAATTTTCTGAAGCAATTTTCAAAAGGTACAACCAAAGTCATGTGCCATGAAATGACTGCCACTACAAGTGGTCTCTTTCTATCAGGAGGCTTACTAAAGAAATTCCTGGGTGTTGATTTAATAGAACAATTAAAATGGACTGTCGCCATTGCTTAATTAAGCAGAAATCGCTTTCTGTAATAAGACAAATGACATCGCGATGGGCAATCAATTTTTTTTTTACCTGTAGAGAATAATTGATCGTGCAGCTACAGTCACATCAGAAATTCCTCTATGGCATGCAAGTGAGACAGATTATTGTCTGGATCCCTCTAGTTAACCTCAGTTCTTTTTGAATTTCAATATCAAAGCAAAAAAAGTCAAATTAGTTCATGCATTAGCCTTGTTTTTCTTTAATTCCATGATTCTCCCGGATGCTCCCAGGTGCATTTGGAATGAGGGGACTGGTCCAAGACGTTAGGTTCTTTCAATCCTTGCCAGCGAGCTCCTCCTTATTCCTGTCTAGATGGGTTCACCTCGAGGCGAAATACTGGACTGCGCCTTGGTGTGCGCCCACACGACTCCTCGCCTACAGGGCAACCGGCTGCTACGGATTGACCTCAATCCTAGTGGCTAACGACCGTAGCCTGAACCATTGCGGGTTTCAGCTACGGGACATGGTTGCCTTGGTGAGGGGAAACCCGTGGATCTCCTGCGTCCCCGCGAACTGGACTACCTGGCTCCAGGAGTCCGTCAAAGATCAACGGCTCCAGCGATGTGGACTTCTCCTGCCTCCGTCGAGGCAGGTGCGCTGGCCAACCCCTGCAGGAGATCGTTTCCAACCCACGGAAACTTCTGTGGGCTTCATTGACCCCCTTTTCCCCCGTGCTGCCCTCCCTCAGGGAAGCTAGGGACAGCCAAGAGTAGGCAATGTGGGAAGTGTCCTGCCTCATCGGAGGCAGGAAAAAACTATTAAAGGCGTGGACTTCTCGGGAAATAGCGGAGACTACAACCCCGTGTGTCCCGCCGAATGGACTTGTGCGCTGGGACGAGCTGCTCGATATACCTCTGAAGGAGGTGAAGTGGCCCCCGGCGTCTTGGGACAACGGCACCCTCCCTTTGCATTGGCAGGAGACGGAGCTGCTTGTGCTCCATTGGGGACTTTTAAGCAGAGCACGCCTGTCTCACTGGACATTCGGGAAAATGGAAGACCATTGTGCAGAGTGCGGGAAAAGGCAGGCCTTCCTCCACTTAATACTAGAGTGTGTTGCCCTCCGTCTGATGTGGGATCGACTCTCATCGACCCTAAACATTTCGATGGGAGACCCTAAAAACATTTTTCGTCGCCTCCTGATGCGGGACGCCCTGCCAGCCGCAGAGTGTGTTGCAGTTCTCTGCTGCATACGCGGAATCCTGGAATCATCCGCGTCAAGAAGAGGCCACAAGAATCCGAATGTCATCCACTGGGCAGTCATCTTCAAGGAGAAGGCTTCCCGTTGGCGCCGACTAAGAAAAATTCTGCCGGCACTTGTTGGCATCCAAGACCGGATGCAGAGGCCTCCCCACGGCGTACCGTGATCCCTTCCCTTCCCTCCCCTCCCCATAAAACATTGTCCCCCCAAGCGTTTTTTTTTTTTTTTTCTGGTTTTCCCACCCCCTTTGCCAGAGCAGCGGACTTTACCGGCCTGCGGGTCGGTAAGGACAAGTGCCCCAAGACACTCAGAACCATGTGTTCTGACTGAAGAACAAACGTCAAAAAGACTGAAAAAGATGACTTTATTATGGAATTTTTCTATGTAAAAATTTTAATAATAAAAGCCCCGGCTTACCCGGGTGAAAAACCTCGACGCGAACCGGATAGGGAAGAGAATGGCTCTCCTGTAGTACCTTCCCCTCTCGAAGTCGCTCCTGGAAGCAAAAGTACCTTGTAGATAGTATAGCACTGCGACTGAGGCAGTTGGAGACCCGACACTCCTCACAAAGTGCTTCCTTACTATGTCCATTGGTTTGTTCTCCAGGGTAAGGGGGACACTGAAAAAACCACGTACCCATAGTGTCGGGAGGGCAATACATTTCACTAACAGGTGGAAGAAGGTCTGCTTTTCCCCACACCTGGAACATTCTGGAGAGACACTTCTTTTATGCAGTGATGGCGGCGGCGGTTTCACGGAGGTGCCCAATGCAACATCAGCAGCGCCGGCTGCCTCTCCCTAGGGGGAGAAATGAGTTCGTGATCACCATAGGTACCTCCAGCTCTTCCAGAGGGATGCCGAAGAGTTCGCTGCAGTGAATAATTCCACTGGGAGGGGTCAAGATTGTTACGGCGTCAGAGAGCTGATGATCAGTCCAGCCACCTAGAGGTTTCCTGCTACTCCAGATTTTGCAGGAAACCTCCCACCTCGCCGGCAGGCGAGTGCAGTGTATCTCGAAAGCGGAGGGCACTGTTGCAGCGAAGAGGGTGGCTGACGGACTGGTCAGGAGCGTCAGCTCACTGCTCACCGCCTCCACGGCTCTTCCGGTGTTCTGGATGTATTGCCTGCACTTGGAGCCTTCATTCGTGGGATTCGTGATCACGATCCACGTTCGAACTGTCTCCTGGTGCAAGGCAGCAGGAGATTCACTGGTGTGATCTTGCGAGGGTGACTACTTGCTGGAGAGGGAAGCCGTAGGTGGGCCAGGTTCCGGCGACTGCTAGAAAGCAGGATCGCTATCCTTCTCAGCCAGACGCTCCCTGGGCGAACAGAAGCGCCGGAAAGCATCAGTGCGCCGACCAGTATGTGGCCAGCAAGACTGCTCTCTTGAACTGGAACTTGCGCTCCATTCGCTATAGAGTCAAGAGGCTCAGTCCACCATCCCAGCGCAAAGTAAACAAGTCTTTCAATCGGACCGTGTTCTCTACAGTGTTTTTCGTAGGAGCTCCTCTTTTTCACTTCATTATAGCAGGCAAACAGAAAGCAAAGTCTGGAGAAGGGGGTCACAGAAATTTCCATATGACGGTTCGTTCTGACAAGGGAAACTTGCTTCCCAGAAATGGGCAAAGCACTGAATCCGCCTTCTGACCAGACTTCCGAAAGGGAGAAGTCCTCCAACCGGATGCAAGGTGCTTAAAGCACTTGACCGAAGAGATCCCGAGTTTTCATTCTGCGACTAGTTTCTTCATTCGCAGTACATTATAAATTACATTTTTTGTTGGGTTTGCATAGCGGTTCAAATATTTCTTTGTGAAATAGTTGAAGAATTCAAGACATTAAAGTTGAAAACAAAAAACAAAAGAATAGGCATTCAACTCTTTACTTGGCATGAGCATCAAAACAGAGCGATTATGAGAGTTCAGTTATTGAGCGAAGTCATTCCAGGGAATTCAATTTAAAAGCTGCACTAAAACGGTTGTGGAGAGATGTATAAGAGATAATTAGATAAAAAAATAGTTATTACTATGAAATACAGGCGCTAAATCTATTCAGTATGCGCGCTGACGCATTTTGTACAGCTGAAGACGTTTCTTGAATAGAAAGGATACATAGAAGTGAATAGTGACGCATTATTCAGTGTCATTAACAAGTAGGAGAATAGAAAACTATCAATACTGACTTAAAATGCGTAAATTATTTTTGGTGAAACCTGGTAGTTCTTTCCGCAGTCCAAATGAACACACGGAGCTTCATTGTACGTCAAATACAATACTTTACACCTTAAAAAGTTTCAAGAATTGATGGAATTACTTTCGATAACGTCAATGTATTGTCAGCAGGTAGTGCTTTCTGTTCATTTGTGTAAACGTAGTAGTCGGTATTTTCCATCGAACACTGCCAATCTTTAGGATACAAAACGTATAAAAATTAAGTGAAAATCTTGTAGTTACGGTGCGTTTGCAGACTTTCAGTATTATCTTGAGTTTTCAGTTTCGAATCCTTTATTGTAATTGCTGTGGCGGCTGAAAAGATATTTTAGAGTGCATTAGACAGAATGGTTTACATTCAGTACGGACGTTCTGCTGACAGAAAAGCTGTCGTACCTTGTTTCATAACTGGTCTTTTCAAATAGAACGAAAGCCGTCAGCAATGGGATCTTGATATCTGTAGATTTCAGTAAATCCAAAATCTGAAATCTGTGTCATTTCTGACAGCCAAATTTATGACTAGATACAATTGATTGTACTGAGATAAATGTGATGTGGATTTAATGTGTTTATCAGCTAGATTATTCGAGGTCTTTTCATTATTGGAGTTTTTAAGGAAGTGCATGATGCTTTAAGAAACTTACGTGTGTGTGAATTTTTAAAAATTGTACTGTGGTTTCAGCCTTTTTCTAATTTCATGTTGTAGTCATGGTCTTAATTATTTTGTACCTGTTACAGTATCAATGTTCATAATCTTATCATATGCCATGATGGGATTGCTGTCCATCTTGATATGTAAAATGTGAAGGAGAAGGCATGAGTGCTAATCAGTTTCCATTTGCCTCAATATTTAAGCTGAACTTGATATTTGGTCTGTACCTTCTTTTTGCTGTTTTTGTGGGATTCTTCAGTTTGAAAAATAGGTTAGTAATGGTTTTCCATGGGTCTTGTTATTACTGCAAATGTGCTTTAAAATTCAATAGAAAATTTTAGTGGGGAATTATCAATTATACTTTCTCATTTGTTATTTTAGTTGCTGTCTCTTTTTGTCATCTCTAATAATAGGTCAAATTTTTGCAATTGTATTCACAAGAAAGTATTTCAGGTAAGTGGGAATTAATATATGCGTATGTTTATCATAAAACATTAAAGCAATGAACATCATCTAAAGTAATTACAACAATATGAAAATGAAAAAAATGTGTAGAGGAAGTATTTCATAGATTTTTACTAATCATGAAGAAATAATGTGAACTTGTGTGCACCCCCAGGAATTAATTTTTGGTTTTTCCCAAAAATTTTTGAAAATTATTTTCTGGAGATACACATTTAATGTTTCTTTCGCATTTTTGTGGAACTATGTTGTATCCATCCACTCTCCTTGAATCTGTATTGGATGCTGTCAGTGCTGTAGGCATTTGAAAACTATTATCTTATAAACTCTCTGTAATTTTATGGTTTATTAGGGCAAAAGCTTAAATGATCAAACTGGGAAATTGAATGATGAAAATCCTATGCTATTAAATCATTATCATTGATGTAATTTAAATTCTTCTAGTTAAGACCACAATAAGCATTACTACAGCAATCCTTACTTTTTGCTCACTGTTTATAATTTGTCTAAAATTGATTTGTGTAATTCTAAAGTCTCTTTAATTTTTTCAAGATTCTCTAATAGTATGTTGCTATTTTTGGTTCATCATATGAGTCTTGTGCTTAATTATTTAATAATTGAAAGGCAGTCATTGCTTTTATTACATATACTTATAACATGCATCGCATTTAAATATTGAAATATTTTTAATGAACCAAAATATATTTACAACCAAAAGTTTTGTGACCTAAATTTATTAAAAGTTTTCTAAAAGTATTTTTTTAATTTGTGAAGGAGCTTCTTTACTAAGAAGCTATGTTTCAGTTTTCAGATATGCTGGAGATCAATTGTTTCTTATTTGTTTTCATAACAGAAAGATCTTTACTGAATGTTATGTGATTAAGAGCTTAATTTGAAATAATTGTGTTTCCAAAGAGTAACCCAGACAACAGCTGAAGTAGTTCTTTCATTTCAGCAGCACAAGTTTAACACATGTTCATGGTTATGAACAGAAGAAGCCTAAAAATTATTTCCATAAAATTAAGGATAATTATTTTGTAAAATGTAATGAAAAAGGCATTTCTGAATTTGATGTGATGCCATCTTTTGATGAAGATGCTAGATTATCTTCTGATGTTGATTATGAATTGCAAGAAGTATTCAAAGTTTCTGAAAAAATGTGTACTTAATGATTTTCTTGTAGTTATTAAATTTGTGCCTGCAAAAATTCATACATGAATGGCATCATAAATTGACAGATGATCAGAATTTTATATTTGAACTTCGAAATTTGTTGCAGTGTGTTTTTATTGTCATAATCAAAAGATTTAAAAAGGTAAAGTTTATATTACCAACAATTTTTCATGTATTTGTGTGTCTTGTATGTCTATTGTTCCCATCTTTTTACATTTTGTTTTTTACATATTAATTGATTTCAGATATCAGTTGTTGAATTGTTGTGTTACAAGTTTCTACCTTTGGTAGTTTTTCATCTGAATGCATATATTAATGGAAAAAAATTTGCGAAAAATGAAAATTCTATTGAAGCAATTGTGTGTGAATACTATGGATCTTTAAAGCATAGCATTCTTGAGAGTCGTGAGACTGAAATCATATATCTCAAAAATGTTACATCACAGTTCCATTTATTAACTCTTCCTAAGCCATTGCAAAATTCGAGGTAATATTCTTTCACATTTTCCTTTTTTTTTCTTTTACATGTATAAAAAGATTGTGCTGTGATTTCTTGCCTTCATTTGCAGCTCCATATTCATTATTTATTACTAAATTTGCGTTTTTTCAATTCATAAGCAGTTTTTTGATGCTTTGTGAACAGTAAGCAGTTTTTATTCTGATACTTCTTTCAGTACCATGCAACCAACATTTTTAGCATCTTTTTTTCAAAGGCTTCATGGTTCTTGATTTTTGTAGCTTAAGCTTTTAATTTACTTTGCATTTCATTTGCTTACTACATTTGTATTATAAAAAGATTCAAGTTTTATAAAGGCAGGAAATCATGAATAATTAATGATAATGGATTTAATTTTTCTCTTATAAAGATTTCTTTTATTGTGCATGAATCTTCCGGTTTTTTGTGTTTCACCTGTTTTATCATGCCTTTCTGCCTCTTTTTGTTTTCCCTATTTTTATCTTTTCAGTATGTAGCTTATCATCATTAGTTGTATGTCTTTTCCTGAATGTGATTTTCAAGTTTTGTGAATAACTGAAAATAAACCAGTGTGTTGCATACACGTGATTAGTGTAAAATATAGTCAAAGCATATTTTTGGAACTCACCAGTGTTTTTTTTTTTTTAGATTGTGCAGGTTATTTTTTAAGGAAGTTCTTTCTCAAAAATTATTGCTCCCCATTATGGATCAGTTATCAGATCCAGATGTTTTGAATTATTTACTGTATCTGGCTTTGGATTCTAAAGTTCCAAAAGCAGACGTTAATTCCCATTTTGCCACTGATGTACCAATACTTCAAGCTTTTGTTGAAACTTCCTTTTATAATGATAATGTGGTGTGTTTAATTCAGGTGTTACTGTTGCTAAGTTTTCTCATCACTGATTTGCCGTTTGAAGATTTACAAATTTACAAATTTATTGCATGTTTCATGCACATACAGTATTTGTGAATATAAAAGTTCCTTTTCAACAGCTCTTATCTTTATCAGCTCTTCCAACATCACTTAATAGTAGCAGTAAAGCATAGAAAAGTTTGAATTTTTGCCTCTCATCAAATCTGTTCTCCTGTGTGCTTAGCACTCATTTGTTTTTCTACTGTTCAAAAGAAAAAACTATTTTTCTTTCAATTTTAATATACACTTGCACATTTCTCTGTACACAAAAGTATGCTGCTGTTGTATTAAATATCTGTTTATTCTGAAATATTTATTTTTTTTCACATTTGTCTTTTGTTGCATCTATTTTCTAGTTTCTCATGTAGCAATTTTATGTATTTATAAGTTTTTAACATAAAATAATGTAATGGTTTTGTTCTTTCCTTTTCTTCCAAGAATCACAAGAATCTTACTAGTGTGTTGAAGGATCAACAGTTAATGTTTCATTTCATGAAATTTTTGAAAAAAGAAAATGCCATCGATATACTGCAGTTTTTTCTTTCAGTTGGTAAGTTTGAACATATTGTATATTCATATACAAAGTATTTTGAATTGGAGATGAACTTAGTACCAAAATGCTAAATCCTGACATAAATGATCATCAGAGGGCAGAGCTTGATTTCGAAGCTTATAAAATCTACCAATTTGAGTTGAAGGAAAAGGATCTTCACCAAAGACTACTGAAGTTTTCGGATATGTTAAAGTTGGAAACAGGTAATTTGAAGGTTTCTTCAGGAACATCATTTTATAACTCTGTGTGAATCAAGTTCTTAGTCATAGTGAACAGAAATTACCACTGGATTCAACATGTTTACTATATAAAGCTAGTGAAAAAGCATATCATCTTCTGAGTTACGTGTATCTGCCAATGTTTTTTAAAAGTTCAATTGTGAGTACGCTCTATGTTTTTTATACTGTACATTGTAATGTAGTGGAAATTTTAGTATTTCAACTTTGTATGTGGGCACCGAGAAAGAAAGCCTTTCATTCATCATCCCAAGTAAGCTTAGTTTGTGAATATTATTTCTTTTATAAATTTTATCACAAGAAAAATACTTAAATGGATTTCAAAATTGCAAACAATTGTGTAAATTCAATGCACATGATTATTCCCAAAGTTGTTATTGCATTATTTGGTTTTAGAAAACACAGTGCACAAAAAGTATTCAGAACTGTCAAGAATTATTTTCATAAAACATGTTCAGTTTTATACAGTGAACCAATAGAAGGTTATCCGTGTTTTGTTGAAGAAGCAATTGATATGATGGATGAACTCAAGGTGTGTGTAAAGCATTCCTTTTCTATTTTTATTTATTAAAAACTTGTTAAGGTAAATAAGTTATTTGGAAATTTTGATGAAGATATGGAAGTTGCATGTAGAGATTTGTCCACATGGGATGTATCCATACTGATGGTAGATACAAGGCATGATTTCAATGACAAACTTTTTTATGTTTTTGTTGTACAAGTAGAGAAGGTATATTTTGTACTCTTTTAATTTTGTTTGAATTATTTAATTATAATTAAGCCACCATTTGATGCAAAGGGAAATAGATGGATAGTAGAAAGGCGTCATAATGAATTTTATGCTTTGGAATCAAAACTGATTGAATTTCATGGGGAACTTAATACCAGTTTACCTTCCAATTGGTTTCCGGTGAGTCTAAGAGGACAGAATTTTATGAATGCACGCAAACAGGTAACTCATTCATAAGTACAATTAGAGAGTTGTATTACAATAAGTAGGTATTTGAGAAGTTCCTCAAAGTTCTCTTGAAGGAACCACTACTAAAAAGGAGTGATTTGATATTCAGTTTTCTGACATCTGTAGATGAAGTCACAACAACCTTTTTCCCTGAACTCAATTTGGGCCGAATGATTCGGACAGTTCCTCGAATTTTGATTAAAGAGAAAGGTCAACATCTGGAAGAATTTTTGAATGCACTTATAAAATCCGTTGATAATTCTTGTTCATACAATAGGTAAAAAGCCTTTTTTTTTTTTTGATGAATTTAAAGATTCACTCTCAATATTTGTGTAATCTGTATCATTTTACTCGAAAATGTAAAATTTTCATTAAGCGTATGTTACAGAAAAGTCACTGTTCCTGTGGTGAACACTTGTTTTATCAACCCTAAATTACCCAAAGAAGTCAGAAAAATTTCTAAAACACTTCCACCACCATTTCCTTGCATTACCATTTCTACAGTGTATGATGCTGTAATGTACCTGGGTGAGATTATAAGATTTTTTCGTTCTTATTGCGTGTGTAGCAGTGAAATTGTTTTCTGTTCCAGTGTTGATCGAAAAACTTTTATTCTTAACTCATTGCATTTTTCCTACATTAATAGACGGAATAATATGCTCAAAAATCAATAATTTGGTTAAAAAACTATTTTCATCATCTTCCATTGCATCTGCAGTGAGAAGTTGTGCAGGTATAGCTTTCGATTGCATTGATTGTTGCACCATATTTCATGTTCAGAATACATTAAATGTGAAGTGCCTTCTCGTACTGATCAGGAAAAAGCTGAAAGAGCCCAAACTGTTGAGAACATGCTCATTGGAGCATTTCCATTTTGGCTACATTGTATCATGGATAAACAACATTATCAGGAAGGATGCAAGACCATTTTCAACATGTTCCAACATCCAACTCTAAATAAACAGTTATCCTATAAACTCCTAGATACATTACTTTCAGAACTCTTTCCTGAATTTCAATCCAGCAAGTGCTAAATAAATGAAGCCGAATAAACATGTATGACCCTTCCAATTTTCAATGATTTGTCACAAAGTTCAATGTACAACTTCAAAAAGATTTTCAAAATATATCAATCCCTTTATAAGACCAACAGGTTAATTCCTGCTTACGAATCAAATATTGTAAAAAAAAAAAAAAAAACAAAGACACCTCTGCTACAGGAAAAAAAGGTCAACTGCTTTGCAAATGCCGTGAGCTGAACCAGTTGTCCAGCAGAGTACGCACACGATGTGCGTCCCAGTCAACCGGAAGAACAGAGCTCGATGGCGCAACCGAGCCAGCGTGCTCTGCCAGCTTCTGGAGTCACAGCAACCGAACCACAAACTGCGCACAAGAATTTCCGCGCACGGCGTTCACCATGCCTGGGGGTGGTGATCGGGACCGCCTTCGGCCGATCCAGCTGTGCGGCCCGTTCGTGGCACTCGAGGTTTGCGTGGATGGTGGCCGGTGGGTCAGGATGCACCCTGCCTCACCCCGTGCTCAGCAGCTCTGCCGCGGAACCGCCGACGGGCTTCCTTGTATTTGCAAGTGCGACTCCAGGTCTTCCGGGAAACTGCGTTTCACCAAAGATATCGGACGAGTTGCGGAAGCTGTTGCATCCCCCTGAACGATGGCTGCACAGCCCATACGGCAACGAAACCGCAGCTGAACGATCCGAGCGACTCGAGTTTGGGGTTTCCATTGCTGACGCAAAGCGCGGCGGGCGCCACGCGCCGGAGGCACCGCAGGACCCGAGACCCCACCCACGCGAACGAGCAGTGAGGATCCCACTTCGTCCGCCATCGTGGCCGACCCGCGCGAGTGCAGCAGGTCTCTGCTCTCTGGTCCCGCCCCTGCAGCGCCGCCTGCTCTTCGGGCAGAGCATCCGAGGAGGCCTCGTACTGAAGCATCCTCGGGAAGACCGTCGTCTCGCCCGTCCGCACTGGCGGAGCACCGTGCGTAGCAGCGCTCCGCCGCCTCGCCAGCTGGGGAACCACAGCAGAGGAGGCACTCCGGCGACCAGAGTCGCTAAATTCGTCAGCAGCCACGGTCCTCGCAACCACACCGCCAGGATCGAGGCGTGGACGCACGAGCCGTGCGCAATCCCGCCCGCTTTCGATTCGGGGAGTCACGCGAACGGACGGTGCTGGTGGCGAAGCTCCCCCTCGCATCGAGAGGACTGGCGAGCGAGCATAGGGGCGAGTCCACGCAGCTCTTCGCGGATCCGCAGATGCGATGCACCGGAGAGCACCACCGGCAGTGCAACATTCGCAGCCTTACGAGACCCTTCGGCTGGATCCGGCACCGAGTCGGGGCGGGGCCAGGATGCCGGGTGCGCGGCGAGGGCGGGAGGCGGGGCGACGCGTCCTGCAGCTTCCGCTCGGCCGGAAGACGCTCCCTGCCGGGGGAGGCATCGCACTCACTCAGCCTGGGCGACTGCCGTCCGACACGTCAACGAGCGAGCGGCGCTCGAGACCGTGCCACTCGGGAGGGATGCTGCCGAGTCCCTTCTTCCGACTGCATAACTGAACACGGCATTGAACCCGCGAGACCGCGGCGTTGTCCGGCCAACGGCTGCGTCAGCAGTTCGAGGTAAGGCACGCAAGACCACCGGCGGGCGCAACGACGCAGGTCTCGCTCCATGGGTCCGTGTCCGAGTCGGGAGGCAACTCCTCCTGGAGCTCGAGGAACGGACCTCGGGCACCAGGAGCGCCTGCGTTGAAGGCTTTGTGGTTAAGGCTTCCGCGTGTGGCACCACGCGTCGCGGATTCCAATACTTTGGCGGAAACTGACTCCACTGCGTCGTTGGGTGCCGAGTTTCTTCCTGCAATGGCGGCACTCGTTGTCCGAGACATTCGGGCGTGGCAGCCGGACGTCCCCGATGAAGGCCGTAACAATGGGAGTCGACCATCGGGTCCTCCCAGGAATCAAGGAGTGGGGAGTTCCCCCACCGGTCGCACAACGAAGAGAGGACCCCCCACACCGGGGGACGCCTTCGATTTCAAGATGGAGCAAGGAGCCTTCACAGGCACCTCTCCATTCGTTTAAGGGAGAGGACTCCCCTCTGCTGCGGGGGGGGACCCTCCGAGTCGCCGCCTCTCAAGAAGAGTGCAAAGAAGCAAGCGAGAGCGATCATCCTGCGGGAAGCTGCAGCGCCCCTTCTGAATTTCGGAAGCGTCCCTTCGGGCTTCTCTTCAGAGGAATGAACAGGAGCGGATCCTTTCCGGATTCCCTTCGGAGTACATGCAATGGAGAGGACAACATACCTCCCAGGGGTTCCCTCCGGAGAGAATGAGCGAGGAGATTCCCTTCTGGGTTCCCCTTTCGATACAACCAGGGAGGGAGGTGCGATCCTCGCTCCCCAAACGTGAGAGGAACGGACTCCGAGCCTGTCTGGATTCATAGGGCGGACCCCCTTCCCGCTGCCAAGAAGAGTCAAGCCGGTCCGGGAACCGGCTTCCTGGCAGGTCACATGAACTATTGGCCGTAGCGGGGCCGCAGATGTACAGTGTTTATTAAGAAACTCCCCGGCGTGACCGGGTGAGAACTCCGCGGGTGGCGCGGAACAGTGTTGAAGAGCCAGTGGCGCCCCGGAGATCGGGGAGGAGGAGCCTTTCACGATAGGGGAAATCATCACCGCAATCGGGAAGCTGAAAAGGCGGAAGTCACCGGGGGAGGACGGCCTGCCCGCAGGGTTCTTTCCATGCTTCGCCGCGGAGCTGACGCCCCTGGTGCAGCGCTTAACGCTGCTGATCCGGGAGACAGACGACGCTCCCGCCTCCTCCCGATCGGCAAGGGTGCGTCTCCTCCCGAAGGCAGGGGACTTACGGAACCTCGGCAAGTGGCGCCCGATCACCGTTCCGAACGCGGACGCCAAGTTGCTGGCAAAATTATGGTCGGAGCGACTGGGGCGGGTGGCGGAAAGCTTCATCGGCCCGGAGCAGGCAGACAGACGCTGTCCCCGGGCGGAGCATGCAGGCCAACCTGCTCTTCGCGAACAGCGGTGTAGGATAAACAAAGGGAACACGGTCGGCACCCCGATTTGCGGAGCGTCCGCTGGTGGTTGGCGGGATGGTCGGAGGCGCGAGGGGGCCCTCGCCGTCGCAGTCGACCTGCGGAAAGCTTTCGACTGCGTCGATAGCCAGGAACTCCTGCTGGAGCTTCTGGAACGCTTGGGCTTCCCTGCCTCATTAATCGCCTTTCCGAGCTCTTGCTGGCGCGACGCGCTGACCAACGTCTCTTTGAGCGGAAGAAACGGTGGGAATCAGCAAAAAAAGTGGGATGCAGCGGAACAAACGTGTTCGGTGTGCCATTGAGCCGCGGGATACGGCAGGGCGGGGCGCAGCCTGAGCCCCTCGCTCTTCAGCACCTACTTCGAGCTGGTGCTGAGGGCGTACGGAGAGACTGCAGCTCGCCTGCCGGGAGGCACACCGGCCGTGGCGTCGTATGCGGACGATCTTCTGCAGCTGCCCCCCGTGCCCACCCTGGCGCCGGCGGTCGAAAATTTTTTCGAGCTGCTGCGCCGCGGGACTGGACTGGAGGTGAACGGTGCGAAGTCGTCCGTGGTTGCAGTCGGATCGTCGTGGGCAGGGCAGCAGTGGTTCCGCCTGGGGATATCCACGGTGCGGTACTTTAAGTACCTCGATATGCCGTTGGGGGAATACACCCCGACGGAGAAGTGGGCCAGCTGCCTCCAAAAGGCTGAGAAGGAGATCAGCCCGTTCCTGGATGGCGAGTTGCTCTTGCCGGAACTGGCCGTGGTGTGGAACACGTTCGTGGCCCCTTCCTTTTCGCCACTTGCTTTTTGTTTGCCCCCCTCATCCTGCGGTGTGAAGAGGGGGACAAAGGACTTCCTGAGGATCGCCCTTTGGGTCGGAGGGAGGCCCCGAGTCCGCCTGAAGGACTTGCGTGCTCCGCGTCGCGACGGAGTCCTCGGCCTCGTGACGCTGGAGCGGCTGGAGCTGCAGCTGCAGTTCAGGAAGTTATCCCTAGTGGCGCAGTTGCGGAGCACCAGCTGGTGCGAGCCTGCACGATACCTGGTTCGGCGAGCCAGCGGCTGCGCGGGACTGTCTATGCCTTCCCAGCGCGCCGCAAACGCCGGTACCTGTTCCACTGCGGACTGGCGCTCCGGCGAGTGGTCAAGCTGACCAGGATGAATGCTTGTATCTCCTTCCGGCGCGCAAACGGCACTTCCTGCAGGTCGCGGGAAAGCCTTCGCACGTGGGCCCAGATTGAGGAAACGAGCCCGAAGTTGCGGCAGCGACTGCTGCACTCGTTTTACAGCAGCCGCTCGCTCCGTGTTCCCCCTTTCTTGGAAGCAGGAGGTCATCATGCTGGTGCATTGGGGTTTCCATTGCAACCGGCGCACGGACCTTGTTTCCGAGGGGGTTGTCTCCCCGAATTGCAAAAGGTGCGGAGAAGCCGAAACGCTCCCACACCTGCTCCTGGACTGCGGTGCCCTCCTAGGACTGTGGCGGAGGCTGGCCTCAGCTCTCCTGCTCAAGGGAGACACCGCAAGGGATTTGATGCGCCGCTTCTTCACACCAGGCGGCCTGTCCTTAGGTGCGATGGTCGCAACTGTCCGTTGCACCCGCGCCATCGACAAGGCCCACCGAGAGCTGGAGACGCAGGCGATTCGTCGACAGGCCACCGGATTAGCCGACGAAAACATGACGTCGGCTGCCGCCAGGCCTCATCTTCCGGAACACGCAACGAACGAGATCTCCGGCATCCACCGCCGGTTCTGAAGGAAAGGAACGACCGAAGCCAAAGACCCCTGTCCCCTCCCTTCCCCATATCTTGATTTCTATTTTTTATGCGTGTATTTGTGGACCCCTCCCTCCCGTTCCGGACTTTCGGATGTACCGACCTGCGTGTCGGGGAGCCCTCCCTTCGTTTTTCTGTGTCCTTTGTCCGGGAACCCTGTTCCCGGATAGTTTAGGAATAAACGCCCGGTGCACCCGGGTGGGAAACAGCCGCTCGCTACAGGGCATCATCGTGCAGCCTGCCTGGAATGCGTGGGCTGAGAGGACCTCCCTAGCCGCGGCCCTGCCCTACCTCAGGAAGCACCTGGGAAGTAGTCAGCCGGCCAAGTGGCAGGTCGGATGTAGAATCTCCACGAGAGAGAGGGAACAAGGTGGTTGGACCACGGACCAGCTGAATGCGACCTCCAAGTGCACAACACCGAAAGGACTGGGGCGCTGCTGGGGCGAGCTGCTGAGCATCCCGCTGGATGTACTCGAGTGTCCCCCAGTGCTGAGGAATACCCGGGCCCTCCCCCTCAAATGGCAGGAGTCGGCGTTTCTGGTGTTGCATTTTTCTGGTTGCCGCCCGCCGATCCCACAGGACGAGGGGGGCAGTGGACCCGAACTGTGTCAGGTGCGGGGTACGGGAATCCCTCCCGCACCTGCTTCTTGACTGTGCTGCCCTCCGGCCCCTGTGATTGCGTTTCGCAACGGCCCTAGGTGCACCCACGAACAATCCCAGAGACGTATTCAAGCGCCTCTTTGCGCGCGACGCTCTTTTGCCTGCCGCAGCCCTTTGCCGCCTACGAGGGATTGTGACAGCCTGGAGCAACGCCACTGGTGGACAGAACGATAGGGACGCCACCTGCCCCGCCCTGCGCTTCCGGAGGACGGCAGACCGATGGTCCCATCTGGGACGTATACGGACTGAACTTGCCGACATCCTGGAAAGGATGTAGAGGACGACCGCAGCGAAACGTGATCCCTTCTCCGCCCTACCCCACACCCCTCCTTTTGTAAATAGTGGTTTCTTTGTTTTGTTGTTTTTATTGGTCCCTTCCCCCTCCGCTGCAGAGTCGAACTCGCCGGCCTGCGCGCTGGCTACTCGGAAAGTTCAGAGCTTTCGGCGGACGTTGTAGGGCCTACGGCCCCACACGTTTTTGCAGTTTGTTATTTTTGAGAAAATAAACGCCCCGGCGCACCCGGCCGTGATAGGAGCGTCCCCTCGTTGACGCTACGCCTCTCCGCTTCCGGAGGTCGTTGCGTGCACGGCGCTCGCTCGCCCGGGCGCCGGAAAGCAGGGTGCGGGCGAGCAGTGCAGCTGGCTGTCGCCACGTGCTTCCTCCGGCGGGAGACCAAGGGGTGTTCGAGGACTCCGCAGACCTCGGCTGCGGCACGCCGGTGAAAGACGACAGGCATCTCCCGTTGGCTGCGTTCCTGCTTGGGCCGCGTCGCTCTAAGCGTCGCGCCAACTGAATCGTCCGTCAGCAGGGAAATGCGTGAGAAGGGACGGCTGCTCAGTCGCCTGAGGTGGGAAAAGACTGGCATTCCCGGGAACGTTCCCGGGAAGAGGGGGAGGGAGAGGGAACGAGACCGGATGAATGGTGCCGCGGGCACGCGCGAGTGACTGGGAGAGGGACCATCGTCTATGGGGGCGCAGCTGACGTGACCCGTCACGCGCAACGGCCTCGCGGCACCTCCGCCTCCCGGCCCGCATTGGCATGGACCACGGTCCGACCGCCGGTTCACCAGTACCCTGCGGGCGCAAGCGCAGTCGAGAGACGCGGAGTGCATCTCCTCCCGTCGGGAGACCGACTTTCGGATCCCGAGCGAAATCGAACGGCAGGCGTCCATCGGGAGATCGTCCCTTGGAACCAAATATGAGGACGCTGCCTGGAATGCGCCCTCCGGCGTCGACGCCGCCGCCCGACCTGCGAGGCGAAGGTCGCGCAATCCCTTGGATGCCCCTTCAGCCGGACGTCGCCGCAGAGACGTGCGTGGGCGCCCGGCAGCCACCACACACCCCGAAGAACTCGGGTGCGTGCCGACAGGAGGAGATCGCCTCCCGCCCGCGAATTGCGACGGGGCAGAGAGCGAGGAAACCGGGAGCGGTCTGCGCCTCCGGCTCGCAAGTTTTGCGGCGCCTGAGGCTGGTGAAGAAGAAAATGCTGTCGCGGTACGTCTAGAGCGGGCCCACGCGAGGCCTGGCGGTCGCATTCCTGCTGCGACCTTCCCGCGGTTCTCCCTGCTCGTCTGCCCCACGCGGGGCACATGCGTTCCGCGCACCACCGTCCGCCCGCCGCTCTCCTGGGGATCGGCCCCGCGCGCGCTTACCGTAGCCGCGGCACGCCGCGAAGACGGTAGGTCAGCAGCAGCAGCAGCCTTCCAGCAGGGCAGCTCCGCTGAGGGCGCATGCGGCATGGCGGTCATCGCAGCTGAACGAGCGGTGGGCGAGGGAGACCGCCTGCGTCTCGTTCGGTCCGCGCAGACGCCACGCGTTCCTTCGCTGTCGCGGACAAACCAAGGACCACGCCCCCCCTCCCTCCCCGCCTTCTCGTAGTCCTTGTAGCCGGCGGCGGAGTCCACTGGCGAACAAACCGTCGTCCTCTACCGGCAACCTCCTTTTCGTCACTTTCCGCCGCCACGGGTGCACCTCGAGGACGACGCGGACGCGGAGTCGCGCATCCCCGGGTGCGCGAGGTGGTCGCCAGGCACCGCCGTCGCTCTCCCGGCGGCTGTCGAAGCTTACGAGCGCGAAGAGGAGCACGAGACGCCAGAGGCCTCCGTGCAGCCGGTGGTGCGGTCCGCGGTCGTGCCCTTGTCCGCGGGCATACTCACCTAGGCGAGCCGCCCCAGGTCCCCGTTGCGCTTCGTCGCTGTGCGGCTGCGCCTGCCCTTCCGGCGGACGACAACCGCCGCCTGCCAAGAACGGACGCGGCCTGGTGAGCCGAAGCCTGGCTTTGCTTCTGCAATGCAAGTGATCAGCTGCGCGTCGCCCCTCCGGGAGCGCGCTCTAATGCCTCCACGCACCAAGGGAACGTCCACAGGTGAGAGAGTACGCTTCCCGGATCCGCTTCGCGCTCACGATCGTCTCCCGCCCGCGAATTGCGACGGGGCAGAGAGCGAGGAAACCGGGAGCGGTCTGCGCCGCCGGCTGGGTCGGGACGCGCGGACTGCGCAACTCGCGCTGCGCCGTCCGGACCTTCGCTTCCTGCGGTTGCGTTTTTCCCGCCCCTGCTCACGCAATCGGCGGCCCTTTCGCCGGCTGCGGCGCAGGAGGCAGCACGACCGACCGCTTTTCCTTTCGTGCGCCGCCTGGCGCAGCCCCCGTCCGTATCCACCGTCTCCGACTGTCCCCCAGGCATCTCGCGGGAGACGCGTGCGCGCGGCAGGCCGGGAGGGGGAGCGTCGGCGGGGCTGCCACCGGAAGCGCTGCTGACTGTACCCCCGCGTTGCCCGACGACGGAAGGGCGCTACCGGTGCCGCACCGAAGACGAGGCGAGTCTCCCCTGCTGACCACGCGTGCGAGGTCATCGTTTTATTGCTGGCAGTGCGGCGAGGCGACCTCTTCGGAGGAGTGGCGTCCGCGGCGGAGCTCTCCGCAGCCCGCCGGTGCGTGGGAGTCGCGCTGCGGCGCCGCCCCTTCGGCGTTTTCACCGGCACCAGTGGTCCCGGTCGGATCGTCTGGCGAAGAAGGCGCTCAGGTAGCTCCCGAAATCTGCAACAGAAACACTTGCGTGCGCCTCCGCGCCCCTCCGCAGCGCATCCCGTCCTGGAGCCACCAGCGTACCACAAATCTCCGAGTAGATGCCTGGTTTGTCCTTCCTCCCGCAGCCTACGCCGCTGGACACGATGCCCGTCAGGTAGTGCTTGCCGTTCAGGTTCACGGTCAGTGGGCCTCCGCTGTCTCCCTGCAAGCGGTGCTCTGTGAGGCGCGCGGGGAACGGCGCGCCAGGGCCCTCTCGCGCTCCCGTCTGCTCTCCTTTCACGCCCGCATGTCGCCGGATGGCGCGCGGACGCTCTCGGCTCCTTTCTTTTCCGGACGCGTCCGCCTGCGACCCGGGACGTCTTCCTCCCGCAGGCCTGTCGCGACCGACTGCACGTGCCGGGAGCCTCGCGCGCGTCGCTGACGGTCGCCCGCGCGGTTCACGCGGTCGTTGCGGTAACCGCAGAATCGGCAGGCAGCAGCTGGGCTGGCGGCGGCCAAAGGCGCCGCGTGCTTGCGTGCGCGGCGCGGGCTGCTTTGCGGTCGCACGGCGGTGGCGGCTGCTCGCTGCTCTCGAGGAGCGCGGCTGCAGGTGCGTCTCCTAAGCCGCTCGCGCTCGGCGGCCCACGTGCGGGGTCGGCGGAAGCCGATCGAGGTCATGCCGAGGCGAGCACCGAGCGTCGTCGTCGTCGTCGTCGTCGTCGGCAGCAGCAGCAGCAGCCGCGCGTGGGCCGGCGCGGTGCTCGCGCTACTCTCGGAGAGGCGAGGTGCGCCCCTCCGGCGCTCGCTCGGGTCGACTCGTGTCACGTCATCGGCATGGAGCGCAGGTGCCTGCGTCGCCGGGCGCGACTGACAGACGACGACGGCACGCGGTCCGCCGCCGGCGCAGGTCGCTGCTCCCGCCGTCCGGGAAGCTACCGGCGACGCCCGCTCGGGGCGTTCTCGGTGGCAAGGACGCTGCAGGTTCCCCCCGAAACTGGCCGGTGGCGCAGCTTGTCCGCAGCCGCCGCGCTCGCGCGCCGGAAGTTCCGCGTGCGCGCGTTTCCATCCGGCAGCTGCGCCGCCTCTTCGGTCTTCACGGAGGTTGGTGCCGTTCGATGCCGGGCGTCCGCTACCGGCAGACGTGACGTCCGTGGCGCGTGCACCGCCTCCGTCGTCCGGGAAACGAGCCGTTGCCGCCTGCGCAGCCGCTGCCGCGGCAGCGCGGAGGCGGATGTTGTGCGGAAGGAGCCGCCTGCTCGGGCGGACGGGACGGTCGGCTGCTTCCCGCTCGCGACCTCGTCGCGCGCATGGATTCGCCTCTCCCCGCCTCCAGTGCCCGTCCGCTCCGGCTGCCAGGTGCAATCGCAAGTGACGCAGCATCTGACCTTGATGAGGCCACCCTGCCGGAGTCTTCGGCCGAGCACCGCCCATCGCAGCTCGGACGCGAGTTCCCAGCTGTTTCTTTATGCGGCCGGCAGAGGGCGCTCTGCCCGGCCCCTGTGTCCGACGGATGGACGCCGGCAGTGCTCGTCGCGCCCGCCGCGCGCGCGTGCGTGGAGGTAACTTGGGTTGCGCGCGCGCGGTCGCCGGGCCGCCCTCGCACGCGAGCTCCGCCGGAGGCCTGAGCGGACGGATGGACTTAACGTTGCGGTGTTGAGCGGTAGTCGGTCCTCTTCGGTCAGCGGCGGCAGTCCCTCGGGCCGCTGCGCGTACGTCCCTCGCGGGCGCAGGGGGGCGCTCTCCCGGCCGTCTCGCCCGGCGCTGTTGCATCCTACCTGGAGGCGGTCAGACGGGGTGGCGGCGATGCGCGATGCGTTGGTGTGGTCGTGCGCGCTTGCGCGCTGCCGCGGCGCACGTGTGCGGCGTGGCTGCGCCGTGACGTGGGTTTGGCGCACCTGGGGTCGCGGGGAGCTCGCAAAGACGGGTTTCCTCGCGAAAGCCTGTCTGAGCGATGGGGGGCTTCGCCGATGGGCAGGGAGGGGAGGAGATTTTTCGTCTTCTCTGGATTGTGGGAGGTGTTCTCTGATTGCGCGTATGTGATGTACGCATCCAAGCACCATCGATTTCTCACCATCAATGGTTTTTTGATCAGACTAAGCTGTTTTGAGGTTTTCCTGCATCCGTGATGGTTCCTTGTAGGCGAGAAAGCTGGTGATATGTGTCTTTGTGCGTGCTTCGCTGCAGGTGCCGGCTTCCTGTGATTTTTGACCCTCAGTCTGAGGCGTCGCTCGCACCTCTTGAGGACAGGGCTCGACTTTGGCCGAATGTACTAGTGATGCATGGCCGGAGGGGTACAGCCCCTCGTAGTAGTGGGGGAAAAGCCACTGTGCTACTGTGAGGAGTGGTCGTGCTCACATGCGAGAAGTTTCTTTATGGCGGTGGTCGTGCCGCCTGAAGCGGTTCTTTCTTCTCCGCCTTCTGCGTGCGGGGCGCTCGGCTCCCCGATCGCCTGTGAGTGTTTTCGCTTCGGAGGGAGGTCCGGAAGCCAGTGTTAGGGTTCGTCACAGGGAGAGGGACGTCTTGCAGTTGTTGCCGCCGCCTCTGGCCGAGGAGGCAGCTATGGAAGGATCGCCGTCGCGCAGGGGCGGCGCTTAGGAGGGTTCTCTGCGTCCCAAGCGTCTTCTCACCTGACAGGAGTCCCTGTTTCCGTTGTTGTCGATTGCGCAGAAGGCGGTGATGGCCAGCCCGCTTGAATAGTATTTGAGGCAGTTCTGGCGAGACATGGTAGTCACTTGAGCGGTGTAGAGTGTTTTGGAGTAAGCTCCACCTAGTCGAGGGAGGAGATGCCAATCAGAATGTCGGTTCTGGACCCTGCGTAGTTGGGGGCTGAACGAGGCGGGGTGGCGTTCTGGGAGACGGGAGAGTGCCTCATTCGCCGTGAGGGAGCAGATGAGGCATTCCCTCATGCTCGGGAAGCGGCGAACGGAGTGCGTGGGTGGAGGGGAGACTTTCGTGCCGCGGGGCTGGCAGCTCGGGAGCGCCTCCGCGTGACCGAGGCGGCTTCCCTCCATCCCGACGGAAAAGCGCAGCCGGCGAGCGACGGGTGCCGCGCGCACCTCTTTCTCACCGAAACGCAGGCTTCCCCATCCGCAGACGGAGGCCGGATATCCGTAGAAGGCCCTGGTGTACGACGCGAAGCAGGCGGGTACGATGCCCTTGTAGTAGTTGAAGTCCAAGTGCTGGGTCATGCGCAGGATGCCCAGGTCGTAGTCGAAGGGCGCCACGTTTTGGTATTGGGGATGTACGTACGTCGAGCCGACATTGTAGTTCAAGACTTGCCTCTCGGAAGGCCGGAAGCTGCGCGTGCTGGTGACCAGGCTGTCTATGCGGACGCTCAGCACCCCTGGCTGTGTTTGGTAGCTGGAAGGCAGGCTCTTGCATGGCGCGGTCGCCTGTGAGAGGAGGAGGAAGGGACGCCTGGACTTCCTCCAGGTGACTTCACTGCCTGACCCCCCAGAATGACCTGTGCACCGCTTGCGAGGACGCCACGTGGTCGCTCCCTGCCGGGACGCCTTCGTTGTCGACCTCTGGACCGCAGCCGGATCCCTGGAGCTCGGATCAGAGATCCGGAGACCGGAGCTCGTCATCTCTGCCTTTCGTCGGCAGGGATGACGACGAAGTGCAGGGATGGGCAGCGCCCAGGACAGACCCGAAGGCTCTGCTGGCCCGCTCCAGCGACCCTTGGGGATGGCGGTTCTCCTCCCGGTTCTCAGATTGACACTTCAGAGCGCTCGTACGGTTTCCAGGACTCCTAAGTCATCATGTCGCAGCTGCGTGCCGAGTGTGCAGACTCCGCGGGTTCGAGAAACCATGGTGACGACGCCTCCTGGACGGCAGCCGCGCGCTCGCGTAGGGGACGCTCCCCCCCCCTCTCCAGGAAAAGGGCCGCAGCCTCTTTTCCGGGTCCCGAACGGTGGAGCGAGATGGACTCGGCCACGAAACGGGCGCGCAGCTTCCACGGAGCTGCCCGTTGGGGGGGGGGGCTGTCGTATTGCGCCGCCAGGGAGCGTTCATTCCGCAGCGCGCGGCGGCCAGATCACGTGACGAACACCACTATGTGGGCGGCGTCGCCCCCCTCCTGCGAGAGCAGCGGTTTCGAGGCGGAAAAGCGGCTTCGCTATTGAGGGGCAAAGGGCACCTCGGTCCCCGGGATAGGAGAAGGGGGAAGTCAGGGAGGGAAAGCGGGGGACGGATGACGCTGAGGGACACATGCGCGCCGACGAGCAATCGGAGCGTCTCCTGGACCGTTCGCCCTGAGGCGCCTCGGATGCTTGCCCTCCGATCGATGGAGGGAGGGAGCGAGGAGGTGTCTCCCACTCCCGAAGCCTCTCCACGCCACCGCTGCGTATGCGCTCGAGATTCCCTTCCTCTCCCCCCTCCCCCTTCCTCGTAGAGCGGGAAAGGGAGCTCTCTCATTCCTGCTTCTCTCTTCCCGTGTGGGGTCACCCCGCCGTGCCAGCGGGGATGATGCAAGCTTTCTGGCTTCTGCTCCCGACGCCGCAGAGCTTGTACGGAGGGGGCCGCAGTTCGTGCTGCTCCCGCGAGGGGCGCCACCGTCGCCTACGACCGACAGATCCCCGAGGCGGATGGGAAACTTTCCTTCGCGGTAGGGGGGTGGGGAGGAGCTGCACTCCCCCTCCCTTTCCGCTCGCTGCACAGGGGCACATCCAGGATAAGGCCTTCTCCCGCACGCGACCCTATCAGGCCAGTCCTCCTTGGCTGCGCTACCCCTATGCCCCCGAACGGCGTGACTCTGCAGAATCCTCCAGAGGCGCGCTGCTTTTTGCGCGGAGTCGGCAGCCAGGCAACCTGACCACGCAGCGCTCTCAGATGCAGGCGAGGGAAGCGTCGCAACCCTTAGAGATGCGGCCTCGACCTCTTGGGATCCTCCATCTCACCTCGGATGATGGCCAACACTCACATGGCGAGGGAAAACGGCGAAATCTCGGGATAGTTTTATACAGATCCCCGAGTGCACCTCTTGTGCGAACGGTTACTGTGACGACGGCCGTGCATCAGAGCCGTGAGGAATTTGCGACACCTCTCGAGAAAGTGCCACGCCCACGTGCGAGCGCAGGAAAAGGAAGGTCGGAAGACCGAGGTGCGGACCAGTGGGCCGCTGCTCCGAACTCCCGCGCAATCCGTTTCCCGCGGCTCCTGGACCACAGTTATCCGACCTCGAACGAATTGCAGGCGGCGGCAGCTCCGGCAGCTGGGGCTGAGAGATCCTGTCCTATTCGTTGAGACTTCGCGACCACCTCCGCTCCTCAGATGCAGCTTCCCAGGAGCTCTTCACTGCAGCGCCCATCTCTCCGCGCCAAGGGCTCTCGCCTCCTTTTCCTCTGCCCTGGCTAGAAAGCCATGGACGAGCGGGGGAAGAGGAAGGTCGAGAGAGACGGACGAGAAGCTGGTGCGGAGCCGCCATCTTCCCGCGGGGAGCGCCGACACTAGTCGTGGCGCTGGACGCCCTCCTTCCATTGCGCAGCAACAAGCGAAGGCGCAGAACGGAAGGCGACCACCACTGCCGAGGCCACGCATGCGGGGCGTAGTCCCCGAGGGAGGTTTCCTGGCCTTCCAGAAGTCGCGACTGGAGCAGATGTCCGCGAGGTCGCGAGTGGTGGAGCCAGTCTTATCTTCTGGAGGTCTTGGAGAAGTAGGAGAAGCTCCTGACCCCGAAGGTCATGGGTCGCGACCATTCGGTTTTTCCCCTGTCGTCTGCTAGGCGGGTCAATCCGGTGCGCTCTTTGTCGCTCGGGGATTTCGTTCCTCCTTGGAGGCGCTAGCTGTTCCGCTCTGTGCGGATTCCCGAAGGTGCCCTTCTCTGCCTCGTCTCGGGAGGAGGAGGGAGAGAGGAGGGAGGGAAGGTGTGACGCTCCTGTGGGAGCGCGCGTGCGCTCGCGCCGGCAGCTGGTCGGGAGAGGAGGAGGAGCTGCAGGGAACCCGTGCGCGTTGATGACGATCGGATCGGAGGAACCAACCACTCAGATGAGGGGAGGAGATGAAAGGGGGAGGGAGGGAAAGGGCGCTTCGCCGTCGCAATCGATCACGGGTAGGAGGGAGTCAGGGGCAAGAAGCCGCAGGGCCGAGCCATCCCGGTTGCTCTGCAACTCCTGGGGGACTAAGGGAGGCGACTCCCCCCTACCCAAGTCCCTTTTCGCTCCCGGAAGAGGAGCCTCCGAACCGACTCCCCCCCCCCATTCCCTCCCCAACTCTGCGTCCGAGGGCAGTTGCTAACGAGCATTTTTGTTGTTGCTGTCGCTGTTATCGTGCGCGTGGAGAGTCATCCCTGCGCGCATTACCACTCCCACCCTTCCACCCCCCTTCTGATCCATCTCTCCCTCTTACCCGTAGATGCAGTGTGCGGCGGTCAAGATGGTCGCACTGTTCATCAGAACCCCGCCGCAGAGGAAGACTCCATCCCGGTAGATGGCCACCATCCACGGGAACTCGCCCTTAAGCGCGGGTCTGCCTCCGGTGATCCTGTTATACGAGGAGGAGGAGGAAGCATGCGGGAACTGCTTGCCACATTCTTCGACCCGCGGTCGCGGCACCTCGTTGGAGCGGCGCCTCTCGGGGAACGCGCGCGCCAGCACATACCACAATTGTCGTAGATCCAGTTGGTCCGCTGCGTGTCGTTGAAGTCATTCGCGACCAGCCCCAGGGACTCCCCCGCGGGAGAGTCCACGAGGAAGGGGCTTGCCGCTAAACCCATCCGGCGGAGGGGTGATGGTGGCCGCGGCGAGGTCACCCCCGCGCGAAGGGGGTTGAGGGCCTCCGACCCGGAAGCGCCCGGACGAGGGAAGAGGAGGAGGGGAACCAGGAGGAGGCCGAGGACGTGCGCGTCCATGCCACTCGCCTGCCGCCACGGAGCGAGGAATGGGGGGAGGATTCCCGCGAGCGCACGGTCTCCGGAGCGCTGGAAATCCCTCCGCATCTGTTGAGATTTTCTTTCTATGGAGGGGAGAGGTACCGCCCCGGAGGCGGCGGGAGGTTGTGAGAGGAGGCAGCGTTCGGGAGAACTCAAGAGCAGGGAGGGGGAGGTGAAAGGGAGACGGAAAAGGCAAGGTGAGAGAACCAGGTGGAAGGGAAAGACGGCAGAGCGAGCGGCGCACGCGCGCGCGCGCGGGCCCGTACGGGATCGATCCCGCCCAGAGGAAGGGTCCAGGGCACTCCGGGGCACATGAAGGGTAGAAGGTGCTGCCCCGGCACGCCTCGCCCTTGCACGCGCGTGGCAGGTCCCGGTGTTTTCTGTGAGCGCACCAGTCGTCTTCTCCTCCCAGGACGTTCCGGCGCGGGAAAAGTCCCACGGCTACGTTTGCGCCCGGGCAACCCCTTCTCCTCAGAAACCCGATCGGAACTGCGGGATTTCTGGGATCAGATTCCGTCCCTCTGTCCACCAGACTCCCATCTGACTGAGACTCTTTCGAGATGACGTGAGCGGGTGGGGGAGGGGAAAGGAAGCTTCTGAGCCCTGCGCGCGTGTAGGGTGGAAATAGGGGACATCTCCTACGACTGGTCCGTCACGGCCCCGAAGGATGCGGAAAGCTGCGCTTCTCCTCTTAGGGTGCTTCTAAGCGCTGCACGTCCTGGTTCCTGCGCATCAGCACGGAGAGACCGGGAGTCGAGGCGCGACGAATCTGCAGGCGGGCCACCGATCCGGGGTCGTTCAGGTGCGGTGATGGCTGCGACAAGAGCCTCGAGGGACCGTCGCCGCCCACGGCCGTGCCCCCCCGCGCGACACCTCCTCCTCTCGCAAACGCTTCGCGGGCCGTGCCGAAGAGGCAGAGTGTCCTTTCTGACGGAGAGGACGCGGAAAGAGGTTCCGCCGACCCTCAGAACTCTCAAGCGGTCTCCAAGATGCGGAGAAGAGCAGAGGAAGGGAGAGGGGGAAGGAGGCCGAGCACGAGTGGCCTGCTTCCTGCTTCTGAAAGGGCCTTCCGGTGGGAGATCGCTCCCCGGTCTTGGAACCTCCAGCTCGCGAGAACGAGATCGGCGGAGGTCGTTTCTGGTCGGAGCGGCCCTGAGGGCACGAGGCCAGCAGCTTGATTACCTCGTCGGTTTCCCCAGAACTTCCAGCTGCTCCAGCAGCTTCTCGGAGATCCCAGCCTCCCTCGCCCTCTTCTCCAGATTTCATGTGTTGGGATTTTTCCTTCTCATCCGTGTATTCAGCAAATCCTTCGAAGGTTCCTGTCGACTCCTTGGGATCGCTTATAGCCTCCGTAGCCAACCGGAAGCAACAGAGGTGCCGTCGGGGGTAAGAATGGTCATGGCAACAGACGTCATCATTTCTCGGGAGACCCGGGATCGACTGGACCCCACTCGAAGGCTACCCTCAAGAAGGCTCACCTCACGACGCCAGACCTTTAAGGGTCTCACTTACCGCTGTCGCCGGGATCAGTGCTGGTGGCTGCTTCTCCTGCACGCCGGGACCCGAGCATCCTGCCGTCTTCTGACAAGGGAGAGCCGCCGGCGGGCAGGAAGCGCTCAGCGGGCGAGTCGCCAGCGGCACTCTCGAGAGTCTGTTGCGGCCTCCCTCACGCTGCCTACGGCAACCGGCCCTTTCCGCCTGGTCCTCTGCAGAGGATCGCTCGGGGCGCTCCTTCCGCAGAACCGAGTCCACCCAACAAAAGTGGCCCACTGGTGGCGCTCGTGGATCTGTTCAGTGATCGAGCAAGGCAGACTGCTGACCCTATCAGAGTTTGAAGATGGGCATAGGTCATCTTTGGACCGATCCGTTCTCTGGCTTCTTCCCCCCTCTCACCGAGGGAGACGTGGAAGTGGATCGGCAGACACCAGGCTGTGCAGTCCGCCTTCTTCCCGGTCTCCCGCGACCCACGTGCGCATCAGGATCGCTTAAGACCCCCATCCCAGGATCCCCTACGGCTTCTCCCTGGATGGAAGCACCTTCCCTCTTCAGCAGGCAGTGCCAGAGGCTTGCCGAGCGCGGATATGTCCACGCAGTCGGGCACCATCTGCTGCCAGAGGGAGAATCACCCGACGGGGTCGCAACGCGTACCAGGAAGCGCGCCCATGGGCATACTCCCAGACACTGCACCAGCCGACCGGGTCCGATCGCCAGGAGGCATGGAGGACTGGTGACGGTCTGGGTCAGGAGCTTCGCCCGAAAAACTAAGCCGGGAGCTGGTGGCCGCCATCCCAGAATCCCCTACGGCTTTTCCGTGTCCAGGAACAGGCCATCTTTAGGGCTCTATCGTGGTAGCGTCAATTCTGTGAGAGTCTCTATAGGTGTGCTATCCGCAGTCTCTCGGAGCACCCTTCGCCAACGAGGTGTTTGGAAAGGACGTGTGGTAATCACGGGAAGAAAGCAGGGGGGAGCAGGATGATCGAGACAAGGCTGAAAACAGCTGCAATAGGGAAAGAAGCTGTTTGGTGTGGACGCGGGAAAACGGGAAGGGAATATATCGTTGCTGTGACATGAGAGTAGGATCTGCCCCAATTACGGAAGTTTCGGGGTGTTCGGGAACAGTGTCACCTTTGGGGCATGAGTAGTAGTACGTGGAGGGTGGAACACGAAGGAGGAGGGAAATGCGAAGGAGCGGACGCGCGCAAGAAGCGCGTCGTCGGTTAACCTGAAAGTAGAAAGTACTCGCTGTCCGCGTGAACGATGGGATGGACGGCGTGGAAGAACCCGCAGAATCAAGAGGAAGCGGTCCGCTCTTCGCTAGACAGGAAGGAGAAGAAAACCAACAGCAGTGCATCGAGCTGCTTCCAAGACCCATCTTCCTGATTCCCCATTTTGCAAACCCACTTTGCCGTAAAGAGCCCTTGAGGATGGTTACCAGCCGCAAACCTTCCTGATCCTCCGATTAAGAGAGCAGGCGGGAAAGACGGGCGGGTGCTCTGCGGGATTCCGTTCCGGCAGGAACCCGTCAGTCTTCCTAGTAACGGGATCCCAGATTTCCAACTGCATCCTCCGAATGTGCAACAACACACTGAGTGTGACCTGGTTCCGTCAACTTGGTTGTGACGGAACTTTCCCGCTGTTCAGGGAATGCTCGAGGAGGAACCAGCCCGGCTCATCCTTCGAAGAGTCTTCTGCTAGAAGACCCCGTCGGTTCTTCCTGTTTCCATCCTATTGATGAAGGCAGTGTGCATGCAGGAACGAGGCATGGAGACGCTGCAGAAAGGCGAAAGAATCTGCTCCGCTATCGCATTCTGCTGACGGAACGGATCACCTTGGAGGCCGGTCGCTGTCCATGTCCCTCAGAAAGTTCCTGCTGCGAAAGGGACGCTGTCCTCGTGGTCCGGAAGCAGCCCCTTACAAAGAGAGATGCACCACCTTTCGGAGTTTCGTCTCGGAGGAACGACGCGATCTGTACTATTCGGGATGGAGAGGATTATAGGAGGAACATGTAGATAATCATGAAGGAATCTTCTGGAACCATTCGACCACAAAGACAGGGAATTCTTCCGGACCTAGGTCACGACCTTCGCTCAGGTGGGTAGACCTACACGTACCATCTGTCAGCCGCTTCAAGGGCACGATGAGCTCCATCTAGGATCCTGCGGAAAGGGGGAAAACAGAAGGATGGTAGCGAAGCGTCTCTCGACTGGAGCATCTGAGCAGAAAGGGTAAGAGCTTGGCTTCATGAGCTGAGAAGGACCGATGGCAGCTTCGCTCCGCGTCGTTTGTTGCCACTGGAGACGGACGCTCCCTAACGTCGTCAAAAGGGGAGGAAAACCCATGGAAGGACTCTGTCCGCCGCGTGGCTGGAGATCGCCTCCAGGATCCCCACGCGCCATCGAATCCGCGCACCGACAGTGCCCCGTTTTGCAAAGGCATGCAACTCCGTATCCAAGGAAACGGAGCAACTTGTGGATCTGTGCCAAGGGCATGTGTTGTTTCTGGCACTTCGGGATAGCGGTTAGAAGCCCGCACTTCCCTTTTTTCCTTCCCCACGAACACGCAAAGCCTGACTCCCTCGAGCCTACAGCGTACGCAGGACCAACGGACTGACTGCACCTACCTGGGGGATCGAGGACTTCCGAACGCCACTCCAGGGTGCAGCCGCAGCTTTCCCGGACTCCCCACTCCCTCTCAGAGCGCTGCGGCCAGGCGGGAGTCGGCCAGTAAGCGGCTGGCAGCCTCCCAAGTGACCGTCATTCCGAGAGGTCACCTCTTCCTCTGGTCCGGCCGACCGCGAGTTGTCTCTGCATCTTCTTCCAGGACGAGGGCGGGTCGCAATGGACAGAAGCGCCACCTTCCTCCGGGCGGACGCACCGGCGGGGTCACGCGTGCGGCTATCAACTCCAGAAGGGATCTACGAGCGGGCCACAGGGTGTCCCTCGACTCCCTCCTTGTTCCGCAGGAGCAAGAGCCTGCGGGGGAGGGAGGCGATTAGCCCCAAGAAAAGCACCTCCGGGGGTTTGCTTCGCGGCATGCAGGGTCAAAGAGGCTCCTCGTCGTCGGAGCTGCGCCTGAGCAACGCATCCTCGTCATCTCCGGAAATTCCGCGACGCGACGTGCGTCTCTCCGTCCCTTCCCCATACGCCAACCTTCCTCCTTCCGGGAAGGGATGTCTGAGGTCCCTGCGCTTGGAGCCTTGCACACGCAAGCGGTTCCACCACTGCGTTCGAAATCCCCCACTCCCCGTAGGAGATGGGTGAGTCCAGACGAGGTCGCAGCACCCCTTTCTCGGATCAGGAAGTGATGCCATGACCTTCGTCCCGGTTCCGAATCTGAGAGGGAGCGTATGAGGCAGGTAGCAATGGCAGTTGCGATCCTGGAGAGGGGTGCAGATCAAAGGGAGGTCCGAGAGCCCTCTGAGCTGGGAGTCGATGAGCAGTGTTCGGGCCCTTTGGCCGACGGAGAATCCAGGCGTGATCCTTCTCTGTGCCATCGCGCTCAGGGCATTCTCTAATGAGGAGTCCCGCGGGCGTCCCGAACGGACAGCTCTCGGTCAGAGGTCGTGTGAGGTCAGCGTCGAGGTATGACGCACACCAGCGCGAGCTGTGGCGGGGGAGTCCCCCTTCGGCTGCCTCCGGGAAGCTCGTGGACCGCGAATCGAATGATTGGAACGTGGCAGGGGGTGGTAGGCCACGTCACCTCCAGGTCCGAGGCGTCCAAGGATTCCAAGTAAAGGGGAGAGGAGGCGAATCTCTCCCTTTCGAGGGAGACAGCGGTGCGTGCGCTCCCGGAGGAACTCAGGGTCGGCTGCTGAGCGAGCCCTTGACCCACCTCTTCTCCCTTCTAGCGTCTTTAGGGAACATATGGGGAACCCTCAGTCCCTCGTCCACAGGGGATGTCGTCCTGGGGATCGGCCACCTCCTTCCCTCCCTTCCCCTTTCCTTCGAAGTCCCCCTTCTCACCCTCCGAAGTACTTGAACTCGTTCCGATGCGTTCCTCATGCCTTCCTGCCGGCTGCGTATCCCGTATGGAAGGACTTACCTCCTACCTTTTGTGCTGTGGCCGGAAGGTGAGAAGATGCGGACTTTTCCCTGAACGGATGGCCACCTTGGCAAAGGAGAACGGCTGTTGCTCCGCCAACTAGCACCTGGCCAGAAGGAACAGTTGGCACGTGAGCAGAGACGAAAGAGTCCAGCTCGGAGACGACTTGGCGTCTAGTCTCGGTGCTCTCTGCGGAATATCCTGGAGAGTCCCAGAGTGAGCGCGTGGGCAGAGCTCACCCCTCTTGCCGTAGCGCTGCCGTCCCTGAGGGAGACGAACGGCAGCAGCCTACCGGAGAAGTGGGAAGTCCCCTGAGAGATGCAGGCAGACAAAAGCTGATGAGTGGCTGGACCACGAGACAGCTGGGGGATGCCGTGCCCTTCCATGTGGGATTGTGCGCTTGGGCGAGAGTTGCTGAGAATCCCTCGTGAAGACCTGAAGCAGCTGACCCGGTGCTTGAGGACAGCAGCTCCCACTCTCCCTTGAAGGGAGTGGCAGGAGTCAGTACTTTTGCTGTTGCATTGGGGTCTTCCCTGCAACGCCTGCCGACGCCACTGAACCCGGGAGGGGGAGGGGGAGCCCGGACTGTCGCAGGTGCGGGAAGTGTGAATCCCTCTAGCACCTGCTTGTAGACTGTGTTGCCCTCCGGACCCTATGGGAACGTTTGAGGAAGACCCTGCGGAACTCGATTAGCAACCCCAGGGAGTTTTACGGCTCCTCTTCGTGCGGGATGTTCTGCAGCCAGCCATAGCCTTTGCTGCATCCGCGGACTGTTGCGGCCTGGAGCGAAGCCGACAGAGGAAGAAAAGAGAGGGTTGTTGTCCAGTTCGCGGTTCGCTTCCTGCAGATGACGGCCCGAGAACGACCTCACCAGGGACCTAGACGGCATCCTGAAAAGCATACAGACTCCATCTGTTGGACAGTGGTCCCTTCCCAACCCTCCCAAAGATGTTTATTTTTATTTATTTATTGTTTATATTTAATGTTTCTTTCTTTCTTTTTCTTTTTGTTTTCTCCCATCCCTCTCCGCCGTCGAGGTCAGCCCTGCCGGTCTGCGCACCGGAGACCCGGCAGGTCCATAGGCAAACAGCGTGTGGTAAAACCCCGTGTCCTACTACAGTCCATGTGGTTATTTCAAATTTTCAGAAACTCCTCGCTTGTCCGCGCGGAAATCGAAGTCCCCTTGCTGCCCGCGGGAGCTCTTCGCGAGGCTGCCTCGGGAAGAGGAGAGTCAAGAGCTCCGTGAGTCCCCAGTCTCCGGGAACAAGGGTCGCGTTCACCCTTGTAGATAGATCCCTGCGGCTTCGGCTTCCCCACCCTTCGGCCGTTAATCCTCCAGATGATATGATGATCAAACACAGTGATCAACATCCGGGAAACTCAAGGGCAGGCAGAGACTGTCCCTGCAGCCGGTATTAGGAAAGACAGCCAGAGTTCCCTTTTCCTCCCCCACCTCCCTCTCCTCTCCTCTGATACAATCCCGACGGGGGAGCACGGTGAGGAATCTCGGCAGGTCGGTGTGCGGAAGGGAGAGCCGGCCTTGTGTCTCCAGAGACCTTGGCCTCTTAGGGAAGGAAGGGGACGGTAGGAGAGATCTCGAGAAGGGTTCTGTAGAGCTGCAGTTCCGGCTCCGAAGCTTGGCAACACCTACTTCCGTCCTCCCGCTCGGCAGAGCGAGGTGAGCCTGTTCAGGAGCGCTCCGTATCATCGGAGAAGGCTCGTGCGTTAACGAGGAACACTTGGCGCCGTCAAGGGAGGATCGCTGAGAGTATCTCCGGG
Organism: Raillietiella orientalis; assembly: GCA_036172245.1. Lineage (NCBI taxonomy): Eukaryota > Metazoa > Arthropoda > Ichthyostraca > Raillietiellida > Raillietiellidae > Raillietiella > Raillietiella orientalis. Next base: position 1,934,601 of record JAYWIR010000016.1, read on the forward strand.
AGTCATGCCGCGATGCGCAGATGCACAGACGCTGAGATAGGAAGAAGGGGAGACTGGGAATGAAACCTACCGAACTGACTAACTGGGAGCATGGCGTCAACAGGCATGGCGGAGAGTCTGCAGCCCTCCGACATGAGAAGGAAACAGCCCCCCTTGGGGTGGGGCATTGAACTCCTCCTCCTGCTTCTTTTGCTTCCCGGATCCCGGGAGATGGGACTCTTTTCCCCCCTTTCAGGGAAAATCCCCCCCTCTCCCCCCGCATCTGCCTGCGAGGCCGCGGTTCGGCTTTCCGAACCGCAGCCTTGCTTTGTATCCCATCTGCTTTGCACAGAGGCGGGGAAAGGCGCACAGACCCCGGGTCACCCTTCAGGCGCCACCTCTTCCTTCCAAGCGCTCGCTCCTGTACATGGACCGCGCGGGAAGAGGGAAGCGGATGATGGGAAGAACTCGGACGAGAGAGGGGAGATAGCGGGACATCTCCGTTGCAGCAGTGGAAGGGACACGGGAAAACGTCTTTGGGGAGGGGGAACGCTGCGCGAGTAGCGGGAGGAAAAGGGTCGTCCGGACGCGGCGGACCTTAGAGCGCATGCGACCCCTGCGGATAGCGTCGTCCGAGCAGTCGCAGTCTCCGTATGTGGACCGAACCTCTCTCCGTGGCATAGGGGGAAGGAAGGAAGGGTTACCCGGCTGTCTCCTTGGAATCGTGGGCTGCAACCGACGTCCCGTCGGCCCGAGCAGGCGACTCCTTCCGCGCGACATCCGCCTTCGCGCTGCCCCTGACCTCCATGCCTTCGAGCGAGCACCCTTCGCCGGAGGGCGTGTCCGCAGCTGCCTTTTGGGAAGGAAAGGAGGAGGGGTCGTCCTCGATCTCTGGTGGGATTCTTCGCTCGCTTGCAAGGCAACAGCCATACGTAACTCCACTGGGATGCCGGGACGATCCCGTTCCTGTTCCGCTAGGCAGGTGCGTCCCTCGGAATTCTTTTGAAGGAAGGCGCAAGGGGGCGACCCCCTCGAGAGTGCCCCGGATCCGTGCACCCATCTCACGCGGCGTCCGCAGCCTCACGAGGGACCATCCGCGGTGGGCTATCCACGAATGGTGGTTCCTTCCCTTGGAAGGAGTGTTCCATCAGCGGATTCTTGCTTCCTTGTCTAAAAACTTCCGGATCGCTTTATTTCGCAAGGGATCCGGGAGCGGATAACAGTGCCCAATGGATGCTGAGAACCGAGGCGTCTCCCGTCCTGGACACGCTTTCGGGAAACAATGAACAAAGCAATCCGAAGCTTACGACCGTTTCCTGCTCACATCTTCCTCCGAATGTCGGAACCGCAACGGACCCCCGAATGCCTCGCAGTGCAGCTCTGGACAAAGGAGAGTACGGAGGGCGGAAAGATGCAGGCGGTGTTACCCACCGAAGAGCTGTAACCACCGTTCTCGAGCAGAGCACGAGGCAGTGCGCTCTGCGCTTCCCACGAGCGGCGGCTCCAACACATGGTCGCCGATGCGATCAATCCACCTTCATTCCTGGTGCTCATAAAAAAAAATATTTTCAAATATCTCACTTACATCCCTCCCCACGAAATCGTGTAGAACAGAAACAGCTGTGAGGATGGCGTCAACAGATAAATCCACCGGGCCCGATTCCTGCGTGACTCCCTCGATGCCAAACAAGGGATCCTTCATCTCTGCAATCTCCATTCCCTACAACCTACGCTCAGGCCTGGAGGCTGAAGGAGCCCAGTTCCAGGAACGGTCGCTTTCTTTCCAGGTAGCAAGGTCTAGACTGCAGGTCCTAGCTACACGAGCAATGGAAATCCAACAACATTCCGCCGGATACCAAGGTCTATCCACCCTCCCTGCCCATCGGCGAAGCCCCCCATCGCTCAGACAGGCTTTCGCGAGGAAACCCGTCTTTGCGAGCTCCCCGCGACCCCAGGTGCGCCAAACCCACGTCACGGCGCAGCCACGCCGCACACGTGCGCCGCGGCAGCGCGCAAGCGCGCACGACCACACCAACGCATCGCGCATCGCCGCCACCCCGTCTGACCGCCTCCAGGTAGGATGCAACAGCGCCGGGCGAGACGGCCGGGAGAGCGCCCCCCTGCGCCCGCGAGGGACGTACGCGCAGCGGCCCGAGGGACTGCCGCCGCTGACCGAAGAGGACCGACTACCGCTCAACACCGCAACGTTAAGTCCATCCGTCCGCTCAGGCCTCCGGCGGAGCTCGCGTGCGAGGGCGGCCCGGCGACCGCGCGCGCGCAACCCAAGTTACCTCCACGCACGCGCGCGCGGCGGGCGCGACGAGCACTGCCGGCGTCCATCCGTCGGACACAGGGGCCGGGCAGAGCGCCCTCTGCCGGCCGCATAAAGAAACAGCTGGGAACTCGCGTCCGAGCTGCGATGGGCGGTGCTCGGCCGAAGACTCCGGCAGGGTGGCCTCATCAAGGTCAGATGCTGCGTCACTTGCGATTGCACCTGGCAGCCGGAGCGGACGGGCACTGGAGGCGGGGAGAGGCGAATCCATGCGCGCGACGAGGTCGCGAGCGGGAAGCAGCCGACCGTCCCGTCCGCCCGAGCAGGCGGCTCCTTCCGCACAACATCCGCCTCCGCGCTGCCGCGGCAGCGGCTGCGCAGGCGGCAACGGCTCGTTTCCCGGACGACGGAGGCGGTGCACGCGCCACGGACGTCACGTCTGCCGGTAGCGGACGCCCGGCATCGAACGGCACCAACCTCCGTGAAGACCGAAGAGGCGGCGCAGCTGCCGGATGGAAACGCGCGCACGCGGAACTTCCGGCGCGCGAGCGCGGCGGCTGCGGACAAGCTGCGCCACCGGCCAGTTCCGGGGGGAACCTGCAGCGTCCTTGCCACCGAGAACGCCCCGAGCGGGCGTCGCCGGTAGCTTCCCGGACGGCGGGAGCAGCGACCTGCGCCGGCGGCGGACCGCGTGCCGTCGTCGTCTGTCAGTCGCGCCCGGCGACGCAGGCACCTGCGCTCCATGCCGATGACGTGACACGAGTCGACCCGAGCGAGCGCCGGAGGGGCGCACCTCGCCTCTCCGAGAGTAGCGCGAGCACCGCGCCGGCCCACGCGCGGCTGCTGCTGCTGCTGCCGACGACGACGACGACGACGACGACGCTCGGTGCTCGCCTCGGCATGACCTCGATCGGCTTCCGCCGACCCCGCACGTGGGCCGCCGAGCGCGAGCGGCTTAGGAGACGCACCTGCAGCCGCGCTCCTCGAGAGCAGCGAGCAGCCGCCACCGCCGTGCGACCGCAAAGCAGCCCGCGCCGCGCACGCAAGCACGCGGCGCCTTTGGCCGCCGCCAGCCCAGCTGCTGCCTGCCGATTCTGCGGTTCCCGCAACGACCGCGTGAACCGCGCGGGCGACCGTCAGCGACGCGCGCGAGGCTCCCGGCACGTGCAGTCGGTCGCGACAGGCCTGCGGGAGGAAGACGTCCCGGGTCGCAGGCGGACGCGTCCGGAAAAGAAAGGAGCCGAGAGCGTCCGCGCGCCATCCGGCGACATGCGGGCGTGAAAGGAGAGCAGACGGGAGCGCGAGAGGGCCCTGGCGCGCCGTTCCCCGCGCGCCTCACAGAGCACCGCTTGCAGGGAGACAGCGGAGGCCCACTGACCGTGAACCTGAACGGCAAGCACTACCTGACGGGCATCGTGTCCAGCGGCGTAGGCTGCGGGAGGAAGGACAAACCAGGCATCTACTCGGAGATTTGTGGTACGCTGGTGGCTCCAGGACGGGATGCGCTGCGGAGGGGCGCGGAGGCGCACGCAAGTGTTTCTGTTGCAGATTTCGGGAGCTACCTGAGCGCCTTCTTCGCCAGACGATCCGACCGGGACCACTGGTGCCGGTGAAAACGCCGAAGGGGCGGCGCCGCAGCGCGACTCCCACGCACCGGCGGGCTGCGGAGAGCTCCGCCGCGGACGCCACTCCTCCGAAGAGGTCGCCTCGCCGCACTGCCAGCAATAAAACGATGACCTCGCACGCGTGGTCAGCAGGGGAGACTCGCCTCGTCTTCGGTGCGGCACCGGTAGCGCCCTTCCGTCGTCGGGCAACGCGGGGGTACAGTCAGCAGCGCTTCCGGTGGCAGCCCCGCCGACGCTCCCCCTCCCGGCCTGCCGCGCGCACGCGTCTCCCGCGAGATGCCTGGGGGACAGTCGGAGACGGTGGATACGGACGGGGGCTGCGCCAGGCGGCGCACGAAAGGAAAAGCGGTCGGTCGTGCTGCCTCCTGCGCCGCAGCCGGCGAAAGGGCCGCCGATTGCGTGAGCAGGGGCGGGAAAAACGCAACCGCAGGAAGCGAAGGTCCGGACGGCGCAGCGCGAGTTGCGCAGTCCGCGCGTCCCGACCCAGCCGGCGGCGCAGACCGCTCCCGGTTTCCTCGCTCTCTGCCCCGTCGCAATTCGCGGGCGGGAGACGATCGTGAGCGCGAAGCGGATCCGGGAAGCGTACTCTCTCACCTGTGGACGTTCCCTTGGTGCGTGGAGGCATTAGAGCGCGCTCCCGGAGGGGCGACGCGCAACTGATCACTTGCATTGCAGAAGCAAAGCCAGGCTTCGGCTCACCAGGCCGCGTCCGTTCTTGGCAGGCGGCGGTTGTCGTCCGCCGGAAGGGCAGGCGCAGCCGCACAGCGACGAAGCGCAACGGGGACCTGGGGCGGCTCGCCTAGGTGAGTATGCCCGCGGACAAGGGCACGACCGCGGACCGCACCACCGGCTGCACGGAGGCCTCTGGCGTCTCGTGCTCCTCTTCGCGCTCGTAAGCTTCGACAGCCGCCGGGAGAGCGACGGCGGTGCCTGGCGACCACCTCGCGCACCCGGGGATGCGCGACTCCGCGTCCGCGTCGTCCTCGAGGTGCACCCGTGGCGGCGGAAAGTGACGAAAAGGAGGTTGCCGGTAGAGGACGACGGTTTGTTCGCCAGTGGACTCCGCCGCCGGCTACAAGGACTACGAGAAGGCGGGGAGGGAGGGGGGGCGTGGTCCTTGGTTTGTCCGCGACAGCGAAGGAACGCGTGGCGTCTGCGCGGACCGAACGAGACGCAGGCGGTCTCCCTCGCCCACCGCTCGTTCAGCTGCGATGACCGCCATGCCGCATGCGCCCTCAGCGGAGCTGCCCTGCTGGAAGGCTGCTGCTGCTGCTGACCTACCGTCTTCGCGGCGTGCCGCGGCTACGGTAAGCGCGCGCGGGGCCGATCCCCAGGAGAGCGGCGGGCGGACGGTGGTGCGCGGAACGCATGTGCCCCGCGTGGGGCAGACGAGCAGGGAGAACCGCGGGAAGGTCGCAGCAGGAATGCGACCGCCAGGCCTCGCGTGGGCCCGCTCTAGACGTACCGCGACAGCATTTTCTTCTTCACCAGCCTCAGGCGCCGCAAAACTTGCGAGCCGGAGGCGCAGACCGCTCCCGGTTTCCTCGCTCTCTGCCCCGTCGCAATTCGCGGGCGGGAGGCGATCTCCTCCTGTCGGCACGCACCCGAGTTCTTCGGGGTGTGTGGTGGCTGCCGGGCGCCCACGCACGTCTCTGCGGCGACGTCCGGCTGAAGGGGCATCCAAGGGATTGCGCGACCTTCGCCTCGCAGGTCGGGCGGCGGCGTCGACGCCGGAGGGCGCATTCCAGGCAGCGTCCTCATATTTGGTTCCAAGGGACGATCTCCCGATGGACGCCTGCCGTTCGATTTCGCTCGGGATCCGAAAGTCGGTCTCCCGACGGGAGGAGATGCACTCCGCGTCTCTCGACTGCGCTTGCGCCCGCAGGGTACTGGTGAACCGGCGGTCGGACCGTGGTCCATGCCAATGCGGGCCGGGAGGCGGAGGTGCCGCGAGGCCGTTGCGCGTGACGGGTCACGTCAGCTGCGCCCCCATAGACGATGGTCCCTCTCCCAGTCACTCGCGCGTGCCCGCGGCACCATTCATCCGGTCTCGTTCCCTCTCCCTCCCCCTCTTCCCGGGAACGTTCCCGGGAATGCCAGTCTTTTCCCACCTCAGGCGACTGAGCAGCCGTCCCTTCTCACGCATTTCCCTGCTGACGGACGATTCAGTTGGCGCGACGCTTAGAGCGACGCGGCCCAAGCAGGAACGCAGCCAACGGGAGATGCCTGTCGTCTTTCACCGGCGTGCCGCAGCCGAGGTCTGCGGAGTCCTCGAACACCCCTTGGTCTCCCGCCGGAGGAAGCACGTGGCGACAGCCAGCTGCACTGCTCGCCCGCACCCTGCTTTCCGGCGCCCGGGCGAGCGAGCGCCGTGCACGCAACGACCTCCGGAAGCGGAGAGGCGTAGCGTCAACGAGGGGACGCTCCTATCACGGCCGGGTGCGCCGGGGCGTTTATTTTCTCAAAAATAACAAACTGCAAACACGTGTGGGGCCGTAGGCCCTACAACGTCCGCCGAAAGCTCTGAACTTTCCGAGTAGCCAGCGCGCAGGCCGGCGAGTTCGACTCTGCAGCGGAGGGGGAAGGGACCAATAAAAACAACAAAACAAAGAAACCACTATTTACAAAAGGAGGGGTGTGGGGTAGGGCGGAGAAGGGATCACGTTTCGCTGCGGTCGTCCTCTACATCCTTTCCAGGATGTCGGCAAGTTCAGTCCGTATACGTCCCAGATGGGACCATCGGTCTGCCGTCCTCCGGAAGCGCAGGGCGGGGCAGGTGGCGTCCCTATCGTTCTGTCCACCAGTGGCGTTGCTCCAGGCTGTCACAATCCCTCGTAGGCGGCAAAGGGCTGCGGCAGGCAAAAGAGCGTCGCGCGCAAAGAGGCGCTTGAATACGTCTCTGGGATTGTTCGTGGGTGCACCTAGGGCCGTTGCGAAACGCAATCACAGGGGCCGGAGGGCAGCACAGTCAAGAAGCAGGTGCGGGAGGGATTCCCGTACCCCGCACCTGACACAGTTCGGGTCCACTGCCCCCCTCGTCCTGTGGGATCGGCGGGCGGCAACCAGAAAAATGCAACACCAGAAACGCCGACTCCTGCCATTTGAGGGGGAGGGCCCGGGTATTCCTCAGCACTGGGGGACACTCGAGTACATCCAGCGGGATGCTCAGCAGCTCGCCCCAGCAGCGCCCCAGTCCTTTCGGTGTTGTGCACTTGGAGGTCGCATTCAGCTGGTCCGTGGTCCAACCACCTTGTTCCCTCTCTCTCGTGGAGATTCTACATCCGACCTGCCACTTGGCCGGCTGACTACTTCCCAGGTGCTTCCTGAGGTAGGGCAGGGCCGCGGCTAGGGAGGTCCTCTCAGCCCACGCATTCCAGGCAGGCTGCACGATGATGCCCTGTAGCGAGCGGCTGTTTCCCACCCGGGTGCACCGGGCGTTTATTCCTAAACTATCCGGGAACAGGGTTCCCGGACAAAGGACACAGAAAAACGAAGGGAGGGCTCCCCGACACGCAGGTCGGTACATCCGAAAGTCCGGAACGGGAGGGAGGGGTCCACAAATACACGCATAAAAAATAGAAATCAAGATATGGGGAAGGGAGGGGACAGGGGTCTTTGGCTTCGGTCGTTCCTTTCCTTCAGAACCGGCGGTGGATGCCGGAGATCTCGTTCGTTGCGTGTTCCGGAAGATGAGGCCTGGCGGCAGCCGACGTCATGTTTTCGTCGGCTAATCCGGTGGCCTGTCGACGAATCGCCTGCGTCTCCAGCTCTCGGTGGGCCTTGTCGATGGCGCGGGTGCAACGGACAGTTGCGACCATCGCACCTAAGGACAGGCCGCCTGGTGTGAAGAAGCGGCGCATCAAATCCCTTGCGGTGTCTCCCTTGAGCAGGAGAGCTGAGGCCAGCCTCCGCCACAGTCCTAGGAGGGCACCGCAGTCCAGGAGCAGGTGTGGGAGCGTTTCGGCTTCTCCGCACCTTTTGCAATTCGGGGAGACAACCCCCTCGGAAACAAGGTTCGTGCGCCGGTTGCAATGGAAACCCCAATGCACCAGCATGATGACCTCCTGCTTCCAAGAAAGGGGGAACACGGAGCGAGCGGCTGCTGTAAAACGAGTGCAGCAGTCGCTGCCGCAACTTCGGGCTCGTTTCCTCAATCTGGGCCCACGTGCGAAGGCTTTCCCGCGACCTGCAGGAAGTGCCGTTTGCGCGCCGGAAGGAGATACAAGCATTCATCCTGGTCAGCTTGACCACTCGCCGGAGCGCCAGTCCGCAGTGGAACAGGTACCGGCGTTTGCGGCGCGCTGGGAAGGCATAGACAGTCCCGCGCAGCCGCTGGCTCGCCGAACCAGGTATCGTGCAGGCTCGCACCAGCTGGTGCTCCGCAACTGCGCCACTAGGGATAACTTCCTGAACTGCAGCTGCAGCTCCAGCCGCTCCAGCGTCACGAGGCCGAGGACTCCGTCGCGACGCGGAGCACGCAAGTCCTTCAGGCGGACTCGGGGCCTCCCTCCGACCCAAAGGGCGATCCTCAGGAAGTCCTTTGTCCCCCTCTTCACACCGCAGGATGAGGGGGGCAAACAAAAAGCAAGTGGCGAAAAGGAAGGGGCCACGAACGTGTTCCACACCACGGCCAGTTCCGGCAAGAGCAACTCGCCATCCAGGAACGGGCTGATCTCCTTCTCAGCCTTTTGGAGGCAGCTGGCCCACTTCTCCGTCGGGGTGTATTCCCCCAACGGCATATCGAGGTACTTAAAGTACCGCACCGTGGATATCCCCAGGCGGAACCACTGCTGCCCTGCCCACGACGATCCGACTGCAACCACGGACGACTTCGCACCGTTCACCTCCAGTCCAGTCCCGCGGCGCAGCAGCTCGAAAAAATTTTCGACCGCCGGCGCCAGGGTGGGCACGGGGGGCAGCTGCAGAAGATCGTCCGCATACGACGCCACGGCCGGTGTGCCTCCCGGCAGGCGAGCTGCAGTCTCTCCGTACGCCCTCAGCACCAGCTCGAAGTAGGTGCTGAAGAGCGAGGGGCTCAGGCTGCGCCCCGCCCTGCCGTATCCCGCGGCTCAATGGCACACCGAACACGTTTGTTCCGCTGCATCCCACTTTTTTTGCTGATTCCCACCGTTTCTTCCGCTCAAAGAGACGTTGGTCAGCGCGTCGCGCCAGCAAGAGCTCGGAAAGGCGATTAATGAGGCAGGGAAGCCCAAGCGTTCCAGAAGCTCCAGCAGGAGTTCCTGGCTATCGACGCAGTCGAAAGCTTTCCGCAGGTCGACTGCGACGGCGAGGGCCCCCTCGCGCCTCCGACCATCCCGCCAACCACCAGCGGACGCTCCGCAAATCGGGGTGCCGACCGTGTTCCCTTTGTTTATCCTACACCGCTGTTCGCGAAGAGCAGGTTGGCCTGCATGCTCCGCCCGGGGACAGCGTCTGTCTGCCTGCTCCGGGCCGATGAAGCTTTCCGCCACCCGCCCCAGTCGCTCCGACCATAATTTTGCCAGCAACTTGGCGTCCGCGTTCGGAACGGTGATCGGGCGCCACTTGCCGAGGTTCCGTAAGTCCCCTGCCTTCGGGAGGAGACGCACCCTTGCCGATCGGGAGGAGGCGGGAGCGTCGTCTGTCTCCCGGATCAGCAGCGTTAAGCGCTGCACCAGGGGCGTCAGCTCCGCGGCGAAGCATGGAAAGAACCCTGCGGGCAGGCCGTCCTCCCCCGGTGACTTCCGCCTTTTCAGCTTCCCGATTGCGGTGATGATTTCCCCTATCGTGAAAGGCTCCTCCTCCCCGATCTCCGGGGCGCCACTGGCTCTTCAACACTGTTCCGCGCCACCCGCGGAGTTCTCACCCGGTCACGCCGGGGAGTTTCTTAATAAACACTGTACATCTGCGGCCCCGCTACGGCCAATAGTTCATGTGACCTGCCAGGAAGCCGGTTCCCGGACCGGCTTGACTCTTCTTGGCAGCGGGAAGGGGGTCCGCCCTATGAATCCAGACAGGCTCGGAGTCCGTTCCTCTCACGTTTGGGGAGCGAGGATCGCACCTCCCTCCCTGGTTGTATCGAAAGGGGAACCCAGAAGGGAATCTCCTCGCTCATTCTCTCCGGAGGGAACCCCTGGGAGGTATGTTGTCCTCTCCATTGCATGTACTCCGAAGGGAATCCGGAAAGGATCCGCTCCTGTTCATTCCTCTGAAGAGAAGCCCGAAGGGACGCTTCCGAAATTCAGAAGGGGCGCTGCAGCTTCCCGCAGGATGATCGCTCTCGCTTGCTTCTTTGCACTCTTCTTGAGAGGCGGCGACTCGGAGGGTCCCCCCCCGCAGCAGAGGGGAGTCCTCTCCCTTAAACGAATGGAGAGGTGCCTGTGAAGGCTCCTTGCTCCATCTTGAAATCGAAGGCGTCCCCCGGTGTGGGGGGTCCTCTCTTCGTTGTGCGACCGGTGGGGGAACTCCCCACTCCTTGATTCCTGGGAGGACCCGATGGTCGACTCCCATTGTTACGGCCTTCATCGGGGACGTCCGGCTGCCACGCCCGAATGTCTCGGACAACGAGTGCCGCCATTGCAGGAAGAAACTCGGCACCCAACGACGCAGTGGAGTCAGTTTCCGCCAAAGTATTGGAATCCGCGACGCGTGGTGCCACACGCGGAAGCCTTAACCACAAAGCCTTCAACGCAGGCGCTCCTGGTGCCCGAGGTCCGTTCCTCGAGCTCCAGGAGGAGTTGCCTCCCGACTCGGACACGGACCCATGGAGCGAGACCTGCGTCGTTGCGCCCGCCGGTGGTCTTGCGTGCCTTACCTCGAACTGCTGACGCAGCCGTTGGCCGGACAACGCCGCGGTCTCGCGGGTTCAATGCCGTGTTCAGTTATGCAGTCGGAAGAAGGGACTCGGCAGCATCCCTCCCGAGTGGCACGGTCTCGAGCGCCGCTCGCTCGTTGACGTGTCGGACGGCAGTCGCCCAGGCTGAGTGAGTGCGATGCCTCCCCCGGCAGGGAGCGTCTTCCGGCCGAGCGGAAGCTGCAGGACGCGTCGCCCCGCCTCCCGCCCTCGCCGCGCACCCGGCATCCTGGCCCCGCCCCGACTCGGTGCCGGATCCAGCCGAAGGGTCTCGTAAGGCTGCGAATGTTGCACTGCCGGTGGTGCTCTCCGGTGCATCGCATCTGCGGATCCGCGAAGAGCTGCGTGGACTCGCCCCTATGCTCGCTCGCCAGTCCTCTCGATGCGAGGGGGAGCTTCGCCACCAGCACCGTCCGTTCGCGTGACTCCCCGAATCGAAAGCGGGCGGGATTGCGCACGGCTCGTGCGTCCACGCCTCGATCCTGGCGGTGTGGTTGCGAGGACCGTGGCTGCTGACGAATTTAGCGACTCTGGTCGCCGGAGTGCCTCCTCTGCTGTGGTTCCCCAGCTGGCGAGGCGGCGGAGCGCTGCTACGCACGGTGCTCCGCCAGTGCGGACGGGCGAGACGACGGTCTTCCCGAGGATGCTTCAGTACGAGGCCTCCTCGGATGCTCTGCCCGAAGAGCAGGCGGCGCTGCAGGGGCGGGACCAGAGAGCAGAGACCTGCTGCACTCGCGCGGGTCGGCCACGATGGCGGACGAAGTGGGATCCTCACTGCTCGTTCGCGTGGGTGGGGTCTCGGGTCCTGCGGTGCCTCCGGCGCGTGGCGCCCGCCGCGCTTTGCGTCAGCAATGGAAACCCCAAACTCGAGTCGCTCGGATCGTTCAGCTGCGGTTTCGTTGCCGTATGGGCTGTGCAGCCATCGTTCAGGGGGATGCAACAGCTTCCGCAACTCGTCCGATATCTTTGGTGAAACGCAGTTTCCCGGAAGACCTGGAGTCGCACTTGCAAATACAAGGAAGCCCGTCGGCGGTTCCGCGGCAGAGCTGCTGAGCACGGGGTGAGGCAGGGTGCATCCTGACCCACCGGCCACCATCCACGCAAACCTCGAGTGCCACGAACGGGCCGCACAGCTGGATCGGCCGAAGGCGGTCCCGATCACCACCCCCAGGCATGGTGAACGCCGTGCGCGGAAATTCTTGTGCGCAGTTTGTGGTTCGGTTGCTGTGACTCCAGAAGCTGGCAGAGCACGCTGGCTCGGTTGCGCCATCGAGCTCTGTTCTTCCGGTTGACTGGGACGCACATCGTGTGCGTACTCTGCTGGACAACTGGTTCAGCTTACGGCAATCAGGAAAACCTTGTTTTTTTTTTGTGTTTTTTTCGCATGTGGCCTGTCGTAAAATATTCCGATGGCAAAGAGGAATCCTTGGAGTGGTTATGAGGTTTCGCCTACCATGCGTCGCTTCACGCGCACGTAGTTTCTGCTTCTTATGATGGCACAGCGGTCGCAATGAGAAGTGTCTCAAGTGTGGGATGAAGAGGGTGTGATTCTTTCATTTTCTGCCGTTTTTGTTCATGGTTGAGACTCTGTTCAGTGGCAGGAGGTTATCCTGGCATTTACCGTGCCGGAGTTTAAGAACCCAGTGATGCTGGCACCGCGATGAGAGAAGTTCAAGGAGAGCGTGATGTAGAGGGACGTACTCGATTTCCTTGTCTGGGATGCTCAGTCTCGAGCTGAGGCAGGGCACACTGCAACTCTGCAGGAATGGACCTCCTCACGGGGTGGACTGTCTATGAGCAGCCATTAATTGGTACGGAATTTCCCAGTCCGGCCTCTCCTCTTTCCTTCCTAGTAGTTTGGTGGACGCATCCTTGTCATAAGCGAGGACGAACATCACAGACTGCTTGCTTGGAGCACCTGTGAACGGGGATCGAGATCTGTGATTGATCTTTGATCGCGGTGCTTCATTTCCTGGAGAGTTGCCATGACACTGGAAAATCGCGCTGGGAAAGTCGTGGCCCTTTACAAAAAATCGCCCCCTCCCTTCCCTCTGCTCTCTCACTTCATCACCGATCAATTCCCTTTAGAAGGCGAGAAAGGATGCTCCTTTCGGACTCTGCGCAGTGTTCCTGGCGTCTCTTCCCGTCGGCGCTTTCTCTCTCCCTCCCGCCTTTCCGAACGCATTGGAATTCAGGGAGCCAAGATATGGATCATGACCAGCTGAGCCTTGTGACCTTTTTTTCTGTCGGCTCTCTTACGGACATCTCAAGGTCGCGAACCCTTCAGTGATTTTAGCATAAAGCTGGCGATGAGACGAGGATCCTGGGGCGAGGAGGAGAGTCTCAGGGAATCTTCGAGGCATGGGTATGCCTTTTGTAGCTTTTCGTCCAAAGAAATGGTAAGAAGTGAACGCTTGGATGTTTCGCCATAACAGAAAAGGTCGTCTTTAGAGACCTTGTTGTGTTTCCCTTTTTCACTGTGGTCTTGACAAAGGCATCGTTTCCTGGAACGCGCTCTTGTGCTTGCCGACGCCGGAATCCCTCCGGTTGTCAAGTACATCGTACCCGCAAAATCCGCACAGTTTCACAGCTGTTGGTATGTGGAGATCCCTGGCGCATCCTGAGAGTCGGAATGCTCTCGTTTCTCGGATGCATTCCCAAACCATCTGTGAAGGTCTGATGCCTGTACGTTGGAGTGGGCATTGACGTTTCATAGGAAAGGGCCGGATACGCGGAAACGTTTCCAGTGTCTCCGCGGTCATCTCTCAAGCAAGGCACGGGTCGAAGGAACGCATCACTGATCTGTTTCTGTGGTTGTTGCTGTGCACAGCAGAGGTTGGAGCATCCAGGAGATCACTCCTAACCGTGGATGCTGAGAAGCTGTTTCCAATAAGGAGTCAACACTGCCCGTCTCGATCGATTGCCACCCGCGCTTGCACGCAGTCTGCAGGTGGCATGCAACGCTTGAGGTGCTAACGTGCCAGATGATGGAATGAGGGCCTCACCGCAGCCGTCTTCTTCCACCGAATGCACGGCCCTCCCAGTCCGCATTGGCGGCCACGTGGCTGCGGTCTCAGCGCGCGGCCCCAAGCGTCACGAGTTCGAATCCTCACGTGGAGATCAACGCCGAGAACGAGGGGGTGAGTCGTGGGTTTCGATTCCCCCCTGCAGGATGACTCTGGTTGACCTACAGGCTTCAGACGAGGCACTGGTTGACACTTGGTTACGCCGGGGTGTTTATTTATAAAAAAATAAGCATATATGTCTGTGGCAGGACGTTTGATCCTGCCACATTACTTATAACTACGAGAACGAACCTGCCGGGAACTGGCACGAAGGCCAACGGGATTCGCCTCGGTAGCACAGGGGAAGGGAAGACAAGCAAAAAGAAAAAAATAATGGAAGAAACATTTTTTTGACTGCAAATAAAGTCAAAAAAATGAAGGGGAGGGGGAGGTTCGAGAAGGGATCACCGTGTGCTGGCGGGTGTGCTCTGCATCATTGAAAGTATGCCGGAAACTTCCTGTTTCAAGACTCCCAGATGGGGCCATCTTGACGCTACCTCATCAGAAGGACAGCAAAGTGCTGCTGGGGGCATCCCCAGCAGACCGGTCTGAGGGCGTCGCGCAGGAAGAGGTGCTTTACAACGTCTCTGGAGTTGCCGCCAGGGGTTTCAAGAGTCTCATCAAAGCGTCCCAGAAGAATCCAGAAGGCAAAGCAGTCCACTCGAAGGTGCGGGAGGGATTCCCGCTCCCCGCACCTGGCACAGATCGGATCCCCCCTTCCCTCCCCCCATGTCCAATGATGCCGGCGGGCGTTGCACAGGAGGCCCCAGTGCAGCAGAATCAACGTCGACTCCTGCCTCTTTAAGAAGAGAGCACGGGTGTTCATGAGCACCAAGGATCACTGCAGGTCTTCCTCCGGAATACCCAATAGCACGCCCCAACGCAAAAGTCCATGGGGTCGAGCATTAGGGGTCGCAGCGTCGGTTAGCTGACCCGTCGTCCTCTCGCCCAGTCCTCTTCTTCCGGAGATTTCTGCAGTAATCTCCCATTTGGCCGTAAGGCTGCTGTCCAGATACTCCCTAAGGGAGGGCAGCGTAGCAGCGAGGGAGGTTCTGTTTGCCCATGCATTCTTCGCGGGATCTTCCAGGATCTCCCGGAGCGTGCAGTTGTTGCTGCGCGCGTACAGGAAACGTCGCCCCTGTTCCGCGCTTGGCTCCTGGATCCTCCTTCACGTGCGAACTGTTTCCTGCAACCACACACTAATGTTCGTGGGGAGCGGTACGAGATCCATCCGTTCGTGGCCAGCGTGGCCACCTGCCGAAGGTGCAGTCCACAGTGAATAAGACTGCATTGGGGGCGCGCAAGGAAGGACGCGAGTCCCACGCTGCCAGGTGCTTGTTGGACAGGAAGACATGCAGGTTGGTACCAGGTGATGCTCCAGAGGTTTGCCACTAGGGCAAATGTTCGAAACCGGAGCTGTAGCTCCATTTGCTCCAGCGTCAGGAGGTCTAGAGCGTCGTCCCGGCGTGGAACACACAAGTTTTTCAGGAGGACTCGGGGCCTCCCTTTGCCCCGGAGGGCGATCCGGAGGAGGTCCTTCGTCCGCGTCCTAATGCTGCATGGAGGGGAGCAAAAAAAAATCAGGGGGGGGAGGAGGAAGACCACGCGTTCCATACTGTGGCCCGTTCCTGCAAGTAAAAACCCGTCTCTTTGAAACGGGCCGAGCTCCTGCAGTGCTTTACGGCACTGGTGGAAGCCGGAAATCGGCTGCCCCCTTTGACTGGCCGAGATTGGAAGTTGACTCTCCGGGGACCTTGCAGGAGTCAAGGAACCAGTTCCCTCCTGAGCTCCCCTCCGGTTGTGAAAAGGAAGACATACTATGGAGCTGGTTGAGAATATACCCCTCGGAGGGTTGCCTCTCTAGAATGTTAAATGCACTGCGCCCTTCGGGAAAGTGCTCTTCAGAGAATTGTGGAGGCTTCTCTTTAGGGTCCTCTTTAGAGGAGGAAATACGGAGCGCTTCTCTTCGGAGAAGAAATTCCAGGAGCAGATCCTTTCCGGGAGGACCCCTCCGAGAGAATATGGAAGAGTCCCTGCCAAGCGTAAGAGGAACGAACTCCTTCCTCCTGATTCTTCCTGGATCCAAAGGGTAATCCCTCCGAGTTGTTCCATAACTATTGAATTGTTTGTAGTGCCCTCGTGTGGCGTGCACTGTGTTTAAAGAGCTTTTGGACCCCCTCTTCCCCCTTTCCCCTCCTCACCGGAGGCAGACGGTTTTTCAGAACTCTTTGAGAACCAAAAAAAAAAAGTTGGAAAAAAGGCAGCGAAAACAGAAGAACCCAAAAGGATTTCCATTTCCATCCAAGGCCATCAGAAGAGATTGCAGAGGACCACATCAGCAAGATAGCTTTGCTTTTGTGGACAATCGTATCCTCGGATTCGAATGAAGAAGCATTGTCATCGTAGCCGACCGCGTCATCTCTGACCTCAGGTTCGAGTCAGCAGCTTCATATTTGATTTCTAAGCTTCGGATGCTTTGAATGAATTTGAATGAAATTGCACAAGATGATCATACGCTGGAGACAGCAGTCTCTCTTCCATTCTTTTCTGTGAACATATGAAATGTTTTGCTGAGGGTGCATCTGTCAAATGCTACCCACAAAACGCTCCATAAAGTAATCTGCATCCCATCCTTAAAGTTGGCATCTGCCTTGAAAAGCTTTGTAGTCTTTTATGGTGAGCGTTAGCCGCCTTCATTGGATTTCTTGGGAAATGCCATTCCTATGCTGTCTAAAAATACCTTATAGGATCGAATGAAAGAGGCAGCAGAAGTTGGATCAGAGTCTGTTTGCTTTTAGCGCTTAAGTGGAGCTCCATGAAGATCTGCAGAGCACTTTCAAACTCCCCACTTGTACTCCTGATCCCAGCTGTCCGTGTTGATCAGGAACTTGTGGGATTTTTGCGTCGTTCAACAATTCCCTGGGCGGATCCATGGCAACATGGGAAGAGGCCTGCTGCCACCCGGTAACATTCCCATATCAAGATCTGCTCATCCGCACCAGAAATCAGGACTGAATGCACTGATCTTTCGCGCATCCAAGGTGATATCCAGAGCGGTTTCGAATTTCAAGTAGATCGCCCAGCAGATCCTGAGCACATTCTTGATGCACGTTGAGAGCTTCGGTGGCCACATGCGTTTAGCCACGCAGCATTTAGCAGCGTGGTCGATGAAGATGCTTGCGGGACCGCAACTCGGAGAGATCTTATCCAGTGCTCAAGCATTTTGCTGATCTCAACGAGAGAACCTTGAAAAGTTTTATGAGATTTTGTGCTGCAAGAGTCGGCATGGAAGATCGGTAGGATCACCCAAGATCTGCTTCAAAGTTGTACTTGCAACATCACGACGGATAGTCACCGCTGTTCTCAAGTGTGCTGGTTCGTTTATCACCAAGCTGGAGTGCAGAGACGTTTTCAAGAAAGCATATCCAAGATCCAAGAAAGCTGTTCTCAAGTGTGCAGTTCGGTTTGGTTGTCATGGCTACTACGCACATTCGCTCTTCGCGTCTCATCCGAATCATCCAACATTCCCTGTTGCGTAGCTCGCAGACTATATCGCCCAAGCTGTTCAAAACATCTTCATAGAACAGCTCAGCGGCAGATCGACGAGCAGAATGCTGCACGCTAAAGTCTTTGTCCAGACTTGGCTGGCATTTGTGCTCGTTATCATGGAAATCATAATAGGCCGAAGTAAATCTTTATTGCAGAATTGTGCGCATAAAGAGGTGAAAGAAGGAATCAACACTTGAAGCACTGTTCGATTGAGTGACTGTACGCGTTATCTGTGCGCTGGGAGTCCTCGAGTGTGAGGGGAACCTGATGGAGGGTTCCAGCTCTCTTCCCCATGTGCTCTTCCCAAAAGAAAGTATCTGTCTCATCGATCAACTCGCATGTGTGGCCGAACAGAGGAAGCAAAAGATATTCTCCGGCATCGCTCCGGTGAAGGTTTCTTCCGTCCGTAGACTGGAATGCAGCGAGCGCAGCCCTCAGAATCCCAACTCTGAGAATTAGAGAATTAGGACTCCGTCGGAAAAATCCCAGTTGCTCGATAGCCTGAAAAGGTGGCCCTGACAACTGAAACTTTCACTTCGCTTTTCCGGCGTCCGCTTAAGGCTCTTGGCACACTGAGTTGGAAGGGCGGGGATATTCCCATCCTGTCAACCATTTGAGGGAGAGATCACCGGTAACACGCAAGCTGGTCCAGAAAACGAACTGGAAAAGTTTCCAGCAGGGGACACAAGATGTGAGGAAGGAATTTGTTCCATGGAAGCTATTCTGAATGAACCTCTCAGCTCAGGTTCACTGATTCCTTCCTGTGAACGCAACTGAATCCTTGTTTGGAAGGACAGCACTAATACCAAGATGGAAATTACGAATGCTAAATTCAGGTATTTCATGATGAAACAAAATCCTTCCGTTCTTTGCTGTCTCTTGAGGCTCCTGTAAAGTCACTCGTCTTTTAAGAAGAATTATGAAAATGCTGATCAGAATTCATCGTCTTGAATCACCTCTGGTAAACACTTCGTTCAGCATTGTGTTCCTCAAGCAATTGACGCTCAAAGGAATTGCTTCTATCTTCTGAGGAAGAAAGAAGAAAAAATCATTGAAGGCATATGAAGTCTTATTTGGGTCAGACGCAGGAGGAGAGATCAACCCCAAATGATAAAAAATTCCAACTTGTTCCAAGATGAGACGACATCAGCTGTAAGCAAAACTTGGCGATGTCTTAGGGGGGTACGTACCTAAGGGATTCGAAGAGAAAGAGATCATGGACTTGGAGGGAAAATTTCCGATCTAGGAACAACAAATTTCCATCGGCAAGATGATTCCAACGTTCGCTCATCCACCAAACTCAGATGGAAACTTGAGAGGTACTTGAGATGTACAGTATCTAAAGAGAGACCCACGTAGTTGGCGAATTTAGCAACCGTCTGACTATCAGTTAGCCTACTGCGTAAACTAAATGTCTTTATGCTGCTTTGTCTATCAAGTTGCTTCGAGATAGGTTGCTGATGTGTCTGTTGCGACGAGTCCTCTCCAGTCCTAACTGATGAAACTATTCTTAGAATGTCTAGTGAGGAAGACTGAGGTTTGGTACCAGTATGTAACGAAAGACAGCAATTGCGAGGTGTTTGAGAAAGCTTCAGCCTTTATAAGGCAACTTCCTGATCCTGCAAAACTTCCAACAAGAGTTCACACAAGGGGGTAGTGCTGCAAGTGTCACCGTAACAACACTACAGGAGATTAGAATACAGCCAATACAGCCGACCCCCTCCATTGTTCGGACGTGCATTCCTGTCGATTCTTGTCTTTGGAATTTTTTCGCTTGTTCCTTTTGGGTGTGGTGTGAATTTTCGAAAGAAGATGAAGCCAACACCTGCTTGCATGGAGGTGGAGGAATCCCCTGCGCTGCAGGACCTTCTTCGGGAAGAGTGGAAGCCTCCACCGATCGTACCTCGCCTCCAGCGAGAAGTTTTGCCTCCGTTGCTAAGGCAGCGGCGGCTCACGGAGCCCCACCCGACGAGGCAGAGCTACGGGCGTATGCCGCAAACGGCTACAATCCCCCTCTGGCCTACAAGGTCAGTGCCGCCTACCGGGATGGGACGGGAGACTAGCTCTGGAGCGAGCTGGAACGCGTCGGGGTCCGAGAGGACGATCTCCTGGCATTAATGCCGGTGAGCGCGGTAGGCCATTGGGAGGTGCACTGCAAGGATGCAGCCCTCGTCCAGCGCCTGCTGCGAACGCCCCTTAAAATCAGGGGTAAGGAGGTCGTCCCCTCGGCCCTGGACCATTCGTTCGTGGTCCAACTCTCGGGCATTCGGCCGAGAATCGCCGACCGCGATTTGATCAGCGCGCTGGAGGCGTTCGCCACAGTGCACGCCTTGTGGAGGCGCGCGAATCCAATCAATAAGGTTGCGCGCCTCTCTTGCGGACTCGCCACGGCGCGCGTCACCATGGACGACCGGAGGCTGATGCCTTCGCAGATCCTCCTCGGTGACGTCGTCGTCTATCTCCGGTTTGCCGGGCAAACCCCTGCATGCGGCAACTGAGGAAAGGAGGGCCACCGTCCGCGGAAGTGCCCAACACGCAGTTGCCGATACTGCAAACTGCTCGGCCACTCGATTAACCGAGTGCACCGAGCTGAAACGCAAGAGGCGGGCGAGAGACCTCCCCGCAACATCGCCGTCCGCGCCGACTCCATCCGCCCCGTCATCGGGGAAGAAATCCGGCGCGAACGAGGATCCGCAGCGGAGAAGTAAAAAGTCCGCTTGCGCGAGCGTTTCTGGGAGCAATGCTCCCCAAAAGCCCGCGCGAAAGGACAAAAAGTTTCAGCAAGCTGCTGCAGTAAAGCCCCGAGCGACCCAGTCCGCCGACGACATCGGGCAGGCTGCAAAACCGCCACTTCCGTCCGCTCCCGCTCCGCAGCGGAATAGCGGTGGCACGCCCGTAAAGTCCACCGGAGCAACGAAAAAGGGGTCGCGCGCCCCTTTGCCCGCGAAAGTCAAGCCGGCCACGGCGAGCCGATCAGCGGCAAAGGCTGAAAAGCCTCGCGCGATCTCAAAGGATCCCGCCACTCTGCCCGCACCTTCCGGTAAGGAGGAGCATAAGGCAGACGTGGTGAAGGACACACTGGCCGCCATCGCCGCATCGGAGGCCTTGGAAAGGATGCGGAAGCCCTCGCGCCCAACCGAGGCAAACCCGAGGGCGACGAGGTTGGCTGGACCTGCGTTGGAGGAAGGAAGAAGGAGCGCAAACCGCGCGATCCTTCCCACTTCCCCATTAAAAAGGTAGGCGGGGTGAAGAGGCAGCACCGCGCGCCAAGGAAGGCGCAAGAAAAAGCCTCTGCTGCCGCCGCGCGCGCCGTCGCAAACACCCGCGGCGAGAGGGGAGCTGCCGAAGCCGTGACCCCGAAAGGGGGATCGGCGACGAAGGCACCCTCTAAGAGTGCTGGACCAGCTCCGAGCTGCCAGCAGAAGAAACGGCAGGCGAAACGCCCGCCGCGCGCACGGAATTCGGACTCCGAGGTGGAGTCCGAGGGCAGCGCAAAGTCTGGCCAAACCCCGGTCAAGGCCAGGGCTGCGCGCAAGCCAAAACTTGCCAGGCAAGAGCCTGATGCCGGGAACGGTTCCCGATGCTCCTCGGAGCCCGAGGCAATGGTCCTCAACTCCACCGAGCCAGCCGCGAGCGGCACGGCGGAGACAGGGAGCGCTTGCGCTCACCCACCCGCCGTGCTCCCGGCTGATGCCTCGCAGGACGGGGCGAGGAACGCACCTTCATGTCCGCAGCAGTGATGCGCGGTCTCGCATCTTCTCGTCGCGTCCGAGTGGCCTGTTGGAACGTCAACGACAACGAGGAGAGGCGATCGGTTGCTAACGTCTTGCGCGACTTCGATCTGGCCCTGCTGCAGGAGATTCACGCTTTCTCCGAACAGCATGCGGCCAATCTGGCAGTTCGCGCAGGCGGGACGCTCCATTGGAGGTCAGGCTCCCAGAATACCTCCGGAGTAGCATTCCTTGTCCTTGGCAGGGTGACGGGGGCGGTGCGGAGCGTTTGTTTCTACGTTTTCACCCTGTCAAGCCGGGGCGTTTATTGAAAAACTAACAGTATTTGCGGTAGAAGGCCCCTCTGCGGCCAATAGTTCTATGGAGCTGTCGGGTGGTCAGTGCACTGACCGACTCCACGTCAACGGATGGGGTTAGGGAAAAAACAAAAATAAAAAAAAATAAAAAAGTAGAAACACCTGTCATTTGGAGGGCCAAGAAGGGATCACTGCCCGTTGCGTGGAGCTTCCATCCTTTGCAGGATGCCGACGAGGTCCTGGTAAAGATTTCCCAGTTGGGGCCATCGGGATGCTATCCGCAGAAAGCGAGCAGCAAACTCCATGGCATGCCTTCCGTTAACATCCTCTGCTTCGTCGGATCCACTCCAAGCTGCCACAATACCGCGTACGCAGCAGAGAGCTGCTATTACAGCGGCTGGCTGCAGGGCGTCCCACACGAAGAGGAGCCGAAAAACGTCTCTGGGAAGCCTACCTTCCAGGATCCCTAAGGTGGAACCGAAACGTTCCCACAGGGGCCGGAGGGCAGCACACTCAACTAAAAGGTGCGGGAGGGTTTCCCGCTCCCCACACCGGGCACAGTTTGGGTTTACACTTTCCCCGTGTCGAAGAAATATTCGACTGCCGTAGCCGGGGCGGACATTAGGAGCAGGAGCAGGAGATCGTCGGCATATGCGGACACGGCAGGCGTGCCGGGGCACGAGCTTGGCAAGGCAGCCAAAGTCATCCTGTATGCTCTAAGCAGAACCTCGAAGTAGGTGCTAAAGAGCAGGGGACTGAGGCTATCGCCCTGCCGAATCCCGCGGCGCACCGGCACACCGTACCCGTTGTGCCCTCTGAAACAGATGTTTGTTAACGCGGCGCGCCAGCAGGAGCGCAGGTACGCCGTTAAAGTAGGAGGGTAGCCCATGCGATGCAGAAGCTCCAGGAGGAGCTCCTGGTCCACGCAGTCGAACGCTCTATGAAGATCAACTGCGATCGCTAGGGCACCCTTACCCGCCCGGCTGTCCTTATTCTGACCAGTGATCACCCTTAGATTGGGGTTGCCGAGAGATCCTTTGCGTTCTTTTATTTCTTCTTGCACATGGAACCATGTGCTGGCGAGGAACAGGTTAGCCTCCATACTTCGCCCGGGAACAGCGTAAGTCTGCTCCGGGCTAATTACGGATTCGGCTACCTGTCCGAGCCGCGCAGCCCACAGTTTCGCGACCAACTTGACGTCCGTATTCACGACAGTGATCGGACGCCAGTTGGTTAGCTTACGGAGGTCTCCTCCCTTAGGAAGGAGCCTCATCCTAGCTGAACGAAACGAGGCGGGAACATCGCCTTCTTCCAGGATCAGCTTCGTCAATCTGTGCACCAAAGGGGTCAACTCTGCCGCTAAGCTTTGAAAAAACTCCGCGGGCAGGCCGTCCTCCCCTGGTGCCTTCCGCCTCTTGAGCCCTTTTATCGCAGTGAAGATTTCACCGGTCATGAAAGGCTCGTCGAGACTTTCTTTCTCTTCCTCCCCTATGGCCAGGGTTCCTTCCGGGAGCAACAGTCGCGAGGCGTTTCGCTCGGGAAGCGCCCTGGCGTACAGGGAGGAATAAAATTTTCTCAGCATGTGTCGAATCGCTGAAGGGGCCAAGTGTTCGCGGTCCTGGTCGTCCAGCAGGGTGGGCGGACCGGACTGCCAAGCTTGACGCTCAGCCCCGGCTCGGTACTCGGCCAGGCGACGGACGTTGGGGGTCCTCGCGTAACGACGGGCGTATAAATACGCCCTTTCGTTGCGAGTTCCTTCCCCAAACCCGGAGGGAAGGCGCCCCAGGGGAAACTCCTCACAGAACTCGCGGACCGAACGCTTGAAAACGTCCCAATCCTCGAGATTCCGGAGGGTGACGCCTCTCAGGAATTGGCGGAGATGATCCGCCGCACCTGGGAGCCTCGTCCAATTCCCCGGTAGACGCCACGCCCTGGATGGGGGTCCTTTATCGCGTGGCCAGACATCGAACATCAGACGGAAATGGTCGGACAGCGTCGACGGGAGCCTTCCTCGTGTACCGACTCGAGTACACAGGTCGTGGTCGAGGAAAACATGGTCGATGCTGTCCTCCTTTTCCGGGTGTCCCTCCATCAAGTTGCGCGCGCGCATGGCGGAGCACAACTCGATCGGCACGTTCTTTTGCGTGCAGCACGCACCTGAGATCAGGCGGAGGTTAGAGTCCCCGGCTATCAGGTGGGCCTTGCGCACTCCTGCATCTGTCAGCCAGTCGCCTGGTACTGGAAGAACTGAGTTTTTTCCGCGTACCCTTTGCTGCCGCTCGGACCATACACGTTGGTAACGATGAGATCGATCGTGTCGGACCAGCATAGAATCATCTGTCCAACACGACCGTTGTCATCGAAGCGTACGTTCCTCACGGAGGCGTCGACGGCTGGCTTCAGGAAGAACGCGACACCGCGGGTGTTGCGTTCGCCGCATCGCCAATACAACCGACCCCCTGCGATCCTCTCGATCTCCTCGACGTCTCTTCCAGTGATCACGTGGATCCCCTGCAGAAGCGCCAGGTCGAATTCTCGCAGGGTGTCGGCTGTATCTCGCCTGTTGCCTTCGTCGCGCAGCCCGTTGACATTCCAACAGGCCACGCGGATCCGTCGGCGACAGGCGAGCCCAGGGGTTATTCCTGAGAACGTGGCAGTGCGGCTCCCGCCACCTTATCGGGCGGGACGGATGGAGGAGGGGGTGCATCGCGCACCGGTTCTCCCTCCTCCATGGAGGCCGATCCGGATACAGGCCTCATCGAGGTGGGCAGGCAGGTATCTCCTACCTGCACTTCCTCCTCCATGAGGTCCGATTCGCCGGCTGGGCCGGTCGGTGGAAGGGAAAGGTTGTCACCTACCTGTTCCCTCTCCTCCATTGGGGTTGACAGCTGCTCGGTCGCGGGGAGTGGAATATTACCTCCCTCCGTTCTCACGCTGCCGGCTTCCCCCCCGGCTGCCGGTGCGTCCTCATCCTCTTTCTTTGTCGGGAGTCGCTTCCTAGGATTCTTGGACTTGCGTCCCGTCTTCTTTGGAGGCGCCTCCGCGGAGGAGGACGCACTACCGGCATCCGGATCAGTATCACCTTCTTCAGGTGCCTTCATCGCGGCCGGCCTTCTCAAGGCTTTTCGCGCCGGGATCTCGTGGCCGACAAGTTCAGCCTCGAGCTCTTCCGCCGCCTGCTCGAAGGCGGCGTCCTCGATTACGGACAGCGCGTCGTAAGGCTCCTCCTCTGTTTTCAGAGAGGGTTCTCCTTCGGGGATCGCGGCTTCCACGCAAACGAGGCGGGGGATATCTCCCCCGGTGGTGACCTCTAAGGCCTCCACGCGCTAAAAAGTGACCGAGCTTTCGCGGAGTAGTGCGCGGCGCTCTCTCCTATTCAGAGGTTTCGCCGCTGTTTCCGCTTTCGTGGCTTCGGTTTTCTTGGCTTTCTTTTGCTTCACCGTCCGCCAGCTTCCTCATCAGCGCCGTCGGGAGTTTTCTCGACCGGCGATTGCTGAGAGGGTTCGGGGTCTGGCTTCTGGCTACGCCTGGCTGTAGCCTTCATCGGCTTCGACGTTTTTTCCGCGCGTATCCCCTAAGCTTTTTTCAAAGCGGGGCGAGCCAAAGTTACGCGCTTTGGGCACACTTTCCGGAGGTGGCCCTTCTCTCCGCATGAGAAACACTCGATGTGAAGGCACCGTTTTTTCAGGTGCCCTGTCGCATCTCAGTGTCCGCAGTACTTGGGTTTCCCCACGTACCAGACATCGACCTTTTCGTTGGCGACGTCTAGCTTGTGGGGTAACCCATCGTTCTCATGCACGGTTACACGCGCTGCGGCCATGCCACTAAACAGCCTTCCATAGGATTGTAAGACGTTGGGCTTGCTCCAGAGCGCGTGAACCGTGCCGAACTTGCTGAGTTCCTCCTGCACGCCCTTCGTCGACATGCGGAGGGTAACTCCCGTGAGGTGCGCTACTACCGAGCGGTCCTCAGTTGCAGGAAAGAGCTTTCTGCCTTCCAGCGTAATGGGGGTGTTCAGCAGGCGTTGAGCCAGGCTTGCATCCTTACAAGTCAACTCCACCCGCTGACCACCGCTCAACACTGAAAGACCTTCCAACTCTTCTTCTTTAACATTAAGCCGCTGCAACTCCCTCTCGAAGTTGCGAGCGGTATTTCCAAGAAAGATATTGCCTACCTTATAGATGAGGGGCGGCTTGTACCCTTGTTCTTTATAGGCTGTTTGTTCGGTCATGGCAGCAGCGGATGGTGCCGCAGCCACGGCGCTCCAGGTCCTCGTCGTTGGCGAGGATGGCTCCGAGGACACGCTTGCACCCTTTTTCAAGGGGACCGATGCCCTAGCCTCCGTGGGGGCGATCGCCCCCACCACCATGGGCTGGGGAGAGGAACTAGCCTCTCCTACTCCAATCTCCATCGCGGTGTCCGCTGGCATTTCTGCCATGGGACACCGACGATGAGCCACTCTAACAAACGAAAGGAAATAAAAAAAACTTCCCAAGCTGAAGCAGTTGGAGTGCAGGAAAAACACGTCCGTTCAGTTCGACGAGGAAGGTCGTGTGGGCCAACTTGTTCTCAAGTGGTCCGAATCGATCAACCTTGTCGTCACGAACGTGTACGCGCCGAGCGGCTCCGCGCGTCACACCGAGAAACTCGATGTTTTCGAGAGACTGCGCGACCGCTGGCTCAGCAACTCCGGTCCCGACGAGGCTCACCTCGTTGCCGGGGACTTTAACGTCCACGCGCTATCGGAGGAGTCCCACCGTCGCCGGGAGAAACGGCTGGTGAACGAGGTGTGCGCGTCCGTGCACGCTTCGAATTTGCTGGCCGACGATCCCGGGATGCGTGCTTTGCCGGACCATGTGTTCCTCGACGATCACCTGCATTGTCGGGTGGGTCGAAGAGGTCCCGTGCCGTCCGAGCTTTCCGACCACTACAGGCTGGAGTTGGAGCTACTCCCGCCTGGTAAGGGTCCTCCGACTCACGTCTGGAGGTTGCCGACCGACTGGCTAAGAAATCCGGTGGCTGCGGAGCACCTCCGCCAGCATCTCCGGACCTTGTCCGTTCGAGAGCTCGTGGACTGGGACGATCTGAAAAGATCGGTCCGCGAGTTCTGCAGCCGGTTCCCCTTGCGCCTGCTTCCCCGTGGCTTCGGAGAAGGTGTGGCCAACAGCAGAGAGTTTCTGCAGGCCCGCCAATTCTCCCGATGCCCGGACGTCCGGTAACTTGCGGAGTACAAGGCCAAGGCCGAGCGCCAGGTCTGGCAGTCAGGAGCGGCTTGTCTGCTCGACGACCAGGGCCTGGAGTGCTCGGGCTCTGCCGACGTTCGCCGCCTCCTGAAGCGCTACTACTACTCGTTGTATGCTAGGGAGCCAACGGAACGCAGTCTCTCGGAGCTGCTTCTGCCGGCAAATTCCCCTGCGGTCGACGAGGAGGAACGCGCCACTCTTGACTTGCCCTTCACGGCGGAAGAAGTGTCTTCCGCCATAGCGGGCCTCAAGAAGCGCAAGGCGCCAGGTAAGGATGGTCTGCCTGCGAAGTTCTTCCAGTGCTTCACGGCGGAACTCATCCCCCTGGTGCTGAGGCTTTCTGCGCTGATGCGAGAGACGGGCAATGTCCCGGCCTCGTTTCGCTCAGCAAGGGTGCGTCTCTTGCCGAAAGGCGGAGACATGCGCCATTTAAGCAACTGGCGTCCGATCACTTTGGTGAATGCGGACGTCAAGTTGTTCTCCAGGCTCTGGGTTGCGCGCCTAGGCAGGATCGCTGGATCCGTGGTAAGCCCGGAGCAGTCCTACGCTGTTCCCGGGAGGTCCATGGAGGTGAACCTGTTCTTCGCGCGCACGTGGCTCGAGCTGCAACGCTGCGTGGCGCACGACAGCCAGGTAACCGCATCTGCGGCTGCCGCGGCTAGGCGTCGCTGCATTCGGCCTGAGGAAGCGCCGGGTGCCTTGGCGGTCGCGGTCGATCTCCGCAAGGCGTTCGACTGCGTAAATCAGGATCTCCTCCTGGAGCTCCTGGAACGCCTCGGTCTCCCGGTGCACCTCGTGGCGTATTTGCTCGCTTGCTGGCGCCACGCGCTCATTTCCATCTCTTTCAGCGGCTGCCACGTGTACGGCGTGCCGGTGCGGCGGGGCATCAGGCAGGGCGACAGCTTAAGCCCGTTGCTCTTCAGCATCTTCTTTGAGTTGGTGCTGAGGGCGTACAGGCTGACGCTGGCCAACCTGCCGAGTTCCCGTCCAGGAACGCCGTCCGTGGCGGCCTATGCCGACGACCTGCTTCTACTTTTACCCATGACCACCCCGGTCTCCAGTCTCGAGGATTTCTTCGAGCTGATTCGCCAGGGAGCGGGCATGAGCGTAAACCGGAGCAAGAGCGTGGTCGTTCCTATTGGTGCAGCGTGGGAGGGGCAGTCCGACTGGATCCGCCTGGGGATCCCGACCGCTTCGTCCATGCAATATCTGGGCGTTCCGCTGGGGAACATCAGCCCAGTGGAAGTGTGGTCGGACTGCCTACGGAAGGCTACGAGTGCTCTGAGCCCGTTCCACCATGGCAGGTTCCTCCTGTCGGAGCGGGCGGCGATATGGAACACCTTCGTTGCCCCCCTCTTGCGCCCCCTGCTTTTTGTCTGCCCGCCCCCCTACTCGGCCAAGCTCCAGACGCACAGCCTGTTGAGGAACGCTCTGTGGGGACCTGCGAGGTCCAGGATCCGCCTCAAAGACTTGGCGGCTCCGCGTCGGGATGCTGGCTTAGGCATCCTGACGCTGGAGAGAATCGAGCTGCAGGTGCAGCTTCGGATGTTGGCCCTGTGCGCCAACCTTTGGTCCACTCCGTGGTGCGCTCCCGCGCGCCTGCTTCTGCGGCGCTGCACCGGCAGCGATGGACTTCTGTCGCTGCGGCCGCACACGGAGCGCGCCACGAGAAGCTTCGGTTTCCCGATGAAACCACTATACCGGCTCCTGGAATCCCAGGAATGGATCTCCTGCCGCCCAACGAACTTTCAAGCCTGGCGGCAGGAACCGTTGCATGGCTGGGCAAAGCACCAGGATGTTTCCCTCCTGGAACTCCGTTGCGCTCACCTCTCCCCGTATTGCACGGTGGATGAGGTGTGCAACAGCCAGGAGAAGTGGACCCTAGCCGACGCACTGTCAGCCCTCAGGGCAAGAGATGACAGCTGCGAACCGGCGAGATGGGAGGTCGCCTGCACCATCGCAGGAACAACACGACCTATTGGCGGCTGGAGGACTTGCGAGCTGGCGGACGCCGCCACGCCTCGCCACGTTCCGAAGGGACTCCTTCGGTGGAGTGAACACTTGAGTGTGGCCCCCGAAGAACTTGTGGTCCCTCCCTCCTGTTTGAACACTTCTGTGTTCCCTCTTTCGTGGAAGCAGGACGTGATCATGCTGGTGCATTGGGGTTTTCACTCCAACCAGCGGACGAACCGTGTTTCCGGGGGAGTTGTCTCCCCAAACTGTAAGCGGTGCGGGGAAGTGGAAACGCTGGTGCACCTGCTCCTGGACTGCGGTGCCCTCCTAGGACTGTGGCGGAGGCTGGCCTCAGCTCTCCTGCACCAGGGGGACACCGCAACAGACTTGATGCGCCGCTTCTTCACGCCAGGCGGCCTGTCCTTAGGTGTTGTCATCGCAACGGTCTGTTGCAGCCGCGCCATCGACAGGGTCCACCGAGAGCTGGAGAAGCAGGCGATTCGTCAACAGGCCACCGGAATAGCCGGCGAGAACATGTCGTTGGCTGCCGAGTGGGCCCACCTACCAGAGAGCGTGAGGAGAGAGATCGCCGGCATCCATCGCCGGTTCTGAAAGGAAGGAACGGCCGAACCAAAGACCCCTGTCCCCTGCCCTCCATATTTTTCTTTTTATTTTTTTATAGTAGTCTATTTGTGGTCCCCTCCCTCCCGTTCCGGACTTTCGCCATACCGACCTGCGTGTCGGGGATCCCACCCCCTTCGTCTCTTGTTTTTCCCTTTGTCCAGGAACTCTGTTCCCGGATAGTTTTTAATAAACGCCCCGGCGCACCCGGGTGATAAACAGGAGATTAGAACGCACCTAAGTAGTTGATGTCATACATTAACCTATTTCATTTCCAATGTCCAGGAACAAAAGACACGCACATGAGATACGATTCACATGGAATCAGATTCTTAAATCATCCAATTATGGGGGAAGAGTAGATTGTATCTCATCAGATGTGTCTCAAACAATCCTTTGGTCGTTGTCAATGGCTGCTGCCCTTCCATGTTTTGTTAACGAACCCATGCCTCCGACCCTGAAGACAGCTTTGAGGAAGACTTGGTGCACCAAGTTTCTGATCTGCAGGCAACACGAACCGATCCCTCATCATCCATGTGGTTAATTTGCGGAGCACTTTTCCGTCCCTTGCCTTGAGCGTGTTTCCGGAGACAGATTGCATGGAGACGAACTCTGGTTTTCGTGAATCCGATCCGAATGTATGTTCTGGTCGAGAGGAAAATGAGAGAAAACCTCACTCCTGTAGAAGCAGATTTGTTATTTGAGGGAAGCAAAACATTGCTCAATCGATGAATGATAATGGTCCGAATGCTGAAAGATTCATCACAACAGTTTTCCTGCATAACACGCTCATTTCCTGTGAAGTTCGATCACACCAAAACAAACCTCAGACATTTGTAGTTATTAATGTTTAGCCAGTTCTTCGGACTGTTCTTGAATAAGCTGGAACTCTCATTGCTTCCAATGAAACTAATCGCCTTAAATTTCTTTTTGTATGTGTAATTCCTGCATTCTACCAACTCGCATTACGTCAAAGTCTTCCATAGAACGCAACTAAGAGATCCGGACCACAAATCAGGAACTCAGGATAGGATTCCTACACCAAGGGAAAAAAGTTAGCTTTCCTTTAACTGTGAAGATTTCAAAGAGTGCATTACTTTCATGGTGTTCTATGTAAACACCAACGAGGTCATGAGGTTATGTACAGGAAAAGTTTGGTTACAAATACACAATGACATTTTCTGCGCTTTCCAAATTGCTCATTCCACACAAAACATATCTGATTTATTGCAGCTGCTCGGCAGCAACCTCGTATCACATGACTGTTGCTACATCTGTCTACCAAGCTTGTCCCAGCTTTCGAACCGTCTCCATAAAAAACAGAAATCTGCTCACGGATCGGCGATCTTGGGTTCTTAAAGACAAATGTGACCTCTCCGGTAACCAACCGAGTAGTCGTTGCTGGACTGAAACTCTCAAACGTGAAGTTTACTGTTCGTACTGACGTGTCGCCAGTTGCTTAAAGCGAACTACATCGGACCTTTGCTCCCTTCTCTAGTATTCCCCAATACTTCTCCATTTAAATCACTCCTTAAAATTGCATCATCCGGTGCTGTTCCGGCACCGGTTCCCCCCTGCAAGAAGAGACCTCACCGAACGCGGAAGAGCGTATTCTTCGCTGCGGCATGGTGGACTTCGTCGCACATCAGCCAACAGAACGAGGAGGAACACGACTCGGGTGGAAGAGCAGAGGAAGAGAGAACACTTTGCTTCCAAGAGATGACCCCAGATTGCTTGAGGCTGCTCACCCGCAGCATCGTCATGGCCCATCTCGCATTCCGTTTGGTTCCGGCGGTAACCTGCGGTCATTCTTCCAGCAGCTTCCATGACACAGAGAGAAGAAACAACGCGACCGCACGCGGCAGCTCCGGAGGAGCTCATAGACGCCTCGAAACAGTGACTCGTCCCCTGTCCGCTCTTGGTCGATTGGTTTCCTTTCCCCTTTTCATATTTCCTCTAGCGCTTCCTCCACGCTGGACAGGAGTACGAACATTCCTTCTCTACTGGAAGAGCCCCAAAACTTTGTTTATTGCTAACAATAAGCCCCTGGACTACCCAGGTGAAAGCCTTCTTTAACTTACTTCCAGACTTCGAGGTATTCTTAAACAGCCACAAATACCAATCATTATACCCGTTGTTGATCTTTAGATTCTTAGGTGTTATATCACCTTCTTAGGATGATTTTTTCCCTCACTATTTAAGCGGCTGAGGTAATTATTTTTGAGAAAAATTCAGGATATTCAGCTGTTGGGTATTTTCCCAAGTTTGTCGAGGCTTTTGGTAACAAGGAACGTTAACTTGATGCCTGAAGGGCAGATGTCAATGTTCAGTTTCGCAATGCTGAGAAATTTTTCACTTCAAAACTTGGTTATTCACTAGTCCCATCGGAATTTACCACTAGCAGAATACAACTAAATGACATGTGAATTAAATACCACATGACGCACACTTGTTTTCCGAAGAATCTTGCGATGGTTTCTTGACTTAACAGACATCAAGCATGTTCACTTGGTGCAGAAAACACTGAAAAATACCCTCTACATGTTGACTGGTCCAAAGCCGATCTCAAGATTCATTGACACAAAAACATGAACCAAAAGCTGGGCATACTGGTCTATTAGAATACTTTCTCATTTACTCCTTCGCGGATTATAGTGCAATGTATAACATGCAAAGTAATTGATAATGAACTTTTCATAGTGACACAGTTTTTTAATTGAAAGCAGATCTTACGTTGTATCAATGTTTGAAAAATCCCTGAGGGCGCCATTAATAATTTCATTACTACTATACTTGATTTCTATCCACGGAATCTCCGAAAGGAATGAAAACTTTCTTCCAAGCAATATGCGACTACCTCTGGGCTAAGATGTGCATTTCTGATCTTTATATTCTTTACATATTTTCTGTTTCTCAAAAAGTGCAACTTCAGATCTTTCTTGTTCTGATGATTTAGTCTCCCTCTTCGAATTACATAAAACATCTACCTACCTTACCATTCTCAACCTTTACCCTCCCAGAAATAATAATGGAGCAACATTTTGCAACGGAGAAATTTTTTATCTCTTCTAATTACTACTAATACTATAACAGCTAGTGTAAAAGCAATGTCGAAGGAAATATAAATCACTGAGCCAGTTTCTTAAGCAATGTCAGCTGTTTAAATAAAAGCTTTACTATTGCAATGCAAATTGGAAAATTAACTTTCCTCTCTAGACCAGTACAAATATGTGTTTTTTTTTTAAAGAATGTGTTTATTAGATGCTTGCACATTGAAAGCTTTTAACTTAATTTTCACCACGGGCATCTACATTTTGCCTTATGGAAAGATTCTGTAACAAACAATTTTCCTAATGCTTGTGCTGAAAACTGGGATGCCTGCTGACAATAATTATCGATTTGACCTGAGATAATCATAGCATCCAGACGTGCAGGTGGTGGAATAGGCTTGAAAATCTTATTAATATCTTCCTCAGGTAATGGTGGTTCCCCTTTTGCTTGGCGGGCAGCATTTTCAGCAGCCTGTGAAAATCACAAATCAGTAAAAAAGAAAAAAACTATAAAGAAAATGAACAATACCCTTTTCAAGGCGTGCTGACATTTTAACTGGTTTTGCTTCAAAACTTGCTTCTGATAAACACTAAACTTACTGGATTCTTGACACAATTCGTCTACACATTCCATCATACATCGTAAATGTTTTTCCAATGTAGATCTAACAGAGTATATACAGTGAATATCCTCTAATGTATGCTTTTACAAGCTGATGCTATTGCAAAATCATTCTCTGGAAAGTTTGAAGTTTCCTAGATACTTATTTTGCAAACGCTATAAGTTTCTTTTAAAACTTTAGATCATATCATATTACTAACCACAGACCATACTTTTACTTTATTCTTATCTCCTTTCTGTTTTGCGAGTTAGTTTTGAAATACAAATGGATTTCTAATTTTGTTTCCGAGAAAAATTCTTTCAATAAAATAGGAACACAAGAACAGGTGATTTATTTATTAAATATGTGTTTGATAAACAAATAAACAATGGATTTTCAATATGCCAAAATCATTCAAAAATGTCACGAAAAAATTCTGTGTATATTTAATATACAGAGCATTTTGTTGCTCTTGTTGAATTTACCACTGGAGGTGTGTGCTGTAAATGCTGTATATATTCAATATAGAATGAATGCACTAAGTTGAAGGCAGAACAATCTAAGAAACATGGGAAGCAATAAATTTAATCAACTGCTGGGTATTTATCAACTTTGTATTTTAAGAAACATTTTACTTAAAGTTTACTGTAGTTTACAACCCAACCAAATCTGAAAAAATGACACTACGGCAATCATGCGCCAAAAACTTTTGAATGCACACTCTTAGTTGTGCACATTCCATTTATGCTTGCAACGTTACCTATTTTTCTCCTGTGGATACGTCTGGTATCTATTTTAATAATCTATATTATGCAAGAAAGTTTAAAGCAACCATTCTATTTCACACTTGCACCTAATGTCTGTGAATATTACTTTTTCCTGTTCAAGAATAACTATAATAATGTAAAATTTTCAAAGCATTCCTTCTAATACAAAAATTCAACTGGTTGGGCAACCAATGTGTAATAGTCAATAAACCAGGATTTTCAGGCAACGTATTCCCAATTATGTTTAGCAAACTGCATAGGTGACTGTCAGCATGCACTTTAAAATGTGTATTTAGGATATTGTGAATCGCTTATCCAATGAATTAGCTAAGCGTCTCTGAAACTTCAACTTTAAAATTTTAATGAGTAAATAACAAAGAGAATAGCACAACAAATGTCACAACACTTTCTTAAACGGCTTTTGCTCAAATGGGATTCAAATATAATCAAGGTATTGCAAAAATATACATGCTACCTAAGAGCTCAACACTTAAATCTGAAGTCAAAATAGTCTAGAAACAAAACTGGGTGTACAAGCAACTCTTTAAATAAAGACTTGACCTTATAAGGGATTTCTGAAAATATTTCTTTAATACCCAGTTACTTAAATTTGGTTTCCTCAGAACTGCCCTTTAATTTATTCAATTGTGTATTTTTGCCAAATTGTTTACAATTGTTCATTTTGAGCAACATTCACAAATTAAAAAAACACACGCACACTTCTTCATGATGCTAATTTGGATACTTGTTTTTTCAATAGGCGTAAACTGTTTAAGTTCTCATTTTCACTATTCACAGATTCTTGTTAATATTAGAAAAAAGTAGCAAATAGCAAAAATGCGAAAAAAACTGAAAGACTTTAAGTTTACTTACGTTGTTCCTAAGTCCAAATATTGATTCCCTTGATCCTCATCTACCTGTTCTTCTGCTTCCAGAAGAAGAAGATTCATTAAATGAGAATTTCTTATTACAATAGGAACTTCATATAACAACTTTTCAAATCCCATTCCTAATTTCCGAAGTGCTTCTGAACTGTAATCTCCATCTTTATACATCTGAATAACTGTGGGGGTAAGCCGATATGCTTTAATTGATAAAAATCCACGTGTAGTTTTGACAGGATCTGGAAATGTTAAAAAGTAATCCCACAATCTTGCATATTAACCAAAGCACCATGTACTTCAATTAAAGATTTGAAAAATTTTCTCACCAAATATTAGTACTACAGATTCTTCAATTGATGTTTGATAACCAAAATGGGATTCTATAAGTTGTGGACTCAGAAATCCGCTTAAAACAGTAGACTGATACCATCCCACATGTAAGTGATCAATATTCAATTTTCTTAATATTTTCATAATATTTATTTGATATTCCTCTAGGAGAAAAAAAAAAAAAAACATTATACATCCACAGCTTTTTTTCGAAAAACCAGGATTGAATCAATCACAATGGAAGATACACAAGTAATTAATAAACTTGCGTATCATCTCAGTTTCTTAATTACCTTCATCCAATCCATCCTCTGTGAGTCTCGGTATTGGAAAACAATTTGTAACTTCTAATCGGTTTTTTACTTTCAAACCTAGTAAAACACCTTGGGCTACAGTAGTATGACTTTCTTCATGACAATGTTTGATGATCTTTAACATTGCCTGAAAATATAAGGGTTTGTTTGGAACAACTGTTTGAAAGCAACCACTAATAATACATGCATGTTATGTACATTATGATCACAAATTAGTGATCAAGCATTTATGAAAAAAGACTCGTATTTCCGATACAAAAACATCTAATTAACTATAACAACGCTTCCACACTGGTATCAAGCCATCAAACAGGGTTCAAGTATGATTTAAGTGCTACTTCAACCATCTAATTTTCAAAACCTACGATTATATTTAATAGGATAGCTTTTTCTTGAAATAAGCAGTACCACTGCTGAAGAACTTTTATAAAATATATGCAAACTTTTAAATGCAAGATTTTTGCCATGTTTAAGTGCAATGCAGGCAGAAGACCAAAAGTCTGTCGTTGATGCAGCTTCAAAATTCAGATTTCAAAAAATTTGGACAACGTTCTATGAGACCACAATGCAAAAACAAAAAAAAAATTGCATTATTACATGACCAATTCGGTTTGGAAGAAATAGAGAAGTCTTTCCGAACAAGGAAACAAGAAATCAGTGACTATTGAAATTATTGCATTTATACACAGTTAGAGAACATTGAGATGACTTTTCAAAGTGAATACACCAATTGTGTGTCTTTGGACCAACCTCTACGTATCTGCATTTCAAAACTAGATGCTGAGATAAAAAATCATTTTTTAAAAATTCTCATGGTTAGGGAGGAAATTAAAGAGCTCAGCCCAGAAACATGACTTCTTTTTGGACAACTACTTAGTGTCTGGGATGTTGCATCAGCACAAACAACTAACAAATTGCTCGATAAAAGCTTAAAAGATTCAGAAAACATGAAGCTGCAATTATGGAACATATTATGGTGAAGATCTTGGCATTTAAGAATCAGAATTGCCAGATAACATGAATAAGGGAGATTTCAAAGAATGGATGTGCATAAATGAAATTTAAAGTTTAGCAGCCAATGTAAGTACCTCCCAATGTACGAATCAAAAAGCTCAATTTGATAAGATCTCAAATTTGATGCTCCCTGATTTTTTCCAGTTAACAGTTCTTAAAAATTAAAACTTTATTATTAATGTTCAAGAATATTTGACCAAGAATGTTTGGACAAAACTTAATTTGGTTTTTCAAAATACTTCTAGATCAGCTAGACTAGACTTTCTCAAATTCACACAATATTCAAAATATGCCTAAACATACGCTCCAAAAACTTCAAAAATTAAATGGCTAGCACAAATCACTTTCAAATATTTGATCAAATTTACATGTTCAATATGCCTGATTGAAGGTACTTATAATTCTAAGCAAGGCATAAACTTTACCCTTTTTCACTTTGAAAAAAGAAATGCACTGCAAAAACTACTAATAAACAATACTTTTAATAACCAATAATGATAAAACTTAAAACTAATGTTCACTTTCTCATTCACCTTCCTTTATGCTTCTGTGCTTTGGATGGAAATTACGGTAATTTTTTCGATCGATTTTTACCCATTTGCATTACTTTTGATTAATAGCTTATTTCATTTATCATTTCTACTGATTAAACATTTTATACATGGAATATTGAAAACATCTTCAAAGAAATCAATTTGATTAGCTGCATGTATTTTCAAAAGCATAAGCTAATAAAGTCTGTGTCTAAAGGCTCCAAATGCATCCCACAACTTCCAATTATTTAATTAATATTCTGCAAACCATTACAACATTTTTTGGATTTATAGTCCAAATTTTTTTAATTAGCTTTTACTATGTACACTTTATCCATTCAACCTAAAGTTAGACTAAAACCAGCAATGCTTTTGCAACACTCAAAAAGAAAAAAGGGAAATCACACATCCATTTACATTAGAATCAACGTTCAGCTGTGTGGAACTGAACTCGAGTTGCACTACACTGTGAAAGAAACATTCAAGGAACAAAAAAAACAGACTTGGCAATTCATCCACTCAATTATTTTTTTACATTAGTATTGCTTTTATTTTATTTTATTTTTTGAACCTCTCATAAATTAAATTTTAAAAAATCCCAGAACTACATTCAAGTAAATTCGTCTTTTAATGACTAATGATAAGGAATTCAGTGACTGAAATTTGCATTCAACCAATTAACCATCTTAAAACAAATATCCACAAATAAATGATGAATGGATATTTCAGTACCAGAAAAATGAACAAGTAATCAAACACTATCCACACAAATCTGTTGTACACCAAACAAGTCTTTTTTGGTGTTCCCAAAATACCTAAGTAACATTTCATTTAGAACACCTATGTAATATGTCAGCAGCACAAGAGGGGAAACATAAATGTTTATTCATACAAATTTTATTCATGAACTGGCTCATTTAGCACACACACAGAAATGTGGTTAAAAAAAAAAAAAAAAAAATTAATGCATTCAAACGTTTATGGATTTATGACTGTTCTATGCAAAAGAACATAGTACAATTATAATGCACAAAACCCTTCATTCAAACAACTATTCGAAAAACTAATGAATGCAGGCAAACAAACTTTCCATTATATAACTTTGCATGAAACACCTACTTTATGTTTAAAGAATGCGATAGGAGAGAAGAAAATCACTAGATTTACAGTCAAAACTTCGAATTTTCAGAAAAACACCAAAATATTTCATATAAATACAATTAAATCGAAGGAAACAGTGAAATTTTTTGATACAAAAATTACCAAATGTTACTGGAGTATGTGTGCACAAGTATAGAAGAATGAAATGAACAATTTCCCTAGATAATGAACATGCTATGTGGAAATCTATGATTTATTGGCAATACTTGAAGCACAGCAAAGTAACAAATCATACTGACTGCAAGAACATTATCTCATAAAGAAGAAATGACTCGGTATCAAGTTGTTCTGCAAATGCCGATAGGTGGAAAATTTCAGAAATTTCACAGCAAAATATGCTTGATTTTTTTCAAATAAGTACTTTCTAGAAAGGGTACAGAAATATGAATTTTTTTTCGCTAATTTGAATTTTGTAAATTTTCTACAGTAGTATTCTGTAGCCTTACAAAACAAACAATCCATCTTCCACGGATCCACAGATCCTTCCTCAAACCAACAAGGAAGATACTGAAAATAATCTGGACCCTGGATCAAACCTAACAAGTTACTGATCAAGGAACGACAGCAGCAGTGTTGAGTTCAAAACCTAATACTACAAAATACATCTTTATAAAGAATTCTATTTTTTAATTGCAATTTTTTATTGCATTCATGATCAAATGTAAAACTATTCTGTTTCAAGAGTTTGAATGTGAAAAATGCACTAACAAAAACAAAAATTAAGCCACACAAATTCAAAGATACAGACATCAAACATTCGTACAATGTACAGACTTCCATGAGGATATGTAATGGATGATATTCAGTTTTGGAAATTTGATGTTCCACATATAAGATAAAAATGTGTTATATTTACCAGACCATCCAGTTGTA
This sequence comes from Raillietiella orientalis, assembly GCA_036172245.1. Lineage (NCBI taxonomy): Eukaryota > Metazoa > Arthropoda > Ichthyostraca > Raillietiellida > Raillietiellidae > Raillietiella > Raillietiella orientalis. Next base: position 1,973,295 of record JAYWIR010000016.1, read on the forward strand.
CATACTCTACAAGAGAGTTTTCCATAGAAGCCATACTTCTGCTACCGTACGAAGACATTAGTAAGCTGGAGCTTTAGCAAGACATTCGGTAGAAACGTTGTGTGTGTGTGTTTCAGTGTCAAACAGGGTTGCCAGACAAATAAGTCTCATTTTTACAAATATACAGAAAAATTTTCACTGTGAAGTTCGAATTGCTTAGACTAAATTACTCAGAAATACTTCTAGGAAATTACAACTTTAAAATTACATTGAGAGAATGACAAAACAGAATTTAAAATCATTCGTATATATAACATGTGAATAGTAAAAGTAAGTGTAAAATATTTCTTCTTGCTGCTATCATTTCAAAATCATAATGCTTTAAAAGATATATTCATCTGAAACAATTAATGCTTTATATACATAAAAAATATGATGTACGCAAATAAGTGCTTTATAATAAATATTAATAAGTATCAGTTTGAGAATTTCGCCATTTTCTAATGAAATTCTGATTACTACATAAATAGGCTGAAGATCTCCATCCAACAAATGTATACTTTTAATGAAACAGCGTGTTGATTGCATAACACCCGAACATTTGAATATTTTATTGCACATATGAATTCATATTTTGCTTCATACGAAAGTTTGGAGAAATGCAAACATGGATGCATTTTTTTATTTTTTCATTATTTACCTTCCAGTTTATTTGAAATAAATGAATTAAATTCAAAGTAAGTAAATTGCAATGTAATGAACTTAGAACAAATGGTTTCTGACTATTCTCTGCTTTTCTTTTTGATCAATAAATGCAGACTACATAAACCTTAATCTAGTTTAGTAGTTATTCAAATATATGTAAAAAATTAATATCACTTCATTTTAGACCTTCTTTAGAAACTTGAAAGCATCGATATCCATCCACAGTAAGTGTGTCATAAAACAGGATTTTAATCAGCTCGCTTATCCGACGATGAGTTTGATGATTTCATTTAATCTGCTTTGCTACATTCTCTGCTACTGTGCTGCAGATATATTCCAACTTAGTTCTCGTTGTTATTAGGCATCTAATCTGAGTTTTGGGAAGACTGAATCCTTCGTTCTTAACTGCAATTTAATTTTAGTACATGTATTTTGTATTTTTTATCACTTAAACTATATCTTCAACTACACGGTGAATCGAATTTTTCTGTCAGCTAATGAGAATATAATGTTTATCTTTCCCTACAGCAGACAAGGATTGTTATTGTGAACCTGTTATCATGTTTTCGGAATCAACAGTCATCATTTGATTGAATTTTTCTACCCGTTTTTTCGATGCAAAGCAGTGAAATACGAGATCTCCACCACAATACTCATGGTCTATGGAATACTGTTACAAAACAACCGGTTACCAAATTAGAAATACCTCTTCTAGTGGATTGGAGAGTTTTCGCGAACACCGTATGGTATGAAATGTCTATTCAAGAACAAGAGGCTGTTTCCAGAAGCTAATGTATATACCACAAAAACGAACCTCTCATTTCTAGCATTCTTAGTGTGTGCCTTTTCAGTCGTTATTAAAATGACTTTTCTTTTTTGCGCCACATGCACATGGACTTCAGGCTTTGTGTTTAAAAGGCCAATGCTATTCACAACCGTATGCACCTAACAACAGAATCTCCTATTTGGTTGTTATTAAATTTGCAATTTTTCAAATACTTTATAAGGAATTTTGTAGCTCGAAGGAATAATGGAACATGATTGATAACAAAATCAGAAAATAAAAGCTAATCAGAGCCCCAAATATGCATTTTATTCATTCTCATCAAAGTTTGAAGATGACGGAAAGCAAACCCAATTGATTTTTAGTTCTCCGCTGAGTCTGTAATTAGAGGTACAAATATTCTCTGACTAATCTTGAGAAAAAATTCATATCTTTGCCAGAAACAAAGACTGGAATTCGTCCCAGCAGGCTAGCAACAATAGTAATCAGTACTGGTAATAATAGTAACTTGTTTAATCGGCGATATCTTACCTATTCATTACTAGTAATTGGCATGTAATGAACTAAATCATAATCATCAATTGCTAAAATAGACTCACTATCTTCGAGTTTATAGAAATGAGTTTTTTTCGAATTAGGAACCAAAGAATGCGTTTAACTAATTAAGAAACCCATCTGTGCTCTTAAAATTAAAAGCAGGAAAATTATCCTAAATCTTGATCTCAGTTTCCAGTAGATGCCTGTCTTTCGAAACTAAATCAGAAGTGCTGTGAGCAGAACGTTCGATTTCCATTTCATGGCTTCAGAGATTTTTGACTTCACTGGACTACGATTTGTACCCTTAGTTTATTATTCGTACTTACAAAAATTCCGTCATAATGCAAACCGATATTGTACAATAAATAAATAATGTTGCATAAGTGAATGAAATCACTTCTTCGATCACTTGGATACTGGCGCTTCCGATTCAAGTGAGAAAACGAACTGTGGGCAGGTTGCAAGGGTAAGCAGTTTTAAGTTGCAAGGAATGAACACTGTTACCAGTCTTCCGGGCACTTCTGCCTCAACGGACTGCTGTCCGCTTAAGAAATGCGCTGTGGACTAAAATTGTAGATACAAACCATAAAGATTTCTTAAGTTTCTGTTTTTATTCTTACCCGTTCATTTATCTATTAATTTTTGTATTATGTAAACGCCCTCTGGTTTCACCATCCTACCATTAGCTGTTATCTTAGTTCTCAGTACTGGTGATGGCGACTCGGAAGGAAATTAATAAGAGCGATACAAAAATAAGCGACATTTATAAAACATTAAACAAAGCAGTTGTAGAGCAAAAGCAAAGAGATTGGAACATTAATTGAGCATAGGTGATCACATACTTCTCGATCGGATTAAACCTTCCGATTATGAAAATTCCCTAATCGCTATTTGTTTTTCTCCAGCCGATTAAATATACTATCCATATCTGGGTACAAAAATTTCTCATCTCTCTATAGTTGTAATTAATAAGCAATGAAAAGAGTGAATTTACCTTTATTCCGTGTGTTCATGATATCGATCACTTTTCCCTCAATCCAAATAAACCAAAAGGATATGAATTGGTGATTTCTATTAATTGAACGTTTACTGCTGTGTCTGAAATGCATCTTACTGGGATTTCTATACTTTCTACATCCTCTCTCTCTCTCTCTCTCTCTCTCTTGTACAAGCTTGCTTATATCAGCGAAAATTTATGAATCAACATTTGTCGATAAACATGATCAATTTTGACGCCATATTGGAGTTGGTTGAAGAGATTTTCGCCTATTAGGCTACTCCTGCTAATATATTTTACAATGGTCAGTTTGCATCCATAGTCAGTTCCAGCCGGATATAAAAGGATGAACCTTGAAAAGTTTCATAAATTTCAGTTGGCAGAAGAGGACTGATTCAGTCCCAAGTGGTTCGTCAACTTGCAAATCAATCAACTCGAGCTGAAAATGTTGGTTGGGCCGAAGGTGGAGTAGAAAGTGACTGCAATTACATCTTGATTCTTTGAAGAGCTTTTCGTCCATTCTCCTCGAAGTTTCTGACGTTCCATTCCACATTCCCCACGGGTGTTTGAAGGGCCTTGGAGAGAATACTGCAAGTTCAGCAGTTCTTTTCTCCGAGATCTTTGCATGCGTCACTGAGCTGAATAGAAGGGATGGCTTGGCTGCCTATCCCGACGTGTTCGCCCCATCTTCTCTTGACAGCACCTCCTTTTGCAAGAGTTGGTGAGAGTTCTTGGTTGGACTGAAGACCAGCTCGGCCTCGTGTCAGTCTATCGGGAATCTAGGAACTAATGCGTAACCCCACTTCTGACATTGACAAGTAGGTCATGCTGGGTTGCTTATGATAGGTAGGAGTCCTCTCCTGGAACTCCAACAGCCTACGCAAAATAGGTCGATGGCTACGTTGAAGAGCAGGAAGCTCATTGATAATCCCTGCTTCAATTCCTTCCGTATTGGTATGTTTTTGTGGAGTAGGAGCCGGATTGAATTGTGGTGGTGGTATCTATGTGGAGCACCTGGATTATCTATCCAAACCGCTTGTTCTTAGCTTTGTTTGTTTTCCTGATCCAGTTAAATGAGAACGCCAAGTCGCTATCGAAACCATGGGCTGCTCACCTAGGTCGTGTGGTCCTTGATCAGCACTGAGCAGTCATGCTCTGTCCCTGGGTGGCGCATGGAGACCAACCCGCGTCCACTGCTCAGAGCTTGCTTGCATTGCAGAGGAAGGCCCTCGGGACGGGCAAACTGTCGGCCTGGGAGAAACGGATCTCCAACAGGTGCAAACGACGGATGTCGCTTAATGCTGGAAACATCCAATCCGCGCGAAGAGTTCGACTGCGTAAACCGAGGGGCCTCTCCTAGAACGCTTAGGTTTTCTCGCACCCTGCTAATGTAGATGAGATATCGCTCTGGGGCGCAACGCACTAACGAAGTTTTTTTTTTCGGCGATCGCGGCGGACACGTATGCAGGGGTGAAAGAGCCCCCGGCAAAAAGACAACCCGAGTCTCCTGTTGTTATGCGTCGACTTTGAGATGTGCTGAACGCTCATAGGGAAGCCCTGATTGTAGTTGAACTCCCGTTCCTGAATTTTCGCTTTGGGGATCCGCGCCTACCACCTTCTCCTGCTGCCTATGCCCTCCGCGATGAGGTTTTTCGAAACACCCCTCGAGTCGATCCGCTCAGAGTAGGTACGCGTATCACGAGCTTCGTTAGGACATCCGAATTCGACCTTTCCACCTTCCTCCTGTTGTCTTCCTGGTCTATGCCTCTGCATGATTTGCGGACTCCCTGCAGAAGGAATCCCTGCCTCCTGGGAGGGTCAAGGGGGATGCGACCCTTCGGGGGAGGGAGAGCTCCCGTAGAGAGTACTCTCAAGTGCCCTGCAGTGTCCGTAGGCGGATTTTGAGCTACAGAAGCGGCAGACTGCTTCGTCGTTTCAGGCAGAGAAAGCTCTAGATCCTTTCGTGGATAGCAGGACCTCTTTTTCAAGAAGGCTGCAGAGCGAATGATGACTCGCCTCTGGATCTGCTCCTATCTCCTGGAAGATGGTCTGCTACGAAGAGTCCAGTTGGTCTTTAGGAGCTCAAAGGTTCGAGTTAAAGGTTTGTAGCTCGGGGTCGGGATGGTGAAGGTGAAATCCAGTCTTTGGAGCGATTGAAAAATCGGGTGCGGTCCCACAGGCTTTGTCCTGACGAAATAGTGGTGGAACAAACACTGGCTGATTGAGTCAACATCCTCAGACGGCGGGCTGAGGCACCGGAGTCCCTACTTTTACTCAATCGCCGCAAGGCGAGACTCTTCTGCTTTCCTCTACGGCGGAGATGGAATGACCGGATAGCTGGAGGAGTATCGTTCGTTCTGCTACCGTCCAATGACCTCAGCTCAGGTTGCAGGAATTCACAGGACACCTGGAGTCGACTTGAGATCACACTGGTGGAGTTTGACCATTAGCCTCCTGGGGAGAATTTCTCTCTTAGTGGTGATGTAGGACCCGAGAAACTGGGCCAGCACATCCGACATGCTTAAGCCGGAGCGGTCATCAGCTCCTCAGGAAGTCTTCTTCGAGTAACTGACGAATCTCTTCAGCGAAATTTCAGAAGGCCAGCTAGCCGATGCAACCAAGTGTGGGAGACTCTGGTCATAGTAAGCTGGACGGATCTTTGTAGACTCTCTGGTTCCCAATTCTCCTTATATAGCTTCCTCTGGCCGCCTAGTCCTTCAGTACGCTGAGACTGCATTTGCACTGAAAGTTACCAAGTCAATCAGAGTCGTCATCAGTGGATCCGCGAGAGTTCCGAAATGCGTAGGGTGCGATTGACATCGAAACGCACGTCTTGCTAGAGTGTGATACCCTTCTGCTAGGATGGAGGAGACCAGCTGCTGCTCTCTAACATTCTACCAAGACCTCACTGAACCTCGTTTTTTCGCTGCTTTCCTTCCATCTTTCTTTCTTTCTTTCTTTTGTTTTCGGGTTTTCTCTTTTTTGCTTTGCCAAGTGCTGAAGAATCGTTCGCCTCCTTAGGGGGGGATCAAGAAGCTCTTCAGCACTGCCCACCCACCCGAGAGTGCATGTGACTCTTCAAGTAAAAGGGTATCCCGGGAGGGGGTGTCCCAATGAATCCAGGAAGGTTCCAGAGGCAGAAGGCCGTACCTCTTGCTCTTTGTAAGAAACTCCAAAGGGTACCTCGCCTTGGTAGTCCCCGAAGGGAACCCCGGAGGGAATCCCTTCCTATTCTCTCCCGAAGGGTTGTTTGTTTCTATTTGTTTGTTTCTATTAAGGAGGATACGGGAGAATATCGTCACTGAGATGGAACATCTCGGGAGTAGAAGGCGCCTCTCATTCTTGAATATCCATGACAAGCACGCACGCTATTTAAATTTATTTATCGTCTCCCCTTTTTGCAACCAGTCCTCCCCGTGAGTGAAACGAAACGCGGTCGTTTCCTCGACCACATCTGTTTTAGGGGAAAGGCAGTTTCTTTCCTTATTTATGGTTATTGTTTCCGCTTTTAGTAAGTGTCCCGAGGTAACCAGGTAAGAAACCCTAAACAGAGACCCACTAATATTTACACCTATATTTTTTTTATACGGCCGGTTAAATTTTAGTAATATTAGTTCCTCTCTCTTGAATAGACCTTTTGCTGTGGATGGACCTCGAACCGGCACGAACTGAAGTCCTCAAAAATGGCAGCTTCTTTGCCCACTCTGCTCAAACAACCAACAAAATAGCTGCATTTAAGCATCGGTTGTCTGGTGCCAAGGAGACAGAACTAGACTTTCGCTCTTTTCGAATTCGTTTCCATCGCGTTCCTCCTTTGAGAAACACTTCTGTGAGACCAAACCTGCATTTTCGGACAGTGTAGGCGCCTTGTCCATGCTTAAGCTCTTCGCAGCCTCTGCAGAGCATCCTGTTCGAAACACTTCTTCAGCGTGTGGTCCACGGTGCTGGCCAAGAGTTCACCCGTCGCGTAGCTCTCTTTCATGCACGGTGCTGTGATCTGCAAGCCGCGGTTCTGCCACGAGGTGCAGCTGCCGTCCCAAAACGGGTTTCGAACCGCACACGTTCGTTATTTCGAGTTCTACTATTCAGATTGCTGAACTCCTTGTGTTTTGTGGTAAAATGACCCTTCACGGTAGCTTTTTTTCATAGCAGATTCCTATCAAATAAAGCATACAGTTTTCTCATTTATTTATTTCCAAAAAAAATTCGTGTGGGCAGGCAGGATTGCACTGCGGCATTCACCACAAGAATTACTTTTCTTCATGTTGCTAGCATCTGACATTTTAGGAGGAATGCTTTCACAGATTTGCAATATTCCATACATTTATATATTAGAATGCCCCCACTTAGATCTCCAAAATCTTCAGAATTTAAATATACAGAAATATATATCCAGATCAAGATTAATATAAATACATTATATATATTGAATTCATTTAAATATATATTGGAAACTAGTAAACGAAAAAAAGCTCATTAAACAAAGTACACGAATTTCGAGATACTTGTTATACATACCTTTAAGCTCGCCGAAAACTAGCACCCTGTGCAATGGTAGATCCCTTTGTGCAACAAGTGGCTGCATAAGAAAACTTATCCACGATGGACTTTCCTTGTTGAAATCAAACACAATTCTGCTTTAGTCCTGACAATACTGTCAAAGAAGCAATCTCTATTATGATATGACTCTCTTTCAATGAGTTTTCTCCGAATCATGGCAACAGTTAAGCATGAAAGGAAACAGAAAAGGAATTGAAAATAAAAGCTATAAGAGATTTCTCGTAGGATATTTGGGACCATCCGAGTATCCGTTTACTGGTATCCGTTCCTTGATCCTCAAGTTGTATGCTCCGTCTTACATGTAACTAACCACCATGTTTGTCAATTAATTCTTTCAGATGATCTTTCAAAAATCACTCTTAAACTGTAGCAATCGATGCATCAACTCGAAGAAAGAATGCAACTGGCCAATTTCTAATGCCTATGTAATTTCTGAAACAAATAGGATCTCTGTTAAGTCCTTTATTTGAACTTATAAACTACATTCCATCGTTTCGTTACATTTTTCGGTGATTTTTTGTATTTTGGTGCAAATGGCTATTTTGTGACAACTGATTCCTTTGCTGATTTCTATGGCCATTTAATGGTTTTCGAATCATTTCGGTTACTTTGTAAGTATAAGCGTTTTCAAGATTAAAAAAACTATCATCAAAAGCTTTACTAGGTTAATGACACTTTTTAGATTCCTTGTAAACTAAATACATTGCTGAATTTTGCATTTTAGGATTCCATGTTTATAAAGTTATCTAGAATATCTTCGTACTTGCTTAATATTTTGAGCTTTTGTTTGTTTCTATTAAAAGTTCTGCTTTTGAACTAACTTCTGCTTTATCTATGTTCCGGATTCTGGAATTGAAATTAGCTCCTTTCCACTCCAAAAATAAAAAGAAAAATCTTAGAATAAAACTCGTCACCATTGTGGATAAAAATTCTTTTTTCCCCCTCTGATATCAGTCAATTACACGGAATACTTTATCATTCTCTCCCCTAACTGGTATGCTTAAGTTCAAATGAATGCTCTATGATCACACAGTATCATTTTTGTCGGTGTATTACTGAGATTTATCTAAGATCTCTTGCATAATATCTCTCCTCTGATTTTACAGAGTACCTCTATGAGAGTTTGGATTATTTTCCTTCTTAATCCATTCTTTTGGATCATGAGAAACATGGCTTCTGTTCCTGCTTCTCAATGATTGCTTTTGAAATCCTTATTTGTTTCTGAAGCACAATCTTTTTTTCCAGTTTGCACATTTTCTTTCATAATTCTTTCTTAATGCTGAAGACCTTGTTTTTTAAATTATACATCCCGTTGAAGCAATTTTCAATCGACACCGGCAAACATTTTGAAAACTCAAGAATTCTAAAAATTTTCCATGATTTTTTTTTTTTACGTGTTGTAAATATTTATTCAGTGAAATAACTTGGAAGGCGTGCTGAATCGAGCACGTTTTTGAATGATAGCGTAGCCAAGTAAGTAAATGTACACTTTCATGAAGTTACCTAATAGCCTTCGGATTGCCTTCTGAGTGTTCATTCTTTTACCTTTTTAACTCTTGCAAGGATGTGGTATCGTATTGGTACATAAATGTTGTTTTTTCCTTATGGAAGAAGAAATTGGTTACGGACTCCATAAAGAAGGAATTCATGGCACACTGCCTCATGAAGATATAGAGTAATAACTTATTTATGTACTCACAGTGTATATCAGTCCAGATTATATATCATAGTTTAATGCAGTGTATCAGTTGGCAATTGTTTAATGCAATGTATGGCTGGCATTGTGTTGTCAATAGCTTGTTGTACCAGTAAATTTTGCAAATATGCTGTATACCTCATTGATATTGCAATTCAGGTTCGAAGTACATTCCTAAAACATTAGCAACCCTAGAATGTAGCTATACTGCTTTTGATAGGGATGATCTACTAAATGAGTGTGCATAATGTAACTGGCATTGCCTGATACACATGTTAGTAGCAGCAAAAATATATCCAAGATTTGTTTGAATTTTTCAGTACTGTCTCAGTATGATGTAATGTTATGCTTAATTTGGTAATTTACAAAATTCTTCCCGTGGTAGTTCATTGAAGTGATCAACTCTGAATGGGGAAATTTCATTTCAAAGTAGTTAGTACTTAATATTCTAACTCTATCTCATGAATATGTTCAATGAAGTAATGTTTTCTAGCAGTATGTGTTGACTTTATTGGTACTGTTTTTTGCATTGTGGATTAGAAACTAAGTTTTTCATTGTATGTAGATCTTATCTACAAGGCAAAGATGTAATATTTGATGCAGAACACCAGAATCCTAATGAGGATGCTCCTTTATTGAACAGTTATTTCCAGAACATAAAGCTTGTTGATCATTTGGCAATTCATGAAGATGGAGAGGGAAAAGAAGAGTCGAACAGTGACAAAGATACAGAAGAATATAATCCATTTGGACAAATGGCTAGTAAAATGCTTGACTTGACTGGTGATGGAGGTGTTTTAAAAAAAGTATATTGTTATTTAAATATCATTTTAGTTGGTTTGCATCTGTGTTTTTCATTTTAGATTATCAAGGAAGGCACAGGAGATTATCCTATTGAAGGTGCATTGGTACGCTTCCATTATGATGCTTTTGTAGAATTTGCGGATGAACCATTTGATTCTTCATATTTGAGAGGGAAAAGCTATAGAGTGCGTCTTGGTTATGAAGGTCTATTATTAGGAATGGACGTTGCTTTAAGACAGATGAAAAAATTTGAAAAAGCTGAATTCCTTTTTAAGCCTAAATATGCTTTTGGAAAACAAGGATGCCCCCCACGTATCCCTCCAGGCAAGTTATCACAGCTGAACAAGCTGTAAGTTGTACATTAATTTGAATATACAGCAGCAACTTTGTGGTATCGAATTGAGATTTTGGATATTAATAATAGTTCAAGTCTTGCAAACCTTGAGAGACTGACACCTGAAGAGCGTAAAGAATTGACCCTGCAGACTTTCATAGAAGTTGCTCATAATGAGCAGCTTCAAGGCAATGATTACTACCAAAATGGACTTTATGGCAGTGCTATACTGAGATATCAGCATGGTATACAGGTACTAGAGGAAGCTCATGTTATTAATGAAGAAGAGGAAAAAGAGCAACAATCTATGTTTCTCAAGCTGTATTTAAATATTGCCCAATGTAATTTAAAACTAGGTGAAGGAGGTCGTGCTATCACAGCCTGTAACAAGGCACTTGCTATTGATCCTAAGAATGTGAAAGCAAAATTCCGTTATGCTGTTGCTTTGATTGCTCTTAATAGTGACTTGAATAAAGCCAAAAGATTGCTCAAAGAAGTGCAAAAACAGATGCCTAACAGTTCTGAAGTTACTGCTGCCATGGAGCGTTTAGAGGACAAGGCAAAACAAAATCACTTCCTTGAATCGGATTTGTGTAAAAAAATGTTCCGCAAAAAATCAGATGGAAAAAGCCATCAGGCAAATCTTCCTGTGAGTTTATTAGAATATAAGGGATTCTGCTTGGGATATTGCTACTACTTGCCAGTTTTAAAGTTCATGGAGAAGGTTTACTTCACCATGGACTTCAGATTTCATATTTTAGGAGGAAAAACATGTCTCATTTTGAGTTTGAGTCTTCTGAACCAAGTGATAGGTTGTGTTCAGAGACAAAATATATTGATGACTTTAAATTTAAAAAATTGATAGAAAACTGTTAGGTAAGAATACAGTGGTACCAGTGTCATGTGAATGGTATCCTGCATGGTGTGCCAGCAGGGCTGGAAAAAGTAATGCATGGGAGAGAACTTTGAAATCTTTAGAAGTGTATGTCATTGTGTACCTTTGTATATAGCCATACAGGTGCTAAACATAAAAAATGAAAATTAGGTCTTGTGAATAAATTTGCAACCCAGTATTGCATGAGTAGTTTGTGCATCGGTTGTTTTTGGACTTGTTGCTAACACTTGCAAATAGCAGAAGGAGCATATGAGATGTGATCGACATGTTTAGGAGATAAGCAGCAATGAAAATGTAGGATTCACATTTCCAACCCAGTCATTTCTGTAAAGGCCTACTTGATTCGTTGTGATCATTTTTCTTGTAATTTCCTGAATGTTATTGCTGTTGGGAAAAAGAAGCTGATGCATCTTTATTTGTAATTCTTACACACTTGAGATTTCCTTATGGCAGTAATCAGTTTCAACAAGCACATGAGTGAAAATCAATCTTTTACGAACTGGCCAACATGGTTAACATGTTCTACAGTTGCATCATATTAACGGATTTCGTTGAAAAAATCGTATTTAAATGAGATTTGCTGTTTTGTACCAGAATGCAACTACCAGCCTTCTGTTTCCATAAAGGAAGTTAGGCAAGTGCATTACTAGTCACAGGTGAATTTGCGATTTCTGATTTGAATCGATAATTTGTGAAGGATTGTTAGGATACTAATAAAACAGCTTGGAAATTTTGTATGGAGCTTTTGAAATTCGTCAATTTGAACGTTAATTCAAGTTGAAATTAGGCACTGATGGGCATTCCCCCGATAAATTGCTAAGCACTCAAAAGACAAACTTGATTATGTGGAAAATAGCAAGAGTTAAAATCAAAATTTTTTGACGATACCACTTTATTTCATTAATTAATAATGCAGATGATGAGTTATGAATTAATAAAATAAAATGTAATGCGCAGTAATTCGATGTTTCTGATTTCTTGAGTAGAATCTGTGCTGTTTATGCTGCCTTTCAGAAGGAACCACAGAAACCTGATGTATCAAAGGAATTTAAAAAATTGGTCCATAGGAAATTAGATGATTTCGTTCTCTCGGCTGCCATGCAGCTTGATTTTCCAATGAATCTCACCAAAGAAGAAACGGCATATTTGTCCACCCAAACCCGTAATAGAGGGCTGACGATTGCCAGCGGTGAAGAAGGTTCCTTTTCCCTTGTAATACTGAAAACAGACTAGATAAATAGAGGTTAATGTTTTTTGGTTTTTTGTTTTGTTTTTACATCAATACTTGAAGATAACTTAGCATGAAATTCATGTTTGTGTGGCCTTGGTTCGATAATTTATCTGGTTCTGTTCCCTCCTGCAGCACAGCCCCTTGTAAAGTGGCACGACCGATTTCATTGTATCTTATTTTGTTTTTTCCTGCTGCCCAAATCATTTTTTTTCCTCCAGCAGAGGCAGCAAGAAATGATTGTGTCGGGGGAGGGGCGCGACCCACCGTATCTGTGGCGCTTCCTCATCTGAAGGGAAACACTTTGTGCCAACATCGGCCGTGTTTACCTTTTTTGGGGGGGGGGGCACGGAAAAAAAACCGGAGGAACGAAATGCTGCTGTACGTCAGAGTGGGCAGCCTTTCGACGGTTGGCATCGGATGCCAAAGAGTTTCCTGTGTACGGAAAAATGACGTTTCTTTGCGTGGAAATGACGGTTGCGTACGCATTACCCCAAGGAGGTCTTCACATCCTTATCTGCGATGCATCAACGAAATCGTAAGATGCCTTATGGGGAAAAACTACCCCCAAACTCTGTGCTGTGCAAATGCTCGTCTTAGTTCGGTGGTGGTTTAGGATCCAGAGGATTAGCATTTTTCAACTCTGGACTGCGATCACGCCTAAGTTGTGCCCTCCTCGCTTTTCTCCAGGATGCATTTGTTTTTGTTTGCGAATGCACAGGGATGCAGACGGAGGAAAGCAAACAGGCAGTGGATTTATGGACCTTCTTAACTACTGCAGCAAACTGAGTTTTCCGGACAATGGCAGTAATGATACTTTGGAACTTTCTACTAGAGCTAGCTGGCAAATTCGGGATAAGCGTCTGTCTGCAAAATGAAAGGCGGACGTCTTGCTGGTTATGAATCGTTCAGGGATGAAACAAGCTGGAAACGGTAAGCTGATGTTTTGGAATGGCAGTGAATCTTCACGATGTCTTGAGTAAATGCGGCGAAGCTCCCATGTAAAATGCATTGTGCTTTGTGCTTTCTGCACACAGCACAATGCGAGATTTACAGAGTGGACGCACGCAGGTCCAAGCAAGCCTACTAGTAAATTGGTTCCCCGTTCCTGTGCGATTCCGTTCGTGTGTCGCTTGAGGGGGGAACAGCGAGAACTGGAGGACTCCCAGGGAGCGCAAGTTTGCGAAAATCCTTGTTCTGCGAAAGACGGAAAATAGAAGTGAAGCAGAAAAGCCTGAAACCTTCCAAGCTGCTGGATGCCTGGATGGTTCCTCTCCGAAGCGCAGCGTGCTGAGGTCCTGTCACGAGACGCGCCTCCGTCACTTTGCAGCAGGGATGATGGCGGAACGCGCTTCGGTCCGTGCCCAGCTTTGGGGTCTACGAGGGAACGCAAAACTGCCAAGCAGCGGCGTGGGCCTGCGCACCCACGCAGCCGCCGCCCACTTTTCCCCTCCTGCCGCCTGGTTCCCGGTGGGCTCTTGCACCGGACGACGGAGCTTCGCGGCCGAAATCCCGAAACTCCCGTTCTCAAGCAAAAGTGTCGCAACACAGGTCTATAACGTTTTGGATGCGACGCTTTTTCCCTAAGTTGTCGGGAAATCCCTACTGCCCAAATGGACTTCCAGGAAGCTGCAGATACATGGTCCTCGCGATCTAGTCAAAGCTGTTTTCCGGCGACTTGCAGTGCCGCCCCCTATCAAATTCGAAATCTTGAAGGATGTGAGGCCTTGCGGGTGTCATTAAAGGAGAGTCGCTCGTCACTGAAGCGTGTTGTAGTTTGAATAGAATCAATACGATGAGCATTATGGCTATCGCAAGTTAAGCCTTGCAACGATGATTCCACTGCTTCGGGGATATACTTCGCCTGTTCATCTTCATAAGATCTTGATTTCAGGCAGGTTTTGGGACGTGGACGAATTTGATAAAACGCTCATTACAGTGGGGAACCAAAAAAGGTACAAAAAATGGCGAGGATCAGTGAATGATGGCGGCGCCAACGTGGCGCCCACAGTCGTCGTGCGTTTCTCCAGAGCGGATTGCCTTTCACAACGACATGCTAAAAATTCATGAATGTTGGACTATCTAAAAGCTGTACACTAAGGCTGCAGCTATTGGGAAGTCCAGTAGCTACATCACGAGCTCATAAGGATGCAGTTTCCTGTAAGAATAGCTTCTCGGTCCTGTTCCCGCCTTGATGAAAATTACTGTACCCCACGTCCACTTCGCTTTGCATCCACTGGAGCCAATGAGGAGAGTACACCTAAAAGAGATGTTCCAGTATCTCTAGATGTGGTCGAGGTCTCCCAGCCTCCCGGAAAATCACTTGGATACAGGAATGAAAGGGGAAGGGATTGCCTCGGATTCGTAGGCTAGTTTTGGCATCATGTCAAGAGTGGTGGGCGTATCAGAGCTCCCATGCTTGAGCTTCTGTTCACCCGGATCTCTGACAGATCGGAGGTCATTCAACAGGGGCCTTCCCGGACCTGCCCGTGACTACGACCACGGGAGAGACCGTCTTTCCTTGCCATTGATCGAGACCTGCATGAGGAGAAACGTGGCAACCAGAAAGTTGCAGTGAAGAAATTCTCAGCCTTGTTGCTGAGTTCGTCGGCGGTCTTCACCCTTACTGTGTTGCACAGTAAGGGTTAGATCTCGTTTAAAAAAAGGGTTCCCGATCCCCGCGTCCGATATCCTGTCCGCCAATGTGTGCTTTACCGATCTCACGGCGCTGCCGATGCCCACAAGATGGCCACATTGATGAAGTCCATCAAGCGACAGTTCGTTCTTGTTTAGCTCATCGCAGTCATTCTGGGGCTGCCCAAGAGAGAAGAGCTACTCGAGCCAGCTTGTCGGAAGCATCAACTCCGCAACGAAAGGGAGAATTCTCCTCTCTTTCGTTTGAGCGTGTTTGGTGAGCACTCCGCTGGTCACCCTACATCGTGCATTCGTTTTGACGAACTTGCCACAATGGCAAAAACTGTCAGGCACGGCAGTCAACGTGGCCAGAGCCATGTTCACTGGGCGACCTAGAAGTTTCTGGGATATGTGCTGCAAGGAAAGACACCTACCAGGCCGCATGAATTCTCTAGGGCGGTTTGTCTGTTTCATCCAGAGTCTCGGACAGTGAAACGGTACTGCCGGTCGAGTGTTGGTCTTTCTATGCGCCAGTTCTGGGATGGGAAAGGACTTCAATGCATGGTGGCGCCTGGTACGCCTGCGATCGTATCTGACTAGCACAGCATGCATGTGTTGTCGACGGTCGGCTAGAAACAACAGCCCATCGACGACGATTTCGACTTTCACCTGTGAAAAAAGATGCTCCGTGGCTATTTGCTTCTTATGGAGTGAAAGGAAGCGACCTCTGTCAGTGGAAATTATCAGATTCTTATGCGGTTGATGCATCAGTGGTCAGTTGTGTGTGGCGTGCCACATATATATATATATATATATATATATGCGAGGCGCATTTCAAAAGGGCGGATCGGATATAAAGAAAGAACAAACAAGAGAAGCCAAAATGTATTGGTAGTTCCAAACACGTACACCTCCATGTCATTTTTCTACGTAGTCACCATTTCTCCCCCAAACACTTTCTATACCGTGGAAGAAGCTTTTTTGAAACCCTCTGCAAGAAACTATGTCGCCTGGGGGTTCAGCCAGTTCAGCAGCACTGCAATTTTCAACTCCTCACTCTCCCCCTCGAATCCCTGAGCCACTCCTTGAGGTGCACGAGGGAAGACGCGGTAGTCACTGGGCGTGAGGTCAGGACTGAGGGTGATCAAGCAGTTCCCATTTGAACTTCTGGATTGCCTGGAAAGTGCGGACAGCAGTGTGTGAGCGCGCGTTGCCGTGAAGGAGAAGAATTCCTGATCTCATTCCTGGACCCATCGTGCACAAAGTTTACGGTAGCTTAGTGCGGCAGTCGCAATTCCGAACAACGTCGTCTTTGAAACTTCTGGAAATTCTGTGGAAAGATCAAGAATCGTGAAGCGACGATTTTCTCTCACTTCCGCGTTCACACGCTCAACGAGATGGCCAGTCTGAACGCTCGGCCTGCCACTCCTCTCTTCATCGGCCTTCCCTGAACTCATCGCCTCACTCTTCCTTCACCCATAAATTTCGCACAATTCACGGTGAGTTTCAGCAGCATCGCGTCCTTTTGCACTAAGAGACCGAATCACTGACCTGACTTCACAACTGGCGGGATCATTTTCGCGCTCATCGTAACCCACTGTCACACAAAAGCAAACAACAAGAGGCTGGTGAAGATATGACATTCCCAGCGGACCAGTTGAAGCGACTGCACTCATGCATTTTTGTTTCTCGTATTTGTTCTTTCTTTATATCCGATCAGCTCTTACTTTTGAAATGAGCCTCATAGAACACGTGCTGGCTTTTGGCGAAATCAACTGATCAGAGCTTATATATATATATTTTTTCCTCAGATGTCTCGCTGCATCTGTCTCGTGAGAAAAGAGGTCATCGCTCGTTCTCTTGGAATGCATGGGAACAAGCAGTGCGGCCATGGTTCCAGGGAAGGCGCAGGAAGAAGTCCGTCCAAATGGCACCGTTCACCTAGTAGCTTGGAGTTTGCACCTGCCGGGACGGTCAGTGGCTACAAACGCTCTCAGGGTAGGCTAGAAATTCATCTAATGGTCCAAGAGCGGCGGTTTTCCCTATTAACAGCAGAGATCCATCCCATGAAGACGTGCTCGCGTGTTTCCGATTTACGGTCTCAACACGGTCTGATGGTGCGAATTTTTTCCCCCCAGCTTCCCCAATGCACGGCGAAGCTCCTTCGATTTCATTGCGAGCCTTTTCATAATGGTCTTTTGCGAATCTACTTCTCTCCTGAGGTCCTCCTGGTGGAGGTCCTTGTTCACTTCTTTGACCACCCTCTTGAGTTCCAGAAAGTTCTGCACTGAGAGAGTCGTTTCGGTTTTTTTCTTTTCGTTCGCCGTTTCTGCCGGCGACTCGTCCCGTTCCTTTCCTTGGCGGAAGGGTAGGCGGTGAGCGCCATTTGCATGCTTTCCGTGCCGTATCTTTCTCCTTTTTCGGCGGCTGCAGCAGCTTGAGGAGAGGGGGCCGTCGCAGGCCGACATCTTCCCGCTCCGGTAAGAGCGGAGCGTCATTTCCAGTCTTGGTGTGAAGATGTGTAACGTCCCTGTTCCCTCTTTTTGTACCCTCGCAATCTGGGCTTCAATTTGGGGAGTGCTTCCACACGATTGCTCTTGCCTGCTGACAGCGGGACTGCTGATCCTCTGCACTCCTAGTGAGGTCCCTGAACCCGCTCCTGGATAGGACAGATGTGCTGCATCGAAAAAGTGGGGAGATCGTTGCTGCGGAATTCAAGGAACAGGCTGCAAGACTGGACCGAAGAGTTCGAGGAAAGCAGGCTACCGAGGAAGATGCCCATCGGCCGAAGCTGTCCCGGCCT
Organism: Raillietiella orientalis; assembly: GCA_036172245.1. Classification (NCBI taxonomy): domain Eukaryota; kingdom Metazoa; phylum Arthropoda; class Ichthyostraca; order Raillietiellida; family Raillietiellidae; genus Raillietiella; species Raillietiella orientalis. The sequence goes on from JAYWIR010000016.1 coordinate 1,991,251, forward strand.
GCCTGCAGTTAAATGCATCCTCCGAGCCATGTGAAGACGCACGTTGCTGTGAGACGGAGGAGGCAGGTGCGAGCATCTCCCAGATTTTTTTCTTATCGCGTCTCTCCAGTCCTGCTGCCCCCGGTGCCTTCATCACACGGTCTCCTGAGTCCGCCTCCAGAAGATCGATCCGCAAGTGGTTCCTGTTCGTCGCCCAGGACGCCGACTCCTCAGTTCCACTGCCCGCAGCTTGTGCTGGGACTTGGAAGGTTTCAGGAACGCGGATTGAGGAGGAGTCCAGCGGGTGCTCGCGAGTCGTCAGGAAGTTCGCCAAATCCCAAAGGCGCAATGAAAGTGCGTGCGGCCGTTGACGACGACCCCGCCCGCCCTGTGCGTCCCCGCCCCTCTCCGATCAGACACGTTGTGGTCTCCCTCCCTGCTCTCCTTTCCGCGCGCGCGCACGCGGAGGAAGTGGACGGTTGGAAAGCTCCGGCGCGTCGAGGTCCGCCGGAAGGATGAGCGGGACGCGAGTGTTCGATCTCGCGTCAAGCTGGGAAGACCCGCCTGCGGGCAGCCTCTCGGGACCGTTCGCTGCCCTCGCGGACACACGCGGAGCGCTCCCGAGACGTACCGCGAACGCTCGATCGCCCGTCGGAGTGCTCGCTGGGAGCCGAAAAATGGTGGACCCGTGCCTGACCAGAGGACGAAGCCAGAGGAAACTTTGTTGTAGTTACGCGGCGATGCCCACGTGCAGTTTGGTCCTGGAAGACTGGTCGTAGGAGCGAAAGACGAATCGAATTATCCAGTAGCTGCCTCCGAAGTTTTCCTCAGGATAGCTAGTGCTCGCCGAAGCGTAAGGGAAGAGGGGGGAGTCTCATCCAGTGAAGCCAGTAGTTAGAGGCCTCAGGACCGACATGACCTCGACCTATTCTCAAACTTGAAACGGGTGAGGAGTCCGGGTTGCTTGAAAGCTGAAGCCCGGACTGTCGGATCCATGAGCGTCCAGTGGGCCAATTTTGGTAAGCAGAACTGGCGCTGTGGGATGAACCGGACGTTGGATTACGGCACCAGATGTGACGCTCATCAGATCCCATAGAAGGTGTTTATTACCCGGTTGAGCCGCGGCGTTTATTTCAAAAAGTCTTGAAACTAAGTTCCCAGATTAAGGGACAAGAAGTTCAAGGGGAGGACTCCCCGACACGCAGGTCGGGTACTCCGAAAGTCCGGAACGGGAGGGAGGAAACACCACAAATAAATATTAAAAAATACAAAAAAAATATGGGGGTACAGGGGACAAGGGTCCTTGGTGTCTTCCGTTCCTTCTTTTCAGAACCGATGCTGAATGCCGACGAGATCCTTCCTTGCTCCTTCGCTGAGCTGAGACCACCTAGCAGCCATCCTCATGCTGCAATCCTGGTGACCTCTCTACCGCTTGCGATTGCAACACGTGATGGGCCATGACAATGGAGCGGATGCAACTCTTCGTTGCGATGACTCCTCCTAGTGAAAGGCCGCTACGCGTGAAGAACCTCCGCATTACGTCGATGCCGGTGTCCCCCGGGTGCTGGAGCGCTGAAGGCAGCCTCCTCCACAGTTCTTGGAGAACACCGCAGTCGAAGAGCAGGTGCGGGAGCGATTCCACTGCTCCGCATCTTCTGCAGTTTGGGGAGGCAACTCCCTTGGGAACGAGGTTTGCGCGCTGATTGCAATGGAAACCCCAATAGAACAGCAGAAGCAAGTCCTGCTTCCATCGAAGGGGGAACACAGAGGTGCCCACGCACGAGGGAAGAGCACAAGTTCTTCAGGGTGCACCTTCAACAGTTCACTCCACCGAAGGAGTCCCTTGGCACAATTACGAGTGACGGCGTCCTCCAGCTCGCTCATATTCCACCCTCCCAAGAGTCTGGTTTCTCCAGCAAGCGTGCAGGAGACATTCCACCCCGCCGGTAGGCATCTGTCGTCGCTTGCTCTTAAGGCAGACAGCGCTGCGGCAAGAGGCGTGACGGCCAGGCGAGTCTACTTGTCCTGGTCCCGCAACACATCCTCCAACGGACAGTATGGGGAAAGTCGCACGTAACGAAGTTGGTTGGAAGGTGGTGGCTGTGGACAGCAGGATGGTGGCCATAGAAGTCGGAGTCCGCTAAGGAGTGTGTAACGACTCATCTGCCGAAGCAACCTGCCCTGAAAACGGTTGGCGCTCAAGCGCCAGGCCCACCCTGCCCAAGCATCGGGACGGAGCCGTTCCTGCCCCCTGATTGGAGACTTCCTTGAAGATTTTGGTTCTTCGGTTTTTCTCTCCCTTCATTTCTCTGTTCATGAGATGCGGTCCTGTCATCAGGAAACTGGTTCCCCCCCCCCTGCAGCCACCCCAGAGTGCCCTTTGTGGCTCCCGGACGACTGGAGCGTGCCCCAGCCGTCCACACATACCGAAGTCCGTTACACGGTTTTTCGGAAGCTTCCACGGTCATTTGCACCGCAGAGATGCAAGAATCGACGCTAAATCGTGATCCATCCTTGCGCTTACGGAGGAGGGCAGGGTGCTCACCCCTTCCTCTTCGCACTGGAGCCCTTCCAGGCGAGAGGGTGACAAAGGAGGCGCGGGAATTTTGCTGTCTCTTTCTGCGCCCCGCGCATCATCCCGCCTCACGTGCGGTTGCAGAAACGGGACGCTTCGGGAAAAGAGACAGAAGCTTTCCTCAGAACCTCCTAACTCTATTTGCTGAGAGCCATGAGGGATGGACCGACAGCAGTGCTCGAATGCAGCGGAAGAGGCAGGATGTTCTAGCACCAGGAGAGGCGACGTTGCCCTAGCAACGAGGGCTTAATCTTCTCCCCCCTTGCCCTGCCTCTCCTCCCCCATTCCTCCTCTTTTCCTCTTCCTTTTTTCCTCCTTTTCCCTTCTTCTCCCCTTCCCTTCTTCCTCCTCCTCCCTTCCTCCTCCTTTACTTGTCACCATTTGGAACATCTTCTTCCTCTATCCCTTCCTTTGCACCCTGTTTTCCGTTTGTCCGCCCTCATTCCTTCCTCCCCCTCCCTATCAGTCAAGCTTCGGGCTCAACGCCTGTCGAGAAGTTTCGTGGGGACCTGCTGCGAGGTCCAGGGTCTGCCTCGAAGGCTTGCCGATGCACCGCACCAGGATGCTGGGCGAGGCATCCTGACGCCGGAGAGAATCCGACTGCAGTGCAGCTCCGGCAGCTGGCGCTGCCCCGTGCCGAACTGCGGAGCCCCCCGTGGCTGTGCCTGCGCTGGGCGTCTCATCCTTCGGCTCCGCATCGGCGGCGGCGGACTGCTCTCGCTGCAGCCGCTCTTCCGTTGCAGGATGAGGCAACTCGCCTGCCTTCCGGAAGGGCGGTGTCAGCCAGCGAACCCTCGCCATCACCAGCGATTCCCCCACCCTCCTTCCCCCTCTCTCGAAACGAGTGGACCTGCAGCGACGAGAGACCTCAGAGGAAGAACCTCGAGAGGACTGCCGGTCTACCTAGTGCGTTTCTTCCATTCCGGCCTCGTCCTGACGCAAGCGGAGGAGGACTGGACCATGGATCCGGGTCGCATCACGGCGGATCTGCGGGCTGTCGCCTCTTCTCGCCAGACGGGCAAGCATGAGGCGCGTCTTCCTTTCAGAGATGAGGGAGGGGGAGGGAGAAGGGAGAGTGTCCTTGGGGGAGGGTCGGCGACCGTTCCGATGGAAGTTGACCTAAAATCCACCCCTTGAGGCTCCACGGAGGTCGGACCCCTGCCGCACCCGGGCGTCTTCCGGGATACTCTTTGGGGACGTCGCTCCGCTTTTCCATGACGCTCCCGTCCCAACCTGGGAGGCGGTGCATCTCCGGATCCGATCCACCCCCCACCCTCTAGGCTCCCGCACCGGAGGGATCCTTGGGGAGGGAGGGGTACCGCGTTCACAGCTTTCCGTTGGCGCTCCCGATGCCGACGCCCGTCTTCCTTCCCGTCCGGTTCTTCCCAAAAGGGTCCCGTTCTGAGGCTCCCTACCGCAGTCGCGCCTACTGTGCCAGTCCCTAGCCTCTCCTCCTGATCCACGAGCAGGCGGGTGGTCTCCCCGGGCAACGGCCACCGCGACCAACCTGCTGCTCGTCGCTCGGATTGGAATGGTCAGGGAGGGGAGGTTGCGTGCGGGGAAACCCGGACGCAAGAGTGCGAGCGGCCCCGCCCGATCCGTGAGCCGCGCGAGGTGGGAAGGGGGGAGAGGGCGCAACCGCCCGTTGCCTCGGACAACGAGCGCGGCCTCCCCTTTTGTGACTGTAGGAGGGCTCCCGGAGCCATTTGCACCCCGTGGCGCCCTGCCACCGAATCCATTCCGCCGCCGCTCCCAGGAAAGGTCGCTGCCGCCGCTGGGTTCTCCTGAGGGCGGGAGGGTTCCTTCGGGGCAGAGGCGCGCTGCCCGGGGAGGTCTACCCCCTCTCCAGCAGCCGCGCCAGATCCCGTCGCGGTACGATTTCCATCTCTGATCACAAGTGACAGATGCTGCAGAACTTCCCATCCGTGGTCGGATACTGGGATGAGGGAGCGCTTGGGAAAACGCCCTGGTCCCGTGAGAACCCCATCCACGAAGCAGCGTTTCTCCCTCCCGGACCGGGAAGGGCAGGCAGGCTGCTGAGCTGGGAGCAAGTCTGTTCCGCGAGACCGGGACGTGGAGGTATGCGAACCTTCGGCAAGGAACTGACGATTTGGGTGGCCATTCGATTGCCGGGGGGAAAGCAGGAGAGCCACGGCAGCAGGAAGACTTCGGGAGCGGCGAGGACCACGGACGCCGCACCGTTCCTAAGCGACAGCGTCGGGGAAACACCGCGCTTCTCTGTGCGGAGTGCTTCTCGATTCTCGGGGCCAAGCTAGCGACGCCACCGGAAGATGCCCAAACTACAAAACAGCGCACCAAGTGGGAGGAACGCCCCTGAGGACACCGCTGGCGTCACCCGCCGAGGCCGCGCGAAGGAGCGTGTCTTCTGGTAGTTTTCAAGAGTTTTCGCCTCGAAGGAATTTATTGATTTTTTTTCCTTTCTTCCTGTGCCTTGAAATGCAATTCGCAGTAGCAGGTGACGTTTGACAGTTGCACCCAGTGAGGGAGTAGGGTGGGAGCGGGAGAAAGGAAAAACAAAAAAGAACGTGACGTTTTCAAGTTCGGGGGCATGTTGATGCTCTGCTCGGAGTTTTTGACTTTGTCTGCTAACAGATGAAGCGACGGCAGGTAGTCATCGATTTAGGCACCGAGGCAACGACGACGTGTGCACGACCCAACGGAGAGATGGGGTGTTGCGAAGGGGAAGGGAAGGGGAGGGGGACCGCGGCGGCGTAACCAGTGACCAGGGAAAACCTTCAAGGGAAACAAACCGGTTCTGAAAGGCGGAGGGGGTCATTTTGCAGTCGGAGGGCACACGTCCAATCGAGCAGGAGTGAAGCACGCTTAGACCACGAGATGGGTCGGAAGGGAAAGTTCCGTCCATCACTCCGATATCCGCGCTTACCTGCGAGATTTCATCAGAAATCGATTTTTGCTCTCCAGTCAGGCGATCGGAAGCTCTGTTCTTTTACTCGCAAGAATTTTGCGTCCTACTTGAAGGGCGCATTTAGCATCGTCATGCTTGTTCCCCGGCGAGCGCTGCGATTTCGCACTTGAAGGTCATGCATGCTACAAGGCGTGTGCCTTGCTATGGTTACGCGCACATAATTGGTTCCTCTGCTGGGTAAGGAAATCCGCTGCTAAGCGCCCTGCTTGCGATCGAGAACGACGAGTCCCCATGGGGGTGAACGCTACTCTGTAGTCTTAGCAGCTGCTCCGTGTCCATCGGGGAAGCCCACTACGGAACTTTCCCAGGCGCCCGAATGAATTCCGGGAGGCCTTCCGCGACCGAGCGCGTACAACCCCCGGCGTGACCCCGCGGGCTGCTTCACATCCCGGGGCGCCTTCCTCGTTCGAACGAAGGTGCTATGGAGCATGTGATGCGACAAACAGGGAGGCCCGCGGCTCGTAGAAGGCGCGCTCGCCTCTGAGCGTGCTGTCACTTGTTCCGCTGGCTGCGTGGTGTGTGCCCGCCATCCTTCATCCGGAGGGTTCGCACGTTCGCGTGCTTCCTGAGCTCGAGTTCTCGGGAAGCGGTCGTATCTCCGCTACTCAGGGATCGCCCCCAGCACGCTCGGACGAATTGGAGCGAGCGACATCCCCTCGCGGACACGCATGCGCCACGGAGACGCCTCTTCTGCTGACGTCGGTCGTCTTCCAATAGTTCCCCCTACTGCCGCTGCTTCCAGAACTGCAGGATCTGAAGGTTTCATCTCTTTCGGTGCGGGCCTTCTCGGCAGCAGAGTCTTCTACGCCGCCCTTCATCCCTGGCTCCCGCCGTCCCTCCCTTTCGCCCCATGCCTGACATCTTGAGGCCTGCCAGTTGATGGGGAGGCGCACGCCAGGACGTCCGACCCAGTGAGGACGCAGCAGTTGCCCTCCTCCCGTCGGGAGAGCGAGGATCCTGGAGCGTACGCGGCGCGAGCCAGTTTCCTGTTCCCGGAAAACGGGAGCTTTCCCCGGAGCAACCGCTTTCCACCCCTCAGATGACTGGCGCTCGCCAGTCATCCATTTTGTTCCTCCTCCTCTTCATCTTCTCTGCGCTTTCACGGGTCTTTGATCCTCTCCCTCGTAATGCGCCCGGCCCGGACATCCACCACCTCGAAATTTCCTCTCGACATCCCGAAGATGCCCCACGACTTTCGCTGCCTGCGAAATCGCGACGCGAATCTCCTCCCCTCATCGCCCACTTCCCCAGTGCCCGGTGGTTGTCGTGCCACAGCTGCAGGTCCACATCCCGGATCCCGAAACGACTGGAAGCCATGGCGTAGACGTGATTACTCCCGTTTTTCTTTTTCTTTTTTTTTGGGGGGGGGGGGAAGGGGGGGGGATAGGTTCCCAAAGGTTCTCCTTGTTATTTTGGACCACACGCAGTTCTGATTCATCCCGATTTCTTACTCTGTGGGTGAATATTCCTTTGACCTTCTCGCTGTAGCGGAACAGTAGCATCTGATGGAGGTTGTCATTGGCAGCGAACTGTTCTCCGTCCCCGATGATCTGCGTGGGACTTTGGTATGCCCACTGCGCCGTGGAACAGGAAGGGAGCAAGGAATCGCCAATGCTAGTCCTTCCACCCGGATGTCCTTGCCACGGGACACGGCTTTTAGTCGGTGAGTCTTTCCTCACCGGTACCCGCTCCCCCTTCTTCCAAGGAGACGTTCCCTCACACTCCTGGTTCGCCTATCAGGGTTGGTATGAGGCCCATCCGCTCGTTGCCAATTTAATAAACGTCCGGGCATGTCCAGATGGAAATCAGTAACAACCAGGGTGGAGGGCTCCCTTCGAGTTTCCCCCCATCAAGAGTCAGAGAGGAACAGACTCCTTCCTTCGGAGCCCTTTCTAGATTCACAGAGTGGTTCCCTTCCGGGGTGCCCCCTAACTCTTAAAGTACCTTGGTGTACAGTTGGGGGACTATTTTCCGGCGGAGATGTGGTCCAGCTGCCTTCAGAAGGCAGAGTCGGCGATCGATCCGTTCCAGGATGGCGAGTTTCTCTTGTTGGAACGGGCCGCGGTGTGGAACGCGTTCTTCACCACATTCTTTTTGTTTATCCCCCCCGAGAAGTATAAATAGGCAGACGAAGGACCTCCTGAGAATCGCCCTGTGCGGCAAAGGGAGGTCCCGAGTCCTCCTGAAGGGCTTGTGCGCTCCACATCGCGACAGAGGCCGAGGCCTCCTGACGCTGGAGCTCCTGGAGCGGCAGCTCCGGTGGAGGACACGTCCTAGTGGCGAAGTTTTGAAGCACGAACTGGTACGATGCCTGGTCAAGCGGGCCACCGGCTACGCGGGACTGTCTTCGCTCCTGGCGCGGCGGCGCAGACGCAACGTGTCCAGCTGCGGACTGGAGCTCCGGCGGGCTGCCAAGCTGACCAGGACGAACACCAGGACCTCCTGCCGGCCCACAAACGGTAGTGTCTGGTTGCAGAAAACGTTCTCACGTGGACCAAGAACAACGAAACGAGCCCGGAGATGCGGCAGGACTGCTGCACTCCTTCTAGAACAACCGCTCTCTGCAGGACGTCATCATGCAGCCCATCACGTGTGCGTGGGCGCAAAGAACCTCCCTAGCCGTGGCACTGCCTCCCTCAGAGGGCATCCGGACGTAACCAGCCGGCCAAATGGGAGATAGGTTGGGTTGCGAGATAGGTCTTCGGACGAAGGAATTAGGTGGTTGAACCACGAGTCAGCTCGCGGACGCTGCGACCGAACCAAATGCCCAACCGAAGGGACTGCTGAGCTGGGGTGAGTTGCTGGGAATCCTACAGGAAGACCTTGAGTGGCCTCCAGCTCTGAAGAACCGGGCCCTCCCCCTGAAGTGGCAGGAGTCGGCACTGAATGGCACGAGCCGTGACAAAGGTCGACTGCCTAGGTTTGCTCCCCGGGAAGAAGATAGCGGCGGGAAGGACGGGGGAGTATTGGGGATTACGGTTTCCATAGACTTAGAGCAGCGAGGGTGCGCTCCAGGAAGACCAGTGTCAGGGTCACCTAGGTGAGCCAGGCGGTTTTCGCCTCCAGTCTTCCGGAGTGCGCAGAGAGGAGGAGCGGTGCGGAGTCGAAGGGGGAGCCAGGGGATCCGTCGGCACTTCCGGTTGCAGACGCGGGACTAGTACTCAGGAGGGGTGTGGATCGGAGAGGAGAAAACAGGAAGAGGGATGTCGAGGAGGAGCAGTTCGTGTTTCCCGAGCTGCTTCCAACGATCTCCAGGGAGCCGTTCCCTTCCCTACGCCTGTTCCTGAGAGGACGAAGGACAGCGGAGCAGTGAAGGCGAGTTCCCAGAAATCCGCATCAAGCTAACTCGGATCGAGAAAAACTATGGAGACGTGTTTTTTTCTGGACAACTCGCACCACCGCGGTGGTGGAAGAGGCGGGGGATGGGCACCGGACTCTGAACACCGCGAGTGTCCGAAGATCCAGAAGGTGGCGCACCTTGCAGACCTGCCCGTGGCTCGTCACGCCTCCTGCTCATCTGTCGGTGACCTCAGAAACGAGTTCTTCCAGCTCCAGGAGGACCTCGGTCATCAGGGGCCTCTCCCTCTTCGTCAGACTGCACCGGTAGGCCACGTCCGCGACCTGCTGCGCCGCGAGGAGGTTCCAAGCTCCCGCCTTCCTGTCGAGATGAGGCTCGACGTTCTGGTATCCAGAAACGTTCTCCATGTAGGAGATCTGCGGGCAGCGGGACTTCCGCGACCTGCGGCTACCAACGGCTCTTCCAGCTTCCTTACCAAATCGAATCCCATCTCGCGTTTCTCATCCATGGAGGGGAGGGCTGTCAGGAGCTCCAGCAGTACCTGGAAGGGGGGATGATGAGAACACCACGGAAGCACCCCGCTTTCGTGTCCGCTTTCCCCTCACCGCCTCGAGTCCCTTGCACCTCGCACGCGAAAGTCCCACCTCGCCGCGGACCCGTTAGATCCCGGCCATTCCTTCGACGCTGGACCTCTCGCGATCTCGCTGCGACGGGGACTACGGCACCCTCTGAAGGAGCGAGTTCGCTTCAGGGCAGCTTCCAGCAACATCTACCTGAGTCCCGAGGATGCAAGGGGTGGGGGTGGGGAAGGTGGAAAAGCACCCCAGAGCCGTAGTAACAACGCGTCACGAGCACGGACGCTGTTCTCCGACCAAGAGAGCTGCGGCGGAGGGACTCGCGACTTGGAGACCTGGGGTCTCTGCAAGCACCATGAAGAAACCATGGAACCGGACAGATCGGCTAGGGATGGGGAAGGGAGAGAACCAACGGAAAAGGCAAACCGGAAAAGCTGGGATGCGCGCAGCACCCCTACCGATTTTTCCAGCTGCTTCCGAGGGGACGTTTGGTGAACGTGCGCATCTCCTTTCCGGTCATTCGCAAGACTGAGGGAGGGAAGAATTTTCTGGGTTTCAAGGATGAGGCCTTTTCTTCTCGCGGATCTGCAGATGGCGATTGAGGGCAAAGGTGGAAAGAGCGAGTGGGTGTGGCAGAGGAGGCTGCTCGCCCTTTCCGAGATCAAGGAAAAGGAGGAAGGGAATTTCCAAAAATAACTACTAAGAGGAGGAGAAAGAAGGGAAGGGGGTGGGAAGAGAAGGTGGAGGTAGGCAGAAGATGATGTTCCTGGTTTTCCCCTCGTCTGACGTCTTCCAAAAAGCAAAGAGCGGGTACGATGTGTGAGTTCTGGAAGGAGGAAGGAGGGAGAACAAACAGCACCGTGATGGCATGAAAGGCTGCGATCAGAGGGAAGGCGGAGGAAGTGGGGGAGTAGAGGCGACATTGCTAGAGGCGAGAGCACGTGTTTCGCGCGCGGGTTGGCTCTTCGAGATGGCTGCTTGGCATCCCAGAGAACCGGGGAAGGAGAGGAAGGCAAAGTGGGGTTTCCCGAAAAACCGCTCGGAGGGAGGGGCAGGAAAGACCGAGGGTCGCTAACGGAAACGGACTGGCCGCAACGAAAACGTTCTCAGGAAAGCGAAAGTCCTCCCTTCGCTTCCCATCTACGCCAAAGAACAAAGAAAGGAGAAAAGGCACCGCGTCCTCGCGTGCTTCTTGCCTTCATGACCAGAGGTCATGAAGGGTCACAATTCGGCTATCGCTGAGAGTCCCATTGGAGATCGGAGAACTCCCTGGGTGAATGCCGCGTGGGAGGCGGTAGAGGACTTTTTCTTTCTCAGAGGGGATGGGAAGGAATGTGGGAAGGAAGAGGAGGAAAGGGAAAGAAGGGGAGGAAGGGCAGCGGGAATAGGGTCGCGAGAAGGCAGAAGGTCCGAAGAGAGCACGTCCTGGGGGACGAACCCTCTTCGCTTTCTGTTTTGTTCCGAGTTGCCGGGGGTCCTCTCCACCTCTTCCCAGGAGACGACCCTCGTGGGGGATGCATGAGGAGCCGATGCCGGGTTCCGGTTAACGGACGGAAGGGTAAGTGGAAGAGGGAGGGGGAGACGGGAGGGGGAGTGCATCCCATCAGCGGGTTCAGCAAAGGCTCGTTGCCCACTCCAGTCGTCTGGGACCCTGAAGGACTCTGTATCCAACCGGAGGACCTTCTTGCTTGCCCCTCCTCTCCCTCGATGTCAGAAGGTGCTCAGAGATGCAGGGAGAGGTAACAGCGACCGATCACTGTTCCCCCTTTTCTTTAAAGAAAGGAGGGAAAGAGGAAGGAGTCTCTCCGTATTCGCTGCATCTTCTCTTCCTCCTTTTCCAATCACAACAGTCAGCTCCCTCCGGGAAGACACCGAGGCGCTTTTGCGGCTGCTGCTCCCTTGTTCCCACAGAGGGGAAATGGGAATCCTGCGCTTCCGCTTTTCCACTGGAGGGGTCACGGTCTGGTATGGAGCTGTTTCTAGGGACCGGATCTTTCCCCCGGGTCCGACTATCCCTAGGAGACTGCGTTGTATCCCAATCCTGATCCGAGGAGTCTCAGGAATGGAGCCCCTCCGTCTCTGCCTCTTCTTACGCAGATCGACGGTCATCTGGAAGAGGAGGGGGTGGGGGAAACGCGAGTCTTCCTGCAGAGCGGAGGAGGTGCTGTTTCAGGAGAAGCGCCGCGAAACATGACCCTGGATACCGAAAGGGGGTCGGCGCCTCGGCCGTTCCTTTGAGCAGCCCCGGCGGCCATGCTTTCGAAGGTCATGGGCTAGGAAGAACAAGAGCGCCCTGTAACGACTGCCAGTCTGACGGAAGGAACGAGGGAGAAGTTGAACAGGATGCTGCTCTGGGCACCGCGGGGGCGTCGCCGCGCTGCGCCGGCCCACCGCCGCGGGAACCTTCCGGGAAAAGCGCGGTCGTTGACTTCCCCTGCACCACGGTCTCTCTCGGTGAAGGCGCAGCTCCTTCTCTCCTGCGAGAAGAGCTGGAAAGAGGGAGAGCAAGGGGAAAGTGGAGGCAGACTCGCGGGAGAAAGCGATCTCCGCGGAGGAGGGACCTCTCTCGGGGAAGCGAAGTTTCTTCCTTACCACCCCGTAGCTGTAGGTGTCCAGCTTGGTGGAGACGTCTCCCTTGAAGGCCTCGGGCGCCATATAGGCGGAGGTGCCCAGGATGGTTGTGGTCATCGCCACGCTGGTTCCAGATCCCCTGCAGCCCTGCCGGGCCAGCCCGCAGTCTCCGACCTTAAAAGAAAGAGCGTCGTCGCCGTCCGAGCGTTTCCATAGCAAAGGCCGGGACAATGGAGAGGGAGGAGGAGGAGAGAAAGATGCACGAGAGAAGACCGGATCCCTCCTACCCCCCTTCCTGCCTTCAAATCCTCCCATGCCTGCCTCTGTCGCGCGACGTCCGGTTCCAGAGCACTTTCCTGAGGGGGTCTCGTCTCCGAACCGCCATCCCCCACCGGAAGACGGACCACAGGGAAGGGGGGCGGCAGACACGTGGATCCCGGCGTTTCCCTCGCTGGTCCGGTTGTCGATCTCGGAAGTTCTTTCGGAGATCGCAAGGTCGGGCGCGCGGTCTCCGGAGTTTCGGAAAAGTCCCGCCCGAGAGGACAAGCGTTGCCGCAGGCGTTTCCTCCCCCGCAGGCGGCCCGCCACGGGGAACACGTACAGGAGCCTCCCGACCCCTTTTCCCTAGCGAGGATGACTGACCGTGGAACGCCTCTGCAGCCCGTTCGGGGAACTCCCCGGAAGCGTTCGACGAGGTGTGCGGGAAGGGAGGCAGGCGATGCGTCCGCCGCCGCCCTCTACCTCGCCCGGTGCTCGCGGGTGATCAGGAGGCGCGTACGGGGAGAGGAATTTACGGGAGAGGAAGGGGGCGATCAGTACCCCCTATCGGAATCGGAAGTGACCGGCATCGACCGCTCTCTCCTCGCCCGCTTCATGTCCCCCGCACCGCTCCCTTGGAGGAAGCGGATGCCGCGACATCGCGCCGGAGAGCATGTCTTTCAAGGGTCCTTTCCTTCCCCTTATTCCCCTCCTCCACCCGCCGCTTCTCTTCCTTCCCTTTCTTCCTGGAGCTTCCCAGGAAGGCATCCTACCTCCCTTCCTCTAGAGGAATTGCCTAGCGACTTCTGGCATCACCCCACCCCCCTCATCCACCATCCCTTCGTTTTTCCGCTGGCTGCGCAGGATTCCCTGCGGAGCGCCAAATCCCTGGCCCCGAGTCCCTCTGGCTCCTATGCGGACTGAGCTATGCGACAATCGAAAGGAAGGAGAGGGTGTGGAAGAGGAAATGAAGGAAGGCAAGGCAAGGCAATGGAGGGAAGAGAAAGAGAACTTCTGGGATAGAACCTTCCCCACCATCCTCTCGCATTCTCTCCTTCCCACCCTCGACTCCCCCCTTTCACGGAGGCGCGACTCACCTTGGGAACGAAGGATTCATCCAGGAGGATGTTGGCGCTCTTGAGGTCACGGTGGATGAATGGCTTCGCCTTGTGCGTGTGCAGGTACGCCACAGCCCTCGCGGCGCCCACGGCGATCTGTAGGCGGAGCTGCCATGGCAACGGAAGCGTGCCTTGCTGGTGTGCCGCGGATAGGCGCATGGAATGAAAGGAAGAGAAAAGGCGCTCGTTAATCCGACCGGATAGCTGGAGGGTGGGAGAAGGAGTGGCGAAGCGGACGGGCCAGCCGCCTTCCCCCGTCGTGCGATCCCGACAGCTCCTGGGAAAGGGGAAAGGGGAGACAGGCCTGCGGTAGAAATCCTGCCTCTCCCGCCCTGCGTCCGAGAGCGACAGCAAAAGACGAGGAGAGAAGAGAGGAAGGAGGAGTCCCTGGGGGAAAAGGGTCTCTCCACTTCCTCAAGAGCCTCCTGGAGAGCATCCGGAAGCGGAAATTGTGGAGCCCTCTTTCCCCCTCCCTTTCCTTCATCTTCTCCTCTCAGTCCCCTAAAGGAGCGACGAGGGTCGGCCAGTCCGCCGAGAGTCCCGGGAGAGCTCCTCCTCCTCCTCCCGCCCACGCGCGGTGACCAGCAGGTGGTATTCACCTTGCAGGAGAGTCGGTCCTCCAAGGAGCTGCCGCTCATGAAGCTGTAAACCAGGAAGAGCGCGTCACGGGCATCGAGGTAGCCTAGCACCGGGAGCAGGTTCTCGTGGCGGTACCTGGCAAGACAGAAACGCCGGGAACGCCACTGCAGACGCACCGAGAAGCGGCGGGAAAAAGGTCCATCCAGGAAGGAGGGGGATTCCCACGCATCCAAGGGAAGGCGAGAGAAAGAACCAAAGAAAATTTCCCCACTCCTTCACCCTAGGAGAATGGAAGAAGAAATGGAGAGAAAGGGACCTCGGGAAGGAAGGGGAGGGTGGACTCTCGGGAAAGGACAAGAGCAAAGGGATCCGCAACACTACGTCCTGGTCTTCCACGCTACTGGAAGAGGGCGGAACCGGAACTGAGGAAGCCTCAGCTGAGAGCTGGCCATGGCTCAGCGAGCACCCCTCCCGGAGGACTCCGGACGGGGAGATTTCCAGTCGAAGCGCAGCTGGAAATTGCTGCGAGAGCGGGAGCACACCCTCGGGAGCTGCGGCCTTTTCGGGGAACCTCCGGTCAGCCTTGAGCAGCGACACGCACGCGGAAGGTGGTGCAGCGCCTGCTTCTGTAGCGCACGAGGGGACCCGGCGCCTTGCATCCCAGACTGCTGAGGTGCAGCGCGTGGGGCGCCAACGTTTCAGGCAGTGGTGGCCCGGCCCTCGACTCAGGGTTGCACCTGCTGTCGCATCGCGACCTCGGCATCGTAGCGCCCGGGCGGCGAGACGGGGTCAAGGAGGACAGTGGATCGCTTTACCCCGTCCAGAGAGCCCTGGGAGCTGGAGTCCTTCATCAACAGCGCCTTGGGGAAGCGCCAGTCGGTCACACGAGCTGGTATGCTCCACCAGGTAGTCCACCGCTTCGGGCGAAGTGAGCTTTTCCTGCCCCTGCGTGCACGCGGAACGCAAGATCGTCCGGGGCAAACGGGGTGCTCTGAGCGTCGGGGCAGCCCATAAGGACTTCGCAGGAGGCGATCTGTGCCCTCTGCGAAGGCGGTCATGGGGACGTGGAGGAAGCGGACGGAAGCCACATGCATTCGTCAGGGAGTCCGACTAAAGGACTGCCCTCTAGGGCAAAAAGAACTGTAGGAAACAAGTTCGAGATCAGAAGCAGTCGACTCCGAGCGGGTTGCTTTGGGAACGGCCCCTGCCTTCTGAAAAGAACGCACAGACGCCCGTCCTCGACGGACGATCCGTCGGGTTGGTGGAACTCTTTCGTAAACCCGGGATGAACGACGTCCAGACAACGCGAGTGCCGTGTTCGCGGCTCGGTGAAGGACCGCTACGGCGCGAAATTCACTCCCGTGAAGAGCATCTTACGAGCTCATGGGGAAGAGCGGAGGAGAGAAGAAGTGCTTCAGCTCTCTGCGAAACTCTTCTTCCTCTTCTTCCGCTCCTCGCCTGCTCACCGGGAGGCAGCTGAACCTCTTGGACACTTGTAGAGGCTAAGCAGCGGACCCATCAGTTGATTCCCTCAATCGGGACGTCAAGAGCAAGATCTTCTGAGAAAGGAGGAGAGGAAAGCATCTGCCACCTCATCCTGCATTTCCTCTGCGAGTGTCGAGGGGTGAACGGACCTCAGATCATATGTCCAGACACTGACCAAAGAACGATCGACACCTGCTTTCTTGCAACCGGAAAAAGGTCGCGGTGCCAAGGATCACGACGAAGTTGCTATTCTCTCTCCTCCGAGGTTAAAACAAGACGTGCCTCCCCGCTTGCGAGTTTAACGCATTCCTGTGCCTGTGCGTCGCAATCGAAGCACAAAACAAGGAAAAATAGTGAGGTCCCCTCTCAGGTGCTTCGGAACTGCTGGCGACCATCTTGTCGTCGTTGACAACTGCACCCTCGCCGCAAGTCAAGGGGATGGGCCTGCGATCACAGCGCCCGAATTCGCGAGCACTTCAAGACCCACTGCGGAGACGGCAGGGGTTTCCACAGGCACGCCTCCTCTAGCATTTTTAATTCGTTTCCAGGTCTTCACGTTTCGATTATGGCAACCGTCTCGTTGCTGCACGACTGCCGGAGTACCACGAGTGCTCATCGCCAGAGACGAGAGAATCCCCGGACCAGCACCAAATATCCATCAATATGGAGGGGAAAAAAGGAAGAGAGGGGGGGGGGGGGAAGGGAAGAAAGTAAGAAAGAAAAAACTTTACAAAGCGTCGAATCAGAAAGAGCTCCACGTAGGAGGTCAGTCCTCCTTTCTGACAACTGGACCACTCCTTTCACCAGCTCCCGAGAGCAATTTGTCTCGATGACAGAAGAAAGCCAAGTTCAAACTGACTGATTGATTTGTTCGAGTGGGAGGAACAAAGGGCTGTTTCTTTGCGAGGTGCTTCCGATGAAAGGATGGACAGCGCTGGAATACGAATCGGCTTCGCCGCAAGCTTTCCCTGCCGAGAGTTCGGTGAGCGGGCAGCAAACGACCGGCTAGACGAATTTCTAAAAATAGGTCCCATAATTGGGAACCTCCTGAGCTATCGAACGTCGATTCCCATTCCACAGAAAGCATTTTCTGATGGCGTGTTCAACGCATCCCTTCTCTCCAGGAATCGCCGAAAGCGGTCCGCAGCAAGAAGGGATTTCCTTCTTCGTTTAGTTCCCATGGTGAGAACCAAGTAAATTGAAAAAAAAAAAAAAACTTAAATGTCTTCCTGAGAGAGCAGTGACTGACTGTCTTGGCGATATCCTGTTCATTATCCTGCATCCTTTTGGCTGGTAATGGATGCTTTCCAAAATGCGCAGCGTGTGATCGGATTCAAAGATACCGATTCTTGCATGCTGCGTTCCCGGCCGTTGCCCGAACCCCCCGAGGTGCAGGTGAGTGTCTTCTCCCCAGTTCCCACATGCACACGGGTTGCATACGGCCTTCATGGGGTGTCCCCCGCAATCACCGATGCTTCCGTGCGAGGCCTTGAGTCCCCACTTTCCCGAAGAGCATCATCGGCGAGTTCCAGACTTCGGTGAACCTCCAGCTTCTGATCCTACCTTCTCGCGGGTCCAGTACGATCAATCTCCGCTGGAGGTAGAGATGGGAGGAATGTGCTACTCGCTTCCCTCCTTCTCCTTCCCTTCCCCTCGCACAGAGCGCGGGAAGCGAACCGTGGCGCCAGCGACACGGTTCGTGTGGCGCTCTCTGAGAAGAAACGTCATAGAGGGCAGTGGTGGCGATCCGGAGAAGAGTAGACTTCTGGGTCCGGAGCCGAACTCCCGATGACAGCCCGCGGCTCACGAGGGGCCAAAAAAACAAAAAGTCAATCGACCGAGCCGCCGGAAGGGGTAGGCGACCGTGGCAACAGTGGAACGGCGCCGGCAGGAAGCGACCGGGCTGTGAGTACGGGGATGAGTTGCAGAGATGAGCAGATGTAGAGAACGAGGGAGGGGGGAGAAGTAGGGGGGAGAAGCTTACTGCGCCCACACGACGATCTCTGAAGAAAACTGCTGCTGAGCTAGCTCCTGGCAGGCGATCCTCTTCACTGCCACCTTGGTGCCGTCGTCGAGGATGCCCAGGAACACGATGCCGAACCCTCCTCTCCCCAGCTTCCTTCCGCCTTCGCTGTAAAAGCAGCGCTCGTCGAAGTTGTCCGTCATGCGCTTCAGGTAAGCGTAGGAGAAAGACCTTAGGATGCCAGATTCCTAGAAACCACTTCCAGGAAAGTCTGCCGGGGTTGCACGACCCTATTCACCTCCGAATCCTCGGACGGTGCTTCCTCACGGTTGCCGTCGTCGAGCTGGGAGGAGCATCCCAAGCGTTCCTTGAAGGAATCCTCCAGGAATTCATCCTGTGGGTGGATCTGCTTCCCTGGAAACGCATCCTTTCAGCCATCTCTCCTGCTCCCCCTTCCAGCCTGCTCTCGTGCCGTGCGAGTCAACGAAAATTCCGGGAAGAGGACGAGACGTTGACTCACTCCCGCCTGTTTAGCTGGACCCATTGCTCGCAAAACTTTTCTCCCTCTTCTACCCGTCAAGATCCTGCCCTTCCGTTTGCGTCATTACATCCGAGTCGGGGAGGGCTGCAGATGTGCGAGCGGAACTTTTGGGGTCGCAACTTCCCCCCCGCTTCACCGTGGGAGGGGTGGAGAAGGAGCAAGTCGTCTTCGCGGGTGATCGCTCACACACACTCCGTCGCTGCTGGGCGCTGCTGCGGCCAGCAACGGGAATAGCGCCAGGGGATTCACCAGCCGTCAATCAGGGATCGATCTTTCTCCAGGTCAGCAAAAAGCAGAGGAGAAGCCTCCTCTAGCGATCATTATCGTCCTCTGTGCCGCTACCTCCGCTACTACACGAAGAACTAGCTGCCACCAACAAGCCATGGCAACCTGTCGTTAGTTTCCGCGGAGAGAAGAGACCCTGCACAGGATGGTGTTGGCAATACTGACGACTTTGGGTTCGCATGGTTCGGAAGCAAAACGTCACGCACATTCAAAAAGCCGATCGAATGGAGAAAGGAATCCATGAGCTCTGCGACAAACCCGTGACCTATGATGGGTTAGAATCACTGATTCATCTGACGACGCCATCTTCAAAGAACGCCCGAAATTTGTTCTTGAATTGGGAAATTTGGCACGAAAGAACCAATTGGTGATAGTAGCTGTCATGATTGCCCCCATTCCCAATGTGACCTGCCACTACGAAAAGCGATCTCCAAGAACAGCTATTCGCTAGCGGCAACAACGACAGCCGTCACCGATGCTCATCACGCTGTCCACAAGCTTGCGCGCCGCATCTGATGAGCAAAGAGGTCGCTGAGACCGTTATTCTCCCGGCGCTTATTTGCAGAGCGCTTACCGGGAGCCACTAGCAACGGCAATGATCAGCCAAATGATGGTGGCAGCAACAAGAGGAATGGTGGCTACCGGAACTGCTGCCGTGCCTGCAACAGTACGACCGGAGGAACGCTCTAGAGTCTAGAGAACGCTCTGCAGCGCTGCGGGCCGAAAGAAACCATGGGTGCACGACGCCTCGAGGTCAGCAGGTTCTTGCACTGCTCACTGCATTAGCAGCAGCAGCAGCAGTAGCAGGAAGATGATGACGCTATTCGCGTGGTTTGCATGCACAGCAGTGGCGGCGGTGGCGTTCAGCAGTGGCTGCGGATGAAAGCTCGCGCCAGCCGGCGGAGAACGGGCGCGAACGAAGGATTCCAAGAGAGCACTTCCTGAGTCTCTGCAGGTATCCGTATCCCCTCTCCCTCTGGAGGGGGAAGGGACACGTGCCTTGACTCTGCCACCCCAGGAGAAAGCGCAGCTCAGGAGGATGTGCCGTTGCGAGCGCATGCAGCTAAAAAGTCGAGAGTTCTTCGGACGAAAGAGGCGCAGTCAGGTAAGTCACGCTGCGGTCCAGGATCGCAGGGGCACTCACTCACCTTGGAGGACGTCGGCAGACAGATAGTTCGCTGCCCGGAAGAGCTTCGCCTCGCACAGCACGTCTATCAGCAGCTGCACTGTCGGTCTGCTGCGCCCGCTGGTGCCCCACTCCTCGATGAGGATCTCCCCTCCGCTCTTCCCGGTCGCCTGGCTCGCGCACTCGACGATCCTGCAAGAATTCCGCCGTGAGCGACATCCTGCGCGTTGGAGAGGCAGCACGCAGTCCTTTCGCTCGACCTTCCTTCCCTCCCTCCCTCGAGGCCCTTGGCTTCCTCACCTTGTTCCCCCCTCCCTCCCACGGACACACAAATCTGCGGCGCATCGCTGAGGGACGCACCCTTGGCCCCACAGGGGCTCTTGAGAAAGTCTCGGAGAACTCTCCCGACCGTCATGGCACCTCCCTCCCCCCCCTCCCTCGAGCACGCCCTCCTCCTCTGGCGTCTCCTCGCCTCCCCATTTTCGTCTCATTCGTGCTTTCGGTCCACTTGCCGAGCTTGAAAGAAAGAGCGTCGTCGCCGTCCGAGCGTTTCCATAGCAAAGGCCGGGACAATGGAGAGGGAGGAGGAGGAGAGAAAGATGCACGAGAGAAGACCGGATCCCTCCTACCCCCCTTCCTGCCTTCAAATCCTCCCATGCCTGCCTCTGTCGCGCGACGTCCGGTTCCAGAGCACTTTCCTGAGGGGGTCTCGTCTCCGAACCGCCATCCCCCACCGGAAGACGGACCACAGGGAAGGGGGGCGGCAGACACGTGGATCCCGGCGTTTCCCTCGCTGGTCCGGTTGTCGATCTCGGAAGTTCTTTCGGAGATCGCAAGGTCGGGCGCGCGGTCTCCGGAGTTTCGGAAAAGTCCCGCCCGAGAGGACAAGCGTTGCCGCAGGCGTTTCCTCCCCCGCAGGCGGCCCGCCACGGGGAACACGTACAGGAGCCTCCCGACCCCTTTTCCCTAGCGAGGATGACTGACCGTGGAACGCCTCTGCAGCCCGTTCGGGGAACTCCCCGGAAGCGTTCGACGAGGTGTGCGGGAAGGGAGGCAGGCGATGCGTCCGCCGCCGCCCTCTACCTCGCCCGGTGCTCGCGGGTGATCAGGAGGCGCGTACGGGGAGAGGAAATTACGGGAGAGGAAGGGGGCACCCAGTCACTCCTCACAACATCAACCTCCAGGCGCACCTTTCCCATGTCCGCAAATCCTCCCATGCCATGGTCGAGGAGAGTGAGCCGCTGTGGCAGTCGGTGTCGCAGCCACGGGAGAGCAGTCGCAGCTGCTCAAAGAGACGTTTTTTCCCCGTCCAAGAGACTCCGAGAGGTGCTAGACGCGAAGTGCCGGCAGGCGGGAACCACTGTGCGAGTGGTGGTGGTGGTAGGGAGTGGGGAGGGACCTCCCCCCCTTATCATTCACTAACGCTGACTCAAGGATCGCATGCGGGCAACGACGGGGACGCGGAAGGCAGAGAGCCTCATGGCCTCCTGCTTTTCGGGCCGCCCAAGGCGCGTCCCGCGAAACGTCAGGAACCCCTCGTTCCCTCCCCCCCTTCTCCCTCACGATCAGCTTTCACGATAAAAGGGGGAGGAATCTGGGGGAAATGTCGGACATCCAGCAGCTCTGACGCTTCCTGTCCTTCCCGCTACTTTGCTCCCGAAGTGTCTTTCCTCCGCGGAAGACGCTGCTGCTGCCGCCAAGAGGAAGCCGAGCCTTGCTGGAACCCGCTAGGGTGCACCGCAGACCGCTTCGCTCGCCTTTCGGAGGATGACGTCACTGAGACGAGAATTCCCCGTGGCTACTGGCTCTGCAGAAGTTCTCTGCTGGACTTGCTCGTACAAGGCATTCGCGCGACCCTCCCACCAGTCTCTTGAAGGGACAGATCGAGATGCCATGCCCGGAGGAGGGAGAAGGGAGTGGGAGCAGAAAGGGACCGTGGCGAAGGAAAAGGAAGCAGTCTCGGAAGGTGGAGGAGACGCGGAGTAGAAGAGCAACGAAAACTAGCGGTCCACTGGAAACCAGCACTCCAAGCGGACCAGTGAAGGTCGAGGGCGGGGAAGAGGTCCATGGAACGGACAGAAGACGTTTCAGAGGATGGCAGTTGCTAGATCCGTTCCGGGTATCCTCGACCGACCTCCTCCTTCACGTTGCCTCCAAAGCTTTCCAGATCTTTCTTCCGCAGGAAGCAGTGCCGAAGTTCCCGCCGGATCCGAGAGCCGCGGCGTCTCCGGGAGCAGCTCAGGAGCGGAGGAGCACCGAGGGGACTCTCGGGAGGAACCCACTGCTCCCCCTTCCCTCTCCCGTGCCGGCCTCCTTGGCTCTAAGGAGCAGCAGCGAGGAATCCCGGACGTGAACCGCGCAAGGAGGGAAGGAGAAGAGGGGGCTCAATCGCCCGTTGCCTCGGGCGATGAGTGCGGTCTCCTCGTTCGAGACCACAGGGGGACTCTTGGAGCCATTTGTGCTCCGTGGCGCCCTACCACCGGATCGATTCCGCTGGCGCTCCCGGGAAAGGTCTCCGCCGATGCTGGGATTCTCCTGAGGGCGGGAAGGTGAGACGCGCTGCCCGGGAACTCCTCCTTCCTCCTTCCAGCTTCCCTCGGGAGCGTCCCAATGGCTTGGGAAGCGACCCCGAGCTCCAGCTGGGAAGAGCTGGACCCGCCTTCCTGGTGCGCTTCGATTCCTGTCCTGAGAGCTTCCCAGGGCGGGAGGCGTGCCTGGCGGCGTTCCACTGGCAGGAGGATAAAGAAGAAAAAAAACACCTCAGCGTAAGGAGGATCTCGGTCCAGGAGATCCTGGAAAGCTGCGCGAGACCTCTCAAGGAGGAATGCTCCGAACCCGGGAGGGAGGGCGCTGGTCCACAACCGCCACCGTGCAAGAAGCGCTATCCCCGTGGAAGGAGAGTACCGGGCGCAACGAGGGTGGGATCACCTTGAGTAGAATGACCTTGGGCTAAGCATCCGAGCCTTGACGGAGTCTGTGCAGTCTCTGCTACCTCATCAGCGAAATGGAGGGAAGACGAAGCGGCGTCGGGGAAGCGGACTTGCCGGAGAGAGCGACCTTTCGACCTTTCTAGGAGGCAGCACGGACGCCGCTGGAAAACGTGCGCGGTTGTGTTTGAAAGCTGACCTTCTAGATCGGCCGCACCGTGCTGAAGGTTATCGGTCAAAGCGGCAGTGGCAGAGCTCGTGCCTGGCATCCGCGGTCGTCGTAGAAACGGGACGCAGGGTCGTTCGGCTCGGAGGAAGGAGCCGGGAGCGCATAGTCCGCCCGACCCCGGTCGGCTATGTCGCGGAGCAGCGGGGGCTCACTGCCGGACCACCCGGGCGACCCTTGAGAGAGATGGGGCGGAGATGCAGACTGCCGGAGACTGGGCCGTCCTCCCGCGAAGAGCGGCAGAAACATGCAGGTTTGCCCGCGCGGGAAGGTTGGCAGGTGGCAGTCACGTGACCGCCTTCGCGTGACAGAGACGCGCCACTGTCTCTTCACCATGCGGAGGCGTGCGCGCGACCTCTGGCCGCGGCGCTCACTGCTCAGGGCAAAAGGGACCAAGGACCCCTCTTCCCGGGTGGGCAGCGGGGTGAGGCGCAGGCGATGACAGCAGCAGCTTGCGGTCTGCACTTCGAGGCGATACGATGGGTAGGAGTTGCACGGCAATGCCTCAGGAGGTACCGTTCGGAGTTGCTCGCCTCTCCCGCCGCTGCTTCGAAGCTGCGCGTGACACTGCCACTTCTCTCCGCCCGCCCGCCGGCGACGTTCACTGTGGTGCTCTCCAACGCCCTCCTCACGAACTGCCCGCCAGGAGAAGCATCACGCGGCG
Source organism: Raillietiella orientalis (assembly GCA_036172245.1). NCBI lineage: Eukaryota > Metazoa > Arthropoda > Ichthyostraca > Raillietiellida > Raillietiellidae > Raillietiella > Raillietiella orientalis. The sequence goes on from JAYWIR010000016.1 coordinate 2,014,368, forward strand.
CGCGTGCGCGGCTTCAGGAGCGAGCACCTCCAGTCACGTGATTTCTCTGCCTTCTCCCCCCCTCCTCCTCCTCGATGAGCCGCACGAACGACTCACCAGGAGGGGCAGGTTGCGGAGAGCCAACCCCCCCTCCACCTTTTACTTCCGGGACTTGGGCGGTGCGACCTCCGGGAGCGTTCGCGTGCGACCGTTCCGGCGTCTGAAGTGCTCCTTCCCGCATCCTTTCCGCTTGGGTTGCTGCTGGCTCACGGCCCGCTCCCCGTCTGGGGCAAAGAGGGGAAGAGAGGGAAGGCTACTGACTCGGAGGGATGGGAACGGGGTCCTCCTTTTCCGGCGGGAGGCGGCAAGTACCGGAAGAGGAGGCGGCGTCGCTGCTGCTGTGGGCTGTGAGTTGGCTGGGGAGGATGCGGGAACTGGGGCAAGGGTTGCTGCTGCTTAGGAGGCAAACTCTGGACCGCCGGAGCGCGGAAGCTGGGAGTGGAGCTACCTGGATCTTTGGTTTCTGTTCCAAGGAGGATGAGTCGCGCCTCTCCCATTTTCTTCCTTTCCTCCACCCCCACGGCAAAGGGGGAAGGGTGCTTAAGGCCCAGGAGGGGGAAGAGGAGCGAAGCATACCCGCTGGAGACGCTCCCTAAGAGGCCAGGCCCCCAAACCCCCTTCGTGGCAGAGGCTGGTTCGAGGGAGCAGGGAGGTGAGGTCGAGGCCACCTCTTCCTGGGGTTGGCAGAGGGAGGATCCTCACCTGATGTGCTCGTCCGTGTACTTCTTCGGGGAATGCAAACAAGAATCCTTGGGAACGATGGCCATGATGTCCTTCCAGGATTTTTCCAGCTCCAGGATGTGTCCTAGCTTGACCTTCACGGACGGGGGGAGGTTCCGGATCTCCGTCGAGGGCGCGATGTCCATGAGACCTGCGGGACGGAAGCGCGCCGTGGAGCAGAGGAGGGAGGAAACGCGAGCGCCCGAAGCGGGTGGTGCTGAGCGCGAGAGGGAGAACGGGAGAGGATGGGGAGGAGGGAGGGAGGAACGGGATCAGGTCGGTCTCTGGACCCGGACCGACTCTGTTGCGTGTACCGCACCGCGACTCTGTGGAGGAGGAAGAGCTCCCCTGCTCGGGACGGGGTCAGGCTCTCTCTCACGGTCGAATTCCTCGGTGGGTCACCGGTCCGGCCGCGTCCTGATGTCCTGCTCGCAGGTCCGCTGCAGGGAGCGGACTCCTTCGCCAGACCGGCAGGAGAGAGCGGCAGTTCGGGGCGGCTTCCGCCCGCTGGCCGACGGAGGGACGTCCAATCAGATGCCGTGCGTTCCGTGCAAACGCTGCAGAGCCGGAAACCACCAACCTCCTCTCCCCTCCTCCTCCTTCCCTCATCACCCCCGGAGGGAGAATGAAAGAAAGAAAAAAAAAGAGTTTTTGCTGCACTCCGACAGCAAAAACTCCCGAAGCGAAAGCCCCGGAGGTTCCCCCGGGATAACGTGCGAGAACTTCAGGGGGTGCAAAACGTGGAAGGGAAAACTCTGCATCCTGCGAGGACCGCTCGGCAATCACCAGGGCGCGGCGCTCCAGGTCATCCTCCTCTTTTCAATTCCCTTCGTCTTTCCTCCTGTTCACGCTTTGGCTGGGGCCCTTTTACCCTCCGCCGGGTCGTCGTCTGCTCTGGTCGAGGCGGCGTAGTGAGCTGCGGAGTGGGCGGCAAGCGACAGAGGGAGAAGGGCAGAGGAGACGCGGCAGAGCGGGGAGGGGGAGAAGCGAATCTCCGCCTTCCCTGCAACTCTCTCCCAGGCGCTGTCCCTTCAACCGAAGAGAACCCGCGCAACTGGGAGGGCGGCTGAGAGCAGGAGGTGCCGCCCCCACCCCCTCCTCCGCGGGCACCTTTCCTGAGAAGCCCTCCTACCGACGGAGATCGAACTGGACTCCACGGTCCAGCACTCCCCGCCGCCCTACCGGACTCTGCTTCGTGGTTCCGGCGTCCCCGCGCGGCGGCGCTTCCTGTCGCAAGGTTCAGGTCGCCCCTTCTTTCTCTTCCCGGCTCGCCACGAGCGGAAGTTCTCCCTGGAGAATTGGCGCCGACCCCCAGGGCAGGCTGACCGCCGAGATGCGGCTCCCGCGGCACTCCGACCCCGCCTCAGAGCCCAGAGCAGGCTTCCTCCCCCCCTTCTTCTCCCCCATCTCTACAGGACGGTTGTCTCGCGGCACCTCGCCGTTGCCCAGAGGGAAGTTCTGGCGCCAGAAAGCCTCGCGGAGATCGCGGGAACTTGGCGTCGGCGCCGGTCACGTCAGCGCGCACTGACTTGAGCGAACGGCTGTGGGTTAAAAAAAAAAAAAAAAAAAAGAAAAGAAAAGGGGGAAGGGAAAGCAAAAAGGAAGATCTTGCAAGCCCGTTCCTCGGAGTCGCCGCGCCACATTGACGCCCATCTCCGGGAGGGGAACCGCGGTCCCCCAAGCGAGGGAAGTGCATCGCCAGCCCTCGGGAGAAGACGCGCGGGGTCACTTGGAAAGGCCAAGGTGGGAAGGAGGCGCAGTCGCCTGCTGGTCTCCCCCTCCTCCCAAAGTCCGGAACCCATGTTCCTCCCCTTCAGCTTCAGGGACTTCCGGCGAAGGGAATCCCAGCCCCCAGGCGGGAACTAGACGAAAATGGCGCCGACCCGAATTCTCGGAGCCGCTCCCGATTTCCGGAGCCGCTTATCTCACGCGCGGATCGGTCCGCACGCGGCGACTGCAGCAGCCGCCGCCGGCGGAGGCGACCCGGTTCCGGTGGCAACGGAGGGCGCCGCGGCCTCCCAGGGCAGTAGGAGCGCTTTCCGTCAAGGAGACCGCGGAACTCTCCGGAAGGGATCGCCACCGCGCTCACCGCCCGACGGGGCACCCGGCCCGCTCGCCCGACGGCGCACGGACGCCCGGGGCTTCCTCCTCCTCCCAGGAGAGGTCGCCTCACTTCCCTTGCCCTCTCCCCTGACACATGGTCCACCTCTTGTTGCCAGGGGTCCCGAGCGCACCGTGAGTGAGCGCTTCCCGGAGGGCGACCTCCTTCCAGGCCGGGGGCGTCGGTTCCGGTCGAGGGATCCAATCTCGTCCGCAGCGCTGTGCCAATCGGGCACCGAGCTGCGAAAGAGGCAGGGGGGAGGGGGAGGAAGGGGGAAGCTCACCACAGTTGCCGCGCGCGACAGCAAGCGTGCCAGGCCTTCAACGCGTCCCTGCGGTTGAGCCGCTGGCCGCGAGCGGCGGCGTCTCGCAAAAGCACCCGGACCTGCAGATGCCAGGAGAGGACCGACCTGCGCTCGCGGGGGTTTTGATCCTCCGCGGGATGAGGATGGCCGTCCTCGTCGTCAAGGGGGAGCTATCGAGTGCCCGGCGCGCACCGCAGGGCCCCTCTTTCGAGAGGACGCAAGGAGCAACCCTTCCTTCCCCGCCCTCCCTCTATCGCCCGCCTCCCTCCCAACTGCCCACCACCGCGCGCGCGCGTTTCGTTCTCTCTGCGTCGCCTGTTTGACGACCCTTGAGGGAGTCCTTTCCGTCTCCCCAGCGGGAGCGATTTCTCCCACGAGCGTTTCCATGGCGAAGTGGCCGATCCGTCCCTTCTTGGCCTGGAAGAAAGAGGAGAAGGGGGCGGGGAACGCCGGTTCCGGAAAACCTCTCCATGCTGCCGCTTGTGCTGCGAAAGGGGGAGACGTTCGCTCGCCACGGAAGGCTTCCCGACCGCTCCTGTGGCGCGTAGGAGAGATCTCGGTATGAACGGGAAGGGGCGAGGGGTTCGTCGCGCCGAGGCGCATGCGCAGCGGGGAGCGAACGGGGGCCAGAAAAGAGCTCACCAGGGCGAGGTCTCCCGCGACCGTCCGTGGAATCCGCGCGCCCGCGGCGGCAGCGGAGGCGGCTCTGCTTCCCGGAGGAGGCGCTAGGAAGAGGGTCCTGCAAGCACCGGAAGGCACTTTGGCTGGCACCACAGAACCAGACGAACGTTCGCCCGCGCGCTCTTCGCGGCGTGCTGGAAAAGCGCGCACATTCGCGGGGGCGGGCGGGAGAGGCGCCGGGGTAAAGGAGAGAGCGTGCGCGCGAATGCGCAAGGCCGCCGTCGCCTGCCGCCCCGGCGCTCCGCCTCGGGAAAACTCTGGGCACGCGGCGACGGCGGGTGCGGACGAGGACGGCCCGCAGGCACGTGGGAGGGTCCGCTGGCAGAGGACACGAAACGATGACGACAGCGCCATCCGCGCGTTGAGGCGTTCGGAAGGAATCGCCACGCTCCGCGCGCCCGTTTTTTTTTTTTTCTTTTTCTCCTCTCCGCGAATAAATGCGGACATCGACTCGTGGACCGGAAGGTTCGCAAGAAGCGACGAGGCGGCCAAAGGTCGCAGGAGAGCCGAAGCACCGGAGGGAGGGAACAAGATGGACCCGTTCTCTCCGTGGGTCGCCGACCTGCGCGTTTCCTTCCTTGCCGGGAAGCGCAGCGTCCGCCCCACCCGTCCGGTTCGAGTCCCGCGTCGGAGGCGCTTCCCTCCGCACCCTCCTTCCGTTCCCTTGGCCCGGTGGAGGGCACGGGTGGGGGACGGTGAGGGGCGGGAAGCGGCAGAGGGTAGTCTGCACCGTCGCAGACGCAAGCGTTCCGTTCGAGGATGCCCTCTGCCCGATCCTCGTTCCGAAGTCCTCTCGCGGGTGGAGTCAACGCAACTGAGACCAAAAAGGATTTTCCCATAATCATTGTCGTCGTTGCCATCACAAGAAGAGGGGTAGTAGAGCTCCATCGGGTGCTTTATCCAGGCGTGGCTCGAGGAGGTCATCCCTTAGGAGAAGTGTTCTGTCGGGCGCAAGGGCGAGTCAGAGGCGTCTAGGTCGCTGCCGGGCCGTGAGGTTTGGAAGGGGTCAGGAAGGCTGCTTTCCTCCTTTGCTTTCCTTTTTCGCCCTCCTGCGGCTCCGAGGGAGAAGAGCAAACAGCGCGTGCGCGAACCACCCGCGTTCCCTCATGCCGGGAACATCCGTCCGCCTACGCCTCCATCCATCCATCCCACTTTCCACTCTTCCTGTCTTCGGGAGGCGCAACTCCTCATTCCCGTTCCCTCCTTCGCTGACCTCGAGCGCGCGGAGCTCCCTGAAGAAAACATCGGCTCTGCTGTTCCCTCTTCCCTTCCCTTCCCCTGTCCCCCACGTTCACGCGACATTCTCTCGGCTCCAGCGTGGGGGAGAGGTCACGAGGATGCCTTCGCTCCCATTCCGACCCACCTATCGCTCCATCCGCCCGATGGATTCGCCCTCTTCCCCCATCTCCCACTTCCTCGCTTTCCCAAACCCTCTACCTCTTCCAGCCATCACTCAGGGAGAAGATCGCTTCCGGGGCCGTGGTGCTCCACCCCCTTGCCGAGCCTCCTCTTCAGGTAGTCAGTGCGTTGGGGAGCCTCCGAAAGCCACGCATTCCGGTTTCAAGGCCGGAGAGGCTCCCCCTCTCTCACCCTGCCCCTCCCCCCCCATATTCCTCGTGTAGGCGGAGAAGATCCCCAAGCTTGGAGAGGCAGCCATCGCTGACCTTTTTGCCGCCCCTTCCGCGCGGTCGGGGGGGCGGAAGAAGCTCCTCGCCTGCCGAAAAACGGATCGACCTCCTCCCTGATCTCCTGGGAGGAGAGTCAATCCCAGGTCCGGTTTCTGAGAATTCCCGCTCCTCGAGGGACGGGAATCCTCGGGGTTGACGTCACCCGGCAACCTGGAGAACGGCCAATTAAAGCGAACCATTCATCACTGCTTGCGGGGGAGGAGAAGCAACGGGGCGGTCGATCCGCGTGAGGAGTGTTCCAGGAAGAGGAAGTCCCGCGGAACCGCTCGTGGGATCTCGCGAAGTCCCCAGTCCCCCTGCAGTAGTATGTTGAGGAGACCAGCTGCTGTTGCTGCTGCTGCTGCCGTTGATCGGAACAGTCGGGGGAAAGCTGGCCGCTGACTGTCGCCATGAAGACGCCCTCCTCCTCCCTCACGGAAAGTTATCCCGGGTTCCGCGTCAGGGTCCTGGAGCGGATGCAGGGGAATCTCGCATCGCCAGCCCTGCAAAGGACGCAGAACCCGGGGCTGCTCCACTCCCTCCCTCGAGCAGGGGGAAGGCGATCCTCGTGTCTCCCTGGACCGGAGCGAGGGACCTCAGGGGAGTCCCAGCTGCGGACGAGACCGCCTTCTGTTTCGGGACGGCATGGATGAGGTGGAAGAAAGAAAGGAGGGAGATGGCGATAAGGGGAGGGAGAGGCGAGCTTGCTTCCTCCTCCTACCTTCCCCGTCTTACTCCCCCTTCCCTTTCTCGCGCGGTGGTGAGGGGGAAGGGACGCCAAACTCGGCCCCTGCTCCCCGCGGATCCTTCGCTCCAGGTTCAGCGCCGTGCCTCCGAGTATCCAGGAGCATCCCACAAGGCGATTCCTCGTTCACACCCAGTCGGGAGTCCACGGGCGCGAGTCGGGGAAAGGAGGGAGAGGGGAAGGGGAAATGGGAGGAAAGCTCCTTCTTTGGCGGGTGGAGCAGCTCTCCCCACGGCGCCTCCGCACGCTCGACACGCACAGTTTCGTGAATTCCCCGCGGAGCGCTCCCGGACTTCTCAACGTCTGCCCGGAGATGCGCGCCACACAGGCGCCGGCCATGAGAAAGGGGAGTCTCCCCTCCCTTTCCTCATGGCTCCTCCGTGGCGGCACCTACGGAGGTCGGGAGGTGCACTTCCGGCGGTCGCTTTCACCTCGGGAGAAAGAGCGCCTTCAGGACTCGCCAATGCGGAGTCCAGAGGAAGCCGGACATAAGGGAACTCCCTCCCCTCTTCCCCTCTCCCTTGACTTCTCGACAGCCATCCGGGACGAGCACCCGACCTTCCATCCGGAAGGTCGGGGCGACGAGACCCTCCTCCTGGGGAGGGGTCCAACCCTCGTCTTTCACCTTCCAAGGGTCAGGCTGGGGGAGGAGGAAGTGGGCGAGCCGGCAAACGCTGCTCCTGACCTCCAGCAGATGCTCCTCCTCGAGCCCCTTTCCGGGAAGGAGGGCCGAAGAAAATCGGGGGAAGGGTCGCACGGAAGGAAGAATCCGGCGGACGACTGCCAGATGGCGTGCGGCATCGGTCCTAGAAATAGACGTTCCCGCAAGCAGCAGCTCGTCGGTGGGCGCGTGGCATCGATCTGTTCCCAGGCCATTCTGATCCGGGAAGCTGGAGCCGGATCAGAATGGTGTTCCTCCCGCCCGAGGACGATGGGAATGGCAGGAGGAGGCGCTTTCTCGTCCTTCGTGTGTGTCCCACCTACGCGCTGGTCTTTGAGGGAATCGGGACACGGTCTCAGGAGACCAAAGGATTCACGGGGAGGATGGGCGGAGGAGTATGAATGAGGTCTGCAGCGCTGGCGTGTTGTGGAAAAGAGGGAGGAGAAGGAGGAAGGGAAGAGGAGGAGAAGGAGGGAGAGGGAGGAAGGAAGAGGAAGAAGATAAGAAGAGGAAAGGCAGAAACAGAAGAAGAAGAGGAGGAAAGGAAGGAAGAGGAGGAGAAAGAGAAACAGAGGAGGAATGGATTGTTGACGATTGCTGACGTTGGTGATGAAGAGCAGCAAGAGGAACCATGCTGGAAAGGGAGGCTTACGGTCGTCGTTTGCCTTGAGGATCGATACTCGAGTTTCTTTTTCTCTTTGATATCCCGACCTCTGTTTCTCAGAATTCGGTATCTTTTTGCGCCAGTCGGGCATCCCTCGGTTTGCCTTGTGCTCTGGGATGCAAGGTGCGCGGATGCTGAACGTGCTCTCCGCTTGGAGATCTCAGACGGTTGGGCCGGTCATTACCCCAGGGAGGTCGTACCCCACAACCGTCGACGGCAGGGAATGACCCGCCGCCTTTCCTGGGAAGGGCGGCTGTCCCCCTGGACGTCTCCTCTCCGTTCCAGGCCATCCCGCGATCTCCCTACGCCGCGGCAAGGAGGTTGTTTGGCGCGATGGGTTCTCCTGAAGAAACCGCGGCGTTTGGGATCCACGTGACATTCTCCTGGGACGCTCCCGTGCTCGATGTATCAGATCGCCAGGCCAGAATCTGCTAGGAGATAGGAAGATTCCCACTTCTTATCTCTCGAGGAGAGGAAGCGAAAGCAGAAATGGAAGAACAGATGAGAATTTGCTGCAGTTTCTGGGAGAGCAACTCTTCCCTCCTTCCTCTCTCTCTCCCGATTCCTGAAGTTCCGCTATACCCCCAATCGTTCCGGCACCTTCCTGTCTCCCCCCCTTTTTTCCTATTTAGACTGGAGCAAGGCAGGGATCCGATTTACCTTGAGGATCAATACTCGAAGCACCGCCGCGCGCTTCCGGAGGTGAGAGCTGGCGAGGGCGAGGTGCGCGGCGTCACCAAGCCCCGAAGTTGGAGCCCTGCCGGGCCAGAGTCGCCGGGGGCACTCTGGGGCGCTCGCGGGGCAGGGAATTGAGAGGAGGGTCCCGTTCACGGCGCATGTACCCCAGGCACGCCTCCTCCTCCTTGCGGGACAGCAGCCGTCCTTCGCTCCCGCCGTTCTTCCCGTCGCGGACGACACTGGCCCCGGGAGGGTTCCAGCCTGGGGCTGGCTTCGCGAGCGTCAGTCACGGGAACTGGAGGAGTCAAATCCCGGGAGGGTAACGTTTCTCATCGGTCTCGGGAGGTGCGGGAAAGCGGTCTAGATCCTAGCGTCTCCAGAGGGATCGCTCGGTCAGCGTGCCGCCAACCCGCGAACTGTAAAACGGGCGCGCTTTCTCCTTCGTCGAGAGGACCAGGAGCAGTCCCGGGGGAGGAGGGGTGTGGCTTCATCTTCCTCTTTTCCTCCGGACGGTGAACGCGTGGATGCGAAGAGGAGAGGGAAGAATGGGGACGACAGTCAAGTGAAGTTTCCCTCCACCTCCTCCCTGCCCTCAGTTTCTTCTTTACCTACCTTCCCATGCACTCACGATCCCTCCCTCTCGCTCGGTTTTCTGTGGAACTGAGAGAGAAGGGAGGGGGGCAGCAAAGGGGGGGGGGGAGAGAAACCATCCCGGAAGGACAGGATCGATCCTCGGTCCCCCGGCGCTCCTGCCGGTGCACACTCGCCTCGTCTCCTCCTTCCACCCCCACTCACCCTCCGCAGATCGCCCTCGGTACGGACCGCGCGCCTCCACCAGGGCCGCCCGCCCCTCCGCGGATCGGCAGCGCGCCGTCTCCCGCGACGACGGCTGGGACAGCAGGGAAGTCGGGGAGCGCGCGCCGCGCCGGGAGTCTCCCTCTCGCCGCTGCCGCTGCCGCCACCGCCGCTGCTCCGGGTGTGCGAAGAGGAGGGAGCGCGGACGGTCCCGCAGGAAAGGAAGAAGCTTGGCCCTTCCCCGCGCGTCCCTACTCCCTCCCTCCCCCTTGCCCTCCCTCCCTTCCGTTCCTCTACGATGTCCAACATCGCCCAGCTTACTCGACGCCAAAGCTCCAAGGAGCTCCATCCCCAGAAGTCCCTGGACAAGCTGGAGTTGCAGGATGTCCACGCAAAGCTAGTTCAGGAGACGGATGGCGCCGTCGCCTACGGAACCTCCAACCCGTGCTTCCAGCCCGCCGCCCCGGTAGGTCTTCGCTGGTGGACGGTGGGAAGGGAGGGAGGGGGGGGCTGCGAAGGCGCATCCCTCCCGCAGACGAAGAGACGTCCCTCCAGGAGGAGAGGGGGAGGGGAGGCCTCCGCGTTCCCCCCTTTCCCTCTCCCCATCCGGGACCTGATTTCGGGGAGGAAAAGGAGGGAGGGGAGGGGAACCACCAGCCCCCCCCCCCTCCCTCCATTCACCCAGAGTTTCCTGGAGACGGAAGGGTGGAGCGAGAGGAGAAGGAAAGAGTTGGCACGTGGGGGGAGGAGAATGGGTTTCCTGGGTAACGACGATGGGAACGCGCGCTTTCTCCTGGACAGGGCGCGACGCGGTCGCCACCGCTGCACAACTGCCAGGCGTGGGAGGTCTGAGAGCAGCGACCTCGCGTCTGCCCCAGCGCTCGGGTCTTTCCCTCGCACCGACCTTGCCCGTTGCCGGAACAACCCCTTCACCGTATCTCAGAAGGCGGAACTCCGTCCCTCCCGTAACCGGGAGGCGAGAGCTCCCCAGAATCCTTTCCCGTTCTCCGAGTTAAGAAAGAGAAAAGACGGGTGGGGAGGTTGAGAAGGGAGAAATCACTTCGGATCGCCCCTTCCTCCCACCCCTTCATCTTTCCGGGAATTCCGGAATTCAGGCGCACAGCCACTCCTCCCAGATTTTCGTCCCCCTCCCTCATTCCTGCATCCGTAGCACCGAGGATCGGCGGTCCTCCGAGAAGCGCCACTCTGGACCCTCCTCCCTCCTTGGGGTTTTCGGGAGAGGAAATGAATCCCCCTTCGCGGTGCTCCTATCCTCCTCCTTCACTCCGATGTCATCCCTCCATCCCGTCGTCTCGTCCCTCTTGGGGCTGCGGCTCCCTACCCTTTGACTCTGACGCTGGCTCCCCTCAAGTCAGCCAAGGAGCCTTCGCAGGCTGCGTCCTTCCATCCTTGGAGACCCCCTCGACAGCACGCTGCCAGGTCTTCCCGCCTCCTTCCGGGGCGCTACGCCCCGGTCCACAGCGCCACCCTGACGGGAATCCCTCCCTCCCTGGCTGTTTACCGATCCGTCGTCCCCTACGGCCTCTCAGTCTCGATGTCCCCCTAAGGGGGGGCGAGCCCTCCGAGACCCTTTGACGGCCAGGTCTCAAGGGGGTAAAGGGCGAGGGGCTCCAGCAGTGGCCCTCCCGTGAGAGGTCGCATTCCACCTTTTGCTGGCCTCCGCCGTGCCCTTCCTGGATGTTTCTGCTCGTTCCCTTGAGGGAGGGCCGAAGCTGAGCCCCCGTCACGGGGGAGTTCAGACTCGGGGACCCCGCTTCCCTCCTAGGCGGGGTGGGAGCCGTGCGGCCGCCAGGATGAGGCGGTCGAGCCGATGATGAGTGAGGCCGCCGAGGGGTGCGGCGGGACAACAGAGGGAGGGCGGAGAGGAAGTAAGAAGGGAAGGACGAGGACTAGCCGGGAGGGTTGGAAAACGGGAGGGAGGAGTCGTTCCTTTCCTCTCCTTCTCCGAATGGGGGTGAAGGAGGAACCACGAGGAGGGAGAAGGGTTCTGACCCAGGGTCGTCATTCCTTCTGCTGGTGGGAGCCACCGATCAGGAGGACGAACTGCCACGGCAGCTCCATACTCTCTCTCCGGCGCCCGTTTCTAGGACGACGCGGCGCGCCCACTCCGGCGGAAAGCGCTAGGCTGAGGGATCTCAGCGCCCCTTCTCCCTCCGACGAAGATCCATTACTCCTCCCTTCCCCAGCTACCGTCCCAACTTCTGGGAGGGGTGTGAACGGTTCGCGCCTCTTACAGGGATTAATGGGCATGCCCGCTTGCACCCCGGGATCGGTGGAGCCCTCATTCCTTCCTTCTTCCCAAGACGGGACCACCCTCTGAGGAGACCTCCCTCCGAATTGACCGCCGCAACCCGTTGGAGGGATGCAGGAAGAACGGGACTCGGATCAGTAGTCGCCTCTTCCGGAGCGTCTTTCGGGCTCTCCCGTCCGAGAAGAGTGGCGCGACCACTTCTGCTTCCTGCCCCTCATTTTTCAGATGGGTGGAGGGAAGAGTAGACGAAAGGGAGAGAGGAAGGGGATCCGGGGGTTAAGTTGCCTTACAAATAGCAGTGCCTTAACCTAATGTGTGTTCCATCCTTGCATGGGGAGTGCTAACCTTCTCTCCTTTTCTACTACGAGGAAGGAGAGCCGGGGGCGGTCCCAACCCTTCCCCTTCTCCTTTTTCCTTCTCCCCTCGAGACAGCAGGCACCTGAAGTTTCGGAGGCAGCGGCGTCGCAGTTGGCAAGCTGCGTCATCTCGCGTGTGGGGGAGGAACGGAGGCGACCCCTTCGTCATCCGTTGCAGTAGAAAACGAAAGTGAAAAGAGAGATGGGGGAAGGGGGGAGGATCACGGCGGTTGCGACGCGGTTTTCAGGTTCCCGGTGCTAATTTCCCTGCGAAGGCCACTGCAGCTCCGCCCTCTGCATGGGTGCGGATTGCCGCAGCATAGTTCCACAAGACGATCCTAGATGCCACTTGCAAGCACCCTTCCTGAAAACGGTGCGCCAGCCTTGCTGCACCCCAACCTCCCTACTTTTCCCTGAAGAAGAGACTCTCCTCCTTCACACCCTGATTCTCTACCCCCTTCTACGCATGATACCCAACTCCGAGTACTTCTTCCAAGGTGGCAGGAGGGCGACTCCCTGTACTTTCCCGGGAAGGAAGGTTGTCCGTTCTTCCTCCTACCATCATCTCCTCCTTCTGCTAGGGTGCTCCTTGTGCTCCAGAAAACTGCCTATCCTTCCTTCCTCCACGGATGCGGCAGCCAATCCTCACGGGGAGGAGTGAAAGAGAGTGCACGGGAAGAAGATGAGGGAAGAGAAGAATGAAGACATTGAGATTTACCCCCCACTCCCCAACAAACACGTTCCCGCGACCACCCTCGCCCCCTCACTACGGGTCGCTACCCGCGAATCCTCCCCAGTGGAACTTCGAAGCGGCAGGGAGCCACCCCAGAGGGAGCTTCCAGGCTCCTTCTCCATCGAAGTCCCTCCGTGACGGGGCATCCCTCCCGCGTCTCCCCGATGGACCCTGCAGCACATCACGTCCCTCGAGGATGGGCCCTCCCTTGTGGAACGCTGTGGAGAAGTCGGCTTTCTCCAGGAGGGCAGCGTCCCCCTCGATCCTGAGGCAGCGCTCCTCGAGGCCAGCAGGCGAACTAGCCGGCGAGCCCGGTAGCGCTTCCTTCCCCCCCCCCCCCCTCCTTCCCCTTGAGCCCCGCCTCTTTCCTGAGCGCTCCCTCTTCCTGGGATTCCTCCCGCAGATGCCGCATGGCGAGCTCTCGTCTCCCTTCCAGGAAAACTTCGGGGGATGCCTGACGAACGGCGCGACAGGGATGGGGAAATCTCCTCTGGACGGCCCTCCTGCAGTCGTCGCGGTAGAGAGAGGGGGGAATGAAATCCCTGATTGCAGGAATTTTATCTCCCGAGGGAGAAAGGGGAGGGCGAAGGCCCCCCTCCCGTTTCCCTGGACCATTGAACTGATCCCTCGCGGAGGTGGCAGGGGTAGCGCGCGTCCGGAAGGAATGGGGAAGTCTATCGCTGCAGGCTCCCGAACAGCGGAACTGGGACCTTTCAGGGGCATGCCGGGAGAGGGCACAGGGGGTGCAGCAGGGTCTCTCGGAGCTGCTGCACCCCTGCGCCGGAAGGCAGCAGCTCGTCTGTCCTCTCCAGTCGGGTGATGCCGCCACCACGTGGGGCACACCCGTGACCGTGACCGCAGGTGTGCCGCAAAGTGGAGTCCAGCTCGCGCTTCCTGTGGGAGGCGACCGCAACAACCCTCCCTCTCCCCCTCACAATCGCACCCTCGCTCACCCCGCCGCAGCACTGCACCCTTCCTCCACCCCCAAGCAGCCCGCCGCGGCGCTCGAGCGGATCCCGTCCTCGCAGAATCCCCACCCACCCCTTCCCGCTGCTATCGCCCTCTTTCCGGGGCACACTGGAGGCGCCTCTCTCGACGAAACAGTCGGAAAAGCGGAGGAGGGGAGGGGGGCAGAATAATTATACTCATAAAACTAGGCATACTACCATTTCATTATTGACTATTGCCCATCATTAACAACTCCTCATGACTATCAACCAAAATTCTCCTATCCTGACAAAAACTATCCTGCCCCCATATTCATCATCTCCCTCTCACCATGAATGTGTGTGTTTCTTTTTTGTAGGAGTAGGATGCATCTAAGCGTGTTGATGGAGTAGATAGTTAAGTATGTAAATTATATTGTGGAAGATGCATTTATTGTGGAGGTTATTCACGCTATGTGGGAAATAGATGAATAGGTTATGAGTCGACTCGAGTGGCGTCCGCCGCGTCTCCTCTGACTTCCTCTCCGGGTGATTTCTTTTGCAGGAGGAGGAGCAGTGCGTCTCCTCGTCGAGGAAGGATCTGGCGGCGTTCGAAAACCTCTGCGACTCTGGGAGGGAGTCCTGGGATAGCAAGCTGCAGTTTCTGCTGGCCACCATCGGCTATGCTGTGGGCCTGGGCAACATCTGGAGGTTCCCCTACCTGGCACAGAAGAATGGAGGAGGTTAGTGCTCCAGGGAGGGAGGGAAGACGGGAGGGCGGTCCGCATGGGGGCGGCGTCAACCGCCTCCAAGGAGGAGCTCGCGGACCCTGGCATCGTCCTGAAGAGTGGGGAGGTGCAGGAGTAGGGAGAGAACGTCCGGAGGGAAGGGGGAGAAAGAATTGATCTCGGCTCCCCTCTCTGACTTCCGCAGCATCTCTAATCCTCGGCAGCGCCCGCTGCTGCATGATGGAGGAGGAAGACAATAGTTGTCTCCCCAGATGCTTCTTATCTCTTTCTTCCTCCTCCTCCTGTGCGAAGGACCTCAGCAGGACCGGAGAGACTTTTCGCCTCCCCTGCGCTCTCCTCCAATGAAGGAGGGAGAAATGCTATGGAGAAAGGGATAGCTGAGATATAAAGATAGCGGAGGTGCCAGTGACTCGCAGAGAGGAGTCTTCAGCTGAGGACGAAGAGTTCAGGACGCTCCATGCCAACGGGCGAGGACGAGCTCCTCGTCTGCTCCTCCTCTTTTCTTCTTCTTTCCCTTCCCCTCCTCCTCCCCTAGGTGTCCTCTATAGTCCTCTTTTTTCCAGGCGCATTCCTCATCCCGTACTTCACGATGCTGTTCCTCGAAGGCATCCCAATCTTCTACCTGGAGCTCGCCATAGGGCAGAGACTCCGCAAGGGTGCCATTGGCGTGTGGAGCCAGGTGTCCCCGTACCTCACAGGGATCGGCGTCGCCAGCGCCGTCGTGTCCTTCAACGTCTCCCTCTACTACAACGTCGTCATTGCCTGGTGCCTCTATTACTTGTCCCAGGTGAGCAGACCGGTTCCCCCTTCCTCCCCTTCCTGTTCCCACGGGAGCGAAAGGCACCTCTGCGTATAAGATCTGACCAGGATGGACCTATGGAAGCGGGGAAGGGGAGGAAACGGGACGAGGGACGAACGAGGTTGGTGCAAGCAGGAGGTGGAGGAAAAAAGGGAGGGGGGGGGCAAGACATGTGGCAGGAGGGGGTGGGGAGCAGCGCAACGAACAACCAACAAGGTGAGGAAAAGGCAGGATAAGGGGGGAGAGAAAGAAGGGGCTGCCGGGAGAGAAGGAAACGGGATGAGTGGGCATGGAGATAAGGGGCAGGACGGACGGGATGGAGCGCAGGGGCGCAAAAATGGGATGAAAGGAAATGAACCAACAAGGAGTCAACGGAGAATGCGAGTGAAGATGGAAGGATGGAAGGGAGGAATGGGGGAAGGAGGGAGGAAGAAGAGAGTCCGTTCCCAGGAAGGGATTCCCTCCATCTTTCCCCTCACTTTCCCGTCCTCTTCTTCCTTGCTCCTCCACTCGATTGCCCTCAGGATCAGAGGGGAGGCGCTTCCGTGGACGCCCGGGGGGTGGAAGGGAAGCTACGCAGTCGATCAGAAGAGGGGTTCATGGGGTGAGCCTTCGAGCGTTGGTTATCTCGCGGAGGAACCCCTCGGGAGCCTTACTGCAGAGCGAAAGAAGTAGAGCGGGGGCGAGCAGGCGAGCTTCCCGCCCCGGATCCTCTTGTGTACACTGTCTTCCTCTATCCCCAGAGCTTCCGGAGTCCCCTCCCTTGGGCCAGCTGCCCCAACCTCTACTTCGAGAACGGATCCTACGCCGTGGACCAGGAATGTGAAGTAAGCCATTTTCCTTCCTAGTCTAGGACCCTCCCTAACCCGGGGCCTCCTCCGTCGCTCCCGCGGCCTTTCCAGGGCGCAGCCCCGCACCGGAGATCGTCCGGGTCACCCGCGAGGGCCCCCGCCGAAGCCAGCGAGGGAAGCCGTGGCTCCCTGCTCGCCGTCCGGCCTTCGACGACCTCAGACCTCCCCCCCTCTTCCCCTCCCGGCGCATACTGCGGCGTGCGGTCCGAGCTTTCCGTCCCGTTCGGGGACGAGCAGCGGCGAGAGCGCCGGCGGAAGGCGCGCGAGGGCGCATCATTGCTGGTTCCCGTGCGGTGGGAGTGCGTCCCGGCTCGGAGTCGGCCTCTTCTGGACACGGGGAGAGGCTCCGGTGATCGCCCTCCAGGGCGACGCGCAGTGACGATGCGTCCGGACATCGCACCTGCGGCGGACCGCGGGGCGCGCGCGCCACGCAGCGGTCCGATGGACGGCGCGAACGCAGGCGATTGGCGCCGTTTCCGAGGCGGAAGCTCCGCTCCCGTTTCCTGCGTGAGGAGCGCTGAGGTCCCTCTCCCCCCCTCCCTTTCCTGGAGGGCAGCGTGGTGGACAGCAAGAGGCAAAGAAAAGATAGGAGTCCAGGGCGGCGAAGGTGGAGGCAGCTGTACGTTCACATGTATGTACAACATGTACGTACATCGCTACATCGCCATCCGAGGAAAGTTTCGTCCGAAGCGGGACCTGCCAGCTGCAGAGCAAACCCGAGATAAGGAAATTCTCTGCTCAGGGAGCCGAGTCTGATCCGGGGAGCAATTTATCAAAAGCGAGTCGAACACTCCCGGCGGCTTCCAAGATGGCAGCGGGCGCGGAAACCGGGAAGGGACGAGGGGAAGAGGAGCCCCAGCTCGGCTAGGAGGCATCCGGGTCTTATTTATTCATTCGCATTTCTATTTGCTAATGCTGGATTCCTCGTCCCGTTCCCTCGGGCGCTGGGGCACGTCGTTGGGCTCGACGCCAAAAATCCCCGGTGCCTTCCTCCACGGTCACGGCACCGAAACGTCTTCAGGATCGATGGGGCTTCCCCCCGTTCTCCCTGTCTGGGAATATTCGGGAGTCGCGTTTCCCGCTCGGGATGAGGAGATTTCCCTGTTTCGGAAGACGGAGAAGACCGTTTCCCTTTATCGATCGACTATCGTGTGCGTAGCTCCCGAGCTAATTGCCTGTGAACTTGAAGCTGGATAATTATAGATCGATTGCGCTCTAATCTGGAGTCGCCGGGCATTCCTGGAAAGGCAGACGGGCCCCGGACAGCACCGGTGATTGGCACCTCCATTTATAGATTCGATCGGCCGGCGATTGCATAAATTGACTCACGTTGGTGTTCATTCGGATTCGGAGGAGGGCGGCGGAAAAAGCAAACAAAAGAAAAAGAGAGGGGGGGGGGGGAGGACACACACCCGTGTTCACGTTCGCATATCGCCCGACATGAATCCTGCAAACGAATTTTGTGGCGGAACCCGGCTGCTGTTGATCCAAGGCTCCAGGGAAACGGTTCCTGGACGTGACCGCAACTTGCCCGAAGCCATCCAGCTCCTTCCGTCCGCGTCGCGTGTTGTGGAAGCGCGCATCGGGAAACCTTGTACTCGTTTTAGAAAAGCAGCCCCACTCAGTATTTCTGGTACAGAAACACCCTAAACATTTCCAAAGACATCAATTCACCTGGATCCTTCAATTGGTGGATTGCCTTGTGTCTAGTGCTGGCGTGGACACTGGTGTACCTATGCATGCTGAAAGGAATCGCTTCTTCGGGAAAGGTACAATTCAAAGCTGCAAAAGCATCGCATCCTCTTCTGAAGTCTTCTTGCTTGTGTCTGAAAAAAATGTTGCTCTCGTTGTGTAAGCTCTCTTCTTGTTATTGTGTGTCTTTCCTTAGATGAGATGTGAACGAAATAAACCGCCTCCCTCAGTGCTATTTGTGTGTTGTCCCAAATCCCTTTTTTGCATGCTGCCTCGAATGATTTAAGAACTGGGTGTAACCGAGGTTGTTTGAATCCGTGTAAGCCTATGTTTTCCTCGAACATGTTGCAGACTGCTCCTGGATCACAGCTTCCCACGTTATCGGTATTTTTCTCTCTTGCAGGTAGTTTATGTCACTGCCACATTCCCCTATGTTGTCCTAATCATATTTTTCTTCAGAGGGATGACTTTAGAAGGACAGAAAGATGGAATTTTGCACTTCTTCACACCAGAGGTACTTGCGATTCTAACTCGCGTATGTTTTCAAAAAACAGGTTTCGAATCCTAACTGTCCGTCTGCTCTGGACCGAATGAGCTCCTGGGACAGTTGGGTGGTGGTTTCATCTGCAGGGTCCCGTGCCGAAGTCATTCCCGTCTGTCTTCCAGCTCGATTCCAAACAGCAGCGACTTCTAGGTGCTGTTTCATGGCGGGGGGCAGCTCCAAGAAGGAAAATACGCTACGGGATCCGCTCCTTGAACGGGAAAGGGGCGCTTGTTTTGGGACCACCCAGACAAGGCAGTGCGAGGAATGCGGTGGACTCCGGAGCCTCAGAAGCGTGCATCGAGAACCGGAGTCCCAGGAAGCACAGGCGCCCAGAGAGCCTGCTTGAGGCAGTATTGGGATATGATGAAGGACTGCAGGAAGGAAGAAGAAACGTGAGCCAGGGAAGTTTGCAAATTGTGCTGAGGAGGTTTTCTGGGACAGCATGAGCCGGTCAAAGTTCCGGGAGTTTTTTGAGGTTTACCATCAGGGGTGAGATGAAGTGGGAGGCCGACTGGCAGTCCCAATCCAGCAGTTTCCGTTCACTCGGGAAGAATGAGGATTCTTGCAAACCGTTACTCGATCAGTTTCCGAGGACCTTCCCTCCCCTTTTTATTCTTTGTCCTCCGGCACACGGAGGAACTCTGATTCAGGTACTACCTCGAAGCGCAGTGGAGGCAAAAGCTCGAAATTCGGAGGAAACATTGAAGTGTTGTGCGCATGTGCGTTTCGCTCAAGAATCGAACCTCCACCAATAAGCCAACCGAGGAATTGAAGGAGAAATTTTGGGGTATCTGCCCCCCAAAATGAAACGTATGAAACGAATGGGGAGCCAAGCAGTTTCTCTCTCGCATAAGGAATGGGTACTGCCTTTACCCGCCAAAAATAAAGACATCTCGAGTCTGAGACCACGGAAGAAGCCACCGTTGCTACGATCTTTCAGAGGGGTCTTTCTGCAGTTCCACTCGCGTCTCTTCCTTGATGACGAGTATGTCTCCTGGCCATGGCAGGCCGCAGCCCGAGAGAGAGTCCTGTTCCAGAGATAGAGGGAGTGCTGCAAAGGGCTTAGCTTCCTGACTTGGAAAAACGAGTCCGTCGAGAAGGCTTCAATTGACCTTTAAACCCCCCTTTGGAGGAGGTCGGAAGGGTCTACCAGAGGGAAATTTGCCGACGATGGCGAAGAGGACAATGAGCAGATGGTTTTCTCCCAGATATGGTATCGGGCGAAGATGGAGGAGGCAGCACTCAGACCAAGAGCCATGGAACCGAGGATGACTCTTTGTGTTGTCCAGAAGAGAAGGCGAAAAGACAGTGGGGCACAGAGGATGATCGGGATGGCTGTGCTAACCTGCACTGAGGCCTGGAGTCCCGAGCAGGGGTAACAAGCGAATGCACATTATCAAATCGTGTCGCGGAACGGCCCGAAAGAGCCCGGCTTCTCTCTCGTGGCTGGCAGTCTCAAAGAGTCTCGGATCTGACTGTCACCGAGTATGCCAGGGGATCTCCTATCCGGAGCGCGTCTCAGAGTAGTCTGAGCGAGTAGAAGGATTAGGCCTTGTGATTTGGTAGGTGCAGACCCTGGAGCTTGGGGACTTCGAAGGAGTGGTCTGCAACCGCTCTCCGTCGTCAGAGGTTTCTCAGGGAAGCTGTGAAGCTGCCAGGAGCTTCTCACGAGGCTGCTGGCAGCTTCGTAGTTTCTCTGGAAGCTCGATATCGGGAATTCGATGGAGTTGGGTGACCATCTATCTTGGCACGCGGCGGAAGAGCAGGAGTGACTCTAGGAAAGAGATAGACCACGTCCAGGGGTAGCTTGTGATCGACGATCCGTGGATGAAGCAATGGAAGGGAAGCAGGAAAGAAGGATTGCAGGTTCTTTGCTTTTTTCACTCGGTTTCTTGAAGATCTGCCGACCCGACTTGGAGAATTTTGGATGGGCGGACTGCAGTCCTTCACGGGGAGCCTTTCTATATGTCCCGTCTGTTCCCTTGTGTCATGTCCGCAGGCGCGAGCTTAGCCGGGTGACAGCTTCCTGTTTCCAGTGGAATACACTGTTCGACCCTGTGGTGTGGCTGGAAGCCGGTACACAGATTTTTTTCTCCCTGGGGCTGGGATTCGGCGGTCTCATCGCCTTCTCCTCTTACAATCACGTGACATCTGACTGCTTCAAAGATGCCATCGTCGTTTCCTTCACCAACTGCTTCACGTCGCTCTTCGCCGGGATAGTAGTGTTCTCCATCCTTGGTAAGCACGCGCATAGCTGGCCGATGCTGTTCTGCAGCGGCTGTCGGGTTCCCGCGAGCAAACCCAAAAGAAATTTGGTCCATTCAGCTGCCTGGACCTCTTCCAGGCGTGTGTCATAGGTTCATCCTCCCCCTCCTCCCTGCTTTCCTCGATTGCTCTGGATCCCGCTACTGTCTCCCTGGTGCGCATGGTACGCCTGCAAGACTTTACCTTATTCGAGTCTTTGCTTCTACGGAGATGCATGGGTGCCTGTGGGTTATGTAGGGAGAAAGGCTGGAGTAACGCTGTCCTGTCCCTCGCTTCGGTCGAAGGTTCCCATGGCCTTCACGCTGCTTCCATGCCTTCGCGAGGATGGGCTGCTCGCAGGAAAGCGGCTCCACAAAAGGAGCAGTAAAAATGAACCTGGAAGACGGAATTTCGTGAACCTTCACCTCGTTCGCCTCCCACCAAGGGCGCGTTTGCAGGTGACGATCGCCCATCGCCTCGCCCCACGATTCAGTCCCCCTGGTTTCCGCTCCACCTTCCCCTGTTCCCGCTTCCCGAGCTCGAGAAAACAGGAAGGCCACCACCATCCCTTTTTCTTAACGCCACGAGCGGGGTTCGTTCGCTTTGAGTTTCTCGTTGGTTCCTCCTGACCCAGCCTGTCGTCTGGATCAGAGGCGCGTCCGGGGATGCGGGAAGTCCTTTGGACTGTCGGCCTTGCGCCGCATCCTCTCCGTGGGACGGGTTCGGGAAGATCCCGAGACAGGTCTGACTGGACACGCTCTTGTCCTACTTCCTGCCTCCAGGATGGATCACTCACTCTTCCGGCACGTGCTTGAAGGATGGCTCGAAGGCTGCGACATCTTTCCACCTCCTTTCCCGGGAAGTTCATGCTGCAGATGGCTGGAGCGAACAGTTTCAGCATGTTCCGAAGGGAAGGCTTCAGGGAACGGACTCTCCTTCCTGGAACCAACAAGGAGCGTCCTCACGGAAGAGAAGGGGATCGACTCGACTCTCTCCAAAGAGGGGGAAGAGGCCGAGAGCGTCTCGCGAAAGGGGATCACGTCCTCCGAGGCGTTTCCCGGCTGAGCGCGAAATCTCCAGGAGAACCCAGAAATGGAAATGCGTTTGCCAAAATCGTCTTCATCCTACTGGAGCAGCATCCTTTTGTTTCTTCCTGACGACCCGTCACTTCCTTTCCACCGCGTTGCTCTCCATTCCATTGCGAGTGGCGCTGTGCTTCTTGTTTCTGGAACGTTCCCGGGTTTCGCGGGCGCAGGCCATCGCAACACCGTTCCCGCCTTTTGCAGGAGGGCTGCATGCCCACCTCTGCCGACCAGCCCTGCGCCTTGGGACGCTGCGGTAAAGAAAAGATACGCAGGGATCGTCCGGGAAGAACCGCACATTTCAGGGAGGAAAAAAAATTCTTACAAGAACAATAGTGACAATCGAGGAAGGAGTCCATGGGGACTGCGGATCCTTCCCCGAGAATGAGAACATCGTGGTGCCATCACGACTCGGATATGTCTCGATCAGAGGACCGACTGGCGCCACGGGAATCGGATTCCAGGAGGACGGGGCTGATCCGAAATAGGTCGGGAAACGAAGCTGAGTGAATCTCGTCCTTGACGGAACCCTTGAATGCCAGAGCGCGCCTCTCGCCAAGGGGAAGATTCCTCTGGGATCGGAAGCGAGGCTGCGTGGCTGATCCCGGAAAGTTTGTCCTCGCTAACATGAGGACCTGTCCTCGTGTTTGTGGGGAGCGGGAGGTGAAAATTACCGGAATGATTCCCGTAACTAGGGAGCCTCAAAGAGGACCTAGAGGGAGGCTCCGACCTGTAGTCTGAGCAGGGGTTTCCTGGAGCTGGATGGGAAGACTGGCGTTCCTCTCCTCCTACTGCATCCAGGAGCCACGCACGGGGGCGTACAGTGAGCGGGGGATGGGAGGGGAGGGAATGAGACATGCGCGGGAGAGCAACGCCGCAGTGCCCGGCCTTCTGGATCTCCAGACGAGGGTTCCCGCGAAGGATCGACCGGCCTCAGCGTGAGGAGGGAAGAGGTTACTCCAGCACGGGCCGAGGTCCCAGCGAGACTTTGGATGCAGGCGCAATCGGGTCAGCTCCCCTCCCCGTGACACTTCCGTCGAACGCGAGCCGCTGCAACTTTTCCATCTCCCCCCTCCCCTGCCAGAGCGGCCCCGAGGCCCATGGAGAAACTGGACGACCGCAGATACCCCTCGGCCTTCCCCGTCCGCCGCGGCCCGCAACCTTTGGGCGCTCTAGTGTGACGTGGAGGAGGCGAAGGACCCTCGAGCAGCCGGCCAGCAGTCCAGTGCGCCACGGGTCCCGCAGCACGCGCCTCGG
Source organism: Raillietiella orientalis (assembly GCA_036172245.1). Classification (NCBI taxonomy): domain Eukaryota; kingdom Metazoa; phylum Arthropoda; class Ichthyostraca; order Raillietiellida; family Raillietiellidae; genus Raillietiella; species Raillietiella orientalis. The sequence goes on from JAYWIR010000016.1 coordinate 2,036,928, forward strand.
GCTGCGTCTTTGGTACTTGGCGAGCGGAGCAGTCTGAAGTTGCGGAAGACCAGCAAGAAGGGACGGCGCCGGAGAACAGGAGGCAGACGGGGACGTGGGACTTGTTGTCCCGTTGGAAGCTCGGACGCTCGCGGATACTCCTTCCCGGCTTTCTGGAAAAGAAAAAGAAAAAAAAAAAAGGAAGGAAGAGTTTCATCTGCTGCGTTCCTTCAGTCCAGCCGACGGCGACTTCCACCTGCAAAGGACCAAAGACTTTTCCTCCCGCTAATGAAACGAAATCAACCCCGAAGTGAGGCGCGGGCCTACGGTGAGGGGAGGGTGGGAAGAGTTCTCTGGATTCGTCCCGGATTTTTTAGGCCCGTCACGGCCGCTGAAGGTTCCCCCAGGGAAGGAACTCCAAGATCCGTGGAGGACGACTTCCGGTGCAGATTTTATGAATCCCCGGGAAGGGGAGGAAGCGCGCGCAGCAAACGAAGCGCCCGAGAACGCGTCTCCCGGAAGTCACGAGGCGCGCCGAATGCAGCTCACCGCCTCGGCGGCAGGATCCTTCGGAAGGTGCTGCCACCTTCTTCCGATCGGGAGAGAGGAGGTGCTCTTCAAGGCCAGGCACACGTACGCCGCAGAGAGCCTTCTTTTCGGGACAGGAGGCGGGATCGTGGCTGCAAGGGAGAGGGAGGAGAGGGAGCAGCAGGAACCTTTTGGAGGCATGTCGCGCGCTTTCGCCAGCGGCGGCTCTGTCCGGCGGAGAGGACCCCCGGGTCGTGGACCGCCGCGGCCTCCCAGGCAGGGGCAAGCGCAAGGTAGTCAAGGGAACGGCAAGCCCCAAGCACGAAGATCGACCTCCGCGTATCGAATCTCATCCCCGAGCGCATCTTCCAGCGACAACCTCTCTCGTCACTTCGAGAACTCGGAGAAGCGCCAATCTGGCAGGACCATCAGGAGGTGTTCCGGGAGTGACACAGGCCGGAGGCGATGCAGCGGCAGCGAGTCCTTCCCCACTTCGGTGAAGGAGCGGTCGCTGCCGACTTCGGGGGTCAGGTCGACGGGTGCGCGCAATCGCGTCCACGCTCTGAGCGCCACTCTTCTCCACGTGCTCAGCACTCAGGGGCTGCTCAGAGCCTCACCCGATCTGCAGATTAGGAGGGTTGCCACGGAGGCGGTGCAGTCATCCTCGCACCTCCTCGGAGGCTGCCGAAGAGACAGACGTTTCCAGCAGGAAACAGGGGAGGAGAGAGACCACCTCGCGTGTTGGAAGGCCGAGGGGGAGGAATCGAACGGGTTTCTCGCGATCCTCCGACAAGAGTCCGTGGACCCTAGGGGCAGAGCGGCACGCCTGCGGTCTAAGAGTTCCGTTCCGTCTCCGCATCATCCGGAGGAGCAGGCAGGAGGCTCCTGGAAAGGCCCCGCCGGCGGCCAAAGGACCGACCCACAGATCCTTCTGTAAGCATCTCCGTTCGCTGCAGCGCACGTGCCGAAGAGCGCCTCGAGGTGTTCTTCAGCAGCCCGAAGGGCGTGCGCCGGTCTCCGGCGGAGACGCGGTGCGCAGCGGGATGCTCCTCTTCATCTCACCAAGGAGACGACACGACGAGTTTGGTCGCCGCGCCGGTCTCCGTAGCGACCGATGTCCTCCCTACCTCCAGATCGCATCCCGAAGAGTTCTCCGGGATGCTGTCTCTTGCCAAGGTGGCCCTTGCATGTCCTTAAGAGGAGAGCACCCGCCCTCCTCGCACCGATCGCTGAGCCGGACACCAGGAGCAACGTCTCCGCTCCCGTGCCCGGCGCGCGCGTAAAGTGTCCTCTTCCGGTAGCGCGAACGCGGGAGTGAGCGAGAGGCATCCGGGCACGGCCGATTCCGGAATTCTCCTGGGGGAAGTTCGCGGTTCGCCTCTTTCGAGGTAAGTGAGCTCCTTGCCGGACTTCCCGGGTCAGCAAGAGGCTCTCTCCCCGAAGGAAGGGGGGGAACCGTGTCGCCGACCGGGCGCTCGTGTGCTCTCCCCCCCCCCCTCTCCTCTTCTTGGGAGGAGCACTCGCTGCCGCATGGGGCATCTGCCGGCGGAGCTGAGTCTCCAGAAACGGCTGCGCCCCCGCCCGCTCGGAAGATACGCCCACATCACAACGCCTCGGGAGTCCAGGCGGGAAGGAGGCGGAAGGGCTCGTCGCCGAATGGGAGGCGTCGCGGTCGGGACAGGCAGGAGGGAGTAGGTCCTTTGGGAGCCGAGTGCATGGAAGCCTCCGGGAGCCCCTCGAGCAGATCTCTTTCGCTCCCGATTTTCTCTTTTTTTCGGAGTCGGTTGCTTGGTGACCCTTTCGCGTCCTCTCCGGGCTCGGCCGAGCAGAGAAGCGGCTGCGCCGCCTCGCGACCCGCCTCGAGAAGTCGTGGCGCGCTGCACCCCAGACTCTCCAGAGCCCTCGAGGGATCGTTCGAGAAAATGTTGAGCTGGCCCTCGAGAAGAGGTTGTGGGGGTGGTGAGAGGCAGAGGGGGGGAGGCCAGCAGAAAAGTCCATCGAGGTCAATGCGAGGCGAAGCTCTCCGTCGTCTCCGGACCTCCATGGGCTGGTGGACCCGCGCCCCGGACGAGCGAGGAAGATCCATGCGGCTGATCATGCTGGCTCGGGCGGCAGAACGAAACGGGAAAACTTCTCCTCCCCACCCTCTTCCTTCCCGTCGTCCACTCCGAGATGTCTCTTCCCTCCCCCTCATCCTCTTCCTCCCGAACGATTTCCACCCGTCGTCCGAGCTCCGCGGAGCAGGGGAGGAGCTGCAAGTGCGCTCCTTCCTGCTCTCCCTGTAGGTTTGTGCGTGGTTCTCAAGCCACTCCCGGATCTCTTCCGGGTACCCCCGACTGCCGAGAACGAGACGTTCCTCTCTCGCAGCCTCCTCTTCGCAGGATGACATGCTCCTGGAAGTCCTGCACGACGCGCAGTCCGAGGGGGGCCGGAGCTGGTACATGTTCCCTTCGTCCCTCCCCCATCCGCCTCAGCCTCCTCTTCGCGGACTGGGCGGGGCTCGGGGTCACTTGGAGCTCAGAGCGACTTCCTGTCTTTGCAGGGTTCAAAGCCCACCTGACGCACATGACATGCCTGGAGGAGAGGAACGCGACGATGGCGCGCATCCAAAGGATGTCGGCGGAGGGCATCAACGTGTCCTCGGCGCAGCTTGCCCAGTGCAACCTCCAGGACGAGCTCGCCAACGTACGTAGGGTCTCCCTGCCTCTGGCAGTTCCGATGGCTCCACTGGGCTCCCCGGACGCATTCTCCTGGGGTCGGCAGGGGTTCGCCTCGCTCGAGCGCGCTCCAAGGCAACGGGCAAGGAAGGCCGGGGAAGGACGGATGGGAGAGGCCTCCTCATCTCATGGGTGACGCAGACACCTCAGCCTTCCTGGATCCTCGTCCTCTGAGCATGCGGGTGTCTACATGGCCTCCGGTTCAGCTGTTCCCTCCCCCAGCTGAACTGGGATTTTTCACCTCCCCCGCTCCTCCACCTGCTGGCTAACGCTTTCTCCGGGATTCGCACGGAGCAGGCGAACCCCCGGATACCAGCCAGGAGAGTGGGCGTCTCCGGTACGAGGGAAGTCGACTGCGTGGGATGCTGCGGCGGGGAACAGACGCTCCGGGACGCTGGCATCAAATCCTCCCCTCCTGCCCCCCCGACAGCAGGGGCAGCAAGGAAAGAAGGATGCAAACGAGAGTGGGGTGATCCCTCCTCCGCTGCTTCCAATACCCCGCAGAAATCACGCCTTGGATGCGCAGTCTCATGGCCTTCCGGTCACCCTGTGATTCCTCCCTCCCACGGGAAAGGGCATGCTGCCGCCGAGGAGTCCCGGATTCCCGCGCAGACAACTTCAGTCACGGCCTTCGATTTCGCTTCGAGAGGAACAACCGCCGACTGCCCTCTTCCCCTTCCACCGCCCCTTTCCCCCTTCAGAGTCTCTCCTCCTCATTTTGCTCCCTCAGTTTCTCCTTTCCTCCCTTTACGGACCTCCCCGTCTTTCAGAACAGGCAGGTACCTTCCGGGTGCGGTGCTTTCGGACCCCCTCCGCTTTCCACAGTCTCCACTCCACTCACCCGTACGCGCAGAAAGGATCCTCGAAGGGCCACGCCGCCTCAGGAGGCCCGGTCTTTTGCCTGCCCTTTTTGTATCTCCTTCTCCCCGTACCTCCCACTGGAGTCGCTCCCTCCTCGATGTCGGAGGTATCCGGAACTCTAGAAGAGCCCTGGAGTTTCGGAGGTGACCGGGAGGGGAAATCCTCCCTGCTCCCTTCCCTCTCAGACGGCGCGGGGCAGTGCAGCCTCCGGATCCTCCGGGGTCACCAGCCAAGAGGAGGGAGGGCCAGGGAGAATCGGGATCCGCGAAAAGGATGCGACCGTCCCGCGAGCTCGTCCTGCTCTGAGATCCAGGGTTCCAAGAGGCGGAAGAACCCTTCTGGTGGCGCCTTGGGGACGAGGGTGGGAGTCGCTCTACCTCACGGCGATCTCAGGAGGCGTTCTCTCGGATAAGGGCGGTAAGGGGAGCGTCCCGCGATCCCCGGAAGCGCGCGCTCTTCCCGGCGTCCGACGGCACCGGTCACCTCTGCAGCCGCGTCACTCGGAACGCCTCCTGGAGTAGTGGTGGGTCGCCTTGGACTGGGTGGAAGGAACTGCGCGTAAGGGCGAGTGCCGGAGATCGCGCGCAGCATCAGGGGGAAGCCCTGCGGATGATGCGGGGGTTCCGCCGAAGGAGAGGAGACCTTCCTCCCTTATGAAGCGAGTAAAGGGACGGGAATCGAAGGAGAGGAGCCCAGCCAGCATGGATCAGGACGAGTCGGAGTCGTTCGAAGCCGCGCAGGACACGGAAGGCTGCAGCCGGGAGGCGCTGGAAGGCGAGTGCCTCCCTCTCCCACCTTCTCGCGTGTCCTGGATCGGCTGCCCACCTTCCCGACGGGGCAGCCTCTCCCGAAAGGCTGCCACGGCCCGGAATCTCTGGATCCAGCATCCAGACTTTGACAGGACCTCTGGATAGAGGTCTCTCCCGGCAGTCCCGACAGCGCAGTCACCTGGAGGCGAGGGTCTGTGTCCCTCTGGGGGCTAGGGTGCCCGCAAGCACGCCTCTTCCTCTCTCTTGAGGTGCATCCCACGATGAGGGAGACGGGAAAGTAGCGCGCGGCGCGATCTGTCCCTTCCTCCTCCTGACTCTCCATTTCCCTGAGGGTCCCTCGCGCCGCAGCAGCTCCTATCCCGGGGTGCCTCCGGTTGGCTTCCACCGCGCGCGCGTGGCTCCACCTCCCTTTTCGGACGAGACGGCTCGAGAGCTCTCCCGGGACTAGGGGAAGAGGAGGTTTCTCCCGTTCATTCCTGGACCTCTCCTGGAGATGAAGAGGGGTAGCTCGAGGTCCCTTCCTTACGGGACCGAGGTCCAGACTGCTCTCGACCGACGCTGATATGAACCTCAGGCATGAACGGTGGGATGTCCATGCCCTCCCGGCTTCCCTCGCGGGGTCGCGAGCTCGCGCCCTTCCCCGGACGATGGAAATCCTTGGGTTCTTCTTTTTCTTCTGCCTTCGCTGTTTATTCCTTCCAGCTTTTTTTTTTTTTTTTTAAGAGTTTTCTTTTTTTTGGTTCGCTACGTAACCTCAAGAGCCGGTCGCGTGCCTCGCGCCGCACGTGGCTCTTTTTAAACATTAAACACACGGTTTTGTTTCCACGCCTCTCCGCCTGCGGCAACCCGCAGGGGGGCGTGTAATTCTTCAGCGTAATTCTTCAGGATAAGGGACACCCCGGGATGAGGGTCCGCCCTATGAATCCAGGAAGAACTCGGAGTTCGCTCCTCTCACGCTTGGAGAGGGATCCCCCGGAGGGGAGGATCGCACCTCCCACCCTGGTTGTCTCCGAAGGGGAACCTCGAAGGGAATCTCCTTCCTCATTCCCTCCGGAGGGACACTCCCTGGGAAGGGGGTGGTCCTCTCCATTTCAACTTCTCCGAAGGGAACCCGGAAAGGATCCACTAGTAGGAATTTCTTCTCCGGAGGGAGCCCTCAAGGGAACCGCTCCTGTTCACTCCTCTGAAGAGAACCCCGAAGGGACGCTTCCGAAACTCGGAAGGGGCGCTGCAGCTTCCCGCAGGGGGATCGCTCTCGCTTGCTTCCTTGCACTCTTCTGGAGAGGCGGCGACTCGGAGGGTCCCCCCGCAACAGAGGGGTCCGCTCCTTTAAACAACTGGAGAGGTCCCTGTGAAGACTCCTGCTCCATCTTAAACCGGAGGGGTCCCCACGGTGTGGGGGGTCCGCTCTCCGTCGCACGACCGGAGGGGGAACTCCCCACTCCTCGAATCCTGGAAGGACCCGAAGACTCCCGTCGTTCCGTTCTTCATCGTGGGCCTCCGGTTTGGACCGCTACCGGTGCCGCGCCCGAATGATTAGGCCAACCAGCGCCATTGCAGGAGAAACTCGGCACCCAACGACGCAGTGGCGTCAGAGTTTCTGCCGAAGTATTCGAACCCGCGACGCATGGTACCACAAGGCCTCCGACGCGGGAGAGGAGGCACTGGGGGAGATGGGGGGGGAAGGCATCCTGACGATGCCGACGCGCGTCCCGGACGATGTTCGTAGGAGTCGCGGCTCCCGCCAGGAAGGAGGGCACCGAAGACGGGCAACAAATCCTCTAGGCAGAGGCGACGCCCCCACAGGGAGAAGGGGGCAACCTCCCCCTCCCCTCCTCCCCCCTGTAGTGTCGGGGGTCCTTCCTTCCCGCGATTCTGGATTCCTCTCTTTGCAGTCCGTCTCCGGGACGGGGCTGGCGTTCATCATCTTCTGCGAGGCCATCAACCAGTTCCCCAGCGTGCCGCAGCTCTGGGCGCTGCTCTTTTTCCTAATGCTCTTCACGCTGGGGATTGATTCCCAGTTCGGAACCCTAGAAGGCGTGGTGACGTCCATCGTGGACATGAAACTGTTCCCGAGATGCCCCAAGGAGCTGCTCACAGGTTGGTGCTCGCTCCCTCCCGCGGGTCACCCCGTGGGCCGACCTCTTTCTCCACACCTTCCCGAGTCTCAACCCCCTCCTCTCTCGTCGTCCCCCCAAGCTCCCTGCGGGAATGACCTCCCCCAGGAGCGGAGTCCACGCCCCTAGGCGCAGGCCGGCGCACGGCGTCCGAGGGTCGCAAGGTCTCCGTCTCCGAATTCCCGACCCTTGCCAGCCGTGGGGGACGGGTTGCACACCCCAGCCGCCCCAGTTGTTGCTCTCGGAGGTGAAGGCAAGTAGCGAGTGGAGCGGACCCCCCAGGTAAGGAGTAAGGGTCCGTTTCTCTCCCTCAGGGACGAGGACCTCAGGGGGCGGCTGGGCAGGAAGACTCAGGAGCGACCTTCCCCCCCCCCCTCGTCCTTTTGTCAAGCAGCGAGGGCTTCGGGAGGGAAGAAAAGGGAAGGTGGCGCCGGGCGCCAGCTCCAACTTCATCAGGAGGTGCCCTCCGTCCCCGCAGGCTCAGACGGGTGCAGTCGTGCTCCCGGGACCCCCTCGGGGACTCGCAAGCGACGACCCCTCTCTGCCGTTGTCTGCGGGGGCAACGTCCTAGGCGAGCGAGCTTGGGGGAGAGGCCAGCGCGACCCGCCCGGGTGCTTCAGGATGGGGCGTGCAGGTCCGCCTCCGCGCTTTGGCGCTCGCTCCAGAGCTGGAGGAAAAGAGACAAAGGGGGGAAGTGGGATGCCTCCCCCTTCCTCCCCTAACCGGCCTCCATCCCCAGGAAATTTTCCCCCTCATCCTTCTGAAGGAGCTCCTAGCGAGGCGTTTACTGGCGCAGGGTGGGAGAGCCCTGGGGAGAAGGACCCTCGCGAGAGTCCGACATCGCCCCGCTCCGAGAAGGAAGAGAAAGGAGTGGTCACGGTCCGCATCTCTTGCCTCTTCCGCCGCAAAGCTGGCTTCTTCTTATTCATGCTGCGATGGAAAATTTAGCCAGGGGAGGTGATGATCAGCTTGACCAAGAGCCTTCTGGCAAAGGAACTCTTGCGAGGAGTTCCTTGCGACCTGCTAGAGGAATGGGTCACTTCTCGCGTTCTCTCTCTCATTCTCCACGTTGGACGAAATGAGGATCGGGAGTAGCGAGAGCGGAGGGAGGGAAGGGATGAGGAGAATGCTGTGGACAGATCTGGAGGAGGGTCCTGTATCGACTCCAGGAAAGCCACTCCGAAGTGGATGGTAATCGGGGAGAATAAGGGGGGGGAGGGAGAAGAAACGGCATTCCCCCCCGAAGAGCTACGGGGCATCGAGTGCTGCTGCCGATGTCGGCGCTGACCTCCCTTCCGTCCGGAGCACTCCCAGCTTCCCGAGAAGGACTCCGGACTCCTGCTCAAGTCCGACGCAAGTGCTCCCTTGCACGCTCCCGTCGAGGGAAGGAGGAGGAAGAGGGGAGGGTTCCGACTCAGGCAGGAGGAACCCAGCGCGAAAGGCATTCCGCCTAGCGCAGAGGTCCAGATCCGGGAGAACTTCTGGACGGGAGCGTTGCTTCCGGTGAGAAGCTGGCCAGAGAGGATCGATGCGCCTCTCCTGCAGCTTCGAGGGTCGTCGTGCTTCCGGCTGGCTCTCTCTCCAGATTAGCAAATCCAGCATCTCCAGCCCGCTCTCCACGATGAGGCAGGAGAACGTTAAGGGAGCGGAGGTGCCGGCGAAACCCTCGTTCCCGCCTCTGCGCACACGCGCACGCTCGTCCCTCCCCCCCCCCCCCCCTTTTCGTTTTGTTTCCACCGGAGGAGGGGGCTCATTTCCCTCTCTGCTCTGAGAAGGCGGAGGGAGGATGAAGCAGATTTCGAGAGTCCCGAAATCTGCTCTATCGATTGGACGCGAAGTAGCAGCTGTAAGAAACAAAGGAAGACGAACCAGAGAGACTGCCATCCACGATCTTTTGTTTTCATTCTTTATTCCTTCCTCCCTCTTCCCTTCCTTCCTCCTCCCTCCCCCCCCCCCCCCTCTTTCCTCAAAATCTTCGCAGCGAAAAATTGGCTGAAATGCATTGTCCGTCTCAGCTGCCTTATGATGGAGTCGCTACGCTAAGGATCCTTGAGAGCGTTTCCTCCAGACTGAGGGATGTAGCGGAACCCGAACGTTCCCATTCCTATAAGCAAAAAAAAAAAAAAAAAAAATGTGGGGCATTTGTTCGATTAAATACGGCAAAGTGACGTTTCTGAGAGATTTTCTCTGATTTGTGGATACCCCAAGCGGGGGAAGGCTATTTATAGATGCTCGCTAACAATGGCACACGGAAGAAGCTGTTGCCAGAGAGAGAGACGAGGCTATTTTTGGACACTCGGTAACAATGGTCTGTAAACGTTCTCCGTGGACGGATGTCTCTCACACAAGGCTGAAGGGGTGTGCCCCGAGTAGGAAGGATGAGATCGTGCAGTTGGAGGAGGCTGGTGTCTTCTGCGCCCTTGAATTCCGTGGAATTCCGTCAGGCAGGAATGCGAGAGAATGGGTCGCGTGCATGAGAAATCCATCCCCGCTCAGCCTTTCAGAAGAATGTAATTTCATCCTCCGGGAGAGGGAGGAAAGGAAGGCAACGCGTTCCTCTGGCTAACCGTTCATCCCGACGCTCTCTTGATTTCACGCCGCTCCTGGTAGGATGCTCCGCCACATTTCTCCAAAGGAAGCTCAAAGTTATTGCCCCTAGCTTTTCCCAGGACCAGCGGAGGCCTTCGGCGACATGTGGGAAGGAAGGAGCTCGCTGGCCCCGCCGGGCAGACCTCCGCGATTCGCAGGTTCCTGCGGAGCCACACGTCTCCGGAAGGGTTCGCCAAGAGAATACGGGTGCCTATCTCTGGCAACATGATGGAAGAGCCGAGGACTTGCAGAGAGCCTCAGTATGCCAGCGTGGGTCGCGAGTTCCTGGGAAAGAGAAGCCAAGGCAGCAATCGCTGCGGACGGGAAGAACTGGCGGGACATTCGAAGACGGCTCGGAACTTTCTCCCGGGAATGGAGGCTGCTCTCGAGGGAATTCGGCCGTCGAGAGAGAAGTCCCTTTCGCGGTCCACGCATTCCCAGGGGCCGAGGGATCAGAGTTAAGGGAGGAAGGCGGTTGTCAGAGGGACGATGGTATGTACGGTCTGGCGTGGGGCAGAGAGGGAGAGGTGACCCATTGTGCGGCGAGTGTCGGAGGCCACGATGGAGTTCGTGCCCCATGCATGAGGAGGAGTGGAAAGGGGAAGGAAGAACCGACGCCTCTCCCCAAGTCAGAGCTAAAAAGAAGTCCTCTGAACGGTCTCGAAGTCCTTCCGAGAACCAGAGATCCCATCTCATATCAGCGCCGCCAATGGGAGGGACACCGTCGGAGAAGGTTCTCAGGGAGAAAGAGCAGATGAATGCCAGAGGACTTCGTCTCCTCTCGTTCCTCTCTTGCACAGGGGAAGGAAGGTGGAAGGAGAGCAAAGTCAGGTGGACGGGAAAGGAAAATGAGAGGTCAGCATCTCTCGGAGAGAAAAAAGGGGGCAGGAATGGGGGAGGAAGAAAGAAGAGGGGACGGCTGCTATGCCAAGAACCGACCGGGAGAGCTGCTCCTCCCTCGAGAGAGACGAAAGGAGCGAAGAGACGTTCGTAGAACCGCATAGCGAGGCGTGCCTGCGACTCCATTCGTATGAGGGTATAGCAGGGAAAGGGGGGCGGGACATTCTGGATAAAAGACAGCGTAGAAGAGGGAACGCGAGCCAGCCAAATCCTTGTATCCGGCTCGCCAACCGGAAGACGCCATCAACCAGAAGTGAACCCCTCCTTTCCCTCTCCCGCAGCCCAGGATTCCGCAACTGTGAGAGCAGCTGACTGGAAGGTTACCCCGAAACGTGAACTCCTTTTGCACTCACTGCTCCTGAGCAGTCCCGCAAGAACTCGACGAGGAATAACCACGCGGAGTGCCCCTGCCGCAGGAAACCTGAAAATTCGGTGATTCCCTTTCCTTTCCTCCGAAAGCTCGGTAGTGGCCAAGAACCCATGCCTTCCGCCGCCGCGCCAAGGGTTCTAGACTCCTCTCCCTCCCGACGTCCTCTATGGCAGCTTCTGCGCTCCTCCTGCGCGTTCCCGAAAAGAGATTAAGACAAGAGAAGGGTGCGTTGCCCGAAGGACGCAGCACCCATGTCCCGTGTGCAGCGATTCCTTGCTCTCCTCCTCTCCCTCTATCGCCATGGTTTCGGGTGGTGCGGATGCAGCGGAGTGCTTTCTGTTCCTTTCTCCTGTTATCTCCTGGTGTAGCCTCGCACGGAGCTGGTGCTTTTGGCGGACATGCCGCCCCATTCCCTTCATCTTCTGCTCGTTCTCTTTCTTACCGAGGTGGAGAAGGACGACCTCTGCCTCCTACAAACACATCACCCTGATTCTCTTTTTAAGGAGCTTTGTGCTGCTTGAGCTGCCTGCTGTCCATGGCCTTTGCCCACGGAGCGGGCAACTACGTCTTCGTCCTCTTCGACGACTTCTGCGGCAACGTGCCTCTGCTCATCATCGCCCTCTTCGAGTGCATCACGGTCGCCTACGTCTACGGGATCAAGAGGTGAGGAGACGCAGCCCTCTCCCTTTTCCCTTCGTCTCCTATCACTCACACCTCGCTCCTTCTGGGACCGGTCGGTCTATGCCCCGCGCATCCGTTGCTGCTGGGCGCAGTGAGGAGTACCGGTTTCGCCCTGGGCAGCTCGTCGATCCGAAGACGGAAAGCAAGGAAAGGAGGCGTTTGAGGGAGAGCGAATGGGAGCTTCAGAAAACACCTCACGATCTCCTCCCATTCCCAGGCGTAGGCCGACTCTCCCCAAAGTTCTTCCTTCTTCTCGGTGTCACACTCGATCCACGCCTTCCTCGGAGTCCGTCTTCCTTTCCGTCCAAAACTCGACAGGCCACTTCCTTCCGGAGAGCCGTGTTGCTGGTGGATGGATGGACGGACTCACTCACCTCAAGGGAGAATATGTCCTGGCCTTCTCTCTCCGGGAGGACTAGCTCTCCTTAGTTCTCTTAGCTGCCTCTCCCTCCACATTTCTTAGGACAGAAAGGGGAGGAGGGACAAAAAAGCAGTCGGCTCGGATGGCGCTGCGCTTCTGTGGGAAGGGCCTGAGCTCCAGGGAAAGCGTGGTGATGAGGAAGTGCGGGGCATCTCCGGGGACCTTCCTGCTTTCTCGGCGGCATTTCGTTCCTTCCTTCCCCCCCTTTCCCCGAGGCTTTCGCTCCCAGTGACCCTGCTCTCGTCCTCACCTACGCCGCGATGCTCCGAGGGTTCCGCGCAACGAGGTTCCTCTCTTTGACTCTCGTCTTGTCTCCATCTCGCAGGATCTCCGACGACATCGAGCTGATGACGGGGAGGCGTCCGTCCATCTACTGGCTCCTCTGCTGGCGCTACATTTCGCCTCTGGCCATGCTCAGCATCCTCGTCGCCAGCATTGTGAAGATCGCCCTCAACGGTAGCGGCTACCTGGCCTGGGTCTCCAGCGAGGGGCGCACGGAGCGGCTGGAGTGGCCCACTTGGTCGCTGGCATTCATCGCCGTACTCATCCTCATGTCCACGCTCTGGATCCCTGGAATAGCCATTCTCAGGTATCGCCACGCCGAACGCCACCCGCCTGCAGGAGGAGGGAAGAGAGCGAAGGCTTGGGGAAGGGAAGGAGGAGCGGACGAGGGGGCGCGAGACCCGCTGCATCAACGTTCCCTGTTTTCCAGGAGCAGGGGAAAGGGAGTCACTCCTTAAAACGGGAATTGCTCCGCGGCGCAGCGAGCGCCAGACTCCATACGTGGGGAACCGGTTAGTCCGGAGTGTGGACCCGTTTCCCTCGACATCTCTCGACGTGGCAGGGAACAATCCGTGAGTCTCTCCTTCCTCTCGCTTCTAGGAGAGATCGTAGGGTGCGAAGGACAGCCGCGAGGTCCGGTGAGCGCTCCTCCTCGCGAGGAGGGCAAGCTGTTTGCGATAGGGCCACCCGCTGACGTCTCCGATGTTCCCCCTGGGGCAGCGCGGGAAGACGTTGAGGCGCGCGACCGCCGCATTTTCCGTTTGCTCCCGTCGCTCTACGCTTATCCTGCTCCCTTTTGATCTGGAAAACCCAGCGAAAGAAGGTGCGAAGGCTCCCCTTCGTTGTGCGACATCCCCAAACTGAATAGACCTTGCCTGTCGTAGATGCTGTTCCCTTTTGCCGGCAAGGATCGGGACCCACGGCCAAATCTTGCCATTGCAAACCCGCGCCCTTGGTGCCCCTAAGCTTTTCCCGCTCACCTTTTTTTGAACCAGAGGTCGAGAATAAGCAACCTGAGAATCCCGGGAATATTAAACAGGTGGCGCGTTCGAGTCACCACCCGCGTGCTCCGAGGGAGCAACCTAAAGTTGGCGTGGAGCATGCCCCGGGACGACTCCGATCGCGTGCCTCATGCCCTCCCGGCTAATCCTGTCTCGCGTAACTCTGCTGCTCCCTAATGTCTCATCGGTTAGCGAGGTGGCACGAGAGCTACTGGTCAGTCACCATTCAAATTAATGAGACCAAGGAATGGACGTCGGCGAAGGGAAGGTAAGTGGGCAAGCGAAGCACCGAGAAAGAGACAATCTGAGTAGTCTGGAATCTCAAACAGGGGGAACCTTCAAGGTCACCTCCCGCGTATTTCCTCGGGAGCCACTGGAAGATCGCGTGCCACGGGGTCTCCTTGCCAACTGGCTCGCGCACGCAAGGCTTAGATGCGGTTCTTGGACGGATGAACGGAATGGTGGAAGAGGCGTGCAAGGAGCGCCCGTGCAAAGGGGAGGAGAGAAAGGCGTCGGCTGCATGGCGCAACCCGAGTTGGGTCAAATGGGTCTTCTTTACGCGCTCTTTACTTCACGTTGCGTGCCGCCGACCCTCCTGGTTCCTCGTTACAGATGGATGGGCATTTACACGTTCGACGAAGGAGAGCCTTCATGGTTTCCCATCGACGATCTCAAGGATTTCTGGAACGTTCAGGAACACATCCCGACACTGGTCGAGAAAGTCCTTCTCTGCATGGACGACGAAGGGAACGACGTCTGCTTCTCCTTCCTCAAAAAGAAACCCGACTCCGGGCGACAGCAGCGCTGCACACCGGAGAAAATCGTTTCTCTTTCTTGAAGCCAGTGGGAAGAGGCGGCGGCAACAGCGGTGGTGGTGGTGGTGGTGATCGGAAGACGCCTGCAAGTGAGAGAGACCCCCCCCCGTCATGCGTTCTGTTCCGCGTCTCGTGACCCATTCCTCTGCCTGAGCAAGGAGAGGGGGAGGGAGAGAAACAACAGCAGCAACGACAGTGTCCAGAAAAACAGGGACCAGGAACTCACAGGGACAGCGCCTGCTCAGCAGCGGCGAAGTAGAATTCCCTAGCTTGCATGGAATCGCCGGAGACGTGCTGTCTCCGATGCGCTTGAGCAGCTCTCCCTCTAGCAATCGTCACCCAGCAGAGGACAAGGCTGCCGGGTGACTCTGCCTGTTGTTCACTACGTAGTGGGTGTCTAATAAAACCTGTAACCTGTGCCACGGAGGGGAAGAATGCTGACCTATCTCCACCAAACGCCCGCCTCGTACGCGCGGAACTCTTTCACAGATTCCCCTCCCTCTTGCACACACAGACACCACCCAACTGCAAGGGTTCGCCACCGCGATCCAGGTCCTAGCCACTTGCTGCATTCACTTTCGCGTCCTGGGAATCCCAATCCCGGCGCTCCACGTTGAAGCTTCCCCCTCATGGCTTTGCGTTGTTAGTCCGCTCCCATCCCCACCCCAAACGGAATGGACCATCATCCTCCTCCCTTCCAAGAAGAAACGTCTCCGATCAGGCGGGCACGCGTGTAGATTACCAGGGCAATCCGGGAGCAATTTCCACCCTTGTGAGGGAACGCCACTGAAGATTTGAGGAGGAAAAGGATGAGATTCGTGCTCCGCATCCCTTCGGAAAATGTGAGCGTTCCGGAACCTTACCTCTTCGCGCAGCCTCCGCTCCTTTGCAGGAACCCGCTCCCCTCGGATCCCGCTGCCACGCAGCGGTTTGGGGGAAGCAGGCCTCGCACTGTGGTCGCTCGCGCCGCCCCCCGCGGAAACCTGCGTGCACAGAGACCGCAAGACTTCATTGGCTCCGCCGGCCACGAGTTTCGAAGGACGCACACAACAGAAAACGAAGGAGACGCAGCCGATGCAAATCCAAAAGTCAGACAGGTGTCGCTCCCTCCCTTTTCCTCTGTTCTTCAGAGGTACACTCCCCCTGAGGGCTCCTGCCTCCACTCACTTCGTTTTCCCCCGTGGTTCGTCCGTCCGGTTGATTTTACGGAGGCTACAGAAGGATGTAACCATGGCAACCAAGGAAGAGGGTGTCTGCGAATTGGCTGATGAACCAGAGGCATCGAGGAGGGAGGAATGGGAGGAAACGAGGAGAAAACATACGAAAGACCTAATAAGGGCGAAGTTCAAACTGCAGACGCTCTGAGCATCCTCACGGAAGGAACATCACATCGATCGCAGGATGCATCGATTTCGGGAAAGGGGAAGGGAAGGGGGGAGGATGAGAAGCATCCCGGGAGTTTGGGAGTGGTGCAGGGAGAGAGACAGGACGTTTCCGAAATTGGTTGCTGAATTCCTGGCGGGAAGTTCGTCCCGACAGGAATCCGACAGGAAGTGTCACGTGATGGGGCTTGCGATGGCCCCCGTAACGTGTCAGCTTCCAGGGAAACGACGAGGTTGAGGACGCGGAAGACTCGCACCGAATGCAAAAGAGAAAAAGCAAGCAAACAAATGGATGACAATTCTGCAGCAGGATCTGACAAGGGATGATCCACAAATCTCCTTCGAAGGCTCCGAGAAGATGGCAATAAAGAAGATTTTGAGAGAGGAAGTCCGGGGAATCATCAAGCATCCCGCAAAGACCAGTTTCCCGGACTGCAGCCATCACTCGCATCCAGAAGAGCAGGGAGAATCCTTCAAGTGCTGTGGGCTCGTCTCGAGAGACGCAGAAACCCCGCACATCTCACGTGCGGGAGAAATCGAGTAGGCGGAAGCGACGGAGATGGGTTCCTGAAGAATGGACCGGAAACCAAGGGAGGAAAACGGAAGAGCAGAACGAGGATTGAAACGGGAGCAGCTCGAGGGAGGATGGCGGAGAGCAAATCATCCTGGAGCTGAACGCTCTCTGAATTTAAGCTTCCCTACCTTCCTTTACGAAAGCAGAATTGTCTTTGATAAGAAATAGTGGTAGAGATAGTGGTGGTCATTCTGGTTTTCACGTTTTGCGACGACCACGTCTGAACAGTCTTTGATGTTTTCAAATCCGGCTGTCCCTTTCTGAACGCCCGAGGAAACTCAACGAAGAGCACCCCGGATCGCGGAAGATGTAACTGGCGTCCCTCAGAGTCCAATTTTTCGGCCTCCATCCAACCGCGTCCAGAAGCGCTGCATCCTCGTTGCTCGCCGCGCAGCCACTGTGCGATGAAGTCCCGAGCTGCTTCCTGAGTGACCACCGGAATGCGTGCGGAGGCCCCCGCGTGGGTTCACAGCGCGCGCAGATGGACAAAGGGAGCCGTCGGTTGAAATCAGCAACATCAAAGCGGGCTGTTGGAGGCGGCAGAACTGCGAACGGTTCGAGTCAGAGCAACCCATCCGGGCGCCACGCAGGTGTCAGGGGAACGGTGAAGCTGCACGGAGGCGCCTTCCCTTCCCATCTGAGCGCGCCGACTTGAAGAGAACGCAGGTCCCCCACTCGTGCACACTCTGCCGACAACTCGAAGACGGTTGCGTTACTCAGCTCAATGTGTCAACCAGTGTCTGCAGGACTCATCCAGAATCACGATGACGCCAGCAGCGATTCGACACGGACAACTTACCAATAAAGGAATTTTCGAGAATTTTCCAGTTTTTCTGCTCATTTTCCAAGGCATCTTTCGCCGTGCACATCCTCACGCCCGTGCCTATACCCCTGGAATATCCATCCTCAGGTACCGCCTCGCCAACTGCCACCCGCCTGCAGGAGGAGGGAAGAGAGCGAAGGCTTGGGGAAGGGAAGGAGAAGCGGGGTGAGGGGGCGCGAGACCCGCTGCGTCAACGTTCCCCGTTTTCCGGGAGCAGGGGAAAGGGAGTCACTCCTTAAAACGGGAACTGCTCCGCGGCGCAGCAAGGCGCCAGACTCCATACGTGGGGGAACCGGCTAGTCCGGAGTGTGGGTCCATTTCCCTCGACATCCCTCGACGTGGCAGGGAACAATCCGTGAGTCTCTCCTTCCTCTCACTTCCAGGAGACGTCGTAGGGCGCGAAAGACAGCCGCGAGGTCAGGTGAGCGCTCCTCCTCGCGAGAAGGCAAACTCTTTGTTTGGTGTCTACAAAAGTACTCCGAAAATGAGCTCATCCACATGGAACGTTGCTAGGGCGCCCGTTTCTGAAGCTACCTTCCATAACAACAACTCGTGGGCAATCGGGAGATTTCATATCTTCCGTGCCCCTCACCTCCTTCTGCCCCAAGGTTCCCAAGGTTCCTACCCTAATGAGAACGTGTTACGAACACACGTATCCGAAAAAGTGTTTTCGGGACATCGAATTCCCTCTTCGTGTACTCTGCTTCCCGTTAGCGCGATTCCTAAAACCAGAACTAGCGTGGTACATAGTACTGTACACAATAAAGTAAAGCATAAGTAAACATGGAAGGAAAAGTGGCATTACTTAGTGTTTGAACTTTATTAGTAAGAAGAATCAAAGAGAAATCAAATCTTTTTTTTTTTTTTTTTCACAGGGAGAACGTTGCTACTGGCCTAGGATGCTGGCAATCCTTTGGGTTCCGCCGTTTCTGTTTTCTTCCCAGATGTTTTTTCTTCTTTGGGTTTTCTCTTTTTTGGTTCTCCAAATGCCGAAGAACCGCTCGCCCCCTTAGGGGGCTCCCAGAGCTCGTTAAGAACTGTCCACTTTACCCAAGGGCATGTGCAAATGTCCAAGTTAGGGGGAACCACCCTATGGATGCAGGAAGGGTCTGGAAGAAAGAGTCCATTCCTCTTATGCTTGGGAGAGGAACCCGAAGGGAATCCTCCATTCTTGGTTGTCTCGGAAGGGAACTCTGAAAGGAACCTCTTCCTTATTCTCTCCGGAGGCCACCCGGAGAGGATCCGCTCCTGGAACTTCTTATCCAAAAGGAACTCTCAAGGGAGCCGTCCCTTGTTAATCCTCTGAGGAGAAACCCGAAGGGACGCTTCCAGATTTCTTTGGGAAGGATGTTTCCCCGAAGGGAGCAGAGCGCTTCTTCCACTCTGAAGAGGTATCAACAAGCTCCATGGAACGCGGTGGAGGGTCCCCCGAGGAAGGAGAGGGTGGGGGACGGCTCCATTTGCACAACCGGAGGGGAATTCCGAAGGGAACCGGCTCCTTGATTCCCGGAAGCACCCCGGAGGGTCAACTCCAGTCCTGGCTAGTTAATGGGGGCATCTGGTTTCCGGCTGCTTCCACCAGTGCTGCACCCGAAGCTGTGGTTGGCGTACAGCCAACCAGAGTCATCCTGCGGGGGTGACTCAAAACCCACGACGCACCCATTTCTAGGCATCGATTTTTCCCCTCCCGGTGGGATTCGAACCCTCAACACTTGGTACCACGCGCGGAGACCACAGTCACACGGTCGCCAACGAGGGCTGCGTGGGCGGCCCTGTGGCTACGGTCAAATCCCTTCATCGGTCAAATGAAGAGAAAACCCTTGCAGTGATGCCTTTCGGGAAGAGGGGAGAGTGAACCTTTGTTTCTGGAACACCAGTGCTCCCTATCCTTTTCATCTTTAGAACAAAAGTGCGAATCGATCTGGAAGCATATGAAGTCCACGGGTAGTCATAAAATTGCAACAGCGTAGCATACGGATGCCGATCACACAGAATTCCCCAAAATTCCAATGACAAAGGAGCGGATCAAGTTTCAAGGTGATGGTATCCTTCAAGGATGGCGAGGGGACATTAAGCTGCGCAGGAATGACAGCAGCGCAACCTTCGTTAGAGGAATCGTGCGGATACGAAATTCGCCCGAAACCCAAGTCGAAGAGAACAGGGGCAAACGGAAATGCAATTTTTGTTAACAGCGGGGCAAGGTAAAAAAGGCCGCCGCCCTAAATGAAAACTTAACACGGACCCGTGATGAGGAGCCAGAAAAAGGCCGTGCTCTGAAACACGAAAACGACCCCCCCCCCCATCAAAAGAAAGGCAGATGTCGAAAAGGGTCGTTCCGACTGGATTGCTGAAAAGGAGAATGCGACTTGCTTTACGGTTGAAGCAACCTTCAGACCGAGAGGCCAAGCTGAAAAATTGAAACATTCAGGATGTAGCCGGAAGATTTGTGGGGAAAGCCTAACCGATTATGAGCAGCCAGTCAGATCCCAATAACGGGGAGGGCGTTTCGCCATGATGCCCATGAAATACACTCGTGGAAAACGCTCTGCCTATATTGTGAGGCATAAATTTCGGCTTCAGTGTTGCTGAAACGGCGGAAAAATCAAGTGGAAAGCGTCTCAAGGGAATGGAAGTGAGCTGATGAGATGGGAGTTTGTTAAATGAATCACAGTTTCATTCCGCTGAGAACCTTTTGAAAAATTCGGTTTCTGAAAAAAAAAAAAAAAAAGCCCCATTGTGTCAATGTGATCAAGTTCAAATCACTTCTGCTCGTAGGGAGAGGGTGGCGGGAGAGGGGGGGAACCTGACTGAAAGAAACGCACACACGGTCAAGGCGACGACGAACTTTCCGCGCCAGAAAATTTCGGTTCCCCAATCTCTTCCGAACGAAGACTCGAGAAAACGACCGAACAGCGGCGAGTCGCTGACAAATTCTCATCTGGAAATACCCATGAGATCCGAAAAGGCTCCACTGTGGGGATCCCGAAACGGAGGCAGGAGTGTTGAGCACAACTTGGCTCGTTCCAGTCTGGAAAACACTGCTTCGACCCCTTCGCTGAATTCCTCAGACGCTACACGGATCGCACTCAAAGTTAGAATGCCGACGTGGAAATTATTGATCTCTTAATGGCAATATTACGTTCCCTACAAGTTAAGAAATAAAAGCCGAAAGCACAGACGAAAGTTAAGGCTTCGGATTAAAGAAATGAAAAGTCTGTCCCACATTTCGAAACAAGCGAAAGGCACAGAAGACATGAAAGACACACATCGACCGTTCACGACGCTTGCAAAACTTTGTCACAAGCTAGTAGTCTGCTATCATTTTAAGAATGCAAGCTAAGAAAGATCTGAAAGCAATCACAAGGCAACGCGGACGAGAGAGAGCGACGCGGCGAAGCCCCCTGAAGTACAAGAGCAGGAAGAGGGAAAAGAACCGAAGCATCAATGAAGTCGGAAAGATTGCTTTTTCGCATTCAGGGATCACGTGAGTCCACGGAGAAAACGGAGCCGCTCGATTTCACAAGGATGCTGGGAAGCTCGAAGCATCCATCTTTGGCCTTCTTACCCGAGTGCCGGCACAGGGAAAGCGCTCCAGGGGTGGTGGGGTGGGAGCGACACCTAGCAACGGACTCGTTCAAGCACTCATTTCATCCCCGGGCATCTGCTCCGTGACAAAAAGAGCCGCTCCGAATCGCTCGTGAAGACGCAGCAGCATCCGACACGGTGCTGACCACGTGCCCGGAGTGGGCCTTCGTCATCAAGCGGTTGAGCTGAGGGTGATGATTACTTTGGTCACTTTTTAACGGACTTCGATGAGTCATGGCACGGCTGCGACTTTGAAGCGTATCTTTTGCACCCAACCCAAAATCGAAGAACTCTGACGAAAAAATCGCTTATTCTTTTTTCTATTCCTACTATTAAAAAAAAAAAAAAAAAAAAAAGGAGAGAGAAAAAACAGTTTTCTGCGGACATGCATTTTCAGTTAAAAGCTCGATTCCAGAGTGATAATTCGCGGCGTGGTCGCGTGATTTCTTTTTTTGATCGGAAAACTGCTGCCAGTCGCGAAACGATAATTTGCCGCTGGGGCCGAAAAGAAAAGCGCGCCGCTCCCGGAGAAAATGAAAGGGGGCACAGGGGTAGCCGTACGATTTTTCACGTTATCGATTCCTCCGATAACCCGAAAGCCTATCGATTCAACCAGAAAAAAAAAAAGAAAAAAGAAAAAGGCGCGAGTCATAACCGATACAAATGGGTTTCCGGTACGTTTCACCCTCCGGCGCGAAAATCCCGTGGCACTCAGAGACGGAGCAGAGCGATCATCACTCCTGGCAACCCCGCTCGGATGCTGACGGATGTGCAAACGCGGCAAAAGAACGAGGATTTGCGGGGACCCCCCCCCCCCCCTTTCCCGCTGACCGTCACGACTTCCATTTTCGGCGTGTCACTGCTGATCGCAGCAGCGGCGCTCCATCTGCTCTTCGTTTGAACGGAAAATTAAAACGAAACCGCTTCGCGACGGGCACGGTTTAAAAAACTCATCTCTGCTGGACGGGGGGGGTGGGGGAGAGAGAGTGCAGGATCATCCTCCTGCTGTGGAGAGAGCCACGCACACGAACCACCGAGCCTTTTTCCAGGCTTCGAACAGATTGCTTCAAAAGATGGCTACGTTTTACGGCTGTAAAGACACACATTTCAAGTTTACGAACGCAGTCTCACTGCAGTTTTTAAACCTTGCGGTGCGTGCCTGATAAACACCTGTGGGGCCCAGCTCTGATTTGAGCCGACCCAGTTCATCCTGAAATGGGTTCCACGCAATTACATCGATCCTGCCATTTGGTCATTATTTTCTTGGTCTTACTTCCTGAAAACCCAGTGAATGAGGGCAAGTACTAAATTGGGTTGTGTTCACTGCGGATGAGGTGATGTAGCAGGGCATTTCCTACGGCATAAGGGACACGACAACACTGCGGAAACACTCTCTGCTCTTTGCAGAGCAAAACCACTCAGCTTACACTAAGGCATTATCAACTTTTGTGCTTCAAACGCATCTAACAAATCTGACTTGGCTACTAAACTGGGGTTCTGCTGTACAAAAAAACTAACACATAATGCATGATGGACCATTATAAGAAATGGGGCAGACGGCTTATACCTAAGAAAGAATTCCCCAAAAACCTGAGATTATAACAGAATTTAAAAAAATTTGAAACTAGTATATTTGCAAATCAAATAGATTTTAACCAAAACTGCTTGAATTCTTGGATGAAATCTACTGTAACGCACACAAATTCTTATCAGCTTCAGTAGCTATCAACTCCATATTTCTTTCTCATTTCAAGTACACTTTCAAAATAGCTTACTGTAATTTTTGAAACTTCATGAAATCTGCAACTATTCAGTTTCTTCTAGCATTATTTTAAAAAATATATATATATATATATATACTCTTAAAGACTTGCAAGATCAACCTCAAAGTGCTTCACTTTCCCCTTCATCACTTGGCACCTCTAGTAGCTAGGATGCAAAGCATTCTAATGATAAGTTTAGTGCCATTTTAAGATATGAAATAAGCATACTCTGCAAACTAAGTGCAAAACCATTACCTTCTTGATTATACT
This sequence comes from Raillietiella orientalis, assembly GCA_036172245.1. Classification (NCBI taxonomy): domain Eukaryota; kingdom Metazoa; phylum Arthropoda; class Ichthyostraca; order Raillietiellida; family Raillietiellidae; genus Raillietiella; species Raillietiella orientalis. Next base: position 2,059,356 of record JAYWIR010000016.1, read on the forward strand.
GTAAACATAATTTCATATGCTGCACTGTTAGATCAATAATCCATATCATCACATTGTCAGTAAAATATTACAGTCTTTTTACACCAATTCCTTCACCGATTCCTTTCAGTACTAAATTAGAAAACTGCAGGCATATATGGCGGCTAAATGTTATTCATGTACTTCCTGACACAAACTTTCATCAAAATTAAAACTATACACTAAAAAGTTGTAGTTGCTCAACAGTACACATTTGTGAAAAACTTTTTAAATCGTGAACTTCCGAAATATGACTTCCAAGAAATGCTGGACACACAGATGAGTGTAGAGATATAAATGGGTAGATACAAGAACAGTGATGACTAATCCTGCATAAATTAGGACACAGCAAGTTAGTACCTGAACAACACAATAGCATGTTTTTCCTTCTAGAATTTCCCTTACCCTGATTATTATTGTTCCCATCTCTGTCTCCCAATGCAACAAACATGTTAAATCAGTGTAACTGAACCATCCCCTCCAGGACCCCCTCTTGAAAGCTATGTGACGCTCAACTGATTGCAGCATTTCCAAAAACTGGGAAGGAGTGACAAACAAATCCCAATGCTGGAAAAAAAAGTGAGACTGTGTTGTCAATTTCTGTGACTCACAATAGCATCAAGAAACTGCTTTTCCAGCTGATTCAACTGATCAACATCAAGACTAGCAACCAGTGCCCATTCCCCATTGTAAGGGCCTTCCTTTTCACCTTCATCAAATAAAAATTTGGATGCCACCATCTGTGGAAAAATCAGGATCAAATGTTTACGAACTGTTTGATTACCACAGACACTAAGAACAACTTAGAAGAAGGCACTGAGTACATATAATCTCTGCTTATGTTCCTCAATCGGTCCATGTATAAGAAAGCCATCATCACAGAACATGGGCTAATGGTAACCTGATGTGAAACTTCAGCAGCATATTCAAATGTTATGCTTTCCAACTGCTTTTCAATATTGAACTGTGAAAAGTATTGAACTAACAAACCTAAAAAAGGACTGAAATCAAAAACTTACAGTATGGCTTATTGTATTTGGATACAAAGTATATTATAAAAAAAAAAAAGGCTCATACATGTCAGATCATGACTACAACCATTTGTTTTTGAATATCTGTCATAATACAGAGTTTTCCTCATTCTTTTCCTCATGTCCTCATGATTTGGTAAAAGCTAGAATTACACTCAAATAAAAAATCTCGCAGGAAACGAAATTTAAGCGGATGAGAACTTCACCACCAAATACAGCCAATGAAACAATAGGATCCACTTGCCTTTTTTGCAGCAACATCTGAATGATGGACTTCATGTTTGATTTTTTCAGGTACTGATTTGCAATTCTTCTGTCCACATACATTGGCTACAGTTATGCTGTCTGATAGCTGTTTCGTCAGGGACACAGGTTTTTTCGGATAACTTGAATTTTTGTAAGTACTTCTTTTGCTCTTGACGTGGCTTTCTTTAGGCGGTACATTGATGTAGCACGTAAGAACGCCTAAATCGATCATCTTCAAGATGTTTGGTTCCCCAACACAACGCACTGCAACAACAAATTCACCGTTAGTCGATCAAGAATGGTCACTGTTATGACACCCTCCGGACAGTTAGACATTCAATTCGCAACACACCACAACACCAGTATGCGAACAACACGCACGACCACCACCACCACCACTTGCTCGCAATGAGTGTACACCGCAGCATCCCAAGTGCGACACGAACATCGCGCCGTCCTTGGTGCCCTTTGGAGATCACGTGCGGAATGCGCGCGCCGCCCCAACACGCGCGGACATGGCAAGCCAACCGCTTCAGCATTTGTCTTCGGAGAATCAGGGGAGCCTACGTGATTTGTTTTTGTTTTTCCTTTTCCTTTCATAACAGAAGTTTACACGTGAAGGGAAAGCCATACATAAGGCATCCTTCGGTAAGCAGAGATCCCACAAAAATCGAATTCGCTCCTCTAGCAGTTTGATAGAATGCGTGCATAAAAAACAGCGTAGATCGATCTTCATCGGATTTATACTCGAATGCACTCAAGAGCCTCGTTACACCATTCTAAGGAGCACAAAGCACCGTGGTAGCGAAAATTCAGGGTGGTGAGCTTTTTTAAAAAAAAAAAAAGACAAGATGTACTTATTTGTTGGTAAATGAGTGCACCTTATCTTTTTGTGCTGTTGTGCTGTTGGGGGCAATGCTGCATTGAATGGAAGCTGGGAACAGTGCTTGATGATTCATCGAGTTTTTTTGCAGGTTTTCGAATTCGTTTGGTGACCCAGCACTTATTAAAACGAAGATATGACTTTCGAAATATTGCAAGAATAAAAAAAACACACACACACACACATCAGCAAACCTGCAAGTTAGTCGCATCTTACTTTTTCTTGAAAAAAACGCATCAGAGGAATATTGTGAGTCTGGATATGAGAGGCTCCTTTTCCTAAACGTAAGAAGCTGTGCACTACATTTTGAAGCATATTTTTATGAAGTTCCTTCTTCATGCACTTCATTCTTAGAGATGTCATCGTGTGCATACTATGGTTTGTTCTTATGGATTACTTATCTGCTAATGCTTCAGTAAACTGAACATTTAGAAATTTCGAAGAAATGAAGACTGCGACACAACTTTCAAAAAAGTGCATTCAGATCAGTGTACTCTTCACCTGATAAAGTTTTCTCGATCTCAATTTTAGCATCAAACTTTTTCTCAGTTCCCTCATGCCGAACATCTTACAAAAAGTAACAAACTGTTCCTGCCTGGTGGAGAAGTTCAGTTGGAGATGAAAGATCGAATCGGCCCCCTCCCAGATTGAAAGAAGTTCATTGGCCATGAAGGACAAAATTGAAGGATTAAATTATAAGACTGAAGGATTTGTTCACACTACCAAATGGACTCCAACTAATGCACATAACATGCAGACTTTGAAACATAGCATTTCCAGACTGCTATAAGTTTTCCCCAAGCTTGCATTGCTTTTATTCCCTGGACTTTCCATCCACAGAAAAGACGGTTCATGGCAAGCCAGATGCTATGGATTTACCCCAAGCTTCTCCCAAGGGTGCATCTGAGTTTATCCATTCAAGAAAAAAACACTTCTACAGACACTGTATGTTTTGTAGCACTCCTCAGTCGGTGTGCTGTTTTATCAGAAGCAAGATCAGGTGCATGGAAGAGCAACTCATACAATTACCCAGGTGATTAGAATCTTTCTATCCAGAAGTATTTCATTTTCCATTACATCGTATCATGTCTCTGCTGCAACAAAAATATTTACTTTTGTAACCCAAACAGCACTTCATGGAACAATTACGAAATGACTCTTTTGAGACGAGTTACACTGTGCTGCCCCAATAGAGATTTTGCATCTTTTTTTGAAACATTATTACTACCATCGATGAAGCCTTTAACATTTTAGTTTCGTTTTCATCAGCATGCACGCAGAAAGGGCTCGTTTTTGCTTAAAGTCCTTTCTATCCTCGGTCTCATCAGCTAAAATGTGACCACCCCGGAAGCAGGGTGGTCACAAATTCTTGCCTGCATCGTGTTTGCTCCGCATCTTGAAATTTCGACTTGAGCTGCAGTGGCAAATTTGTAGTAATATCATGTGGCATTTTTCGTGTGCAGCTAACCCCAATAGCAGCATTGGGAACGTGCGAATCCCTTTATTTCACAGCGAAATTGGAATGGGAACTAGCAGTCATCCAGGAAAGCGGGAGATTCTTCTCAGGTTAGCTCATGAAGCTATTTTTGTTTTCTTCTTCCTTTCTTTCTTTGATAAATACACTTCCTGAAATAAGCATATGCAGTTGGGTTAGGCAGTTCAGTACGTAGAAAGTTACATCTCTGAGTATCAGCGAAAACTAGAAGATGACTTTTCTGCTGCGGATACTTTTCATCAAACCGTTGTTTGGTTTCAGAACATCGGAACTGCAGTTCGACTTCAATCTCCCAAATATTATCGTAACCAAAGCATTTCGTTTTCAATCCAAAGCATTCATACTTTGGGCGTTGCTGGGAGCAACACAAGTTTAGCTCAAGTCGAAGCACCAAGTTTAGCTGAAGACTCTGAATCCAGCGCTGAAAGTTTTGGAAATTTGATCTGAAAGTGCAGCTGCAGGACGAAATTTCAGCACAAAAGCAAGCAGGAGTGGGGGGGAGGGAACCCACTCGGTCTTATGCAGGGTTCCGCAGGCGTTAACCACGTGGATTCGATTGCAGGATTTGCCTCAAAAAGTGATTGCAGGAAGACCACCATGGAAGGATATCTGAATGAGTTGAGCATTAAAAAAAAAAAAAAAAACTGTCTCCTCCGTTCGACTATGTCCATTTACTATCTTGTGTGGACATTTGGCAATCGGATCATGACTCAAGGGGCTGGAAGGCATCGCGCACTCACTTCGGTGCCTGTGCTCCCGCCGGAGGCACTCTGGTCCAGCGACAGGACGGGGAAACGTAGCACAGCTTCGACTGTGATCATATACAATGCTACGTGGAAAAATTTCCATTTACCTAAAATTTCAAACATCGATTTTCAAAGTGTTGTTTTTTGGCTTTTTTACTCATGTACGCCATTTACACTTTCGTGAGGAAAAGCCTTTTGTGTGTGTGTGTGTGTGCTTTTCGAAGTTTGCTACAGTTTATATGATTATCATCAGAATCAAAAACTCCAGCTCGTGCTCTTTAGAGTTTATTTGTATTTTTGTCGAAATCTGTCAAAACAGTTTTCGAAAACTTATTTTACGATGACTCTACCATAGCGATGGTTTGGAGATTTTCGGTAGGGAGGGGACAAAACCGTACCGAATTCTGTGTGATTTCTCTCTCGCTTTCTCTCATTGGAGAAAAGTTTCCTTTGAGGATGAAAAATTGCATGAATAAAGATACCGAGCTATCCCCTTGGTTTCCCAAACGAAGGAAATGCCACGACTTGGGAAAATGGACGTGGCCCAACCAGATTCGACATTCCCAAGTACCAAAAGCCATCCATTTCCAAACCAAGATTAGTAAGGCACCGCCTTGAGTAATAAATAAGGAAAACTAAAAAGAAAGCATGACACGGAAAACGTGACCTGAAATCAGACTTGCTAAAGGACGTATGCGGTGGCGTGATGACAAAGGAAAAGGAAATTCCCTCAGAAAATCTGGACACAGGGCATCTTCTCATACAAATAGCAGTCCGACTAAAGTATAGAGCGTCGCTTTGTATTCCACGAGGACGAGGTTTCAGTTTCATGCTACACAGGCTAATGTTACAAAGAGAACACAAGATTCGAGAATCTCGAGCTGCACAGTCAAATCATAGAGATGGAGGAACTAACAGGAGCATCCCTCTTATCAATTGGATGAGCTTTAAAACGGATAAGTAAATTCCAGGCTTGATAGTCTTCTGGTGAGCTTCAAGCTTGGGAAGTGAGCGTGCCATAAACTTAGAGCATCCGTCCTCCGCCATCGAATCTCAGCATCCGAATTCTGCGTACATTCTGGACGTCTGCGGTCACGAAAATCCATGAAATGCCGCGGAGAAGTGGACACGAACCAGTAGCATCATGTGAATCAGATTTTGCAAACTGGAAAGCAAACAAGCAGAGAAGGATGCGTGCCCGTAGGTTCTCGTAAGAACGGCAATGGAAGCAGAGCTCAGATACGCCGACAACTTGACTTGCAAAAGGGTGCTGCAGAAGAGTCTTTCTTTCTTTGCCAGCATCCGTAATGAGAGCAACGTGTCAGTGCACACAGCAGCCCGAACGTTTGAGAGTAGGAAAGCGGTGTCGCTTTAGTGTACACGTAGAGATACGGATTGCTTCGAATGAGATGTGCTCTTTCTGTGCGCGTGCGTTCGTTTAATAACAGAGCCAGAAGCGTTCTCATTTCACGGCATTGAACAACTGTGATACGGAAGATTACTGTGCAAAGCTCCCAGACTGGCGACGTCCACTCGGATTGCCTGAGTAGGTTCCCTCTCACAGTAAGTCGTGATCACAATCCCGTGTAGATCGCAAAAACGGTTTGAAGATTCGGGACGCGCAAATAGGAGGAAAGTACTGAATTGTGCCAGGCCGACGTACTTCTTCGTTGAAAGAGGGTCTGTCAGAATGGATCGGGAGCCAAAGTGCAACAACCACTTCGCAGGCTCAAGTGTCTTCTCATGAGACATTCATGCGTAATTTAGCGAGGAATCTGTAATATCCTGATATTGGATAGTGGTCAATAGGTAGTGATGCGTTGTTACTGCCTATGAATTACATTTACCGGTTTTTTTAATGCATAAAATCCATCTACGATGATGGTGGAAATCCTTGGGTTCTTCTTTTTCTTCTGCCTTCGCTGTTTATTCCTTCCAGCTTTTTTTTTTTTTTTTTTAAGAGTTTTCTTTTTTTTGGTTCGCTACGTAACCTCAAGAGCCGGTCGCGTGCCTCGCGCCGCACGTGGCTCTTTTTAAACATTAAACACACGGTTTTGTTTCCACGCCTCTCCGCCTGCGGCAACCCGCAGGGGGGCGTGTAATTCTTCAGCGTAATTCTTCAGGATAAGGGACACCCCGGGATGAGGGTCCGCCCTATGAATCCAGGAAGAACTCGGAGTTCGCTCCTCTCACGCTTGGAGAGGGATCCCCCGGAGGGGAGGATCGCACCTCCCACCCTGGTTGTCTCCGAAGGGGAACCTCGAAGGGAATCTCCTTCCTCATTCCCTCCGGAGGGACACTCCCTGGGAAGGGGGTGGTCCTCTCCATTTCAACTTCTCCGAAGGGAACCCGGAAAGGATCCACTAGTAGGAATTTCTTCTCCGGAGGGAGCCCTCAAGGGAACCGCTCCTGTTCACTCCTCTGAAGAGAACCCCGAAGGGACGCTTCCGAAACTCGGAAGGGGCGCTGCAGCTTCCCGCAGGGGGATCGCTCTCGCTTGCTTCCTTGCACTCTTCTGGAGAGGCGGCGACTCGGAGGGTCCCCCCGCAACAGAGGGGTCCGCTCCTTTAAACAACTGGAGAGGTCCCTGTGAAGACTCCTGCTCCATCTTAAACCGGAGGGGTCCCCACGGTGTGGGGGGTCCGCTCTCCGTCGCACGACCGGAGGGGGAACTCCCCACTCCTCGAATCCTGGAAGGACCCGAAGACTCCCGTCGTTCCGTTCTTCATCGTGGGCCTCCGGTTTGGACCGCTACCGGTGCCGCGCCCGAATGTTTGTAGGCCAACCAGCGCCATCTTGCAGGAGGAACTCGGAGCCCGAAGAAGCAGTGGCGTCGGTCTCTGCCGGAGTATTCGAACCCGCGACGCATGGTACCACGCGCGGAAGCCTTAACCACAATCCATCTACCATCCTGGGAAAATGCTTTAGTCGATCTACAAATGCTCGATTCAGTTCCTTTTTAGAAAGTTCGAATAACGCTACCGCTCATTTAGGTTAGCTATCTTGTCCAAATGTGCAACAAATCGGAATGTAGTAGCTCATGGTATTAAAAATGTGTTTCCAGATGCCTTTAAAAACCTCCTGCGACTGACACGAAGATGTCGATGGCGCCGGAAGTAAAGCACCCATGAGAAACATGTCAAGACACAGAAACCACTGAACGGTCAGACTTCTGAAGTCTCGGTCCGCAGCCGGGCGCCCAAGTCAACACTTGCTTTCGAACACCGCCAACGGCCACACGCAAGGAATGTGTTGGTGTACAAACACGAGCAAGGAGCACACGATCGGCGCCTACCTGTTGGTTTGAAATTCGCACTTTCGGAGGATTCATGGCACAAACAGAATGCAAAGTGGGATGCCACGCGTGTGTGTGTTTTATTCGACTTTTACGATGATGCATACCTTATCCCACGGGACACCGGAGCGAGGGAACTTCTTGCAAGGCAAACCAAATGAAGAACGCCTGCACATCTGGAAAGCACCGTGGTCTCCTGCGGCATCTGCTAATAAGGCAGTTTTGGATGAATGTGCTTTTACGACGACGATACCCTTGTAGAGTTCAAGGGAATTGAGGCTGCTATTCGTAGCCGCGGCACGTACCAAATGCAAACAGTAGTGATGCCAAAGGCTGATCGAAACAATCACTTTTTTTTTTTTAACGATAAAACAGACAAAACCACAGACTGTATAGAAATGACAAAGGAAAATTTATTACACTATCTTTCCTTTTGTGTAAAATTAGTGTCTACAAGAAAAATAAATATAAATTTTTTTTTTTTTTTTTTGCCAATTTTCCTGTTTCGAAATTTCCGTAGCTGTGGAAACGACGTGGTTTTAGCCTTATTGAATCGCGCCTGCTCACTTCCTGGTGATGATCCGGCTGACCCGCGTCTCTCGAAATTTTTTCGGATGCATGAGATCTGGATCCAAAGATCCCCAGAACATGACACAGAGAACTGCTTATTTTCTAATGTGTTCCGCAATCACTTCCATATCTTCTTTCCCTTTAGGTATGTACAACGTCGCGCAGGCGTGTTCCCAAATTTCCTGCGGATACTGCTGCTCGACTGACCACTTTCCATTTTCCAAATCGTATGATTCAATCACACCTATTAAAGCACTGAACTGCAACTGAAGAGCAATGTTTATCTTACGGGATGCACGATCAAAGACGCCATCACTGTGGAATCCACCAATGATGTACAGCTTGTAGTCGATAATGATGATGCCAGCATGATACCGAGGCGTGGGAACGTATGTCACATGCTCCCAGCAATTCGAAAACGTATCATAGACAATTACGGAGTCAGCAAGGACACGATTTCCTGAAAGAAAACGAATCAATACATACCAACCCAATGGAAAGATCTCTGGACTGAATGCCAAAATTGATGCAGAATTCTGAACGCTGGCGGCCTTCTCTCTCATGCTCGCCCGGAAACTCACAAGGGAAGCTGATTAGCGGCAAAAAGGCACAGGTCACAAAGATATAAAGACCATGCATATACTAGGACGATTAAGGAGGAGAACCTGGGCATCCGCTGACCTTCGAAGGTCGTTCGGCATGGGCATTAATGCTTCTGAACGTAAGCCGAACTCCGATTTTACGCGAGTACCCGGCAGGCCGTTCACCGGAGCCGCTTGCAGGAACTCTGGATTTTTACCTTTGGGGATAGGTTCAATCTCTGGAAAACATAACCTTCGCCCTCGTCCAGGAAATTTTCTTCTAATTAGGAAGCAGATTCCCTCCCATTTTTGTTCTGAATATCCAGCACATCCTCCAAAGCTCTAAACCTCTAAAGATGCTTAGTGCTTAGCATTCCCTTTACGCCACCATCCACGGCAAAGAAGTTGCATAGTCCACAGCAATAGGTTTACATGACGGAAGCCCAGTTTGATCTCAAGATGCAAATTTCGAAGACTCGCTGATAGAGGTTTAGTGATCTCAGCATACACGAAGACTTCTGCTTTCATTCATTCACTTTCATAATCATCCGCATTTTTTTTTTAAGAACTGATCACCCAAAGTAAATAATACCCATAAGGGCAAAGCTGCAAACCCACGAATCCTGGAGAAAGAACCGCAAGGATGGATACGTGGTTTATTACCTCCATCCATAAATGAAAAGTAGCACATGAATGTGAATGCACGCGTACATGTACGCACGTATGCCCGTTACGTGTGGACGGAGGTGCCACTGCAAGCCACCACTGATTAACCACGCATCCACATCACATCGCGCAATACACACGGAGATGCACTACGTATGCTATACGAAAAAAAAATTATTCTGACTGACGTGTGAGACGTACACAAAAATGACCATGTACACACTTCAAAAAACATCGAAGTTCGCATTCAAGAGGGTCAAGGGTCACACAGAACCAAGTCTTTTACACAAGGAGAAGAAGTAAAGCATGCCTAGGAATGATTTCGCGGGCAGCTTCCAAGAGTGAAACCATTTGCTCGGTGCGTGCACACTTCAAAGTATTATCGCGTATACAGTATTTGCGTAGAATGGACGTGGTCCATTATACGCAATAGGAATCCGAAATAATTCCGGTGTTCAAGTCCTCAAGCAATCGCACCCGTGTCAGGCATGCTTTTCCTACCTAAATAGTGCAATCAAAATTAAATGTGCTGTGGTAGTACGTAAAATTAAATTTTCTTTCCTCACTGACGCTCGCCTTTTATTAACTTATTAGAAATCAATTATCAAACAAGAGGATGCTTCAAAATCTATCAAGAATTTGCCAATCGCCAAGATGCACAAAAAATGGAGATCAGAATCAGCATCCAGAAATTCTGTAAGACGGCATGTTACAGCTTTGCAGCTTCACAGTATGAGCGCTTCACAGATCTCATGAAACTATTCGATTCGGAGTCACCTTTTCCGACGAGCCCGTCTACATGATCATAAGATGCACAACAACTAAACCTACATCATCCACGACAATTTAACCTTGCGTCTCGTCATCATCCTTCTTCCTGAAAATGGCGAGGGCATGTTAAAGTGACCCAGGACCAGCTGCACCCGTGTTCCAACAGTCCGGATGAAGTCTACGTAAGCGAATTCTAATGGAATACCAGCATCTTCTCAACTGGAAAGACACCAAGAAGAATTCAGCAATGCCATCGAATGATACTGATGGCTTTCGGAACTGACGAGCGGTCACTTTCTCCTCAAGGTCGAGCTGCTTCGAGTCGGTTCATCAGCGACTTCTTTCTTGATTCGCCTCCGGGTTCCAGCAGTACACATTTTTCAATTACAAAAATCCAAAGTCAGCCGATTCTCAGTGAATGCAGAAGGCATTGATTTTCCTTTCAAAACATCGAGTCGTCACCTAATTTCTTTTTAGTCGCCTCCCTCAAAGCGCATACGAATATTTCCGCGGGTCGCATCGCTCTCGCCACGTTTCCCTTTTCATTCTTTTGAATCAGAAAGAACACAAATGCTTTCCAAGCTCTATGCTCCGAAACCTCTTCCCACGACTCCATTTACTAGGTGCACTGCTATTTTCTAGGGGTTTTTTTGTCTTCTTTTTTCTTACTGGGCACCATTGCCAAAGGCTACGCGAATGCCCACGGGATTTACTCCCGTTCCCTCAAATTTGCTATATGTATAAAGAAAAGTCTACAGAATCACCTGCTACTTTATCTACAGCTCTCGCAAAGGACTTGGCATATTTCCGCTTCACATCCATGAATTCGGATATGATGCTCTGTGAAGGGCTTCTAAAGTTTCCTCGTTCCGAGGTCAACCTCGATTCACGCATTCAATTTTTAAGCTCGCTGAAAATTCTATGAGAATGATTAAGTATTCCCGATGCTGCCTTTCAATGGGCCTCTCATCTCCAACAAAAATGCTTTCAAGCAGCGATGTGTGGGTATTCGCGTCCAAAGTCTCATTGACTCGGAGGTTTCTGCTCCCTCTATCCTAACAGTTTTGACCACGTTCGCTCCAAGAAATGAACTGTTAATCCCCGAGTTCTTCATTTCCTCAAGCCAATCGGAACACACACCGGAAACGGAAAACCAATTTTCTAGTTTTCCATTTTTCTTGCATACACTTTCGAATTTCGTTCTTCCAAGTTTTTGATGAGCTTAAAGAAATTCTTCTTTGGAGAACACATCACTCAGTGCCTCGAATACGCCGCGAGATGACCACCTTTGTAGAACGTACGTCGGGTCTCCCACGCAGAAGGGGCTGGGCTGGTGACTGTGGCTGTTTCCAATGTATGAGTGCTTCCGAAACAGTTGGGGCAGGTCACGACACACATTATGCACCGTTGATAAACGAACGAGCTTTATGAAATGCAATTCAACACTTCTCTAACGAAAACGGTTTTTCCTCCAAACAACATTTTCAGTTTCCTGCTTGATGAAGGGGCGAGAACTTGACAAGCACGAAAACTGTGAAGTACGAGGACCTGCTGGAAAACTCCAGAGAAGGCTACTTGACGACCTCCGCGGTCTTACAAGCACGAAGAACTTTACAGCCTTCAACAACCAGCTAATGCTCAAAAGTTAACCGACTTAGTATACAAGAAAAACAGTCTTAAGTTTGCAGGTTAAGACGGTTTTTCTTGCATGATGATTTGGAATTTACATTGAAAATTTTTCTGACTATATTAGGAATGCAAGAACTTTTACTGAAAGGCACATTTTTTTTTCTTAAAGAAAACTGAAGTATTTGGATAGAATCTCCTAAAAACTAAATAAATCCATGTGATCACTATCAGTTGGTATGACACATTCTCATAGCATTCTCATTTAACACTTCCAAGACTCGAACCTCTTCCCAACGATAAAAAAACCATTCATAGTTTTCCCCTATAGTACTCCTGTTCATTCCTTATGGAATGTTTAGTTTTCAAGTTTTCCCTTCTACACTGCCCATTGCATCTCATCAGTTGTACACTAATAATTAATTTACCTTACTACCAACATTGATAAATCATGGAAAGAAAGCTGCTGAAGGTTAGTTTCAACAAATCAGATAATACTTAAGTCTCATCAGTACAACTGATTATTTTACAAAAACCGTGCATTCACTTTAGCCTACTGACTAGATGAAAACACATGCTGTATATATATCTTTTTTTCATGGATCAATAAAAAGTGGTTTGGAAAAGTGAGATAAGGATGGGGATGAGGTACTAGGAAGTATGCAAGTAAGGCATGCATTCATTCTGTTCCTATTTCTGAATGAAGAAAAACATCAATGGAATGTTTGCAACAGCTTAATTTTTTTAAATATTTTCCATATAACGCCAAAAATGTGTAACTGAGAATAATAATAATATTTATCTAAGTTACATAAGATGAATGTAAATACACTGAGTTATGATCTCAAGACTTGGAGAAAACAACAATAATATGACACCCAACACAACTTCCTCATACTTAGTCCTTAGTCATCTTTCATGCTCCTTGTTAGATTTAGATCACTAAATAAAGGCAAGTTCATTTTAATTCCTCGATTCTAGATAAACAGAAATGAATGGAAGGAACAGAAATGTACAGAAACAGTATAAGATTACAATTTTATTCAGGGCAATACAACAAAATATTGAATCAACAGCTATAAATAGACTTCATACTGATTAATTAAATGCATGTGCAAAGTGAAGTGCCTCAACCTCACTACATAAATTTGATGTGAAAATCACTTACCCAATGAATTCGTCAGCATTATGTACTTTATTTACTAAAACTCAAACAGTAAAATCAAATGTTTCCAAATAGAAAGCTTATGCAGAAATTCTTTAAAAGGAAATTTTGGTAGTTTTTTTTTATTTATAATTTAACCAATACCAAATTTTCTTCATATTGGATACAAATCCATGAGCTGTTTAAGTTATTAAAAATGAAATATTAAAAAAACAGTATTTGTACACTTGATTTTCAATTCACTAATGCATGTTCAATGAAAACAGAAATCACAATTTTGTATGATCACATTTAACTTACAAAGAACACACAAACCATTAACCTACAACAAAAAATACTAACTGTTTAAATAACTCAACATATTCCCAAGCATCAATAAAAAAATGCATATGTTATCAATATACTAACCAGTAATCTCATCTTCATGCCATCCTCCACAAACATATAATTTGCTACCAAAGGTAAGCATTGCATGATCTGCTCTAGCAGCTGGAAGGGAACATTTTTTGTCCCATTTGTCAGTCACTGTATTATATGACAACATGGTGTCCAAAACTGAGTCTCTGTCTAATCCACCAGATATAAAAATATAATGCTGCCATGTGCATGCTGCATGCTGAGTTCGAAATCCTGGCAATGATGCAACAAATGTCCAAGAATCCGCTATAGGATCGTATTTTTCACATGAAGATTCACCACCCAAATGTTCCTCATCAGATAAACTCTCACTGGCTCCACCAATGGCATAAAGATTTGAGCTAACCATGCTTAGAGTGAAACGGCAGCGTTCTTTTTGCATTGGTGCCATTGTGTTCCATTTGTTAAACTGTGGATTATAACTAAATCCAAATGGATGTATATTTTCTTGAAGGGATTGGTTAAAACAGCCACCCACAACGTACAATTCATTATTTAAAACAGCAGTCCCATAATTACACTGTTCCACATGAGGGATACTTGTAAGGTATTTCCAGCAACCACAACTTGAATGATAATAAGTTATTTGATTGGTAACTCCATTTATTCCGAAACCTCCAATTTTAACTAATGCCAATTCCATTCCTCTAGAATTAATTAAACCTGAATTGTCTGTAGAATATTTATTGCTTTCAGCAAATGCTTTACAATAAAGTGATGGGCATAGCAACATGATAGTTCTGAACAGTTTGGAAACCATAAAAGTTCTAAGATATGAATGAGAAATTTGATGGAAGCGGATGTTTTTGAGGATATCATTTGCATAGGAAGATCTACGGCTATCATGTTCCATCCACCTGATAACTGTTGCAAGTATTTCAGCTTCTGAACAGTTCACAGGATAATCACATTCCAACAAATATTCTAACTGTGCTAATGACAGCTGATTTAACTCAACTGAATGAGAGAATTGCATAAAATTATCACAGATAAACTGGTAAACACGTTTTATTAAATGAGTTAATGAGTAAGTTTCTGCAATTGTTAAGACATCAACACAGTTTTCGAGATCCAATTGCGTCTAGTAGAATATGCAAATTAACATTTCCTCAAAGTTCATTTCAACATACCTGTAAATATGCTGCACATGCCTCAACAACTGAAAAGACTTGTACATGGCTCGCAGCTGAAAGAACATCTTGGATATTTTCTACATTAAGTGTCAAAGTAGAAGTGTATGCATATTCCAACAAATACTTCATTCCCTTTGCAGTTACACCATTAAGATAAATTTCCTTCTGTTGACTTTCTTTCATCTCATCTGTAAACATGGCACGAAAATATTCACTACATGAAGCCAGAACAACTTTATGCGCCTAGAAAATTCGATAGGCAAATGACATTAAACACCATTTTTGACGTTCATCATCCTCACCTCAAAAGTGATGCCATCTACTATTAAACTTACATCTAGGAGCAATTTTTTTTTCCTAAGCGTATTCAATCCATTCAAAAGGGTAGTGGTGTGATTTGTGGACTCGAACACGATGGTATTTAGTAGTTTTTCGCATATCTTTCGCTGTTTCGTCATATGTAGTCTTAAGGAACTCCCATCGTGGAACAACTGGTCACAATTTGTCAAAGGGTATATCTCCACAAAAGT
This sequence comes from Raillietiella orientalis, assembly GCA_036172245.1. Lineage (NCBI taxonomy): Eukaryota > Metazoa > Arthropoda > Ichthyostraca > Raillietiellida > Raillietiellidae > Raillietiella > Raillietiella orientalis. Next base: position 2,074,529 of record JAYWIR010000016.1, read on the forward strand.
AACTTCTTGGTTTGTAATGGAGTTGAAATCATGAAACTTAATTGAAGCAACGATGTCTCACGTTTAGGCCTGCCATGGATAAACGTTGCACAACAGTTAACACAAATTATGTGGAGTCACACAGGAGTCGAAGGGTGGGCACCTAGCAGTCCCAAGCAATGCAGCATAACACGAACGCTCGCACCCAACTCACAATTCCTTCACCCTGTTGAGTGTGCGGCGAAACACTGAACTCAGCCTTCGAAGTATACTCTGTCAGGATGCCCAGGAGTCCTAGGAGAGTCGCCTCGAATTAATATTCGTTTCTAACCCAGAAGGTCTATTAATTTGAACAGTTGAGATATGCATTTCGTTTCTCCGCATTGCTTTATAATGAGTAAGCTGACAGACTCATTGCATTCCATCAAAATTAAAAAAATAAAAATCCCACTTTCTAAACTATGAAGATTGATTTCTTCAGATGCCCTTTTCCCCCCAAAACAAATAAATTTTCATATAGTTTCAAGAAATATCAATCTTTCATAAATATTGATTCTCATGAAGGAAAGGTAAATTAGGATTTATTCTGTTATTTGGTTTCATGCTTGAATTTCACTTTGTGAAGCTGGAACAACTGTACATTTATTCATTTAATGAGAACCTCTGACATTTGATAGAATCGACCAGCCAGAATCTGTAATCTTAGTCTAGTGATGCCCACAGTTACTTTGATCAGCAGTTTTCATTTCCTCCCCATTATCCTCAAAATGTTGGTGAGATCCTTGTGACCTGTATCGTGCTCCGTGAAGACCAAGAACTGATAGTCATACTCCAAAGGAACGAGAAATACCTCCTAATTCTTGGAAAACTGGGTTTTCCCAAGATTCTGTTGAGCATCTCGTAACCGGAAGCAGTCGGACTGTGCCAGACCGCTTACTTTGTACTATGCCAGTACCAGGTGCCTTTTGAATGATCCATTAAGTCTGGTGATAGTTTGAAAGCACTACACAAGCACCCGTATGTATGGGGTGCACACCGCACAGGTTTGCATAAGATCGATCACCGATCTCATTGCAAGTTGTGGTGGGCGGGTTCAGATTTTCGCCAACCACTTGACATCTCCAGCACACAACAGCTCTGTTTTTGCCCCTAGAGACTCATGCAATACGTGACGCCATCACGGACCTTTGGGATTTGCTCCGGAAGTATTTTAGGTATGGTAGGATCGAAAAGCTCCCACACCTCTTGCTGGAGTGTGGTCCGTTTTGTCACTATGGGAGAGACCAGCTGCGTCCAATCGACATCTTCCTAGACCTTGTGAGGTGTTTTTGTCTCCTTCAAAGACTCTCCTTGGCCGCGGTAGTGATGATACTGTGCCACGTTCGCGGCATCGTGTTAGCATGCCTGAGGCGAGAAACATGCCAGGAAGAGACCATTCTTCTGGATATTGTGCCACGTGCAGCAAGTAGCGTCACCTGAATTCATCCAACAGGGATTTTCCGACGTTGGAGAACTCAAAAGTTGTCGGACTTCATTGAGCGCACCCCGTTGATTCTGCTCTCCCTGGTGTCCTTTTATAATCATGCACTTTTTTTTCGGTATTTATTTATTACTCCCTCCCCTTTGTGCAACCATCTTTCTCTCCGAGTGGAGCTCTGAGTAGGCATTTCCCTTCATGGAAATGTTGGAGGAAACTGACTTCTTTCTTAACTGTACGCTTTTTTTCAACTAACTTTTTGGAGTATAAATGGTTTTTAATTCATCTGACATCTGGATACAGGACTAGGATTTGCATTAGCCCGGTAACTTTGGTGAAGTGATGCCCAAAGTCCAAGTCAAGCAATCGTGCTGTACCCTGCCGGTTAACTTTAAGATAGGATGTAGGATCTGGTTCTACACACAATAGATAGTAACGACGCCAAAGTGACCAATCGTGGCGTCTCTACTCTACAAGGTTAGGTCCAATATTCCTACCAAGGTATTATCCAGGAATTTAGCAGCAGAAGCACTGGCTGCGCACGTATCGGTAAAGCACTCGTAAGGCACTCTAGCAACCTTCGTGGTGGACTCATTAGAGGGATGGATAAGGGAGTTTCCCAAAGCTAAAGATCTACTGAATACGAAGAGCAGAGTCTATCTACTAAGGTTAAATCATGCTTATATGTTGAGCGCTCTACATACAGCATGCCTGGAATATAAGGTTCGCTGGGTAACGTCTTTGATGCATCTGAGTTCCTTATACGTAGTCGGGAAAAGTCATCACAAAAAGAAAAACCGGTCGGGATTGCCTTCGAGAGACGTGTCATCGGGATACTCGATCGTCTAAGAAAAGTGCACTGAAGAGGTGAACGTATTTGGATTTAAATGCATCTTCCAAGAGATATTTCGCTGCAAACTGACCTCTTCTATACGCTCTCTTCTGGTAAATTTTAAATGTTCGCCATGACTCTTGTACGTTGCCAAGGTCATCAGAAGAACTGAGAGCTGGTTCCGTAGGAGGGGGAAAAAGGAGGAAGGCTGACCCTAGGAAAAGTGTACCGTGATGGACCCATCTTTGTCGCTCCCCGCTGCCCATTTATGACATTTCCTGCTTATTGCCCTCCGCGTGTGAGGAGCGGCTTCGATGCAGCAGATGTCCTGGAAATTCACTGGTTTGACGGGAAGCTTCCAGTTTACTGCGTGAATGGGAGGATTACATGGAACAAAGGGGCTAGTATCTTTACGATTTCCACCATCTTCATCCTTTGTCCATCTTGTCCTGTTCATATGAAGTTATAGAATCGCTCTAAAACTCCTTCTTCAGCATCCGTATCAGTTGGTACTGCTCTTCTTGGAGTTGAGATTCCGTCGTCAGGGGAATGTTCCAACTTACGGATACAACAGAAGATATCACGGCTATATTGCATGTTTCGCCAACCATAAGGGTCCTCATTTTCTGGAGGTACATCCGCAGGACACCTAGCTCCCACAACACTGCTTTTTGAGAATCCCAAGACTCCCCAGAGAGCCAACCACTAGGGCTCGGACGGTCACCGGAACATTCTTCGTTGATAGGGAGAAAGCAAGGTCTTTGTATTTGATCTCTCCAAATGCACAAGACCTCGTAGGCTGGCTTGGCGGGAAAGTCCAAGCAAATTTCGCCCACGGCCTTCTTGTTCAGCGCTCCCATGCCAGCCAGAGTCACCGTCAGGGCAGTCTTTACACCTACTAGGGTTGATGTCCCCTTGCATCGCACTGCATTCATTCTCTACGTGTGTGGATTGTCACTGTTGTCTAGATGCTATTTTTTCTTAGAACTGCTTGCCTGCACCCACACAAAAATTGCTATAAGAAGGCCGCGGACGATTCCCTCATCGGCTTTAGGCGTAGTTCAGGAGAGCAATGGTTTAAGTTTTCGAATGGCAATGATCGCACCCCCCAAAAATCGTCTGCAGGGACGATATGGCTGCCGTGCCTGGCTGAAAGTCGTTTGCACAAAGTCATTCTTATTTCTTGGATCGCAAAGATTTGCAGCAGACCATGCAACCAAGCTTGCCGTTTTGCTTTCACTTCTACTTCTATTACGGGTTGCACTATTACATTTCTCTAAGAGTTACTTAGATGCTATAACTGTAAATCGATATTTGAAGCGAAACAAAATTAGCATTTTCGATGTCAAGCAACTCCTTTGGTTCTAGAAAAGTGATTACAAATCTAATTCAAAGGCTGCACATACTTATACGCACACACTGACTATACATACACGTACGTACATACATATAAAGGCAAAAATTAAAGACCGAATCACATTTTCTAATTATTTCAGTTTTCCAAAATTCAACCCCAATTATATCCATTAAAATTAATTCCAATTAAAAAAATGAAAACAATATGAAAAATTAAAAAGGAAAACTTCATACTGTGTGATGAAAGGTAAGTGGGAATCCACTAAATAAAATCGAGTGATGCCGAAGGAGCATTCAAACCCCAAAATAATCTTTAAGAATGCTATGAACGGATGCTATTGTGCAGACTGCAGTGCCGAGTATTTGTTTCCTATGCTATCAAATTAAAGCAAAACTCCATAACTTTCCTTAAAGCAAGAGCTCTCCTACTCTATCTTATTTCTGGATTGAATATTAAGTTGGATGAATCGCTTCATCAGTAACCAGATTATTTCAGTTTATAAAGCAGTGATAACATTCATTCTTTTATGAAGTTAGTGAAGTCTTTTCTTCAAATGTCTACAGTGAAACTGTAGGCATTTGAAGTAAATTTTCAAAACAAATAGTGATATATGCAGTTTTACGAAAAAACTCAAGAAATAAAAATGCACAACAAAAAACAGATTTCACAACAAACAAAACATCGCCCAATATAAGACATAACTAAAGATAATGGGAAATATTTTGGAGGGAAAGCATATGCTCTCCCCGTGCATGATACACAATTCATATATTCACTTCCAGCTGAAAAACCAAGCATATAAAACATTCAAGCTGCCAATGTGCTTCAAGTAGCCATGCTAGTAATGCTATAGTAATGCTAGTAATGCTGTAGTATTAACTTAATATCTTCATCAGTATTTTTTGTAACGAGAATGAAATTTTTGATGCATTACTCTATGAATCAAAACACTGACAACACCTTTTAACTACGATTTGAATTGATGGCGAGAAATTTTTTACACTAGTGTGTGTAGTTCTGTAGATCAAACTGAGGCATACATGCTACTCCATCAGTCATTGGATCACTAAACACAGGATATAGCAGCAATCAATCACATATGGCTGATGTGCATGTTTGGCATAAAATCGGAAACATTTATTTAAATGGCAATATACTAAACTATCAATCTAGATAATGAAGACACTACCAATTGAAGATGTTTACAGTCTGATGTATATTTAGTATCATCATTATTAGATTATTCAATAAATGTTTTAGTCTTTACACTAAAAAATTCTTCATTCACAGAATAAGTCAGATGACAATGCAAGTGGAAAGATTCCTAAAATACAAGATTATATAAATAAAAGATTGTAAAAGAATACTTCAGATGACATAAAGAAGGAAGCATACAAAACCTTGTGTGGATTTTCAATTAACAATATTTGATTTACAGTTGGTGGTGGTAAAAATGGAGAAAATGCAGGTAGTTCTTTCAATGGAGCTTTGATTAATTTGGCTTTTAAAGGCTAAAATGATCTATCATGTAGACAATCGAAAAATGTTTCTATTAAAGAGCTTACCTTTGGGACTGTAAAGTCAAGCATATATTGCGTTAAAGGTGACTTCACTTGATTTGTTGTTGAAACAACATATACAACAAAATTTTCTTCCAATTTATTTTCAGTGAAATGTAATGTGACACAGATTTCTTTTCTACATATAAGTATCAATGGTTTTTTATTTCCTTAATAATCATTTTCAAATATACTACATGGATTTGCAGAAACAGAGTTTACCTTACCTGCTTGAAGCATGTCAAAACTGGAAGAAAGCTTGTCAATATCACTAAACACACCTCCATTACTGATATTTGTGTCATTGAAAGGCCATTTAAAATACTTTTCTATCATAGATTTTTCTACTTCTGGTTTTCTAAACACCTGCTCTAGGTCTTGATTCTCTTCATATTTACAATCAACAGGTTTATCCAACCTAGAGAAAAGATTACCAATTTGTGTAGTTTCATTACAATTTCCTGAATTCATTTTATAAATGAATTCAAGAAATTATGGCAAAATGGCCTGGAAAACTTCCCCAAAATATAATGTTTCAAATGCAAGTAATGAGGTTCCAGCTTCCAATCCCTAAGAAACTTTAAAAATGCTTCCATTCACATAAAAATTCAGGTTTTCCTATTTGTCAGAAAAAGCAGAATGCTTTGAACTGATCGAAATATTGTAAAATTTTTAAACATTTCGATCAATTTTTAACATTCGATCAATAGAGTTTTTTGACCAAAATTCCACTTGCTGAATGGAATAAAATACATTAAGGAAAATAGAAGAGAAAGTCTTACCACAAACTAACAGTTACAAACTATGTAGCACAGTGATATCATTCTGCAAATAAGGTGAAGCAAGCAACAATATCTGGAGGCAGCAGGTCACAAAAAATCAATGTTTTTTCATATGCACGTTGGAAGGTAAATAGGCAACTGTCTTATATTTTCGTCAAGAAATGTATTCTTGGAAAGTGCAAGCAGTAAAAGTTACAATGACTATGAGAAAACAATATACAACGATTAAGAGAAAATTAAATGCACATCACACTGAGTAGAAAGATTACATCATTCCTAGGTCTTGAAACAACTAATTTTTATCCAAGCCATCCAGTACTATCCTTTAACCAGATGCCAAAAAAAAAAGAATCGCAAAACATGCTTTTATTCCCATAAATCAAGATTTCAACAGACATTGTTGATTGTAGTAAAATATTAGACTAAAGCAGGACTGTAAAATATAGATTAATTTATGAAAACTCACAAATGCATCTCTGTCTTGATAGGCAAACACTGTGGCTTTACTTCCTCACTAAGTTCATCAAGGTCTAAAAGGTCTTTTGAGCTGGATTCTCTTGATGATTTGGAATGTTTTGTAATGTTTCTATTTTTATGTAAAGAATTGTCACATTCAACAGCAGAGTTTTGGGGGGAGTAAAAAATCACATGTTCATTATTGATTGATGATTCAATGTTAGTGCCACATGTTTCATTTAATGTTAGCAAATCACAGTCTTCATTTATTAATACTTTTTTGGAAACATCTGAAACATTTACCCACCTGTTTTATTACCATACATATCATCAGCACAGATTTCACAGATTCATGTAATCTTTAGATTAAATTAATCCAAATACAATCAAAAAATTAAGAGACCAGGCAAATTCATGTAACTTTTCTTTCAGAAATGAGCTTGTGATAATTTGCAAAGTTATAAGAATTGCACTATAATCTGGTTAAATTCCAATGGAAAAATCAATATACATCCGACTTAAATATAATAAATCCCTTATGAAATCAAACCAACAAGGAAACCTTATGAATTTCCAAACTAAAAGTTGAACATGCAACTCATGGTTGTGAAAATGAAAAAGGAAAAGCTCAATTACTCACTAGCACTTGATTGAATGAATGGAAATGATGAAAACAAAAAGAAAAATTAGTTCCTTATGCACAAACATGTTGATTTTCATAGTAGCATTAAAGAATTTACAAATAGGAACAAACAACTGTTTAATTCTTTTAAAAAACCTGAAAGTTCTCAAGAACATAAGATCTAAACAACACGATGTGATCATAAAATTTACTTAACATTCAAATGTACATTATGATTATATGATATTAGAGCTTTACAACTGAGACTTAAATCACATGTGCCCCATGTAATCATAATTCTTTAGGTGAAAATTAAAATGAAGCACGATCATTACGATAAAGGAATTCTGTGTATATATAATAGTTCTGCAATCTACCTATTCACAGATCGGAGAAAAAGTCTGTACTGCTATTAAAAATGTGATTTGGAAAATTTCATGAATGAGAATGAGAACTTTGTAATATTTGAAATGAAAGTTGCTTAGATAAGAAAGTAAAGAAATGAAATCTACATTTACCAGGATTTGTTTGAATATTGGACAGCTGATCACCTGCACCATAAGGATCAAATGCTATATCCAGCAAAGGTAAATCCGATTTTATTAATGATGTGCATCTCTCATCTATTTTTTTGTATTTGCACAAAACTGATTCCAACTGATCACTTTTCAGGAGTATACATTCTGAAAATTGAAAACGGATAGAGATTATCACTTTTTTCATCTAGGAAACCTAATTCTTCAAAATTTTTGTCATCAACTTCCGATGCTAATTGTGAAAGAAGGTCTCTAAATTCTAGGCAAGAATCATGTAACTCTCGCATTAGTTCTATCTCTTCTTTTGTGGTCATTTCCGAGAAATTTGTTATCATTTCATCCAAAACCACGATGCTATTTTGTATATTGTCAATTTTGGCACTTCTTCTTGAAGCCTTCTCCATCTTCTGCTCATCCTGAATTTTTAAGAAATTGTAATTATCAACTGATCTGGCGAGTGTTAATTTGAAAATAACATGATTTCGTTTTGAAAATGAAAGGCTTTCATATTTTAGGCCTCGAAATGAAATAAATGGAAGCTTTAATAATTAATGTATTTCAAGGATATGTTCTTTCAATTTTACCTACTGTAACTTTGGTATATGCAAATAGATGGGTTAGGGAAGGGGGCAATTTTGCTCCGATGTATAAATTCAAGAAAAGTGAAATCAATAGTATGAAGCAAAGTAGTATGAAGATAGACTAAACACAAAAGTAATCTAACTAACTAATCGAAGAAACTTTCAAGAAACTTAATAAACTTCAAAGAAACTTATTAAAAGAAACTTTTTGCTGAAAAGATGGGTTCCTTGCAAATGATCAATTAATAAGCTACATGAATAGTGAACCTACAATATTTTGAAATATGCAAATTATTCATTCAATATTTATGTTCATTAAGATATTTCACTGCTTCTTATGCAGTTCTGCATAAAATGTTTTTTACAGCTGAGCTTTCAAAGTGTCTACATAGATGAGAAATCCAAAGTTTACTCGCAAATACATTTAAAAAGTAACCATTTTAATGTACAGGCATAATTCTTTGAAACAAAATGAAAAGATTCACTAAGTTCTATGAACCAGAAGAAAACACACCATACATTTGCTAGCCTACCTCAACTGATTCGAAGTACAAGCTTCAGATCAATTGGGGTATGGGAGAATGGAAAGCACAAAAAAATGCACAAAACTTTCAGGCCACGGGAAACAGTGTTCACAAAGACTTAGTTTCCAGTGAAATCAATCAAATATAAAATACGGAGGGCAGTTTCACTGATCACCACTCAAAACTAAACTTTACTGATTTTTAAGTGACTTTTTAAGAAGAAAGTGCAAAAACTCAAAATACTCCACCAAGACTACTAATAATTTTGGGAACGTGAATGGAGCTTTAACCAAAAGTTAACCTTTGGTTAAGAACAAAAGATTCTGACATGGAAGCATGAAGGAATAAAAAGAAATCCAAAATAGAAATTATGGCTAAACTGAATCTGTTGCACAAATCAATTATTGACCACCAAAGGTATTAATTAAATTGCTAATGTATTCAAATGTTACTCCAGAATGCTACACAAGCAAGAGAAGCTTTAAATATGAACACAAAAACACCAAATAGGTAGTGAATAGAAAACTGAAATGATGGAACAATGTACTGTGAATGGGAAAATATGAATATGAAATGCTGGATTCTGCAAATTCGAAAACAAGTATTTGAAATAACGTGAAAGATATGAAAACAAACAATGGATACTTGCTATTTGCAAGATGAAAACAAAAATGATGCATCAACAGCTAAGAAAGAATTATTTAAGAAAAATGTAATCAATGAGTCTCAGACCAGGAATGTAAAGTTAATCTAAGCATGCATCAGGGTTTTTGACTTTACTCATTCGAGAGAATCAGATATAAGATCCCATAACACTTCTTGAACCACTATGATAATGAGATAAAAACTCAGAGAGAAAAAGTAAGAGTCCAAAAACAGGTACCTGAAACATATGGTCAAGCACAGGAAAAAAAGAAGCAAAGGATGTATTACAAAGAATTGTGAAGCTTGAACTATCAGTAGCAACATCAAATAAAGAGGATATGCAACCTCCATGAAAACAGACATGATGAAATTGGTACTTCAAAATGTATAAATACGAAATAGCATTCAGCTCATATATTACTTCATTATTCTTCAAATTTGACTAAAATACAATGGCATGCACATGTCACTAATGCCATGTTCAATTTTGCTGGAGTACTACACCATTACTTAGAATGACAAAAGATATAGATAATAGAAAATGTTTGGTGGCTGAACAAAAATTTATGCACTAAGTTCAAGATTCAATATCATGCACATGCACGACAAATAAATATTAATTTCAAATTGGTGCATTTCAGAGTAAACCAAAATAAAAGTACACAAAAAAGTTCATTACCCTGTAGACGTCAAAAGCACTCATGATCAACACTTCTGAGGATAAAGCAATGAAATTACAACCATTAAAGTCTATGTAAGTCTGCAAAACTAACAACTGATGATTTAAATTCACTGTTTTATCCTCAGAATTTCAGTGTTTTCCAACTTTACATGGATATAACAATACAAAATAGATTACAGGTTTGACATTCTATAGGTTCCATGAAAGATAAACTGCTGACCAAAAATATATTTATGCAGACCAAAATCTCTTATTATATGACAAACTATAATAAAAATAATATTTAAACATACTTCACATAAATCAAGTCATTAAGTCAACAAGTTTTTTATTTTAATTTTTTTTCCAAATACCAACCAACAGATATTTATTCAATGCAGTATGAATTATTATAACTTTCAACAAGATCAACAATTAAATTTACTCAGCCAATTGTTCATCGTCAAAATAGGAACTGTTGATAAATACAGAAAGAGTTTTCCAACAAGAATAATATCCTATATTGAATAGTGAAAACTGGAAACAAAAACAGCAGGAACTGAAATCATGAAGCAGAAAAGAAAAGTGCTGGAAGTTAACATTGATCTGAATTTGAAATACTAATCAGAGAAACATCAACTAATTGAAATGAGTCAGAATAGATCCTGATACCATCCATGTAATTTGTACTCAAAACTCAAGAGGACAACATATCATTCCTCTAAAGAACTAAATGCATAGGATACTGCAGTATACAATGAAAAACTATAAACTATCAAAAGAAATTAGTGGGCTGAAATAACACATTTAAATTTATTTTAATTTCTGCCGATAATGCACTTTTTATCGATGCAGTTTCTTAAATTAATGCTAAGTTTGAAAACATGTAATAAATACAATAACATTATTTAAAACACTTGGAAAATAAGAAACGAAAAAAAAAATGGCTACCTCTTGAACCATATTTTTGATCAGTGCATTAGCTGTTTGCAGATCACAAGGATGCTTACTTTGTAACAGTTTTTTAAGAAGACGGATTTTGTCACTTTCAAACATGGGTACACTACTTTTGAAAAATGCACTTTGTGAACTCTGCCTGTGAGCCTGGCTTACATACACAGGATCTTCCTAAATGGAAACGGTGTTTACACAGGAGAATAAATAAAAAAGTAAATAATAATATGATACTCTGACAATCCAAAAAGCTGGTTATTGAACACATTTTTACAATACATAATAAATGAAGTTTTTTGAAATACATTTTGTACTACTAACATCAATGGACAATTTGCACAAATATTCAGCAAGATCAAGATTTCATAAATGTAGTGACAGTCACCTTTATTAATCGTTGATGCTTCAACATATCATATATCATTTTTATTTTTGGTTCATCAGGAAATTCCTTACTCCATACATAGAGAAGGTGGATTATTTTGAGCTTAATGGGTGCTAACACATAATTACCCAAATATTTGGATGAGACTAATTTAATCAATTCGTTCAAAAATCGAAATTTCGCTATTTCATCTTGCAATTTGATTCCACAATAATACACGCAAGAATCCAAAACCTTGAATCAACACCAATTAAGACCTTAACACAGACCCAAGTATTGATCTGATATACGAATAGGCATAAAAATGAACCTTTAATGCATGTAAGGCTTCAGATTCGTCTGATGTTTGTAATTTTTTGGCCAAATACTTGGTAAGCACTTGAGGAGCATCACTTTCTATAGCACAACAATCACTGATTTTACGATACAGCTCCTTCTGAGTGTCAGTTGGTAAATCGCTGGAACCTGGAACAAATCCAAGAAAAATTCGGCTCGTGAGACAACGTGTATACCTAAAAGATCATCCAAATACTTGACAACATTTGCCATTCCTGGTTTTCGGCTTCCAGAACACGACACGGACACAAGACGATGGTACCGCCATCGAGAACGAAAATCCAAGAACCGACTTTTCAGAGTACGTGAAATTCGTGGGATGACCCCGGAGAATTCCACACTTCACATCGATTTACACCTTGACCCCAGCCAAAGGGCCGGGAAGCCACTCACGGAACCAAACTTTTTAAACCCAGATGACCAAAAGGGGAATAATGCTGCTTCGACACATTCAGCTTGTAAGGGAAAATAGTATATGTAAAGGCCAATCTGCTCAAGAAGACGAATTCGTATACATTACATAAGTATTACAGCTACTGCCGACGTGATTTGCTAGTATGTGTCCAGCAGTTTCAATAAAGTTATAAATGTGATTCAAATTTTACTTCATTTAGGATGAAATATTTCACTGCTTATCATTTGAAAATAATTTCCTTAAACTCTAGAGACCAAAAGTGTTTTGGTTTATAAAATCACGCCTCCTTGGGAAAATGACTGCTATTCCATAAGTACTTGTCCTCTAATCATGAAATTTCTCCTTAATTCTCACAAGCTAGTGTATCCATGTTTACGATGTGCATTATGTAGTTATTAATGAGCAAAATCATATTCAGTATGCACTGATAGTTTACAATAATAAATGAAAAATAAACCGACTGATCTCATTACATATGTGTAATGTAAGGCTTGAATGCTTTGAGGCATGTAAGTCACTCCTTCTGTATATCTTATATTCTTGTCAGGTAGCCTACAGATGTTCGTCACTACACTGCAATTCGAAAGTCTTCGGAAGTTTTCTTAGCGAAACACTAATACGTAGCATTACTGAAATATTTCTTAGACTTTTTGGCGAAGAGAAAAACTTCATGTAGACTGTACTAAATTCTTCAGAGTATTCGTAAACTTCCACAAAAACATAAGCACTCTTTGGGAGTTCTTTTCTATAATAATGAAGAATCATCTTGATATCCCTAATAGTAGAAGTATAGAAATATCATACTCGTATGGCATATCCCAGATGAATAACAAATCCAATGAAAAAATTGACATTTTATTCGCTACTGATCATTAAATCCAATAGGTATTAGAAAGTTTTTTTTTTATCATGGAAAATGAATTTGCAGCTTTTACAAGAAAACGAAAGAAATATGTTGTATATTCTTGTTCACATCCAAAAGTGCATTTATTGCTACTTAAAAAATGCTATGTAAGTTTGTCCTTATGAAAACATTGTTAAAAAAAAGAGTAAGGTATAAATCAAAATTGTACATCAGACATGGATCAGAAGGATTCACTGATGAATTTAAAGGTAAAATCGGTAGCTGAAACTAAGAAGTTGAATTCTTTTTCCTTCTATTTTCATTGTTACCGACAATTTGTGAGCTCTGTCGCTTATATTCATATCTGAAGTTCCAAGGATTGGGAAAAGAGTGAAAGGAATGCTGTCGTGTTGACATTCACCATTCTACAGAATTTGAAGTTCTCGGTATGATCAGATGTATTTCTCAGATGGATCATAAGTAAGAATGAATGAGCATGCTGCCTGTTGCCAAACTTGTGCAAGTATAAGTAGTAGGTATAATAAATAGATGATAGAAATTCAGTGATGAATGCGGTATGCTTGGGTCTCGCGTTTTGAAAGTCTTTGGAACACTTGAGGAGTTTATGCATGGGTTTGTGATTTGACATGAGTGAACCAGCTTTTAAGCGCTTGAAAGCATAAGAAGGAACCATATGGCTTACACAGCACACCACAATTAATGCATTTCTGTGATTTATTCAGATATTTTGAGTGCAGTGGTAATAAGGAAGTCATACTGCTTAAATCAAGATATTAATTAATGGACTTTTTATATTACATTTGAGAATTGGTTATTCCAATTTTGCCTACAACAATAGAAAACTATTTAGTCTAGATATGGGAACGGATGCTTTTACAATTCATCAGTATTTGCAAATGGTAAGTGCCTGGATGGTGTTTTATATTAGCTGTTAAGACTTATTTTTAGCTGGAGAATGCCATTCAAGCAAGAAACGGAACGGAGACATCGGTTTGTGTGTTCTAATATCGGGGTGCTCTGTACTAACGTTTTTTTTTACAGGTCTTATTATCGTTTAAAGATCCACATGTGAGAAGTCAGAATTTGCAGCTCGAAAACCCCGAGTCCATTGTACAGAAGTTCATTGAACCTCCGTTTGTTGACATAGTTGCTGCACATTTAAGGTGTTAAGGTTAATATTATCTATATTTGTAAAGGATGCTTTAATTTCTTCCATTTTTAATACGCTGATGTTGAATAAATTAAGGAAACTAACGTGTATGCCTAGAATGCAAATTAATATACCAATTTAATGTATGTTTGATGTAAGAAACTGTTTCTCGGTTTGTATGCATGAACATAATTTTTTACAGACAGTTAGCATTCTAGCATTAATTTTTTAAAATTCATCCTTTGTAAGTCTACTTATTTGAGTCTAGTTCACAGTATTTCAAGCCATTGGAAATTATGGTTAAAATCTTGAAACAATTGTTCTTTATGATCATAGGGATGCGGATCAATGTACACTGCGTAATTATTGTTCCACATTAGGTTGATTCGTCTTTGAATAATGATAATTGCCATATGTCAAAAAAGAAAAATTCATTTCTAGTTTCACTTGTTGAAACTAGAAATGAACATGTTTAACATTTAGAATTTGAACCTTCATATTCTCTGTAATTTTCATTCAATGAAAGAAGTAAATCATGTGTTAAAACAAGGTGATGGTAATGATCAAGTTGGGAACCTAGTTGATCAAGTTTGATACAACACATTATTTGTTTTCCACTCGTTTTTCTAGTGAATTTTATTTTATTTTATAGTCCGCTTTTCAGTATGCCAAAACAATGTTTGAGTTTGATGTAGTTCTGCCAAATTCAAGTGTAAAATAATCATGTTTCCAGAAAATTATTAACCTATTATCGCAAATGTCTTATGCTATACCAATTTAGATCATTTGATTTGCAGTTCAGCATTTTTTTCTTAAATGTACCAAAAGGTATTTCCGATGTAAAAGTAATCTCTACTTTTAATGTGAGGTATAGTGCTACTTGAAAAGGGTAATTTTACATGTACATATAGTGCCAATCAAAGCCAGAGGATGTCTTAGATTAATTCGTAGGTGGGTGCTTCTTGGGGATGAAAAAACTGGATGAATTGCAGCTTAGTATGTGTGTCTTTGAGTATGTATTTGAGAATACAGAATTTATACAAGATTATACAGAGATAGTATATATATTTTATGGTATAATATGAGTATATATATAACACAAAAACCGATCTGGAATTGACAACTCTTCTTTACATTCTCTTTTGAACCATTGTAAGTCGTACTGACTGTCAAGTATTGTTGAATCACTTTGATATTTAAAAGTGTAAGATTGAGATGAAACTTGATCTACTCAAGGGCAGAATTAGTCTAACGAGCTGAAAATTTAAACTCTCACTTCATTGGAATTTTTTGAAAAGTTCCCATTAAAAGATGGATTAAAAGATGATTGCATCATTATCTCAATTTTTATTGTGATTTGTCTGTTGTAAAAAGTAATGATCTTTGTTTTCATCTTGATTCTAGTTGTCTTTATTTCATAGGCATTGCTTATATTTAGTTTGTTTTGGATGCTTTGTTATTTCTCTGTAAGAAGTTCAGAAATTGTGCTTTGTCACTGTTCAGTGCAGTTGAAAAGAAGACTGCTTTTGATTAAAGATTGTAGTAGGCAGGAATGATAAAAAAAAAAAAGAAAGAAAGAAAGAAATTGAGAAATTAAAAGAAAATACTGCTAGAATTTAAGAATTTTATATTGGGTGGATACTAGGAAACTTTATGTATGCATGCACATCATTTTGAGTTTCAAAGATTGTGCTTTTGTAGTTTGGATAGTTCTCTGATTGAGTATAATACATATTCTAAATAACAATCTCATGCTTAACTTCGGAAATCGATTTTTGGAGGAGAAAAAAATGTATTTTATATATTTTGTAGGGACACTGCAACCAGACTTGCAAACGTCACAACTCCATTAGTGGTGCTGATTATTTATTGTTATTATTATGTTAATCATTGTTTTCTTTGCTGGAATTAAGGATTCAAATGAAACTAATTACCAAGATTCTAAGACCGTTGTCAGCTGCAAATGATGTAAGAGATATTCAGTTGTAGCATAACTGTGCTGCGTTATTTTTCCCAAACTTTATATTAATTGAAAGGATTAATGCATTGACATGGGCATGAGTAATTAGAAAATTAGAAACTGCTATGTATAATTTCTTTTGCCTCGTAGAAAATTGCTATTTAGATGCTATTGAATACATTTAAGTGTTGATAGATCTGGTTGTTCCAGCAAAAGCGATGAGTATACATACCATTTTAAATTAGTGTACATAATTTTATTTCCTGCCAACAAGTTGCTCTTAGATTTCAAGAGAAGATGTTGGTAATTATGTGTTTTTTACTTTTTCTCTAAATGTTGAAACAATGGGGATATTTGTTACCCACTTTTGTTTCAGCTTGTCCGGATTTTATTTGAAGGATTTAAGGTTTTGGAGTTATCTAAATATTCACGTTATTGGAACGTTCCAACAGGAAATTTCTGTAGTCATTATTTGGGGAAAAATTGGCAATGAAAAATGTATGAACATTTGCTTGACTGATACCTTTGTATCAATGGAAATCGAAAATTAAAGTTTAGTTTTGCATAGCAGTTTACGTATTGTGATTACTTCTTCTCGGTGTATTTATTTATTTCAATTCATATTATGGTGCAGAAGTATTTATGCCTAGTATTAAGTTAATTATTCAGATTGTAATTTCTAGAAATTTTCTCTCCATTTGTTTACTGTTTACTTCAATTTGGGCGAATTTTATTCTAATGCCCGTTTGTGTTTTGCTCTTATTTCGCCGATTTTATTTCCAATTTTGTACCATTTTCACCTTGAGCACCCTTTTGAGTGTGTGCATGTGCTTCATGATTTGAATCAATGGTTGGTGTAAATTATTCTAAGTCCTTTGGAAATAAATCGTACTTACGCCCTTTTAGTTCATCCCCAAACTGTAATATTTCATGTTTACTTGTGATGATCCATTTATTAATTCATTCTTTATGCTACATTATAACATTTGTCTGCCGTATTTCATTTTATAAATCTATGGAATATTTTTAGTATTAGGGATTTCACATTTTATAATTGTTCAGAATATGCTACAAATGGTGTTTTTACTAGGTTTCCGTAGTAATGTCACATATAACTCGCATTTTACTTTGAAATCATACGATTCGTCGAAAATTGGATGTAAATTCATCATATTTCAGAATTATTAACTATGCATCGTAAATTTCATGACAAGTCTGTGTATTGGATATCTCAGTTTCTGTCTTGATCAGATGTGAGTCCTTGTTTTACTAGTAAATATGATTTTGCTTCAGATGCTTACAAAGGGAACTAAAGTTATGTTAATCTTCGTAGTTTCAGGTGTTCTCTTTAGTCAGTAGTCTCAGTTGGATTTCAGAGTGCACTTCTTGCAGCTTAGTGTTACAGTTTGTTTTTCTAGAATTCCAATATGACATTTATCCTTGAAAAATTATTATCTCATAGTGGTAATTAAAAGATCTATATTATCAAAGCATAAGGGAGAATAATTTGTTTTTAATGCAGAAAATGATTAATAATTTTATGAAGCATGTTCTTTAAAGGAACATGTAATGGATGAGTTTTAATTAATGCATGCATGCCTGCCCAAGGTTTAGTGGGTGATGAATTGGTGAATTAATTTGGCGCATCATAACTTTTGCTTATTTAATAGCAAAAAGTACACTCCAAGTGAAAAAGAAATGTGCCTAGGAGATCACAAAAATTATTAAAAGAATTGATGCTTTGGTTTCAAAAGAAATTTTCGATCTTTTCTGACTTTACATTTCTATAAATGTAATGCGAAATTTCTAATTGGAGGCATTATTGTCTGACAAAGATTTTTATCTAAGTGGTTATCAAACATTCAATTTGAAGGGCATATGAAGTCTTTCTAGAGTTGTTAATACTTAAATGCACCAAGATAAAAAAAAAACAATTGGATCACCAAAAGATATTATGCTCTGCAAATGCAAAAGAAAGTTCTTTCTCTGTGAATGAAATTTGTAATCAATTTATTGGAAGTAAGTGTTTTGCATGTGATGCCTTATTCATCAGTTCGTATGCATGTTTGAATTTTGTTGTGTTACATTTCTGGTCATTCATTTACAAGACACCTTTGTTCATTGTGGCTGAAATGATAGCATGTCCGTTATTTTTTAAATTCCTTGAATGCCGATCTGAATTATAAATAAAAATTCTGTCAATTCCTGGAGACAAATAATTGCTAGTACATTTAAGTTAATATTAATTAGGGGTAGTTCATTCAATACACTGGGTTAATTTGGTTCCAGTTTCTGTGGGTAAAATATAAAGTTTAATCAAAGATTAGAATCTCCTTTATGTTTTTTTTTTTTTTTCTCCAATAGATGAAGCCTATAGCCTCCATAATAGAGAAGGCTTTTTAAAAGAAGAAAAGCAATCCAATCTGTTTTATTTCGAAGAGTGTACTCTTGTTAATTTCAGGCTAACAACTCTTACATCATAATGTCATATGAATATTCATTGAACCAACTTCATTAGATTTAATTGTCTTGAATTAGTAAAATTTTATGAATATCATAGTGCTTGGCTTAATTGTGCAAAGGTGAATGATGACATTTGTAATCATAGATGTTGTTGGGCAGTACAGCAACAGGATTTTGTGAAATCATATCAGTATCAGGCTACATTGGTGCAGTCGTTTTTGAAAGTTTTCCAAGCTCAGAAAGAAGAGAATTGGGCACTCCCACTTTTGTACAAAATCACTGTCGATTTAAGAATTTTAGCAGCTAGTGCTGATGCACAGCTGACAAAACTGGGTAAAGGAAAACCATCTGAAGTTTTGGAAAAAGCTGCAGACATTCTGATGAGCTGTTTCCGTATTTGTGCAGCTGACAAGTAATTATGCATTTATTCCTATAAATTAGCAATTCTTCCTCAGTCGATCTTCTGATGATGATACAAAAAGATGGGGTATGCTGAACTTGGTTAATCAGTTATTCAAAATTTACTTTAAAATTAACAAATTGCACCTTTGCAAACCCTTGATACGGGCTATTCAGTCATCACCCCTTAAGGAACATTTCAGTTTGAGTCAGAAGGTTACATACCGTTACTATGTGGGTAGAAAGGCAATGTTTGACAGTGATTTTAAAAGTGGTAAGATCATCAGAATAGAAAAAAAATTTTTTATGAACATCCCATATGTTTAGCTGAAGAATATCTATCTTATGCATTTAGACATTGTCACAAGAAAGCAAGAGTTAACAAAAAGTTGATACTGTTATACTTAATCCCAGTGAAAATGCTGCTGGTGAGTTTTTAATGAGTGTTGAGAAAATAATTCGTTTATGTATGGTTTTCAGGGCTATATGCCAAAAGAAGCACTCTTGCATAAGTATGACTTGTTGCAGTTTTTAGAAGTAGTCCAATCAGTAAAGCAAGGAAATCTTCTCAGATTAAATAAAGCCATGGAAAAAAACGAAACCTTCTTCATTGGGTGTGGAATCTATTTGATCTTGGAGAAACTGAAAATCATCACATACAGGACTTTGTTCAAGAAAGTGTAAGAATTTAAATTTAAATATTTGTTTTCACACCTATTGTTATAGTTGTATCTTGATGAAAATTCACCAAATACCAGTAGCTGCTTTCCTAGTTGCTTTGAAAATAATGCAAATACCTGATATTGATCAAGAGGAGACTAACTGTATTCTAGCTAATTTAATTTTTGAAGGAAAGATTAAGGGCTACATTTCATATCAACATCAAAAACTAGTTATTAGTAAGCAGAATGCGTTTCCTCCATTGTCTAGTAGCAGTGCAGCTTAACAAAACTTGCAGCATGCACAGTTGAAATAAATAACAATAAAGTTCTGCAATATTGGAACTTGTATGCCCAGATTTCTTAAATGAGATATAATGGATTTGCTGCCCTTCATTATCATGGAGCTGCGTGTTTTGCATAGTGGTTTTTAAAATACTTTATGCAAAACGCAATGCACGAAGTTGTAACCACATTTAAGGAAATTAGATCTGTTGAGAAAAATTTTAAGGAAACACAAGACGTGGACTTTATTCAGAAACGATCTGCGAAGGAAATGTATCAAGAATCTTTAACCTGTTGAGCCAGTAACTTTTTTTCCAAAGTCCACCTGTGGGTGAGTGATAGAAATTGGCGAAAACGAAGATACGTCAAACGCACAGCAAATGTATCTATTGTGAACTTCAAAGAAAAAACATTAATCATAATAACTTCGTTATTGTACAGAAAATAAGAAACTTTATACATAAGCAAAATAAAAAATCTCAAAGGAAATTCAATCTGATTTCGCAGCATGACATGTTTCAAAGCAAGGTGCGACACAAAGAGGCACCTCCCAGGTTAACACCGCCAACATGGTGTTTCCTTACGAATGCCATTTTCTGAACACGCAATACATTTTCGCGGTGCATTAGTTTTTGATGGTGTAGGTGGTATAGAATTCGGATAATGTTCTCCGATGAGACGTGCAGGCCTGGCAGTCGTAGCTGGTCGACCAGCTGCCACACAGTTTCTTGAGTTGAGGATTCCTCAATAATTTGTTCCATACTCTCGAGCCAAAATTCAATCGATTGGATTTTCCACTGTTTTTTCTTTATATAATAAATGTGAATTCAAGCAAATGACATCCAAAAGATGAGGAAATATCTTTTTGTAATACTTTAACCTCTTTCTTGCCCGCGTATATGCAGCATTTATACCATCGCTTCTGCTTACTTGGCCCATTTTTTTTCCATAGCCAAAAGCCACTTCAAGCTTTGTTTTTATAACACCTCGTTTCTCAGTTTCCATTGTATTGGCGCCATGTATTGTACTGAGGAACTGTGCATCCCTTTTCTCCCGCCACTTCAATAAAATTATTTTGTTATATCTTGCAATGTACTGTCCTTTGGAAAGGTTGTTTTTATATCTTCAGGAATAACAAGTCTCTGCTGTCGCCAATAATGTCCGTCTTACAAGTACACAGTTTCTGTGCGAGTTCTATACTTGTATAGCAGTTATCCAAATGGAATTTATATCCCTGGTCTAATAGGTCTTGAGAAAGTTCAAGAACGATGTGAGTCGCGGTCTTATACGGAGGATAATTTTGACAATATTCTGTATTCTTGCCAATTATTATTTTCCTCAATTAAAGCTTCAATTGACCCAGCATGTAAAAAGCATGTAAACAAACCCAGTGTGTACAAAGAAAAAAAAAGAAGACTTCTTTGTTTGGTTGGCGTACCTTGCATCACTTCAAAAATGCTTTGATAAAAAATTAGTAAGGTGAAGTGCACATGGCAGTCCTGATCAGAATATAAGTAAAATACACAAATATATGGGAACTGTTTTAACTTTTTACGAAAATTTCGTATTTTGATAGCAAAACGTATTTTTTCTTTTTCTTTTCCACACCGCGTAAATATTTGCCAAAAGCACCACAATGGCGCCTCTGCAAAACCTATACACACGTCAAACTCGCTTAACGGGCTAAAATTAAGTTTCCAACTAATAAAATTTGCACACTGTTCTCAAAAAAGCCTAGGAAAACGAAGATAAATTTCCACAGCCTCAGGTGGCTCGCAAATTTTCGTAACTATGCTGATATAGAAAGATCGTTTCGGATTATGAAGTAAATGAATTCTGTTTTTCCCTATCGAAACACTTCGAAAACACGCCCGATTCATATCTGGTATCATTGGATCTCACGCTACGCTGCTTCTCACACAACTATTCTTTTTTCATTCGGCCCCCCATGGTTTTCATGCAGAACGAAATAAAAGTCAAGAAATGCATGTGAAATTTTTCTTATACGGGAAGGTCTTGGTTTTCAAAGAAAGTAAGCGTTCGTTCGGAAAAAAAATGTTTTCGGCACTCCTAGTTTTTCATATCTTAGGTGTGTATTTCAATAAATACCTTTCTTTACACTTGTGAATACGCTGGCAAGATCTTTTTCATACTTTCTAAATGTAAGTTGCAACTCGGTTTCCTCAAACTGAGGAAAAAAGCACTCAGACTTTTAACAAATGTATGGAGTCGGTCAGCAGGTCAACTACACTCTCAGAAAATTTAAAACAGTACTTCACACATAAATCAGAAGTGTGCTCGAAATACAGCATCTATCCTTGAAAATAATATGCTCACTAAATTTAGCAATTTGCTTTTTTCCAGTTCTCAGAAGTTGTGGGTGGTTGCTTCAGATTTCCTTGTGGTGTAAAAGAGTTTCCCCTGCCAGTTTAAATTTATGATATCTCATGATAACAAATTTATTCTATATTTTTGCCGTCTTTATTTTTGTTTCAGATCGTAAGGACTACTGCCTGTTTTCACATATGTGAATATGTTTCAAAGTATCTTTATAGTTGAGAGATGCGTTTTTATTACATGTATGCTATGTAATACTCCATGAATTTGAAGGAAGGGGGGGGGGGGGTGAGGAAGAGCTGTCCAGTGAGAATAAAATTTTTGACAACCTACTAGTTTAGATCCATGGGTTGTGCGTGTTTTCATTTCACTATGAATTTCTAATGGAATTTTCAATACATGGAAAAGCTGAGCAAAGGGCGTCGCTGTAGGAGAGCATACAATTTTGGAGGATAAGCGGCCAGTCTTTGGACCGGTGACCGACAAGTTGCTGTGACGTGGTCAGCCGGAAGGTTCACCAGAGGGAAAATGTTGTGAACTTTTACTCTTAGGAATAACTGCCCCGGAAAATCCGGGTGAGAAGGAGGATAAGCGGTACTTGTGCAAAATTATCGGTTTCACTTTCAGTTGGCAAAGATCGTCGAATAGAGAATGCACTTGGGCATTTGAAAATTTTGCTTCTAAGCAGTAAACACCTTCGCCAAGTTATAGTATTTACCTATGATTTATATTGAAGATCGGATGTTTAAGCAACGACACTATCTACGAGCAGAAAATTTTCTAATGCATCTTTCATGTTAAAATTTGCCTCGTGGCAAGTTTTTCTCTTTCATGTGATTCAAACAAGACCATCCGTCTTATTCGATTCCTGCGTCGGAAAGAACGTGTGGTCATCGAAGCAGTCTTGCTGTTTTGTGCACTTGATTTAGTATGCCTTAATACATTTGTATTAAGTGTGTGTGATTCCCTTTCTAGACGTAACGTTGAAAGGAACTCCGGTGTCTGCCTGAGTTGACTGAGAGCACATTTTCTGCCAGACCAAACTTCACAGAAGCCTGAGATGAAGTGGTGATTTTCAGAACGAAGTTTCTCCGCATATATCACAAAGGAGACAAAAACACACATGTACACAGATATATTTGGACCACATGGTTCTGTATTTTCCAAACATCATGTTAAAACGTTGTTGGGTTTGAAGCACGAATTTATCATCATCAGGAGTACTGATAAGTGGTTTCTTCTTCTTCAGGCTACGGTAAAGCCAATCCCCTACGTATTTTTTGGGAAAGCTCATGCAACGTTCTATGATGCAGCTTTATCTTCGTACAAAAATTTGCGTAGATGAATCACATGCCATTTCATCCAAAATTACTGCTGAAAACCAGATAACCAAGGAAATCGGAAGCATTTGAAACTAAATTTTTTTTTTCTTTAAAAAAAAAAAAGACACCATGAAAACCCCAATACATATTAACAGTAGACGAAAATACTAATAAAATGATTGCAATATCTGAAAGAGGAAAACCTTTCTAGTCACAGCACAATGTACAAAAATGTCCCCACTGAACCTTTCCTGACCCAATAATCCTTTCTTTATTGAATAGTGTAGAACTACACTATGCTTTACAATTGCATCAGATCCTGTTCCATGAAATTCTATCAAACTGGAAAATTTCAATTTTTCAATTTCTGGAATTTTAATCACATACTTACATAGTTAATCCTTCTCCGACAAAATACCTGGAATCTACAATGTGTTTTCCAACTTTTGACATGTGAGTTATAATCAAAAGTAACATGAACTATAACTAAAAATTTTGTAATTCTAGGAAAGGCAGAATTGTTTATTCTTATGTACTTTTCGTAACTCCGAAAGTATGTTCCCTTGTTCACTGTGAAAGTTAGAAGATGGAAAAGTTTCTGAAGATTTGGGAAATGTGTATGACAAAACGTAAGGTACGACTCCAATACGAACGTGTCCACAGAAACAGGAAACGCACGAATGAAGCACGCAAGCTGTGCCGGGTATTCTGGTATTTCTGATTTCCATCAAATAGGTTAATAACTTTCTGTAGTACTCGAAATTATATGCATTTAACGCATGAAACAGTAAAAGTTTTATACTTTCATATTAAAGTTTTCCTGCAGCATACGAATATTCAGATTACTCAGAAAGCAATTCTGTGCACCTTTCATGCGTATTTCATTACACATCCATTTTCAGTTATTGATTGTGGAGTGCCTTTCTTCCCCCAAGCTGTAGGAGTCTTCCGAATTTCGCTTTACTTTGGGAATTCATATGCTATCGCAACACTCCACCCGAGAATCGGAAAAAATTATGGGGAAGCCGTTCAGATTTCCGTTGCTAGCCGAAAGGAACGAAGGCGCGAGCCGGGAGTCTGGAAAGTGCCAACCTCCTTCCGGTCGTTTGCAATTTCGGGAACGTGGGGACTTTGACAAGGTTGCGCATAGGGAACGAGCGTTCTACCCCACTGCCCACAAATCCGTTCCTTCCGTATGGAGATGAATTTTCCAGCCACCTGTCGATGGAGACCACTGAACTCGCACGCAGATTTTTCAATGATTCAGCCATTGCTCATCAACAGAGCAAACAAAAACCATGGGAGCCAGAAAGAGGGAAATTCAGACAACTGTGTATATGACATACCTATAAATAGGGACGAGAAAGGAAGATGCTTAAAAAAGAATTCCGGATATGGTTTCTTGAATCGAACTGTGCTATTCCAAAATTACCTGAACAACACAAAAAAAAAAAAAACGAAAATGAAAAGAAAAAAAAAAAAAACCCTGTAATCCCCTCCCCCCTCCAAAGGGAAGGGGGGGGGAAAAAAAAGAAAAGCGGCCATTTCATGTGTGAAATGTACACCAATCACTGAAAACAGAAAATCCTCCAAACAGAAACCCATTGTGATATAAAACACTTCCCAGCGTGCAAAGCTTTCATGGGAGAATCGTTTGGAATCGGGCTTCACTAAGGTTGAACGAACTCGAGCGGTTTTTTTTTTTTTTTTGTCTTGGCTTCCTTTCTTTCTTTCCTGCACGCACACATTCAAAAGCGTAAAAAGTGCTCGCGGTCCACGAAAGAGACTGCGAGAGGCGGCGATGCGCCGTGATTAATGCTTGGCGCGCTATGATGATTCCGCAGTACTCGAAATGTGTGCGCGCACTTTTAGTTGGAAAAAATAAGAGCGAGCAATTCACTTATTTTGGACGCCTTCAGCGATGGATACATAAAATTTTCCACACTGATGGAGTCCACCTAGGATTCCAAGATTACAGGCCCATCCACGCTGCAAGGCTAATCTTATTGCTGCCAATCACCGCCGGGTCAACCAAAAAAGCACACGTCGGCGTTGCGGGACAGAGGATGAAACGCTGTCTCACGTGTTGAGCAGATGCAAGGAGCACGTTCCTCTGACTGTGGCACGCCACGATGCGATCCAAGAAATCATCAGGAAGGCAGCAGTGGATGAAGCAAAGCGGAGTCTTGTGTCAGGAAACCGGACAGTGCTCCACCCTAAGACCGGATCCGGTTCTACCGAAAAAGGGAACCGGATGTGTGTGCTAGACGTCTGCTGCCCACATGATGATGGAAAGGAGGCGTTCAGAACGACCAGGAAGAACAAAGAAGAAAAATACAAGGATGATGTAGCAATGCGACTGGGAAGTGGTGGAAAACAAAGCACACGCGTTCATCGTCGGTTCTCTGGGAGCACGGGACCCTGGCAACGAGGAGGTATTGCAGCACATGGGAACACCAAAAAAGGAGCTGGTGGCGACTGAGGCACCGGATGGTGGCTACGTGTATCAAGTGCTATATATGCAACCCACGTCAAAAGGGAAACCGATAACCAACTGGACAATGGTCTCTCACCGGAGGAAATGGGACGAGCGGAGGAAGCACTGTAAAGAGGGGGCGAGGGCAACCCCAAGGGAAGAGAACCACATACCAAACTTGCAAACAAGCTATGTAATTGCACACAACAAAACAATAAAGTTGCTCATGAAGTATTTTCGTTCCCAAGGGCGCTTTCAGCATCGGCATTGCACGCATCGGAAATGATTACGCCGGTGTTGCAAGAACATCTCGGAATCCACAAACTCTATGTGAGGTCGGAGGGAGAAGTTACACAGTCTGACGAAAGAATTCCTGATGCTCGAATGCGAAATTTGGGATGGAAGAACTCGAGTCCCATCCTTTGATCAGGGAATTTCACGCACCATGCGCCACGACTTCACCATTCGATTTTTGACGAGCAAAAGTAGCCGTCTTTGGAAGAGGAATGCCGCAAGGATATGTGCAGCGCGTCCACAGCCATTTCGCCAAAGTCGAAATCAGAGAAAAGCTGCAAAACGGAATCCTCTTGAGTGATTAAACACGCAGTGCACAACCACCGCTTAAGACTTCGAAATCAAAGGCTAACCTGCATGATCTTTCGTATGTCGAAGGTTGATTTTTCCTGCTGACTTTGCGGACCTTGGACGTTCTTACTCGCCTTCTTCCTAAAGCTGGAATTCATCAGGGTAAGATGAAGTTTTAGTTTTTCGTGCTGCTTCTGGATCATCCCTGAAAAAGGGAAAACAGAAACCGACGGATAGAAACACGGGTGATGAGAACACGAGCGCACCCAGCGAATCGAAGTGATTTTTTATGGATTCGGCCATGGATTCCAATGCACAGCTTTCCATACTAGGTTCTATCGTGGCGTATAAGACACTCACTTCGGATGGGTCGTCATTCATGTATTCGATCCCTCGAAATGCCACAGCAATTTTTCGCTGAGGTAGTCCAAGAAGTGTCGGCCTAACGACAGAAACTGAGCATAGTGAAGTTTCTAAGCCTTTCGCATCTTCGTGCAGTGTACGCAAGAGATGGATGGTGCATGCACACGCAACACTGGCACAAAATAGGAAGTCCGTCTGTTCCATCAGAAAGCGTCGGCAACTGCTGAGGCTTTCTGGTGCAGCATCAAATCAAATCGAAGCAAAAATTCGTAATCCCCAAGCTGCCGAATTAAAACTTACTTGACGAATTTTTCCAAACAGACTTGCAATTCGTCCGATGCTTTTTTCCTCTCCTGCTCGTCCATTAGCAGGAGCAGTGCTATCGTGAGGTGAAGTTTCGATGGATTTTGAAAGATTGCTTCTTCGATGCCATGGCAATCGCCGCAGGATTCAAGGACTCGTTCCTTACAACCAAACACTTTTAGATTCAGTTTGAATGGGAATGTACTGTCAATCACGCGAAAATGCACCGGACGCACTGAGGACGGAGCTACTCGTTACTCGTCTTCATTTATTTACCCGTCCAGAAACCCTATTCTTTCGCTACAGGCAATTTCTTCTGCCGTGTTCTTAGCAACAGTATTCGCCTTCATACCTTATTTTCGCTTCTTCTTGAGCAGCCGAAGTGTGCTGTCAAAACAGAGACGTCTCTTGCAAAGTCGAGCTGACAGCACTGCGTGTCGAAATTTATCCATTGTGAGCACCACGCGCGAAAGAAGGCGTACATCCAAGCAGCCGACCGATTTCCGACCAAGACAGACTTTTTCTGGACATAGGAAAACCAAGCAATACCGCCCTCATTTCAGGAGCACCACGTTCCCGTACGAATGCTCCCTTAATAGAGAGAGAAAGAACGCTTACAGACTCGAACCACCGAAACCTCATAGTACTGATTGTGGTGAGCCGTCACACGGATCCGCACAGGGAACGTGCAGGCGTGCACCGGGACTCCACTTATTGCACCACTTCGCATGCAGGAAACGCGGAAATCGACGGCGTGTCACCTTTTCTGGGGTGCTTGACACGGGGTTTGAGGCAGTCGCCACACACCTAACGCTCAGAATAGGAGTGGTCAGAGTAAGAGCGACGACCCATTACCCTCGGAAAAACGAGGCACTTGACCCCCCCTACCCCCCAAAAAAAAGGAAAAGAAAAAAAAAACTCACGGGAGTGCTTACTTTGAAAATCGAAAATCGTTCTTTGATGGTAGTGCTGACCACCGGTATTGAAATGAAATGAGTAAACGGCTGTCGTTGGCGTGCGGTTGAAGCAATGATCTCAATTCTTCGGTAAGCAGAAATCACGGCGGACTTTTGATTGCCGGTGATTACTGATGACATAAAGTCATTGACTGGACTTTCATTCTACTTGCAAGTATACCAATGTCACCAGAGGTTCCAGATTTGGGGATGACAATTTCAGTTTGGGTTTCCTTTTCGAGTCTCTGATGGGTACATCCTTTGTGTCCCACTATGGCTCCAAAAAAACAGGATGGAACATTAATGCTAATCTGGTATTTCCCCGTTCTTATTTCTTGAATGTTCAGCTCCTCGTCAAATAACTCTGAACTTTCGCAGAGATCTAACGAGGGAAAAATAAAACGTCACACACGTATGTGAACCGAGATTTTTTTTTGTAGAATGCTCGAGGCAATTTCTTTTCAAAGAGAACAACATCCGAGAGGTTTGCAGTTTGTATCAACAGATAGGCCATACATACGGAACAAATCAAGATTAATCACATAATTCGATACATATAATGCCAGACGAATTGTGAATTGTTCCATTAACCAACAGAAAAAATGGCTGCCAAAAAAAAAAAAAAAAAAAGGAAAAACGAAAAATTGGTGACAGGAGGTGACGTGTAAAGCAGTCAAAAACTGAAACCGTATCGACGAAGTTGATTCGAATTTATCTGTAAATGGCGACACGCAACAGTAATGGTACATGTGGCTTATTACCTGTGGATTTGGCCACGAAGAAACGAAAACGGCGCCACGAGAGAATGTCCACTTATCCTCCTGTCAAAAGGAAAAAAGCATTGCAAACGATCTGAAGACACGCTGCGGACCGGTCCGAGGGAAGCTGGAATCGCGAATCTCGCATCCAGAAAGCTACTGGACCGGACAAACGAAATTGGTTTCGTCCGTCTTGTGGTATTTACTCGGCTTTGCGGTTTTCGAAACTGAAGATGCGGCAAGATCGTTGCTCACAGTCCACGAGGACTGATCGGCAGACATGAAGATGCCACCGAATAATGCCACTTTTCCTGAAGCCAACGGTCAAAATCCGACGGCTGTACAAAGGAATCCGGCAATGGCACACTTCGCAAATTGTCATCCACATTGCGTGCGCCGAACTAGAAATCTAGCCAGAGTACGACACATTCTAAGATCACAATTTTTATAAAAGTTTCTCGAATCCATGGATGAGCGATCATGCCACAAAAAAAATCATCCCCCTAGAGGATTCCCTAGGATTGGAAGGAGAATCTGCCGATACTTCTTCGTCGGTATCTTCGGCCAAGGAAATTGCGACATGCTGTGCCAGCCGCTGGAGACAACCGAGGTCGAAGTGGGGATCAACAACTTGTAGGTGTCCAACCACCGTGTCCGAACAAGGAAATTCAATCAGGCAATAACGTAAACAGAATGCAGACTTCAGCACTGCTATCGATTCGTTTCTTTCACTGCACGGTTATCAACCGCGGAGAAGAAACCTCACATCTGCATCCATGTACCATGATTAGGAAATCATGAAGAATCATTTGATTTCTCTGCATTGGTTGACGGCGAACATTCCCGCCACCAGTAGCGCTTCGATCACGAAAATTCAAACTTTGAATCGTATTCTCGGCTGCACCGCCTTTCTCGTGACTTTCAGAGCGCGGACCCCCAGAGGATATCTTGTGTTGCAACGAGAAGATTTGGACAAGCTTCAGCGAGAGAAAAGATGCCCTCAGGGGGGACCTGCACCTTCTTAAATGAAGATGACATCATGCACAGCGTCGGTGGCGATCCTTCCCCCTCCGCTCCCTCCCGACATCCACGACCACCTCTCTCCCGGGGAACAAAACAGAGGCTGCTGCTCATGTACCGAAAACATCCAAGCACCTCAAAAATTTTACTAGCAGTCTCGAGCTTTCAGCAGCGCCATCCCTTGATTTCCCTCGTAGCCGGGGTGTTTGTGCTGCAAGCTCGTGGGCAGGTTCCTCTAGACCTGACAGAATTTGATTCACTCTACAAAAGCGAATCAACTTCATCGCGGAGTCTATTTTGGAATTCACAGCTCTTCACTTGGCAGAACGAAAAGCCACACGTGCACTCGGCTGCACACCTATTCGAGCCAAACAACACGCAATCGAGCACGCCATGTGAACTGCCATACGAGGCATAGGCGAGGAACCATGGAAACGAACTCGGTGCATGCTGCCTGCCGATCTCCGCGATTCCATCTTCGTGAAGGGTAGCAACAGCTTTGCTTCGGCCAGCCAAAAATTTTTTCTTCCGGATGCACACCGGCTGACGGCAGGAGGCGAAAATCCCTTCTCCTCAAGTACTTATCTTCGCACCATGGACAAAACTCGTTTTTCGTCAGTTCTGCGAATGCACCTCAGCGTGCCCTGCACACCACTCGATGAGAATCCGAGTCTCCAGCGTAGGCCGGCGTCACATATAACCTATAAGATCAGTCGCTTTGAAACCGGGATGGGTAATCAGTGTTGTGATGCGGAAGAGTAAATCGTTCTCTGCAATCTTCATTGCTGACTCGGCAGCAAGCAAATTCTCTGTGCAAGCTCCTCTGCAGCGACCTTTACGCACTTCCTTATGCTGTTGTGGCTAATGGAAGTTTTCTTCGATTCCATTAATCCTCCCTGAGTGGACGATGATGATCCGCCGAGCCGCAGCATGCGACTAGAACCGGGACGAAAAGCGATATTTCACAGGAGGATGGGGAGCTACGAAAAAACGAAGTACAACACAGCAATCCGCAAGTTGTGGAGATCTCGCCCGGGAGGGATATTGCATACCACGGAGGGGAAAAAGCACATTTGTTCTTTCGCTACTTGATTCACGTAGAATGCTGCTTCTGTCTGTTCATACAGGAGGGGAAAAGATCCGTCTTTGCCACCACCTTCTCCGTTCCCGCTTGATCTGAGATTTACGTCCGGGCAGTTCCAACCTGTGATCGTGCCATTCTTCTCACAACCTTTCCTTTCTCGCTTGCATGAAAATTCCGCGACTCGTTTCCAGTTTCGGCCTCTTGCAGAATCTTTTCTATCTATACCTCTGCTGGTAAGACCTTTCCTCACTCCGTCCTCCTCCAAGTTCCACCAAGCACTCTTGCACGAGCAATTCCCATCTGCAATGCTGCTCTCCCCACATTTTCCTAACGTCAGTCTCGTATTGGAGGGTCTTTATCCCCAAAGACCGATTGTCTGATCCAACACATTTGGCTATTACAGCGATTACAATCAAGAAAGGCAGAGAATGGATGAGCTGCAGGTCAGTGTGAATGGTCGCAAAGAGCCAACCTCGTTGAAGGATGCGTAGAAGGCAAGCAGCGTTTACGTCAGAAGTCCAAAAGTTGAGGCGAGCAATCAAATGTGCCCGACTTCCTGAGAGAGAGGATGGATTGGATTGGGATTGCGGACGTGTTGGAAAGGATGCCCGAGGTCCCACGGGCAGTGAGTTAGCCCATTAAGACATACACTCTTCGGGCACCTTACATGGACTATATAAAATCGCTGGTAGCACAAAGGAAACAAACTTAGTAAAGACGCACCGCAGCTGCGTGCTGGCGCGGTCAGAGAAACCTGGAAAGGCCGGCTATGCAGCAGCAAGAAAGAAGGCGGAAAAAACACGAAGAGTGCGGGCGACTTCCTTATTTGGAAAGTTTTCGCTCAAAGAGAACGAAACCATGAAAATGGAAGTCCCTTCCGGTATCCTCTCATGCAATCATGACATACTGAGGAAACGAACCTCCTCTTGTCCTGGAATGGAATGAGCTGCAGGTTCGAGGTCACTTCCGGGAAGTGTTTTCCTCGCAAGGCGAGGCATGGAATGCGGTCCTGCACACCTGAAAGTCCATCAGCATTGCATCCGTTAGCAGGTGTGTGCACACGCCGATGCTTGCAGTAGGCAAAACTCCATTAGGAGAACATGGTAGTGGGCTTCTTCTACCACTGTGCCTTCTTGGGCGGAATTCTTTATTAGTCGGTACGCACGTGGCGTACATTCGAAATATCTTCCGCCTTCGTGGATTTTTCTTTCTTTTTTGGCTTTCGATGTTCACGGAAATTAAATCCGAATTTCGTAACCAATGTTCAAAACTCAAAACTTGGAGCCATAATTATTTTAACAGGGCATCAGTGTTTGAAGACTCATCGAATGCTGAGAAAGTACTAAATTCTTTTACGTGGACCTTTCCGATGTGAAATTTTATTTTCTGGATTTTTTTTTCTTCTTCGAAAGTGCGTTCTGCAGATTCTCAAGAAAGAGGTCCTTTGTATTCTCAAAACACTAGAATCTCGTACCCGAAAGTGATTTATTATTTCTGGATACGGGAGAAGCACCTGAAAACCTTTCGGAAAAATTTCTTAGGATGCAAAGGCCCGACTCCGCCAGGCTTTTTCCTTTTCCAGCGAATTAGCATTGCTATTTACATTGTGCATCTTCCCCTCGAAGTCCCCTGGGACATCTATCGCGCCTCAGTACATAAAAATAATCTTCCTCGTGCACAGATAGCACATGGCATCCGCGAGCATCTGGACTTCCGATGTCTGAACTGATCCCACCTCTTACTCACACTTTTGACATGCAAAGACTTCCGAAAGCCCTGACTGAATTCAACGCAGGATCGGGGGACAACCTGACTTACTCACCCAGCGGCAAGTTTCTCAGGAAGCCCAATCTTCCCGGAAAGGCAGTTTTCACATTTACTGTTGACGGATGTGATAAAACCAATATCGTTAAGGATCCGTTACAGTTTCACCAGTACGGGTTTTGCACAAGTTTTGCCTTTCCCATTTATTATCATGCATACGCATACATGTAGGTAGGTAGGTACATGTACAGACCCTCTATATGTCTACATCCTTCTTGTTAAATGTATCTGAATGCTTGCAAACATCTCGCCTTGGCACACGACAACATGACTTCGTATAATGAGAACACTCCCACAGAACAGGAATACCGTCTTAAGCTTGCAATCCAGAAATACCTCTGGATTCATATTCGGAAAGCTAACGTCGCCATGTTTTCACTGCCTTTGGCACTTGCTTCGCAACGAGGTTATGTTCACTCTTATGGTGGCATTGCCCAAAGATGGAATCATTTTCGCTTGCGTTAATGATTTCCCATTGAACGTGGTGCTTGAAGCTTTTTGGCGGTCGGGATGTACGGACCTGGGTGGTCGTGTGATGCACGTTTTCCATCAACGCGAGCCGAGGGGCTGAGCGCTCTACGTGGAACACGTGAGGAAAGTTTAAAGCGCATACTGCTGACCGTCGTGAACCCGTTAGAATGTGACCACGGGTTCACAGCTTCTCTTTCGAAGAGATGTTAGTACCCGTAACTGCCTTTTCCAGAGGAGCTACTTTTCCTGCATGTATGTGATGAAACACCTTAGAGATGTCCACCGATGAGAAACCAAGGTCATGGGGCTTTCTTGCAACAACTGATAAGCTTGTGCGACAGCCATTCCTCGAACACGATTCTTGAAACTGGTGAGCCATGTAAACCTCTGGGTTACATGGCTCACCAGCAAGGAGTTTCCGTGAACATTCTTTGTATCTGCTCTGTGATCACTGAAGAAGTTCGCAAGATGGTTGACGTTGCTTCTTCTCTCCGTGTTTTCGCTTACTGTTCCAATGGCCATCCCCTGAACCCCCCGGTAATCGGTTTGCCGCTCCTTTCTTGTTCCCCTTCGCTATGCACTTCCCCACTCGTGATTCGCAACCAAAGTTTTTCAGACTGTTACCCCAAACAGCCACGAATCAGCAAATGTCAAACTATGGTGGCAATGCAAAAAAAAAAAAAAAAAAAAACGCACGCATACACACGAATACCTATGAAAGGGAAAACAGAGAACATTTGCTCAATTGACAATCACCAAAACGACGCGTTCCTTTAAATGAGATTTTTTGATATTTGAACTGAATAACAGGAGACAATGATGGAATGTCCAGGAGAAATCGAGGGCGACCCAATGCCGGCAGCAGACTGCAAAGCAGTTGGCATCTCTACCAGCCACGGTAACATAAAAGCCTTCCAGTACAAAAAAAAATGTTGCTGACATCTTGCTTTCAGCTTAAACTTCCATCCAACTCGCTCACAGTGGCGAAGGCACACTCTTCAGTTCTGTACTTCTTGAACGGCACTTCTCAGTGAACAACACAGCTGCTGTGGATTCTGTATGCATGTCCGGAGTAAGCGACACACGTGAAAAACACGCACACAACCTGCTCATGGTGTCAGATGGACCATCGGAAGTGCACCGTCTGGAAACGCCTCACCTTCCACAAACCAAAGGGGAAAAAAGGGAGCCAGGTGGCAATTTGAAAGGAAAAAAAAAATTCGTAGAAACCCGGAAGAACGATCGTAATGTAAGAAAAGATGCTACGCAATTCCAATCACCGGAAGAGATAGCAAAGAACTGAACGAAATACCTAAGGAGGAATGAAGGGAGTGGCGTTCCTGCATCTGACAAAACGGTACGACTCATCTTTTTCTCTCGAATCGATACGAATACACTGATCCCCGTTTGTACACATAGTGATTTGGTTCGATCCATAAGGCGGATCACAGTTCATCCAGGACTGCAACCGTAGCAAACCCAGAGGGTTTTTTTTTTTTTTCCTTTTTACTCCACTTGATTTTCCTCTCGCTGCCAGTTGGTTCTCGGACAAGCTGGTGATCGTTTAAGACAAAGCCACGCAGCACATGCACAACCGGAACCGAGTGTGTGGCAAAAACCGAGGTTCACTCGATTTCACGTTCGATGGATGTGCCGCCGCCGTCTACTTCCAAATCCCATCCCTACACATTGCAGCCCACACTTTGAATGAAAGCAGGTTAATGTGCATACTACTCGACAAGGCCGACATGTGGTACAGTGGATTCAGCAATCCTTCTGGCGCTACCACCTGCAGCAGCAGACACAAAAGGGAAAACAGGAGAAGGGCTGCGGTGACAAAGTTGACACTTTTCAATCATGTGAAAGTGCACACGAACTCTGCTCATTTGTTTCGAAATGTATATATGTTTTGGATTGGATAAGACCCGGTAATATTTTCGAAGTCAACCAAAGAGCTTCTTTTCCGATCTCTAAACAGTTTTTCTGATAAAGCTCTATCGCATGAAAGCATTTGAGGATCGATTTAAGTACCACCGGCCGATTCGAAGAAAACTAATGTTGGTATGAAAAAGCTAACTGATGATGAATGCTTTTTTTGAATGAATTCAAGAAGTACTACAGACCTTGAAGACGACAAATGATATGAAGGTGTAAAGCGAAATCACACATTTCAGTGAACAAACTCAGCTGTCGAAACAGAAAAGAGAAGCGGACCATTAAGCTCCACGTCATTTTCAATGGTGGGGAAAAAAAAAAAAAAAAAAAAAAAAAAGTGTCCGAACAAAAAGGATCTTGAAATTCATCTTATTTGTATACGAGGATGAGGAAGGGGGAAGCCTACTCCAGGAAGTACACGGGAAAAAAAAAAAAAAAAAAAAAACAACTACAGATGTGGTACTCACTGAAAACGGTACAACACAAAACAGCAGAAAATTAGGCTCCGTGACGGAGGAGTGAAAGCCATGCATAAGTGGTACTGAAAAGAAGACAGACTTTGGAAACTGCGGTCAAGTTCTGCTTTTGGCAAGCAGGCGCACTGGATAATGGGGACAAGGGGGGACATGCAGCAGCATTTTCCAAGCTCAGGTCTTACAAAAATGCTGAAAGTGCGCCGCTGTTGACAACTTTCGCCATGTGCACACCCCATGAAGCGATGGGAATAAACGGACTGCTACTATGTACACTCGTTGAAGAAAACCAGGAAATTAAATCCACAGAGCTCCTCCAGCAGATCCAAGTAGCAACCTCTACATTTCAATACCCATGGAGTTTCCGTATGATTTTTGTGAGCATCAAGAGTTTTCCCAAACTGCTGAGGATGAGGATATCCGAGTACACGCTTGGGCTGTACATACACTACGAGAGTACCACACCTGAGTGAGATTCCAACGAGATCCAGTCACCGAAATGACGTGTAAATAGGATTAGGGAAAATGGGCTTTCGAGGTCTCTTCCAATCTCCTAGAGTGATACTTTCCATAGATTTTCTCGACCTTAGGAGGTTAGATTACAGCCTGCCAAGGTTAAACGGAAAACTGATACGGGATCCTGCGACTCGAATCATGAAAATAAACGAAAAAGAAACAACCGGAAATCTCGAGGGAATTTCGTGAAAACGATTCGCCATTGGATGTGGACCTTGTGGATGCGAGCAATGCAACCCACGCTTCCGTTTCCATAAACATCATTCCCTCGGTTAAATTACCATTTGAGTAAACCAAAAAAGGACGATCACTTCCTATTTAAAAATCCAGTCGTTTCTAAAGAAAAGAATGATGCGGGACAGACACACGCTCCCCACCTTCCCCTGCGAAGGACCATTCAGGGATTAATTTCTCCCATCATGAACGTCCTTCTTTCAGTGCCAGAGCAACAGAGGAAAGATTTAGACCAACTGGCCAGATTCAGCCGTGGCTTAATTCACAAAACACGCAGGGTTGCGAACACGGCAAGTAACTCCACGGGGATGCATTTCGCCGCCATCACATACTTCCCCCCCTTAAAGATAAAGACATGCTGCAAAAATCTCTGGGGCCGGGAAAAATCCTCAGAAACAGCTTGGCCAGTTCAGAATTTCGCATTATCGATTGATGATGTGAAATTGTGATCCGTCTGCTCAACTGTTACCAAATTCGAATTCTTTTTTTTTTTTTTTTCTACGAAGGAGTGAGCCTGTTGCAATGGGAAAGGGGCTCCACTAGACATTTACTAACAAACCTGCATAATGCACTTTGCAAAGAACGTGAGCAAAAATCAATATTCACTTTACCCAGTGCCGATTCCGAATCACAGTCAACATTCAGTGCATCCTTTGTAGGATTGATTCTGTAACAATTTCCAGCAATCCAACGTAACTCTGGTCTTATGACATCCATTGCTCACACGTTCGCCTCACCAGTGGTAACGAATTATTCACGAAATGCTCTAACAAACCCGATGGCTTGGTGCCTTACTTATTGCAAGCCAAACTCCTACTGCACCAAGTGCTCACAAACAAATGGTGGCATTGCAATACACACTTACAGCCCTGTCTTGCATCTACATACAAAAAAGGAATGAATGTCCCATCAAGACAAGAGGAGAAGCAATCATAACACATTTATAAGCCACATCTTCATGTTTGGCAATGCAAGTGCATTGGAACCACCACCATCGACTTCACATTAACAAACTCAGTAACACGATGCAACCAGCACCTGCACAAATGTTTCGCATTTTGGAATGGACATTGGTGGTCTTAGATATACATATGTATCTTCCACCTCACTTTCGTTGCCCTTTTACACAGAAAATCCCAAAGGCAACCAGAGATTAATGAATTCACTCGAAAGATCGAAAAACTGAGAGAAATAAATTAAATAATGTATTTAAATGTAAGTATCCATACTACAAAAAACTTAATGTAATACAAAACACTGAAATAGTGATTAAGTTTTCTTTCAAATGGATTTATTAAAGTATAACTCCAATGTACAAATTCGGAGCAATTTTTTCACATTCCACAAATGGGAACACCAATCCAAAAGACTGAAAACTTTTGGATACCACTTTATTTTTTTACTGATTTCATGCTCAGTGAAAGATATGAAAATTCTAGTTCTCATCGGAAAATCAAGACAAAAGCAAGTTGAACTTTTAATGAGATGTACATCAAATATAATTGCCATCAAAGATAACAAACAGTTCCAGCATGAGGCTAACACAGGCAACCCATTATCCATGTAAATAGATACCACATGCATGCAAACAGGCTTCCTTTGATTAGCTACCACTAAAGAACTGCATTAAATAAGGTCAGCGACATTCATGGGCATTTGATCAACACGAGTTTTATAGTGTGCTTCAATATCTCCAAGAATTCTTTTATCTTCACTTGTTATAAAATTTATTGCAACTCCTTTCCTACCAAATCTTCCACTCCGACCAATCCTAAACATGCTTTGTTAACAATCACACTAAGTGTTCTCACCTGTGAATGTAATTTTCTCTATTATGGGGTAAATCATAATTTATGACTAATGAAACTTGCTGCACATCTATCCCTCTGGCCAAAAGATCAGTGGTGATCAACACGCGACTGGACCCAGTACGGAATTCCCGCATTATAAGATCTCTTTCCTTCTGTTCCATTTCTCCATGCTAAAAAAGAATATTCGCTAATTATGCAACCAAAATGTCAAGTGCTCTTTAACAAGACTATGTTTCAACATTTTTCTAAGGGTACATATATCAGGTACTTTGAGTGCAAATTATTTTTGCGCTCACCCATACCTGAATTGATGTTCCTTCTATCACGATCTTGAAGAAAAAAAATTCAAGATGCTTTTGAGAAGGATTAGAAATCTAATGTACAGATTAAAAAAAAAATCGCAACAGAAAAAATCACAACTGTGCTGTTGAAAACAGAAACTATTTCTCACCATAGCCGACACAGTAAAATCTTTTTCTTGCATTTCTTTTGTAAGCCAATCTACCTTTCGACGTGTATTACAAAAAATAACAGCCTGTGTTATAGTAAGAGTTTCATACAGGTCACACAGAGTTTCCAATTTCCAATTTTCCTTTTCAACATCAACATAAAACTGACGAATACCTAAAAATGACATGAGCATTCAGCATTACAATGAGCAAAAAAATTTGAAGAACATGCCCCTTGCATTCAGGTACAATTGGATTCATCAGAAATTCAGGACAGGTCTGTCAAACTCATCAATATACAGATGCAAAACAAGGGTACAACATCTCAATTTTTACTAACCATCTAATGTTAATTCCTCTTTTTTCACAAGAATTTCAGCTGGATCACGCATGAAACTCTTAGTCACTTCCTTTACCTCTTCAGGCATGGTAGCTGAGAGAAGAATCACCTGAAATTATTATTAAGTGGAAACCATAACCACTTTAACTGTTTGTTACCTGTATATTGCTATTTAAACATCGAAACACATCATATATTTGATCTTTAAAACCACGAGATAACATTTCATCAGCTTCATCCAAAACGAAGATTTTTATGTGGCTAACTCCTAGAAGTAAAAAAAAAAAAAAAAAAAAAATTCTCAATAACACCGCATTGCAACAAGATATACTCACTTAATGCACGTCGATTTATCATGTCGAAGACTCTTCCAGGAGTTCCAACTACAATCTGACAGCCAACATCCAACCTCCTAATATCCTCTCTAACATTTGTTCCTCCAATGCATGCATGGCAGTGAGCATTCATGTAATCTCCCAATGCAATTACTACTTTTTGGATCTACAGAAAAAGCTGCAACTATTCAAATACCTTTAGCAAATAACCTGTTGGGCTAATTCCCGAGTTGGAGCCAAGATCAGAGCCTGGCATTCTTTGAGGCTTGTATCAATTTGCTGTAAGATCGCAATGGAAAAAGTTGCAGTCTTTCCAGTACCACTTTGTGCTTGCGCTATAACATCCCGACCTTCGATGCAAGGCATAATCGCTCTTTGTTGAATCGCCGACGGTTTTTCAAATCCATAAGCATATACTCCTCTCAGAAGTTCTTCTTTCAAATTCATATCATCAAAAGTTTCCACAACCTGTAAATAATTACAAGAAAAAATCACTCCTACGTAAGAAATCACCACTACGAACACGTACCTTGTAGTAGTTTGTCTCGATGATTCCATCAGGAGTCATTCCAGGGGGCCCTTCATAACAATCTTTTGTTTTTTCTTTTTCTGGGCCATTCTGTTCAGAAGTCCAGTTTTCTGAATTTCTACTAAAATATTTCCCTATTACTGACTAATACTTTTAGTCGACAGGCATTTTAACTTGGAAATTGGCTTTCCATACATCAAAAGGCAAACGACTCGACAGACAACTTTAGATTACACCGAATACAACTGGTACAGTTTTTAAAAAGGAAATTAAGCATACGATCCGGTCATTTTACAGTCGAATCGAAGCATTTTAACAATAATTACGTACACATTGCAAGATTTTTCTGTGCGCTCTTAAAGATGAAACGTACAGTTCGGTACATTCCTGGGAAGAGCAAACTATGTCGCATCCATTGCTAATGGAAAAGTAACAAGACTTTCCATTTATTAGTAGATGCTTCAAACATTAATCGGGCGACGAAATTTCACAACTTGCCGAAACATGGCCTACTTTTCAAGGCACGAAATCAGACATACCTTGAAATGTACGTTCAATTGCACAAATTGTCATTGAACATTAAAGTGCAAAACATTAAAAGTCATTAAACGTTAGAACCGCAAGAAACTACATTCAATAGAAAGCACAATATTAGTTTCATAATGCAAAACATAAATCAATTTTGAGCTTACTTTTCATCTGATGTATACGACATTACAGCATGCGTGACAATTCAGCCAACACCAACAGATAACTATAGCTGTGAAACAAGTGCGCTTCCGATAAATACATATATATTACAAATATGTTAACAAAACAAATCCAATATCCACCTATTTAATTTCGATAAATTTCAATATTAAAAAAATATTCGTCTTTTGAAAAAATAAACAGCACAAGATTTGAACAAGCATTATAACATTTACCAAATTTCATATATAGTATTCCATATTCAAATTCCTTGACGTCAGTTCCGGTAAAGATTTATCAAGATGAAAATTCCATCGTAACAATAAACAATTATAAGAAAATACTTTTATTCACTTGATGTTTTATTCTGTTCACAGCAATGGAAACAATTCTTGATACTTTTCCAAAATCATAATACCAAAAAAATGAAAAGGTTAATCAAATAAAATGGAAGGACTAAATAATGCCATAAACTGCATTATTACACGATTCATTCATTAAATTACAAAAAAAAAAAAAAACAATTCTCGATATTTCATAACTAAATGAATAAACGTTCGAAAGAAAACTTTAAAAAAATATTGGCGTATATCATCAAATTCTAAATATGTATTTTCTTCATCTGCAATCTTACTTGTATTTAGACCGGTCTATCTAAAAATTATTTTCAAAGTAATTTTCCTACTTTATATTGTAACGGTGATCATGGTTATGTCTCCCATCGTCCATAGACAATATTCCATATTTTCCACCAATGTTTTTTGTTTCAATATAAAAGATAATGTTTCATTTTGATTTGATTTTAGCAATGTATTTCATTCATAAAATAGTCCTCCGCTTAAATTATCTAGTATATACGGAATCATAGCAAAGTGTACATGCTGGAATAAAAAAATGATCAATATCAAAAAATCCAAGTGAACTTGAAATAGAATCTACAATCGTTTACAGACCTTTTACCTTGGGTTGAATATGTCTAACTATAAATCAGACTTATAAATCTCCAAAAAACTAAATAGTACATCGAAAAGTCACCTCATGACTGCAGTTCAATAATAATAATCTTGTAATAAAAAGAGAAAACAGTTTATTTGAACTTCCTCTCTGTGTTGCTTTTCAGTCTGTGAGATGAATTGATTGTAGGACTTCGTTAGGAGACAAACTAATCAACTACTGACATTGGTTTCATAGATAAAAGAAAAGAACTTTATTGTAGTCTTACAGAGACTTAAGAATTTTAAAGCAGCTAAGATATCGGACAATAAGTTTTATGTGCAT
This sequence comes from Raillietiella orientalis, assembly GCA_036172245.1. Classification (NCBI taxonomy): domain Eukaryota; kingdom Metazoa; phylum Arthropoda; class Ichthyostraca; order Raillietiellida; family Raillietiellidae; genus Raillietiella; species Raillietiella orientalis. The sequence continues at coordinate 2,116,500 of JAYWIR010000016.1, forward strand.
GTTTGGTCAAATTTGCAAACAACATACCTCTTCGAAAAAGTTGAAAGCTAGGCGCTCTGACATTAATACATGGACATTGTATTTATAAATTTAAGTTGTTGAAAATTATGTTCTTTCCTATTTATTCGCAATACTTAGTATTATAAATGACCAGTATTTTTATTCAATTATGATAAAAAAAACAAGCTACTTGAATCACTCGACACAGCATTTTTCATTCAGCTTTCAAAAACGTAAACGAGAGGATATCAACTCTGAATCTGTTGAAATTAATAAGATATTACTTGAAAATATTATTGAATTCAGAGGTATTTTCGATGATAATTGTAGGAAATGTTAAAAAGAATTATCATGCTTACGTTCTGAATCCAAACTATGTTTGAAATAAATATTATCGGTATAGCATTGACAGAACCCTGCTCCAATTTTGGTTTTACATGGTTCAAAGATGAATATGACGATGCTTATATTAGTAGTTTTTTTCTTTCCCGTCCTAACACGGGGCGCTCAAAGGTGCCCATGAAAATGTAATTCAAAAATTGAAACTCAAATATAATTTGAGAATTTATATGTACTTATCAAACCACTTATTACACACTTTTATGTATCTTGATTCAGAAAAACAAGTGTAAAACTTTGTGAACATTGCAGTTGCTTCTCTGAGATTCCTACTTCTCCATGATCTGAATCCATGTCTCTTTATGTATTCAGTCGATGGATAGCAAGTGTGCCATAAACTGCAAGTTAATGTTACATTGTCTCAATTGAATTATATGTTTTATTATTATGGACATAGGTTTTCATCCATAACGTAAATGTCGCGAAAATAACTGATGGCATGCATCATCAAACATACAAAAATAAGAAAGTCCAATATGAGAGTAAATGCTGAAATCCGCTTCCGATGAAAGTTGAAACTTCAACATATAAATTTTTAAATGCCATGAAATTTGTTTATTGAAACTGAGTGTTTCTCTCTTTTGAATTTGTGAATGAAAAGGACTCTCTAAACAGAACTTATTGATCCATGCTTTGGAATGTTATATTGAATTCCAGCAAACAAATTTTTTTTGAAATCAATACGGCATATTTGTATCATCCTTCCTTGATTAGAGTGTTTAGTTATGAGCATTTGAGCATTATTGGAGTTTGTAGAAGCAATAATCATTAACAGGAAATTGTTGAGGCGATTATAATGATAAGTGAAACAATGCCAACAAACTTATGTTTCGAAAAGAGAAATCTTGCAATCAGAGATCACTTCTATCTGCGAAACGGATTAAGCGAACCAAAACTTATTTTGCTAGTGCTTGTACTTATACTGAAAAGATCCTCCGTGATGTAAAACGAAAACTCCATAACGGCGATACCTCAACAGTAGCTTAATCATTTTGTCAAATTCACTTGCCGTAGAAATTTAAATTTTTCATAGGAGGTTTGCTTTCAGAGTATGTAATCTCATTTATTAGTGAATAATATATGAGATCAAATACTATCTTAAAGGACTATCTGATGCTTTTGATTGTAATGGCAGTTTTTCTGCTCAACCTGCTGGACGTGAAACCATTTCCCATCTACGAATTCTATCCACTTCTAGAAAACTTCAAGGCACTTGCATTTATTTTCGAACTTTGTGTAGATGAGAAGACATTGGATTGTATTTGATTCATTCTGGAGTCTGAATATCGCGATGCTTCTTAAACAGAGAAAGTTCTTTTCTTTGATTCCAGTTTATAGTAAATCCAGTCTGCATTTTTTCCATGCATTTGTTCGGTTTTCTTTTTGATCATAAAGCAGTTATATTTTTAGGATAGCATTTGTTAAGCCTTTGCCTATGCGCTATTTGTATTGCATGTGCTATGTGGGTTTGTGTTTGCAAGATTTTTGTTTTCTAAATAACTGTTTTCACATATGGCTAAAGTCTGAAAACAAGATCTCATTCAAGAAGATAACGGCAACACTAATAATTACACCGTGCTGTGCAAGCAATTTTTTTTAAATGCATGAGTAGTAGTCTTTTGACTCCAAACCTGTGTTACGTATTAGGAAATTTATCGACGATTACGATCCTTGCTGCACAATACCCAAAAACGTCACGAGATAGAAGTTTATGGTGATATGTATTTCTTTGGGTTAATTATTTATGTTCTCAAATCAGGGAAAATCCGTTTTACTGTTTGTCGAATTGAAATTATTTTTATAAAGTTCTTACAAGCTTAACACTTATAAGTATTAATTGTTCGGTTGAACAAGCATTGAAAATTATATTTAGAAATTCTTGATGGATTGTATATAAACAGTCATCAGTAATTATAACATGGAGTTCATTGAGGGTGATGTAATTTTCATGGAAATTTACAATAACGCTAATTTCAATTTACATATAACTGTCAATAATTTTCCCCCTATGTCCGCGGATATTAATCTCGTGTATTGCATTTGTTGTTTCTAGTTATCAGAAATTTATTTCATTACCCTAATATTTGAATTATTTTTCCATAATTCTTTTTTGCGCCAGTTAAATTAACAATCAGGTAATATGATTTGAAAAAGGGTCATCAGCCCATCATACAGAAGCATGCTAGAATGGAAGACAAAAATATACTTGGTAGCTGATAACGGAAAATATTGCTTTCATAACCTTGTATGGCTACAGATACAGTGATACTTAGTTTTGAGTGCTATTTTTCAATGAAATCCGAAGCTTGCGTTCCAATCTCGAGCCCCAAAGATCAGTCAGGAAGAATTACCATGCTACTTGATGAAAATGCCTTGGACCCTGTTAGCTTTGATTTTCTGTTCCTTTAGTATTTTCATAATTTGCTTTCAAGAAATTGAATAGATTTAAGTTTTCATTTCACAGTCTATAGAAATAAAACAGTAAGAGCATCTGCATGTGTTAGAACCTTTTTGAATACATTTTGTCTTGTGCTATCATGTACAATTCTGTGGAAACAGCCTTGAAAAAAAGAAATTTCATTGTTGTTAGGTCTTTCTATATTTGTTTTAAAATTATATTAGCTACTGTTTATGGTTTAACTTTTGTATTCAAGGTTAATTCAGAAGGGATGCTAATCTGCAACACATGAACTGTGTGTGAGTTGTGAAATTTTGTTGACAGAGAATATGGTTTCTTTGTGTGTAGTATTTGGCAGAAGCTGGTATCAAGTGAAAATACTTTGATTGATTGTTGTTTGAGGAAAGTTATTTGAAAATACAAACAGTAGTTTGCAAAACATTTCATGATGTAGTAAAGGTGAAAATTTTTGTGCTTATCACAAAAATTGTGTTTGTGTTTGTGTGAGTTTTGCTGACAGATGGCAAATTAGGAGAAAGATGTTAAAAGATTTTCAAAGTTAATTATTTTGAAAGTCATTTATCCTGGAAATTTATTCAAAGACTGGAAATAAGAAGCTTTGTTGACATAAGGTCTTGCTCGTTGTATTACATGTATTTCATAGTTAATTATATTTTTTCATGTATGTAGCATCATGTTTTTGCAATTTTATTTAGAAAATCAGTAGAGATCTGTTGAACATTAGTTCATTTAGTGTGATAAAGATGATCAAGATGAATGTGTTTTAAAACTCTTATACATATGTATGCATTTAAAATTATATCTAATCCAAGTAATTTGTGGTTAAGATTTATTATGATAATTTAAGATTTCATTTAATTGTTATGATAAACACATTAATATGCTGTTTGTGTTTGTAAGCTAGGTTCCTCCTTCTATAGCTGTTGAAAATTGAATAACAAATTAAGTAATGAATGTATTCGAAAAATTATTGTGATTTCAAAGAATCAAGGAATAGTTGATTCTTTTCACATTAAATGGAAAAGTATGTTGTTATCTAGTAGTTGTGTGCCATTCTAAAAGAGAATAAATAGTTACAGAATGAATGCAGTTATACATCCTTTTTGTGGATTTCCAGCATTCTAGTCTGTTTTGGATTTCTTTGAAAATGTTATTTTCCTTTTCTTAATCTTATTTATAAGAGTTTCAGGTTGTTTGTTGTCATTTTCTTTGAGGTGGAATCCCCTTTTTGGTCATTTTTTCTGGTTTCATCAGAATAACCAAGTTTACTGTTGATTGGGAGTTAATTTTGTTACCATTGTTTTGTGTATGTAAACCTCAAGTGCCCCTATTTCAGATATGAAAAAATCCAATATTTTGCAAGGTCGTTTCATGTGTATATTCTTAATTATTTGAAGAAATGATTGATTATTGAAATTGGATACCTACTTTCCTTTTTTGGAATGTTGTATTCTATGATAACTGTAATAATTCTTAATTTTTTTATATTGTAGCTGCCACATCTGTGGTGCATTAAAATGTGGAACAACACAACTAGCTTTTTGTTCAATGTTGCATTCAGTGGAAAATTTATTGTAACATTTATCGTTTTCAAATATTCATTGGAATTTTGCTCAGCTTTGCTTATCTGGTGATGCTTTTGTTGTGTATTGTATATGTTTTCTAAAAGTACATTTAATTATGTAAACATATTATTTTCTGAGTGTTTCTAAAACTTTCAGCGGAGTGGGAGCATTTTTTGATTTGATTTCATGAAGTCAAAAAGTGAATGGTTGTGTAAAACAAATATTTTCTTTAAATTGATTCTATACTAGAAAAGGGCTTATTTTCATAAGCTAAATGGGCTCAAGTTTTATGATCAATTAATATTGCATACTGTAAATTTTTTTCACTTTTTTAATATTATGGCTATAAATTGTAATCCATTTTACAGGATTTTCTCAACAAAAAACATTTCATTTTCATAACAGAAGTCTAATTGGATTGATCAAAGCAGTTTACATGAGTGACATGTCAAAAGATTAAATGGACATAGTTAATGAAAATGAACTAGTTAAGCAGTTCATCTCCATAACTAATGTTGATGAAGAACGTGCAAGATTTTACTTACAGTTAGCATCTGGGAGATTAGAAGTAATAACAGATCTCAATGTGCATTTTGTAATGTTAGCTGAATATGCTCATGTTGTTTAGCAAAATGATTAAAAGCTTTCAGAATTTATAAATATCATGTGTTAAATTTTGCTGCCAGTATAGATAATTTAGATCCAAATACTACCATTCTTATAAAAACAGTTGTGATATATTAGGTTGCAATCTCAAATTTTTTTGAAAGTAATGAAGAGAATCATCAGAGATTCCAGAGTGATGCATTTGATGCAACATCAGTGAACGAGTCTACTGTCATGGAAGTTAATGAAACCAAAAAAAACAATGTACCAGCAAAAGCAAAAGAAACAGGGTAAATATCTTGGGAGGGGAAAAAAAAAAATTGGTTTATTGCAGTCTAGGTGGGAATAAGTGAAGTATTTAGTCTGGTATAAATGTATTTTTTTTTATCTTGCAAAGTCTTTTGTATGTACTTATTGCTTCATTTTCTGATTTGTTTCTATTAATTCATTGTATTCTGCTTTGGTACTCATATGGTTAATATGTAGAACTCTTCTGTTTCTAGAAATTAATTGTGCAGAAGATATCTGAGTTCAAATAATTATAAATAGACTATTTAAAAATTTGGTTAGAAAAGATGAAATATTAAAATCTATTGTTCCGTAAGATTGTTCAGGGCATTTGATTGATTGGAGAACTGTCAACAGTGGTTGGTGTGGAAGGTGGTTTGGATGAAAGAAGAATGCATATGGGATTGTTGGAAACAGAAGATTGGTGAAATGGATGTGAGAGTGTATAGTGCTAAGTTTTATATCTTGAAGTATGTTGCTGGTTTTACTGTACCAAAGGATTGGAAAGAGGTTGATCCTTAGATTCCTCAGGGATCACAGGGGAAATTGAAAATAGGTTCTCCTGTTTCCAGAGTGAGAAGGGAATAGTACTTTTTGTTTAAAGGAAATTGGAACATGAAATTTGAGTAAAATTTTATTTGTTATTAGGAGTTACAATTTTAACATATGGGGTTATATTTCCTTGGTCATCGAGTATGGAGATTTTTTTCAGTTGGTTGTTGTGATGTTGATGAGGATCCTGTGATCAGTGCTCATTTTATGGTAGTCTAGGTCCCAGTTTGCCATGGCCATGATGTGTGGTGTTTACAAGTATTTCACAGAACCTTGATATTTTGGGTTGAATATGATTCGGTTTTTTAGGCTTTTGATAAAGTCATATTGGACCGAGTCTTTGTTGTCACTGGTTAGGTTTTTCACGATTATGTGTTCTCCGTTATAAAGATGGGCTGCATCAGCTTTCTTGCAGCTTTGCTTGTAGATGGCTTGTCTGTGAAGAAATAGGAATTTGACAAAAGTTGTTTTTCCGCTGTTGCCTCCTTCATCTTTGATCCAGAATATGTTTGTGAGGTGTAGAGGTTTTTCTAGGTGTTCTAGGATTTGGAGTTGCCATTCACATAATCAAAGTCCTTTCATAGGGTTGGGATGAACATTGTTACATAAAATTCCGTAGCACTCATTAATAAAATTGATGTTTGTTGCATAAAATTTGGTATGATGTTCTAAGAGTAGTTTTCAGCTTTCCCACCTTTTATGAGTTTGAGAATCTGTGGGGATTAGATTAAGTATTGGAGGAAGCATACCTTTTTTTCGTAGGATTTGTTGTAGGCGTCATCATCAAGTGATCTGAATGCCTATGGTGAGTTGTCTTGTTTTAAGCAGTATTCAGTATTAGGCTGTGAGCTTCCTTTGGAAGTTTCCAGGTGAGTTCTTGAGAAAGGGGATTGTTTCATTTGTGACAAGGTGCATGCTTTGTAAAGCTGGTGGTAACCTTGGAGATGTGGAGTTGAGTGTATTACTTGATGATGAGTTGTATTACCAGGATGGTCATTGACCTTGACCACAATACTTGAGAAACCCTGATAATGGTAATTCTGATAAGGTCCGGAATGTGAGGTGTGTGGGAAAGTGGTGTTCATGGATTTGTAGTGCTCAGTTGGAATTTGCGTAAAGGGGAGGGGGGGGGGCATTAATAATGATTGGATTGTTGTGTAAGGATTAGTGGGAAGTCAAGCTTAGTACACAGTAATTAGTTTGCTGTAAATAAAAGTGGCAACACAAGTTATTGCTGTGCCGTAGGTTTCATGTATGCAGAATCAAAGCAACTAGATGTTAGTCAAACTATAAATTTATATTACCATATGAATGTTTATAGACTTTATGTAGATATTACTGAATCAACTTGGAGTTAAATAAAATGCAGTGTGGAATCAAACAGCTGTACTTTTTAATTGTTAAAGACAAATCCATGTCTGATACATTTCAGTGAATTTTTGAAGTTATGGAGTACAAAAAGTAAAGCTGTTCATGGTTTGAACCACCAGTTTCAAAATATTCGTCTGTAAAATTATTCAGCAATTAATATAAGTTATGAATAGGAAGCGTTTCTTAATATTCGAGATTTGCTAATAATCACGAGCTCCACATCTCCAAGAACATTAGAAAAATAGTTATATATTTCAGTGCATAGCCAAATATAAATGCATATTCATAATGAAAGTAGGACAGATCATGATTTTGTATTATTTTGTGAACAAGAAAGTTCCATAAATAGCTGAAACACTAAAAGCAGGTTCACTGATATTATGACATCATTAAAGATGTAAAATTGCCTATTTCATATTTCTTTTCACCTGTATCCAATGATTTAAGACTTTATAGCAATGTACTGTTTTACGTATTTGATTAATATACCAAAAATTTCAAATGATGGACGATTTAAAAGCTCAGGTATTGAAATTTAATGCTCATGCGATTTTCTGTGGTGTAGCATGGAAATTTTGATGTACTGTATATTTTTAGAATAGTAACCAAGATAAAAAGACTTTACATAGATTTTATGTGATCTGTTTATGATTGATTCCTTTTAAGTATTTGTTTGCATTTTTGTGTAACAACAAACATAAATGGGGTCATTTCCCCAGCAGATTCTTCACCCTGTTAAATCTTTCTTGAGTTGTAAATAAAAGTGTTATATTTGAGTCTACTGTTTATATCTATTGTAAAAGCTACTTTTTTGGCATTTTTAGTCGATTTGCTACGTTATCCAGCTTACAAGAGAAAAATAATCATTCAGATGAGCAACAAGCATTCTATGCTGGTGGCTCAGAAAGAAGTGGCCAGCAAATCTTAGGACCCACAAGCAATAAAAAACTCGTGGAAAATTTTTTTAAAATTGCACGGGAGTAAGTATACTCTTTGCTGATGATTTAAAATTTCCAGTAGACATGCTGCAAGCAGCACTTCTCCCAAGCCAGAATCTGATGACAAATTTTCTGGTTTGGGCTACAGACTTGGAGATTCATCTGGATCACAAAGTATTATATCTACTGGCCACCTGATATCATTTTTGTTGATACTGGTTTCCAAAATTTTAGTTGTAGGTGCTCCATCAGATGTTGAAAGTAAACCAAGGAATGTAGTTTTAAAGTTATGGAAATCAGGATTTAGTGTTGATAATGGGAATCTGAGAAGTTATGCAGATGCTGCAAACAGGGAATTTTTAGATTCAGTTCAAAAAGGGTATGCACTTGCTTTCCTTAACATATAATCTTGAGATTTTGGTTTTTTTTCTAATGGTCTTCAATTTCATCACTGTATATGTCAGCTTTTTCTCTAGGTTTCAGTTTTTTAAGTGCGTTGCAGTTAATAGAACACACTATAAAAAGTCCATGTGTGAAATGATTTAATTTATATTGGTGCATTCATGTTTAGCCATGTTCCACCTGAATTACTGCAATATACCGATAAAGGAATAATAGATTTGAATTTGGAAGATCATACAGACGAAGAATTTGTGCAACCTAAGTATCATTTAACACCTTTCACAGGAGAAGGTCATATTTTAGGAAGGTAACTAAGTAAATATGCATAGTTATCTAGCTATGTTCATTTAGTCCTACTCCAAAAATTATTGGTGAATCATCGATTGCAAGTGATGCACGACAGAGTGATATGGATACACATGAAGAAACAGCAAAGGCTATGTTTCCTGTTGATTCTAATCTACCATCTGCCAATTTACAGATAAGATTAATAGATGGATCAAGGCTAATTATTCGAATGAATAATAATCACACACTAAGTGATTTGCGCACATACATTCTTCTGTATCCTTTATTATTTATGCTAAAATGTCATGTTTCCTATTAAGCAGTGCTAGACCACAGTTTGCTTCCCAGCCATTCTATTTGATGACAACATTTCCTAAAAACATACTAAACGAAGATTCTAAAACTTTGGAAGAATTGGGTATACTGAATGGAACCATACAACAAAAACTTATATGAACAAGGGATTCAAAACTTCTGCGCAGAAAGGCATTATGTTTTTGAATAACTTTATAATTTTGTGTTCTTGCTGTTCATGTTACAATCCGAAAAATATATCTGAATTATCATAATAAACTGGCAGATGATTAAGGACCTTCCAGTTTGTCCCTGATTGACACTAGAATCCTCTTTGAATGTTTCTTAGATCACATAGCTAGGAATAAAGGGAAGTTAATCGGTCACCACCCTTTAACTTTTTTTCCAGATATCTCTACTATCTCTACTTTCTTCCTACCTCTCTCTTGAGATGAACATTGGTCCATTGCACATAGCTGAGAAGAGTCTATATTCCTAAGGTGATTGCCTGGGAAATGTGGCCACATTGTCTGCATCCAAGTCATCGTGAGCATTTTTTGCTTTTTTCATGTGCATTCGCGTATGCTTCCCTACTGTTTCGTCTTGTGCATGCAAGCAATCTCATATGCAAAAATATGAGTTGATCCTGACTCACCTTCCTGTCACACTGATGCTCATTTTCCTTCTATCCTCAACATGGAGGTCTTGTGAATTACGTCTGTGCAAAGAGGGCAGCAAAAAAAAGAAAATAAATACGTTAAAATAGATTCTTTTCTATTTGCAAGTGATTCTTCGGAAATATTCCTACATGTGAGGCATGTGGAATATTGCTAGATAGCTCCATCCAGAAGGGATGGTTATTGGTGCTCATGTTACTGTACTGGGCACCTGTTCCTTGCAGGCTATGGTACGAGTTTGCCCATCGTCTAGCATAACTATTTCTAGTTTCATCACACCTTCCATTCCACTCATACAAGCAGCTGCACTATTTTTTCTGCTGCTGCACCATAACTTCCATTTCACATGTAAGACTAGAAGGAAAGAAGATCGGAAACATTTCAAAAACCAGCGAGTAATGGTGATTCTACAAGCATTGCCGAATGCTTTGGGGCGAATTAATGGATAGCAAAACATCCCCCTTCTTTTCATTTCCGTGTTTTAGTTACTTGCTGCTCCAGGCTGAAATTGTATTGTACCAGCATCTGGCTTCTCAACAGTTATGAGTGGCTGAAAGAAACCATCCAACTGCTAATCTGCTAACACAAAGAGAGCTAACGTACATTAAACACTGAACGATAGCAACAGAGCTATAAAGTCAAATGGCATTTTCCCTCCATTCTGCAGAACACTGATGCTCTTGAATGATAATTCTAATTGTTGCTCTGCTCCAGAAAAAGAAAAAAAAAGAAATGCCATTCTGTCGAGGCAGAATGGCATTATTTCTGCAGAAGAGGCGCTTGGTGAGTGTTTTGGCTACTGCCATTGCAAACTCTTCCCACCCTGGAGGTGTCTTAGTGAGGAACAAGAGACCCTATAGAAAAGTGTCTGCATGCAGGAGGGAAAGGTGTGCAAAGAAATACCACAAGAAGGGCAAAAGGGTAGACTCGAGCAAGTGAAAGATTAGGCGGACACAAACTGTACACCATAGTCCTTTATGACGATGGCACAGTTAACTTAGGGGTGCAGTAGTGGAAAGCAAAATGGATATAAGTAAACTACTGGAATATCTGATCCTTTAAAAGAACAATCAGTGTACTGAGGTTTGCAGATGGGAATTCACTGAGAGGCTCAAACTAGAAATGTCCAAGCATGCTCTGGGATGCACATTGTGGGGAATAGTTGGCAGTAGATGTCCCAGTTTCAATCCTAAAGAGGGGAATGGAGGGAAAAGGAAGTTTAGCAATGAACAAGTAAGAGTACTTCCCAAACTCCCAAAATCAAAGTACAGATACTCTTTGTTAAGAAAATGAAGGTCAAAAGCATTTTTTCTTGGAAGGTGCTTTTTGATGCATCCAGATTTTCTCATCCATGGATGGCATCAAATCTCTTCGTTCATCTTCTCTGCATCCCACAAAACTATCTCCTTCCTCCTGTCTTTCAAGTTTTGTGGCTAAATGCTCCTTTAGTTTTTGGCAAACAGGACAATCATGCTCCCATTTGGGCTTTCAAGATTACTGAGGGGCTTTCCACAAAAGCGAAAACTTGAAGTGCATTGAAAGAACTCCATGAAAGAAGTAAGGATCCTAGTGAGCATTTACTGTCCTGTTAGGTGCTGCTGGTTTGCACAGGTTTCATCTCTGATCTGTTTTAGAAGAGTTCTTACGGATCAGAAGAAAACTATTAGCATGACCATCTTCTTTAAAAAGTCCTATTTGCTAAAGCTCATACATTCAAATGTAAAAACCACTAACTGCATGATAGGTCATCTACAAATTAGGTAATATTGAGCAACCAAGCAACCAGACTCGTATAGGAATAACTTGTGGCCAGAAAAGAAAATAGGTTATGCTGCATTAAAATCAGATCCAACCATAAAGATTATAGAGATTATTCTTACATAAATGGAAAAATGTCTGTTTCAACTCTTGATCTAAAATTGAATTTATTTAAATGTGAAAGTCAGCATTACAATTTTCAGATTCTAGCATTGTACAGCATATTTGCAATAAGAACTGATTTTTCGATGAACATTTTGAAAAGCAAACGAAGTGGGTGAATCATCAAAGTTTTATAGGTAAATGCTGTCATAGCCTTTGGACATACTCTGTTCTACGTGTTTTCACGTAGTTTCTAGGTATCTTGCAATGTGTTTTTGAAATTCTTTCAAAAAGCAACATATACTGTAGACTACTTTGAAGATTAACTATGCAAAAATTATGACTGAGCATTTTAAAATGTTACATATCTGCTGAAAAGCTACAGATGACCCCCTGCAAACATTAATATGCCAGCAAAGGCATTTGGATTTTACATATCCCATGATAAAGAATGCCCAAATAATCTTTTCTTCAGTAGGAGCGTAATGAGTTTGATGTGAAACAATTTATACTTCAACTTATTCTTGAAAATTTCAATAGATGAGCCAAGAGCATTTACAATATTCAACATTTCTATTCTATATTTTCTTGTTTTCCAAAAGCAAATCAAAATTTGCTTCCTATTAATCTTTGTAAAGAAATACATAACTGACATCCATTTGGTTAATTTTAATCTAAACTAAGGACTTAATTTCATCATATTCCAACCCATGTTCATTTAGAGCTATTATTTTCAAAAACGTGTTTCATTATTCAGAGAACTGAATATGAAGGCTCTCATGTAGTTTACCAAGGCTTTAAAATAACAAACAAAATATACAACGGTGGTTGAAAAATTTAAAATATATTTACTAAACTGATTTTACTGCTTCAAGTATCGGAAATATTGTTGCTTTTTTCGCTTAATTACCAAACAGATTTTGGAATATTTTGCAGTAATATGATTAACAAGTTTTATGACTGTTTAAGTTAAAACGTGGTATCCAATTTTTACTAAGCTTCATAACAGAATCATTTCAATAGTATACTTTCGATCAGTCCCTATAGGCCAACTGGAAGTTGCTGCATGTGGAAATACAGAACAGTAATGGATACCACCACATATTCCATTGGAATAATCTCAAAACTAGCTTGTTTTACTTTCACGCAGTGAAAAGTTCTACTATTCTAAGTCATTGTGAATGATGACACTAGGAAACATCTACTGTTGTCTTTTCCCATCAATCAGGCATAAACAATATGCACCAGAGATTCCTGGCACACACTGTTTATGTCACACCTTGATGCTTGCTCCAAACTGCTGTCAACACTTTACGAAATGAAGCCTGTACTTTGAACATTTTGCTTGGAGAAAACTGCTTGCACCCTTATGTACAAGCTCCATCACCTGAAAACACAACTGAGAAACTCCCTAAGAAAACCATGTATGAAAGGCCATGCTTTCAGTCTTGTAGTTGTCCATTAGTCTTTCAGAAAACAGTACATGCAAGTAATTCAATATCCACACAGAACTAAACTATAATCTTCCTCAACAATTATCATTGCTGGAGGACCTAACAATCATACTCCTGGATGTTACTTGAAACTCCATCTTAGTGAACTCTATGATGGTTACCCACAGTTTCTGCATAAATGGCAAATATGCTCCTTCAAAGTCAGACTGCACTGTTGATATGCTTTGAACAAATCACTCTGTCACTAAACACTAAAATTCCTTTGTGCTCATAAGTAACCTGTAACTCATAACTCATTAAACCAAATAATACAGACTTGAATGCCATCTGTGGCGATTTTTGAAATTATTTAAATCATCATCCATATTTTTAATTACCTAAACTCTGACATACACTAATAGTGATCTGCTTCAAGAATCAAATACTACTTCATTCAGTGATCCCTATTGCGAATTATGTTTGCTTTAGCATTTTAGAATCTTTTGTATGCTGAGAGAATTTATATCCCATAATCCGAAACAAAAAAAATTTCCAACTTTCGAAGAAAAAAAATTCAGCAAATCAAGTGGATACACAAGAATTGAATTCTACATCATTTTCCAGCATTCTTAAACAATAAAAGCACGACTCAAAACGTGGCTCATAAGGCATAAACAATTAAGTGGTAATTTTCCTGACATATTTATAATGTTGTATTTAAAGAAATAATGATAAATGGTTTGTAACATAGAGCACCACTGATGATTACATACTTCAAGCTTGAAGATAAGTTAAGGTTTCAAAGCTTTCAAAACCAATAACTGTGGCTATTTTAAATTTAATGCTTGGTAAATACTGTACATACCCTACTTTACAGCTGTGTTTGTTCACAGTCTGGATTTACATTGCTTTATTGTCTAATAAAACATATGTCATGTGTTCTGCATTTCAGAACTTTTTTGTTCTTTTCTTGACAAAAAGTGTTCATAATAACTTTTTGTAAAATCTATCATTAAATCCTCCATGCATTCTGGCAAGTTTTCAGTTGGAAGTGCAGGAGAACCTGAATAAACTGTAAAAGTAGGGACCACAGTCTCAGGTGATAACACAGCATCATCCTTGATCATGCAACACTCTTTTAAGACACATCTTCTTCCCTTAAGAAACATAGTTCATTACAAACTGAAGCATTTAGAACCCACATCGACAAACACCTGAGATGAAATGATAACATGAAAAACAAAATTGCAATTAACTGCAATTTGTAAGTCACATATTAAACATGACATCAACAGGATGAAAACAAAAAAAGATAAAAGTAACATCACTCTTCTATGCAGTTGGTAAAAAATATCTTTCAAACTACATAGGACTAAAGATGTATTTTAAAAAAAACATGAAAAATCCAAAAATATAGCATGGGACAGGATAAATTACGAAATCAGCTACGAGTGAAACAATTACATTTCGTTTATTTACAGAAGGTAGCATCCAATTTTAAGAATGATAATTTTATAAGTGAAGACTTAGTCCTGAAACTATGTGAAACTGTCATACTTACAATAACGCAGTTTTTACCGATGTAGACATAAGAACCAATTGTGGCAGCACTTATCAAACTCCCTTCACCAATAAATACATTATCACCAATGTATACAGGAAAGAAGGCAATCCTGCAAGAGCCATGTGCAAAAAATCTTCAAGATGTGGTTTGTTACCCTTTACTAAATTTTTTAAATGGTGGCCTTATAACTGCTTTTTGGCTTATAATACAGTTTCTTCCCACCTTGATATTTGCCAAATCTCCTCTCAATATGGATTCTTTCATGACAATGTTTTTTCCACATAATATTATGTTCTGACTTCCACATAATATAGACTGTCTGCAGACTTTATTTCCAGTAGCCTAATAATGCATGTAGTATAATGCATGAAACATTTTGCAACATTCATAAAAATGCTGTTGATTAAATAAATCTTCCCAATCGAAAATAGCAGTGCAACATAAGAGTTAAAATTTCAATTGAAGTTTACGTAAGCACAAAAATGATTGGAATACGGACGCAATTTCCATTAATAATATTCGGACCGTTATTAATACAACAAATACAATTTAAAACACATTTTACCGTTTCAATGTATTCATTTTTGTCATAATACTGGTCCTGAACCTCCATTTGCTTTACTCATTTATATTATTGTATTACAACGTCATGCTGAAATTCTTCCACGATGTTCCTCTTTATCCCTCACGTCCAAACGCACTCCATTTTCCTCGTGCCGTTCGCACCGCCTCCTCCACCGATGTGTGCCACGGCTGCACACATGTGCGGCGGACGTGCACGGAATGGACATGGGGGTTGCCATTCGCTCTGTGCACGAAAATCCACCGTGCAGAGCTCTTCCGCGACCTCTTGGGTAATTAGCCACCACATTCGTTTACTTGCCTCTTTGAATTATGCAATTTAAAGCATTGAAGACTTACACGTACGTTGCTATCGAAGGATCTGTATCGAGTGCAAACGATCCGTTAGTTACTTAGACATGGTAAAGTGTTAAAGTTCCTATCGTTTTCAATGTTTCAAGCAGACGTCCGTGCTTCCTGTCATCGGGAAGCTTTGAAGTGATGAGGCTTTCAAAACAATTTCTGTTTCAGACATTGCTCAAATAGACAATTCACCATGGAGTGCCGCCGGTTCTTATATGCCAAAAAAGATACAGTGAGGTACTGGATGTTTTGTTGTGATCAGTGGGAACTGTACTTACGATATCCCTACTGTAGATTGAAACATCTTTGTAAAGTCCTTTGATGACATGTGTGATTACCTAAGATGACGTATGTTGTTGTTTGGAAGTGGATTTCGAGTCAATTCAGCGGAGGTTCCACCTTTACAAGCGCCTCTCTAAATTCTTAGGAATCGACCCAGGGGTCTTAGTGATCATCCCAGCATGCAAAGAATCGATGCTTTTCCTAAGGCTGCAACATGATGTGAAACTGCTTTTGCACTGGGATTATGGTGCAAGTAATGAGCACACAGTGCCTCCGGAGGGAGAGTGTCTGCGAACTGAGAGTGATGTGATAATGAAGAATGCCTTCCACGGATGCTGCCGGAGGTTGAAGCATGCGGCGGAAATGGAGGTGTCGATAGTCTTTTCCCTTCCCTACAGAAAGAGATTTTTAAGTGTTTCTTCCTTACCAAGACCCTTTAGTAACCTGCAGTAACGATTGCACTGTTGTGCTTTATCCACGGAATTGTGCTGGCAAGGATGCAACTTTAGTTTGGTAAAATCGAACGAGGAAGCGAACAGTCTCGAACATTTTCCACTCAGATGAGCTGGAAGCTTGTGCTTCTTGTACAGGCAGGTGAAAGTGACAGCTGCATTCGTAGCACGGAGAGTGAGGACGCAGGTGACTAGATGACAATTCTACCCCGGTTCACACTCTCACCTCAGCTAAACTTTTTCTTCTTTCCCATACCCCAGACGTTGTCATGCAGTATGCTCTTGGGATAAGTCCATCCCCTTATGACCGTTTGAATAGTGTTTTTGTAAGTTTATTTCGGTAGTAAACGCTCCAATACAAGCGGATGACGGCTGTTTCAGCGTCAATATTCTCTAGAAGGTACCGATTATTTTGGTGCTCTCGAAACGTTTCAACTGAGTTTTTTTTTTGCTTTATTGCCTTATACATGCATATACCTGGCAATAATGCATACTCATTCTACAAAATTTTTTTTAGTCTTTCATAGACTTCATTATCTCATTATACTGTGCAGATCTCGACCCGAGCGTAAATTTGATTTTCGTATTCCACTTATTCTATAGAAACAGAGGACGGTACATCAAACTATGGTTAAAAGAATATTCTTCTTTTGCTTTCTTAATTTCGCCTCAATTTGATGAAACAATTTTGTCCATAAATTTCCAAACACGCTAATGTTTGTGATCCTAGTTACTTGCCCTCTTCATGATGTGCAGATTATTAAGCATTTGATCCTGCCATTTAACATACGAGTTCAGGAGCATGAGAACTCTCTCGGAAATCTTCAGCCTTTGCTTTCTTAGGGTCGCCACTCGTTTGTGTCGTCAGGTTTTGATCTGGGCTTGTCAGTCTAGATGAAAATCTCGTGCCAGTCCCATCTCGAAAAATTAAAGTTTACAATGAGGGAAAACCTAATGGTTCTTTTAAGTATCTCCATATAAATGCTCTTGGCATTCTTGTGGAACCAAAGGGGGATGCGCTCCTACTGTGGTCAATATTAGTAACAAACTGAGAATGGAATGGACCGTGTGCATGTGAAATCCCAGTGCAAGGCTTACACATGCATGCTTCCCTGTATGAAATGTCGTGGCGTACAATCGACTTACATGATACATAGTGCCTCCTTTTCTATTTGCATAACACTTATGACTTCCATGTACGTCGAGGATTTCTGATCAAACGATTAAACGTCTACGTTAGTAATGATTTTCGGCGAAATCTTCTGAAACGATGGACCGCCGAACATTCAGTCATCGTTCGTTTCACGACTGCTGTGGTTAAATGCTTGTGCTTTTGTTTGAAAGTACCACCATACTTCCAAAAAACGAAACATTTGTTAGTAAATACAACCTTTGGATGAAAATGATACTCTGTGGTCACAAATTATTAGTTTATACTCCTTTTTACTATTGTGCATATCGGACTTCCTATTCCCAGTTAAGGATTTTAACTTTGTCCAGTCTTGGTCTTCATCGATGTAACCTGATCCATACTTACTGAGGATTCCAGTGTACAAGCACTACTTGGTTACACCTTATCATGTACTTATTGAAACCATTTATTCAATTATATACCTTATAATATCAGAACAATAACTGTTGCAACAGCTGATTTCGTCAAAGAATTACTCATCTTGGGAATCCCAAGAATTAATGCTACCAGGGTTAGATTTGCAGGCATGCAATTCAAAATTGAGATTTTGATCAAAGTTATTATTTTCACTGATGTAGTCACTTTCTAATCTTACTTTTCCCATCTCTGAAAAATCTCTAATGGCAGTTGAATTCTCTAAATCAGAGAGTGAAAGGGTATCTGTAGTATCAGCATATAATTTAGTTGCTGTAACTGGATCACTATCAGCATGGCCTTCATTAACTGGAATCCCATTATTGTGTAACTGATGAGCAATATCAAGCAAAACATTTTTCATTAATCCTGTCTCTCCTGAAATTGATGATGGAAGTGATCTGCAAACACAGTTCACATCAAAAAACAATGGAATACATAGCAATCAGACCTGTTTAAATTGACATTACTGGCAATTTCTTGCAATTCTGTGTTCTGCATGCCTTGCTCAAGGAGTGTGTATTCGGGAGTGACTGTTGACTCATGAAATGTAGAATCAACTACCCTATGTAGGCAAAGAAATATTCAAAGATACAGAAACTTTTGTACATACTCAGCGTTTCTTTGTTTTGCTGGAGTACTGTCAGCTACTAAGCTAGAAGAAACCAAATGATAGTATGAAGTTTTTTCTCTACCTCTGAGTCCATCCAACTGGGCTTCTAACAAAATCAGTTTGAGAATTCAATATCAGGGAAGACTGAAGAGGAGGGTGAAGAGCATCTCTACGATGGATATTACGATTAGACAGATATGCAAGAACTGAATGATCATTTCTGGATAACTGGTTTTGAAAGACACAATGCAATTTGCTATTGATCACTTTTTCTAGTCCTCGCCGCAGAACATCAAAGTCTTCCTTTTGCTATTCATAAAAGTACATAATAATTCACATAAGTAAATGTGCAAACCATATCAGACTGCTGTCTCTCATACATCAAAATAGCAGATGCTTCCTCAAATCTTTGTAACTGAATGCCTTGAGCATCTTCTGGAATGCCAAGCAGCAGCAGTTTCTCTTTCACTAGATGCTCAACATTGGAACGTAATTTCTGCCTTACGTCATCTCCTATTATATGTGTAACTAAACAAGTAATGACAGGACAAAATAAAGCATAAAATGATGAAAGTCTGTCACCAGCAAGAGATGACTTTATCAAATCTTCATGTGTCAAATCCTTGGGAATTTGAAGTAAAGAATTGGGTGGTTTCTCTTCTATTTTACACTGAATTCCAACTGATACACAAGCAAACATAGTTTCACTTGATTTCTGTGACAAATAATGTAAAAACTATCACATCACTAATTACCTCTTCAACAGATTTTTTTGCATACTTTTCCAATTGCATACATTGCTGGGCTAATTCCTGTCTAAGCTCACTGATCTGCTTTTTACTAAACAAAAGCTCTTCTTTCATAGCTTCATGCTTCTCTTTCAATGCTATGGAATCCTGCTGCAATATGCAATTGTCTTCAACTACAGAACAGTTTGATCATCAGAAATACATATGCTTACAATGTTGTTGTAATTCTCTGCTCTTATCTGAAACTTGCTTTTCAAGGAGCTTCTGCATTTCAGTTACTTTTGACCGCCAGAAGCATTCTTGGGCTTTCAGTTGCCCTTCATGCTTGATGCACATATCTTTTATCTGACAACAGTCAGAAAACAAATTAACAAGCACTTCACTGATAATAACTGGCATGGACTGTAGTAGGAAACTCAAACAGAAGTGTGCAAAAGAGAAACCCCAAAGATTGGGGGGTTTTCCCCAGTGCTTTTAAATCTAGAAAAGTGCTACATTTGTGCATCCCTGATATGATGATAAAATAAAAACCTTCTCTTCCATGTGTCTATTTGTATTATTTTCCACTTTTTTTTCATGCTGCACAGTAAAGTTTTTCCCAATCACAACACTGCTATCATTCTGAAATATTCCATAGCAAGATATTTACATGTATATACAAATAGATTAATTTTACATTCTGAAGTTTCTCACTAACTGTTGTTGCAAAATCAGTCTTCATCTAAAAAGAAAAACGCAAGAAATAATGAAGTAATAGCTGAAACTCTCACACACATTTAAATACACAAACAGTAACTTTATGTGTGAATTTCTGATAAAAATTTGCACCAACTAGTGTGTAACCTGATGCATCACACACACTTGAAGACCCATCCAAACCCTGGTAGGGAACTCTTACGAATATGTTTAAGATGCTTAATGTGAGGACATGTAATTTTTACGTGCATGAAAATGTACACAACATGAGAATACGTGTGAACTACGAGTCTTTTCTTCACATTGGAAAATGAAAATGATTAAAAAACACCTATGCTCCGCACGGGGGCTTGAAGGATACCTGCAGATAGTCCATTTTGGACTTCAACTCTTTAATTTCAGTTTCCAACTGTAAGTTGATTTGCCTTAAATCTTTTAAGTGTTTCAGTATTTCTTTGCTACATTCTCCTTTTTCGCTTTCATGTTTAAGCAGCTCCTCGTAATTCTTATATTGGGGATGCCGTCTACCGTAGTGGGCATCCAGGTAATACTTGCTAATGAACACTTTCGAACAGCATACGCACTGGAAAGCTTTTAAAAGTCTCGATTGGGTTTTGGATTTACCTTGAAAAACGTACTCTCATTTTTCATAATTGGCAGCTTCGGGGCTACGGATGGCCGGCAGGTCCACTGATCCGGAGACTGGGCAGTTGGACCGAACTGCTTCTGCTTCATCCACGGCCGACCGAGTTCAAAAGAGTCCGCCAGCCGCACACCTTCCGAAACACCGCGCGACACCGACGTGTCCACAGTGGAGTCGTGACATCGCGACCATCTCAGCATCAAAGTTTCTTTCGGTAAAGAAAAGCACTCAACATCAAGACAGGTCGAGAAGACTGTTTTTTTTTTTTCCGTTTTTCCTTTTTACGGTTTGGGGTTTTCACACATACGCTTTCGAAGAAACTGTGGCTTGAGAAGGCAAATTTGCGATTCTTATTGTCAGCATAAGCAAAGAATACCCACGGGAAGAGATGACCCTCAATCCAAACGCCTGAAACAAAAAATCGTGAATGCTCAAAGGAATCCACATGTGCAAACAAACTTAAAATAAATTCATTTCAGGCCGGGTGACAGCTGATCTTTTAACTCTTCCATTTAATTTCCATGTCACTCGGTTTGCTCCCATAATCATCGATTTGACTATGACTCGTCATTTGCAACGGTTCAACAAAAACTACTTTCCAACATATCGACGAAATCAATCCTGTTCAGTTCACGATTACACACCAAACTACACCGCTGGTAAGCGTGTGAATTAATTGGAACTTCTGAGTAGGACCGTAGACAATACAGACAAAATAGACATATGATTCTCTTAAATAAAAAAAAAACATTGCTTATTTGCACAGTATGAACCTATACGAGTTTATTTTCTGTCTCTCTCTCTTAAATATGCCTTGCAAACAATAAGCTTCTTTTACAAAAACACACAAAAAATGATGAACTCTATTAATAAACAGTACTTGTAGAACTTCATCACAAATGTAATAATAATTCTCGTCACTGTATTTGATGTTCGAACTGAACTTGTTGCTTATTTGTAAGCTATTCATTTCTCGAGCTCTCCTGAAATATTTAATGCGGCAAATATTTACTTTAAAATCATCTGACAAGTTTCTTTAGCATGCATTGTTCAATAAACATGTGTACAGTATAATATCCAAATTCTTCTGATCTGCTAAGTGAAGCAAATAGCCTCTCAAATAATGACTCTTCTCAGAAAAAAAAAAAAAAAACAATGCACCTCTAATAATGAATATTTTATTATCATAGAAAGCATTCAAAATAACTGTTTATTTTATTTTTTTAGTGTTGGTTTCTTAAATCACACCTTCTTTTTGGGAGTCTTGCTTCTCATTTCACAAATGTCTCTCACAGTGATAGTTGCATCTCAATGAATTCATCACAAGTTCAAATGGGCTCAGCTATCTTACTTGAACGTGCATTCGTGGAAGTATCGATTTATGGTTTAATGGAATTCTTCAATCTTCTGTTAAATTGTCGCTCCCTGACACTTATCTCGTATGACACCTCCTCTGCATTTCAGTTACCTTTGACCGCCAGAAGCATTCTTGGGCTTTCAGTTGCCCTTCATGTTTGATGCACATATCTTCTATCTGGCAACAGTCAGAAAACAAATTAACAAGCACTTCACTGATAATAACTGACATGGACTGTAGTATGGAACTCAAACAAAAATGTGCAAAAGAGAGCTACCAAAGATTGTGGAGTCTTTCCCCAGTGCTGTGTCTGCCATGCGACTGTGCTTACTGGATTTAGGATCTCATACATGAGATGCATGCTTTTCTATTCAAATGTATCATAAAGAAAAAGTGATAATTATCCTTTATAAAAACGTGAATCTATGTTTAGGGCTGTACGCATATAATGACTAAACATACTTCTCAATCCAATTCGTTGTGAATAGCGAGTAATGTGTCGTAATGAAGAAGCAAACTTCTGTGAGACTTTCATTAGATGACAGTCTGCAGACGATTAGAAGATTTGATTATCGCGATAATTAAAGATTATGCCTTTATATATAAAAACAGCTGCTCAATATTAAAAACTGCCATGCTTTCCATCATCAAGTCTTAGGAGAAAAATGCTTTTGCTGTTCTTCGATATCTTTCTGTGTGCATTATTTTCGTCTCAATTTTGTGTTCGTAACTTTCACAATGAACTTCCCCTTAATTAAGGTGCACCTGTTGTAAATCGAGTCTTTTCAATTAGAGAATTTTCATGAATTCCTTATTAATAAAGAAACAACGAAATAGACCATCGGGCGCCAACTTCATGAAAACAAAATAAAGAAGCCCAATTATTTATGTCAACGGTTTAACCGGATGAACTAGTAAAGGAAAAGTAACTGATTAAAAGTTGAATCACTTATCTGGGGAAAACAACGGAATGGTGGATATTTTAAAAAAAAGACAACTTATCCTATTTGCCAAGATGGTCTTTGGTGATTAGATACGTTTAAAACCTAAACCACAAGAGAAATGCAATTCGGCAAATGTTCTGACAGGGTAATTTTATAAATAGATATGAGAACAGATAACTTAGTTGGATGTAATATCTAATATGCCAGCAACAGTAATTATAGTTATTTCACTATATGTATGCACGTCCTTTTCTCATCACTTAGTTAAACGACTGCCTAATGTTATTTTAATTATTTCTGGCGTTCCATCATTTTTTTTTAAAATAATAGTATTACGAATGCTTGTACAATCCTTTATTAAATCAATGTTTTATGAAATTGGAGAACCAATACCTACGACAGCTATTATTATCTAAATAAAACTCATACGGTTTTTGTAGTAACGATCACGTTAATTCGAACGTATTTTAAGGTACGTTTCGATATTCTTTTCTTTCAGATCTTTGAATCCCAATAAGCAATCAATTAAACTACAATGCGTGATAAGGTGAAGTAGCTTTGACTTTTCCCACTTGTAGTCTTTTAATAGTTTGCATCTTCATCGTAATGTCCTCATTGTACACCGACAGTAAAAGCTATCTGGCTTACGATTAGTTTTGTCTACAGAAAATTAATACATAAGGTTACTCGAATTCTTTGTTCCACATTTGTTGTGTAAGGATTTGTGATTCACTTTAAATGAATGGTGTTTCGAGTGGTCATTTTGTGTGTGCCAAAATTGTGTTGGCTGTAGAAAATGTGCTTAAGAAGGGAGGGAAGAGAGGAGAATGTCATTTAATAAAGGTTCCACATTTTTTTCTTAAAAAAAAAAAGAAAAGAAAAAAAGAAACAGAGTAGATGTATACATGCAAAAACTTTATTTGATCAATTAAACGAGTATCAGGTTTTTGTATTTAAGGATGGTTTTTTTTAAAAAAAAAATTTGATGTGAATATGCCATTTTTCTAAATTTTTATAATAATTTAGATGACTAATCATATTGTAGCTGATCGTTTTCATTGAAAATAAAGTAAAGTTTTAAACTTTCGAAATGGAAGTACTATTTAAGAATATCTCCCTGATTTCCATTGAAGATGGGAAAGTTTCAACAAAACTTCAACTTCCAGTGAACTTAAAAGTGAACTGCTTTAAAAATATGCTAAATTTAAGATTTTTGACAGGTAACCTTTATTTTTAAATTTCAACAATAAAATTTAGGAACATGCATAACATCTTGAATTTAAAAATGTATCATTTGGATTAGCAAAGTGAAATGTTCGGTGTGCTTATTTTACAATATGCAGTGTTAAGGTGAAAAAGGTTGATTTAAAGGATCCTCTCTTAAGATTTAGATGACAACAAACAGTGGGAATGTTCCGTGGATAATGATGTTGATGTAACCAAATGTGGACAGAAGTCCTTTCTAATAGGATACGAGTCAGAAAATTTGCTTCTATCATTTCCCACCATAGACAGTAAGTTGTAATTGCAGTTACTATGCTAACAAATATTAGAGACTGAGCTAATTTGAAACCCATCGAGTTAATGTTTTTAAATACAGGAATCAGAGAAAGTCTTG
Source organism: Raillietiella orientalis (assembly GCA_036172245.1). Lineage (NCBI taxonomy): Eukaryota > Metazoa > Arthropoda > Ichthyostraca > Raillietiellida > Raillietiellidae > Raillietiella > Raillietiella orientalis. The sequence continues at coordinate 2,141,040 of JAYWIR010000016.1, forward strand.
TAAAGTTAAATTCAAGGTTGACTTTGCTAAAGATAATTTGAAAGCCATATTTCTCTTTTTAAAAGTTTCAGAATTTAACTGTGATTTAGTGAATACTTGTAATCACCTTGAAAAATAATGGGCTGCGTGCTTTATTTAAAAAAGTTTGTGTCAAGTTCTGAAAGTATACCTCAAGTATGTTTTAGTTTAGACTTTTGCTTTCTATAGCATTTCATTATTAAGATAGTTGGAGTGGATATAGTTGGTTGGATTCGATATCACTGAGATGTATTTAAGAAATATTTCAACGAATATTGTTTTGTTTCAGTGCAATCTTCGCATCTTCATGTTCTGTAAATATGTTATCTGTAAATTAAAGATGTTTTCTTTTATTAAGCATTTTAAGCTCAAGTGTATTGGAATTTATTCTTTCCTTGCTTCCTGAATGCCTAGCAACTTCGAGAGTACAAAATTTAAATTTCTTTGTAAAGGATGCGAGGTTATCCATAGTGTTTGTGTTGTTTAGTTTTTGTTAACGATTCTATGTTTGTTGTGTTTTTAAGGATTTTTGAAATTCAATTTGAAGTAGAAATTTTAGTTATATTGTCTTTAATACCCTGGCAAATGTGTGTACTTTGATTTCTTATTATTATTTGTACTTTTTGTTTGGTAACTTTGAAAGCATTTGAAACTAGGACTATGATGAAATTTCATGAAATGCAAGTTTGCATTTACATTTCTGTTCGTATCCTCGATGATTTTTAACCCAGTGAACTGTGAGAAATCAATAAATCGATTCTAATTATTAATATTTTGAATTTCAAAACATTACAACTTGAAATAATTTGTATTCCTGTAGTTGTGATCTTGATTATTCCAATACTAGGTGTGAAACGATGAATGTCTAAAGAGAGCATTATAAACTAGCAAAATAATTCATTACTTATGTAAATTAGTTCATTAATTTGAAGTGTTTGCGAATCATGAATTTTTATGTAGTTACCATGTGAAAGTTCAATGAATGGTTGTATTGAACTGTCTGGAAAACATCGGGATGGTATTTGAGGTTATTTTTGCAGCACATTTTTATTTCATTATTTATGAATATGAAATCTCCGAGAAGATTCTGAGTAATATTTATTTGGTTCAGACACAAGAAATGTAGAGAATGCAAATTCTTTAGTGATGTAGTGATCATTATGCCCCACTTTCATAATGAGTAATAGCACTTATGTGTTTTATGTGTAAAATTCATATATGGAGTCTCGATATGATGGTTTTTTCATCATGAATGTACTTTTGATGAGGACTTCTGTACTGTAATTGTTGCTTTAGTAACAATTATAGTGCAGAAGTGTGCTTTCGTAAGTTCTGGAATCATTGCTGCTGACAAATTCATAAAAGTTCAGATTACATTGCAACTAACATACCAAACCTTTAAAGAGCAGTTCCCTATTGCATTACAAGAATTGCTAAGTATTATGCATATTTATGAAATGCTCCAAAAATGTGTCAATGGGGATTGGCAGGGGAAATCTTAGGAGCATGTTGTTTCATGCCTGGTGGACACTGCATGATAACGAAATTAAAGGCATGCATCCAAGCTGATGTGTTATCTGGGCTGCACATATACTTTTTTTCCTAATTTTTTCATCATATTTATTACATTATAGTTTGTTCTTTGGAAGTAAAAGAATTCTTTAATGAGCTGATAATCTAATCAAGGAGTATGAAAGTGTGAAAATATTTGATAATAGTGATGAATGTTTTTTAGAAAGTCATTCCGATTGTTTCATAACAGATCATTGAAAAATGTGTAATTCTATTATAATGCAGCCATCATGCACCATTAGCATTCTGTTTCGTGAGCTATTAATTATGTAACACTGTTATGCGCTTTAGTGAGCAAAGCAATGCAGTATTTCGAATTTTTCAGTAGTTGCTAAAAACAATAAAAAACTAGCAGCAAGGAGGAAGCACTGCATCATTCGTGTTTTTTACTAGAAGGGTTGTGAACTTTTAGGATATTCACCTCTCTCAAAATGATTAATTAACTTGTATTCTCTGAGCAGGTTTATATTGATCTGCATCAGAAAACACAGATTTTCAGTATGTAAGTCTATAACATTTTCGGCAAGATACAATTTTATGAATAAAAGAATTTTTATGAATTGGTTTTCTCTATAGTGTGCAGGTGGGTGGGTGTTCTTTTGCATTTTACTTTCCATATAAATGCAGCTAGTAAATGAAGAGATGCAGCAGGCTCACAAATACATTGAAAACCTTGGTACTGAGTTGGACAAAAACTTTGAATTCTGAATTGATAAATGTGGATGGTTTGTTGATACAGTACACTGATAAGAGAGAAGATACAAATTCAATTTTGTTCCACTGTCATGTAGCCCCCTTAGTTTTAAAGTTCATAAAACAAACGAAGTTTCTCTTCCAAGTGGTACAGGTTAACTTAGAATATAGAATAAGGATCCTTTTGCTAATGTGTTTTGTATTGATCATTAAAAAAAATTGCTTCTTTGTTAAAGATTTGTGTTGTTGAATGAAAAATACAAAATTGAATGATCCTGTCATTTCCAGCTGCTGACCATTTTGACCGATTAGTAAAAACTTTCAAATCTGATAGTGAGGTTTCTGTGTTTAGTGAGAGGACTGAGGAAGCATCTGCTGTTCAATATTTTCAGGTACGACAGGTCTTGAACTGCTGAGAAATCATTACAGCTTTCACAGCTAATTGTTGTCTTTCATTAACTGCAGTTCTACGGTTACCTGTCACAGCAACAAAATATGATGCAGGATTACATTCGCACCAGCACCTATCAGCGAGCCATTCTAGCTAATATATCCGACTTTAAAGATCGTGTTGTGTTGGATGTAGGTGCTGGTTCTGGAATTCTCTCCTTTTTTGCCATCCAGGCTGGAGCTAAGAAAGTGTATGCTGTGGAAGCTAGTTCAATGGCTGCTCATGCAGAGGTAAATCAACAGCACCCATGATGTAAAAATGAAACTTAACTTCACACAAGACTCTTGTCAGATCAAATAACTTACAAGACAGAATAGTTGTTTTGGCAGGAAAAATTGAAGAAATCCAGCTTCCAGAGTTTGTTGACACAATCATCTCAGAGCCCATGGGTTACATGCTCTTTAATGAGCGCATGTTGGAAACATATTTGCATGCAAAAAAATTTCTAAAGCCTGGAGGTAATGAAACCTGGAAAGAAGTGATTTCATTGTAATCCCTAGGGAAGATGTTTCCCAGCAGAGGTGACTTGCATGTTGCTCCCTTTACAGATGAAGTTTTGTACATGGAACAGTTTAACAAAGCAAACTTTTGGTATGCAAATTGGAAGTTTCTTGCATTTGTTTATGTATTTATTCAGGTATCAGCAGTGCTTCCACGGTCTTGATCTTAGTAGTTTGCGGAGTTCAGCAATGGAAGAATATTTCCGTCAGCCTGTAGTAGATACATTTGATATTCGTATTTGCATGGCAAAATCAATTCGTCATGTTGTTGACTTTCACACTGCTTCAGAAACGGATTTACATTTAATTGGTAGATGCAGCATAGTATACTTATTATTTTATTTTTGTGTTCAGTCATCCCTGTGGAATTTCATATGCTACAATCAGGAACAGTGCACGGTTTGGCATTTTGGTTTGATGTAGCATTCTTAGGCTCAATGCAAACTGTATGGCTATCAACTGCGCCCACAGAGCCACTGACCCACTGGTACCAAGTTCGGTGTCTTTTGGAATGTCCATTGTTTGTAAAAGCAGGACAAATGTTGACGGGAAAAGTCTCTCTTGTTGCCAATAAACGGTAAATAGATTAGCAGATTTTCAACGAATCTTCTTTTACAGCCAGAGTTATGACGTTTCCATTGAGCTATCCATTGAAGGCACTGGCTTTCAGTCTGTCAATACACTTGATTTGAAAAACCCATACTTTCGATACACAGGACAGCCTCCCCAGCCTCCTCCAGGATGCAATTCTAGTTCTCCAAGTGAAGGGATTTGGCATCAGTTGGATGAACAGGGAGCCAGACAAGGTAAATATATCACACAGATATCATTAACTATTTCTGATATAGCTGTCAATCTGGTAAATGGAATTCATGTGAATGGATTGGGAGACATTGCCATGGACACTGGCTCTGGAAATAATTTATTAACTTCACTTAATCGATCTTCAGTACAGCTACCTCCTCATCTGCTTGAGTTCTCCCCATCTTCGGCTGCTAGCATTCATCCAGGCTCTATTCCAGCTCTTGGGCCAAAACAGGCATTGTGTCCCAGTTCATCACCATGCTGCTCAATCTCCTCTCCCACCTCACAGTTAATAGGTGGTGCTCTGTCACCTACTTTGATTCAGTCATCTGCACAACAAGTTGTACTTGGCAATACTTCACATTATCCTGTTAATAACAATCTCATGATTGGAGATTATGTGACCTCAGGAGTTATGCATGCTTTGCCTGCAGCATACCGGTCTTGAAAATCATTATGTGCATTCAGAGAACAAGGTACTTAAGAAAGACTTCTGACAGCAACAATCATCCATAGTTATTTTATGCTATTAGTAAAATTGACAGACTGAATGCTTATCTTGTGATCCCATAATTGGATTTACATGTGATTTTAGGAAGTCTAAATTCACAGTTTGTTTTATCAAAGTTCTGTTGTGCTCTTGTAAATTAATGGCTTTCCTGTGATACCAATGATTGATCATATTGGGTAATTATGCAGATACATTGTCATGTATGTTGTAACATATGTTTCTTCTAATTAAATTTTCGAATTCATTGTATGAATCAAAGATCACAAGTTACATTTACCATGAGTGTGTTTTTGCGAAATTTATTTTCAGATTTTTAAGATATTTTACAAAAAATAAAATGAAAATCGAGGAACTCTATTATGTAATGTAGGTAGTAGCGTGGTGAAAGTTTCATTGTTTTTTTTCGCAATGATATCCTGTTTTGCTGTTCATTATTTTGTATAATTGATAGTTGCATTTTGTGATTTTCAAATTAACTGGCTACATATAGCTGTATATGGACATTAATTCATTTCGGAAGCATGTTTGAATATTCATCGTGACCTCAGTAGTATGCCTGGTTAACACCCAACAGCAAACTTGTGTATTATGCATCAAATTTTTTTTGATTTTGCATCAATTCTAGAAGCTGGTTTCTCTTTGATAGAAAGTTATTTAACTTTCATAGTAGTTATTATTGCTGCTTATCTTCCCATTTTTTTCTGATTACGCATGTGCCCCATGTGCTCTGTACAAATAATTGTCGTGTTCATATATTTATTGCTTCTGGACCATATTCCATATGCACTAAATAAAGATTTTCATTTGTTGAGTTCACCATCATTTTTTCCCCCGTTCCTTGTTTGGTGTCATTCTTCAGTCATCCTTTTCCAAAGCTCAGGATTCCGGTTTTAAATTGTAATGCATTTTAGAAGAAGGGGACTGACATGTAGTGCCTAGAGGAATAGGAGATAACGTGTTTTCAATGAATTTTATTTAATTGGTACTGATTGTGTTAGTCTCATATTGCCGTACGGTGTACTGTTTCACAGCGGGGAATCCGACCAGAAGATGTGTCAGCTGCTTCAAATATCGGCCCCATTATGGGTCGCGCTTTTCGACCTCGTGACCGGTCCTGGTGTGCAACTGCGTGTCCCTCCTCCTCGCTTTCGCAGGTAAATGGTAATGGCCTTGAGAAATGTGTGACCTCATGCACGGGTATGCGAAACCACGTATCATGGTCAAGTCCGTTCGCACAGTTTATGAGAATGGAAAAATTTCAGTGACTGGCAGTTTCTTAATTCATAGGGAACCATATCTGTAGGATGCTCCTCAAAGAATTCGTAAAATGCCGGATAATCACATGGATGGAAGACGATGAAGTGTGTTGATAGTGAAAGTAACTGGAATTGGCGATGCATGCATCGGTGGCTGAATAGAAGAATTCGACTTTTCTTCCTTGTTCCTACTTGTTCTGTTTATGTGCATGGATGTCGCGAAAACAATCCTAATGAGGAAACAGGCCTTCACTTTGCTTCAGGAAATTTTCGTCTTCGACACCTAATTGCGTATCGGAAGCTTACATTCGTACCTATATGTTACACTGCCTCTCAAAGGAACAGTTTTCTTCTGCTTCCTCCTGTATCACAAAAAAAAGTATCATAAAGTAGTTTTATCCTTTCAGCCGTCGTCATCACTGCATTTAAAAGGAAAAAGGAAAAAAAATCACAAAATCATCTAAGAATGGAGTCCACACAGAAAGCGGTCAAAGCACGCGGGAGCATGGGCTAGCGGAAGGTTCAGGATTTTGCTCTACCATCTTGATTGATTCTGCGCAGTTTCCTTGGAGCGCTGACCCCCCCTTCGGTTACTCCGTGTGGTCACCTGGTCCATCGGGAGTCACTGACTTTTTCAGGAGCCCGTTTTTGCAACGAAAGGTTTGCGATCTCTGGAGCGAACACGTTCTGTCGCAAAATCTGTCCCGTTAAAAGCCAACGTTCAGATGAATGTCGACTCTTTAACTTTCCCGATTCATCATCGGATCTCTCGATTCCCGAGTAAATACGTGTTTTATAGGAGCACGGAGTTGAATTACTATTTCATTGCTGTGAAGTGTGTTTGACTTCTGTTTCACTCTTCAGGCGTGCAAATGTAATCATGGAAGCTTGAACTACAGAATCATCCAAGTTTGAAATCAGGGAGTGGTTCACGATTTAACTTTTTATCCACCAAGTAATGGTACGAAAGTTTTTGTTTCCCTTCCCTTACATTTTTCCCTTGAAAACGTCTTCTAGGTGCATTTAAAGAAAAAGTGTTTTTTCCTTTTTCCAATCACTACCGATAAATGATATTCCAATCAGCAGCACACAGCAATTTCCGAAATCTTGCAGACTTCCAAATAAGATGCTGTTGCATTTGTTGAAAACTGTCTTTCTGTTTTTCGGCTTTCATTTCTACGAAAGCCAACTTGCACTCGACGGCATTGGAAAAGTACTTTCGAAAACGCCATTTCACGGCGACCGCGCACTCATTTTGATTCCCTCTTTAGCCATTTAATGGAACTTCGAATTTATGCTCCGCTGGAAATGTATTCCTGTAGTGGGAACCTTTGATCCTAATAGCGTCTCGCAGGTATCGTCGGAAACTACAATCAATGGAAAAGGATTCGGAAACAAAAAAAAAATTGCTGCTGAAATGATTTCGTGATTGCGGTGCCTGTAGATCATTATGAGTCCGAGGTGGGAAAAATGTCTTTCAAGCCATTCTTTCGCACTGTGAACAGTTGCAACAGCTACAAATGTTTCAACTCGAATGTTTCCAACTTTCACGACGTGTAGTTGACTGATGCAAATTCCATAGGACATGCTATTTTATTTTCCATAAATCTCATGAAGTTGGTTTTTTTTTCTTTTCTTTTTTACCAATGAATGACTATTCTTTTGACAATGCGAAAGACTGCAACTTAAGGCTGCCCCGAACAAATCAGTTTTGAACGTATTCGGAAAGTTTTGAACTTCCAAACGTGATGATGATACACTGTATGAAAGTGCACTTATGGTGTTCCAAGTGTAACTCTATGCGCTGTAGAAACCACAACTGGTATGAAAAAAATCTTGCATTAAGCGTTGCAGTGTTGAGTGGGCTTACCCCCTCTGCATCAGCTTTGAATTCCCGTTGATCGTGTAAACGTCCGAGATTTCACTCCGAAAATGCACGATCAAAAGTAGCTGCAATAAGCTTTGTTTATTTATTCTTATTACACAGCCCCATCGCATGTAACGAAGGTCGATATGACTTCGATGTAAACATCTGAGGCATCATTTTACGTATGTCGGTGTGCTCGTCTAATCAGGCGATAAACTATAGCCATAATATGGCAAGGGTCTTGGAAAAATGTTTCATTCAGTTCCTCCCCCTCCCCCCTATCTTTGTTTTTTGTCAATTTTTGCCCTTTCACGTTAACAAGTCGAATGCCCAGAGTAGCTCTCCCCACATCCCCTTCGTTGTGTTTGTTTAATTAAGTCTGGAATCCGGATCGAATGCAGAAATGTGGTGCGAACATTCAAACGGTAGTGATGGGCAAACGACAACTTGATGCTATGACATCTTTTTAATGAAGCATAGTTCTGATGCGTTTTTTTCAAGTATACTCCTTTAAGACCAAGGAAGATGTTCTCAATTCTACACTGGTCCTACATGGTACTCAATAGTAGTACTTAAAGTAGCGTTCTCCTGCAAGCACTGATATAACGAATGAATCTCAAATCCAGGAGTAAGTTTTGGAAAAACGTATCACGTAATTAGAGCACACAGTTATGCATAATGCACACAGAATCTACCCAGATTTTCACAGGACTACACCTAGGAATCATTGTATTGCTTATAATACACAATGCACATCAAAATTCTGGAGTAAGTACTTTGATCTGTGCAGTAACGTTTTCATGCTTAAAGTGGGATCATACGATTAATGATCATGCGCATTCATGAAGCTTGATTCAATTCATACTCATTTGGTGCAACCTAGATGAACAATCACTACTCGCTTTCTCCAAATTTTTTTTATACAACTTGCTCACTACCTTATATCGGACTCGCATAGTTATTCTGTTGCCTGCTGAAACAACTCTGTTCCGTTTTCGCACTTGCTATCACCATGACATAGGTATGATCTCCAATACCAACAACTGTGATCATCAAAAAATTAAGGATGGACAAAAGTGGGAAAATCTAGACTATGTACATATGTGTGTGTGAACTCAATAGGAAAAACATAATTTAAATGCAAAATGTGTTCCTGCATAGTAAAAAAAAAAAAAAAAGATATTTTTTAATATGAAAAGAATCCACAAATATTATGCAATGATAATAATATAACAAAGATATAATCAGATAATAATATAATCACTATACATATAGTAAAATAAATTTAGAATATCGAGTGGAAAAGTATTTCGAAAACTTCTAATCAAAACTGATCAATTCTGCAGTATGCTGCGATTCCATTTGAGACCCAGGGTCGACAATGGGCTGCTGTTCTGGTGAAGGCTGAACATTTAGATTATTACAACCGTAAACAGTAGAATGCATGGTAGTTGGAAGGACTGCTCGCATGTCTGTTCAAACTAAAATGGTTAAATGTCCCTAAAACAAAGTACTAACCTTGAAAATTGAAAGAATGATTTGGTTGAAAACCAGAATGTAAAGGATTCGGATTAGATGCCAAAACTTGCAAAAATGCAGCTGGAACAGTGGTTGAAACAGGCACAGATGGAGCAATTTGATTGGGAAATGAAGGATGAGGGCCTGTGTAATGCATGGTAGTTGGTCCTGCGACATACTGCTGTTTGTTTTGCTCTTGGCGAAGTTGCATTTCATGCTCATGCTCTCTCATCCTTATTATTGCCACCTGGCTTTGATACTGTGCCCAATCAATTGTTAGCAAGCATGTCCGTATTTTATAAATACCTCCAAATACTCTTGCTTTTTTTTCCTCATGACTTCCAACTTTTGGGCCATTTGCAACTGACGCTTCCTAAATGCATCTTCTGCCTCTTGTTTCAGTTTTTCCCTGTGCTCTTCTCTCAGTGCTTCAAGAGCAGCTCTGGCATCACGAATCTGATTCAATTTATCCTGTAATCTCTCAAAATACACTGAAACACAATGTCTCGAAGTTTCAGGAAAGGTACTTTACTTCTGTTGTCATCCTGCTTTTGCATATGCTGAATCAAGGTTGAGTGCATGGTTGTAATGTTCATAAACAGGGTTTGTACAGCACTATCACAAGCAATATTGCGACCATGACTAGAATTCGATTTGATACGATTAACAAAGATTTCCAACTGGCTATGAAGGGCTTGCATGAACTGCTCCATTTCATACGTTTCTCCATTTTGATATTTCTACAAGAGCAAAACAACAAAGATTAAATAACGGAACCCTGGCCTATAATTACAAAAGGGTCATGAGCTGCAGCAGGGGTTACTGCTTGTTCAGTGGCAGGAACATGGAGCTGAGTTGGTGCAGTGGGCTTTCTAATGGCATCACTTTCCACGACGGGTGCCTGTTTGGCTTCCCAGTACGACCTGTTCAGATATCGGGCTAACTCCAAATCAGTTTCCTCCTTCTCCATAATTGGCTTTTTGTTCACCTTTTAAAACATCGCTTTAATTTGCTTTCATTTCTCATGAGCGAAAAATTAAGTCTAATGTATCTTAACGTGTTGGGAAATGAAGCTGAAATATGTTAACGAAACATTGCAATGTGGCGGCCAAAATTCCGATACATTTTGTTCGCGCTGAGAACAAATGTATCGGAATGCACCAAACATTAAATGCAACTGATTTGTGCAAATGGCATGGCACTGAGGGAAAGGGCAAACAAAGGGTGAGGAAACGTTTGGGCTCAACTCGCAGACGATCACTGCGTTGAGTGCTCATTCACATATCTCCGATATATCGCATATGTTCCAATGTAATGTAAATAATACATCGTAACCGCAATTTCCACAACACATAAGTGCAGAACTTGATACCAACTGCAACTTGGCATCCGATCGGGCATGCACTACTATTCTATTGCATTTGAAACGAAAGGAGTCATCACCTGGTCATTAACAAACGTAAGATGATGCCAGTTTTACAGCTCATCCATGATCCGCCGCTCATTTCGTTACAAAGAGCATCACCAATTCTCCGGGAGTACCTGAAGTGCGTTTCACACAATCGCACATCCCTTCATCGGAGATGAATATCGCACGTACGAACTTGCCAGGGAAATTGTTTTATTTTTTTCCCCCAAAACAAAACGAAACGAAACAGCAACGCCGGAAATCTAAAACTGCAGCATATGAGACGTGATAAACCTCAAAAGATGCCTGGGAGGATTCCACTCGAGCTGCACACAACTGCCTCCCCACACACTTCCTGCTTGCGGTTATTTCACGCACATTCGCACGGCATTACGTGTTATTATGGGGGGGGGGGGGAGAGAGGTGCTGCTGACTCGGCGGACAACGTACAATCGTACCATTCAGCTATACACACAGTCAGCCAACCATTCGCTGCTGTTGACGTGACGTACGTACCTCAACGGAACACATTCTCCGGCCAGCCTTTCCGAAGCGTGTTTTTTTCGGAGGAGGAGAGTCGGCATCCTTGCGCTCCCCTCCCCCCCCTCCCGATTTCAACACAAACGGAGAGGGCACGAAGATGCACGGCCCGACCTCCGTGACCACGTAATTAACACCGAACCGACGACCGGGACACGCTCTCTCCAGCGGGGGCGCGACACCAAGAAGAGTAAACACCGAGGGAACCGGAAACCTTTTGGCTGCGATAAAAAAAAAAAAAAAAAAAAAGGAAAACTCCAAATTAAAAACAATCTGCCAGAATGTAGGACTGCGTTTTCACTCCGCACAAAATGCCTCTCAAAGAAGAAAACCAACGAGTTGTCCTCCTGATCCCCGGGGAACGGTTCCCTCGCGAGGGACGCCGACGAGTACCGACCGAGTTCTTCTCGTCCACCTGCCCGCGTCCCAATACCGTTTCACGAGTACCGTAAACGAAAAAATGGTACGCAATACTTTCCGACGACTGGCAGGGATTTCATCCTCCTGCCCCCCGCCGGGGACTGTTCGGGGGAGCGCGGCCACGGTGGCCGAGACCACCGCGGGGCTGCTCCGGAACCACGGAACAGCTGATAAGGCGTGCGGGGTGCACCCCCGCACGACACGCCGAACGGAGGGACACGCGACGACCCCGAACACTGTGCGGGGCGAGGCAGCCGAGTCGTACACGCACACTCAATTCCGAATGGCTGCTTGCACGGGGGAGAGAAATTCCTTCCGACCTCGAAGGGAACACTGCGTTGTCGGAGGAATTGGGATGCACTTCTTCGATTCCGGGAAAGGCACGTATCCCCTTGAAACTTCCCCACTCGAATATTCACCGAAACACGGTTCGGATATCACCTATACGAGCATATCTCCGAGTTTACGTACGTCGAAACTGAATCGGTACCAAATAGAAAATTAGTAGAATAATCCAACGATAGCAGCAATTTCTTTAAATTCACACACACACACACACACACACACAAATCATTCATTACAAATACGTTACTCAAATGAGCTACTTTTATGATTAGAGAAATAAGAAGAATGTACTCAACGCAGGTAACTTACATGTAATGTATCACAAGCAGCGTCCACCGAAAAGCACAACAGTCCAAGAGGAAAGCCAAAGCTTCCGTGGACACAATACCCGGTTTTCTAAAATCACTCACTATGCTGCTTAAATCTGAGATGGATTCTCATGCATGCCTCAGGAAGAGTACAAGGCAAAACAGCGATCCATGAATTTTGCTTTTCATACAAAGTGCTCACAAAGGACTGCACCTGCTTTTCGGCAATTATACAAGCAATTAAATCAAACTAACGCTACTTTGGATAATTAACCGACGAAACCCCGCTTTCTGTTGTAACAAGGTGATGATTTTCGACCGGAATTATGCTAGGATCACTAATTACTTTATGAACAAGTTCTGTTCCATGTTGAGAAGACCTACTAGAATTCAATTTCCTGCTTTCATTACTAGAATTCAAGGCATAAAAGTGAAGTAGGTAAACTTAAATACACAGCTCCCGTTTATTTAAGGAACCTTTTCCATGGGGAATCTAAAGAGTAGGAATATGATTTCTCAATTGAAAATGTTTCAAAAATGGCAATGCATCAAGGCAAAATGGGGAGAAATCAATGAACTTGACAAATGCTTGAACAAATCTGCCAATTTCTTCTTGGATATACATAATCTACATGTATCTATATTAATGACTTTCTTCCTTTTCCTCAACGAGTATGCTCAGAAGTAAAATTGTGAACTAGTTCTGGTATTGCACTGCTCAAGAAGTAACATTAGAAACAGTAGACAACACAATACAAATTCTAAAAGGTCCATCATAAGATAAACTTCTAATCACAACATATAATAGAAATTGATATCTATTTTTAATACAAGGAACAAGAAAATATCAGCATTTTCATGTACAGAACTGTTGTGGTTCTAAGGCATGTATCTATTCTTAATATAACTCAAAACTGCTAACTAGGTTTTTATTTTGCCATGAAGTCATTACACTTTGTGTCTCATGTCTTAGAGAAATTGAAAGAGTGGCAGTAGGATGAGATTTTGAGAGGATGTTGTCTGGGGCGGATGACAAAGGTTTGGTAATTTTATATGGAGTAATAGTGATCATGACAGAATTGTACAGGTACTCTAATATAAATAGTGGATATTAAAAAATAGGAAGGAAGACTTATATGAATTGGTGGTAATGAGAATTATTAGGGGAGTTTGCTTAATAAATCATAATCCGTGAGGAACTTACTTTTTTCGTGTTTGTATATTGTTGATTCATTTAGAAGTAATTAATTTTCTTAATAAACAGTACTTAAAAGTTTTAATCAAGATGCAGCATGAAAAAGAATAATTTGTGAACTAGGATATTTTAAATTTGGAACTTTTAGTTTTTTATTTTATATGAAAACTTGAAAATTAATAGTCTGATGCTTTAGCAAGAATCATAAAAAATATGACAGTTTACTCGTACAAAGGCAGCTTTAAACTACAAATTGCAGAGGGCAGATAACTGGCAACATAAACAAAAGCTGGTATAACTGCAAAGAAACTGCACTACTGATGAGGTACATAAACAATGGCATTGTTGACATTTGTGCTTGAATGTTTTTCTTTGAAAAATGTAAAAGGCTTGTAATGATAGTTTCATTCCGTCTGAAACAGTACACTGTATGTGTTTCTTTATTTTTGGACATGCACATAATATTGTGGGCAATTGTGATTGAATGTAATGAAACTTGAACAAACTGTTGAATACATGATAATTCTTAAAAAACAAAAACAAAAAAAACTATCATTATCAATCACAAATTACTTACTTTTGGTAATGTTGCATAAGAGTTTTGACCACTTGATGTATGTGAAGAATATGAAGTGTGCATCCTTTTCAACTTCTGCAAAAAATACACCATATAACATCTACTCCAAAGTGTTTTTAATTCCTATTATAAAGCTGCAAAATGTGAATTTCAAATTCATTGTGGTAAGCAAAATCAAGTAGCTGTATATGAATACAGCCATTAATCAACAAAGGAACATTTGAAATATCTGATTTAATAATAAGTTTAGAAATCAGCAGCCCTCACCACATCACCTCATCAGAAATATTGTGATACTTTGATGGTTTACTGATTCATTTAGAGAATATGCAAGCAATTGGTGTTAAAATTGACACCATAATAAGACGAGTACATCTGAATCACCTGATCAACTTTTACATGGTCAGTTTCATTGTTTACTTAGTTTATGCAACCCCAAAATGACTAGGTGTTTAAAGATTAATAGGATTACACCACCATTTAACATTTTTCAGATATGTGAAAATATTCTGTAGTAGCATCATTCTAGCCATTTAAAGATGCACCAACATTCATGATCTGCATTTTTCCAATGAAGTGGAATCGATTTGATCCTTGATGTTAGAAAAAGTAAAAAAGTGGATAGAGAATTCTTTACAACTTACGAAAGAAAGGCATAATTACGTTTTCAAATATCTAAAATTACTTTAGTGCTGGACAGTTCCATGTTTTTTTCAATACCAACAAAATGAATACAATAAACAGAAAAGAAACGAAAAATGTTTCTTATTATTTTCATGTATAACTGATCGTGTGTGTGCTTCAAAGTAAATATGTTGGTACCACAATCATAAGAACTCAACTCAAAGATGATTTTTCAGTCAAAAATGTCATCATCAATTTTAATTGCAAAAGCTAAAAAACTTGAATTTTGAAGCAGACCATCAAGATCTATTTGATGTAAAATATTTCATAAATGTGAACTTACATACTAAATTTGAAAATAACATATCACCTTAACAAAACTTTTCAATAATTAAAAGAAACAAAATACCTCCTTTTCTTTTTCTTCTGCTTCAGATTTAGATAATGCAAGTGCCAACTGAAATTCCTCCTCTTCCTGTAGTTGCAAATCCTTTTCTTTTTTCTTAGATGCAGTCTAACAGAAAACACTATAATTTTATAAGCAGATAAGCATATTTACCTCGACTTCAGATGAATCTTTCAAATCACTTTTGGATTCACTCACGGTTTCAGACCTAACATTTTCTAGTTGGAGAATGATTAATCTTTTTTACCTTGAATATTTGTCCCAACACGGATCACACACACGAACTTCCTTCTCAATACCAAACTTTGGTAAAGTAGTAGTGTGACATGAACAGGCATCACAAAAAATTTGACCACAAGCTCTGCAGTGATGCTGTTCAAAAAATATTTCGATGTTTTACAATGATTTCACTTACTTTTCGTTTTAGAAGAGAAAACTGTGCCCTACAATGATGACAACATTCTCCTTCTGCCCATTTTGGAGCTGTATCTGCAACAAACATAGCATCACTCTCTTTAAGAACAGGAAATCGAAATCCTTCTGCTTTCATTATATTGACCATATCCTGTGTTTGGATCTAGCATCTATTGAAAAATCAAATTCAATACTTGCACAGCTCTGTACTTTGGTTCATTGCGAAATGCATGTGCCCAAATTTGAATAAGTTCCAGGACACGACCTCGCACTTTTTCATTTGCATGCTGATTAACTAATTCATGCAAACTTTCCATAAATTCTTTGGTGGCCAATTCATTATGAATTAGTGTTCCACAGTTTTTTACACAAGACTCTAAAACCTAAAATAGAAAATTGCAAAACGTACTCTCAATTTGCACTAACCTGAAGGGCAAAGAGGGCCACATTAGGATTGGGATCAAATAATTTACGCTTCAAAGCAGAAAGAGCATACTGTGGCCTGCAAATTACACAACAGATTATAAAGGCTTACAGAATGCTTGGAATAAAAGCTTAAATAACCAAGAATTTCTGATGAATTTTTAACAGAATTCCACTGAATTATTTTCATAGTTTAATGGATTGAAAAACTGTACCGAAAAGGAGTAAAGGTTCTTTTAACAGTATATAAATAGCAAAGTTAATAAGAACTCGGTCTCAGTCTCATCAGACCCTAATTAACTCCTTTATACAGTTTTAAATGGAAGCTGGTTTGCTAGCATCAAGTTTGATGAATAAACCATGCAAAACAGACACATGATGTTGTTAAGTAATTATTAATATTATCTCGATATTGCCATTGTACGCTGAATGCTTTTTTTTAACCATTAATGCACAAAATGTTCTGGGCAATTCCTCCTGGCAATCCAAATATAAAAAACACAAGCTACCTACCTTTTACTTCAAAATTTCATGTTTTACTAAAAAAATTTGGTAAATTTACTTACTGGATGTCTCCTTGACGAACTAAATCGCACACTTTCAATGTAGAGACTAAATCTGGTTCAAGCAAAAGATGACTTGTTGCTTTATCTATAGAAAACCTTTGATTAATGTGGCACTAGCCTTGGGCAGTCATGGTGAAAAATAAAGCTAATACTTCCATAATTATTAAAATGATTAAGCTGTCATATTCAACAAATCAGATGTAATATTATGGTTACATATCAAAAGAAAAAAAAAACACGTTTCGACGCATTCTGCCAACTTGAAACACGAATGAATTCCTATGTTTACATGGAAATATAAAGTATCCTACTGTTAGCTGTACTCACCTAAGCATTTATCAAAACTTGACGAAGATCTGAACATAGTCTTATGTTCTGTCACGAGAATTTATTCAAAACAACAAGCATCACCATGAGTGCAAATCCTAGTAGATACAACTAATTTTTCAAGTCATGCTTACTTTGGCCATGAATCATTATTCACAGACAATCAACGCTAATCTGTAGTACAAATGCTTCAGGGAGATAACAGCTTTTCAGGAATTATAGAACGTAACGGACCATTGATAAAGATGATGATTAAGCGGAATGAAAAAAAAAAAAAAAAAAAAAAAAAGGAAAAAGGTCACGTGTTCCAAGACACTATTAACGTGCAAAGCATAGTTTCCGTGAAAACAAAAACAAAAAAAAAAAACAATCAACGTGTTTGCCTCTAAAGTTTTTCAATTACACAACGGATGACGGGAAACATCGAATGCTTACGATAGGCGTGTACGAAACGTACACGCGCAGACACCGTACAACCAGA
This sequence comes from Raillietiella orientalis, assembly GCA_036172245.1. Classification (NCBI taxonomy): domain Eukaryota; kingdom Metazoa; phylum Arthropoda; class Ichthyostraca; order Raillietiellida; family Raillietiellidae; genus Raillietiella; species Raillietiella orientalis. The sequence goes on from JAYWIR010000016.1 coordinate 2,158,264, forward strand.
ATACGGATGCGAAAAGAGGAAACATTAATGACGTTTCTGAAACTTTTTGTACTTCAGAAACAGCTGATTCTTCACATTTGTACTTCGTGTTAGTATGGGACGGGATAGGAGCCCCGAACCAGAGAAAGTTTACCCGATTTACATGCACGCGTCTGCCTGCATCAGCATTGGCCACCTTGGCATGCGTGGAACCACGGCGCCCTCTACCGAGGCGCCCGACCGAGAAGAACGTTCCTTCCGTCCACCGAAAGAGATTGCGACCGAAAGTACGGACGTCAGTACCACTTCTGCCTTCCCCCCCCTCCCCCCCCCCAAAAAAAAAAACACATACACAACACTTTGTTGAGCAATGCTGCTGCCCCGATGTATTCGTTTTGGGTTGTCATCCCTAAATCTGCGTCCCACACACTTCACTCGCCAGGCATGCAGAACTTGGCAGCAATGCTGTGGTTTTCCTGCATTCTCCATGACGTCGCAATTGTGGTTGGTCTGTCGGTACTTTTCATAGTAAACGGCACCTTATGCTCCCATGTACTTTCACGTGAAATCACTCCTACTGTCCATCTTCAAGTGAGGAACAGCAATTCAAGACGGAAGCAATGGCTTTCGGCTGCCAATCACACCTTCGAATCTTACAAAAGGATAATGCAGCCGTGACGCCAAATTATTATCCACAATCGCCAAAAAAGCATTGCATTCACATGGCCAACTGAATGGAAATCCTTAAGCACATCTGGTAGATCTCTGCCACTATTTTGCCTCATCAACCAAACTGGATTCGTTGTTTCATTCTTTTCCCTCTTGACCACCGCTGACGAGAGTACACCCCCTAGACTTCTAGAGGTGTTCATCTTTTGCCATCACAGTGTTTAGACGAGTGGCAACTTGTAAAAACAGATCATATCGTTGTGAAATATAAAGCCAGCGTGTTCAACAGTGTCGCTATTCCTGAAGAAGGGTAGAACCACTGAGACTGAAGAAATGACAGATGCAATGATGTGCACTTTTCGGTGGATGGAACACAGAATTCGACGATTCATGTATCCATGAGTATTTTTCATGCTGAAATCCACAGTGTCCTTGTGTTTTCAAGGCCAAGAAAAAGAGATGTTTCTTCCAGAGAGGAAAAAACAATTCTAACATGGAAAGGAGATTCTCGTTGGCAAGCTGCATTGTAAATTTCAAATTAGAAGTTTTTGAGAAACTGAGTTAAGCGAATAATTCACCACATTCTGACATTGTTTTATGTCGGCACTGCAATACCTATCAAACATTTTGAAAATCTCTTCCTGAGACTTTTGCAACAAACATTCTCCAAAAATGATAGTCCTCAATCAGCAGTACACAGCACTGCAGAATATGCTCAAACATGGGAAGCTACATTTTCTAGATGGTGTGTTATTCCATTAAGGCGGAGCATTCTGATAGTTCGTGGATAAGACCTTTCGAGGAAACACGTGTGCCTGACCATCTTCTTATGCTGAATCACTTCCTCATTAGCAGTCTTCGTCGTGACATTTGTAAAGAGCTGTTTATCCACTTCATGATGAGCCACAAACAGTAGTAACCAAGATTACTAATTTCAATGCAAGATTCACTAGTTCGCAACCACGGATTGCTTGAAATACTTTGACTGAATGAATTACTAATAATGATGACTGTATTGGATTCCGATCACAAAGAGGGAATGAGTGAAAACATGTCGCTCACAGTTTTCTCTTATCATATGAATGTGCTATGGGAGCATTAATTCGATGAGAGTTGAAAGACTGCATGGCACTTCGTCCCCACTCCTTGATTCCTGGAAGGACCCGAGGGTCGACTCCCAATGTTCCGGCCTTCATTGGGGGCGTCTGGTTTTGACCGACACCGGTGCCACGCCCGAATGTTTCGGCCAACCAGAGCCAGGAGAAACTCGGAACCCAACGACGCAGTGGCGTCAGTTTCTGCTGGAGTATTCGAACCCGCGATGCAGGCTTTAAACCTGCCCGCGTTGGAGGCCGGTGGCCGTTATGGTGGTCTCCGCGCGTGGCACCATGCGTCGTGGGCTCGAATACTCCGAAGGAATCGACTCAGTGCGTCGTGGGTCCCGACTTCACCCCATAGGATGACGCTGGTTGGCCTACATTCATCCGGGTGCGGCACTGGTAGCGATTCAAACCGGATGCCCCCGATGAGGGCCGGGACAAATGGGAGTCGATCTCCGGGTCCTTCCAGGAATCACGGAGTGGGAGCTCCCCTCCGGTTGTGAACCCCCCATTCCGGGGGACCCTCCACGTCCTACTGATGGAGTAGGTGTGTCTCCACCGCCCCTCCAGAGAGTGCAGAGAAGCGAGCCGATCCCTTCGGGGAAGCTGCGTCCTTCTGAATTTCGGAAGCGTCCCTTCTGGGTCCTCTTCAGAGGAGTAAAAACAGGAGCGGTTCCCTCTCGGGGGATCCCCCCGGAGAGGATCCTTTCCGGGTTCCCTTCAGAGAAGAAAGAATGGAGCGAGCCCCTCCGAGGGTCTCTCCGGAGAGAATACGGCAGGAGGATTCCCTTCTGGATTCCCCTTCGGAAACAACCAGGGCGGAGGTGATCTCCATTTCCAAGGATCCTCCCCAGGCATGAAAGGAACGAACTCCGAGTCCTTTCTGGATTCATAGGGCGGACCCCTCCCGGTACCTCCTATCTTGAAGAATTACCCACCCTCGGGTGGCGTGGAACCATGTCGAAGGATTTCCATCTTCATCATCGTTTCCATCTTAGAGCATTCACCAAAAACCCTGCTGAGTAAAACGACCTTGAAGAAGGCACTTTTTGATTCATTTTGATGTACATCCATCTTAATAAGCGGAGATTTCCGCTATTCCTTTTCTCTTATCCTCAGCGGGACTGAGAGGTCATCAAACTCCGCCTGAAGCTTCTTCCTTGATTTCTCGAGTTTGTCATTAGTTCCCTGAAGATCCTGAACCAGTCTGCGAGAACACTCAAAGTCTTTGCTCATCTTCTTTCTTGCCTCCTCCAGGGCTCCAATCTGCTCAACCTTCTCTTCCAGGTGCTTCTTACTCTCTTCCAGCTGGGAGGTCAAGGAAATAATCTGCTTCACTAGGATATTGTTGCTGCTTTCGTACTCTTCTAGCTGGTCCTTGAAACCTTCGTTTTCTGATTCCAGAATCCGTATCCGTGAGCTCAGTGCAAGCTTCTGCTTCGTTTCTTCATTAAGTTGGGTCTGCACATCAGCCAACTGAGCCTCCAGATTCATGGCAAATTTCATGCCAGAGGCGGCTTTAGAGTCTGCATCTTCCATCTGCAGACTCACAGCTTCCAGCTCAGTCTGCAACTTTTGCAACCGATCAGACAGTTCTTCACGCTTGTTATCTGACTCTTGGAGTTTCATGGCTTGATCACTCAACTGCTGCTCCAGTTGTTTGCGTTTTCTTTCTAAGTCCTGCCTATAGCTAACAGCGCTCTTGATTTCGTTAGCCATGTCCACGTTTTCTGCTTCGAGAATCTGCTTGCTCTTCTCTAGGGTGGTCTTTGCCTTCTGCAATGAATCCAACTGCTCATTTAGGGACTCCAGAGCGGAAGCATGCTTCTGCCGAATGCTGGAAATCTGCTGCTCATGCAATATTTGGGCATCCTCTAGCTGCTTCTTCAGTGTGGCTAGCTCCTCCTCACGTTTCGTGCGCAACTCTTTCTGCACAGCTGTGGTGTCCACGTAGTCCAGGAGCTCGCTCTTCTGAGCTTCCAATTCTTCACTTAGATCCCTTTTTTGTTGCTCTGCTTTGTTTCTTGCAATCCTTTCTGCATCTAAGTCTTCTTGCACCTCTGACGGGTTTAATTCAAACTCCCTTAGGGCTTTCAGAGCTTGAGCTTTACTCAAGATTTCATTTTTCGTAATTTTTTCTTCACATTATTCAAACTATTGATAATATTAAGAAGGAATGAAAAGCAGAGCAAGGAAAAGCAAAAAGCATCGCGTTCATCTGCAGCCGACGAGAAAAGCCACATTTTGCAGCTTATTCCTTCATCTGCTTCGCAATATATCTTACAACGGTGTGGAGACAGAGGTAAGAGGGCAATGTTTTTTCCTTCCCATCTGCGGTCATTGAAGAAGTCTATCTGGCATGGGCAGATGCTATTAAGCAATTGCCTTACCTTTCAAATGCTTTCTTTCACAGCAAAAAAATAAGCTGATCCTCTGGGGAAGGCAACTTTCTGACTTGAAGTATCCAGCACTGCAAATACGGAGAGAGAGTATCAGGGACATAAAATTAAGAAGCGTTTGAAACGAAGGTATGTTTCCTCCTTATTGAGTAAGTACGTCTGCATCCTTCATCTGCATGGATATTTGCCATTTATGACTGGGCCTGAATTCCTGAGCTTAGCTGCACTGCTACTGAACACAGCAGCTCGTGTCTCTGAGAATAGTCGACTCGAAAAGATGTGCTGCCTTTCCTGATGCTCACTACCCTCCGCGTTTTCGTGTTTCCTGAATTCTTATTCACGTCTACACCTTTATTCCATAGTGTTTTTTCTTTCATTTTAATAGATTAGTGGCTTGGGAGAATGTTTGGAATTCCAATGGGGAGGGAAAATAAATGGTACGAGTCAAGTGTTGCCGCACTTGATGTTCTTTCGGACTTATTTGGCTATCTATGGTTCATAATCACCCACTCATTGTCCATCTTGTTGAGAATATGTATAGCAAGTAGCAGACTTGGAAATTTCCAAGTTTTGGATTTCGTTGCTGATCTTTAATTGTTCTTGGAAAAAAAGCACACATGGAGAAAAATTTTGAATAAATGTGACCACAAAAGTGCAGTGTCTTGAGCGAGGTCAACTTATCTTAGCTTATTATCATAAAAGGAAAGCGGTGGACTGTTTTAGCGATGGTTATTAAATTACGGGTACAGCAACTGACTTGGAAAAGGTGGTGTCCATTTCGGACCATCTTGCTATACCATCATATGTTGCTATTTTGGATACTGAGAATTGTGGAATTAGTATGTTAGCAATACAAGTCTGTTTCTCACATGGGTGTACTTGGAACTCTGAATTATGTGGAAATAAGGTGTTCTGTGCACTGGAATTCCGTAGCTCGTGCAGTTGAATCTGTTGAATTGAATATAGCGCAAATTCTTAGGTAGTACTTGTTTTTCTCATATAATAAACTTCAGGAGATCTTTTTAGCGGAATCCATTCTTTTTTTTTTTCTTCTTTTGAACCTGTAGCAGTTGCGAGTTTGTCACCCACTTTCCTCTGATAATTCCTTTGTAAGCATTTGAGTTCTTGTGATGGCGCTGGTCATGAGACTGCACTTCTGTGGAGGTTTCATCTAGTGATTTTGAGACTTCATGGTGCACATACACAGGTCGAGAGAACACAGTGAATACTCATTTCCGGAATGAGACAGAGTAAACGAACCAGCAAAAGGGCTTCAAGCTGCTAGAATGTGGCAGAGCATGAAAGAACTCCGCTTCAGAGTGCTTTTTTGTTGCTTAGAAGTCTTATCAGGTGACCCATTAAGATCAGACGTGATCTCGCGGTCAATTATGATTTTGCAAATAACCTCAACCATCCCTAGAGCGATTTGCTTTGGGCAGCTGTGCCTGTTGCGAATCATTTAAGAGCTTGCATGTAGGATTCTAATGCCATTTTGGATGCAAAATGCTATGTAACAAAGATCCTTCTTTTTTGTCTTCGCAGTTCTTCGACAGGGTTCCACGCCACACGGAGGTGGCTAATTCTTCAATATAGGGGGTACCCCGGGAGGGGCTCGCCCTATGAATCCAGAAAGGACTCGGGGTCCGTTCCTCTCACTCCTGGGGAGGGATCTCCGGAAATGGAGATCACCTTTACCCTGGTTGTTTCCGAAGGGGAATCCAGAAGGGAATCCTCCTGCCGTATTCTCTCCGAAGAGACCCTCGGAGGGGCTCGCTCCATTCTTTCTTCTCTGAAGGGAACCCGGAAAGGATCCTCTCCGGGGGGATTCCCCGAGAGGGAACCGCTCCTGTTTTTACTCCTCTGAAGAGGACCCAGAAGGGACGCTTCCGAAATTCAGAAGGACGCAGCTTCCCCGAAGGGATCGGCTCGCTTCTGAAGGGATACATTCCTTGGTTATCGGATATATCAAATGTGAATCGAGCAGCATCTGAAAATATCAGTGAGTCTCTGTTAATATCCGGAAAGTGCTTCTTCATTCACATCACAAACTCCTATGTCATAAAGCGCGTCGATATGATTCTGAAAAGAAGGCAAGTGATTCCAATTTCAACTGACACGCATTCTCTTCCGGATTCTGTACGAAGACAGTGCGCGAACATCCCTTCCATTCTCCTGCACTGAACAACCAGTATTCCACACTTTCGTACACCGGAATCATAATGTTCTGTTCTGAGGAGGCAGTAAATGGAAACCATTCCTTGGAACGACTTGAGAGAACTCGAGACAAAAAGCATAATGATAGCTGACTGAATGTGGGAAGGCTGAATTGGGCAATGTTGCACAAAATGGTATCAAACAGATTCTAAACGCGGAGTGTCTTTAGAAAATGAGCACCTGATACATGTACAGAGATGGCGACCGGTGAGCCCACGCGTGTGTACGGGAACACTGCTGCCGCGTACCACAGAACACGTACGAAGAATTCATAACACTCTTGAGGTTCCCCTTTATACCTCGCAGACCCGGAAGCGACTTGTTTTCCATTTTCTGCTGGAACTGAAAGCAAGCATGAGGTCCAGAGCAGCTGCGTCTTAAAAACGGTGCATTTGCAAGGTTAGCTGGGAATACAGGAAGAGCACGTGGGATGCCGTGGTTCGGGCAAGTATCTGGGACGTCTCCTTAATTCCCGGGTCGTGAGAAGGAAAGTACTCCAGATGAAGTTAGAAACCCCTGCTTAGAATAATAGTGGATTTCAAGTCAGGTTTCAAGTCGGAGATGGATAGCGAATTTTTTTTTTTGCATGGAGCGCACGAGTTGAAATGGTAAAATTAATTACCGCAGGAAAGCTTCCAAATATTTCGAGTAGCCCTGAACTCATTGGTATTATTCAGAAGTGAACTCTGAGTGTCTTTGTGCTTCTTGATGCTGGAAACTGGAAGCTTTCCTCTTTCACGGATTCGAGGTTCTTTCATCTAAGGCAAAAACGTAAAGTGCATATAACCAGAAATCAATCCAGATTCACCTGTTTCATAAATGGCATGAATTTGGATGAACCTCCTTCGATTTGGCCTTTGAAAATCAACCTCAGATGAAGTATTTCTTGTTTGGACCCAATGTCGTTTTTCCCAAATGAGAATTGTTTTCCAAGTATTGGCAATTTCGCAAAACTGCGATTTCTTATAGCCTTGGCGAATACACAAAAAAACACCTTTAAGTTCTTAGATACTCTTTTCGATATTAATAAAAGTCTCAGTCGTTTTTAAGGATCAATCGTTTACCTCATGAATGAGTGTATCCCACTTTTTATTCAGTTTGGTTCAACTGGAGAAGCGCTTTTTTATGAAGCATAGGAGGACAACAACAACAACAAAAATAAGCATGTAAATTGATTCTATAAATTCAAAAACATTCAGTAACAAAATTTAGGTAGCTTTCTGTAGGCTATAAATTTCGTTGCAAGATCAAAGTTCTCGAAAATTACATGCAGCATAAGAGATCAGAACTCACCATCAACTGAGCAACCGATTTTGCAGAATGCAGAATGAATATTAAGAAAGCATCGTTTTTTTTTTTTTTTTTTAACAAAAAAAAACAATCTTCAACTCAAGGATTCCGCAAAAAGTGGCGGCTCGAAAAGTAATGGATTGCTCCATATAATTACTGGTGAGTTTCGAAATGGACTCTTTTCCGCATCTGTTATTCAAGCAAACATCATGAGCTGTTTCCCACCCGGGTGCTCCGGGGCGTTTATTCCTAAACCATCCGGGAACAACGTTCCCGGACAAAGGACACAGAAAAACGAAGGGAGGGCTCCCCGACACGCAGGTCGGTACATCCGAATGTCCGGAACGGGAGGGAGGGGTCCACAAATACACGCATAAAAAATAGAAATCAAGATATGGGGAAGGGAGGGGATAGGGGTCTTTGGCTTCGGTCGTTCCTTTCCTTCAGAACCGGCGGTGGATGCCGGAGATCTCATTCCTTGCGTGTTCCGGAAGATGAGGCCTGGCGGCAGCCGACGTCATGTTCTCGTCGGCTACTCCGGTGGCCTGTCGACGAATCGCCTGCGTCTCCAGCTCTCGGTGGGCCTTGTCGATGGCGCGGGTGCAACAGACAGTTGCGACCATCGCACCTAAGGACAGGCCGTCTGGCGTGAAGAAGGGGCGCATCAAATCCCTTGCGGTGTCCCCCTGGAGCAGGAGAGCTGAGTGCAGCCTCCTCCACAGTCCTTGGAGGACACCGCAGTCCGAAAGCAGGTGCGGGAGCGTTTCGGCTTCTCTGCACCTTTTGCAGTTCGGGGAGAGAACTCCCCCGGAAACACAGTTCGTCCGCTGGTTGGAATGGAAACTCCAATGCACCAGCATGATGACGTCCTGCTTCCAAGAAAGGGTGAACACAGAAGTGTTCGAGCACGAGGGAGGGACCACAAGTTCTTCGGGGAAAACTTTTGCAGTTCAAAAGTTCGCTCCACCGAAGGAGTCCCTTCGGGATGTTGCGAGACGTGGCGGCGTCTGCCAGCTCGCTAGCCCTCCAGCCGCCCATGGGTCGGGTTGCTCCTGCGATGGCACAGGCGACCTCCCACCTCGCCGGTAGGCAGCTGTCGTCTCTTGCCCTTAGGGCAGACAGCGCTGCGGCAAGGGGCGTGGCGGCCAGGCTGATCCAGTTGCCCTGGTCTCGCGTCACAGCTTCCAAAGAAAGATAGGGGAAACCTGTTGCACCATTCCGCTTCCCACAATCACCAGGAGTAATCAGCTGATGTCGAGAAGATGAAAGCAACTGGAGTCATCCTACTGTTGAGTATAAAAGGATGAGACATGTCAGGATGTTTTAGTAACATTGCCTCAAGGAAACTGAAATCCAAGTGTTTTCAGCAAGAAAAGGCTTAAATGGGCAACCTGTCTTTTCGTCCCTCATTACTAACACACGCAAGGGAAAGGTAATATTTTACTTGGCTCAGGCTTAATTAAGGGGAAAAATTCATTGGATCAATTGCAAGAATTATCATTCCTGTCACCCAAAGGCCCCACAATTTGGATGCCATCGTTACTGTGCTTCTGTTCCAGTGAACGGGTTCTGTCTGATGCTTTACACAAAGGCAGCAAAGGAGGGATGGTTTTGGATATGAAACATCGCTATGCAGCAAAAAAAAGAAAAAAAAAAACAAGATCAGTTGAAATGAGATCTAGATACCAAGGTGTTTCGAAACACCTCGGCTTGCGAAAAAGTGAGAAGAGGACTATCCAGGTACGCAAGTAGTCCATTCGTGAAGAAGGGATATGAATGGCGGCAAACATACGTGAACCGCTGAAAATGCTGTGGGATGGGAAAATTCCAGAGGTTTCATGTCAGTTTCATAGGGGGGGTTGTAAGGAATCTCAGTTTCCCTAAAGTCACAAAAAACGTACTGGAAGGTTGTTGATGCCTATAAGGGGAATTATTTCAACTACGTCACAGTTGCGCTCAAGTAGTAAGTATTCCATTGATGACGTGATTTTATTATTCCGATTGAAACAAAAAGCGAGGTGAATTTTCGAAATCCATGTGATACGTTAATGCAAGCAATCCGATGGATTCTTCCTCTGCAAGTCGATATTTACAGTTTTCCGATATACGTATACATCAGGTGCGCTTGATTTTTCCACTTTTTGCGTCGAGGATTGTACAATACGGATTGTGCTATTTGTAAAAATTCGAATTTCCGCGGAACCTTACATCGAAAAATGCTTCGTCTTCCGCAGTCTGTGGTCATAATGGATGCTTTCCCTTAGTGATTCTTGGAGTGTTTTCAAAATAGCATTGCCGCACCTTTGAGCAGCAGCCTTCTTCACCTTCGCTGCTGTGCATTTTCCATTTTTGATCTTTCACTTTCTGATTGAGAGTCTTGGTGCGTTCTCACTAGCGGGTTCTGCTTCCAACTGCACTCCCACCTTCACCTGTCGGATTCGTAACACTTTCCACGTGTTCAAGCCCCGGTCCAGAGAGTGCTGCGATGAAAGGGGGGCATTTGCGGCTGAGTCACTCGGCGCCCGTGGCACTACGGCTGTCCCTCTGCTTTGGGATCGGTGCCCAAGTCTCGGTCCACGCGGTGAGCGTGAATGGTGGAAGACAAAATAAATTCTCTAACACTTGTAGGGACAGTTTTGTCTTTTACCATGAGGTTTCAACGTCCTTGCGATTTCGCAGGGCACCTGTGAATTTTCCATCTGGTCACTGTCTTGGTTCTCGTATAGGGACCTCGGTACCGTAGCTAGTAGTGTTGTCCACGTCCACAATGGTACGGATTCCTCTATTTGCATTTGGATCTTTCCCTAAATGGTCCATTCAGCAATTTTCCTTTTAACGATTGCAAATTGGCAGATTGTGTTGTGTGTTCATCGTTTCATAGTTCGCTTTCTTCTCGGGATTATTTTTAAATATCATTTCCAAAGGATGTTTTTCTTCATGTTTGTCGATGTCCGGTCAATGTTCTTCCAAGTGGCTGTCTTCGGTCCCAGAGCTGTGAAAGGCTGTTGGCCATTGCTCATCATCTTGCCATGTTCTCTCAATTTCACTCGTCCACTCGTTCTTCATTAGCTGTATTTTCCCGACGTGTTTTGCTACTTCCACGCCGTCGTCCACCTTGTTCTTTCGGTCTGCAGATGCTCGGCACGTTGATTCGGATTTACCCTTCCCTGTGGATTTTCCTCTTGAAATTGGGGGCAGGTCGTTTCTGGTTCTGGTTTCGAGAGAATTGCGAATTTTCCCACGCGCAGAATTTTGGGCAAGGCAATCCATTGCGTAAACTCTCAATTTCGTGAAGTCAGAGACGTTACCCGACTAATACTTTCCGATTTCTATCCTGAGAGGTTTCTGCAGTTGATCCAATGATTTGCAAAAGAAATCGCCGCTGGGAAGGCCAATATCTAACTGCCTCCTTTATTCGGAAACCTTCTCTTGCGTTTGCTTGACCAGGATTCCTCCGATGTCTTCATAATCTTTGATTTTTGCATACTTGTTATCGATTTTAGTGGATTTCGTGTTGTTTCGCCAGTCACTCTTGCTTGTCTCCGACGAAAAATACGGAATCAGCATACGCCAGGCATCCGAACTGTCGTTTATTTACTTGCATGCCTCTTTCTTTTGAAATCTCGTCCACAATGATGCTCGCAGCTCCCGAAGAGCATTGCACTCAGAGTATCACCTTACTGAGTACCCTGATCCGTACACATCCACTGTCGGTAGAAACGGATGGCCATTAAAGAGAGAAGGCTTCCTTTACGGTGTTGGGTATCGCAATATGGCTCTGAGTTATGCTTGAGTTCAAGTACGAGGGGCAGTGACACGGTACATTGGCTAGGGCTTCTTTTGGATAGTCACAATGTTCGCACTTTTCAGAAAACCCCGGTCGTTTGCGGTGTCCATTGAGGATGAGTTGGTCAGGTCTCCCTCTATGGATGAGCCTCCAGTCAGCAAATGGGAGGCCTCTGCACTCAGATAAGAACGACACTGAGGTCAGTTGCAATGCCACACATTGTATAGAACAACCTTGATGCCTATCAAGGAGAATTTCCTAGTATCTCGGATGTGAGATCTCACTGTTCTGGATATTTGCCTCTTCATTGAGGCAGATAGAGTTTTCTGGGTCGCACATTGCCCTTAAGGGATTAAGAGGATAAGTTGTCCTACTTCAATTCCGCATCTTATAGGGAGATCCTTGATTACTGATCGGCATTTGGACCAGAAGGCTCGTGGGTCTCCACGGAGCTTATTTAGGGGAGATTTTCTAAAGCCATTTAAGTAGTCTGTTCATGGGAATGGGATTTCCTAGAGACTACCTCAAGGAGAGAGCACCAGGCTACGTTTGAAACGTTGATGCAAGGACTGGTTAATAATTTGAAAGCAGAACCGATTGCCATAGTTGCCGACTCTTCGACTAGAGACATTGCTGCAAGGCATCCATCTTTGGTTCTTTAGTAAAGGTATTCACGTGATGAGCCTTGAGTAAGGGAAGTATCGTTTGTTTCAGTTTATATTTCCTAAGTTTATTCATTTGTGCCCAGGTAGATAAGGGTTTATTTTCCACCCTTAAGTCATGACGAGAGAGGGAATACGGAAGCAATTAATGGCATCAAGTTTTTGTTGCGGTACTCGTTGAGCCACATATTGTGATCAGCTTCTGTTCGAATTCCTGAGTGCAGCCATAGCAGAGGAAAGAAGGAAACCCTATTAGTATTTCCAGGCATTTGTATGTGTCCTGGGTCTCCAGCGCGGGGATCTGTTCACCATCGATGAAAATGGGGTTGCAACCACTTGCGAAGGAGAGACAGTGTAGCAATAGGATGCACGTCTTTGGGGGTTCCAAGCATGCCCTTTTACCATATTAGTGGTAAAAGAGACGGCATCTTGTAGTTCCTCTACAGGTGGGGCGATGATAGCAAGATCGTCAGCGCACGCTATTGGACGAACCCAATTAGAGCAATCCTTTCTTACACCTGAGGCAAAGAATATTGATTGTCTGTAGCTTTCCGAGCTGAGTATGGAATTCCATCCATTCCAAGGGTGAAGTCCAAAGTTGAGTTTAACATTCTAACTCTCAACAAACACGCACTCGGAATTTTGAATTTACCACAGGAGAATGTAAGAGTGTAATGGGTAGAGTCACACTGAATTAGACACACGCAAGCTTCAAATTGATGAAATTTTTATTACAATTTTCATTACATTTAACACATCGATGTTACCTTTCGGAGGCTTCCTGGTGAAATGAGGCAAATCTGCAATCTGTGTGAATTGACCACTGATGGCATCGCTCAAGAACACACACACGTTGCAATGCCAGCATGTCCTTTCTTCATTTCGGTAATCTCGAATGCACTGGACCGGTGATGCTCGACCTTCCTTCCTTCTCGGGCCACATACATTGGTTTGCAACATTACGCAGGCCGTATACAGTAGCTTATGTATTGTAATATAATCATGTTAAAAAAATAAAACTCAAAATCTAAACGAAACCGAGCGTTCACTTAAAAATTAGTATTTGGTGTTGAGGCTTTTTGATAAATCAGATTGATAACTGCTACTCTTGATAGATCATCACGGTGAGAATCAGTAAGCCGATTCCTACATGTGTCGGGCCGCACACAGAGGGTCGGCAGGCCGTGGATTGAGTATCTCTGCATCATTGTCTCTGACAATCTCAATGGGGTTTCCCATTTGACTGGTAGATTATGGCTACCGTGATTGTTTTGTAGGTTTGGCAGGCATTTAAAAATCGAATCCCATTCCTTGTGTCCTTCATTATAAAAATTTTGCAGTTTTAATTTTTTTAAAATGGTCAATCTCGATGAAAAAAAATTACAATTCAACAGCATTAAAGACCCAGTGTTAAAACGTGGTGTATTAAAACTCCATTGAAATCCACCCGTCTTTCCAATTGCAAATTCATTTGCATTTACATAATCTAACTCATTTACAATGCTCAGAATAATATTTGGGCAAGTTATGCCACTTACATTAATTGGCCCAGAAACACTTGCATGAAAGCTTTATTTATCATGGGAAACTTTGGATGCATGCTTTGTGGAAAAGTATGGTATCTGCTTAAAATATGTAAGTGGGACTCGAGTGCTAAATAGCTGAAATCAGTAGTTTGGAAGTAAACAAATGAAAAAATACAATTTTTTTGCTTTCATTGATTCAGCTGTCAAAATTACAAATGATCTGTTAATAAAAGAACGTATGAAAAACTATGGAAACAAGAAACAGGAACTTACACCATGAAGGTGAACATGTGATGGGGAGTATACCCTAGATATTCCTGCATGAAAAAAAATGTTAACCACAAAATCATTTCCCAATCATGATGGTCATAAATCAACTTGGTAAGAACGCAAAAAAAAAAAAAAAAAATTGTAAGTTTTCCTGATAAATCAGACTTCACTTTAATGGGTTTTATAAGAAGTTAATGCAAGCAGTTCATTAAATAATATGAGTTTTACAGCATTCTGACTCACTGCAGAAAGGATGATAATGAAATGCCTTGAGCAATTCAAAATGTTTTTCCAAACTTGGTGAATCATTCAAATAATGTACTTGATGCTGGAAATGGAATGCATTTTTCTGTAGGCTTTCACTAAATATGTTTTCCTCTCTAGCAATCCATGGCCGTCTACTGTCACAGATTTGATATGGTGTTACATGAACTTGAATGTGCACCTCTCAAAATGAAAAAAACAATAACATAAATACGAAAATTTGGTTTCCTTACTCAATGACGCCAAAGTATCTAACAAACTACTGCTAGTAGGCCATGTATCACTGTTTCCTGCATGTCCACCATCCAACCAATATAAGGAATGAATTTGTTGCATAAAAGCAAGTAGTTTATCATTATCCTTTGGTAATGTGTGAGCATAATGAAATTCTCGAACAAACTGATTTAAAACTACACAACCTTTGCTGAAACCAATTATATGCAATGCTGCTTCTGAGATATCAGGCACACCAACTTTCTGGAGATTCTGATCTTTTAGTTTTTTGCTCAAATTATACAGGAGTCTTTGTAAATGATAAAGGCTATTGTACATGGCAACATGCTGAGGTATCCCAAAACTACTTGTAGGCACAAAGTTATCGTAACAGCTGAATGTTTGAGCTTCCATCCTGACTTAAGTATATTCAAATTAAAACATATATGAATCTGTAAAATACAACCTTATAGCCTTTACTATGACGATGTAGCATGCACAAAAGCAGTCTCTCAACAACACAGAAATATTTTCTAAATTCCACTCTAAGTATTTTGGATTATTGGATTCCATCTGTTCAGGATAATCCTAAAACGCATGCTTTGTTTGGTTACTACCATCTTGGGCTAAATAAAATAGAACAAATGGTTACGCTGATTACAATCGGGGTTCGTAAATGAAAAAACTTAAGAAACGACCACAGAAAAATTCTATACGCAATTTGTTTTCAAGCACGATTATTATATGTACTTGAAATTCATTTTAACCTGTATGTCACCTCCAAAAAATACAACCACTTGGGCAGTTTGCGTAGCACTGACACTTGGAGCATCTGTGAGGTTTTGCAAACGTCCACGATCACAGGAATATTTAGGAAAGCAAAATATAATATCATTACTTCTGTTTTCATAACCCTTCACCATTTCAAATCGAATCGCTGCAGGATTTTCCTTTATGCTTGCTTCAGTAGTCATAATCCTTTGCATCAGTTTTTTCCCTTGGAAGAATGCATTTTCGAACGATTTTCGAACGAAGTAGCACATAACCAACCAAAACAATGTTGGGATAACGCTAACTTTGCGCACAATTATTGCATAGTGTCATAGAAAGAATAGAAATACTTCACTATTATCAAGTAAATCACTCCTAATTTTCATGCAGTCACATGTGAGAACCGCACATATTCAAGGAGACAATCACCTGCCATGTTAAGTACTGCCAGCAGCCTCCACCCTAATTGGAAATTCATTATTGCAAGTACCAAATACCAGTGAAGGATAATAAAATAGAAATAATAAACTACCTCAACATATAACGAAGTTGATACTTATTGGTGGTTGTAAAAATTTCAATCTCGTAATGATAGTCAACTGTAGCTGAAGCCATGAATATTGAACTGAACTGTAGCTGCAATTAATGTATGCAGAAGGAAATGTAGAATTCTGTATTTTAATAACAATAAGAACTGTTCTTTGATACAGTAACATTGGCTAACATTACTGGAGTCCTTGAATAACCTAATGAACTGAGATTGTCCATGTGCATAATATGACAATTTATATATATATATATATATATATATATATATATATATATATATATATATATATATATATATATATATATTTGTTGCTTTTACAAACGACTGTTTCGAAGCCGGTAGATTTCCTGAATGAGTTTGTTTTTTTTAATGAACATTTAATCTAGCAGAGACTTATTTTCCTTAGAGAATTTTCTGAACTTAACTGGAGGCAGAAACGTGCTGTATGACAACGAGGAGGATTAATTTTTTGAATTCTCTTTGTGATTTCTGACTCTGATTTTAAGTTAAACTGAAAGGATGTCAGGAGTGACTAGTAATGGAAATCAAATTCTATTATAACATGCTCACTGATAGCACAAGGGTATTTCCGCCTTGGAGATTCATTTGAATAACCAAGAAAATTAAATAGGCATTAAATCTTGTTCCGTCGAAATATTGTCGTTCCATTAAAAAAAAAAAAAAAACATCGTGGCATCACAATATCCATCTGCTCATATTGTGAACATTCATATATTTCAATATTGGCGGTGGACTTTTCTGCACCTGTGATATGAGCACAGAAATGAATTAATGACTCTAGCCTGCGCCTGTTTTTCTGACGATTTGTTTTCATCACAAAGGATAGTGAATGCGAGGCTCCAGCATTTTTTACAGATACTACAGAAGCAGAAACTCCTATTCAGTGCATGGTAAGCAGACAGGAGGTCCAACGTAAGTAAACATACTTTAGGAGTAAATTTACTCAAGGTTTCTAGTTTCTAAGATAGGCAGCAGAATCTCGAGCTTGGAAGAAAAGAAAAACTTTCCTTAGGTCCATAAAGTTTGGAAAGAATTCATCGAAAGATCTGATTTTCCAACATGGAAATATGTATCACCACAAATTCCAAGGCAAGAAACATTCAACATGAAAATTCTTGTGGAAACTTTATCACTTCCACCATCTCTTGCTTATGCAAGGAAGGTGTCCCTTAACAAAGAAAATTCATCCTTTTTTCCAAATTTCTTCAAAGACTATCTCACACTGTGTAACTCGAATTCGATGAAAGTTGATGCTATCTGGTTGCTTGGTACTCCACAGCATCTGAGATGTCAAGGTCTGTAAGGAACAGGAGTCATTTTTAATTTCTTTTCTGTGTTTGGATAAGATGAACGTGAAAAAACACTGGGTTACATGACACACAACTGATAATGCAATGAAAGGTGCTTCCTTTGAAATACCATTATTACCATTATTCTTAAAGGGTTCTCCTGAATCATAAATTAACAAGTAATAGGCAAGGTTGCGCAAAGGCTAATGTTCAAATAAAAAAAAAAACAGCTGTTAGACTGACGAGAGGTAACGTGGTTATTTATAAAGATGGCAGAATCCTTAGAGCCAATTTTTTGCAAAAACATTTTACGTTTCATCTCCGGAACAAACGGATAACAAATCATTACTCTTTTCAAACATGTTAAGGAAATGATAGGTACAGACGATATGTGAGGTTTAATCTTTTGTAATTAATGATTGGCAACATAAAATGACTTTTTTGAAAACGTGTTTAAGAAACACAAAGCCATTCATTCTCCAAAGAGAAGTGCTGCGTCATATCCAATGGCGAACTTAAAAAATAATCCTTAGCTCCTCAAAAACATTTCATTCAATGGAATTGAATTTCTCTGACATATCTTCTCACATGCATACACACAAATATATATTCATACATACACATATATACGTATTTCGTTTTTACACATTTTCGCAAACAAGACTTTTCCCATGCCCACAGCTTTACCAGAGCGAATGCCGATGTCTCCCATTCGAGGTCTCCACACCCTCAATCTCAACCAATTTACTTCCGCTTTCTGAAGAGTGGTATACGAATGCTCGAATGAACGCTCCCCACTCCCCAACTATTCGGTTCGTTGTCCTATTCGAGTCGTCGGTGCCAGAGATGGGCTCAAAGAACACTGACCGCAAGATGGCAAAACAAAAACTGTTTTTTTCTTAAGCGACATTAAGGTTCGTAAACATGAAACAGCAACCACAGCAAATCACGTTGGAACTAGGAGCACGACCCCGGCAGTTGGTTGCGTCACCCTTGTTTCTCAATCGGGTCCAACTTTCCTTCTTTGCATTTTGTCATTCGCAGCTTCTTTTTCTCGAGCACACTCAACGTATCCTTCATATCTCCTATAAAAACTTTACCTTTTCTTCCTAGCCGCAAACGGATCGAAGGAAGCGCATTTCATTTCATTTTGTTTTTTCGCACATCTCTGTGCACGTTTATGGCATTCGTCATTCTCCCGCGTGACGCCTAAGCGCATAACGCATCCCAGCGACATCCCAGGTATCCGTTCTTAATCACTGCTGGTCCCTGCATGTCTTCCCGCTCGTGCGAGCTTCTTCACGTCGGCACGGACTTTCAATGAGCAACGCGGAGGTGTCTGTGAAGATCTCCACCCTTGACATCTCACCATGTCACTTGCGAGAAGGCGATCCTCGCCGGCGTGTTCTTCCCGCCTGCAGGCAAGTCCTTCTGTCAAACCATTTGGCTTTCCTGTTCGGAGACACGCATTCCCCGTTAGCAGCAGCGGATGGCCTCCGGTCCGAAGTGTAAATTGGTACGCGCGAGCTGGAGCAGCCACTGCGGCTCACACCGAGGGGGTGGAGCAGGAAACAAGTGGCGTGCCACCCTGATTGCATCCAGCACCACGAGCCCTTGTTCCCCGATTCTTCTCGGGGCTTTCGACATCCCTTGCCGCATTAAGCGCCAGAGGACGGAGGACGTCGGTTGCCTCGAGTCCTTGCCATCCACCTTCGCACAAACACACGTTTCCTTTGAAAGGCGCTCCGAATCACCTCACCCTACTCTGAAGATTCAGTTCTGCCGAATGGGCAGCGACATTCACAAGAAACGATAAATAAGGCGGACGATCGTTCCGCCCGATTTCGGGGGACCTTTCCAATCTGCGCACGACTCGACTTTCGTCTTCCTTGAGCTCCTGGAAAGGAGCTTCACCCTTCCCGAGCACCACCTAACATGGAAACAGCACACAAGAGGCGCATAATCTGCCCATAATTTAACCGGCAATGGCTTCAACCGACAGCAGTCAAGGCATTCCTGTTGAAACATCCTGATGCATGATCCGACGCGGAACCTTCTGGATTTAGACCCCATTCCCCCCTAAACGTCAATTTCGCTTGCAGCAGCCCCTCCAGACGGTCGCTTCTCCCACCCATCGATGCGATCCGATGCACATCCGTCCGTACACGCGCGAGCTCTTCGCATCGCCAGTTCGGTTGTGGGGAAGCGTGGTTCCACTTTCCCGCCACTTGGAACGAATGCAAACGAGTCCTCAAAACTGCTGCCCTCCTTGTCCACCGGGCTCGGAAGCACCCAGAAGGGGGCCGCGTCCATGTACCCGTTGTCTGGTGGTGGACAGAAGTAGACTTTCGCTCTCTTCGCGTTCGTTTGCACGCGAGTCCGTTCAGGGAGGTTGGGTCCCGTGCGACCAAACCAGCACTTCGGCCCTGACCACGCTCGAGCTCCCCGCTCGCGGCTTCCCTTCGAAACTGCCCGTCCGCGCGTGGTTGCAGGTGCTCGGCAAAAGAACAGTTCAGCCACCGCGTAGCTCTCTTGCGTGCACGGTGCTGTTACCATCTTCCAGCCGCAGTTCTGCCCTTCCCGGAGTTGGTTTCCATCTGCACGCACGCACTTGCCCCCATGCCGAACTCCGACCTTTGGAGCTGTTCGCGTTGCACGCTGACCGTGCCGCCCTTCCTTCCGGCAGGAAAACTTGGGTAGCCGTGGCGGAAGGAAACTGCGGTGCTCATCGCACGAATGTGTTCCCCTGCCACCAGCAGCACTGGACGTCTTGGATCGGTGACGTGGATGACGATATGCCAGAAGAAGACCTCAAACGAAAGGTCCGCGAATTGAAATGCACTTCTTGCACATCCGCTTGAACGTCCCCCCCCCCCGTCTTCCTCCTCCCCCCAAATATCCTGAGCCATGGCAAATCACTACGATAGGAAGTAGTTGTACAACGAGAGGCCATTTACGGTAAATGTTTTTTATTATTATCTGCTTGGAAACATCGTTTTTTGAGATTGGGAGTCTTACAAGATTTTTGTATTACCAGAAGTAATTCATTTGGATTTTACCTTGGAATGTGCGGGGCGGTACATTTTTGTCCAGGAGCTTCGTAATGAGGAGTTGAATTCCATTTTAAAAAACGTATCGCAGGCTGTGCATGAATCCTCTGCAGCTCTCAATGCCTGCCTGTGTCTGGCATGTACTACGCACTACGTGATCTCATATCTTTAATGTCGTATCGCTCTCGCTGGCTGATCAACGAGCAGTACCCCCTTCTCTTCCACCCCCCTCCCCTTCTTCCCCGAGTTGGAGCGCTGATGATAGAGCATATTGGAAAGTCCTGTTCGCACATTTCTTCTCAGTTGTGGTCCAAACTGAAGGCAAACAAGGAAGAAATCGACACAGCGGGGTTGCCTACAACAGCCATGATGTCAGCCTGGACCAGTGAGTGACCACAGCAGTCGTGGAGTCAAGACGTAGGTATCCTGCGCCACGAGGACAGCTCCCATGTCGAGATCCGCTGCGTCCCTCTAGAGCATCACAAACGAATTGACTTGGATGAAGACATACGCAGGGTTGACGACAGCTCGTTGAAAGCTTGGACTTGAAAACACGCGCTCTTCGTTCGATGGTCTGCTCCTTTGACGAAAAAAGAAGCACGTACTTTGAGGACCTGATGGCCACCTCTTTGAGTCCGATTCGACGATCGACGATCGTTGTCAGGTACCCACGGCACACATCACGAATTGTGTAGGGTGAGCCATCTAAAAACGGCGCTCCTCACTTCCGGCTTCGAGGCGGGACGTCAGCGTGCACTACCAGCTCGGCGTCATCCGGCGGCACAATCCAAAAATTGCAGTTGAGAGCGGCCGTCCTCAGGTCTGCCTTTGAAGAGAACGTGGTTAGAGACTTCCGCCGGGCCAGCCTTCCAGAGGCCGACCTCGTGTGTAATTATGGCCCGAGAGTGCGTTCGGCCTGCGAATTCCTTCTTGAACCTCTTTCCGAAGCCGTGGTTGTCCTCGTGCGCGTACCTGTGCGCGTGGCGAAGAAAGAAGAAATCGATTTCAGACGGCTTCAGGCGCATCGTTCTCATTCAGGGTTGCCTGTCGGCTGGGCTTCCGGCTTCCGCCCGTCGGTGCCGAACCGCTTGCTCTGACTGCGACACTGAGGAGGAAGGTTCGCTCTGTTCCCGTCCATCTCGGCGGAACCCGCTTCCGGAGATCTGCTTTGGAGAAGCTGCAGAGCGAGGCGAGTTCCGTGAATGCTCCGGAAGAAAAAACTAACTTCTTTAGGAGGCGGAAGAAATCCGAAACTCCCGGGCGCCTGGAAGACGCGCGAGCTGGCGGATGCCGCCGCACCACGTGCGCAGGCGGTGGGACTTCTTCGGCGGAGCGAACTCCGAGCTGCTGATCCCCGAAGAAATTGTGGTCCCTCCCTTGTGCAGGAACACTTTGGTGTTTCCGGTTCGCTTGAGGCACGAGGTGCTGCTGTTTTCTTTAGTGCAGTCGGCGTCGGTACCTTCTCTCTGGGGGGGCTGCTACGTTCCCGAACTGTTCCAGGACTGCGGTGGTGGCTTCAGCGAACCGTAGAAGAAGCTGGCCTTCAGCTCTCTTCTGCACCAGGAGGACACCGCCCATGACCTGCTACCGCGCTTCTTCGCGCTTGGTGGACCATTGGCAGGCGCGGTGATCACGACAAGATGTCGCGTCTAGCCATGGTCACGAGTTGCCGCGTCTTGGGGACGCCAGCGCAGTCCTGGACCAGCCGCCAAGGGAGGTCACCCGCGTGGCTGTCGCCTACATGAGGGCAGCTACGAGGTGATACCAGAAGAGGAAGTCAAGGCGGAGATCGACTTCATCCAGCACCGGTTCTAGGAAAAAGAAACGGCCAAAGGCAGTGACCTCAGTCCCTCCCCCTTTTGTTTATTTATTTACTAACCCCTTCCATCCGTTCCGGACCTCTGGAATGGCCGACCTGCGTTGTCGGCGCGTCCTCTCTTGAAACTTCATTTTGTTTTCCTCCAGGAATCTGCATTTCCGACTTGTTTGCCCATTTTCCTTGCTTAGTAAGCGTCCCAGCGTGACCGGGGTTACCGATTTCTTTCGGAGGTCGAGGTGACCAAGCCCACAGCATTTCTCGGGGAAAGCAGGAAGGGTAGCGGGGGGAAGGAAGGGAGGGAAGACGTTTGCTTTATGGGCACACCCACTGCCGAGTCTACGGACTGCTACAGGGGCAGGAATTTCACCTGCATCGCGTCTCCAGAGCCAGCCGCGGGACCAGAACGTTCATGGGTTGAAAGGGCGAGGCAAGGAGGAAGCGCCCTCCCCAGTCCTCCTCGGAGCACCCGGAATGCTCGCGGCCGATCGGGTGTCAGGTTCAGCTGGCGCCGCAGGAGGAGCATGAGGTTCCCGCTTCGAGTTCCGGGTGGGAGGAACGGGTCGCCGCCATATCCGGGCCTCAAAGAGAGGCGGCGGCGGTGGCCGCCGCGCTGTCGCCTCGCCCCCGTTCCGCGCAATTCGCCTCCGTGAGCGCCCCGCTAACGAGACATATGAAATGCCTTCGCAAGATCTTCGGCTCCCGGTACTCTCGCGTGGCCCATGCCGTTTTTATTGTGGTTTCGTGAGCTGTTTGGAGCGGCCGTCTTCGTGGTTACGGGATCCCGCCGTTCGCGCTGCCGGAGCCGTCACGGTAGCCATCGGCTCATCTTGTCATTTCAGTCGATAACCGCAGCAATACTGGAGCCAACTGCAGCGTTTTCATTTCGGAGAAAGAAGAGGGAGAGGGGGATAGAAAGGGAGGAGGAGTTTCCCTTCCTCCTCCTGACCACAAGGTCGGCGAAGCCGTCTCTGAGAACTCGTGAGACCGGCGAGGAATCGGCGGCTCTCGTTCCACAGCGCCTTTCCGGAGCAGCGGGCAGCAGTGGAAGTTCCCTCCCGGTCCCTGCGCGGCGGCAGCACTCGTTCCGGAAAACCACGACCGCTCCCCATCCCACACTACCCCACCTTCCGGGATGCGCGGACGCACCCGTTGTTTCATAGTCCGCGGCCAAACTGGAGAGAGGGAGCGGCTCCTCCCCAGGGACGAGGGACTCGAGGCGAGTGAAGCGCGCGACCTGGGCCGGGAAAGAGTCCGTAAGGCAGGAGGTACCACCTGACCGCGCGCCTCGAAGAGGACCACCCTCTTCCCCTGCTCTAAGTCGCGCGCGCACTGAGCGTCTCCTCCCTTGACCGCGGGCCGCCGCTGGCCGTCGTCGATAAGAAGGAAGGACCTCCCGGAGCAGCGGGTGAATCCCTGTCCCACACACTCTCCTCTTCCCGCCGGAGCGAGCGCCCCGTCCGAAGGGGGTGGAGGGGCGAAGAGGCGCTGTCGCCGCCTCACATCTGGGCAACATCGAGTCGCCATGGAGTTTCCCCCTTCCCTGGACTCTTTCCTTCCTTGACGACGCCTCTTCCCTCCGAAGAATCGCGGGGGAGGGGAGAGGAGAAAGAGAGGGAAGAAGGAACGAAAGCAGGAATAACCGACCGGCCGGCATCTCCCCTCGGACCTCCGAGGGCAGACGCTCAGAGATGAAGAGATCTTTGCCCGCCTGGCTCCATGGGGGCGGTCGGAGTCGGCATCTCTGGAAAAACGGGGAAAGGGGAAGAACGAGCGCTTTACCTCTTCCTGTGCGAAAGGAGGTTCCGGCCGAACGTTCCCAGGAAAGCCAAGGGCTGACCCTCCTCGCATGTCTGCAGTTGGCCCACTTCTTTCCCTCTCCCTCCCTCGCGCCGAATGCCCATCATGCCACAACCCCCCATTTTCCTTCGATCCTGTGACCGAGGACGATGCCGGCTTGAGCTGGAGCCTCAGGGTTCTTCCCCTGAGCGCTGGCCGGGAGCAGATGGCAACTCCAGTCCTCGCGGCGTCTCACGAGGTGCGGAGGCGCTAGCACCCCTGACAGCGTGAGCTGAAACGAAAGCGGAAGTAAAGTCCGGCCACAATTGCCCGAGAGACCTTGCGCGTTCTCGAAGGCAGGTCAGAGGTCAACGGACGCCGATTCAGAAGGAGATCCTAGGGCAGGTCCTCCTGGGACACCACTTGCCCAGAAGCTCCCCCGGGATACGCGCCTCCTGACGAGCAGGCAAGGCCGCCTCACCGGAGAAGCGGGAAAGGAGAGGGGAAGAGCAGGTGACTCACCGCTCACCTCTCCGGAAAAGGTCAGCGGATGGTCCGGAGCATGGCTGGCTGGAGGCGGCTACAAGGAGTGGCACACGCAGGGATGGGGCAACCTCTTCGAGAAGAGGGGCCGCGCCCGCCATCCTGCGACGGTTCCTCCGTGTCAGATCTGGAGTCCTCCCCTACCCGGAGACAAGGGTTCTGCATGGAGTCTGTATTGCCGAGGGGGGCCAGGGGTGTCAGGGGGTCAGAGCATGAGCACGGGAGACGGAGCCGCCGCGCCGTCTCCGCGGCAACCCTCCGAGCATCGTCGGGGGCAGCGGGACTTCTTCTCGCAGAGGGCGGCCAGCCTGGGCGGCCGGCAGACCTGGTAGACCAGCACGGCAAGGCCGAGCAACGTCGCCAGCAGCCCCGGGCCGAGGAGGAGGTACCGCTCGAAGGGCAGCAGGTCGCTCTTTGTGGCTCCCGGGATGGTGATCACCAGACCGAGGAGGAAGACAAGGGCGCCAGCCTGCTTCGTGGAAATGCGGAGCTCCGACCCTCCCTGAGGGCCTGCCGACCTCCGCCGGCCCTCTGCCGACAGGCGGTCGGCCGAGCTGCACTCTGACGCCCGCTTGCCGCTCCCCGCGCTCCCGGCTGGCGAGGACGACCGCGCGGCAGCGGCGGCCACCACCAGCTTCATCGGAAAGGCGCGCACCTTCCCGGACGCCGCCAGCTTCTCCCTCTCCCGGCGGATGGCCGCGGCTGACAGGGCGGCTCCGGTTATCTGCAAGAGAGAAAGAAAGACAAAGGGAGGGTGTGAGGACAAGGAGGAAGGGAGGAGGAGGAGGATGAAAGGAAAGGGAAGAAGAACCATCGCTCCGTATTTTCGGACCGATGACCTTCGGGATAGCCTTCGCCCCTCTACGCCGGGATCGCACGCCATCTGGAGAGCAGCGCTCTCTCTCTCCAAGCCACGCACGCCGGGAGGCATCGCCGACCTAGAGGCGATGACCACTCCAACCAAGCTTATCGGACCAGAAAGGGGGTGACCCTTCTGGCTCGCTGCCACGGGAAAGTCAGAGGGAGGGGGAGAAGCGCGGGAGCCATTAGGGCGGAGAACAGAAGCGGACGGCAGCGGCGCACAGCACAAAGGGCGCATCGAAGGGACTCAGGATCTGCCTCCTCTGAACCTTAGGGTCGGGAAGGAGGGGGGAAAGAGGGGAAGCTGCGTCGTGCGTTGCCTCCACTTAGGAGGGGGGAGGGACACGATTGCAGAGCAGAGCAGCAGGCACGAACCCCTGGCCGAAGTGCGCTGGCACCGGCCGAGGGACTGCGCGCGCAGATGCCTATGGAACCGGAAGAAACGACCGGTCGGCTGGACCGGCCTTGGATACCGTCGGAAGCCACGACCTGCCGCGTGACCTCCCCCGTGGCACAGGGACAGAGGAGGGTAAGACGGAGTGGATGAGACGCTCGCGGCGTCCTCAGTCTCCAGGCCAGCCAACAGAGGGCAGGATGAGACGTTGCCTTCGGAGACTCTTCCATCCCATTCCCAGGTCCTCCTCCTCTGCTGGATCTGCTCCGCGATCCCGTTGCCGCTCCCCTTTCTTGCATGTCGGAAAGGAGGAGGCAGGAAGAGGCGTTCATCCGGGAGACCGGAACGTTTTCCTGGAGACGCCCCGTGGATGGCGAGCAGAGGACTCCTGACCGGCTCCGGGAAGTCCGAATGTCCTAGGCAGGAGGAGGGGGAGCAAATTCCTCTCCTACCCTCCTGTCCGGCACCTCATCGGGAGGACAGCAGCAGGGGCAGCCCGGAGGGGCGTTTGCCGTGGGACCCGGAGGAATATCGGACGGCAACGTGTCAGGGAAGGAGGGGGAGGCGAGCAGGAAGGTCGGCCGCTCCGGGCGCGAGCGACCGGATCCTCCGAGAGATTTGCCGTGGAACCGCAGAAAGAGCGCGAACCGGGATGATTCCGCCTGCCGCCGCTGACGCTGATGACGATCGCTGTTCCCGCATCCATCCGGCCCGCAGAAGCGAGGAGCTGAAGCGGAAAGCGATCCACGGTAGGAGGTCGACGACCCAGAATTTTCTGTCCGGCAGAATTTTTCGGAGGGATCGATCCGAATCTCCTCCCCTGCAGAGGCGGGAAGAGGAAGAGCGGGAAGGGAGGGAGCACTCCCGAGCACGACACGCGGGGAACGATCCTTTATCGATTTTCCTCCTGTTCCTCTTGGAAGCCCAAGGAAGAGCAAAGAAGCCGAGGGCAGCTGCACAGAGAGACTTCGACGCGACGAGAGGGAACCGAAAATAGGCGGGAAGCGCGCCCTCGCGGATGGTATCCATGGAGACACCGCCGTTGGACCCGCCCTCCGAAAAATAAGCTCGCCGGAAGAAGATCTCGAGATCGAAAGTTCCGGCTGGGGAGATGCAGAGCACATCATCATCGGTCGCACCTCCTTGCAGACAGGCAGACGCTCCAGGTTCCCCGAATTCTCGGGACCCCCCCCCCTCTCTTTCTCTCTCTCTACCACTTCGAATCCGGTGACCGTTGAAGAAAGTAATGGGGGTTGGCTGGATGGATTCTTCAGCCGTCCTGGCTTTTTCTAACTTTCCTCTGAGAGGTGACTCGATCCCGGTGACGTCTAAGGAAGGGCGCTTCAACAGCGGCACGATGCACCCCCGCGCATGCGCGGGGCCTCCCTGCTGGTCGAGCCGGGCAAGCAATCTCAACGTCAAAGTAGCACGCAAAGCGAGAGATCAAAATGGCTTCAAACCTTGAAATGAATCATCAAAACACATCCATGAAGGGACGCAGTTTTTGCTGCAGAAGTCTCTCTTTCACGGCAGGATGGCCACATGTGTGAAGTTGACGAAATTTCGCACGAAACTCGCCTTTTCACAACAGGATTGCCACATACGTAAAGCGAATGAGATGTCGACGACCAGCTGGCAGCTGGCCATCGACATTTCATTAGTGCTTCCATTTTAAAACGCATCGTCCGTAAGTTCAAGTTGATCCCCAGCTAGAGCAAGCAATCGATTCGATTCAAAGCGGAAGATAGGCTGATAGGATAACGTGGGACAGGGTAATTCCGTGGGACTCTGACTGAAAGATTTTCTCGAGTGTGATTCGTCGAGTCAAGCACGAAAGTCACAGTCCTCTCAAAAGAACACTCCCGTTTTAATCATTGGGCATCCGGAAAACCCCGAATTATAAGGAAAGGGGTCTATCTTCTCGCGTCACATCTTTTAAAAATTTCAAGCACGAAATATCGATTTCCCATACTTCGCACTATGGGAACTGTTCGGTTCTTCCCAAGGCATCGTGGATGAGAAGCTTGATGCTACTTTACAGGAAACAGTGATCTCTGAACACAAAATCTGATGGTTTTCTTGAATGCTGAATCCACGCCAACGCCTTTCGCGCGCTCCGGATTTCCTACACACAAGACTGTCACTTCCCTCCCAAGGGCGGGATCCTCGGGAATGCAGGCAACCTTCGAGGAAGCCAGAGGCGCGAGGACAGCTTGCGCGCTGGGAATCAGAACGGAGATGAGAAAGGGACTGCAATTTTGGACGTCTTGCGGGAGATTTTCTTGAAGCAGGGAAACGGAGCCACCATTTCCTTGCCTACGGCTTGAAACGGAAAACGTGTTGACCGCGCGGGCGAGGGTTCGCCGCGGACTGCTGCACAGTCGCGAGGCTCCGGCAGAAAAGCAGGACGCCAACTTGCCGAAACCGAAGAAACGCGCCTTCCAAGAACGGGCAGCCAAGGAATGCTTCTGTGCATCACCACGACAGAATGAGAAGGAGGAGGAGAAGAAGAAAACGCATTCAAAAAAATCAATTTTATTTTTAATCTGCCACTCTTCGAAGCATGAAGATGTCAAATGAGGTATCACTGGAATGGTTTAGAACACAGTTTAGAGGATTGTCGTTTCTCCAGAAGCTCGTTCCACCAGCCTCCTGGCATTCCGTGCTCACAGATGAAGCCGCGAACATAATGCGGAATGCATCCCGAAGATGCTTTCATCCTCGCACGAAAATAAGAGTCGGGTGCTCAAGGCACACTCACGTTGACTTCGATGTCTCCCATGCCTGCCCCGGAAGGACAGCACGATACTCCCGTGACCCGTTCGACACAGCACGAGGAAGGCAGAGAGAAGCGACGTCCGGGCCGTGCAACAGAAAGTGCAAGCATGAAAATTAGGAAAACACGCGCACACATACACAGTCGGTCCAGGGAGGAGGTTTCTGCCCAGACCCCCGACCAATTCACTCCCAAAAGTCATGCATTACAATCGAAAGCGAAATTGGACCGATCGCAACTTCCTCTGCGGCTCGAGATCGCCCCCTTTGCCTGAGAGAAGGGGGGGGGGGGAATGGGGTGAGGTGTCAACAGTTTGGGCGTGTGGTCAACTCATGAAGCAAGCCCGGCAAACGGTGCTCGCAAGCTGGCAACGATCGGGTGCGGATAGATTCCCGGAAGCTATTCGTGTAACCAAGCAACCAATCCCTCAGCAGGGAGGGCACACTTTGTGAAGAAAAAAAAAGGGTCACCACCGTTCAGTACTGTCCTCAGACTGTTCCCCTCTTTCGGATTACCCTCCACGGTTGCCACCGTCACCCCAGTCCTCCCCTCTCCCTCCCCCCTCCACCGCATCTCGAGGGCACATCTTCGGCACCACTCCGCAGCCATAACGTCTTCTGCAACACTGGACCCATCTCACAACACAGTCTGCTTCTTGTATTCGCCAGTCAGCAAAACCACTTTTTCATTATCGGTCCCTCTGTCGTCCAAGAGGCAGTGCACGCCGTTCTGATCCGGAAATGCCGCTGCTGCGTCGCCGGACTGCGCAAGCTGTGAGGATGAGGGCTTCTTCGAATTGCATGATGGCGCAGGAGACGGTTCCTTCTTGCTCTGCCTTGTCTCTTTCGAAAATGGGTGCGGGTCGTCTGCGTGATCTTGCAGCACGCCCTCCATTTTGCTCTTCTTGCCTGTCGGCAGCGTCAGCCCCCTCTCCATGTTCACCAGCCGCTGGGAGTGCGACAGCTGCTTCTTCACGTACTCGGCCAACTTTTTCTCCTCATCGTTCGAAACCATCTTGTGGATGAAGACGAGCAGGCATCCGATGAGCGACAGGAGGATCCCGACTCCCAAAAGTTCATCCCACATTTTACCGGATTCGTTTGCTGGAATGATTCTTCCTATGGTGATTATGATGCCCAGGACGATGAAGATCACGCCGAGGTGGAACATGGTCAAGTCGCTGACCACTTTGGTGTCAAGGAGGGATTTGGTTTGTGCGCGAGAAAACATCTTTGTTCGGCCATCCTTGCTCAAAGAATGCTTCCTGTTGCTGTTGCGCAAGCTGCTGTTTCTTCTGGCGTTTATCTCCCTTTGCCGTCTGATCGCCAGCGCGGACTGCACCGAGTGAAAAGCAGGCATCTTCAAGACACGGTTTCTGAGAAGACTGCTCCTACTGTCTTCCGAGGGTCCGGATCTGAAACACAAAGATGGAATTACACTGAGTGACCGCTGGCTCTCCCCGACTCAACCAAGTATCAACGGAGATGTGACCAACCAGCGCCGTGAACCATCGCGGGTGGGACTGAACTCAAGGGCACGTGACCAGGGAATGCAACACGCGGCATCTCTGTGCAAGTCTGAACAAACAGAGAGCTGGGGAGAAGTCAGCAAAATGCTCCCATACACCCCTGCCCCCTCTCACATCCCTTGATCTCAACGCTACCATCCGTAGGTAATAAAAGAGTACTTCGTACTACTGAAGTACTTGATATTTTTCTGGAGTTCCTTTAACCCCTAATGCTCCAGCGTGGAGAAAGCCCTACGAAGGCGCGTAGCGATCTTTGACTTATGGATTCTGCATCTTGGAAGTTTCCTTGAACTCCCCATCAGTGTGAACTTTCTGACCTTGCCGCTAGCGTTTTGCTGACGCACCTCAATCCCGAATTCATCAGATGATCTGCGCCACAAGGAAAACTGGATGAAGGAATGGAGAGGAATTGGGTAGGTGGGCGGAGGGGAGGGGATCGCTTAAAAGTGGGCCTTTTGCAAGACAACTGGATTGGAGGGCAACGATTTTGAAATCAGATTAAGTGAACTGCATGTTTCATTCGAAAGAAACTTCGCTTCCTCCAGGTTTCCATCCTCGGCCCTTTTGTAAGCCGCTACCTGAACATCTACATTCCTGCTGCTCGCCTTCCGTTTCCTTTCGCGTTTTAAGGGCTTTTTTTTTTTTTTTTTTTTGTCGCCATGCAGTTTCCAGCTTCGAAAGAGCCCTATGGCACCGGGAACGCTTCCGACACGGAAACTCGTCGCGAAAACAAACCGCAGGTATCGGAGGACGTCTTGCATCGTCAGCAGCCATGACTGTGCCCGTGAGGAAGGACACGATCACAGCTCACAGTTTGCACTGAGCAGTAGGCTCAAACTCCCAGTTCTGTTGGCTGGGGTGGTCGTCAGCACCTCTCCACCGCCCTCATGTGATCCAGATGGAAGGCGCTTCAAAACTCGTAAGAGGTTCTGCGCCCTTGAAACCCGTCGAGTCTTCTTCTTGTCATTTCCGCCAAGATACTTCCCGAAATTCGGAATCAGGTGGCATGCCAGTGCTAGCCGATGGCTTGATAGACAGTGGAAACACAGACGCAGAAAACCTCGCAAATGCAAAGGAAATCCACAATAAATCCCTTCCCCCATGCACAAAATCCAAGGACATGTTCCCTGATAAGTTCTGCCTTCTTCATGAACCAACATATCCCATTCGAGAAAAAAAGCCGCCAAAGAACGATAGAGAATTCCATAAATAAACTGAACTGATGAAAGATCTGATAAAGCATTCATAAACAAGAAAGGCACAGCCATTTCGAAAAAAATTCTTTATGATTCCTCACAAGGAGGAGATTTTGCTCCCCACATTAATCCGGCGCACCATAAGCATCATAAAGGCATTTTGAACAGATCTTTTACTATTATTTTTTGTTTTTCTATAAGGAATAATGATAAATAATGAGTGTGGACGAGTGGTTAAACGACACAGGAAGACAAAGATGTTTTTACGAGGAACAAGAGAACATCAACAGCTAACCACGAATCGTTTCCTTGTTCCCTGAAAATCCCCCTGAAGTGCATCCGCTTCCGGGTGATCTGGTTTAGCAAGAGCAATCTATTGCCCACTGGCGCAAGATGACATCAACTTTCTTGAAACCGTGACAATTTGCTCGCGAACCTTCAATCTTTCAATTCAGCCACGGGGAATCATTTTGTTGCAACAGGCAGCACATTCCTTCAAAGTGCACGACGAGGTCACAGTGAATGCCCATGTCTCCCATTCGAGGTCTCCACACCCTCAATCTCAACCAATTTACTTCCGCTTTCTGAAGAGTGGTATACGAATGCTCGAATGAACGCTCCCCACTCCCCAACTATTCGGTTCGTTGTCCTATTCGAGTCGTCGGTGCCAGAGATGGGCTCAAAGAACACTGACCGCAAGATGGCAAAACAAAAACTGTTTTTTTCTTAAGCGACATTAAGGTTCGTAAACATGAAACAGCAACCACAGCAAATCACGTTGGAACTAGGAGCACGACCCCGGCAGTTGGTTGCGTCACCCTTGTTTCTCAATCGGGTCCAACTTTCCTTCTTTGCATTTTGTCATTCGCAGCTTCTTTTTCTCGAGCACACTCAACGTATCCTTCATATCTCCTATAAAAACTTTACCTTTTCTTCCTAGCCGCAAACGGATCGAAGGAAGCGCATTTCATTTCATTTTGTTTTTTCGCACATCTCTGTGCACGTTTATGGCATTCGTCATTCTCCCGCGTGACGCCTAAGCGCATAACGCATCCCAGCGACATCCCAGGTATCCGTTCTTAATCACTGCTGGTCCCTGCATGTCTTCCCGCTCGTGCGAGCTTCTTCACGTCGGCACGGACTTTCAATGAGCAACGCGGAGGTGTCTGTGAAGATCTCCACCCTTGACATCTCACCATGTCACTTGCGAGAAGGCGATCCTCGCCGGCGTGTTCTTCCCGCCTGCAGGCAAGTCCTTCTGTCAAACCATTTGGCTTTCCTGTTCGGAGACACGCATTCCCCGTTAGCAGCAGCGGATGGCCTCCGGTCCGAAGTGTAAATTGGTACGCGCGAGCTGGAGCAGCCACAGCGGCTCACACCGAGGGGGTGGAGCAGGAAACAAGTGGCGTGCCACCCTGATTGCATCCAGCACCACGAGCCCTTGTTCCCCGATTCTTCTCGGGGCTTTCGACATCCCTTGCCGCATTAAGCGCCAGAGGACGGAGGACGTCGGTTGCCTCGAGTCCTTGCCATCCACCTTCGCACAAACACACGTTTCCTTTGAAAGGCGCTCCGAATCACCTCACCCTACTCTGAAGATTCAGTTCTGCCGAATGGGCAGCGACATTCACAAGAAACGATAAATAAGGCGGACGATCGTTCCGCCCGATTTCGGGGGACCTTTCCAATCTGCGCACGACTCGACTTTCGTCTTCCTTGAGCTCCTGGAAAGGAGCTTCACCCTTCCCGAGCACCACCTAACATGGAAACAGCACACAAGAGGCGCATAATCTGCCCATAATTTAACCGGCAATGGCTTCAACCGACAGCAGTCAAGGCATTCCTGATGAAACATCCTGATGCATGATCCGACGCGGAACCTTCTGGAGTTAGACCCCATCCCCCCCTAAACGTCAATTTCGCTTGCAGCAGCCCCTCCAGACGGTCGCTTCTCCCACCCATCGATGCGATCCGATGCACATCCGTCCGTACACGCGCGAGCTCTTCGCATCGCCAGTTCGGTTGTGGGGAAGCGTGGTTCCACTTTCCCGCCACTTGGAACGAATGCAAACGAGTCCTCAAAACTGCTGCCCTCCTTGTCCACCGGGCTCGGAAGCACCCAGAAGGGGGCCGCGTCCATGTACCCGTTGTCTGGTGGTGGACAGAAGTAGACTTTCGCTCTCTTCGCGTTCGTTTGCACGCGAGTCCGTTCAGGGAGGTTGGGTCCCGTGCGACCAAACCAGCACTTCGGCCCTGACCACGCTCGAGCTCCCCGCTCGCGGCTTCCCTTCGAAACTGCCCGTCCGCGCGTGGTTGCAGGTGCTCGGCAAAAGAACAGTTCAGCCACCGCGTAGCTCTCTTGCGTGCACGGTGCTGTTACCATCTTCCAGCCGCAGTTCTGCCCTTCCCGGAGTTGGTTTCCATCTGCACGCACGCACTTGCCCCCATGCCGAACTCCGACCTTTGGAGCTGTTCGCGTTGCACGCTGACCGTGCCGCCCTTCCTTCCGGCAGGAAAACTTGGGTAGCCGTGGCGGAAGGAAACTGCGGTGCTCATCGCACGAATGTGTTCCCCTGCCACCAGCAGCACTGGACGTCTTGGATCGGTGACGTGGATGACGATATGCCAGAAGAAGACCTCAAACGAAAGGTCCGCGAATTGAAATGCACTTCTTGCACATCCGCTTGAACGTCTCCCCCCCCCCCCGTCTTCCTCCTCCCCCCAAATATCCTGAGCCATGGCATACTCCTTCGTAAGGGTATATGCCCTCTTTGTCTTATGCCACCGCTCTGCTGGCATCCACTAGGAGCTAGCCTGCCAGTAAGAGGATAAAGCTAAATTCGAACTATTGCTGGATGAGTAAACAAGAAGAAAACATCCGTAATAACGAGAGTAACTTATTCAGGAAAGGGCCGTTGGAAGAAAAATTGCCGGTACGGTAATCCACACTGAATTTTCATTATCAACTTTTCGATGTGCCACGTGCGTAACTGTTGGAGTGGCATCAGGAAGTCTCATAACGAGATGGTTAATCACGATTTCGGAAAACTCCAAACGGCCGCACAAAGAAGCTCTTCGAACCGCACGCGTTCGGGGCAGCGGCTTCCTCGTAGCTGTTTGAGTTTCAAATGCTTTTCCTGAAGACCGGGAACACAGTTTGCAAATGTCCGGAAACCGTACGGAAGTTCCTAATTTGATGGAATAGAATTATTCCACGAGGCGATCGTGACAAATTCGATAGAAGTTTCCCTCCGAATGCAAATCGCATTAAGCTACTTTAAAAAAAGAAAGGGAAAAGAAGAGGAAAAACAAAGAAAAAAAAGACGCGCTTTTGACGTGAACTGAATTGCCGAAATCAGCAACGGATGCTGGTGGGATGAGGTTCTCTGCAGCTCGTTTAACTAATCCGTGTTGAGGACAAGGGGTTTCAAGATGGCGACTCGGGGGCATTGTTGGAGCGGCGTCTCTTGGCTTGATCATGTGTTCCCAGTGCCTGTTTTCATCCCAGCGTTGGAAAAATTAAAAGGATCGAAGAAAAAAGAAAGAAAAGAAAAGAAAGAGAAAAAAAACACCAAAACCACCAAATGCTTATTTTCCCCTTTGGAGTCACTGATACGCTTTGCAACAATTTTCTTAGCGACCTCGTATGACTATGATATGAGCTACACAGCAGAAATGCAGTCAGTTAAAACCTTTCAAACATCGGGAAAACTTTCCAGAGGCGAAAAGCGAGAAAACAATAGGTGAGATTGATCGGAGGGGACGGAGGGGAGCAGATGAAGATGCATTGCTTTTAGCTGCTGAGGGTATTCTGCGTTCTAACGGAGGATTCCAAGTGAAAGCAGGAGCATGTCATTTACTGCAACGCTTCGGATCGCTTTCCTGGGATTACGTCAAAACCGCACTCACGATCTCAAGTATTTCAACAGAGGAAAGAACGCAAGAGTGGGAGTTCCGGCGCGCGAAAGCAGCAGAAATACCTGCGTTCACTGTTCCGCTCTTATTGCACGTATTGAGCAGTCGATAAAAGACTTTCCAGCATGAGCTATTGGTGTGCTCGTTCTGAGCTCACGTGAGATCAAAGGGTATTATCGAATTTGGCACAAGGGATCGACGCAAGGAACAATTTGCTCCGGAGCCTTCGATCGCCCTGGGTCATCGTTAACTTTACGATGACCCGCGCCTTCTCTCGGGGTGGAGGTAGAAGTTTGACTGTGATCATTCCTGTATGATGTGCTGGATTTCCTCTTTCCTGCATCCTACTCGCAAAACGCTGCACACCACGTCCTCTGGGGACAATTCTTCCTTCCTTTCTGTTGCCAGGGGAGGAGCACCCAGAATCAGAGTAGAAGAGCCTCCTTCCTTCATGTTCGATCAAAATCCCGAATATCGAAATCTCGAAAGGTCATAAAAAATAAATATATGTGCTTATTACTTATATACATATTTATATATAATAAAGATATATTAACTGAATATTTGAATATCGAATTATGAAAAAGATAAGAACGTAGTGGCGACAGTTGAAACTAGTGGAGAAAAATAAAACAAACAAACAAATTAAAAAATGAGCATATGAAAGCGTGGATGAAACGAGTTGTGGTATCCCTTGCAACACAACTTCAATGGCCAGGAAGGAAGGGAAGGTGGAAAAGAGTCACCACTTTTATTTGTAGCTGTTAACTTTGAAAACAACGCAGGAATAGATTATGGACAATTGCATAATATACTGTGTATATTATGCAATGCATATATATACATATATATATAATATCTCGAAAAACGATCAAAAAATAAATTTACACGTTTATTATGTATATGTATACATATAGATGGATAGCTAGATTAATATATATATTATGTATGCATATGCACTCATATGCATAATAAACATATATAAAAAACACATAGTATATTATATACATGTATGTGTACACACACATATATATATAATATACATTGTTTTTCTATACATACATAATGAACATACGTATTTTTTTTTAATGATCTTTCGAGATTATCACAAACATTTCGAGATTCGGGATTTCTATCCGAGTCCTTCCCTTCACAGGTCTGAGCACACTCCGCATCTCAGCCCTTCTCGGATACGCGAGGTGGACCGCAGATGTTGGGCGCGATCTTTCCCGGCACCAGGGGAAGGGAAGACGCAGGGCAGCTGAGCCACCCATACGAACTAGCATCCGGCGAAGGAATGGGCCTCCCCACATGGAGCAGCGGCACCTCGCTCTATCCCCTCTGCTGCCACCGCTTCTTCCTCTCTTCGCATCCTCTCTTTTTTCTTCCTGACCGCTGAGACACATGCGACAGCAGGGATTCTTCCGATCCCAAGGAAGATCTTCGTGCCTAACCGTCTCCACACCACGCGTCGCCTCCTCCGAAAACCCCAAAGCGGCCATTCTGAAGAGACTCCCAGGGAAGGAAGGATCTCTGAAGTGGAGGAGGTTTCGAGGGGCTGCCGGATCGCTCCCCTGGGAAAAATCGCGTTGAAATCCCGGATTGGGAAAAGGAAGGAAGAGAAGGAAAGGGGGGGGGAAGGAGTATTCCTTTCGAACAAGCATCCAGTAACCAGGGTAACTGTCAGGAGGTTTTGCTATTTTCGCCTTCTCCCTTCTGGAAAGAGCCTCCTCCTGTTCTTGTTGCCACGCAGCCGGGAGCAGGAAGCGAACGGAGGCAACCGATGCTCGCATCGCATCTCGAGCCCACGCACTGCCAGCTGGGAGCAGCTGCGCTGCCCTTGCTCGGAGGCATTTTATTTGCACCGCCTATTAGCATCGTGTAAATAGGGAGGTCTGTTGGTCTTTCTGTTTACACGAGCCAAATCTGAGCCGCTGCTCCCGAACTCCTCCTTCGTGTTTTCGTCTTCCAGACAGAAAGGAGAGAGAGCCCCTTCCTGGGCAGATGCGACCTCCCGGCCTTCCTTGTGGCGATTTTTCCTCCCTCCCCTTGCATTCACGGAGAAAGGCGTTGATAGAGAATCACTGACAGGAAGCGTGGTGCCTCCAGGAAAGAGCAGGAAACCGGGATGGAGGCAGGGGACCCGGGAATCAATACGCACACACGCAACAGCCGGGAAGCTCTCTGGTTCACACGGAAGAAGCGGCAAAAGCACGTCCGGAAGCGCGCGTTTCTGATCTTTCGCGAGCAATCAGAGATTTCCTGGTTCGCTGGTTTCTTGGTCCTGGGGCTGCACGCGGGATTACACCTTGCACACCTTGCGCGCACCTCCTCCCCACTCCTAGGTAACGGAAATTCTCCCTTTTTCCCGATCCGAACACGGCAAGAACGCCGTGTCGAGTTGGTACCGCACCGCGGCGGTGAAAGCGCTGCCTGCGTGCCATTCGCTGTCGATTTGGAACGCACCAAGCGGAATGGGCCGATGCAAATCAAATCTTCAGTCGTTTGGAAGACGGGAGCACACCTTCCCACGGTTTCCTCCGGATCTCCGCGGAACTCCGGAAAACAGCAACGCGCGCGGGGCTGCTGCTGTCGCGGAGGGTGCGCTCGTCCTCCTCCGTCCTCCGCGCGGATCGGGGTGGTGCTGTCAAGATGGCCCTCCCCTCGCTCTCACTCAGCGGTTTCGCGGACATCCCGGGTTGCTGCAGATGCTGCTGCCACCCCCTTCCACCCCGCGTACGCGACCGGCGCGTCGATCTCGCAGGATGCAGGTCGCTAAGCGACTTCGAAGCGCTGTCGATACGAGCGGCATCCGACGATCCGGCGATTGCCACGTGGGCCGGGAACCTACTTTCCGCTGGACTGGGGAATTTGTTAAACAAATCAACGGACCTTCCTGGCCTACGGCAATCGTTGTGCACGTGCACGCGTTGCCTTGTTCCAGGGACAGTGTGTGCAACCCAAATTGCTGGGAAGGATGTTGAGACCGGTGCTGGCCAGAAAACAACTCGTTTTCTACGGGGTTTCCCCTTCTATTTTTCACTCTCTCTTTTTGTAGGATTGGCAACAACGGAAGCCTGGGATAGGAGTTTGTTGGTTGCGTCCTTCTTTCGATCTAAGGTACTCTACGACAAAACTGTTATCGGGAAATATTGCACGTTGACAGGCGCAAGCATTTGCATGCCAGTTGATTTTCTTCTTCTTTCTTCCCGTTGCTTACTCCTGTGTGCCTACTCCTTTTCATTTCTTTTGTTCACTTCTCACGATGTTTGGTTGAGGAAGCTGGTCTTGCGAAAAATGTGAAAAAACACCATGCGAGTAGTGCCCGCCTTTCTGCATCTCGGAAGCAGAAGAACAGTTTTCTCGCTATGAGTTTCCGGAGGCCGCATTTGGCTCCATTTGTGCATACTGTCCACATAAGTCCGGTCTGTGGAATCACTTTCTCACTTTCCTCAGCATGCGGTGCCAAACAAGAACGATCAATCTGTGCAGTGCCTATCGCAAAGATTTTAAACTTTGTTTGCCTGCACTGGCTGTGTCCCACTACCACCAAACTGCGTTTCTTCCCGTCTCCTATGCCTATCTCTCGCCGTTAAGCGCCGGGCGTTCCAGATAACAGGATGTGAGGCTCCAGAAAAAAGGTAACTTTTTCTCCAGAGAAAGCGTGAGGAAAATCCATTTTTATTTACATTCCGCGTAGTTTCCCCGGCAGTTTATTTCGGTGCTGGTAAACAGTGTGTACAATCTTGTGCTCAGTGGACACTTCGAATTGACAGTTATCACGACAACCGAATGCACAAGGACCCTGAAGGGCGTCTTCTACATTCGACCCGCTCTCATACTTGGGCGAATTGGGTCCCTTTTTCGGATGCCATCGCCTGGTGTTTAGAACCTTTGTTTAGAACACGATTCAGGAAAACGGAATTTCTGCGACGGAAGAAGATCGATGTGCATTAGAAAATTCGGTGCTTCCCCTGTGCTTGAAAGACTTTGAATCGTCTTGTAATGGACGATGAGGAACGGATTCGTTACTCTATTTAAGCCTTCCACAGCAGAATCTTGGCATTCAAGTGTCGCTGCTAATGACCTAGAATGTTTTCGAGGAGCAAACAGCTCTCCTGGGGGCCTTAAAACTTGGTGCAAGCGTGCACTACCTATTTCTGGGGAATGGGAGCGTAAACCGTGGGTGGGAGCAAGATGGCGAGCTGAAAAAGCCGAAACAAGCACATCAACAGACGTCAATCAAAGAAACACTTCATAATAAGAAAGGAACTTGTTGCTCAACTCGTTTCTTCTGCTAGGCACAGCAGGGAAAAGAATTCCAGCAGAAATAGCACTCTTCCGTTATTTGTCCGTCCTGATCTCCAGTTCAACAGAAAGGCAAGGATCGTTCTGAAAAAGTTGCTGTGGAAACAAGAGGGGGAAGGAGAAGAATTAGTTCGCAGCTATCCACGGACCTTCGTGCTGTTGCACAAATGGACTGAGTGTGTCTTCCAGTCAGAAAATTTCGTGTTTAGTTCACGTTTCTCCACGAACTCATTCAGAAATTCGCCAAGTCGTCCCCCGGACGGCAAATCCTCTGCATCGGAACAACAACTTTCCTCTAAACCTATCTGCTCCTTGCAATTTTCACAAAGGGTGCCATCACACCTTCCGCACAGAGGCTCATCCCGCACAGGCATTTTTCTGACGATCTGTCATGAATTTTCAAGATGCCAAAAGAAAAAAAAAAAAAAAAGGAAAAAGAAAAGCCGCAGCTGGCAGACCGAGCGCGAAGCGGATGTGATCAGAGTTACCACAACAATGTGAAAGCAAAGCGGCGCCATTTGTTTTCGTTTTTTTTTTTTTTTTTTCATTTTCGTTTTGTTTTCTTCGTGCACGACCGCTAACGAAGGCGAGTTCCTGGGAATTCAGTGCAGCAGGAAGTCACCACACGCTCGCTTCGTGACTGGGAAGTGGTCGGGTGCGAAAACTGTTGCATCATACGCACGGGGGAAATCGGGACAAGCAACGATAAATGACTTACCTCTTGGTCCGAGGGAACTATGCTTGCGAGTTCAAAAAGTCATGAGCATCGGGGAATCCATGCTCTCGTCCCCCGGATTTTCACGTCTTCTGTCCATTTTCCGAGACTGGGGATCAACAAGCGTGAAGATGAAGCACGGAGCGACCGATTTGAATATAAAGGCCGTGGACAATCAGCGAGGAATCAATCGCACAACTGTTCCAGTTCGCAGTCCTCTGCGCAGGACACGACTTTTTGCAGAGCTGCTGCGTCAGTACCTCCCCAAGCTCATTAACTCGGGAGGAGCACTCGATAGAAGATGCTGTTTTCTTGTCAGATAAACATTCTTTGGGTTTTCGACTCGGGGTCGCTTCGATAACTCTTGATTTAAAGATGGGGCCGTCTTTGGGGGCATCCACGAACACGGCAGTCAGGGGTACCCATGATATACGGAAGCCTATCAACGATAATAATGATGAAAATGATCATGATAGTGGTGGTAACGACAGAGATGTGCATTTTCCCATCTCGCTTTCTCAGAAATGTCGAGAAGATCGAAGGATCGAGTCTGCTGTGCTGTGAGATAGTTTCGGGAGGCTGCATCTTGCGCGCCTCTCCCCGATCCGCTTCTGAGGCTTTCGGAATCTCTCGGACAGCCGAAAGAGAGGGGGGAGAGGGAGGGAAGGAAAGGGCCTTTTCGAATCTTCCCCTTTTAGAGCAGGTGGAGGACCGACCTGTTCTCTCAGAGGAGGAAAGGGAAAGGCGCTGAAAGACGTGACCGTCATCCCTTCCTCCCCCCTCTCTCTTTCGCCAGAATGGTGTAAGGGAAACAGAGCGAAGGGGACCTCGTCTCCAGGGAGTTGCTCAGGCTGCTTGCCTCGAAAATCGTCCGGGTGGCCCGAGAAAAGAGGAAGAAGAGCGAGGCTGCAAAGGTGGTGGCAACCCTGCTCCTGTCGTCTGGAACGTTGGAACATGAGAAGGAGAAGAAAACAGTTCCGATAGGTAGGAGGAAGAGGCGAACGTCCTTTGCCTTTGTCCTTTGTCCTTCATGAGAAGGAGAGGAAAAAGGACACAAGGGGAGGAGGGGGAGGAATAGGAACCGCCGCTTTTTTCCTAAGTCATTGTCTCGGGGCGTAGCCCTTCCCGCGAGCTGGAGGGAAGATAGCCAGCCCACGCGGAGGTGCGCTGGCGGTTCCGAGGGAAGGGGAGGGGAAAGGGGCAGAGCATCAGGAGGAGCAATGGGAGGGGCGAGCAGGCTGTACTCACGCTAGGCATGGTGGAGTCCCTCCAGCTTTGAGAGGAGGGACTGCCCGGGGGGCCGCCCTCCGCTCAGGCGAGCTACTGGAGCACCGAACAACCCGATCGCCGGCTCCCGGTTCCACACATCACGCGGAGGGGACAAGGTCCGGGGAACCCGCGCATCTCATCTTCCAAACAAGAACTGGGGATTCCCTCCCGACTCTCCGGCCGCCCGGGTACGAGGGAAGACGCCCCCGAAATACTCTGCGCCAGTACCGCGACCGATCCGCTGGCCGAGTCGATAGACGCCGGTTCCAGGAGAGGGCGCCTCCTCTCGCATCGTCTTCGTCGCAGTCTCGGTCCTTTTTGCAGCATCCCGCTAACAACGCTTTCCGGAGGAGGAGCAGGAACGACGGAAGCGAGGAGGAGGTGGTGGAGAAAAGTGCCCACGCGCACGATCCGGCTCCTCGTCGATGAGGGCGTCTCCACGATAACAGCAGTGAATTAGGGGGGGGGGGGAGGGGGGGTCGGAAAGGGATCACTTCCTCCAGGAAGAAGTCCTCCTTCCCCCGCTCGCTGACTCTCCCTCTCCTCCCTTCCTGCCT
This sequence comes from Raillietiella orientalis, assembly GCA_036172245.1. NCBI lineage: Eukaryota > Metazoa > Arthropoda > Ichthyostraca > Raillietiellida > Raillietiellidae > Raillietiella > Raillietiella orientalis. Next base: position 2,199,975 of record JAYWIR010000016.1, read on the forward strand.
CCGCTGTCGTCCAGAAGACGACGCCCTCCCTTCGAGTCTTAGGGACAGGAGAGGACGGAGAGGGAAATCCTCTAAACTCCCATCGCCGTCGTCGGGCTTCCTCTTCCCTTCCCCTCTCCCCATCGCACTTTCTCTCCTCTCCTCCTCCCCCTCTCCGTCGCCGCAGGCTGGCAAGAACGGAAGACCTCCATGAACTCGCATCGTTCACAAGGACTCGAAGGACCGTCCAGCTAAGCTGGCGAGGTGCCACAAAGAAAAAGTGCCGAGGCGACACTCCGCATCTCGGCGAAAGTTTGGGCGCGGCAGCTTCTTTGAACGTCATTTTTTCTCCCTCTTTGTAGAAAGAGGGAAAGAAAGAAAACAGGGAGACCAAGGCAAGTGAGGAGGAGGAAAGGGAAATCCCAGGGTATGGACTGCCGTTCCTGACGGCTTCATGGCATACTTTCGAGATTCAAGTTTCTGGAGCTCGCGGCAATATGGCAATATATACTACCAAACCGTCCAGATCAGATGCGCGTAGCGCTTGCTCTGCACGGCTTGTGGACCTTTCAGTAACCCTTGAAGCCGTCTCGGATCCAGGAAGGCCAAATCCAGCGTCTCGTTCCACAAAGCTTGTCTATCTTGTTGCTACGCAATAAAAAACTAACGAACAGCCACCAGAAAGCTTGTAACCGGCACAAAACGGAATGGTAAGGTGAAGTTACATTGGAATGAGGCTTCCATCATCTTCTTGTGCAACAAATCGCCTTAATCGCCTGAAATGTGCAGCAATATGCATCTAAGAAAAAGAGCAACTTTGATCTGGATTTGCTGCGCCCTTAGCAAAGCATTGCATCTCTTTTTCTTCTAGTTCCTCTGCTTGGAGATTCCCTTCGTTCAGCTTATGGTGGCTCACGATCTTCCAAAGCTGAAGAGAAGCAAGAAGTAAGGGAGAAAGTACTGAGAGAAGAAACGAGGCGATTGCTAAGTCTTGCAGATGTGTTTGGTTCCTCCTAGAGAGGAATGATCTCCTCCGAAATCCAGCTCATTTGCAGTTCCCGATGATATGTGCAAGAGATGCATGCAGCAAGTCTCCCCAAGCATCAATCAGCTGGGCGGATAATAAGGAAGGGATGATGAGAGTTGTGACCGGAAGAGTGCTAGAATTCCTCTAAGATCCGACGAAACCAAAGGAAAAGCATGGAGATGAAAAGAAAGCAAAGGAGAGGAAAGATGATGGTGGAAGAAAGCAAATGAAGGGAAGAAGATGATGGTGAAAGTACGAATAAGGCTAAGAAGGCGAGCATAAAGTCGGAGACATGCGTCTACGTTATTCTTTTAATCAAATAACTTCTCATTTTTCCTTCAAATTAAATAGTTTCGATGATCTTGAATCAAACACTTTTAATCATGTAGGGCAAATTAAAAAAAATTTTGTTCTTTAAACTTCGATTTGCTTCAGCAGAATTTAAAGAATCAATTAAATATGTCCCTATAACACATTTTCAAAAAGTACGTTGTAAAATTGTGGGAAGAGAGCGTCTGGGATCACTGAATAATTCGTTCCGTGACCGATTCTCCTAGAATTAAAAAATCAGATGCCGACAGGTCCTAGACCTGATTATTCCTCATTTCGGCTCTCTTCACCTTCACTTTCAACATCCATTCTGATTCTTTCGTATGCATTCCAAGCATATAGAGGGAATGCATACTTTGTTGGATCCTTTGTCTGTAGTTGCGTTACATCTATATTCATAAAAGAATTGATTACATTATACTCATAACCATACATCGTGGTCATCCTGAGCTAGAATATTGTCCAGTTGCACCAAAAGCATATCTATTTATCTATAAAATAGATACAGATTCTTTTTAATTCCCCAAAAGCCAGAAAAAACAATTCATCTGTAATTAGCGTATAAGGCGATTCTCTCCACTCACGTAGTCATTAAAAATAGATCAATACATAATGTTGACTGAATTTTGGATTGGCATGCATAGTTTATACTGAATCGCTTTTGATTTCATCTTTAGAAAATCATGTCAGTTAATCTGGATGCATTTTTTCTTCTAAGAGAAATTCAATTTGTTCAGTATCAGATAAAACATTTGAAATGCTTTTCACTTGCTCAAATCACTTTTACAAATTAATTACAAATTAATATTTTGTTCTTGTAAGAATACCGCATCATCATACTTCCGGAGATCTTTTGGTTATCTGGAACTCTTGATGAACCCTCGTCTCTAAACTGAATACATATAAAAGAATTAGACAAGTTATACTCTTCGTTGTAATCTTACTCTATTGCAGCATATATTCATGCCATACTAAAACCTGAATTTATAGATTATTTCAAATTATTGATCAACGAGCTATCAATCTTTTTGAACTAGTGTCATAGATTATCTAGTTTTCAAAGGAACCCATTTACTCTACCGGATGAAGATCCACTAGCCAATGAAATAGCACCATTTAGATTTAGATAACCACGAACTTAAATCTGAACCAGTTTAGGAACCAATTTAACTCCCAATGCCAACTTAAGTATTGAGATATGTCTGCTGCATGAAACTTAGCATATAATGCTCGTCTCTCATTGACAAACTTGCTTTTTTTTCCAGAAAAAGGAGAACCACCAAGTCTTTCTCTTAAATTTTCGGAGACTCTGTTTTCTTTCTTCAAAAGTTACTAGGGTTGTATGAAAACAAATTACAACAGAGGAAGGAGTTGATGTTTGAAACATTATCTCGGACATGGCAACAATACTTATTCTGCTAAGAAGTTGAAGTACTGGGAACTCCTAATAGAGTTATGCTTTAAAAGCCTCTTCATGATTTCTGTGCAGAGGATCAAAGAATGCAAGACAAATGCATAAGGATCAATCAAAGTGCCCTTGGACGTCTTGCTCTTAAGATGAAGAAAATGCTACGTAACTGAACCTACTCAAGCGTAGTATTATGTAATCCAACCACTTCGTTTCATTCCTCACAACAAGGCCTTACTTCCTGATTTAGTGAACATTGGCTTTGTGTAATTACACACTCGAGTTCTGTAAACTGAAACTGGCTTGAAAAAAAAAAAAAGCGGTAACAGAAAAATTGCAGTCTTTTTTTCTGAAAAAAGGAAACACAGATGGCATTCCCTGCCCCCTGAAATTTCGGAAAACTTGCAGTGCTTTCAGTTGCGCAGAATCTCAGCTAACGTTCAAGAATGATGTGAGATTTTGAGTCAAGTCGGGAAAAGTTCAGGTTTTATAGGTGACGACTTCGAAAAGATGGGAAAAAGGATGTGCACGCATAGTTGTTGTTAAGCGTAATGCTTTGTCATAAAGATGGCAGCATCCGAGCACATTGACAATTGCATCAAAAGCATAAACAATCTTTTGGTGCAGAATGCAGATTGCCAGGATTTCGATAATTCTGATGCCAATTCTTCGGCATATGCTGAAATTGTTGACTCCATGAGAATACCTTGTTTCTATGCAGTAACGGAGACACTAGAAAATAATGGCAAGTGTTCACAAACATTGTATTATTATGTCAGATGTACAGTAACCTTTAGTCGCAATCACATGTAGTGTACATTTCTTTGCCTTTCTCAACTAAAGTAAATGTGGGCAACACATAGTGGATAATTCCAGTGTGAATTCCATTGAAATTCTCTCAGAAGGGTGCTGAAAAACCTTAACTTCGTAGCATTAATATTGAGATATATATAAAACATTTATGTAATGAAGAATATGTCACACACACAAAAAAAAAGGTGCCACATCATTTTGGAATCCCACATTATGTTTTATTCATTTTAGATTGCATCAGCAATAGTTTATTGGAGTACTTGAAAGGAAATGCTTCTACTATCGTTTTTTCTACACCCCATTTCACAACAGAAAAATGCTATCAAAAAAATGGAAAGTATTGCAAAAGGTAATATGCAAATAAGAAGTAACTTTGTAACTGTGATCCTTAAACTTTTCTCATAATTTTTGTAATTGTTTCAGATGTGTGTTTTTATCAAGTATTCTTGAAAGCCTTGTTAAGCTTGCACAAATACTTGTGAACAAATCAGAAAATCCTACCAACTGTTTATTAAACCTTCAGCAACAGAAGACAATTAAAAACTCATTGAACTGTTTATTTCTCATTGGTGTTAATCCTTGTATAATGGATGGCATGCCAATACTAAGGAAATCAGATGATTGTCAATGTTCCATTTCCAAACTTGGATGTATTGCCAATGCATCTGCTATCCAGGTATTTCATGAATTCTGATTTGAATCTGATTTTTTTCATTTATTGCTATTCAATGGAAAAGAATCTCATTTCTTTATTTAATGGTTAGAAACATCAGCAATTAAAGTACATCACAACAGCACTTTTGGAGCTTCTTTCAGAATCATACATTGGATGCCTCTTAACATCAGTTTACTTAGGAAATATTCTTCTAGCATTATTGCAGTTGACTTGCATTTCTCAAGAACCCATTTCGTCATCAAAACAGTTTCGGGATCATAAATTTGAAACTGCATTGAGATTTGTTATGAGCCACTCAGTAAAAGTTGATCTAGTGAAAGAATTGCTATTATTGCTTGGCCCATCCCAATGCAGCGCTTTAAATCAAAAACAGGTGTGAATGTATGTTAAATAATTAACATAAATTATATTTCTGTCTTAGAGAAAAGCTTATTTAGTCCATCCAGCAGTGAAGAAATATTGTGTTCAGCTATTAAATGAAGTGCTCATCCAGCCTTATGGTTTAGAAGCAGTTTTTCAAGGACTTCTCACAGAAGAATTATCTACTCCCGTTGTAGATAATCAGGAACTTATCACAAAAATCATTGTAGCCCATCCGTTGAGAAAACACAATATTAGGAAATTCTATGCTTCTCTTGCACCCCAGGTACTTGTGAAGTAAGCAGCACTTGTCAAGCTCAAAATGTGTGTACTTGTAGTTGTTGAAAGCATTTCATGGTTCATACATAAAAGTGACTTGTTCTGTCCTGTACAAGTTGAATCAGTTAGATCCTGCTGCTAGCAGAGAATATCTCATTGATCCTCTCTTAATGCCATTAGTCAAGCCTAAAGGAACCAGTTTAACTGAGCCATTAAAGACACTGATGCTGCTCGTGACCAACATCTCAGATCCTGGAGACTTGCTAAAAGAAATGATGGCTGTGCTCCCCCTCTTAGTGCATAGTTACTGCATTTTGCATGGAACAGTGTCATGTGACAGCAGTCTAGTTAAAGAGCTGATTATTCAATTCTTGCAGCACACTGATGTTCCCAGATGTGTTCATGCCATTTGCAATACTGTTTGTCCAGTGTTTAAGCAGGAAGACTTATGTCTATTCCATGCCTTTCTCAATTCAGACGCACAACTTTGTGTAACCATATTGGAAGAACCAACAGATTCTCCACTTCCAAGTGAGGAATCTGTTGCACATGCCCTGTTAAATTTGTTTAGTTTTGTGCCTGATATTTTTCAAACTCATTTCCTCCCCACTGTGTTCCACCAATTGGTTGTCTTCCAAAATACATCTCAGATAGAGAGCCATGAAGATGCTATTGTTCCAAGGAGCTTTCTTATAATTTGGAAGCTTTTAGAAGAATTAAATAACCGAACTGATTTGTTGGAAACTTTGATGAGTAAACCTGCTCAAACTTTGACCTTTGTTCAGGTAGGATAACTTACTGTGTAAAGGTTCTTCTTTTTTCTCTCTAGACCCAGTTGGATCAGTGTGCTACTGCTTTGCTCTCCGGCTGCCAGACTGGTGGTGAAGTTTTGATCAAACAGTTTCTGCTATTGTCTCTTACATTGGCATTGCATCTGCTGTCTGCACAGCCAGCATGGGAAAATGCACAATCTTTATTGGACTCCCTGAATAAAATCATTTCTGCAAATCCTGCATCAGACATCTTGCAGTTGGCTTCTCAGCTAAAGTTGTTTTTGTGCACCAGAGGGACTTCCGGCAATTCTGAAGTTGGCTGGAAACACATGGAATTGTCTGCTTTCCAACAGGCACTCAGTGATATTTTCAGTCCCGAAATTTCTGTGCAAGGTCATGGAATCATATCCATTGCTAAGCTCATATTATCACGTGATGAAGAAACCTTGCAGCACAAGGAAGAACTGTTTCATCTTTTCAAAGTATTAAGTGAATTAGAAACTGGTGGGACCTTGTTGATTTGATTTGACCAGGAACGTCTGGAGCACAGTGATTCTTATGTGTATTTGTTGGCTATTCAAGGCTTAGTGGCATTATCTGATAGTCACTGTGAAGAAGTACTTCATGTACTTATTCAGCAGTATTTGGATGCTAGTCAGGAACTACAACTCCGCCTTCGGACTGGAGAAGCCCTAGTACGTATTTGTCATCTTTTGGGTATGAATTTATTGCTGACTTGAAAATATGAAACAATGGAACAATTTTAGGTACAATGAGTGCTAAATTTAAAAGTATGTTACTTCATTCTTTTTTGGTTGGATGTCGGGATCCCAGTGCATTGTTGAGGACTTCTAGCCTTGTCAATTTGGGAGAAGCATGTAAAGCTTTGCAGTTCAGCATCCTTCCATGTTTACAAGAGGTACTTGAATTTGTACAATCAGATCCCTATGCATTCCTACTTTTTGCAGATTTTTGCATGTGTAAGTTCTCTTGGTGAGTGGGACACTTCTGTTGAAGTGCGACGTGCTGCCATGCAGGCTTTGGTATTACTTTTAGAAGGGGTTCAAGGAAGTGTTATAGAGGTATTATAAGTTTGAAATTATTTTAAGTGATTGACTGTTCATTGGAATGCTGTTAAGAAGGCATTACTTTTATGAGTTTCCTATCAAGAATTTATAGTTATTAGGTGATCAAATCCAGGATCTATACAAGCTGCTGAAGAAGCTCCACAGATATGACCATGATGATGTTGTTAAACTACAAGCACAGTTAGCTCTGGAACAACTCAATATTCTTATCAAGAACCTCATGCAACCTTCAGAAAAGCTTAGCAAGCAAATCCAAATATTGAATTTCAGTCATTGAATTTCCCACATCTAGAAATCTTGAATACCTGTATCTGTGCATTCTCCAAACTGATAAAGAGACATGTAATCCTGTACGTTGAATGCTGCACAAACATGAGCTCTTATGTATTGTATTAACTGTTTCAGAGTTGATTCTTCAATAGCCATAATGTTTGTATTTGACATTGCATTTACATCTTGCTATTTACATTTCTATGAAATATAGTCACTACCGTTTTTAGAACCTCTGGGTTTTCATCGAGTCTTTTTTTTTTTTTTTTCATATTCCTCTGTTCAAAATTTAACTGCAATGGCAAGTTGTATTTATCCCTATATTGACTTGTGAAAGGTTTTGATTCAGCAATTCCTTACTGCTAGGACATTTGGGGGTTTTTATTCAACATATCCCTCGTTAAATGGCAAGAATTAAGTATGCCGGAAAATTCCTGGCAAAATGCCATTCAGCTGGCGATCTCGTTCTGGATTCGCTGATGATCTCTATGTATGACCTTAAACAGTTAAAAGAATTTAAATTACGTTACGGAAGATATTCTCAAGACAAGGATGTAGCATTTGTGTGATTCATATGTTAAGAAATATTTTTAGAATTTCTTGCGTTAAGTCCGAAAATTGCCGTTGCTGTTGCTTTAGAACTTGCATCTATCTCTGCAAGTGCAAATGTTCCACAGAGCGATTGTACATATTATACCAGGAATCCACGGGCATTGTATATAGTTTCGAGTAAAATAAAAGCAAATTCATTTAATTGAAAGGTAGTGACAAAATCTGTTTTTCAAATCAATGTGCTTCTGCGATAATAAATGTGTGTGATGCATGGCTTGGTTCATTTTTAGACCCATTAGGGCTATTTTCTGAAATTATCTTTTCAAAGTCTCCAATTTAAATAAAATGTAAGGAAAGAGTGGAATTTCAAAGTAGTGTATCAAGTCGATTGATTTACAATCTTGTAATTCTGGGCCATTTATTATAAATTTATGAATCCTGTGCATCATGCACAGTGAATTTGCACAAGAAACACAAGAGGAAATATAACGAAGCTGAAAGTTAAAGAGTGACTTCGTGCTGGCGAGGAGTGAATAAGAAATAAACAGCAATAGTTTGGGTCAGATCCTCAGTATTAATGATTTTCGGAGGAAATGGGAGGAAAAGAAGCTAACAAGGGAGAGAGTGGACCTGCCAGTCATTGATTCCATGCCCGATCAAGGCCTAAAACATGGGTGAAGTCTTGCATTCTGGACGATTCCACAACGTATCGATACTTCCTGATTCCAGACTGCAATATACAGGAAGTTCAAGAGTTTTTTTTTTTTTTATCAGCTTTTTTTCAGGAGGAAACCAAAGGACACTCTTATTCGCTGCTAAGAAAGAACAGTGCAAGCTTTTTGCAGCCCACTGTTTCTAAATTGAAGCTGGAAGGTAGGCACCATCGAGACACAGAGTATCTATAAGTATCTATAATTAGGGCCATCTGAAACATGATTTGAATCGTCATGAGTTGTCGTATCAAGAGGCTCATCTTTGTTCCTAGTGTGGCTGAGGTCTGACTCACCAATTCTTTCAGGTTGACTTTCGATTTTGCGTTCTCCCATAAGAATTCCCAAACCGCCTATGTACATTTTTTCCATCTTTTGACGAAACCTGCCCAATACCTATCCCATAGATTTAAAGCATCACAGTCAAGTGAATTTATGATGCACTGTAATATTTACCCCTCAGCAGGTTTCATTTTTCCAAATATTGCAAGTTTTTAATTTGATAAAGTATCTTTGAAAGTTGATTTTTCTGGTATTTAATAAATGGTTTTTAGCCTCAAATTTCTCTATATTAAGATTTTATAAATATCGGAAAATCAACAGGACACGGAACAGATAATTCATAGTTACAGTTAGATAATGTTATTTGCTTCTTGGAAGTGCTTTACATTTAAACAGAATGACAACTTCGAAGTTGTAAAAATATCAAAGTACACAAAAAGACATAACACCTAATAAACATGATCTTTAAATTTGCAAATAAATGCAATAAATGCAATAGTTTTACGTCTTATACCTGTAATTTATATTTTTGCACAGCACAAGCACATTGATGAGCAAATGAATACATGCATTCTTATACATATGTGACACATGATCTAATTAGGATAGGTTTATAAAACAGAGCATGTGAATGTAGTACCGATATAACTATTTAAAATCTTTTTAATGTGGGTTTTTAATAATGTAATGTCATGCTATTTTGAAATAGTTAGTATTCTCGACTTTATGCATTATGGGTATCCCTGCACATATTGAAGCGATGTATGCAACTTCCTTTCTTGTAATACATCATGGCTGATCAGCAGGTAAAAGCATTTGTTTTTATTCTTCATGTATATAGCAAAAAACGAAAAAAAAAGATAAAAGATTGTTAAACTCAGTGGCTAAATGTTGAGCTGTTACTGGATATGCGAATTCTCAATTATACTATTTAAAACTACGGTTTTCATTACATTTTAGACTGAGAAAGCCTTTCAAAAACAGCCTACAATATTTTTGAATAGAAAAAAGTCTCTGGGAAAGCGCAAAAAAGGATTTAGGTACACCAAGAATGTGGGTTTAGGTTTTAAAACACCTAAAGAGGTCTGTATGATAAAAGTTATCAAAAGTCTGGTCATGCTCACACAATTGAATATTGAGGCACAATTGAATATCGTTATTAGAGAAATTAGCATTCTTATTTCACTTTATGTGTTTTATTTTTAAAATGAAGTTTTATGCTTGACGTGTTTGCATTTTATTGTGTTATTTTATTTTATTTCTGCAACGTATATGTATGGTGTGGTGGTTATGTGTGAGATGTGTGTGGTTAGTGCATTCACAAAAAAGAAGTCTGAATTTCAACCACATTATTAGGCACTTGAAGGAACCTATATCGATAAGAAATGCCCCTTCACGGGTGACGTTTCCATTAGAGGTCGTATTCTGACTGGAGTAGTCCAGAAAATGAAGATGCAAAGAACCATTGTAATAAGACGTGACTATTTACATTATGTACGGAAGTATAATCGCTTTGAAAAACGGCACAAGAACATGTCAGTTCATCTCTCACCTTGCTTTAGGTGAAGTTATATTGTATGAAAATCTTTGAAATAATTGTTTTTGTTTTCTTCAGGGATGTGCAAGTAGGTGATATTGTTACAGTTGGGGAATGTCGACCCTTAGCGAAAACTGTAAGGTTTAACGTTTTGAAGGTAACAAAAGCCCCTGGAACGAAAAAAGTATTTAAGAAATTCTGAATAAACTTTAGATAAAAGTTTGTGAATCGGATTTCAAATTAGTTGCTTTTAAGATCTCATTTCAGATAGTTCTGGATTTTAACTCACAAAATCTTCATTTTCTTGTCTTTAATTAGATTGTTTACAAATAGTCATTAGTCTTCATTTCATTACAGATGTGACATCATAGTGACATAGCTGTTTTACATTAATCAGCTATTAAGTGGTGCATGTTTCAGTCATGCTTATCAAAACATGAATTTTTTGTCGGTTTCGAGAAAACCTATAAAAGATTCATGAGGTGACAGTGTGGGAGTTTGCACTGATTTTTCAGTTGGTGCTTTTGCCAACTGTCAGTTTGAATGGATCTCCAAAATGAGGATCAGCCATGTTCTCCAGATACCATGCTCATCAAAAGTGAATAGAATAAAGGATGAACCAAAAAAGTCTGGGATGCTTTTGGACATTTGGTGTTATTTAAAGAGATGCTTTGGTTTGCTTTTGAATTCATGGATGTTCCAGTTTCAAAGCACAGTGAAATATAGGTCAGCTGCCAGCCTATCCAAAGGTGAAAAGTGCCTGTCGATCACTTTCTTTATTCTGAAATCTTGAGCTATGGCCATCTCCGTATGATGTCACGAAGAACAATTTGCAGAATCTCAAGACTTGTATTTCCACGTGTGGGAGTGAAAAGGAATAGTAAAATGGAAGTAGTGTTTTCAGTACAATTGACAGGATTACCGTGGCAACGTGCATCGTAGGCAAGGCTTTCGTAGGCGAGTTCCTGCGGGCTCGAATTCACGTGCACGTTTGGCTTGACGCATGTTGTTTTGGCACCTGTGAAGAAACCATGCAAAGAAAAGAAAAAAGAAACACACGGAAACATGCTCTGTGAAAACCGGTATGCATTCAAGCCGGTACTGCTCGTTAAACACCACGGGAAGAAATACGCGTTCGTTATCGTCATTTTGTGGGAGCCTGCGAGACTTTGAAGACGTGATCTCCAACCCATTCACCCTCGCTGCTCCTACTTTGGCTCCTCTCAGAACTGTTTCCTGCCCACTGCACGCCAAGAGCGTGAGCCGCGCAAAGCGCCAAACCCGGGAGCTCACCGAATCCTTTGGACCTTTTTTTTAAAAAAAAAAAAAAATCCTTCGGACCGGCGACGACTGGCGCCGGTCCAAAGGATGCTTGCTCCTGGGATTCCCTTGTGGGAGCGCGCTCAGACCAGCACAAAAGCGACGGTTCCACATGGTCAACCGTTGGCGTGTCACTTAGTGAGGAAGCAAAGGTGCAGTTTTTCCCGCGGCAGGCGAGCGACGGTTGCTGGGAAAAGTGTCCGGATCTACTGTTTCGCGAGCTGGGGTTGTCGGGCCGACGAGTCTGTAAGAAAAGGTGTCCCGTCTTCGTTCCCTCAGATGCGTCCACGCAAGGGGGACGTGGACGCAGCACCCGACCGTTCCCACATACCTACGGTGGCGAAGAATAGGGGGCGAATCTTCACGGTTTTGCGCGCAGGGAGTTGAGAGAAGCGTCAACGTGAGGACGCGTCGCGGATCCATGCCAGCGGCTGAGAAGGTTCGGCGGGCCGCGCGGTCCACAGAGCTTGGGACACAACCAGGGCGGAGCTCGGCACAAACCGCAGCGGTGGGTGCGGGACTCGGAAAGGAAACCTCCCCCTTCCCTCCCCCCTCACCTCAGGCTGCTAGAAGGACAGGAAGAGCAGGAGGGGAAGCGAGTTGCGTCCCCTACTGCTCTTCGCATTCCAGAAAGGGGAGCTGCGCCTTTATCAACAGCGTTCCAGCGCTCCTCAGAGAGAGCTCTCCCTTGCCCGGTGCGCCGGTAGCGCATGGCTTCTCAGTTATCGGCGTAGTCACCAGCGCCAACGGAAGGCGTGCAGTCCGGAAAGGCGGGAAAAGGTCCAGACCTCCTCCTTCATCCCTCCCCTTCACGAGCGCTCGCATGGCATGTGGGCACCAGCGAGGGGACAGCTGCAGCGTTCCGCTGCTATCCCTCCGGATGGAGCGCGCTTCTGTTCTCCCGGCACGATGCAGGCCTCTTGTTCCGTCTCCCGGAAACCAATCAGACAGGACCACCAAGGTGAGCGAAGACGGAGCTGCGCCGGGAGACTCGTCCACGGCAAAAGACCGCTCCCGTGCGAGGGCAGGGGCGGCAGCGCGCCCACGGCCGTCGGGGATCGTGAGGCTTTGCCGAGGCTCCGGCAGCCAGTTGCCTGCGCCTACTACTGTAGGGAACTCATGTACGCGCAAAGGCGCCACCTCCTGGGTGCGTGGAACACCGGAAACAGGAGGAGTCCTGGATGGGAATGGAAAAGCATCCCTCCCCATTCGGGACAATAGCGAGCCGTTCGGATGTTCGAAAAGCCTTGCGGGAACGGGAAGGCGGGAAAACCCGACGCTGTCTTTCGATCCTTCTGATGTCGCCGGGTGGAAGAAAAGAAAAAAAACGCCGAGTATCCAAAGAAGCTGAAGCGGGGGGTCTCGGCAGGGCGCGGAAAATTCTGGGGAGCGGGAGGGAGACACGCAAGAAGCAGCCACGCTCCTCGTTTTGTTCCGTTTCTGGGAGTCCTTGTGGAAGCCACTCTGGCTGGGAAAGGCCTCTCCCAGCGCTGTCGGGCTCGCACTCGAAACTTTCCCCTCTTTCACAGTTCCCGACCGTGGGTTGCCTCGACAGTCGAAGCACTGGCGTCGAGGTGCTTCTGCTGAACTGCAGCACCCTTCCGGCATGGGCGAAGTCCACTCGTTGAAACGCTTGAGGAAGTTCCTGAGGAGGACGAGAGATGCTTCACGCTGCACCATCCCCGCCGCGGATCCAAGGCCTCCAGGGCTGGCGTGACTGCTGGGCTGGCGTGTCTTTCGGTTGCCTCGAGAGGACGGACAGAATAAACGACGGTGCTCCTTTTTCTTCCCGCAAAGGGAAGAAGATACCCGAGAGATACAGACGGGGACGGACAAGCGGGGGTTTCTGGTCGAGGCCGCACTCGTGGGCCAACGCGGATGCTGGAAAAAGTGGCATGGATGGTGCCGGTCATGGGTCACGCTCGTTCATCCCTCGTTGTCCGACCTGGAAGGTGCGACTCCGGACGGAGGAAGGGGGAACCTCGTCGAGGAAGCGTCCGGAGGATTTTTTCGTGGGAAGGCAAGAGGTGATCCCATCGGGTGCCACTTGCGCCTTCGGGCCGCGAAGTCAGCGGAAGTGCCATCGTCTGCATAGAGGCGAGTCTGCGAGGGCATCAACGAGCGAAGGTTACAGCGGCTTTTTGTCACGTCTCACGCCCCCAGGCCTTTCCCCTGCATCCCGACCAGTTTGTTCTGGAAAGGGATTGCCGCGACAGTACCTGGGAGCGGCACGAGATGCCGACTGTGAGCCGCGCGACACACCGCGCCGCTTGCAATGCCGCGGCAGGCACGCCCTTTGTCAGCCACGCTTGCGTGCGCACGCACACACCAGAGATCCGGAAGCCGGATTCACGGTCTCATGCCGGTATCCCGGAGAGGATGGGAGGAGGAAGTGTCTCCCGTCCGACAAAGAAGCTTCCAATGGCGCCGCGAACCCATCCGGATACCGCCGTGCTGAGCGCCGGAGCCCGATCGTTGCATGCGGATGCGCCGCCGCTGCAGCGTGGCAGCACCTCTCCTCGGAACGGCAGCAGGAGGCGCGCTCCGTTCCCGTCACAAAATCAATCCTTTGTCACGGAAGTCCCGGAATTCGATCACGCACGGGGCTCGGTGGAGGGAAACTCTCCAGAGCGGCGGCGAGGATCGAGGAAAGGCACCTTCGACGTGCCCCAGCGGACGAGGGGAAGGCGAAGTGTGCGGACATCCGCACTGGAGCTGCAGGGAAGACCCCCTCTCGCGTTCAGACTGGGTCCAAGGGAGATGACGCGCGCGTGCGCGAGGGGGGGAAGGGAGGGGTTCTCCCGCTGACGTTGCTGCGGCAGTGAAACTCCACTGAGGAGCGCTCGGCACTTGGATGCGGAGCCAAGGAGATCCCGAACACGCGAACCTGCGGGATGGCGGTGGCTCGGTCATCGCTGCACAAAAGGGAAGGCACCCGACGATCTCTCCGAAAGCGCAGCTTGCCTGGCATCCGACCGGCGGGGCTCCGACCTCGGAGAACTCTTCCGCAAGGCTGCGTCGGTGCAAGAAGGAATTTCGGACGGAGGGAAAGGAAATGAGGCTGCTCTCTCGAGCGCTCGCTCTTCGGCTGAAGTGAAAGCAGCCCGGCCGGTGAGGAAGTAAGCCGGAATCTCCATCCTGCTTCCTTTCTTTTTTGGAAGCGGGATCCCGCGGTCTGGAGGGAACCCCGCTTCTGATCCCGAAGCTCGATCTCGCGGGTGAGAGAACGGCACGAACACGAAGGCTCCGCCATGGGCCGTGAATTCCTCGAAAGGTCTTGGAAGCTTCCTCGGAGACACGGGGATCTTCACGTGGATGACCCCCCTTGACCCTTCGCACTTCTTACCCCTACTCCGCCCGCCAACACGATCCAGCAGGAAGGCAAGCCGAGACTCCGAACCAGGCTGCTCGGGCGCGCTCCACCAGGAGGTCTGGGACGAACAGGAATCGGAGGCAAAAGCCTTCCACCAGAGTTAACCAGTTAACACTTGTCTTCCCTCCCGCGCCGTGGCCGTAGCCGTTCTCGTCGGGAGGGAAGGTGTCCCGACGCCGACGCAACCGAGGCCGCCACCCTCCCATTAAAGTGTCAGGAGCCAGCGTTGATGCTGCTGCACTGGGGTCTCTCGTGCCACGCCCCCCGGCATCACTGGACACGGGAGGTGGGGGCTGGATCCGAACTGGGCCAGGTGCGGGGAGCGCGAATCCCTCCCCCACCTGCTTGTGGCACCTGTGTTGTCCTCCGGCCCCTCTGGAAACGCTTCTCCACGGCCCCAGAAACCCCGGCGGCAACTCCAAGAACGCTTCAAGACCCCTCCTCCTACGAGACGCCCTTCGGCCGGCAGCCTTGCTAGCAGCGCTCTGCTGCCTGCGCGGGATTGTGGCGGCCTGGAGCGACGCGAGAGGAGCACGGAGCGACAGGGGTGCCACATTCACTTTGCCGTCCGCTTCATGAGGATGGCAACAAGATGACCCCCCACTTGGAAAACAGCATGCAGCAAGAGCTTGCCGGCATCCTTCAAAGGATGGAGAAGACCGCCCTCGGCAGGATGTGATCCCTTCATGCACCCCCGCAAAGTTTTTTTATTTTATTTTTTATCTTTGTTTCTTTTTCTTTTTTGTTTGCCCCCTCCCCTCTGCTGCCGTGGCGGCAGAGGGGAGATTTTATTTTTATATGAAATAAACGCCCCAGAGCACCCGGGTGATCATGCACAGCAGCATTCGACCCTACGGAGTTTCGCAGACGAGGATCCGCGCGCTTGCCATCATTCCGTGCAGACAGATGAGCATCCAGAGCAAGGGCGACCCGGAGAATTCTTTTGTGAGGGAAGGGGAGGGGGATTCCAAGTTGCTCCTGAAAGTCCAGAGAGGACAAAAGCTGCATTCAGCTTGTTATTACCGTCAGGCACTCTTTCCCGTTTGTCAGGCTCATTCCCGCTAGGAACCTAGATTCAAATCGTATCTCTTCACCCCCCTTCCCTATTGAATCGGCTTCTTGACCAAGCACCACGGTACTCAGAAAAAATAAATCACTCGACGAGGATCCGCGGGTCATTATCGCGGAGGAACCACATGATCTATTCCTTTGCTCTTCCCCATCATTACTAAGCTGATAGTACGAATGGGAGCATAAAGCCTATAATCCTCCTGGAAAACGCCAAAGTCCTAATGAATACGCCCCTTTCTTCCTCTCTCCGTTTCAAATAAGCTTCATGCGAACGTATAGGGGTAAGGGTTAAGCTAAGACAGAACAGGAGCTGCCATTCTCGTTCTCAGTGCGCTTGCAGTTCTCAGTGCGAACAGGAACGCTGCTTTTGGAAAGTTTGACGTTTCCAATCAACACAGCCTGAGGGGCAAGGGCAACGCAGCCTGGGGACAGGTTCCGAAGATGAGGCTACTTGAGATGCTGGGTGCTCTCGGACCCTTCTCAGTGCGGTCTTGAGCGCCTTCTTCGAGACCGAGCGCGGTACCTCAGGATCTCATGACGAGGGGGTCATCACACAGCGCACGAGGTCAGAGAGCGCTTTTAGTCCCAATGGTGCGTCCAGGAAAGGCGTGTGTGTTCAGTGGGAGCCAAACCCATCAGGATAAGAATCGGAGTCCTGTAAATAGGGTAGCAATGTGGAAGGAAACCAAAACGTTGAAGCCTGCCGACGGCATCATCGCAGGGTGAATTATTAGGCCGTAGCGAAAGCGAACACATAGGTGGCCTCGATAACTTAATAACCAAAGGCCGAACCCTCCCGAATAGGGTGGAGACGGCTGAAGTTCGAATGATACGGCAGATCTGCTTTGGCTCCCTGCTGTAGCCGGGAAAAAGCTGGAGAGAATGAGGAGGGGACGGGAGAAAAGGAGGAGGGCAGTTTCTGGTCCAGGCATCTGAAATCAGCGCAACCCGACACGCGTCGACGCGAAAAACTTGGAAATGACAGTGCATACGAATTTTGTTGTTGTGAAGGTCGATGGCGTGGAGCCAGTCGACGAGAAATCTTCAGGTCTGAAGCCCTCAGCTTGGAGTGGATCTTTCGGACTCTGTGAGTCATGAGTTCATCGAGAGGCGGCCCTCGGGTGCCCCCAAACCGAAAAGACTACTTGAAAATTCAAGGATGCGCCGATTTTTGAAAAGACTGGAGGAGTGACAGAAAAGGGGAAAACAGGAACCGGAAGGAAAGGAAAAAAAAAAAAAAAAGAAGTTGGAGAAAGCGAAAGCGCAGTACAAAGTAAATTTTCATCCGGTTGGAAAATGAATCCTAGAAAGTGAACGCATCAAAGGTCTGCGAAGCATCGGAAGAGAAACACCGTTAGCCATTTTCGAAACGGATCCCACGATGAGGATCTCGAACGGCAATCCCCCACGAAGTCAGGAGTGAGAGAATCCCCGAGCCAGGATTGCAAGGAAGCTAACAGATCTCGATTTCATAGAACATACGCGTAAGCAGACCTGAAGGATATCGAAATGTTCGTGCCTTTCACACTCGTATAATAAGCACGACAAACTCCAGGAGTTGGCCTCTCCGGCAAAATGAACGCGATAAAAACTGCTCAGAACTCAAACTCCTGGCTGCTCCGACCTGACTGCATTTTCCTTTGTGTCTGAGCAGCCCGGAAACGCTCATTTTTCCGACGGTTTTTTCGAGCTCACAATTCGCATGCAGCTTTCCCTTAGCTCACATCTGATTCGTGCATGGATCCCCCTAGTAACAGACTCATTACCAACAACCGCAATCATTCTTCTCACCTAGAAAAAAGTAACCTGTCAGATCCCTCCCTCCCTCCAGGCAGAATTTTCGTAATGCTTTAGTTTAACCGTCACTGTTCCTTCCCCCCCCCCCAAAAAAAAAAAAAAAAAAACACACACACACACACACACACACATTGTGATTTCCATCGGATGACTTGGGAAGGTACTGTTGTTGTCTTAGCAAGGACATTCCTTTCCTTCCTTGCTCTAATTAGGTCCTCTCTCAGCTCACGGCTTCAACTTAAATCTCGTTGGTGCCCTCGCAGGCTCGCCTCTATGCAGACGATGGCACTTCCGCTGACTTCGCTGCCCGAAGGCGCAAGTGGCACCCGATGGGATCACCTCTTGCCTTCCCACGAAAAAATCCTCCGGACGCTTCCTCGACGAGGTTCCCCCTTCCTCCGTCCGGAGTCGCACCTTCCAGGTCGGACAACGAGGGATGAACGAGCGTGACCCATGACCGGCACCATCCATGCCACTTTTTCCAGCATCCGCGTTGGCCCACGAGTGCGGCCTCGACCAGAAACCCCCGCTTGTCCGTCCCCGTCTGTATCTCTCGGGTATCTTCTTCCCTTTGCGGGAAGAAAAAGGAGCACCGTCGTTTATTCTGTCCGTCCTCTCGAGGCAACCGAAAGACGCGCCAGCCCAGCAGTCACGCCAGCCCTGGAGGCCTTGGATCCGCGGCGGGGATGGTGCAGCGTGAAGCATCTCTCGTCCTCCTCGTGGAATGGCACTTCCTCAACTCCCCCAAAACTTCGGCAGTCCTGTCGCATTTTTAGAGCCTATTACTCTAGCGTGAGGCATATTAAGACCCTGGATTTTCAGCTAAAGTGCTCTGATTAACAGCCAACTACCTGAATGCACTGAGCACTTGTTCTCAGCCAAAGAGTGTACGAGATTCTGGTACACATGCCAGAGCAAAAGGGTGCCTCATTTCACCAACAGATCTGTTTCTTTCGATCGCCACTTCGAGCTTGATTGGTGGCGGTTCATATTTGAAGACGTCGACACTGAACCTTTTGTTCACTGTTGACGCCTGACGGCTTTCGTAGCAACTGTTCCTCCAGCATCCTCTCTCCGCTTTGTTTGTTTGCACGCACCACTAGCTGCCACTTCCGTTTTCGTCTCCAGCTTCCTTTCACGTACCGTACGGGAGGATGCCTAGTCTTAGAACTCCACACCTTACTCCGGCCAGAGCATTCTTTCTACCATAATCAGGACGGTTGCCACGATTTCCCAGTTGTCGACAGTCGGTTTGGCCGCTTTTCTTTTTTTTTTTGTTCTCGCCCGTCCCGTGCACCGCGCGTGTGTACTTCCGTGACGTACGGTCGCAAGCCTGCTGCCTGATCCCGTGTACACACACACCGCTCGCTCTGGAGCACCTGCGCTTGCAGGGGCTCCGTTGGAATGCAACCGCCCAAAGGGGACGAACAAACCGGGGATCCGCGTTCACGGGCGAGTGGACGGCGTCCATCTGGAGCGCGCGTTGAGCATCGGCGGCCAGACCCAACGGACGGACCGTCGATCGATTCGTCTGCGAGTTGGCAACGTTTCCGGTCCGTACACACCCTCCGAGACGTTTCCGTCCTCTTCCACGGAACTTCTCCTACGCCCAAAGATCGCAGGGCTTTTCGAGCCTTAGCACGGGGCGTGGGAACGGGGCTTTACTTGTACCACCGCGACGATCGGGATTCCTGTACGGGAGAGCGCACGCTGTACACAGGAGACCGTGTCGCAGGTCGCCATCATCTCTCAGGCTAACCCGACAGGTTGCCACGCAACGGTCCGGGAGTTTTTTCCCGCCCGCTGCCGCTACGCTCGGGAGTGGACAAGAGTACGAACGAGAAATGTGTACGAGACAGGAGCAGGGGTACGCATTCCTGGACGAACAATGCTGCCGGGAATCGTTCGTTTTGTACATCGTCCGAAAGCAGGCAGACAGCTTTGCCTCGTTCTCCGGTGAACAAGGAAATGTGGGGACGGTTGCAAACGTATGCTGCGATAAACTTCCCAATGTTTGTTTATCAGCGATCATTTATGGCAACTCGAATTTCATGGAGGAGTAACTCGATAGACGCATTTCGAATTCCCTCACATAACGGAAAACACCGGAATTTCAATTCTGATGCTTTTACACAGCTTGAAAAGTTCAGTGAAAGATACAATGCACCATGCGTGATGATGTTGTAAATAATAAGATGAAACTGTAGGATATGGCACATTGGTTTCTAACCATCCGTTCTATTAAATTTAATCAATTTGACTGCTAACTAATAATTACTTTTATTTTCTTTGAAAAATACAACAACTTTTTTTGGAATGATCTTCACTTTATCACAACTGAGCAAGGCTACATGGGGCATACAAGATTGAAATTGATTAACAGTCTACAGCAGCGCTCTCCTTTTGACTAGCATGAAATTTGGAACCAAATGGTAGTGGGCAACTATTTAGATTCCATTGTGGCAATCTTCAAATCACTTAATTCACTTTTGTTCAGTCCAAAGCTTCCAAAAGTATTAGCAGTTCTCGAAACATATTTCCTAAGCGCCCTTGCAATGTCTGGCGCTTTAGAATAAAGGCACGAATGGATAGCAAGTGATTGTAACAACTAACACACTTTTTATATCTGGACGGAAAATGAGTAACGCAGTTGTGGGGGCAACAAACTTACCGTTCTTCTCTGCACAAATCTACCCCCACTGTCTGAATGGGGCTCACAATATTGCTTTTGATCACAGAAGAAAAATTACACAATATTAACTTCAATGCATCACAACCAACTGCTATATAGCTGCCAAAAAAAACACATCATGAGGTCCAATTAGATGTACCTGTACCTTTCATATCGACTTTGCAAAAGCAGCAAAATAGATGGTAACAGCGTGCGACACATATCCAAGTTCCAAACTGAACTACGTACGCAAAAAAGGGGTAAAATGAGTGATCTGAATACTTACGGACGGCATATAAATACACTTAACAAGTCCACAATCAGTGAATGATCATCACGTTCAACAATGTAGTCAATAGCAGCCTAAATTAAATGGTGTGAGCTGAATATACGCGAACCTGGAATACGCTTTTACCTTAGCATCCTTTCTAGCCCATAAATTGTGAGCAACCTGAAAGCATTGCCTTCTGGCTGTAAGAATACGTAACATTGATGTATGTTTACTCATAATAAGGGTCAGAGTCTCTGCTTCAGACATGCTGGATTTGGCTTTGCCAGATATATTTTTCTGCAAGTTCTTCTGCAGAAAATGTCAAATTAAAACAAAAAACATCTATGCAACATGAACTTACCGGAAGAAATTCTTCTATTTCCAATTCAACAGGTTTTGTACTTTGCATAGGAATAATGGAAACCTCAGAATCATTTTTATCTAATCCATTCACAGATTTGCTTGCAGGATGCAAGTTTTGCTCAACATGCATTCCTACTTCTGACATGCCAAGATGGAGCAGTTGCTGATTAATGGAATGAACCGACAGTCTAATATATAAACACTTGCATATTGAAAATGGATTTTTTATGCATACCTTGATTCTAAAGATGTTCTGATTTCTGAATGGGAACGTGCATGCTGCAGCGATAGCCTAAGGCAGTCTGCTTTCTTATTTTGTAGTACAGGCTTCAAAGAGTCATCTGATGGATAGCAATATGTGTATGTCTGAGGCAGATCTTTGGAAGGAGGACTCGTGGATAACTGGTTACTTGATTCTGGATGAGCACAGTAGATTTCAGCGTGATTAGAAAAACCTAACCTTCTTCTAAAGAAAGTGGAAAAGGATCTCGAAGAGGAGGTGTGTGTCTCACTTGAAAGAAAATTGGGTAATCATGTTCTAATCGTCAAAACCCTTACAAGATCTGTTTCTGGGATGAAACACGGCTTCATAGTCGTCACCATCATAGATACTGGTAAGCTGCATACATTCTGCATCAACATCTGTAAGGACTGAACCTACACGCTCGTTGCGATGTTTGCTACTGGAGTAAAACTAACACATTCAAAAAATTTCTTACCTGATAATGGGTGGCCGGCAAGAATGCATAAAACTCCTCCGTACAGACTGGCCTGGGCAAAAGGTTTTTTCAAAGGATTTCAATTTATTTAAATTTACAACATACAATGCTACACTTGATAAGTAGCTGCTGGCTGCTATCTACGAAAATTATTGGTACAACTAAGTAGGAAAAAAAAATACCAACCAACTGATTCTGTGCAATTGCCATGTCTTGAAGTTTACCCCATCCTGTTATGAATGTATCTATTACCCGGCCAGGCTCCCAAACCAGTAACTTTAGGAAACCTTGACATCCCCCATAAAGGCTTTTTCCATTACTACTAAAAAGCAAGCACCTGAATAAAACAACCGATAAAACAATTAACCATCTCAAGGTGAGACATCTACCGCAATGCTGAGCACTCTACATCTATGGAAGAAACAATTTGGAAGTTTTCAAGATCCCAGAATAAAACACGAGAATCTGTAGAACCACTAGCTAAGAGGAAATCTTCTGGATGAAAGCAAACATCCATAACTGCACTGGTATGTTGACGATACTCTGTTAACATGCGTCCTGCTTTCAGGTCCCAAAGACGTACAGCAGCATCATCTCCTCCTGAGCCAATCCACTGGCCATCAGGACTGAACTTTAATGCATTAACAGCTAAATCATGTCCTTTATACGTAAAAATGCATCCTTTTCTACGAATGTCCCACAACTGCATCACCATATTTTGGTTTGGTCAAAACAACCCACCTTAATGTGTGTGTCAATTGATCCTGAGGCAATGAAATGGCCATATGGATGGAAATCAATGCAGCTTATGCTTTCTTTGTGTCCTGTTAATGTGCGTATTAATTTTGAAGCTTCCAGGTCCCAGATTTTAAGAGCACCACAAATAGAACCTGCACATACTTGATCTTCTGCATGTCCAAACTGTACACACATTACAGAGGTGCTGTAGCCGGATA
Organism: Raillietiella orientalis; assembly: GCA_036172245.1. Lineage (NCBI taxonomy): Eukaryota > Metazoa > Arthropoda > Ichthyostraca > Raillietiellida > Raillietiellidae > Raillietiella > Raillietiella orientalis. Next base: position 2,222,600 of record JAYWIR010000016.1, read on the forward strand.
AACTCTAGACGAGATCAGAAATAATTCTGGCAAACACACAAAATTTTTTTTTACCATAATACAGTTAGGTTTTCCTACAGCCCATAAATTCACCTTCTTATCATCTCCACCAGTGACCAACACACGACCGGATTTTTTCCCAAGAGCAAGACATTTGACATCTGCACTGTGTGCAACAAATTCTTCTAAATAAGAAATGGATAACTTAAAGAGAAAAACACATTTGTTACTCACGTAATTTCCACGAATACTTTGAGGATGTAGACATTTTCACTGCTACCTGGCATTCCAAAAAGCAAAGTGGATAGGTCCATAAGAATAGGAAAATTCAACTGTGAGTGCCATCAACTTGCCATGATTATTCTGTCCCATAATTTGTAGCCAATTGAAGAAACAAATAAAGCATCTGATGCTCACATTCTTGTGAGAACAATAAAAAATCAATTACTTAAGATCCCATGCTGCAACATGAATTAGATAAGGGATGTGCACATAAATACTACATACATAATTAATATTTATATGCGTATGTTTTTAATTATAATTTTATACACACAAGACCTTAACAATGCCATTTTCTGTTCGAGACAACCAACACATTTATCAAAATCAAAAAAATACGAAGCGAAATTCAACTAACATAGATGCCATTTCCACACCATTAGTTCAAAAAATGCCTGAAAACGATATTAAATTTGCCGTGATATCAGATCAAACCTTTGTTTTTTTATGTGTACTTGAATTTACTGTTAATATTCAAAGTAGGTTCCTTCAGGTATGTTTGGAAATGACAGTGCCACATTTTACAAACATTAAGTAATGCTTCAACAAACCAAATCTCTAACATAAATTATACAAAGAAAAATCTCCTTTAAGATCCCACTTTTGATTTCAAACAATTCCATCTGCAGAATTATAGCACCAACATGAAAGCAAAAGAAACCCAGATATTTCTAATGATGCGACAGAAATGAAGACTCAAGAATAAGTAGAAGTTTGGACAAATACAAGTTTCATGTTTTAATGGTTTCAAGCTAATATTTGTATCTTCTCCTAGATACAAAATTGGACATGAGGTTCTAAACTATAGGAATGTAAGCAAACAAGCAAATACTGAAATATTAATATATTCAATTCCAGCACTGGCCTTTTAGGATGACTAGGAGTTTCTAACAGAGATTTACGCTTGAAATGTAGTATCATCTATTAGCATTAAATAAATTAGAGTAACTAAATTAATTACCAACATAATTTGTAAGACATATTATCGAGATCTACAAATCCAATAAAGGCAAAAACTTGCACTGAATAACACAACTATTCACGAAAATTTTATAAAAGTCAATGACAATCAATCAATCACTGCTATGAAACATATTTCACCTAGTAAAAATCTATACAAGGCCTAAACAACTAAGAATTTCACATATCAACTACAAAATGCAAATCATTCTAAAGAAAAAAAAAGTCAGCAGATCACACATGATTACAAAAAGAAAAAAAAACTAAAAATCCTTTAATCAACTGCATAAGTATTGCAAGAAAAACAATCCAAATGCAAACAAATAATGAAAAACCAGCATATTACCTCGCTGCCATGAAAAAAAAGGCAAGATTTCAAATTAACTTTCTAAAGAAGACCTGCTACAAAAAGACACACAAAGAGATGCCTGTTAATGAGATGAAAATTATACACAATTATCATTTGCAACATGCTTTTGAGCCAGATGCACACAGTCAGTGAGAATCCATGACCATTAAGAATTGTTATCAATGCTTAGGAGTACTGTATGTTATGTGTATCTTGAAATAATAGTCCTGAGTTTATGCTACTACTTCAACTGCGAAATGACTTTTTTAAAAACCAAAAATATCGAACTCGAAGCAAAGTTAATCACATAATTATTTATTAACTTTAATCTAAGTTGATTATGAAAATATGCATCATTTGTATGCATTCAATACAATACGGACTATCACAATTATACTAAATTCAAGACCACAAAACTCTACTTCAAATGCATTTATTTTTTAATAATTGTACAGCTACATAATAGCTTATTTCTGGTCCTCCTCCAATACACTAATATAATTCTTAGTTTGTATATTTGATAATGCTAGCAGTTCAAATTAAATTGCTCAATAATAGCTTCTTTGCTCTTTTTTTCCTTCTTTTTTCTCCAAATTCTGTTACAACTATTTTCCAGACTAACAAGTCTTACAGTTACTTTAAACTTCACATTATAGAAAGTTTACATAATTCATAAATGTACAACAATTCATTCTCCATTAGCATGAATACTTTTTATTATTTGTGAATATTCAAATGAATCTTATGATTTCTGCCCTCTTCAAATTTGCTGCATGGATACAGAAGCACGAATACTGAAAAAATCACCATTACTTTTAAGTGACATTCAAAGAACAACAGCTTTCAGCAGAAAACCTGCACTATCTTTGTAGATATTTGATACAAGAAGTAGGGTATTTAAGCGATATTAGGAAAAGGCGATCTTTAGCATTGTGCCTAGTTTCTCTGTTAGTTGAAATAGAATGCCCTTCACTATATAAGATAGTGATCTTGGAATCATTAGTGACAATCCCACTACTCCATATGAAATTGCACGACTTTTACATAATGCTGAAATTTCGAGAATTTCCTGGCGGTGCAGTCAGCAGAAAACGAGCAAAAGCACTGGCACCTTCAAAACACAACAGAGTATCTCAATTCTTGACATGAATGACAAATGTTCAAGGGCACATTCTACTGCCGAATCTTAAAAGGGCGACATGAGAAAGCGGCTTGAGGTTTTTTGAGTACCGAGATCTTTCCAATCAACTGAACATGGGTACGGTAAATGAGAACACTCAAAGCAGGCGACAAGTGTTGGCGTGAACGGCAAAAACCATGAGGATTCCACTCGGCTACACGATTGCTTGGAAGTGTTTTCGGAGGGTAGAACATCGAAAGACAACACTTCGACACGGACATCATTCGAAAAAAAAAAAAAAAAAAAAACGATTTTGCATGGTAACAATCAAGTGCCAGTGTGAAAATGCTCACAGGAAACTACCTTGTCGGGGCTGGTGACGACGATGAATTTTTTACATTTCCCACGGAAATTTTTCTGTTCATTACGTTTGGCACATTACTTGATGTGCAGGCCTGGCTTCACAAAAGACAACTGCGGTTCTACCTGTACGATCAAATGTGTACAAACTACAAAAGATCAAGCCAAGAAGGCTTCATTAGTACACATGCACACAATAAAAACAAGGAAGCTACCTGCCTGGAAGTGAAAATGCTCAGCAAATTTGGAAGAGGGGAGGGGGGGGGAGGGAGTACTAATGGAACAATGATGATGATGATGATGATGATGATGATGATGACGCCATTACTGTAACGTGATTGCACGAAGCTCGCAAAACTGCGTTTCAATTTCAGTATCACTTCTTTTATAACACATGCTGAACCGAAATATGATTCATCGGGAACATGGAACCAGAAAACTGCTGCTGACCGATGTCGGGCGAAGCCTCGGACTTCAGCCTTTAATGCCGGACCGCAAAGGCTTTGCTGCTGCACGCAGCCGTTTTCTCAGCCCACTTCTGACAAGGATTACAATCTGCCGAAAAATGGGCCTACGAAATAGGGCTCATGAAACGGATGACCTTTGCGAGTGCAGTGGAACGAAACACACAACAACATTCAGCTGCAGAGTTTCTACGGGAAGTGCAGCACTCAAGTACCACAAACGTCAAACTTCCGCGAACAGGAACATCGGGAACACCTCAAAGAGCGGCAACGTCCATAACCCATGACTCAGTGTGCCCACGAGCAAGGGAAAACGGACGACTCCTACACCGACGTCGGACCACTCAACACTTGAGATGAGAAGCGCAAAGAAAGTCACCTTTAGGCACCCCCCCCCCCCCGCTGCCCCGCCCCCGCCCCCGTCCCTACAACAACTCTTGCTTGCAATTTTCCAACCTGACACGGATACCGTATGGGAACCACACAAAGCCACTCCCTTTTAAGCAGGGCTGGGCTCCCTGCAGGAAGTAGGGTGCAATCCAACAGCGTAAGAGGAAAAGAAGAACAGCGGGAAGACAAAACCGACCTGTTGAATGCCTCCCTAAATGATTGAAACAGGAATGAGATTTGACCCGCGCTGGATATTCAGATAAGGTGACATAATAATCCAATCTGCTGAAAGCTACTTGTGCATGGTGGCAATTTGGACGCGTAGGTCGTTCCAGAAAATGGAGCTCCCCTCAACGGAACCCCACGACGACGGCAGAACACGGGAAAGCATGCAATGCAGGAGCTTCACTGTGCTTGCACGAATGCATCACGAATTGCATTGCGTTTCTTTTTTTTTTTCTTTTTTTTCTTTTTATCCCACCGTAGCTCTACCGTTTCAGTCGGCTTCCATTACACACATCTACTTTTACGGAAGGACCGGAATGACTACGATGCTCGGAAAATTTTGACTAAGATGCTCTCCCATTTTGGATCCCAATCCGGGTAAAAACGCTCTCCGGATTTTGATCAAACGACCGTCCTCTTTCAAAATGCTCAGAGATAATAAGAGCAGTTATCTTCTCCGATTCGGCACAAGAAGGAGGACAACCATCGCAGGGCCGAACAACTGTCAGGTCACATCTCGGGCAAAAAAAATGAACTACCGTTCGCGATTGAAAAAAGAAAAAGAAAAACACAGTCTTATCCGCCAGAACATCGATTCGGAGGTTACTGAAAAAGAAACACAGCTCACAGTGCACGGTCCGTTTTCCACTTTTCCCCATCAACGTCACTGGCATCAAAACGACCGGTGTGAGCTTAACAGCCAGACTGAGTCTGCAATTAAGGATTCCTTGAGAGAAAAAAAAAAAAAAAAAACCAAAGGCACTTTATAATTAATGATGTCAGTGTCTACTGTGACGCAATTTGATATCAACCGCTGCTTTTTAGAAGATCATGGAACGCTCCGAAAATGAAATGAGCATTTTTGCAGGGCTCCAATTATTGATAGGAGTTAATATTGGTTTTCGATTTGATTTGGTCTGTGATAGGGCTAAAAATTACCGATGAGACTCGATAAGATTCTCCTAAAAAGCTATTATAAATATGTATGTCACTGTTAGGATCGGTAAGGGAATGTCGCTTCATTCACTGAGCAGTTGCATAGGAAAACTTGGAATTTGTTTTTTGGTAGTGAATAATTCAAAGTCGGCAAAAGAGTCGCACGCATACACTTAGTGCCACGAATACTGTGGAGAAGATCTGAAAGTGAACCTTTTAAATTTGCCATTTGTCATTCACGTAGAGTGTGACATAGAAAGCGACATATGAACCGAAAATCGTGTTTAAAAAACGGATAATGCATCGTCATCAACCCATATGTTAAAATGTTCAACACTCCCTTGTATGTAATAAGCATTAGCCTTCTTTGAGGGTGTTCATCTGTTTATTGACTGCTTTCTATTTGCTTGTGTACATTCGCTCCCAAAAGTTCCTGTTCCTACACATAGGCATCCATTGTACAACAGAAATCCTGACCTTCAAACTTGCATGCTTTCAATTCATTTCATACACTAAAACAATAGTGGAAGTGTTTCCAATGAGAAAATTAAAGAAATAAATTAAAAAATTAAATTAAAAAAGTGCAGCCACCTGTTTATACGAAACTATCATTCACCCGCACTGCTGCTGCATCCATATAAATCCTGAAGAAATAGAAAACCTGCAAACTTTCCCTAAGTGGAAGGAGAAAAAAGAAATATATCAGGAAAAACGAACACTTCATGGATAGAATTAGCAAGGACAGATAGCAAACGAGACATTATCTGCTGAAGGCTTCACTGAAAATATTTGTCAGCTGGTTCCAATGTCACTGTGTGGTGTGGTGTACTGAGGTTAACTGTGGAGAAGGACTCGCTTGATGAGACTTATTATCGATAAGCAAGACTGACTATCACATCAAGAATTCTTGATAATAAACATTCGTCCAGTTTCCAAGTATGAGGTACGCTTTGATCGTAAATGGTGACGACTTGACTTGCAGCATAGCAAGTGTCCTGAGTCTATTCGCTTTCCTAAGGACCTTCCTTCTGGTGAATAGGATGCAAGTTGACGTGATGAGACAAACATCGGAATTTTTCGAAGTGCTCTCGGCGCCGATCGCTGATGGTCGATTCGTAACTGCAAGCTCCTCCTGTGAGTCCCTGCAGTTCGCCGTCGCGTCCCGCCACGTGCCTTTTTCATATGTCTTCCAGATGAATAACATGTTATGCGAGTTTCTGAAAGTGGTCAGTAAAAGTCCTGTGTGTGTGTGTGTGTGTGCGTGCTTGGATGAGACGTGTTCATCAGTGCATTAGGATAGAGAGCGAAGTAATATTTTGCAATAACACCAAACGCTCAAAGACCTTTCCAACGTGCTACGGAGTGTTGGGGCTACAAATCGGAGAACCTACAGTATGCACCGGCCATCCCGATAATGGTGCTGAGTCAAAAAAGAGAGGAAAAAATAGAGGACTTCACTTGAAGGAAGATCGTTCCGAGCATTTCCTTCTGGATGTGCAAGGAAGCTTCCTCCTTCGCTACCGGCATTCTGGTCGGTCCTGTTCCTCACCGTCTATCCACCTCTAATGAGAGCGTGCGCGCATTTGCTTTTGGAGCATGTGCTCTGTAGACAGGGATAGTTTGCCCGAGCGCCATTCCCTTCCTCCCCGGAAGCAAACCTCCCAAGGGCGCTCGGGAAGAGCCAAAAGAGTTCATTCGTCTGCCGGTGCACGGAGAGAGAAGGGAAGGTGGACGAAATAAGGTGGCTACATATCGCCACACCATTCCATCCCGTGGCAGCTCTTGGAAAGGAAGGATACGGATTTCCACCGACCCAGCACTCATCCATCGGACTTGCACGCCGCGATTTCAGTTAAGAGGGGGGGAGGGGGCGGGGGGGGCTTTCTAGTGTGGAATCACAACTCTGTAGCCGACCCGGACCGGCCTGCGTTGTCATATGCTATTCTTCCGGAGGCACGGCCACCCAAAGACCGGAGGCATCGACTTCCTTCCCTTCATCACAAAGCATTCTCTTCCCAGTCCAGGTTACCAGAGGCTCCAGCATCCAAGCTGCGTTTGCTTGAAGGCAGTCGAGAGAGCGCTTCGTACAAGGAAAGGCCCGCAGGATGCCGGAAGGCTCGGCCTGTCGATCGGACCCTCGGCAAACAGAAATGGCCATGTCATTTTCCTTCCGAAGAAGGAAGGCAAATCGCGTGGGAAGGCGGAAATTCGTACTTTTGAGCGAAATTTTTTTTCCTTTCTTTTTTCTTTTTTCCTCTTCTCTCTCTCTCTCTGTTTCAAAGGTGGCCCAGCCTCTCCCCTCGAACTTTTTGTTCCGAGTGTGCGACAAGCTGATGGTTCTCTTACACGCCCTGGTCTGGCAGCCTTGACGCGTGAGGGGAGTCCCGCGAGGCGGGGGCGCCTCAGCTGCGCATATTGTTAGGAGGAGGGGGAGGGAACGTGCGCGCGGTCTCCGCGCTCGGACCATTGTTGAACGGTTTTCTATAAATAGCACCGCTCTGGTGGAGATGCGTTCGCGCAGTCCGCCGTGGACGAAGCGTCTTCCACGGCGCGGACGTCATCCGTCTTCTTCTTCATGTTGCACGACGGAGCTGCGCAAAATTCGACCGCGAGGTTCAGTTTCCCGATCTCAAGATCTCGAAACCGCCATTTTTTTCCATCTCTCTCCCCGAGCCCTGCCACGGCACCTCGAGCGACAAGCAGCCGGGTACGAAGAATCCTGACGCTACGGGAGACCGGAAGATCTCTCTCTGCCTCTGGATCCGGGGTCTGGATGAGCACAAATAGGAAAGTGGAAGCGGAAGCAAGAGGGAACGCCAGGACGGCTTCGGAACGGAAGATTTGACGAGGGAGGAAGGACGGGCCTCTCTTGTGGGAAAGGGAGCGCTGGAATTCCGGAACCGCTCTCGGCTGCCCCCCAGCTGCGGTTCGCAAACGCTGAGCTCTTCACCGCTGGGCGGTCCTTCCTCGAGGACTAGAAGACGCAAAGCTAAGCGGAGCGCTCAGGTGCGTGAGCACGGTCCCGTCTTTTAGGCATTCGACCGACGCTGACCTGCATCCACATTCCCGTGCGTCCTGCAAAGACCGCAAGAACGACAACGCAATCGTTCTTCTCTTGCACGATTCGAATCCTGCGCAGAGGGAAAAACTTCGAAATTTGGGGTCACGCCGTCCTTGGAGCTCCGTTGTGGGGTCGCCTTGACCCACATGCACCTGCCCCCATGGCTCTCCGCCGAAAACCAGCGCGGGAGCAGTCATCAGAGGTCGCTGACCGGATCTCTGCTGTGAGAAGGACTCTTGGATCCCAAGTAAGAAAAAAAAAGGGAGGGGGAGGGGGGCAAGTCGGAAACTCTTGAGCGTGGAGGCAACCTTTCTGTTCCGGAAGGCAAGCCAGCCAGCAACCGAGGCAACCTTCAGTCGGCAGCGCCCAAGCCCGTGCCAACCTGGATCTGAAGGACTCTGCTCTCCCTGCAGTCCTGCCAACTGCGCTTCACCGCCCGCCCATCCCCACTTCTCCTTGCCTTCCGAATGGTGGAATCGAGGGATACGACCCCATACTCCCCCCAGCCTCGATGAACCGGAATGGCGGTTGAAAGCAAATCACCTCCTCTTATCCTCCACCTTTAGGGGGCGCCTCACGGGCAGGCCTTCCTGCGTTTGAAGTTTACTCCTCCTCTTCATTCTTCGACTCATCCCATCCAGTCCTCGATGCTCTCTTCCTTCCCATCTGGGGGACTCGGGGAATGCCTGCCAGCGCCGCGCGCGCACCTTCTCTCTCTCTCTCTCTCTTTGAACACTGCAGGCGTGCGTAACGCGAACTTTCGGGAGCCCCGCTGTTCTTGGAGTGTGTGCAGCAGCGCCGAGATGCTCTCCTTGGCCACCGACGGGCTATCGGACACTTCCTGTCGGCCGTGACGGCGTTACGGGGGAAAAGTGAAAGTACGGCGATGGCCTCCTCCTCGCCGCGGCTTCCCGTGCGCTCGCGCGCGCCGCTACGCTGTTCGCCCGCTCGCCCTTCCTACAGCACACGAACACGCCTGCACCTCTGCCACCTTCCCTTCTTCCTCTCTCTGCAGCAGAAGCGAGCGGAAGGAGCATGGCAAGCGTGTAGTAGACGAGGAGGGGGGCCCGTAAGACGCAACCGGTGCCGAGCAAAGAATTTTCCCAGCTCGACAGCGACCGCCCTGCCACGCTTCATGCAGCGGAGGTACATGAAAGGCGGGTAAGCAAGTAGAGAGGAACAGTGAAGCGCATCCTGACAAAGATCCAGATAGTGATCTACAAGCCATCGACGAACGCCGGACGAAGCGGCTGAGGCAAAGCACCAGTTAAGGATCGCAGGGCGGATAGCGTTCCTCTCCCGACTTCCTGTTCGAGCATTTCACTCCCAGCTGCTGTGATCTTGCTTCGGTTCAGGAGTCAAGTTAGGTAGGGCGATTTTCCCGTTGAGGAATGACGCACGCGGACGGCATAACTCGTCCTCCAAGAGCCTCCCCATCCCTGCTCCTAGCACAAGAGAGCGATAATCTTCATTACCGCTTGCATGTGTAGCAGCAGTGGTGTTGGCACCACTCCTCTCGATTACGGGAAAGCTTTTTGATATCGGTATGTCGGAGTCCTGAGGAAGCCGCGGAATTGCCTTGCGACTGTGCGTTTTACGGGCGGCAGGTCGCGCAAGTGCTCATCGGCATGCAACGTGAACTCTTTCACGTTCGCTGCTGATTGCCTGTTTATGAAGATTGCAGCCGCCGGAGACTTTGCGGGATTTTCAGAGTCGCAAGCTGTGAATCTGCTCCCTCCCTCTCCCCGATCCCTCATCCCTGCAGCGCCCACATGCGAGTTCCACTGCCGGTTCCGAATCGAAAAGAGCCACAGACGAAACCTTTCCGCATCATTCGCTCCGTACGCCGTTCGCTTTTGTGTGAAGAAATTTACGATGGTAGTTAACGCGCCAGGCAACGATTAGCTTCTCAGATTTCCTTTTCAAGAGGAATCATCCTAATAAGTCACATGCATCTTCCGTATTGCATGCTGTGTTGCGTTAGCTGCGTTGGCCGAGCCACAGCATGCAATACTGTGCGAGCATCATGGCATTCCGTTCCTTTTGGATCACTCGCGTTTCGCCCAACCCGTGTGTCGTTCAGGAAAGAACTGGCGTCTTCGCTCCCGCTTTTTTTTTTTGGCTTTTCTTTTGTCTCCTGGCGACATTTCTTCTTTACGACGTCGAGCGCGACGGAGACTTATACGGTGCTCTTTTGTACACAGCGTGTCCACCGGATCTGCCGGGAGCTCTCGACGCGTGTCCGCGCTCGCCCAAGTGGCCGCCATTCGGAGTGCAAAAAATCTTCCTTGCAATACACATACGGATGTACATATGCGCACAGAAAACATGGCGCCGAAAATTCTTACGTCTCGCCTGAGGAATCACAGCAATGCGATGGTTCTCTGATGCTGCGGACTGTCGTGGGTCGATTCCCAGTGGCTCCACGATTCCAAGTAGAAATGCGCGCCTTCGGACTGCACAGAATTCTGCGTGGGAGCAAAAGCATCTTCCGCGAGCACTGACGCTGCTGCTGCTGGATCGCGGATCCGAATGGTTGTGCTGGACGCCACTGAGAATCGACCAGGAACTCTGAGGAGACGAAAGGAGGGGGACAGAGCGAAGGGTCCACATCCTCGACATCTTCCGTGCTGTGCGTTCGTTCAACGGTTCTCCGCTGCCCCCTCGTCCCTTGGCCCCGGGTGACGCCGCTACCGGAAAGCACCCTCCGCTGTTTCGCTACCTCCCCTTTTCCCTGCTTGCGAGAGGCTCCAAAGCCGACGATTCCGGGAGAGACCTTTCTGCGCGCTCGATGGCCTCAGGGAGGTGGAACCGGGAGGAGGGAAGGGGGAAGAACATAGTGCTCCCATCGAGACTCTCAGACGGCGGCGGGGACCACCGGTGACCGCGCTTCGTTCCCGTACCGGTGCCCGGCCGGAGTTCACCGCCACGGGACGTGAGGGGTCGATCGAAAGTCCCCAGGCGGACCCTCGGGGCACGAAGCACTCCCCACACGAGGCCGCGTTCCTACCTGCTTGCTGGTCACTGCGAGTGCCGCACGCGGAAAGAGAGGAGCAGGCGCTCGCGTTGTCCGCTGCTTGCCTGAGGAGTCTCGTGGATCACCGCACCGCTGCTGCTGCTGCTGTCGTCCGCGTCTTGGCGGTGGGGCGCGTAGAGGCGGATTGCGGAGACGCGGTAGCCGCGCTCCGCGCGCGCGAGGCGCGGACCTTGCCGAGAGGGACGCTACGCCTCGGACGTGGGATGCGCTCGGAGGTGCTGCGTGGGAAACGCGCCCGCTCTCTCGAGCACGGGCGTGGGGCGTGGTACGGGGAAGAGGGGGTGGAAGAGGAGATCGCGTCCTGAACCGACACCTGGGTGGCGCTTGGGCGTTGGTTGCGGCAGCGCTTCGACGCGGAGCCCTCGAGGAGGAGGAGGAGGCCGGGGAGTGCACTCCCCGGCTGCCTCCTCCCACGCGCCGGAGATCCGACGGTCGCAGAGGCAGCACTCGCGCGCACCCTCTGGTGGCCTGCTTGGTGATGCTGCCTGCCGGGGAGAGAGAGCGAGGCGCGATGAAACTCGTCCGAGCGCGCGCGCACCTGCGGCGGAAGGACCGTGTGACGTCGCCCCCCGCCCCCGCGGTCCGAGAACACTTCATGGGTCACCTTCAGCGCAGCTGCCGCGCCCACTGTCGACCCTCCCCGCCGCCGCTCCCACTGGTTCGCTCCTTCATCCCCGTTCACCCGCAACCCGAGCGCGCATGCGCGCACGCGCGTTCTGGTCACGAGCAGCTGAGCGCGTTAGTCCGCGCCAGCGAGTAGGAGGGAATCGCCCCGAATGCGTTCCGTGTCTGGTGCGTTGGTCGTCCTCTTCAGGGCTCCGCGAAAGAAAAGAGCGCCACGCTCACGAGCGCCTCTTGCGGGAGGGAGTGGAAAACCGGGCACGATCGAGAGTCGAGGGTGGAGGGGAAGGAAAGCGGCGAGGTTCTGCCTCCTTCCCCCCTTTCCTTCCCCTTTCCTGCCCAGACTCCCCCTCGGGGGCCACGCGGAGAGCGCCTCCACCCCCTGACGGCCGTGGGAACGGAACCGTAGCCGTTGGAGGGGACCCCTAGGCTCCCGAGGCGACGGCAGCCTTTTCGAAAGCCTTCCCATCCTCCGCAGCTGATCTTTCGGCTGCCATCGTAGATCATCTTTCCCGACCAGTCGCTCCCGAAACTCCTAGACCGATGGAGAGACCCGTCGTGTCGAATGACCTCCCCCGTGCACTCTTTCCTTCCCTCTCTTACTCTTAGAAAGACGGAGGGCTCTTGGCCTGCCCGCGATGCCCCTCGCGATGCCCGTGGGTGAGTACGGTCGGCTCCATCTCCAGGGTTCTCCTCCGGGAGCCTCGCTTCTCGGCTTGGGTCCTCCTGGTGCTCCCCTCTTCTCCTCCCATCCCCTTCAGGAGGATTCACTAGCGATCCTAGAGTTTCCATGCCTACAGGTGGTTCCTCGAGTGTTTGGGGCCCGAGGCGACGGCAGGGGGAGACATGCACACGCCCCTGTGAGTTGGCGCGAAGGGGGTGGGGGTAGAGTCTCCTACCCTGAGGTCCCCGGGAGGCGCGTCTGGGGGAGACCCAAAGGAAGTGTCTTGGAAAGCTCCTCCCCTCTTCCCCCTTCTTTTTCTTCCAGAGTTCCCTCACCGAAAACCACGTTTCCACAACGCTTCTGGGAGGGGCGGACCGAACCGTGGTCCCCGAGGGAAGGGGCGCGCGTCCCATCCGGCAGCGGCTTCCCTTGCAGCCTCCGCTTCCGACAGCGCGGGTCCCTCAGAGCACAGCACCACCAAGCAGTTTCGCTCCTTCGCCAAGGAAACGCGCGTACGCATTTCCTTAGGGGTGACAGGGGAAGGAGTGAAGGGGGGAGGGAGAGGGAAGGCGGGCGGGTGTCTCTGCTCCCACTTCCCCTCACGAGGGGGATCCTCCCCGGGAGCGTGTATCCTCCGGCGGACAGAAAGCGGGGCGCTTCCTGGATCGCCTCTCTCCCTAGGATGGCGAGGAGAACTTTTTCCGCCCGCCGCACGGTTCTCACGAAGTGGGAATTCCCCCTCCCTCCGCTCCTTCTACGGCGTCCGTCCGGGACCCGCGCATTCCCCCACGCGATGACGCTTGCTGAGAGAGCCGACCGGAAGTCCTCCTCGAGAGCACGCATGCCAGCAGGGAGGCGGCGGGGGAGTCCAGGACTTTCCCGAGGGGAAGCGCCGTGGCGGCGTCCGGGGGTTCCTTCAAGGAGGAGGCGGCGATCCGGGAATGCACGCGATGGGGACGCTCGCGTGACAACGGTCCCGGCTTCCGCGCGCGGGTCAGAGCGGCTTCCTCTCTCTAAGAAGTCGCTTCGCTTCCCTCCCATCCCATCCCCCTCCTGAGGGTTCTCTTGGGGTGAGAGCATGAGAGCACGCGTGGGGTCCCGTTGAGCCCACGGATGGAAAGATGGCGGAGAAAAGGAAGGGGGCGAGAAAGGGTTGAAGTCTTCCTCTCTCCCTCGCCTCGGAGAAGTTCAGAGGATTTTCTCCCCGCAATCGGGGAGCGAGACAGGCCACCGCCTCGCTCCCCGATGCGGTTTCCTTTGTTCTCACCCTGCACCAGGCGGGCCAAGCCCCCCTGGTGAGACGCGTGTCCGACGGTCGGGGAACTCGCGCGGAAGCGCCACATCCTGAAAGGAGGCAGCCCGGGTCTCCGCAGCAATGGAAGCGGGAGCAGAGAACTCGGGGCATCAGGAGGGACTCCCACACCCCAGCCCTCGGGAGAGGCGGGTCTGCTGCACGACAGCTTCCTCCCCTCCCTCCCTTTCGGGTGCGCATCTGGAGTGGCGACCTCCAGCATCATCGCTGAATCGATCGGGGACAAAAGGTGCTGGCACAAAGGGGGAGAGGAAGGACCATCCCAGCCTTGCCCAGAGGGCAGCAGAGGCGCCTCTCTGGGAGGCGCTCCCTCTGCCCTTCCGGGAACAAGGGTTGGGGAGGAGGAATCCTCGCGGCTTCAGGTCGTCCAGACTATCGGGTAGAGGCGGCTACTTTCCGGGAGAAGGGAGGGAAGAAGGAACTCGCTGCTCTGGGACTTCTCCCTTGGCTCGGAGAGAATCCCTTCGAGTGGTTCCAGGGAGCCGAGGGTCCCGCAGAGGGCGAAGACCTCGAAGAGTTCCCAGTGCCCCCAGGGAACCGACCTCTTCGATCATGCCCCTCTCCCTTCCTCTTCTTCCATTTCCAGCGCATTGGAGCCTTCCCGCAACGACCGGCGAAAGACGCGGCAGGGGTGGTGGGAGGTTAAGGGGAGGGAGCTCCTCCTCTCGAGGAATCTCTGGTCGACCTTGAGGAGTCGCCCTTCAGAAGGGTGTGGGATGCTAGACGAGGCTGAGGTGCGCATGCGCGAGCTTCCCGGTGGGTGGAAAGTGGGCCTCTCCTTACAGCTCCCTCTGAGGCAAACGCAACTGTCCCACCAGTCCGCCACCTCCCCGTCCCCGTCCCTTGAGGGCACCCGGTCTATTGTCTCAAGCCGCTCCAGGAGCCCTGACACGCCAGAGAACGCATATTTTCCCAGCTTGGGAGCCGCCGCCGCTCTATCCCTTCTCCGATGGCCTCCTCCTCTGCTGGCGCGAGGGCCCACGGGGCGCGCACGCTGCTCCCCCTCGGTTTGCTCCCGACGCCTTCGCCGGAGGGTATGAAGGGACGACGATGCTCGTCTTCGTCCTCCTCGTTCACGGAACTCTCCCCTTCCATGAGCAGGACCGGCCATCCCTAGGGCTACTCGCCTGCCTCTCACTCTCACCTGCTGTCTCACGTTCGTTCGGGGTGACGTCACGCCTCTCCGATGCCGACGCGGTCCCCTTGTGTGTCGCTCCCGTCCAGAGTTCCAGGCAGCAAAGAGAAAAAAACAAAAACACAGGAAGGGAGGGTGTTTGCGCGTGGGGTGGTGGCTACGAAGAAGAGTGGACGAGAAAGCCACCAAGAGAAGGCTCTCGCCCCGAGTGAAGGTCCCGGCAGTAGGGGGAACTGGAAGGAGACGTCTGATACGTAGGAGATGTGGCAAGGTGTGGGAGACGGAGAGGAAGAACTGGCTCCCGGCGACTGGCTCGCAGAAAACGAGTGGTGGCCACGGGCTGACTTTTCCCTCTCCTCCGCTGCCTTCACCACCTGGTATCTCCTATGTGCATCCGCGGCTGAGAAAACACCCGGAACGCCTCCCCCCCAACGCGCACGCACGTGACATGTCTTCAGCGGCAGGGTTGCTGCGCAGGCGGCCGCGGAGGCGACTCTTCCTGAGTTTCCTGCCCTCCCACTCCTCCTCTTTCCCTCTCTCTCCCTCCGCCTCCTGCTTGAGTGACCGCTGCAGCAGACCGTGCTGGGCGGAAGCACGAGGATCTTGCGGGAGCCCGCACTCCGCATCCAAGAACGGGAAGAAGGAGGAACACGTATTTTCCTCGTACCCTCCTGTTTCTGTTGCCATGGATAGAGGGGACGGTGATCCTCAGGGAAGTGCCGGCTCCTCGTCACATGACTCCACCCAACAGCAGAAGGGACGCTCGAGGTCGTCAAAGAAGTTCTGCACGTTGCTTTCCCAGGGACGTCTCTTTCTCGTAGGTAAATTCTAAGACGGGGAGCTGGTGGGGTGGTGACCTGCCCATTCTGCATGCTGCAAGGTCCAAACGGCAGGCGATAGCGAGGAAAGGACGTTGCGGACTCTCCTCCGCTTCCGGCTTCTCTTCCCCACTTACCGAGGGGCATTCCTCTTCGCTTGCTTGGTCTCTTCTGATGCTCTATGATGAGCTCCTCTTAAAGTCGAGAAACGGTCCCGACTGCTTCCGTTCCTCTGGTTATGCGTGGTGTTCCCCCTCCTGAGCATCCGTGTTATTCGTGTGCATCGCGTCCCACGGAAGGCGAACAGTTAGGGTTGTTTTGGGAATGAATCTCGGGATCAGTGAGGACAACCAAGGCTCACCGAAGAAGAAATGCTTCCCGGTCTCATGGTGATTGCTGTCGTTCCCCGTATTCCGTAGACTTCCAGAAGGCGCTGTTGAAGACAGATTTCCTTTCTTATGTCTCATTTAAAAGCAATGGGAAAGAAGGGGAAAGGGGTGGGTGGGAAGGTAGAGGCCGGCTCCGCAACCGTACGCAATTGCTTAATGAACGACCTTTGTTCCATAAAACAAAGGGAACGAATAGCGGACAGGGGAATCGTCAGCGGCAAGGTTTTGCAGGAATTCGAGAGAAGCAATTGGGAGGAACTCTTAGTGTGTCCGTGCTCGTTTCTCAGGTTTACCGCAATATGCTCCGATGAGCGTCCTTGTTTGTGAGGTCCATCGTGTCCCAGGTTCATCGAGAAGTCGGGTTTGTGAAGACCTTTGCAGGCTACTTCATTGAGGCTCCCGAATACCGTGCTACCCGCAACGCAGTCTCCAAGCACTGTGGCATAAACAGACACTTTGCCTTTCCGCTTCGACTGCCAAGAGTGAAGCGTTGCACTCAAATAGGAGTCTGGAGGATAAGACTTCCCTCAGTGCGGACAGCGCCTGTCGTTCATCCTCATCCGCCAGCGTATCCTAGGTAGTTTCCAGTGCAAACTTGGGAGGGCAAAAATCCTCTGCACTTGGGACACTCCTCTTCTCACTAGTAAGCTACAATCGAATTATTATCATTATTTTTTTGGTTTATGAATGTTTGCCGTCGGTCTAGTTGACCGTTATCGGCAAAGCGGACACTAGGAAACGAACTGGTCGGGGAAAAAACTCACTGCTTGATCGGCACGCAACTCCATGATCAGTAGAAAATTACGAGATCTCATCCAACCAATCATTCCGACTCACCACAATGCAAACTTTTGGGGGGACGAGTACTGAGGGTAATCATCATCAAGTGTCTTCCCCACAGACACGCAAAACTGCCGGTGGAAGAGCCGACCTGCGCCCAGGCTTATTTGCTACGAGAGCCCGCCACCTCGCTTTCCGTGCAGCTTTCCCGTTGCCACGGGGACGTGATCTGTTTTTGCATGCATTTTCAACCAAAACCACAGAGTGTTTCAGTAGAGGACGGCATGAGTCCAAAGTGAGAGCTCATAAACACACCGAACATTCGCAGGAGTAATCAGAATAGACTCATAAGGGACGGAGGTCGCTTCAAGGTACAGCTGGACCGCTTTTCCACCACATTCCAGGAGACCAGTAGAGGAGTTTCTTTTGCGGCTTCTTGCGCTGCAAGTTTGTACCGACGTCGGGGGGATTTGCAGTATGTCGCGGCAGGGAAATTTGAATACGAAGAACTGATATTGAGATTAGAAGGAAGAAAATCTAATCAAGAGGCTGATGAGAGCGATCCACTGGAGCTGGGAAGCAAATTCTCCCCCGGCTCGCCTGAGAAGCTACGTTTTCGCATCAACATTTCGAGGATGCTCGGAGTGTCCCACGAGACGAGATGATGGGCATGCTTTCCTGACTGTTGCCGGGTGTGCCACGAACGTTGCATTTCCTTGGAAGTTTTATGTGGGAGTCCTGCGAGGCTTCCGGCTTAGAGTAAGCAGAGAAGGGTCCCTGCTGCACCTGCGGAATGCCGGCCTTTATCCAGGGCTCGCGGAGGAGCACGGTGGTCGTGAAGAATGAGAATTCGTCCGGGTGGTGAACATGGAGAGGTTGGCTTTCCACCTCCTGTCTGCCTCAGGGCTCGGGATTCCGTCTCCCGTCCGTTGCTTTCAGTCAACTCCATCCAGGAAGGCTTTCCTTGGGTTCCAAGGAGCGCGAGTCTCCCATCAGCTCTCTCGGAGGAACCCAGAGGCGCTGCTGGCATTTGCTCGCTTTGACCGTTGCTGCTTGGTATTATCGCATTTGTGCTCGAGGGTATCAGCCGGTGGAGAGATGCGGAGCCACGGGCATTCTCTTCCGGGAGAGAACCGTAGAGAACCGTTGATCCTTCCCTCTCCCTCCCAGGAGGGCTGCCGATGACGACTTGCCATCGAGAAGAGTGGAAGCTGGCTTTCGGTCTCGAATGCCGAGAAAATGCGATGACTCGATGCCTGCATGTTGCGTGGGGGAAGAAAGAGGGTGGGGGATGGAGGGGAGATGGTTTTCACTTTTCCGTGGTCCCGAGGTCGGGCCGGAGTCCGAGTTCCCGTTCAGGAGGCGCACGGGCTGGCGCTGGAGGATGATGGAGCGACCGTCCCTCATCTCGCTCCTTGCAAAACGAGGATCACCGGCCGTCCTTTTTATTCCACTGTCAGCAAAATTGCCTTATTTCCTCCTTCGTTTCCGGTCATCTCCACTCTCCTTCCGCCGCGTGAGCGATCCCACGCGAGTGGTGAGTGTCTCCTTCAGCTCCGACGGAGGCGAAAGAGCTTTGGTCCGGGAAGCACCGTGTTTCCCCCGAGGAACAACTTAGCTGGGCTCGGCTGCCTTCTGGAAGGTTTTTTTTTTTCTTCTCTCTCATTTCTCTCCCCCCTTCCCCTCCCCATCCCCTTTCCTCTTCATCAACTCTCGCCCTTGGGACGGAGCGGTCCCTCTGCTGCTACCGACGGAGCTCGATTTCTCCCGGCAATCCTTCTACATCCGCATGCCGCGAGGGAAAGTTCTATCCATTCCATTTACAAGCAGGAAAAACGATAAAACAACAACAGCCCTCCCCCCCGCCCCCGAAAAAAAATAGCAAAAAAGGACCCACGAGGAGATCCGAAGGGAAGAAGCACTGCGAGTCCCCGTGGACAAATTTGTAACAGCTACGTCGAGATCCTTAATTAAGGCGGATGGCTTCCAAGAATGCAAGATTACAGCTTCTTTGCTATTTTTTGATCCTCTGGGTTTTGACGATTTCCAGCGAAGGACCAACACGAGAATCAATTTTTAGTATTTCAGACACGGATGATTGGTTCATTAATTCAATCCACCGAGATGCCTTCTCACGCAATCCTGTCTGAAAGACCGAGCATGGAAGGTCCTGGAGAATTCCGGGGCTTCCTTCCCTCTGCTAGGCACAATGATGTATTTTTTCTCCACTGTGCAATGATTGCATCTGTTTTTATCCAGTTGTTCAGGGAACACATTGACACACGGAGGTAACGCATTGCATGTGTGTGTGTATGTGTGTGTGTGTTTTTTGATATGACTTTTCTTTTTAATATGCCGTTTGCTTGATTTCGGAAATGCCTGGCTGTTTGTTGCTGCTGTCTTTCCTTTTCGAAAAGAAAAAAAAAAAAAAAAACGCCGAGTGTCGTGAAAAATCGGTTGCATCGTTTCGTGATCTCATTTCTGGATTTCACGAGCGATCGCAAAGTTCCCGAACGATTTCTGGCGCCCGCGATCCCCGATTTCAAAGACATCCAGGAATTTTGCAAACCTGCCGTCCCGCCGCCGCCTTCCGAGGTGGATCGCTGCGTGGTTACGCGTCGTGGAGGGGGGGGGCGCCAACACGTAGGTGACGCGCGAGAGATGGGGACGCCGGGAGTCAGGCAACGCTTTCAAAAAGGGGAGCAAAGCGCGTTGCCATTCGATGACCCCGCTCGAAATCCCTGGCCGTTCTTCCGCATCACACGTACTGCACACTGCGAGTGAATGCCAAACACGATGATGATGATGATGATGATGATGACGGTGTACACTACACACCGTGGGTGTTCATATGTGCTAGGGTGAAGCGCAGCTTCCTCCTTCCCTCCTTTTGCGATCCGAAATCCCGCCTGGTGAATCGGGTCACCATCCGTGGAAATTGATCTCGGGAGTTTCCGTGAGGCTCGCTTCCGAGATTAGGAAGCCGGGCCGAGCGTTACTCGGGAAACAGCCGCCCTTCCCGCGAGGGAGCCTAGGCTAATGCTGACGTTGCACGGCATTGTTGATCCGGCGAATCAAGTCACGGTCTTACGGGATCTCTACTTTTCAGCCACGATCTCTCTTGTGCACGGTACGGTCCCCGAGGCAGCAGCCTCCTCGAGGCAGGAAAGAAAGCTTTCTTTCGAGAGCGCCGTGTTTGACCTCGGGATCCGGCTGCCTGTCTGTGAACGAACGGTGAGAATTTCTTCTGTTTCCTCTGTCGGCGTGGTCCAGTTCGGCACGGCGCCGAACCTTTGCACGGCGTGAATGCTGCGCGAGTACCGAAAAGGATGAAGGGGCAGGGAGGAGATTCGGAGCAGACCCCGGCGTATGTACCTGACTTAAGGGGGAAAGGGGATGCAAGGCCTGTAAGTCCGTAAGTCACGGACCTATTCGGCGTTTCGTACCGTTTCGCACACTTTCGGATGATCGAGCCTCGCGGAAGGCACGGTTCGCAAGCAAGGAAGGATCTCGTGACGAACAGCGTTGTCTGAGACGGACTAATTAGTGTGCCATACTTATTACCCTTAGCTTCCCCTATTCCAATCAATCCTTTGTTTCTTTCTAGGGCTTACAGAAGAAAATCACGGAACGGTTCTCAGTACGTGACGGTGTATTTGTGTGGTGTGCGTTTTTGTCTTCGTTCCTTGCTACGCGATGCATATAATGAGCCAACACTTCAATCATTGATGTATTAAGGGAGGAAAGGAAGGGGGGGGGGAGGAAGAGGAGGAACCCGGGAAATCGAAAGCCGATCTACGGATTAGGAGCTCGATAAAAACGATCTGGTTCATCCATAATTCACAGTGTGCTTTGCTTCCTGGCAGTCCGGTTCGTTCGCCGTCGATCGATGCTCTTCGTGGCGACTTTTCTCAAGGGTGGGTTGGGGTAGGGTATCCTGAGAGGAAAGGGGGTGGAACGTCCTGCAACTGCGCCGAAAAAAACAAAACAAAACACCAGCCTCCTCTTTCCGGACCTGAAGGACGAGTAAAGCAGGCGTCCTTCAGATCCTCTTCCTCCGCGTATGCTTCCAGTCAGACCTTGGCGAGCTGTAGTGCTCCTTTTAGCCACACTGCCCTCCTAAGGGAGTTGCGATCAACTTTCCTCCTCCCTAACGAACACAGATACAAAAGGAAAAAAAGACTGTTCCTCTCGCAGATAAGCAGACGTACAAAATCATGAGGCCCATATCGCGCCAGTTTTATTCCACGGACGCCATAGTGCATCCCAGTGCAGAGTCCACATCCCAATACGCTTCCTCGGCGCTGAATAACATGTCTGTTTACCAAGCGATGGCTGACAGGTACGGTTGAATGGGATGTTTCCCCGAGGCTGTGTCGGTTTCGTTTCGTTTCTCACGATCTCTTCTAGACTTCGCCAGCTGATTAGTCAGCTTCAAGAGAAGCACAGCATAAACCCGGAAGAGCTCCAGGCTCATCTGAGGGAAGCTATCAACGCCTTGGAGGATCTCCAGGAAGAAGAAATCGAGTAAGGCTTTGAACGTCTCTCTGACTCGTCGCGTCTCGCGTGGTCCATACTCGCTCGCTCCTCGGCCGGCATCGGGTCAGCAACCCAGGAGGGAGAGCGCTTTCCGGGTCTTCAGCAGTGGGGGGTGGATGGGGGGGACATGTCCCCAAGTCCTGCTCGTTCGAAGAGCGCTCCGGAATCTTTCCTCGCCGCGTCCTTCCTTCATCCCGCGCTTGTGAGTCCCACCACACCCTCCCTTTTTCTCCCTTCATGAGTGAAGGGCGAGCGCCTCCTTTGAAATTCCTTCTCCGATTGGAAACCATGTCTTTCTCTACGCTGTACGGTGCCTGGACGAACAAGCAGGATGGAAGGAACGATTTCGAGTTCCGAGTCATCCTGGTTTCCGGAAAGGGCGAACATGAACACTCAAGAGGCCAACCGTTCTTGCAGGACGAGAAGACGGTCTGCCGAGTAATAAAGCGGCACACACACCTATTCTCGAATCCACAGTGTCCAAGCAGCACCTTGTAGAGGAGGTGCCAGCGACGGGAAACGGAGTCGATGCCATCCCAATGCCCTGCCGAGCATGTTATTTGTCCGTTGCACTCACGTCTCTCTTTCAACTGTGTTCCGCACACGGATCAGGGGACTCTTTCTCTGAACAAGAGAAGAGATTCAGAGCAAGATCTTCAGGAATGATGGCTTGCCTTCGACGCCTTCTGCTGTTTTGTCAAGAAGGCTGTTTGAAGAGATGACATCGGACGGCCTGGGAGGCATTTTCCGAGTTATGCTCTCACGGGCACCTCTCCAGTTGTTTAAAGGAGAGGAGAGGAGTTCCCCCCTCCCCCCTGTCGCGGGGGGGAGGGGGGGAACCTCCGAGTCGCCGCCTCTCCAGAGAGTGCAAGGAAGCAAGCGAGAGCTACGCTCTCTGAGTCGGAGGAAAAACTTCAAGCCTGATTTTTCACAAACATCTAATTAGCCCACCACGTTCATCCGTAACTCCCACTTCCCACTTGGAATTTGTTTTCCAACGCAAGAGAACGTGCTCTCTTAGGAGAACGTGCTTTCCATTGGATAGAAAACAGAAGGTGCTGCTACAGAAGTCCCTCATCAGCACTTGCTTCTTGGCGTCTACACCAAGTGTTTTGTCCGAAAAATTAGAATAGATTCACCGCACCTCTGTGGGATGCTCATTCACAGAGGACAGGAAGGGTAGACAGAAGCCTTAGTTCTCCGAGATCCACCATCGGAAACGGTAGTTTCTGAAAGGATTCCTAGGTTCGAATTTGTGCTCTGCAGATGCCACTTTGTGTACACATATAAAGTAGCCGCTTTGCCAACTGTTTGTACAGTTCATTTATCAGCATGTTACAAGGAGCTGTGTGCATACCCCGTATGTGTAAGCGACTCTTGAGATGTGAAAAAGGTGTCCAAAATTGTCCTCACAAATGTGTCCGCTTTACTTGCAAATCTGTGCATGTAAATTGTACATGTGTACTTGTAAAGATGTTGTACTAACGAATGATTGATGCATATGCATATGAACACAAACCGACAACATAAAGAATCGCATCATCACTTCATCAGAAAGCACACATTCATCTGTGTTTGGATGTGTCCTTTGTGAGGAGGAAAACAATATACCTGTGATTCTTCATTCGCAGCATTCACATTTGGTACTCATAAGTGGTGAACCTTGAAGAATGAGGATAAATTCTACTACAGAAATGAGACGAAAAAGTCAGTAGGATGAATTCCTACTACTACAATTTTCTGTAGAAGACATTCCTATTTTCATCTCGTTTCTGTAGTACAACTTCCCGTCTATTCGCGAGATGACAACGGTCGTTGTGCAGCTTCTCTATGCAAGAAATGGATCCTCAAGTTTACAATCAGTTCCGACGTGTTGCAAGGAAACGACAACGCCGTCACCCGTGATCTAAAGATGACGAAAGGTGACGCAAAACACGGACACACTGCTTCTGCGTGCTGCACACTGAGAGCTGACTTTCCTGCCTTCAAGATTCTCAGCAGTGCTCATGGCGTGTAGCGTCGCGATCGAGGCTGTGGTTACAGCTGACCGAGTTATAATTTTCCGTGATGGTTGGCTTTTCAATGGTGCCGTCGAAAATTCAACTGGATAACCTGCTGTTCAACACGCTATTTACTTCATTAAATACTTGCAATTAAAATTCACCTTACAAACTCCTTCCCGTCCCTACGAACTCTGTCCATGAAAGAATGCAAACAAAAAAAAAAGGAAGGAAGGAAATCCCTGCGATTTGTATTGATTCTTTGTGAAGTGTCCTACTTTGTTTATTTGCTGTCAGTGTCTGTCATCCAAGTAGCTCACTCTGTGATCTATTTTCTTCTGGTCATACTTTACCAAGGAGAAGACGTTTTTAATTTGGTTATGCAAGAAGTCTAATATTTTACAATAACGATTGATTACATGAACCGAGTTCATACTAGGATGCTAGCAAACTGAATATTTACAAATTAACACCGACAGAAATTAATAAGGACGTTAATTGCAAGATATTTAAACAGTGAAACAAATGTGATAGATCAATTGGTGCGCAAGTTGGAATCTGGAAAATACTCTTCTGTTAGCTGCAGAACAAAATTCTGGAAAAAAGAAAAAAAGAAAAAAAAAGGGCTATGCAAACCACGGGCTCCCATTCATCTAAGTTCAAGCATCTGAATTTTAGGCATAGAATACCGCAAGGGCATATCCATATCGACGCCATCTAAAGACGTCGAGTTAAATAAAGGTCATAAGAACTGGAAAATGGGCATCAGCCATGGCTTCGTCCTAAGAATAAGTGATTGGCTAGGTCTAAAGTGGCATCGCTCTTCCAAGCACTTAAATGAGCCCTCGTATGGTGCCAATTGGAGATGAACTTAAAGCTTTTTTGAAAATCTGGGATAACTCTCGATCACTTCCATTCACTTTTGAGTTACTTGAGTATTCCGGATAGAGAGCTCATTTCCAGTTCTTTTTTCGTTTGGATTCTTTCATGGACAGAGTCCATCGTTTTACCCTTCAGCGCTCGATAAAGTTTCCATCTTGAAAATGCAACCTGAATAACGGCCGTGGCAACAGTCTTCGGTTTTCGAGAAGTGAAATTCTTGATCGACTTGACAACCTGTTCGACTTCATCGACAACTTCAGAGTGCCGAAGCTGAAATTGGATGTATTAACGTCTATCTATCTCCAGGGACGATTCAGACTGACTCGTGAGCTGATGCCGTAGCCAGAAATGCAGAGAAATTGGGATGTTGTTGAACAGTTCCTTTTCCATGAGGTTTAGGTTCTTTTTGTAGGAGAATCCATCGGTATCTTTCCTATTCGGTTTCAGGATATACCGCTATATTCACAAGAGATTGACTCCGATGTGACACGCAATTTTTCGCTTAGCTCAGGGGGATGTTTAGAGAACCACAT
Source organism: Raillietiella orientalis (assembly GCA_036172245.1). Taxonomy (NCBI): domain Eukaryota; kingdom Metazoa; phylum Arthropoda; class Ichthyostraca; order Raillietiellida; family Raillietiellidae; genus Raillietiella; species Raillietiella orientalis. Next base: position 2,247,457 of record JAYWIR010000016.1, read on the forward strand.
TGGGGCTCAGAAAATAACATCGGATCCCATTTCTGCAAACTGATCGGGGAGGCAGAGAGGGGCTGCTCCATGAACAGAATTTCTGCGAGTGAGAAAAGCATTTTTGCTGTGGAAACTCGGGAAATTAGGTGCCTGTAAGCACATCTAAGGAACACGGCTAAGCGCGGGAAGGTGGATACAAACAGCATGAGCTAGTTATTCATTACTGAGGTCGGAATTCCGGGCAGAAGCTTAGTGTAGTCGGCGAGAAAATCAGCTCTCTTGGTAAGCTATTACGAGGGAGATGGAAGAACGAGTAAGACAAAGAGGCTTCTCGAAAACCCGGATGTCGTGAGAGTCAGTTTTTCCTGGATGCCTGGCTTATCACATCTTAGATCAAAGCGTTCCTCTGCATGAATGCCCGGTGTACCTTGGAGACTTTTTGCATTCCTAGACAGAAAGGGTACTGTAAATCTCATAAGCGCGAAGACGCAAAGCATTCTGCGGTTTGGACCCAGGTAAGGCTAGGAAAAACAGCTCCCAGTGTGATTCCGAAGGATTTCCTAATCACGTCGAAAGGGAGGAAAGCAGCAATTACTCTTGCAAGATTACGTATTAACGTATTCTTCGTGGGACCATTTCACTTCTCCTGGAGAGAAAAATGGAACTTTCAGGATCACGAAGATTCTGACAAAAGAGTCAAGGGTCCAGTGAAGAACAGTTCCGATTTTCCAATGAACGAAACGCCAAATAGGAGTGTCCTCCCTCCCATCTTTCTTGCAATGCCCAACCTCATCTTGTACAAAGCTCCGCCGGACCGTGAACTCGGATGATAATGCAGAAAAGATTTTGGCACCTTAGTTCCAAAAATAAGCAAACACCCTTTTTAATGTGCAAAGAATTCGAAACTATATTGGTGACCTTGCATTTATTCTGGCACAAGCATTCAGTCCAGAGAGATCCTCTGAAGAGATATTTAAGTGGTTCTTGACATTGGTTTGCTCTGGATGCAAGAGTCGTCTTTCAAGTTCGGTTTCTTCTATCTTTGGGGTGAGCCCTTTTTTGCAGTGGCTTTAGGGTCTGAGCGTGGAGATTTTGATTACGTCATCATCCAGGGATATTCGATCAACCATTCTAGGCACTCTGAAAGGACGGTAGCCGGTTGGAACTCCTACCATGGCAAGGATGAATTCCAGAACACAGGAAAGTAGTGCTCATCGATTAGTTTCTCCTTCCAAAAGATAGTTTTCGGTGAACAACAGAACGGTTGAGCTATCATGCTTATTTATATGTTCTGAGGACACAAGAGAAAATCCAATTCTGACCCAGGACTGTGAGTGCCACTTTGGAACATTCCCTACATCGTGAGAACTAGGAAAAATTTGGGGCACACGAAGATTCATCTATTACATTCGTTTCGGGTGAAAAATTTCTTAGTACCGTGGCATTTCCTTCAGTTGGCTGGTCCGGGCAGCACCTTTATTCCTTTAGATCAAAGCCAGAATCAGCTTACAGCCAGAATCTGCTTACAGAGATAAGAAGAGGCGATTATTTATAGAAAAAGGGGAGAGAGCTCTTGGACTGATACTCCTGAAAGACAAAAAAAAAGATACTCCTTTGCTTGATGCTGATTCTCTAGACATGAGCGGTCTCCACGTGGAATATAGGCAATGGAGGAGCAGTACTTCGCTTTCCCAGAATTGAAATTTTGGGAACGCGAAGGGATTTCTCCTTTATCCAGAAATCCCTGGAGGAAGTAAACTCGGTTCTTTAAAAAGGTGTACTAGTCTCATTCAGCTTTCACTCCAATGTCTAGGGTTAGTTAGGTAAAACCATAAGCACTGGACTTGCATTGCGTCGATGCAGACGAAAAGAGGTGGGCTACGTTGACAACAGCATCTGGCCTAGGAATACGTCTTTCGCAGACCACAAAAAAAAAATCGCTTGCCCATCTTATGGGTTCTGCTGCAAATCCAGATGAATCGGAGCGGCAGAATGGCATTTTCTGTTCGAATTTTCAAACATCTCCTTAGAATAATGTGCACCGCTATAGCTGATCTTTCACAAGCTGGAATTCGAAAATCCATCAATCTGGCACTATGATTTTCCCTCAGTCATTAGCAACCAGGTATAGTTTTCCCCCGAAACCTCAACGTCAGTGCCATGGATGCTGATCTGAAGTTGCCTTTCGTATCTGGGTCCTTGCAGATCTTCGCTATGTGCTCTCTCTTTTTTGGTGTATGGGAGCAACGTCCGCAAAACAGGTACCTGTTTGGTCTCCGGAATATGCCAAGGAATACAGAATTCGGGCATCGAAGTTTCATGAATCTGTGAACGCAGGTGCTGCTTGCTTCAGTCATCATCTTGCAAGAAAAGATTCCCTTTCGCTGTTCATTCGCTTCATTCTGCTTTCGAAGTTCTCTTCATTCTTCCACAGCTGCCAGTAACAATTATGCAGGGCTACTGGGGACGCTAAAGACTATCTGAACCAGCAAAAGCTGGTAAAGTTGTGGACCAAATGTCTGGAGTGACTCAAGGGCCAGATGATTCATCACTCGTGAATCCTTAATGCAATGCAATTGATGCAGGACGACTACAAGGAATTCAAGAGCTGGAAGTGTAATGAAAAAACTGCAGGTTTTTGATTTCACTTGCAGAACATGCTGAGGTCACAGAGAGGTTGCCTGCCGGCCAGCAAAATATTTGCGTACGTATTCTCAAGGTTCTGCAAAGGTTGATACGCGCCAAATTACAAACCTCTCCCAAATTGAACACCTCGAGTTATTGAACAGGGGTTAAGCGGACCAGAAGGAGCTCTTCTAAGCTTCCCATCTTTCTGAGCAGTTCAGATCCCATGAGACTGTTCCAAGGAGAAATAATCCCAAAGCAATTAATTGCATTGAAGATCAACAACTCCGTCCAACATCACCGCTCGAATTTGATCACTTGACGGGGTTCCACTTCTGCCTCCGGCATTTTCTCGTTTCCCTTAAAAATCAGTGGAAAATGCATGCGAGACTGCATCAGAGTGGAATTTTGAAAATGAAGACCAATGTGTTACAGCAGCGGGAAGTCAAATTCACCACGAAGCCAAGACCTCGACCCACGCGGTCCCGGTGGCGCCTTCCCTTCCACTTCCTCCATCCTACCTGCGCTCTCGTTCTCACCACTCACGGCGACCTCAAGTCGCCGGCTCTGAAGGGAGGCAGGCGCGTGCTTCGGGCTAAGGACGGCGCGAGGCCGGCGAGCCGACACTCGGACGGCGTCTGGCGGAGACGTTGGTGCGTTGACGTCTTTCGGCTGAGCGAAGAGCAGACTGCCAGCGGGCGCGTGTCCCGTCCGCCCCGGAGTCACCGCCGCCTGGAACGCAGGCACGGCGGAGGCACCAGGTCCCTTCCACGCCTGGTCCGCTCGTGCCCACGATCACTGAGAGGGGGGTGGAGGATGGGGAGAATAAGGGCGTGCACGTCCATGCCGAACGTCTTTCAGCCCCTGACCCTAGCCGCTCCCTTCCTGGGCCACGACACGCTTCCACGGAAGGGCGGGAGCGAGTCCGGCTTGGGAGTGGACCGCCTGCAAGCGCGAGCGGAACTTCCCTCTTCGGCTGAGCACCCTCTTCGGCACGTCGGAGGTTGTCGGCTGGCCCCAAGATTCCGGGGAAGCGCGCCGGCGGGAGAAGAGCAAGGGGGCACCATCGCGCCCCGGGACGAGAGAGGTCTTTCAGTCCAACGAAGAGCGGGCGCAGGCGTAGGTCGGTGGGACACCAGTCGCCGAGAGGGGCAGGGAGACGGAAGTGGACGTCAAGCGTCGTCCCCCTCTCTCCCTTGCAGGCTCTCCAAGGAGGATAACGAGTGTGATGTGCTGGCGACCGTCGAGGAGCACTCCGTCCCGGACGAGGTCAAGAATTGGCTGGCGTCGACATTCACGCGGCTGCCGAAGCCTCCACAGAACATCTTCGACAAGAGTTCCAAGTTCCGCTCCGTGGCGAACGCCATCCGGGCGGGGCTGTTCGTGGACCGCATCTACCGGCAGAGATTCATCGGCCAATACCTGGAGCAGCGGCTGGTCGCCGTGGATATGCTAAAGGTAGGCCCCCTTCCCGTGATCGGCGGCGAACCGGAAGCTCAGCGATCGCTTCGGGCGCGCGCGCTCGGCCGATGTGAAAGGGAGGGGGTGGTGTGCTCGCGCACGTGCGCGAGCATACACCTTATCGCTGTTCGCGTGCGAGAGCGCGCGAGGGCATCCAGCCGTGCCTACCCCTCTCTCCCTCTGTGCTGACCTGAGGCATTCCCTTGTTGGAGACGAGAGTCCCAGTATGCTGCCGGCCGCACGGGGACAGACGGCAGTCCATAGGCTGGTTCGACGGGAGCGCAGCAGCAAGAAGAGGAAGACTGCTCTCCCGAACCTTCTCGAGGGACTCGGGCCGCTACACGACGAGGCGATGTCAGATCTGGAAAGAGTCTGCCGCTGGAGAACATCGTCCCCGCAATGGCAGAAGCACATTTCTGGACCTTCCTCCAGAAATGTTCTTGCCCGGGCAGCACGGAAGAGGGGCGGCCGCTGGCCGAAAATCCGAGGCGAGAGGTCGGTCGGCTGGCTCAGGCATGGAGTCGCTGCCAGAGAAGAGGACAGCACCTGCTCGAGAAGATTTCGCGCCATTGAGAGACGGGCAGGTGGACGTCTCCGGACGAACGCGTGGAGGACGCGGGCGGGCCGAATTCTCAGCCGGTCCATCGAGCGCATCTTTCCTCCAGGATTCACAAACCGCGCTTGAGTAAGGAGACTGGGTCTTCCTCCCCCTCCCCTTCCAGTGCTTTCGTCTCGCACACCGCGACATCTGGGGATGGGGGAGGAAGGAGGGGGGGGGGTAAGAGGAGATCTGAAGACCAGCGTGAATTCTGAATGTCCTTACCCCAAGCGGAAGAGCAAAGGGAAGACTACCGCTCTCGGAGCTCGGCGATCCAGGGAGGAACGGGTTGCAGGAGGGATCTCACGCGAATGACCGACTGCGCAGGCGGCTATAGGGAAAACGCGCGTCCCGCACCCGCTGCGCATGTGCCCCAGTCGAAGGGCTCCTCCAAAGTCTGGATGGAGCCGAGGGTACGAGAGAGGAGAGCGTCCGCCTGTGACCACTCTCTTAGTAGTGGCGACCAGTCTTTCCGCTTTGCCCTTCTCCCGGTCTTCGTACTTCCTCGAGCGGTTCACGGTGCCCGAGCATGTTACCTTGGCGACCGGTCGAGGTAGAGGGAACCCCCCGAGAGCGCGCGCAGCTTCCGGGGAGACATCCGAATTTCCCGTTCCGAACTCCAAGCTCTTCACCACGAAGGCGGAGGACTGGGTGGTCGCCGCCTCGTGCTCTCTTCCTCAGGGTGCTGTCCGAGCAGGCGGGTCTGTGAGCTCTGAGCGGGAAGCCAACCGCCCCCTTTCTCGTCAGTCACGGCTGTTTCCTAGGGAACGCGCAATCCTCTTTAGAGGGCTGAGGCGCGCTGGCACTACGCCACCGGAGCCTCAACACTTCTCTGCAGCCGCAGCTCTCCTTGCCCGCCGCCGCGGAAGGCGTCCTGCCGCATCCTTTTCTCCGGGACAGCGTGGTGAGACTGCAGGATTAGGAGAGGCTCCGTCTCTCCTCTCCGGCATCTGCCCACTCTCCGGGTCAGGTGGCGTGACCTCGGTGACCGTTCTTGCTTTGGCTTAGGACTGGAAGGTGTTGTATTCCTGGATGCCAGAGCTCTCTTTCCGCCTTTATAGAGCGAGCAGGAAGAAGGGGAGGAGTGAGTTGCATGCTCGGGGGGAAGCGGGAAGGCGAGGGGTCGAGCCGCAGGTCGCAGCGCCGGTGAAGGCACGGAACGCCCCTGGAGAGGGGACCCCCTCGTGCGGGACGAAGGTCGCGCGCGACTCGAACGAGCCGACTAGCCGAGGTCACCGGGGTTCTTGCGGGGACCGGATAAGGGGTCGCCGCGAGCGCGAAGTATCCTTCGGCACGTTCCGATACCTGGGCGCCCAGGACATAAAACCATCCGCTTTCCGTGCCGCAGTGTCACGCGACTTAAAAAAAAAAAAAACACATGTCTGTCGCAAAGCACGATGTGCTGACCTGATTTGACCTTCACTCTACAGAGCGTGTCATTATTTCTAGAAAGTAGTGATCCTCCCTTACAATGAGATGTTTCAGGTAGGACGTGGGGGGGACGCGTGAGGCCTTTGTCCACTGATACAACCCGTATCTCTTCCAGGAGATCGATGAGTGGAACTTCAATGTCTTTCGTTTCAATCAGCACACCAAGCAGGCGCCACTCACCCTGATGACCTGCGAGCTGTTCATCAAGTACGGCCTGGTGTCAAAGTTCAAGGTAGGCCGCAGTGCGCTGCCGCTACTTCACCCCCCGAGAAACCGGGTGCGCTGCCTCGAAGTCCGCTTCCTCCTCTTTCTCTTCCGCGGTTGCCCTAGGAGTCTCCGTCCAGGAGACAGCCTTGCCGCTATGGAGTCTCTAAAGCCAGGGGACCTGCTCAAGCCTTCCCTCACTCCTCGCCCCTCCTCCCCTGCTCTCTCCCTCTCCCTTTCGGTTCACGCCACGGCCCCTTTCGCGTCGATGGTCCTCGGAAGGGCGCCGCAAGCCGCCCGGTCGGGAAGATCTCGGAGACTCGTCCGAAGGCGGGCACCGCCTATTCGGCGACGGAGCCGTCGCCCCAGCGCGGAGTGGGCGGTGGCTTTGGTCTGGAGACTTGCGCTTTCCCGGAGAAGAGACGAAGGGCGGGAAGCGCTCGCGTTTTCTCGCAGGACGGGGCGGATGGGGGCGTCACGGAAAGGCGAACGAATCAGCAGGCGCGTTCCCCTTGGCGGTTTGCGCGGGAAACGCTGGAGCCACGTGCTCAGCCTCCAAACGAGACGGGGAGCGCCCGGTTGCTCAGGGAAGCTCCGACTTGCTGCTTTTCGGACCCGCCTCCAGGAAGGACGACAGCGAGCGTTTCACTGGCAACGAGGGGAGCAGCCAGCGGTTCTCTCCTCCTCCTTCCCTCCCCTTCCGCGCGAGGCGCCAAGGAGGTAGCGAGGCAGAGTTGCGCGACGCCCTCGAGGCGGCGATGCCGACCGAACTGCGGATGTCGCTCCCGGCTGCGTCGCCGCGCAGATCCTCTCGAGCCGAAGACGCGGATCTCTTACCCCCCTGGTGTCCAAGAAGTTTTGCTCGTTGTCATGGCATCGGAACACTCGTCGTCGAAATGGTCCCGCTCGTGTCAAGGCAAGCGGCCGTTGCTCTCCCACCCCTCCAGCACGGAGCGCTGAAGAACAAGCGCTCTTCTCCTTAGCTCCGGGAATGCGGCTGTGTGAGGTTGCCGCTGCAGGCCGTGGGCGTTTTGCACGCCTCGCGCCCACGTTGGCGCACGTGAGGGATGGAACGAGGGGTGGTCCGCGCACGCCCACGTGCGCGTCGGCATTCCGCGGCCGCCTCGCGCGAGCCTGGCACGACTGCACGGCAACCGATATGGTCACAATGCTGTAGCTCTCCCGCATGATGAAAAAAGGATCCACGGATCGGATCGAACCTACGAAACGCGCGATCCTCCCCCTGCCTTCGGGAAGAGAGTAGCGGCTGAAATCTGCTGATCTCCCAGTCCCCTTCCCTCTCGCACGCCAGCTGCACCTTTCGCGTGTATCTCTCGCAGCATCCGTCTCCATCTCTCTGCTTCTGCCCCATCTCTTCTGCACGCGCCCACCGCTTAGGGGGGTTGATGCACTCTGGAATGCGACGTGAGAGGATTCGGGGAAGGATGTGTGGGATGCGCACATCCAGCACTGCGCCTCAGGGGGACGGTCATCAAGAATTGCTCCCTGTCCACCGTCTGCGTCACGCAGGCCATCCATCCATCTTGGAGTTTCCAGGAAGCATGCTTGCTGCCTGCAATGGACCTGCATTCAAGGGGACGTCTCTCCTGAACGGGAATGTGGAGAGAAGCGCTCGCACGAGTTTTGGATTCTCCCGGAAGCCCAGAAAAAAAGAGCTGACGAAGGTGATGGAGAACCGGAAGAGAAGGGCTTCCCGGAGGCGTTCCGCTTGCACGCATGCGAGCAGATCCTTCCGGGATAACATCTCTCGGACGGGATGGGAGCGCAGGAAAGCTGCCCATCTGTCCTGGCGTGGGAAACACTGCAGCCGGAAGACCCGCAAGCGGAGGAACTGATCCGGAAACTTTTGCGCTCCAATGAAGCTTTTGGACGAACGGAGGTGGCGAGGAGCGTCGGGATTCGTGCGCTCCTCGTCACGACCTCGCTGCAGGAAGATTCGATCTCAGAGTTTCCTGGGGACTTCTTCGCAGAAGAGGTCCTTCCTCGCGGAAACCTGCCGCCGGCAGGAGCGACTCGCTACACCTCCGCCCTACCCCCTCAACCCCAGTGCCGCGGACATTCGCAGCGACGAGGAGAGGGGCCAGGAGGCGGGTCAATTGCCACCTGCGTTCGCGTTGTCGACTAACCGGGGTGAGATGGGACACCCGGGACTTCATGCCACCTCCGAAAGATCGGACAGCGTGGGTGGTCCGTTCCCCTACCCCTTCCGGAGGAAGGAGAGATCCTGGACCGAGGCCGGGAAGATCTCGGATGCGCGTTGCTTCTCCTGACGGCCCCCGCTGAGGAATGGCAAAGCCGGCAGAAGTGGACGCGCGCGCCAAGCACTGCGGCGCCAGTCCTAGGATGACTTTTGTTTCCTGGCGGAGACCGTGAAACGAAGACTCCAAAAGGAACGCCGTCTGTCTATTCCTTGGAATTTCCAGCAAGCTTCCGAGGACTTTCGGAGTTCCCGAATTTGCCGTTTCCAAACAGAGTTGTTCTCGCCCCCCAAGTAACGTTCGAGCGGGCCATTGTCCTTCTCCGGTTTTAGACTTTCCAGCCTGCTGCGTCCCTGCAGAGGCTGCAGGCGATCTGAAAGAACAGTAGTGCCACGACAAAGACCATCTCTTTAGTACCTGGCGTTTCCTTGTTGACATCGGGAGGTTCCCTGCAATTGTGACAGTTTGCCTGGTAAGGTCCTCCCCCGCCCGACGTCCATGGTGCGCCTCGCCCCACTCCTTCACCCCAGTCCTTTCCATCCTGCCTGCCACCGCTCCCACTCACTTTACCTGGTCATCCGCCCCATCCATCAACGCGGAATGACCTTCCTCCCTCGCCCCATCTTCGTTCCCGCGCCTCCTCAGCTCCACCCAGTCTCCTCTCGATTGGAGGATGGGATGAGGTATACCATCGCCCCTACACCGTCCTTCCTTCCTTCCGGTCATCTCCCATTTCACCCTCCGCCCACGCTGCCCTTCCTAGAGGCAATAAACGAGCACGGGCGCTCAAGAGTGGAAGGGTTCTCTGAGAAGGGACACTGACCATGGCACCCTCACCATGGGCACGTTTTCTTGGGAACGCATTGCTGCTGTCCGCGCAAGAGTTCGTTCCAGCAGCAACGGCGGAAGCAGTGACCTCGATGGCTCGCGCGCGCATTCCCCGCTCGCCGCTGTTTTCGCTGAGACGCCGTTGCCGAGCCTATGAGAGTCATTCAGCTGCCGTGGAGACAAGTTTGAGCGGGAGCTCCTTCAGTGGAGCTTTCAACTCGGTGCCGAGCGGAGCATCTGCTTCGTTTCGGCCTTTCCGGACGTTCAGATCAGCGGCGTGTACGCAAGTGGACGATGGACTTGTGTCGGTCCAGCGCAGTTGACACGCAAGAAAAAAGTGCCTTTTAGATTCCCATAGCCGTCCTGGAATCCTTTCTGAAAAGAGTAGAGGCGGGATACTTCAAGTACCGGAACCCCTACCACAACAACCTGCATGCGGCCGACGTCCTGCAGACGATCCACTGTGCCGTCCTGCACACCGGCATAGCGGTGAGTGCGCACGCGAGCGCGCATGCGCTTGTGAGCTTCGCTCACGACCGGCGATAGGAGTGCTGCTTCCCCGGAAGCGAGAGATGCCTCCTCCTCTTTGAGAATCCGTCGGACGGTGCCGGGCTCACACTTGAGAGATTTATCCTGCACAGACCTGCTGACCCTCTTCCCGCGTTTGAGACCGAAGAAGTCGGGTCATCTTAAAGGGAAAGGAAGAGAGTTTTGGTCCCTTCTCCGGAGCGCCGCCTCCGGGTCTCCTACCTGCCACAGATCTCGACTGGAAGCAGCATGCGTCGTCGCTCGGAAACCGACAGCGCCTACCTTTTGGAAACCGCCTCAGACTCTTATCAAATCCGGAAGCCTTCGAGGTCGGAGGTCATCCGAATTCATTCCGGAGGGGCGCGATCGACCCTTTCCTCTCATTCCGGATCTGGTCTCCAGTTATCTCCTGTTTCCCCCTTCCCTATCGGGAAGCGCCCAGCGAATCAAGACGATTCTCCGCAGCGTCCACCGTTGCTCAGGAACTTCTCCGAGGCGTGTGCAAAGCGACACGGATGGGGAGAGCCGGCTAAGGGCTCTGGAAAGTCTAAACGAGCAGACCGGATGGGGGGGCGCGCTGACAAGCACCCGTGGAGCTCAGCAGGAGAGGAAGGAACTCTGGGGACGCCGATCCGAAGTCCGAAGAACCCGCCGTGTGGGTCTCGAAACTCAGAAAAGGCGCTGTGGTCTTCCTGACTTCTCGGCCTTCCGCGGTAGAGCCCGAAGAGAGGGTAGTTCGCTGCTCCGGGGAATAGACGGCGCCGGAAGCGAAGCCTTTCTGAGCCACGCCGAGGCAAGCGCCAGCAAGCACCAGAAAACACCGCGCCAGCAGAGGAGTCGCAAGGTCGGAGCGGAGCAGCCAAGCGCCACCGACTGTAGGGGAAGAGAGGGGGGGTTCGCGGTCCTACTGGCGTTCGGAAGCCCCCGAGAGACTCTGGAGAGCGAAATGCAGTGCAGGGACGCCACCGCGACGCCGCTTGAGACGGACGCCGGCAGCCCTTTCCATCGAACATAGCTGCCGCAAGTGCCCTCCCCCCTCGTGAGGGGAAGTTCCTTCCTCCCCCTTCGCTCCCGGGATGCAGGCAGCCTTCGAGCTCGTGACCGGATCCGCCGAACGATAAGTTGCGCTGGCTCAGGGAGTCCGCTCAGGTCCACTGACGCAGCCCCTCCTTCGCGCAGAACCACCTCCTCCTCCCCTTGCGGGTTCTGCCCAACATCACCGTTCCCGCTTCCAGGACTTCCTGGAAGACCTCGATATCTTCGCCATGCTGATGGCCGCGGCGATCCACGACTTCGAGCACAGCGGCACCACCAACGCCTACCACGTGGTCACGGGCTCTGAGCTGGCCCTTCTGTACAACGACCGCTCGGTGCTCGAGAATCACCACGTGAGCGCGGTGTTCCGGTGAGCGCGGGAGGAGGGGTGGGAACAGGGGCGGTCCGAAGGGACGCCACGTCTCCGGGTGTAACTTTCTCCAGGATCATGAACGAGGACGGTTACAACATCCTGTGCAACCTCACCAGACTGGAGTACTTCCGGTTCCGGAGGACCGTCATCGAGATGGTGCTGTGCACTGACATGTCCCTGCACTTCCACCAGGTCAAATCCCTGAAGGCGGAGCTGGGGTTGCCCAACGCGAGGTAAGGTCCTCCCCCGCCCGACGTCCATGGTGCGCCTCGCCCCACTCCTTCACCCCAATCCTTTCCATCCTGCCTGCCACCGCTCCCACTCACTTCACCTGGTCATCCGCCCCATCCATCAACGCGGAATGACCTTCCTCCCTCGCCCCAGCCCATCTTCGCTCCCGCGCCTCCTCAGCTCCACCCAGTCTCCTCTCGATCGGAGGATGGGATGAGGTGTACCATCGCCCCTACACCGTCCTTCCTTCCCTCCGGTCATCTCCCATTTCACCCTCCGCCCACGCTGCCCTTCCACCTTGAACGACCTCCGCTCGCCGGAGCTTCTCCTTCGTGCCGAGCCGTCGCGGGTCGACCCCGCCGCAGCACCCCAAACCTCCCGTCACCCCTACACACACGATCCTCCCTTCTCCTCTCCCCCATTTCACCCCCGCTTCCTCGAAACCCACCTCTCCTCTTCACCCAGTGCTCCGGTCCCGTCCCTTCTCATCCTCCTCCGACTGCTCACGCCTGCACCCCAGTGTGGACAAGACGAAGGTGCTCAGCTTCCTGCTCCACTTCTGCGACATCTCGCACCCGACCAAGACGTGGGAGCTGCACCAGCAATGGACCCACTCCCTGATGGAGGAGTTTTTCATCCAGGGAGACAGGGAGGAGAGACTGGAGCTGCCGTTCAGTCCCCTTTGCGACAGGAAGAGCACCCCCATCGCCGAGTCCCAGATAGGTAGGCCCCGTACCAACCCCCTGCGAGAGCGGTCTCCACAGGTATCCTCCCCCAGGATTCATCGACTTCATCGTGGACCCTAGCATGCAAGTGTGCTGCCACCTCGTGGAGAGGATCGCAGGGAACAAGGGATTCTCCCACACGCCCATAGACAACGAGGAGGAGAGGGAAAAAGAAGAGGGACCGACCGTGGAGCAGCTGCAGGAACAAGGTGCCCCTGGGCCCCAGAGGGTTCCCTTCGAGAGCCACCACCCAACCCAGTTCCCCTCGACTTTCATTTTTGTCTTTCGTTTTTGCTGTCCTTACAGATGAGCAGAGGCGCATTGCCCTCACCGAGACGTGGCGTCGCAACCTGGCTGCCAACAGGCAGGAGTGGGAGAAGCGGGTCGCGTCCAGCCCTAGCAGAGGGCAGGTGTGAGGGTGCTCTCCCCTTCCCAATGAGAGCGGGAGGAGATGGAACAGGAGGAGGGAAGGGGACCCCCGCGGCGGACGGGACGGGTTCCGGAAACGTCCGGGCAGCCGGCATCCCGTTCCAGCACCCGGTGGCTGGCCCGCGGAGGAGAGCTGCAGATCCTCGATGAGAGCCTCCCCCACCCCTCCATCCGCTGGCAGGAGGGATGGGCCGGGGGACCATGGCTTCCGGGAGCTCCGCCAGCGGCCCTTCCGGCGTCTCCGAGACTCCCCTGCCTCTGCGCTTCCTACAGGATCCTGCGAGGTTTACCTAAGCGAAAGGAAGGAAGAAAAACACGGGAGAATGGAGAGGTGGCCCCCGAAAGAGCGCTCGAGGACTCCTTTTTGCTCCTCTGCGGCCTTCCAGAGGCGCCTCTTCGTTTCCCCCGACTGGTGTTCCCTCCCCTCAAATGCCTTGTCCTCCTCCTCCTCCTCCTTCCTGGAAGCCGCACGACGGAGAGGCCAGCCAGGTGCTCCAGGATGGATGCTGCGAGGGACGTCTGGACAACGCCTTGGTCACTCGTTCCGGCGACAGCGGAAGAACCAACGGTGCACAACAAAGAAAAGGGGCGACGTCCTCCCTCTCCCCCCTCCCACCTCCTGACGACGCGCCTGCCGCCCTCCGAGCGCGAGCGAATAAAGAGCACGCCACTTTCCTGGATCCTGTTGCCCGGGGTGAACCTACCGGCCAGTCACCCGGTCCGCCCCGCTCCGATGGCCGAAGGACACCTCGCCTAGGACACGCCGCCTCGGGGAGGGTCGCTCACGAATGCCCCGCCTGAGATCCCGAGCGACTTCCGCTCCTCCTTGCCTCCTTCGTTGGTTCGCAGAGTCCTCAACGAAGGCCGAAGGGGGGGCGGTCCATCCCCCTCTCGGAGAGCCCCCCGTTCTACTGCCCTCGCGAGGCAGCGACTCCAGAGGAAGGAGGGGCCCGAGGACCCTCGTCGAGCCTAGCCCCGAAAGTTCCACAGCCCTCGGGCAGCTCCTCCTTCGAGGCAGTGAGGCGCGAGTGAGGCGGAGGCTGTGGCTGCACCGGCGTGGGACAAGCAGAGCTCCCTCCACCCACCCGGATGATCCCTCCGTCCAGTTTTATCTTCTCCCTCCCTCTCTTCCCGACGGAGTTTTCCCGGGTGAGGTAGCGGCTCTCATCCCGAAGGGGAGGCATCCCCTTTCGCGGCGGACTGGCAGCCATCGAAATCGAAGAAAGCAGGAACGGGTAGGCGGGGGGTGGAGCGTAACGGTGAGGAGGAGGGCAAGGAAGAGTATCCTGCAGCGTTTCCATGTTTTGGGAGGAGACGGAAACAGGAAGCGGCGCTGTGGGAAAGGGGAGACACCCCCTCCCGATCCGACCTTCGTCATCCACGAGTCAGGGTGCTCATGTCGAGCGCATCCCGAGGGTCGCCACAGCATTGGACAGTCGAGACAAGATGCCGGCGTCTTGAGCTCTGCTATCCCTTAGGAAGCCCCCAGTAAAGGGAAACTTCGATTCCTACGCCTGTGTTTGGGAACCCAACGTCAAGAGGGCGGAAGGGAGGAGGCAAGCAGAAAGGGGTCATCTGGGGTTCCCTATGGATCCGCAGGGCAGCGGGCTGTTTCTCCTGGTGGGCGCCCTGAGTCGTCCTCAAGGGATTCACCACGAGGTCGGCCCCGAAGTCATCGCCAGAGGGCATCGCGAGATACGGCTCTCCGGCCAGCTGCCCTACCGCACTCCTCGCGGGGGGGGGGGGAGGTGCATCCGGCCTCCCGCGACTACAGTCGACTCAGTCGCAAGAGGTTGCGCCTCCTTTGCACACGGTGTGTCCCCCACCGCGGACGAGCCGATGGGACGCACGTCAGCTCCTCTCGTCGGGCGGCGGCTGATCGACCGTGGCGCGTGGAGCACGCATCGAACCTGCGTGGCAGCCATCCTGCCCGGGGAGCGTTGCGCGCACGCCAACTAGTGAGGCGGGACGTCCACTCCGGAGGATGGCGTTGCGCCCTCGAAGATGCTCCCGACACAACGCCCAAGTCGCTACCTACAAGGTGTGCACGCACGGGCGTGTCGCGATGCGCCGTACGCCGGCGGCATCGGCACCGAGCGACTCCCCGCTGGGACGTCGCGCATGCGTTGCAAGCGGTGCGCCGCGGAGTCGGTCCTGCTCGCCGCCTACCGGGAGCACCGGATGCGCATGCGCAGCTCCCCTCGCGTAGGATCGGAGGCACCGGGCAGCCGCCGCCAGCGCTTTCGATCCACACCAAGGCGCGCGCGAGTGGTCGAGGTCGCAAAGCGCGCGACCAGGAGGTTTCCCGCTTCCCTTCGCGGGGAAGGCTTGCGGGCGCGCCTTGTCGGCGGGGCGGTCGCTCCCCGCTGCGCCAATCCCCTGGGAACTGCTCTCGTGGGTTACGGAACGGGAGCCCCTACTTCCTGCTGCCCCTTCGTTTCGCGTCCTCGCATCATCGGCGAGCACAGGTCAAGAGGCTGCGCTCGCTCGCTCGGGGCGGGTTCATACCACGAGACCGCCGGGGCTTCGCTTCATCCCCTCGAGGAAGAGGATGGGCACCCCGCCATCTAGCGGGCAGTCTACCAGCCAGAGAGACAAGTCCCCACGCGACCGCGCTTCCAGCAGGACCTGAGGCCGTCCGGGGCGAGAAGGCGCATTTCACTACCCGAGAGGGAGAGTGCTGAAGGCACCTCCGCCCACGACGGGTGCAGCTGCTGTCCCGGAACGCCACCGCTCGGTCGCGCCCAGGAGTCCGTCCCAGCAAGGCGAGCAGGAAGGGCGAGAAGCGGAGATCACTGCTCCGGGCGCACTGGCGGCAAGGAGACTCTGGAAACGAGGCATTGGAGAACATCCGAGGATCGGAAGAGTCCAGGATGCCGGAGAGCCCTCCCTCGGCCCCGAGCCACCCACGAGCCATTCGTCTGCTGCAAGAGGTGCGGGGGGGGCTGAGTCCGAGGTCATGTGGAATCTTCCGTCGATCGGTGGCTGCCCGTCCCATTCGCCCATGTGACACGGGGTGATCCTGGTGCTCCTCTGCAGCTAGCTCACCCGATGATCTCCACTGCCCTTCTCGGAGACGCCGAGCGCAGCAGGGATGGCGCCACCCGGAGGTCGCCTTCCTCCCTAAGAGGCGAAGGAAGCCCCTTAGCGCAATCAAGGGCCGAGCCCTTTGCTTCCCGCATCCGTATGGGGGGGAGGACCTCGTGCGAGCAGACCGCGCCATCTGGGACTCGCGCGCGATCCACGAAGCAGTTGCCAAGGGCACCCGTCATGAGTATCAAGGACCACCGTACGAGACCTGCATGGGTCGGGGTTTGGCGGGAGATGGGGGCCCGAGGGATGCCTATAGATGGCGGCGGAGCAGCAGCCCGCAAGCCCCCTCCAAACCCTTCTCTCGCGGGGCTCCCCTATCGGGTGATGGGAGCGCGCATCCCCATCCCCGCCAGAGAAGCGCATTCGCGAGTCCACGCCCTCAACTCTCATCAGCCTCTTGCCCGTGGGTCTTTCTCCCTCAAAGGGATTACGACGACGCTCTGCCAGGTCTTCCTAACCTTTTCCAGGATGTTTCCCGGCGGCTGTTCACCGTAGGGCTTCTTCCATCCTCTCCCAATGCCTCCGCACAGCAGATGGCCTTCGAGAAAGGACCCATCCGGCGGCGGTCAACCGGGCACGCACAGTCCGGGAACGGACGTTACCGATCCCGACGTGCTCTCCAAGGCCCACTCCCATCTCTGCTCCCGATCTGCATGTCGAGCTTTTCCCGCAAACCAGCACGGGCGAGGGAAGAGCAATCGGAGTGAGGTGGGGACTGGCGCTGCCATTTCCCTTCGATTCCGGCCTCCAGGGCATGCCCGGACTGATCCCTTCGTCCCTTCCCGCCGTCCAGGGAAAGGAGAGCACTTCCGGGACGCCCACCCAAGCCCTCCGCCGCTGGCGGAGACCTCAGGTAGCAGGCTCTGGAGGGAAGCAGGAGAGCGCTTCGGGCCGACGAGCCGACAGGCGGACGGCGTCTGGCGGAGACGTTGGTGCGTTGACGTCTTTCGGCTGAGCGAAGAGCTGACTGCCAGCGGGCGCGTGTCCCGTCCGCCCCGGCGTCACCGCCGCCTGGAACGCAGGTACGGCGGAGGCACCAGGTCCCTTCCACGCCTGGTCCGCTCGTGCCCACGATCACTGAGAGGGGGGTGGAGGATGGGGAGAAGAAGGGCGTGCACGTCCATGCCGAACGTCTTTCAGCCCCTGACCCTAGCCGCTCCCTTCCTGGGCCACGACACGCTTCCACGGAAGGGCGGGAGCGAGTCCGGCTTGGGGGTGGACCGCCTGCAAGCGCGGGCGGAACTTCCCTCTTCGACACGTCGGCTGGCCCCAAGATTCCGGGGAAGCGTGCCGGCGGGAGAAGGATGTTGGTGCGCCAGCGCTCCCGGGGACGCGCGGGCCGAGAAGACGGGAGCTGCGCGTCGATCGCTTGCGGCGCGCAGTCCCCTTTCAGGCTGGGGAGCCGTGCACGGTGAGAAAGAACGCGGCCCACCGGGAAGGCCCTTCCTCGCGGCTCGCGTCCCACGAGCGCTGTCCACCGGCTGACTGCTGGCATGTCCGACGGCTGCTTGCCGCCGACGGTCGCCTCGAGAGCAGCCTCGGAAAAAGCGGGGTTCACGAGGTTGGCACTAAGGATGGACGTGCCGAGTAACTGGGTGAGGTTTCTCCGGACCGCGGGTGCGGCCACAGGCTTGGCTCCATTACCTCCACTCGACAGCGGAAGGGCCGCATCAGCAGAGACCAAGGAGCACCTGAATGCCCGTCGCCCTGGCTGCCAACCGTCGCTGGGCGCCGCCGTGAAACTCGAACCGACTCCCTCGCCCGGCAGGGATTCCTCGAAGAGACCTCCGCTGTCCCTTGGAGCAACGAGCTGCTTCACTCCTGATCCCGTAAATTCCGCGTTCTGGGACCACGGATCTTTCATCTCGTCTCGTTTAATCTTCATGCGGGGATCAAAAATAAATAAATAAAGGACCCGGGAAATTCCATTTCCCCTGGGGTTCCTGGTCCCGGGATCTGCCTCCTTCAAATCCGGGTTACCCGACGGAGTGAGGCGAGCAGCAGCTGTTTGCACAGAGCACCGGGGCGAAAGAAATGGACGTTCTTGTGCCGAGGGTCCAGGTGCCCAACCTTCACGCTGGCACGCCTGGACGCAAGGGCAAATAACAACCCCTTATATTAAAGAGCATTTTATTGTACATTCTATTTTTGGTTACAGATATTTGTGACTATATTTATCAATCGTGAAAAAATAAAACAAACAAAACACAACACCTTAATAAACAGTAAGTGAGATCATTTGTTTACACTGTGATAATACTGATAACATAAACATGTGAGATTTCAAATAATTTCAAATCAGGGAACGTGTGGAATACAAACAATCCAATTTGTTTTTTGTTTTTTTTTTTTTCGTGTGTGTGTGTGTGTGTGTGTGTGTGTGTGTGTGTGTGTGTGTGTTGTGTGTGTGTGTGTATGTGTGATGTGTGTATCGTGTGTTTCTTATCCGTTTTCTTTTTCCGTTCCACATACATTTACATACTGATATGAGATTTTCTGTGATTACGACCTGTTCTGCCGCAATGACTAATGGCATGCTAAAATTAATACTGAAATGAACGTTTCAACTTATGACTACAACGGTAATAAATATATTTATATATTAATTGAAAATAAATACACCTTAAAATGAAAGCTGTTTGCTCTCACTGAACTAGAGAAAATGGACTAGAATTTCTACGGTCATTGCACGATAAAGAAATGAGTGAGTCGGGGGTGGGTGGGGCGTGTGTGTGTGTTGTGTGTGTGTGTGTGTGAGAATCAAACACAACACGATACAAAATGATAAAAGTCAAGGGCAGCGAATTTTTCCATCTTTCACACACGAGATTCTAAATCACAAATATATGCACGACTAAATTAATGCATAAAAAGGAGTAGAGACAAGAGAGTTTTATCTACACAATGGATTCGATAGATATTCTAGGAGGACGTAGGAAAGAAAGGGAAATCGACCTTGACGAATAAAACGTGTGAATAAATACCTTCCAAAATACTTGGCGGAATGTTTTACGATGCTTAAAAAAATAAAACTTTTATACCTACTAGCAGGTGTGAGATCAACGTTCCCCATGCAATGATTGACTGGAAACGACTAGAAGCAAGTAACCGTGACTAGGTTGAAAACACCGAGGCCAATAATCCCGAAAAAAAAAAATGGCCGCCTATGCTCGGGACGCGATGTCACAGGGAACGGTGATGTGGGAAGTGGTGATGGTGGCCAGCACTCGTGACTGCTATCACAGCGGTGGGTTGGCCCGAACCAGAAACCTGAATGATCGGTGGCGAATTCGACAAGGAGGATGGGCTTCCCGGTTTCCTCTCGTCGTCCTTCCACTTGTCTGTGGATCGACGACGCGCATTCATGAAAAAATTTCCGACTGTCGTGGGTTCCAAACCAAGCTGTCTCGCTATGGTGACTTGCATTTCCTTAGAAGGCCGCTTGGTTTCCTTAAATCATTGCCGTTTTTTAGAAGACACAGATCAAGAGCACACACAAAGAAGACAATCGCAAGCAATTCACCTTGAAAATGGCTTGAAGAGTGCGACGCTGGAGGTCGGTAAAAACCAAACGTGGTTTTTTGGGAATAGGGGGATGCTCTACCGTAGCCTGCTGCTCCTCCTTTCTCTTGCAGGCTAGAGGAAACAAAATGCATGGTTGTTTTTTGCGTTCTTACAACTGGTCCGTCCCCGATTAACTTGGCAACTGATTGCCACAGCGTAACTGCTGCTTTCGATGGGAGCGACTGAAGTGCAGCAGCACTTCTGCACGGAACGCGGCCTGCACTGAAAAGCACACGGCAGCCAGGGAAGGAGGCGTGCCACCTCGGCACACGGACTCGAAACGCATTCGCAAAGAATTTCTGCCTTTTCGGAGAGAGCTACGCGTAAAGCTGCTGCAGACACGCGCCCGGCCAACACTCTCGGCAGGGCAAACGTGCACGCGGGATGTACACCCCTATCGAAAAAGAAAAACGAGCTCCGCTCTCACCGAGATTTCCCGGAATGATAAAAAATTAACTTGAACACGTCGGTGTTCCGGAAAACAGCACACGTTGCCGTGGGTGTTTTCCAGGCAACGGGGCAAAAGCAAGGTAAAGCACACATTACCGCATACACACAAAAAGGCGCGCACACACGCCATGCACGATGCTCATAGATTAAGGCAACCATTATGGTGTGTGTGTGTGTGTGTGTGTGTGTGTGAGCTCCAACCTCCCGGAAACTGACTTCTCGGGACAGTGAGGATACGTACGTAGTAAGAAACTAAAAAACTGCCGTAAAAAAACATACATCGGCTGACACTGCATCCGAAGAACGAAGCCACTGCTGTACGGAACAGCAAGATTCCAAAACTGGGCAGATGTACAAAAAACCAGCCGTGTACCTTGAAAGCGAATCCACCCAAAATACCGGAAAACACTATCTACAGAGCAGCTGGATGCTCAAATGAGAGCAGCCCGGGAATAAGCGCCGGAAACTCGGCGAGGATGGGACCCCAGTGGTTGTGGAAAGCGTCCCGCCAACCATCATCATACCACAGAAGGACAGTGTGCGCGACGTAACCAGCAAAAATTGTCCAAACTTCTCCTAGATAAAAGATAATGATCCATGAATAATTAAAAGCACAAACCCTGGGCATTCCCAATTATGCATACGAATGTTTGAAGATGTTGCTACACACATAACGAGTTGCAACGCAAACACAGATGAGACGTAAGCTGGAGAGCACAATCCGCTCCCAGCATCATGCTACAAAGTCGAGCAACGAAAAAACGCAAAGTAAAAACAGAATACAGCACGGTGAAATGGACCAACGAGAGGGAGGAACGGCCTTTGATGTGAAAAATCGAGGAGTCAATGAATGAAATGCACACCGTTGCTTTGAGATCAACAGCCGTGATAACACCTGCGCCTGAACACTATGTACAACACAGTGGACACAACTTGCAAGGAACAGCGATCGGCCGGTACACATCCGCTATGTATAAATGAAACCGACTCTGCGAGTGCTCCTAGGAGTGAAAGTGAAGAAATCCATTCCTAACTGGGAGCCATGGAAACCGATCACGCGGAATGCTGGAAGTACGCGAGCAGGCAAGCACAAACACACGGATTTCGTGTTTGAAAAGAGTGACGCAACCGAACGACACGTTCGTGTTGTCAAGTTTCCAAAAATTTCACTTACTGATGCTGTGGATGTAACCAGGGTCTTGTAATATCTCATGGCATGCAGCGTTACCATGTTTTCCTGAAAAACAAAATCGACGTCTTAAGTGATGCAAAAACAGATTCACAGCTCGAAAATCACACGGGAAACATCACGACCAAACACTGCGGAAAGCTCCCGGGCTCGACGGGACTGCAAAAATGTACTTTTCGTACACGGCTGTAATTGTTTTCGTACCGCTCTTTTACACCACGACCTCGACAACGTAAATTTCTCTTTGCTAGAGGGGAAAAACTCTACCTACCGAGTCCCAAATCGCATTAAAGAATAACGAAGGGTCGGAACACTTTCCTGTCACTGTGAACGGATGTGTGCGAGTGGAAATACAATCCACTTAATACGTTGCATGCAAAACTTATGCTGAGCTTTTTCAAACTGCCGAAGCGAAGCCATCATCAGCCGGAGGGAGAAAAAAAAAAAAAAAAAAAATTTGCCTATGGCCCCTCCTTCCACAAATAAGTTTCATATGCATGCGAACGATGCCATTCCTAACATTACAATCACGGTTTGGAAATCACAAGTTTTTCTACTGCACATGCATATTGATAAGTTCGGGCCTGCACGCCATTCATTTCCTGCAGCTACGGAGAATCCGTTCTGGCGACCACCATTCATGCTCGGAAAAGGAGCAGAAACGCCCCCCCCCTATTCCGGGCCTCCTGACAAGCGGCACAAAGAGAATACACCACCAACGTGTCTGCAGCAGGGACGCATGCACTTGAACGAAACACGGCAGCTCGAAGCCGCTTGAGGATTCTCCAAGATGCCGGTCGTGAAATGATGACCACCACGGTCTGCGACTTCAGTGCCGACTTCGCCTTCAAAGGCACCGGAAGGAATCACGAAGGACGACGAGGGCGGACGCGAACATGGCGTTCAGGGAGAATTTTTCCGCCCACGAGTTATGCAAAAAACGTCATTTCGGCGTCGGGAACTGCACACGCTTAGTGCGCACGGCAGGGTCAACTGCAAACCCCGGAGCCTATCGCTGACCAGCCACCAACGCGTTCCGCAGAAAGTAACTTGTACGGACCGTGGTGCATAGGAGGACGACAGCTGCAAGACGACAGAGAAACTGGAATCCCACAGTAAACACAGGACCTCGCTAATAAGGAGAACTGTATTGGAAAGGGCAAACGCTGTGCTCCTTAATGGCCGGTACGGAAATCACGAGTGGTCACAAGGTGGTGGTCACAAGAAGCCTTGCGTACATATCGCTGCCTTTTCTTACCCAACTTCATCGTGCACGTGATGCAGATCGATTACGCTCCTCGATTACCTTCTGCTTATTCGATTTTTCTGGTTCTGCGATTCGAAAAATGAAAGTACATGTACCTTGAACATGCGTTTAAACTGTACGCTACATTATACTTTCACAGCCACGCCTGGAAATCCGTCGCATTCGGCTGTCCAACCTCCGCCAACCTTTTTCAAATACGTCATATTCAATGACACGCATCTATCCGCAAAGAAAGAGCATTGCCATCGACGAGGGACCAAGAGTTACAAGACGACGTGATGGTGTGATCGTACCAAACGACAGGTCTAAAACCACAAACACATACCGAAGCGATCGAGCCGATCTACTTCCAAAGAAACACCTCGAAATAGGAAGCTGGTATTCCCTCAATGGTAAAAAACGAAGTTGGGAAAAGAACACGGTGCATCCGATTAGGCAACGAACCCCATTTCCAAACACGAGGGTCCTGTGGTCCGTGTAAGTCACTTCCGAATACAAGGATGACGCTAATCACATTCCGAGAACACCAGCAGATGTTTGGGAGCCCTACAAACACTAAATACGTTTACCCTAAAAATACTTCATCCTAAATAAACACTTGGTAATAGAGACTCTATATTATAAGAAGAGTACACTTCAACTTCTGCACGATACTGATGGACCAATTCTGACGTCAGCGCAGTGCAATTCGAAGTTTTAAGTGCATCCACTGGGATACAATACATAATACTTCTCCTTATCCAGCAGGCTGAGCAGGACTTCTAGTCTAAAAGACGGATAAATTTACGGGGCGTCTTTTTATCAGAAAGGGCAAATCATTCGACAGGGGATCATCTATTCTCTTCAGCAGAACAGATACATAAACTGATACAGGAAGGAACACGCTCATAAGAGAAGCAGGAGATACCTATCTATATGCGCATCTTAATACAAGGACTATAAAGTTACGGCCCAAACCCGGCAGATCTAACACATTACAAGACTCATTTTTTGGAAGCAAAATTCCATGAGTGTCCCTTCTACGACCGATCGGGAAGTGAACACGGGACATTTTCTCAGCAGCATCGCTTACAACCAAGAGCACAATTTTCTAGCAATCCTGGACCCGAATGATTTGAATGAATCACATCTGCCCATTTGCATACGTAAACAATTCTGAACAATACACTTTTAAAGAATGTACACATTCGTTTGCGAGCAACTTTTGCAGGATTCGTCTGTCATCCCAAGCTCGCTAGGATTCAAAGCTTCATCATTAGACTAAGAGATGCTGCGAACCAATCTTGCGGATCATTTTGTGACACCGAATCACTGTCGGTTCTGAATTTTCACGAACACCTCATTTTGGGGGATAGCTGCTTTGAACACACAATGCAAAAAAAAGAAGAAAAAAAAAAAAGGCGAAAGGGATGAACACAGGAGCGATTCAGCAGACAGGCTGAGAGCAATTTCCGGAAAAAGTCTGAAACGCAAAGCAAAGCTACCTACCGGAGAATCTTCATCTTTAAACTAAATACAACAACAACAACAACAACAAAAGTTCTTCCTGGTTTAAACATGGAGTGGAAGCCCACTAAACAGCCGTGGATTCACATACCGAAACCATTCCACAAGCACAAAGCAGACCTACGTTTCTTACTTAATGGCACTTTTCCGACTTTCGGGCATAATGGAACACTGGGATAATTACATTCAACGATGACTAACATGAAACTCGAACCCCTATCGGTTGGTGGGACTGTTTTCAATAGTCAGGTTGTTTGCAACAGATTACTACACAAATTACGTAGTGTTCAGCGCGACGTAAATTCTACCCTACAGAAGCCACCATGGGGACGTGAGCCATTACGAGAGACACCTCACCGCTCCTCAGAGCATCATCCTTTCATGAGGCTGGAGCTTACCATTTGGTATCTGGATTGTCTCCTTTTTTTCAATACTTTAGGACTGCACTCGACCAACTATTTCATGTCGCCATTCTCCAGCGGATGACGATTTGCATAAGCAAAGGCGAATGCCTTGCTTCACGTTTACACCCGTCATCAACTTGTACATAGATATCGGCAAACGCGAAACTACGCAAAATGGATGGTATTCCAGCAGGAAAGAGTCGAAATCTTCTCCTAGGAAAATAGGATTCGTACACGGGTAAGCGCCTTTCCGACGGTAGAAGCAGCAAAACCGAATTACCACTGCTATCATTAAAGAGAATAATCTTCTCTCCAGAATTACGAAGCACGCAACGAGGAAATGTAGCTCAGAATCTGCCTGGTGTGTGTCCTCCTGGTACATGGACTCTTCTGGTTCTCAGTACCACATCGACTGGAATTCCCGATGCTAAGAAGCACCCCATGGCATAAAGAAAGCACGCGTAAGACTCTCAATGGAACAAAAGGTATATATATATATATATACATACACACACTACCCACCAGCCTGCAGCCTGCAGGACACTGGAAAACTTTTAAATCAGGCATTACATGCCAAAAAAAAAAAAAAAGGGGTGTTTGGAAAATTAAATCGCTTGCAATGCTGATAATTTCCGTATTTAGCGTTTCTATCTCACGGCAGCATTAAAATGAGCTCTCCAGAAATTCCCTTTCATTGCGCTCTAGTTTTCATATCTCCTGAATTCTTCCCCCCTTTGTCAAACAGGGAAAAATCACGCAATGGGAGGGGGGGGGATACAGCAAATGAAGCATTACAACGAACGATGACACAGGGATGGCATGATATATACAAAAGTCGGGAAAAATAATCCATGCAGATATGATTTTGGATATCAGCCAGATCCACGATATTTAATATTTAATGAAATGAAACTCTTTCCGCATACGGGTACTTCCTCGACACATTCATATAACCAGGTTCTACTAGTGGTCGTCCAAGAGCTGATTTGGACGCTCTGGGAGCGTTTCTCTCTTCTCCTTAACACTTGGCAGCCAGCAGCCACCTTCGATTTACAGAAGGCCATCAACGGCAGCCACGCATTAATAAAGAGCGCGTTAAGCACTGGACGCTTGTGAACATTGGGAACAAAACTCTGATGACCACAATGACATCAAATAGCACGCAAAAGCGACTCTCCCACTCAAACACGCATTGAACACGTATTTTCGAATTCTCCCAACCGGGACGTTCGTTTTCAAGGGCTGTCCTCTGCTCACGTGTAATCCAACCACACTGACTCGCCGTACAGTCAACCCCCCCTCCCCCCCCTGGGGCTTACGACGTGTCTCTCTCTAACGATTCACGAATAAAAATCAACACGAAAGTTCAATGATTGCCAAACGGAACTACGGGCACTCCCTGACAGCTTGCTCGGTCATTCCGAGCAAATTTAAAACGCCTGCTCGCTTAATAAAATGAAAACATTGGATTCCCATGCAAAGCATTTAACTCTCATCTGTACGCCTCCTAAATTAGATCTGACGTTGTGTTAGGGAACACAACATCCAATCGAATCAAAGGGTCATCAAGACGGACTGAAACGAAATGGAAGAATTGGAAGCTTTACTTACTCGCTTGCCAGCCCTCAGTCTTCACCGATGCACTGCGTGGTGGAGACTGAGGACTGGTGAGCGGATGAACTGCTTGCTTACGCAAAGATGCTTCCAACTCTTCTTCCCTTTCGTCGAGAAGCAGCAGCATCCAGGACGAAGAAGAAGAAGAACGCTTTGGCTAAACGATTTTATACAGCAACGAGCGCGCACGAAAAATATGTACGAAACGTGTAAAGTGTGCGCTGGACGTGAAAGTCCTCCTTCAGTCCGGCTGAAGAGAGAGCATGCAGAAGCAGTGGAAAGAAATAAGAAGAAAGCGGCGAGGGCATCGCAGTCATCGTGGAAACCCGAAGATCATTTGTCCAACTGAACTCTGAATAAACGAATGCTCCACACGTTCACGAGCTCTTCCCATTTTCACGGGATGAAAAGTTTGCCAAGCACAGGAAAACCTGGATTCCAGCAGCACGAATTACAACCGAAATCGAGAGCCGGCGATCGTACACGCTAGAACTTCCATGTTTTCCGGAAACGAAGGATCAAGGAGTGAAAGATCCAAAAGATCGCCCAAATATGAAAACTGTAGAGACCATCGTTATTGTCATTATTTTCTCTGAGAAAGACTCAAGTAGCGGCGACAGGCGTCCCCCTTCGAAGGGAAACTCTGCTGCTGCTCTGGACACTCAGCTGCCGCTGGCTTTCAGCACCGGTTCGGACTGCGAGCTTTCCGGAGTCTTCCCATGGATGACGAAAGCAATGCGATGGGCATCCGCTTCCCCCCTCTTCCAGACTCTGCCGAGAACGTACAACCGGAGAACGGCGGAACGGGAACGCCGAGTTCCACACTTGCCAGCAGCATCCGTGCCTGTTGGTACAGTAGCGCACGCCGGAAACGCAGGATACACATACGGAACAACTCGTTAATTTCTGAATGACGGGCTGCATTTCCACGAGAACGGCAAAAACCAAAAAATTCGACGCAAGTAAGGGAGGATTGGGAAGAAGAGGCGACTGCTGTGGGATTCTGGCAGCTCAGCACACGTGAGCTGTGCTTGGCTACGAGATCTCTTACACGCACCGATGGTTCCCACTGACGACTTCCCATGGCGCTGCTGCCAGCATGAAATATCGCTGAAACTGTACGGTGCTGATAAACAGCGAATTTTTCGGTTCCACGTAGCAGGCACGCTGATCTTCCTCCAAAGCAACATTGGTCTCTCCTCTAACAAGAAGACCTCGCTTTCACAACCTTCTATTAAACTCTGATCCTACTCGGAGAAACCTGTTACTCTGACAGCGGTTTCGCCAACAGGGATTCTGGACGTCTCCGTATTACGTGAATGCAACACGAATTCCTTTCGGTAGTAAGGAGCACCAGCTTCAAACCCACCCAGAAACGAACCATTCCCAAAATTCTCAAGGACGACCCCCCACCCCTCCCCCCAGCAGACTGGAGCATATCCTATCGACCTAAAACGTAGATATCACAAATCTTGACCTGCAAATCCGAGGAAGGAACAACGAGTAAGGATGCAACACCAAAAACACGGTGAGGAAAGCTGACTGATCCAATTCTAATAAACTCAGGATGTACTATACACAGCAGTGCACGAGCATGTGATGCTTTTGATTGGATGTCAGAAGGGGTTAAGTATATTGCCAGATTTGGTGCTAGATTCAGGAGCAAACACCCATAGAAATAGGAATCATGGCTGTATTTTGGCTAGATTTGTGAAGATTCCTTACGAATACCTTTGAGAGCTTTATTAAAGGTTAGGAACGATAACGCTGGGAAGGTTAAATTTTGGAAAAATGCTTCTTGTGTAACACAACAATTCTATACAAAAGCTTTGTAGAATACATAATGCAACTAAAACTCCAATGACATTGCCACATGAGCATTTCTTTTTCCCTTAAAAAATGGAACTTGTTTTGAAAAGCAGAGCATGCTAAGGCATTTGATATGCATAGTACGTTTAACCCAAAACAAAGAATAAAAACTGCTTAATACTGCTGGTTCATTATAAAGACAATTTGAAATTCCTTATTTCTGCATTAGATTATGTACATTTGGAAAGCCGCATTTGGATGCCAAAAATATTTAAAATTTACCCTGATTCAATCAAATAGTTAAATGCATTTGCAAGTCCTCCAAGGTCTGCTCTGAAAGAAGGGTCCAAGAATGTGAAAGACAGAAAAACAAAATAAATGAATATGTTTCTCCTATAACTCCTAGCACAATAATCAAAGATCTGACATCAAGAAACATCAAACTTCAGTAAGCACCAATGTAGCCATAATGACAATCACTAGTCATGAGTGCTTTAGAAATCCTTTTTTCAAATTATGGATTCTTTTAAAATGTTGGTATTTATTAATTAATGAGCGAAGAAACTTATTTACAATTCCTTTAGAATGACTTTTCTAAAATTTTACTGGAAAGTGTTCTTTCAGACGTTTTTCTTTTTTCACAACATTTTTGTTTGTACTGAAAATCAAGTGTTATACTGAGCGTGTAGGGAATAAAAACACAATGCACAAAAAGCAGTGCATCAGAAATGTAACCTGATAAGCTTTTGGTCACAAGAAAATTATAATTTCAATCCATTTGAGAAAAAGGCAAAGAGAGAAAGAACTAATTACATAAAAATACCTGCTAATCTTAATGCTGACATGCGCTGAAATTCAGGTTCCTGAAGCCACTTCCACATCCTACGGAAAGTTTCTCTACCAGATTTCAATTTTGACCAGGGTTTAGGATTACGTAAGAGATCAGATAATGTTCCTTGTGAACGACATAATACTCTTTGGGCAAATATTGCTTGTGGAATGCTATATCTTTTTAATTCTGCTGAGATTCTTTGGGCAAGTTCTTTGGTATTTATTTCTTCAACATCTCCAGAATTTGAAGTTGTCACACACATATTCATGGATTTAGAAGCAGAACTGTCCTGCTGACTAGAATTGATTGAAAGCTGAGGGGAAATGGTAGAACTGTTTAAGGCAGGTAAGGAGGTTACCACTGTTTCTTGAACTACATCAGGTGATGATTCCCGTTTTGGCGGATTTAATAAACTAGAATTATTTTGAGAATCTTCTTGCTGTGATAGATCAGTAACTTCACTTATAGAATTTAAATTAGAGGCTACTGAGGTAGTTAGTGTTACCCCATAATTACTAATGACAGTAACATGGTTCCCATGTGCTGGTGATGAACTGACTGAAGGGCTCTGGGGGGAATTTATGGATGTTCTGGATAATTCATGTCCATAACCATTTTCAAAACTACTTGGTGATAGAGGCTTTTGTGGAGAATTGATTTCATTATGACCAAATGATGAACGTGGTGACAAAGGTGAGTGCTGCTGTCCAAGACTGATACCTAGTCCATGATTGTTAAAATGTGATGAGGAAATATTCATTCCAATGTTGGGAATTTTTTCATAGTTGTAAGCTGAATTAAGAGAAACTCCAATCAAACCATTGAGCCCATTGTTTTGCATGACAAATGTATTTGGGACACCACTTGAATGGCCATATGCAAATTTTTCTGACATTGTTGAAATTGGTGGTAAAGGTTGCAGAGGAGTCAGTGTTGCGTATGATGAATTATTATAGGCAGGTGGCGACATCTTACCATTTATGGAAGTTAACGACTGATAGGCTGTTTCTTGATGAATTGATCGATAATCAGTGTCAATCATGTTTGGAACATTAACTTCAGTTCTTGGAGACAACTCACTGGGGCTTAACAAATCTGATTCATCATGGGAATCATTTGAGTGAATAGTTATGGATAACTGTTCTTCCAAATCTGCAACATTACTTACAACACTTACACTTTGCGTTACTTTGGCCAATTCTTGTTTGAATATCGTTTCTTCTTGAGATCCATCAGAGAGCTCTTGCTTTATAAAATCTACATCTCTGACATGCTGCGATAAACAGTTCCCCTCTTCCTTGAAATGATTTGCGATTCTCGTCAATGAAGTGGTTTCAGATGAAACATGTATCCCAGCACTCAAGACTTCATTGTTGTTGCTATGCTTGTATTGTAATGAAGCCACAGGCACATCATCAGTTTCCGAGCACACAAGATTCGGAATGTTATCAGACAACCCAGACAATTCTGCAGCACATGTAAGGCGATAATGCAGTTTATTCAAGTGAAATTCACTTGGGCTTAAGCTCTCGGAAGAGAGAAAGTCAACATGCGATGACGCTGCTGACAAAGAATCAACTGACTCCTCCAACAGCGTTGTATTCGCTAACGAATGCGAGCTGCTTATGCTATCGCTTATCCTAATCTTAGCCATTTAAACATAAATCACCGTGCAATTACAATGAAACACATCTTTGGGTAACACCACATAATCACAGCATGATAGCAAACAAACTATAAACACTCACAAAAACATTTGTTTGTATTTTTTCCTAACCCGCATTCGCCACCTACCAATCGCTTCCATGTTTGACTAGTTGCTGCAACGCATCCAATTACGCAGCTGCAGATTATGAACGATGGCGCTTCGCAGGAAAGATGGAGCAGCAGGAGTTATCAAGCGCTATCCGAGGAAGCTCCTCGGGGCCATGGGAGACGGGCGTCGGGCAGGACAGGCGCGGCAGCACCCCACGAAACGACACGGTTCAGTCGAAATCAGAAGAATCCTGTGTTCCTTTCTCCCCCTCCCCTCCCCCCCCCCTTTTTTTTTTTCCCCCTCTTCTGGGGAAGCGTATACGGACAAAGAGCACACTCCTTCACGTTGGGTTGCAGCATCCGTCGGCATCAGGCGGGCGTCCGCGCCTCCCTAAGATCTGTCCACCCGACTTCCCACGAAGTTTCCAGCGTCTCTTTTCCGTCGGGAATCGTACGTACACACATCGTACGGTCCACTTCAGAACGATGGTCTTGCTGGAACGGAGCGTGCTTCACCTGCACGAGCAGCTTCAGAGCGCTACGTGGAAGCCAGCAAGCTCCACGGAGCCCTGGAAGACAGGGATCAGAAAAGCCAGGCGCGGCAGCTACTCCCACGTAATTGTCAACATTATGTACGGAAAATTAGAATCGTATTTCCTTTTTTTCTCTCTCTCTCTCTCTCTCTCTCTCTTTTTTTTTTTTTTTTTCTGGGGAAGCATATACGGACAAAGAGCACACTCCTTCACGTTGGGTTGCAGCATCCGTCGGCATCAGGCGGGCGTCCGCGCCTCCCTAAGATCTGTCCACCCGACTTCCCACGAAGTTTCCAGCGTCTCTTTTCCGTCAGGAATTGCACGTACACACATCGTACGGTCACTTCAGAATGATGTCTTCTTTAACGGAACGTGTTTCACTCGCACGCTCAGCTTCCGTATAATACTGCTTTTGTGTCACGACTTTTGCATCCTACGTTGGTGGGATGGACTCTGCTTTTACGACAGTTGTTCCTTCATCTTCGCTTCTCATGCTGAAATTTTAGATCAGCTATTTCATTGGGATTTTTGATTTTAGTTTGCCAGCATTAATTTGAGATATCACGGTTGATGGAGTGATAGCAGTTAACCTTTAAATGTAAGTATCAAATCATTACGATATTATGCAAAGAAGAGGAACTTCATTCCATTCCATTTGGTTTATTCGTAGTATGCCTGTATTGCTTAAGTCAATGACTCTTGAGTCAATGAGAAAACGGAAGACTTTTGAGCTTATTCAACATTAATAAAAAGGATTTTTTTTTTTTTTTTACTGCCAATTTTCCTAAATTCTTTCAGCTGCACCCCCCCCCCCATACACGTATGCATCGATGTCTGCATTGACCATTTCTTGCTATGTTGCCTAAACACTGCCGATTTTAATTACATCATCCTTGTAGCATTTTGGCAAATGAAAATCTAACGGGGAAAAAAAAACTGTATAGTCTCTGTCTGTATTATAAACTCATTGAAATCTATTTATGAATCCCAATTCACTCATAAGTTCTAAACATCTCTGCTTGTAATTAAAAGCACCCCAAATTCTATGTGACACTTTAAACTTTTTTCTACCTAAATGAAATCTTTCCATTTTAAATTATACAGTTTTAAACATCAGGTGTGAAATCATTGCTGAAGCAAATAAAGGAAACATTTGAAATACATCTTTGGAAATCGAAGGGATTGTGTATGTGAAATCTGAAAACCCTGATTTTTTTTTTTTTTTTTTTTTTGGCGGTTGAATTTTCAGGTATGGAAAGATTCACGTCAAATCAATTCTCTAGAGCGACACTGAAATCCTGTCATTAAGGAGGGTCTGCTGGTCTTCGAAAGCGGACATCGAGTAAGCTAAGAGCAAAGGGGGAGCAGCGGTTCGAGGGCGCACACTACGTCTTGCACACGGCAAAACAAGTAAGTCACAGTGGTTTCGAGATGGATTTCCTGGAAGTGAATCTCATCGCCATCAATTCCAAGAACGCACGAACCATCATGTCCCAGGAATTCAGAGTGCCAGTGACGTGCCACCTTGACTCCGAATTCGACAGAAATGGGTCTGCTCCTGGGTTTTGAACGTGACATCTGGCCTTTCCCTGATCCACCAACCCGTCGTAATCTTACAGTCCTTGAACTCCGAACCCACGGTGTTCTTAACTGCTGGAACACTCACAAACACTCACGAAACATTCTTAGGCGAAGAACGACGGCACACAGAAGTTTGTGGTGTACCTCTGTGCTGTGGCTTCAGGAAGCTTTGGAAAAACCTTCCTGGTTCCCTGCAAGAACGATGAGGCTTCTGAAGCAGGAAGGCGAACCACGGCATCCCGTCGGGGATTGGGGGGAGAACGGGCTCAAGCCCGGAGCGAATAACGAGGTGCTTTGCATGAGCCGGGACGCATGTACTCTGTGTAGGGCACCCCACGTGTGCCTGTCCCTTCCGGGCAACGCGGATGCGTTCATCAGTATCCCGTCACCCAAGATGCTGCGCAAAGCTTCGACTGGAATCATCCGGTAATTGTGGTCTTGGAGGTCGCC
The DNA here is from genome assembly GCA_036172245.1 of Raillietiella orientalis. NCBI lineage: Eukaryota > Metazoa > Arthropoda > Ichthyostraca > Raillietiellida > Raillietiellidae > Raillietiella > Raillietiella orientalis. The sequence continues at coordinate 2,280,173 of JAYWIR010000016.1, forward strand.
CGAAAGTTGCCGTTCCGAATAACAGGAAGGGAGGCAGGGAAGGTTTTCCAAAGCAGGATCGCATTCCTGCATCCCTATCCTCATTCCCAGAGGGTGACCCTGCGTGACTACTGCTGGAAGCGATCCGGGTACAAGTGTTCTCGAACGGTCTTGTCTCGAAAGGGGAGGATCCTCCATAATGGCAGCCGTCAGTCATGGCGGGCTGCTTACTCGAAGCTCGTGAGCCTTCGTTCCAGGCAGAATGTCCTCCGGGAACGACATCCTGCTCCTGTCCTATTCCAGATCTCCGGGGCGCCTTCCTTCCGGGAGAGCTCTCTTCCCATAGGGCATGTTCCCTCTCGGAGTCATGCCCTGGGGGTCTCCGAGACTCCTCGAAGAGCGACGTGAGCGGTTTGCGACCCGCCCAGACGGCGGCTTGGGGAAGCTCTGAGCGAGTCGGAAAAGACCAGGGTTGCGTTTCCCCCCGTCTCGACCCTAGACGACCTTTCGGTTTGGTCCTTCCTTGCCTGGGGCTAGCGGTGCTTAGAGGATGGACGGCGGGCCTCCATGCGCAGTGCCGTGTGGCTGCCTTGCCTTTGCCCTCAACCCCAGCGGCGCCTCGTCCGGAGTTACAGCAGGTCCCTGGGACGGGGGATGCTTCCCTGGAGGGTGGCGACAACTGGGACAGGGAGAGAGGCGGAGCATGTCCTCTGCTGTTCTAGCTGAGCGCGCTTCCAACTACGGGAAGTGTTAGGGTGCAGAAGGGGGGGAGGAGGAGGAGGAAAAAGGATTCGGCTCCGTGGAAGGAGGCGTGGTCATCCCCTAGGGTAGGGTTCCTTTGGAAGGGCCTCCCATCCTCTCCCAGGATGCGCGAGAGGTTCCAGGACGCTGTCTGCCCTCTTGGGCCAGACAGGAGCGACCCGAGGGAGCGCTTCCGAGCCGAATAGGAGACCAGCGAGAGGGCAGAGGGTTGGCAGAGTCTCAAAGAAGGTCGCCCTGGATTCGTCTGGAAGGCCTGAAGGGTGAGGGGAGATTAAATCGCTTCTTCCCCGGGTGAGGAAGGTGGTCGCTCCCGTGTCTCCCTGCAGCGGGCAAGTGGAGTATTCCCGGAGGGCTCTTCTTGGGCGAGCGTAGCAACGGGACCTGGCTCAAGACTCCAGGAGCCTTCCTCGGAGCATCCCCAGGAGCCGCGGCTGGCCCCCGACCTCCCTGATCACTTTCCGGCGCCACCGGGTAACCAATGACGTCCCGAGGGCGCGCGCCTCTCTGCTCCGACTGAGGATCCACGGTAAGATGCTGAGTGCTCCATGAGGAGCCTCCTCCTCGTCCCCGTCTCTCTCCCCCCTAGCGTTTCTCTGGGGTGGAGGAGAAGAGCTAATGGACCCTCTCCTTCCCCCTGGAAGAATGCGGGACTCGACCGATGTCCCTCCGACGCCTAGAGAGGGGGAGCCGTTTTCCAGACCTGTTTCTGTCCCCCTCCTTCAGCTCTCGGAGTCTTCGAGCTCTCCCTCCGCCCCATGAAGTCGGCTGCTCTTGGGCACGGATCCGCAGCAAAGGGTTGGGTGGAGGAGCCCAGATTTGCTGGGTCTCTTCCTTACGAAGTCGCACTGCCTGGAAGGGTCTCCTTCACTTCGAGGACTGTTCGTTTCCAAGGAGACCGAGACCGTACCGGCAGCATTCTGTGCTTGCTAGGTTGCGAAGAAAAGGGGCGAGGGCTAGGAATGGGCCACCTCAGAGAGGAAAGAGGGTCCAGGGAAGGTCCTTTCTCCGGGGCACGAAGGAGGGGGGAGCAGAAAGGTTCGATGGTCAGTTCCTGCCCCTGAGAGAGAGAGGGAGGATCACGGAACGGACTCTTCCCAGATCCCCCTCCATCCTTCCCTCCTCTTCCTTCTTGACGCGATTTTTTCGAGACGCAGGGAAGGGAAGAAGGGGTCTTCGAGGGTCCAGGAAGAGGATCCGGGAGGGCACGCGAGGCAGAGAAAGGAGAGGGACTTGGTGACGTCACCGAGAAAGCTCGAACGATGGCAGAGGGGACAGGGTGCGACGCCCTTCTCTCAGGGAGCCGCGCCTCTAGGGACTTCTGCCCACTGCCTCCGCCGGGTTCTGGTCCGAGACGCCCTACGCCTCTTCCCCTCGTGGCTCTCCTCCTTTTGAAAATACCTTCCCTCCCCCCTTCCATCCCACTGTTCCCCTAAGGATGCGGGCAGGAAGTGGAGGCTTGAGGTGGAGAGGAGGGTCGGGGATCGGAAGATCCACTTGACCGGCTGGCACCAGCTCGGACGGACCGTCGGGGCATGCGCCGACTCGACGGGCTGGAGGACCTGGCCGCGTTCCCTGTTCAGCCGGCCCCCCGGAAAGGAGAGGTCTCTCATGTCCCCCAGGGAGGCGGATCGGGCATGGATGTCCTCCCTTCGACCTCGCCCCCTCGTGGCCTGAGTAGTGGGTGGTCCTGGGAGGCTAACGAGGCGCCTTTTCCTGGTCCGCGGAGAAAGGGGGTAGTGGGGTGGTCGCACTCTGGAGGTACTTCTGTGAGAGGGCCACGGGAACTCCCGGAAAAGTGTCCACGTCTGCGGGAGAGGTCACTGCTGCTGCTCGCCTCGAAGGCCGCAGCTCTCCCTCGGAGCGGCGGGGTCATCAGGGAACCCTGACCCAGGGAGGCGATCCCGCGTCCCCGCGGCAGGAGCCCCATTCGATCCGGGTGAAGACCTTAGGACAAGGGAGGACCCTTCTCCGAGACCCCGACCTAGGGAAAGGAGCGCCTGCCCCTCGACCCTGCCCCCATGTGGTATCCCCGGAGCCGCGGCTGGAGCCGGGCAAGGACGTCAGCCCGTTTGTCCCGTTTCCTGGCAACGGATGCCTCTGATCTTTCTCTGCAGAGAGAGGTATTCGCGCAAAGATGACCTTCCTCCGGTCCAAAAAAAAAAGAAAGAAAAAAAAGTGCTGATCCGAGGGCTTGAGGAGCCGTTGGTTCCTCAAGGAACCTTGCTTGGATCAAGGTCTCGGGTCAGCACTTCCGCACTGGCTGCAGTCTCCCTAGGTCCGTGGGCACGTGCGCCCCAGGGCGTCCCGCGCTTCCTGCCCTCCTCCCCTTCCGCGCACGCTCTGGGAGAAGCTCTGGTCCGTTCCCTTCGCCTGGGGCATCATCCCGATGCCTCCATCCCTGGGCAGTAGCCTCAAACTACTCTTCTGGAGCACCTGAACCTAACCTCGAGGCCGGCCGGCTACAACCCGGCGCGTGCACTTCGGGGTCGAGCAGCTACGCTGGGATGCTCGCGGTGCCCTTCAACGCCGGCCCGCAACCGCCCAGCGCGTGATGGCCCACCACCTGGAACCGCAAGGACAGTTCATCGCGCGCGAGTCCCCCAACTTCTCCCCTTCCCTTCCATTTCTTCGCTTCCCCCCTCTTTCGGTAGGTTGCACCACGAAAGGTGACTTTCATTATTAATAACCCCGGAGTCCAGTCTCTATGGCAACGAAAATACACAACGGCAATTGCTCCGTAGGAGGAAAGAAAACTGAAATAAGTGAAATTCTTGTAAATTAATGAGAAACAATGAGAAGGAAGGAAGGAAGGAAGGAAGGAAGAAGAAACCGAAAAAAAAAAAAAAAAAAGGAGGGAGAGGGGGGGGGGAATGATTGATGATGCTATTGGCTCTTGCAGCTCTCCGGCAGAGGTCAAGAAGTAATGGTTTTGCCTCTTCTTCGTATGGGGAACCCTTGGCATTCCTTCGTGATTCGTGACCGGGGATCACGTGTGCGCAAGCGGGCAGGCCGCTTGCAGGCGAGAAATCAAAATGGCACGCACGCCTCCAGCGGGCAGGGTTCTCACTGCATCGGGAATAGGACCCGCGGACGCTTGACGGATCACCCGAGGCGAGCCGAGACCCTCACGAACGACTTGCAAGCGGAGAAGGTCGACAGTGAGCATTCCCGAACGAATTCCCAAGGATGCCATATCCTCTCAATCCGATGAGACGATGAGAGAGGATGCTCTCTGATTGCTAAACCGTAATTAATTGACGATTTCCCTCCCATCCTTCCTCTTCGTCTCTCTCTCTCCCTTTCCTTTCCGGTATAGATTCAATTTTGGGATTTTTCTGATTTATGCTGGATACCACATTGAAGAAGGAAGAAAGGGAAAAAGAGAATCCTCTTTTCTTCTTTTGGGTTATTGGTTTTTTCGGGAGATTCGTAATTGAATTTTTCAAAATGCATCCCCCTGCCTGAGATCTCCAGCTCGGATGCTCCCTGATTATCGACTCCGCTCCTCCAAGACAAGAGGCAGAAAATCCCTAATGAAGCACGGGAACTTAATTGCGATATCCTAATACACGCGCAGGGAAAGTATCAAACGCGCACTCTGGACAGCAGGATCGCACTTGTGGAAGAGGAAAGTTCTCTTCCGTCAGTGTTGCCCGCTCCTTGATTTCTGGTATTTACTGTTACTCGGGAATTCGCTTGAAAAGGGGGGTGCGGCGCCGAGGAATGCCTGGGGAATCCAAGCGGGATGGCAGCCGCTCCTCGAAACGAACCCCCTCCCTGTCTCACGAAATGGGGAACTTCTTTCCGTGGCTCTCCTTTTCATCGGCTCCCGTCCCGTCGGCAACCGCCTTGGTCGGGGGAGCTTGCTGTGGAGTCCTGGACGAAGAGGACGCTTCCGTCCCGTTGTCACAGAAGCTGCCACAATTCAGTCCCGCAACCGGCGCCACGCGTAGCCACCCCTCCCTTCCGAACGGACGCTTCGACGCAGAAGATCCCCGGGCGCCGAGGCGCAGCCGCCGCAAGCGAGCCAGCGGGGATCGGCCAACGGGATCTGAACGACTTTCTCCTCGGGAGCAGTCCCCGTCGGAGGAAAAGGGGCTGGGGGCAAGAGGAGACTCTCTTTGAGGCCTGCAACGCCGAGGCTCTAAGGGGATTTCCTCCGCGCTCGCGGCGACCCTCGGGAAGTCCTCTCCTGCTGTCCTGGCAACGCATCACGGCGCAGTTGATTGCCCCGTCCGATCGGCCAGCTGCAGGAGACCGCGGTGAAGGCGATGAGGAGTTTGCTGGTCACCTTGCCGCTTGCCAGAGGGGGCGGAAGGGACCCGGAAGAAGCTGAGGGACAGGGCGGGCAATGACCCGAGACGGGGTCGAGGCTCCTTCGGTTTCCCCAGGGTGCGCAGGAGTCCACCTGCTGAAGCCAGGTGGCAGGGAGGACTTCATCAAGGGAGTCTCGCGCGAGGGAGACGTGGAGGTGAGGAACGGATGCCAAGCCTGCACTGACGCCGGCGCCTTCGAGGTCAACTCCAGACAGTCCCTACCGCCGCCCTGTCGCTGGCGACGGGAAAGGGAGTCGCTACGTCGCCTTTCCCCCGGAGTTGCGGTGGCCAGCTGGTGTCGATGTGGACATTTCTGCAGTCATCCTCGTCATCGAACACCGCCAAAATCATCTCTGGGTCCGTCGCCGGGGGGGCGGTTCGGGCTTGTCATCCTCGTAGGGGTCTGCACGGGCATCTCAGAGGCCGCTGCCTCCGGCGTTGCCCACATCGCGACTCTGGTGATCCCTCCCCAGTTTGCCTCGGGGAGAGGGGGAGGGGGAAATAGCCAGGAAAGGGGAGAGAAAGGAGGAAGGGGTCCACCCTTGACCTCCTTGAGTCGGGTCCCTGGGACGTCCCATGGACGGCTTATCAGTGCCTGCGCTGCATCGTCGCAGCACTGCGGAGTCCCCGATCCGCCCGCCTGGCCTATCGGCCGACCTCTTGCAAACATGGTAACTTCCGTTCCAAATTTCCCTTCCTCTCCTCTCCCCGTTCTCTTTCGCGGGGCGGAGGCGCGAGGGGTGAGAGGAGGCAGAGACGGGAAAGGTTCCTCGTATCCTCTCCGGGAGTGTTGGGAGACTCCTGCCTGCGCTGGAACGGCTTCTGGACGGAGATCCTACCTCTCCTTCCTCCCCGCTCGGAGGAAGTGGACCGGCGGGTGGTGCAGGGAAAAAAGGGGTGAAGGGCGGACACCATGGGAGCAGAGAGGACGCCGCAATGGAATCCGGGGAGGGGTAGTGCGACGAGCACGGCCGTCCTGGCGTCCGAGGGCGAGACGGCTCCAAAACGATGTTGCGAAGATGACGCAGCAAGGAGTAGGAGGAAGAGGAGGAGCGCAGCAGATCCACCGCGGAGGATCGAGCTAGAGAGCCACTGCAGCGCGGAGGTGGCAACTGCCTGCGCCAGCCATGGAGCAGGCCAGAGTCTCTCAGCAGCGACAGCCGGTGACGCCCTGCCGGGAGGGGAGAGGTCGGGACGCAGGTGCCCACGGCAGTGCAGGGGAAAGCAAAGGATGGAGGCCCCTCGCTTGCCCGGACCGGGATGGTGCTCCCGTGGCGCGTTGAAGCGCGTCAACGATGGCGGTGAACCCGGAAACAGGGAGTGGTGAAAGGAGAATGGGCAGAAGGGAGGTGGGCAGACTTCCCAGTCCCTTTTGCCGGGACCACTCGGAGGAAAGAAAGGCTGACGGGTCGCCGCTCCCGTCAGCCTTTCTTTCCCTTCCCCTTCATCGGGACACGCCCCAAAAGACCGCTCTGGAAGGAGAGGGTAGCTAGGCAACGGAGGCGCCTGGAGGAGGAGACAGCGTGCGTTGCAGTTCCGGGAGTCGTGCCTCCCAGCGAGGGGAATGTTTGGATCCCCACCCCACCCCGAGACAGCGCTTCGGGCGGGGACAGAGAGCGGAAACAAACATGGCACCTCTTTCCCCTCACTCGCCCAGATGGCAACCATCTCACTGTCCCCCAGGGGGCTCTGCGACCCGTGACCTGCCGTGCAACGGACGGATGGTCAGCAGCTGCCGCTCCTCGGATCCGCGGAAGTGGCCGTTCCGCAACAACGCCGGCGAGTCTCGGTCGGTGGCCCTACTGCCCTCCCCCCCGCGTGCCTGTTCCGTTTTTCGGAGAACTCCCCCGGTAAACCTCCGCGGGGCCGTCGACTGAAGGCTCCACTCCTCCTCCTCCTCCTCCTTCTTCGGGAGCTCGCTAGGTGGGGCCCTGCCACGTGGAGACCATGTGGAGACGGGAAGTCCGTGTTCCGGCCACGGGGCGCCGAAGATGCTGGCGCACCGCCCCCCTGCCCCGCCCCAGTATCATCCCGAGATCCTCCCTAAGACCTCTCCTCGCGGGAGAAACGGAGGGTTCTGATTGGCCGTCGCTCATGCGCGGGATGCACCGCCCTCTTCAGAGGCAGGTTGACGCGGACGAAGGGGAGCGTCTCGTAGTCGTCCTCCCGGAGGCGAGGGAGGAAGGGAGGTCGTCCAGGGGGCGCCGTCAGCCTGCAGAGCTCGGGGACGACACTTCCCCTCCCTAGCATCGTTCTTCTTTCCCCGTCCCCCGAGACACACCACAGAACTCCTCCCTGGAGATGTCTCTGCTCCGCCCCTTCCCCCTCCCGCCACCAGGGACAAAACTCCTCACTCAACGCACTCCTCCCCGTCCGGAGCGCGCTGGTGCTTCTCCCGTGAATCATTCGACGCTTCACCTGCTTCCAGTTGTGTTCTTCCATTCCGGAGGACGTCCCATGGACGCGGAGACTCCACCCTTAGCTTCACTCTGATCCGCCCCAGCCTGCTCGACCCCGCGACGCTGTCTGAGCTGGTGGGCCCGCGACAGGCTCCGTTCCCAGGTCTCAGCGTTCCCAGTTTCGGCTCTTCCTTGAACCTTTCGCCCTCACCCTCCTCCTAGCCTCCCTCCCACTCGTCCTCCGGGTCTCACCCTTCCAGACTTCCGCCCCATAGAACCCTTTTATAGGAGGGAGGAGTCAGAAGAGCTGCGGCCTGTCCCTTCCCCCCATTCTGGAGGCAGGAGAGGCCTTTCGGAAGGAAAGGGAAAGCAGCTCCCTTGCATCGACGTGACCTCCTGCGCCTTTTCCTTGATTGCGAGGGGCTGAGGGGGCGGCCACGCTTTCAGAAGGAGGAGCGCCTCTCCCTCCACCACGCGCTTCGACGTCTCTGCGTTCCTTTCCGTTAGTAGGGAAGGACGAGTGCTCCCAGATGTGCACCGAATGGGTGTAGGGGACAGAAGCAACGCCCTTCCGCTGAGGAGCACCTCGAGCCGCCATCTCCCGCCTCCGGCTTCGAGATCTCTGGAGCTGGAGCCCCCAGGAACTCTTTCCTGCTTCACCCACGGCTCCGGGAGCCACTTCCTCCTTTCTCCAATTCGACTGATGCATCCTCAACATCCCCTCGAGCTGTCTCCAGGTTTGCCAGATTTTTTTTTTTTTTCCTCTTCTTTTTCTGGTGGAAAACGTATTCGATCCCGAAGGGATGAGATCTTCGGGACGAAGAGTGCTTTTTCAGCTCAGAGACCTCTGTCGAGGCATCCAGCCAGGATCCACTGGAATACCTGGATTCTCATGGACCACTCCTGGTTTCCTGAATTTTCCGCGAACGCGTCTGACTGATGGGAGCAGCGTGTCCTCTGGACCTTTCGCACCTCCTGTTCATCCTACGCGAGCACTAGCCTGCGACCGACATGCACGCGGGCCATAGCCGTGGCGACTGCCAGCTGACTCGGAAGAGTCGCAGGTGTCCGTCGCTCCTATGCGGTGCACAGATGCTGGAGGAGGGAGTTGACGAGTGCGCTGCCTGCCTCGGTGTAGTCGTGGGCAACTCTTGGGGAGGGTCTGCGTGACTCTGCGCGGCGTCCACTCCAAATCGCGCGGACAAGGCTTCCTCGTGCTGACTAGCCCGCTGAACCCGCGACGGTGTGCCGCAAGCCGCGCACCGTCCCTGCTGACGCTTTCCCGCTAAGCGGGCGGCTCTCTGGCGGGGAACGCGACTGCGTGGAGGCCGACGGGTAATTCCCCCCTTTGCCGCCCTAATTTTTCCCTCAACCGGGGTCGGTCAGAACCTTCATTTCCCAAGGGAGCAATCCGAGATCTCATCCAAGACCCTCAGCTCTTCGCATCTCTGCTTCTTAATTGCGGTAGGGTTTGTTTCTCATTTCCTCATCGCCTCATCTCGTGCTTATCTTCCCTTCCTTCCGATGCTCTTCTTGGCATTCTTCACCGCTGGCTGGTCATGCACTGATCTATCCCCTCTCTGCCCCTTGCGTGTGCCCTTACACGCAAGGGAACGACGAGGTGTTTTCACCGCCTTCACTGCTTTGGCTCCTCGTTTTCTTTGCTTTGCCTGTTTCCCGTGCTGGTTTTCTTGACCCCTTTCCAGCGACCTCCTTCTTTGTCCCCACCGCCACTTGCCTGCAGCTCTCGGCTCCAGGCGTTAGCGAAGACCCACTTAAGTCTTTCTTTCCAGCCTCTTTTCTTCGTCCATATGGAGACCGAAGAAAAGAGGAAGAAACGTCCATATGGACGTTTCTTCGGGCGACCCTTCATTCCTTCTTTCTTCGACGGAATGGGGTGGGTCACAGGATTCACGGGTTCGCCTTCTTGCCGGAGTAGCCTCTCCTCGGTTAGTGGATCCGCCCGTAGGAGGAAGGGTCTCTGCTCCCCGTGCTACGGTAGCTTGTCTCCATTTCATCTCTGATAATGCAGCTTCCGCATCTCCTCTTTCCGGAGAACGAGACCATCTGATGCTTCGGGGAAGCTTTCCTTAGATGCATGCAGTCTTCGAGGCGAATGCCGCGGCACCGGAACTCGTTCCTGTACCAAGCAGTCGATTATCCCCTGAGGTACAAGAAGGAATCTGTTGTCCATCACTACCATTCGCGATCTCCTATCAGATCTTCTGCGGGCGTTTTGGACAGCAAGGAACCAAAGCTTTTCTAACTGCCAGATTTCCCTGAACTGCATGCTGAACATAACTTCTGCGGTGTGCCACACCTCCGTGTTCATGCCGGTGTTCACCTTCCCGAACGAGGCGTTAACTGAACCAGGTTTCGGGAAGGAAGACGGAATAGCATTCTCCCTTTAATATTCATCGGCTTGTGTGTCCTATATTCTTAGATCCCTGTTCCTGAGTTCTGCCGGTACTGGACGTAATTGTGATGAAGCAAGGCATACCAAACCTCTGTCCCACTCGAACCCACATGCACGGTTTCCCACACACTTCTCGCTTCTGGTCGGCCGGCTGAACAGCATCTTCCGACTCCACAGGGATGTGTGCTTACCCTTTTCTCATTTCCCTCTCGACATTATCTTATTCTTCTCATGCAGCCTCCTGTTTTCTTTACGAGTTCGGCCCGGTTTTCTACGGAACCTGCTTATCAAGTGTCCCGATGTTTTGATTCCCTTTCGGCGATTTCCCCGCGGTTCAGCTTCCGATCTGCCGGCACAGCAGCATCCACTCTGGCCTTCTCGACGCACCGCTGAACTTGCGGTGGGCGAGCAGGCGGACAAATCTTAACGGGTCCTCAAGTATTTTTTTCTTCTTCTTCTTCTTCTGCCTCCTCGCCCTTGTACATTCCAGATTTGAGCAGCTGCAAAACTTTGCTGCCCGAATCTGGGCACAAAATCGCCGCTTTGCATTCCGACGATTTTGCACACAGTTTCTCGCGTTAGGGCTCCCACGTGCCCGTTTCCACGGGGCAAGTCTTCGAGCGTTTATCTGGATGACGTGTCTCCTGCAAGCCAAACAAGGCGTCCAGGAGCTGCCGTGATTCTACCCAGGTTTCCCCGTGCTGATCCACTGAACGCTGGTTCCAGAGAACTTGCCAAGGGCGTCCCTGCCTTCGATCTCTTCCAGGTGCTTTTTACAACACTGCCTCTGGACTTCGGCGCCCAAAGTAACACCTTAGGAGGGATATAAAAAAGAATTCGAAATACTAAGAGCTTGAGCAAACGGAATCAATAGATAGCATAGAAGGGAGATAATTTGGCATGAGGCAAAGAAGCGCTTTCACTACCCACGGTACATCCCCCTTCGTATTCTTGATGTACAGCCCATAAATCTCGCATTGGCATTTCCTCTTACAGCTGAATTAATGTTGGGAGTTCTGCCGATGCTTGCCGGGCAAAATGGTGCCAACGGTTATGTGAAGATCCCTAAATAACGGCATGCTGATATAAAAAGTTTTATTTCGGGTTAAAAAAAAAAAATGCATTGCAATGGAAGAAAGCTTTCGCTATCTCCTATTCCAGCAGAAGCGTTTATTAATTTCCATCGATCGTGGTTGCTGTTGAATAATGATTTTGTTTCCTTCCCGCGTTACTTTAGTGGAAACAGATGGCTTGGAATTCAGCACTGGTACCAAATCTAAAGCAAAGGAACTTTTGAAAGCAATCGGTTAAAAAATCACCAACCTTCTGTCCTTGGGTTCATGGAACCCAAAACATCCCTCAGCCGTTTCTTCAATTCTCGACTGGTGCGTTTGTAATACTGTAGCTCGTGACTCAGCCCACCGCTACCGCTTTCTTCTTCCAGCTGCTGGAGCAGGAGGCGCACTTTCTCTTCATATTCACGTTGCAAGAAAACAATCTGACGTTCAGCTCGCAAATTTGTGCGGTGAAGGGCTGCAGAAAGTTCTTTGATGTGCAACTGTTGCTGCATTTGCTCAGCTTCCAGCTCGATGAGCTGCATTTCTAACCGCCGACTAGTTTCTCGCAAATCAAGTGTCTTATGAAAATACTTGTAAAGAAGCACTTGTGCTTCAGTCACACTGAGTTTCAACAGTCTACGCAGCAAGCAGTCCTCTGTACTGGTGCCAACAACGTTCCACGAGGATGCGTTACCACATAATACGTTATTCTTGTACTCAATGGAAGCATCGATGGCCTCGACAGCTTCGTCAAGTTCCAGAAGACGACGCTGTCGCGACGGAGAGAGGTTTCCTTTGTACAACTGTCTATCCAGATGTTGTCTTTCACGTGCAACACGATCGCGCACACGACGAAGCTTACGAATTTCGATACGTAAAAGATTTTGCGAATCACTGTCATCAAGGGGTCCAGATGCTAGGATGGATCTGGGGGCCACAGACAATAGGCAACTATCTTGGGAGGATATGGTGCAGGAAGATAGGCAGGCAATCTCAAGGTCCTCGCGGTGTTCTGGAACACCTTTTGGCTCACTGTTTTGCAATCGTTCCTCAAGCAGCTTCTTATAAGCAGCCTGTTCAGCAAGCTGCGTCATGAGATCATTTCTTTGCTCCTGCAAGTGAACTAATTCATTCTGAAGCTCCTCAATCCTAAAAAAGGCTGCTACTAAAAATAATCGGTGTGTCACTTACCTTTTTTCTTTATCAGCTGTTACGTTCGCTATCTTGGTAACGTCTTGCAAGCGTCTTTCACATTCCGTGAGGCGTTCTTCACATTTTTTCTTTGCATGAGAATCTTCTGATTGTTGCTGTAACTCCTCTGCTTGCAGACGAGCACGGTCGACATCATGCTGCAATTTGCGCATTTTTTGTTGCAGACGGTAACATGCAGTCTTTGCCAAAGATCCTTGTTTTAATTCTTCCACAAAAGATTCCTGTAAAAATCTGTATTGGCACAGCATGTGAAATCGTGCTACTCCACCTTGGCTTTGATGGTTGCTTCCAGGTCCTGGAGATGCTGCTCATTGTCATGAATTTCTGTAATGACCTTTTGTAATTGTTTAGAACTGTCACAAGTAGGCTGCAGAATTTGCATGTGACCAGTGGTTGGCAAAGGTGTTGCTGATACTGAATGGCAACTTTCAGGAGAAATCCTTGACAGGATGATGTTGTTCACCTGGGGCAATATGCTGACTCGTCGAGAACGAAGTTGAGCATAAGGAATGCCCAGACCACCTGCCATTCCTTTGTTAAGTGCTATTATGGAAGCAGGACTTCCAGTACCTACACTGCAATAGTTATATAACATTAGGTTAAATGGCAATACCATCTGCATCTGCTGAACAAGTATTTGATTCCTCTTTCTCTCCTAGGTTACTCTCCATAAGCAGGGCTATACTTTGGGACTCACACTCTTGCACCAACTGTTGAGTAGCTGCTTTGAATTCAGTCTTGATTTCCAACATCTTGAGTTCTAAATCAGACGCATCTTCAGAAGAAATGTCCGTTCCTTCCTCCTCTGTATTATTACAATGGAAAATACAATGTTAGGCTTCAGAATGAAAAGGAACTCCTACCAATGGCTTCTAATTTGCCTCCAAAGGAATCATGGTGTGCTACAGATTGCTCCTTCGTATCCTCCAAACATTCCTGGCACTCTTCTTTTAAACAGAGCCAGGATTGGATTCTGCTGATTTGATTTACACTAATTGATTGCTGCTGGGCCAATTCTGTTAGCAACTGTTCTGCCGAGCTCACAAGCTTTTCATATTGCTGTTTGGCAAACAGCAAGCTGGATCGCCATTAAGAATATGATTAAGGCAACTCACTCTAGGAATTGTTGGTTTCCTTGTTCTGTGTCATCAGCAAAAGGAGGGATGATTATCGTTGGTCCAACTCTAGGATAATTTACTATTCTCTGAGACAACATTGCAAGCTCGAGAGAAAGAACGGCTTCGCTCGGAATGTTGCAACAAGTTCTCATACAACAGACTAATGCTGTAATCGCATTACCCCCAAAAGATTCCTACAAAACACATGTACTTAACAAGAATCTAGCAATTACCTGAAGCAAGTACGTCAGAAAAGATGGAGGAGAAATAGGAGTATCCTGCAAAACATGTGTAACAAGGCTTGCTAGTTCTGGAAGATAAGCAGCACTCAAGTCCACTATGCAAAATTGAGAAATTCTTCTGGTTAAACCAGCACCTTCAAGAAAGTTTGTCAAAAGTCCAGACTAATCCACTACCTACTGTTATTCCAAGATTGAAGCAGATTCAACTGAAATACAAATGACGCAGATTCTCTTTGCAGTGTGACAGAATCACCAAACTGCTGCACTCTTGTTCCAGCATCCATGCAATCAAATGCATCTTGAATTGTGCTACAACGCACAGTACTTATAGGCTGATGTTTCTACATATCTAGTGAAATACTTTGATCACAGCATTTACTACCAAATATCTGCCATCTTCACAACTAAGCAAATCAAAGATCCAATCTTCAACCAGTTGCACATGAGACACCAAAACATCAAAATTAATATGTGCCATGTCCTGAACATCAGCCAAATATGACAGATATCATGGGGATACAAAGCAACTAATACGTACGCTGATTCTGTTGAAAACTGATCTGATAACACGAGGAAGTATTCCAAATTCTGCTTCTTCCATTGCACATGATAAACCAGGTCCAATTGCAGTATATGTTTTTCCAGATTGCTGAGATCCATATACTATTACTGTACAATTGTAACCTAAAATTGGAAGTGGTTAACTTAAATTCAGTTTTATATTCACTGAAACATCTCAATTTAATATAGTACCACCTGGCTACACTGTATTCACAGCACTCAAAAAGAAATAGTCTTATGAAAACAAAATTCTGATAAGAGATAATTCTGTCAAAGAGAATTTCAATACTGACAAGAAAGAAGTTGTAAGGTACCATACCTTCTCAGATGTACAGTTGCACAGATGTGAAAATGATATTAACAAATGAGAAGAACAGATAATTATAATGCCCGATTTCAACATAAGGACTTAAATGCAATTACTTCAAACTAACAGTATGATTTAAAACATATTGGGTACCCTTTAGTTTTGTGACAGAACAAATGAGTAGACTGTACTAAAATCACTACTTTATCTTTAGTGCATCATGTTGACTAATACTCCAAAGAGAAAGCTACATGATTTTCTCTTTTTCTCAGTTTTGAAATAAATCAAAAACAGCAATCTAAGTGACTGAAAGAAAATCATAGGCTACACAAAAGCAAACACCTAAACAAAACCTCAAGAAAAATCATTAAAAAATCTACCAACACAATGAATGACTATAGGTTTACTGCAGATATATATTAAGATTTGGAGCTGTTCTATAAGCAGGTTGCTTCACAGTACATTTGGAAAGCACAGAAAAAAATCAAACAAACTATTTGTAACGACAATGCAGAGATGACATCATTAAATCTCAATCCAGCATAAGAAATGAGTTCAGAAAGGCACTGCTGTACAATTTCAAGGATTTTCAATGAAATAAAAAAACACGAAAGTACCTCACCTTCAAATAACAAATCAATCAATGGCTCAACAGAATTCCTAAACACATCTTTCTGGCTACAATTCGAATCAAACACATGGTGTAATTTACATACAGTTCCATTAATCTGAACAGTGCTTTTGGTTAAAAACCTCAACTCGAGTATCTGACTGGCAAAAGGTAACGAGGGCATGACCTGAAATATGAACATGCACCACTGATGTGATTCAAGACAAAATAAAAAACTTACTCGAAGTGAAACATATATTGGTAACTGATTCTCGTCATAATGCTCGCCAACAAAATCAGGGGAATACATATCATCTTTCGTATTTTGGGAACTATCCCCAAAGCTATGCCTTTTGCTATCATTAAGATAGTAATACATTTCCTATTCAAAACCAATGAATTGACGACACATTTTTCCTTATACGACCCTGAAAACAAAAGAATTATTAAGATGGCAAACCGACTGGAGATAATGCAATGAGATCTCGAAAAACTTACCATTAATTACTTAATTAACATCGTCGACAGCTTAAAAGCATTCAAGCTCACACCGTTCTCCTTTCTCTCGTCGATTCACTACCCGTCTATTTTGAATCTCCAAACATAAACTATGTGAACGATTTGGTGCCAAGGTAGAAAGAGCTTTTCTCACCAAATAAATAAAATTTTGTACGAACTACATGCAATACAGTGTAGGTAGGTGTATGTAGCGTGCAGATTGTTATGTTGTAATTTTTTTCCCTAACAAAAAAGTGATGTAACATAAATAACGACAAAGACTAACAATTAACGAAACTGTAGTCAAAAATCTCGGAAATTTATTCTGGCTTAAATAAACACTAAATACAGAAATCAGCGACACATTTTTAAGCTTCAGACGTATTCTACGTAAAAATAACGACTTTGTCACAAATGCTGATAGATATCCGAAGCGTTCGAAGTTAGAAAAATGAATTCTAAGGAAAGAATCAACCGATCTGATGATCAAATAAATGGTCCATCATCCTTTATACTGACTCCTTTATATTGCTTGGTAGCGATTTCCACTCCATGATATCAACTCTGGTGAGCAATTAAAATCAAAGACTTGAGCATTTTAATCTGTATTGATAAACAAAAAGGAAATGCAAAGCTAACAAACCAACTATGCGATAAGATTAACGATTAATTTTGAATTTTTTACTTGGCTATTGGTTATGAAGATGCGAATTTGTGGAAAAGAAGTTTAGGAGCCAGGGTAGTTTTTTTATTGTCATCCTTGATTGCAAAAAATAAAATCTCCTTATTGAAATACTTTGACATGTCTTAATAAAGTCTCGATGGTTACTGATTTTTTTCAATTTTCAAAATTCAGAGGCTCATTCGTTTACGTTCTTATTTTCTGTGAATCAAGTGATATTGAGGAAGAAATCAGTTTTCTTCTGAGATTGCACAGTAGAAGAAAACGAGTTCTACATATGAGATTTGAAATATTTTTCGAGAAAAATGATTAACGAAGAAAACCTGTATTACTTTTATTAGTTCAAGCTTTTCCAAATGAATCGTTCTCACTTCCGTGATAAAAGAATATACTTTATACTAGTCACAGATTGCCTTTCAAATTCATCTACGAACACTTCTAAAATTCTATCGAAATTGTCCCGTTTCTGCATCCGACCCTTAAAACATCAACACTTCCTTCCACTTAAACACTTCCTTCCTGCCCAGCACCCCCGTTCCCACACACATAAATAGCATGTAATGGCACTGGAACGCTTCAAGTGAACTCGGAATGCATCCAATGCATACAAAATAGACGATTCAAGCGCTCAGCTACCATCATCTAGCACAATGGCGATCACTAAAGTTTTGAGCACTTTCCATCCTCAGTGCACGATTCCCAAACGTCCCGAAATTCCATCGAAGTGTTTCCAAAATGCGTTCAAATGATTACTCCAAAATGCACTGAATCCTGGATTTCTCTACTGCTGAAGTTTTTGTTTCCTGGAATCCACGCTTGGAATCTTATTCATCTGGAAACAGGAAAAAACGACAAGATGCAATGACGCAACAGAGTGCTGGTGGCTCCACATTTCCCTCAATTTCTCATAGCAACCGACATGAGATTCATCAAAGAAAACTTCGATCTCGTACTCCAGTCCGAGATTGGTGGGATGAGAAAAGGGAGAAGTGAAGAGATGGGAATTCCCGTGCGTGCCCACACCGTTGCTCACTCCAGATCTCTCCGCGACGAGCGAACGATAACGCAATCGAGTCTCGTAAGTCGAAAGAATGAACCAGACTTCTCCCTTAAATATTTGATGATGATACCCGTTGTTCCCTCCGGAATGCTTCCTGTCCCCTTTCCCAGCGAATTTCGAAAGAGCCCAGAAGATCCATCCTCCCACTCCCAGGGTGACGAATGTAGTGATATCTGTACGGAGGTTCAGTTACAACCAATCGCTCTCAGGATGCTGTCAGTCGCTCCATGACAGGAGGAACAAGAGGCCTTCAAAAAAGTCAGAGAGAGAGAGAGAGCAACCAGGAAAACAAACAAAAGGAGCTCCTCTGATGAGGGCGTGGAAACCGAGGAAGTCGTCCCACTGAGGGCGTTTCCCTGTGCTGAGGGATCTGGGTGGTGGTCAGCTAACAAATCAGGAGAAGGAGGATACGACGGCAGGAAGCAAGTGACGGTTTGGAGATTGCTTGGCAACGGGGTTGGACGGCGGTGAGCAGGCGAGTCTCTTCCAGAGCCGTTAGGAGGGACAGAGGGATGGGAGAGGCGCATCTTAGGTGGTTGCGGTGACGATCGGAGCCGCTTCCTCTCGTGCACATGGAGAGAGTCTCCGGGGAACGCCTCTCCGGAGAAGATCGCCGAGGCTTGGTAGGTGTGGAGGCAGGCAGGCGCCGCCTCGTCTCGCTCTCCCTCGCGGGTTCATATCTAGCGGGGGAAGGTAGAACCCATCCCTCCTCGTGTAGCTAAAGGTGCTGCCGTCCGTGAGGTCCGGAAGGGTGCTAGAGGAGCTGGGCACGAGGGCAGGGAGGGAAAACGGAAAGAGGAGACGGAGTTCCGGCTGCTGAGGCCGGGATCTCTGAGGTGGAACCGCCGCCTGGAGGGAGCCAGAGCGGCGGCCCACCATCCCGTCCGGGTTCCGCCGGAGACGCCCGTGCGAGCGGGAGAGCAGTGGGAGGGGCAAGGAACACCCCGCTTGGAGAAACAGGAAGGAAGAGGGAGGGGTGAAAGCTCCTCCCCTCCCTGGGAGGGACGCGTGCGCACACGCGCTTTCTGAAGAGCGCGTCCCGGGTAGAGGGAGCGAGCGTCCTGGGAAGGGAGCAGGAGCGAAGCGGCAGACCCGCTCTGGAGAATACTCTATAGGTCCTCGTCTCTGGGGTCGGAAGCGACAGAACAGGGACGGCCCATGCGTGTCCCGGCAGTCAGAAACGGAGCCCCTCCCCGTCTTCGCGAGAGAACGAAATGCTTCCGGCGGATATTTCCCGAGGAAGCTCCTGGGGAGAGCGGCTTCCCCAACTCTCAGCCTCCCCTGCAGGAACCCTCCGGGGGCTTCCCTCGAGTTCCCTGCCCTCCTTTCCCAGGGAACATCCCCGTCGGCAGAGCCCGAGGGGAGGGAGCGCGGCGAGGGAGCGCGCGGCGCCGTTGACTGCTTCCTCCTCCTCCTCTCCGGAAAGCTTCGCGGAAGGCGTCTTCTGAGGCAGACTGATCTCGGAAAAATTCCCGAGGAAAAAGAAAAGGGGTGGTGCTGGTGGTGAGGGGGTGGGGGGGATGCGCCTTTTGCGGGAGCTCGGAAACGGAAGAGGAGGTAGGAGCGCTCGTGGAACCTCCTCCCACGGCCCTCCCGGCTCCTCCTTTTCCCAGGGTACCGGCTGCCCCCTTCCTCCCCATTTTCTGCAAAGCGGAAGGTGAGGAGAGAAGGGAGAAACGGACGCCTGCGTGCTCCTCAGCCACGCCCGGCCATCTGACTCCCCCCCCCCTCTCCCTCTTCTTTCCTCCCTATCGACTCCCGAGTTCCTTCGAAGCGGCACCCGAGAGAAAGGGAAACCGAGGGGGGGGGAGGGTGGAAGCGGTGGGAAGGATCCCGGAAACGCCGAACGCAGCTGCATCCCGGTTCCTGAGAAGGACATTTCATCGATCTTTATTGGTTTCCCGTTCCCGTCCCGGGAGCCGTCTCCCGGGTGACGCGCCACTTCCAATTTCGCTACGCGCGCGAAGAGGGGAGGAGAGGAGGGGAAGGGGGAGTGCACGCGGGAGGGCGACTCCCTCCTGTGGGCGAGTCTTCCGCGCCTCCTCCTCCTCCCCCCTCGCAGTCCACCTCCTTACAGTGGCGCCAGCGGCAGGAGAGCTTCAGTCCTCCTCGTCCTCCGGGGGGAAGAAGGAGCGAAGGGGAGCGTCCGTCCGCCTCCCCCTTTCCCCCTTCAGCCCCCCTTGTCCCCCTCTCCCTGCCGCGCGGGCAGCCTGGGCACCTTGAAATGGCTCTCCAGGAGGCTTCCCAGCAGATACACCGACTCGGGTCCGCTGACCAGGCTGTCGTAGCCGGGCGTGGCTGGGATGGGCAGCCCGGTGCTCTGATTCATGTAGGCAAGCAGCCTCCTCATCTCCTCGATGGCGTTGGACTGCATGAGGATGTAGTTCTTGGCCAGCAGCAGCGTGGCGATCTTGGACAGCTTCCGGACGGATGGGGAGTGGGCGTAAGGGATGACGGAGCGCAGCTCGTCCAGGGCGTCGTTCAGGTCGTGCATGCGGCGCCTCTCGCGGGCGTTGATGCTCAGCCGCAGGGTCTTTCCCTGGCGGCCCCTCTTGCCCACCTTCTGGGTCCTCTGCGGCCCGTCGGCCAGGTCCGGCGGAGAGCCATACGCCCTCTCCAGGCGCGCGGAGCACTCCTTGGGCGTCCGGCTGCCCGCGAGGCTGCCACGAATGTCCCCGTCGCCACCGTCGTCGTCCTCGCCGAGGCCCTGACGCTGCTGCTGCTGCTGCTCCGCCTGCTGCTGCTGCTGCTGTTGGAAGTGGAGGTGCGGGTGACCCCACGCCTTCCCCAGGTTCTCCTTCTCGGACTGGGCGTAGCCGTCACCCTGCTCGAGCGCGCCGAGGTCCCTCTGAGGGTTCGGAGGGGCGTTGCTCAGCCTCAGCTCTCTCCGGGAGGCTGCGAGGCGTGCGTGGGAGGCGTTGCAAGGAGGGAGGTGAGGAGTGGGGAGCGAGGAGAAGACGCCGCCGCCGGCGTCCTGCTGCTGCAGCTGGGAGCAGCGCTTCGCCGCCGCCATCATCTCGCGGGGGTCGGCCGCCGACACGGAGGCGAAGTCAGCAGCAGCAGCGGCGGCGGGCGCGGAGATCCCGAACAGACCGAGGTTGCCCTGGAATTGCAAAGAGGGGCAGACGAGCAGAAAGAGGGAAGGGCGGAACGGGGGAGGAGGGAACAGCCGCGGGGGAGCGACACGAGACCTTCCCCCGGGAGGGCAGCGTCCAGCCTCCGGAAGTGCCGTCCTCCTTCTCCCCCAAGAGAAGCCTGAGCGCTGGGTTGGGCGAAGGGGAGGCGGAGAGCGGGGGAGGGGACGAAGGCGGAGGCATGGGAAGAGGGCCGCTGGATCCTTCCCCCTCCTCCGAGCGGGAGTTCGCAGCGACTGCGACAAGCGCGAGGAACGTCAATGTCCCATTCAGGGAGTTCCCCGTTGAAGGTGAGCGGCAGAGCCCGTAGGCAATTCATGACAACCACTACAACGAACGGATGGCGAGCCAACACAATTCATTACCGTCCTTACAATCAGCAACAATCACGGTAGATCGTTATTAGGGCGGCAGCAACAGTCCCTCAATGAGAATGAAGCGCGCCGAAAACGTGCGCACCCCCGCCCCCCCCGGTCCCTTCGCGTTCCTTGTTACATACAATTTATCACTCACCATGCCGCGGTGCATCGCAAAACAAAAAGCAAACACACACACGCACGCACGCACACAGTGGCGGAAATGAGAAACACACTGACGGTTTTTTGGATGACAATTAACCTTAGATCAACATAGAAATTTCTCTCTCTCTCTCTTTCTCCCTTTCACTTGGCACCACCGAGCAGAAGGGAAATGGCGGTGCACTCATCATTCGATAAATCCCAATGAAGAGTTTTGCACTCTTTCGCTCTTTTTTCTTCACAATCGAGCATCGTTACGAATTTTTTCGAATCGAATAAATAATTGCAACGGTGCTTTTTGAGAATGCACCGGGAAATACGTTTCAGATCGGCGGTTCGAAAAGTGAACAAGGACTTTGCAGGCATTTTTATTCCCGTTCATATCGTTAAATGACGATAATTAGTAATAACAGGTATTTTAACATTAATCATTGTATGCTATCCCTTAACAAGGTGAATTTTAAGCAACGCAATGTTCAATCTTGGCTGACGATGAAAATGTGCAAAAGAAGAAAGCAAATTCCAAATCTGAAACCAACAGACGAAATAACGAATTCATCTCTGAATTTAAAAATGCAACATGCATACACACATATATATACACATACAAGCATACATACATGCATACACGCATGTGTACATACAGATTTCTTTTGTTTTATAACTCGAAGTGTGAACCTTACGATCAAAACAATACTAATGAACTATCGTGTTACTCTTGAAATTTATAATTTACAATGGAAATAATCAGAGAACGTAGGCTTACCTCCATCGTTTTTTTGCTGGCTTATCTCTGAGAAACAAAATATTGCTTGAGTCTTTGTACCATGATAGTGATTTCCAGTGATTTGCTACCAACGCCGTTCGATGTCGCCTCGTTTTAATGCTGACTCATTTAACAGCGCGTTTCTACAAGCTCCCGAAAATCATACAGAAGGGGCGGCGCTTGCATCCAAAATTCCTGGACCATTTGTTGGAACTGAATAGAAGGAAGAATGATGAACTCCTGCTGGATCCTCACTCCACTTTGATTTTGTTTTTCTCTAGTTCCACTCAAATTATTAAAACTGCAAGAACATCGGAAGTGCCAGTTTTCGTTATAAGTCTTTTTTTTTTTTTTCTAATCTCACTCTCAAAAGTTGGAGATCGAACTTGATCTTGCACCAGCCGTTAAAAGCCATTCGCTCCGATTTAAATTTTCGTGACCGTTATTATCGTTTAATTTTTTGGAAATCTTTCGTTGACTCCGTGGCCTATCGCTACCCATATCGTGTCAAACCATGATTTTGTATCACAAAAGAATAGAGCGAACGGAATTCCCTCTCGAGGATTTTCTAAAATGTCAGTGATGCACGGATCTTTTGTATTCTACTAATCCTCACGAATCAGTCGATCAAAGAGGGGGAAACGGTCCATCTGCTAGCAGTATTCTACATTTATGTCTGCTTGTAGCTATTCGTCTTTGGTCACGTTGCTAATGAGCATCAACACATAGCAGTGCATATAAATAGTGAATATGGAAGACGAAATGTAGATTTTCTTTCACCGCAGGACCACATTCATTCTGTGGTCTGTTTTGCGAGTTTGCTTCGTTGGGGCATTGCGCCCACATTCTGCATTTTTGTATTTCTGCTGGCAAGGAGGGGAATTAAAGTGCACCTTTTTTCTCTTCATTTTTTATTTTATTTATTTTTATTTTTTTGTGCGTTTCCTTTTCGTGCATTCTGTTGTGCCAGTTTGATAAATTCGGCTTTTATTAGATTCTCAAGGATAATTGTCATGAGAAAAGTAAATAAATAAATAAATGAAATGAAACTTCCTCCCGTTTCATTGTTTTCCTTTAACTTTGCGAAATCATTTCTCTCCGTTGTTTAGTAGGACTTCCGGTTTGAGTGTGCAAACACAAACATGGAACAATGGAGGTCAAACAGCGAAGCTGCTCAGACTTCCAGAAGAAGGCGCGATTCGATCGAATCGTGCCGTGGTCCAGGCCTCTCTCTCTCTCTTTTTTTTTGATGGCCTCCTTGTTCCTTCCGTGTGCAAAAGAAAGAAAGAAAGAAAACCCCAAAAAGCAAAACGTGTCGTGCGCGTGCGAAGGGGGGGAGGGGGATCTTGGTAGGCCTGCGCGTTTCCCTGCTACGAGGAGCAACACATTTTGTGATCGAATTTCACGGTAATTTTTGATTGCCACCATTCGCGCCGTGTCGCGGAGGTCTTCGAAAAGACGCTGGAGATTAGGAAAGCAATCTAACAGTGATGGCAATAAATTAGGAAAAAGAAGGAGCGCGCGAAAGTCCCGCAGAAGCTGCCAATCAGAACGGGACCCCGTTCGAATTCTATCTCGAGCGCTGCATGCTCCTTTCTAATATCAAGAATGCGTTTTATCTTCTCGGTTTATTATCGGGAGACTTTCATGATTTTCGGGAAGCTCACTCGTAAAACGGGAAAAAATGGATTCCTTTTTTTTCCCCTCCCCCTGTTTTGGATCCATAAAAGGCGCTTTAAGGACTTTTTTTTGCAAGGGAGGAGGAAGGGGAGGAAAGGGGGAAGGGAGGAGGAATGCGGAAATATACAAATTCCAGGGGCGGTGACTGGACAAGGAGCGCGAGTCTCGGGTCGTCCAGACGAAGCCCGAAAGGGATGCGTCTGATGAGGGGACGTTCCTTTACCGCGAGCGCCCCCTCCTGCCCGACGTGCTCTGCTGGCTCAGGTGCCATCGATAGACGAAAGCAGCCATGTCCGTCGAGGAGTCGAAAATCGATACCGACAGATGGGGAGCGTTCCCGCCCCGCAAGGACCGAACGATGCGAGAGAGCCGGGAATCGGGAGGGGGGAAGAGATGGAAGCCGCGTGAGATCGTCATGCCCGAGAGGAGGCAGGCGGTTCAAGAACGAGGCATCTCTTGCAGCCGCGTTCGCCGCTTCGGGGTTGGAAAAGGGTAAAAGAGTAAGAAGGAAAGGGAGGGAGAGAGAAGGGAGTTTCAAGAACAATGGCAGGAAGAGGAAGACGCTTGAGGAACGGAGTGTGCCTTAGGAGAAGGCTGCGTTTCCCATCTCGAGACGGTCGGGAAGACGGCCGAAGACCCAGCCGAGGAGTTCCGCCTCCTCCTCTCACCAAAGAGAAGGAAGGGGAGGGAGCGGCAGTCACCAGGAGCGCGCCTCCCCTCCCACTCTCTCTCCGCTAGGGCCTGTCGTGATCGTCGTGGTCGAGGTCAACGCTCCCACCTCACCGAACTGCCCTACCGATCAAGATGCGCGCGCTCACCTCCTCCCCCGGGAGTCTCCCTTGGCGACCGACTCTCTCCCGAGGAGCAGTGGCCGGAGTATTTGGCTCCACCCTCATCTACTGAGCAAGGAACCGGGGGCGAATGGAACAGGCCAGAAGTTGCCAGTCACTTCCCCCCCCCCGGGGGGGGAGGAGGGTGATCCTCACGGAAGAGGAGGTCACTACGGGGGAAGAGCAGCGGGCTCATGTTGAGGTCTTCCGGAATTATCTTTTAGGTGACGCGCCGCAGGAGAGGGGAGAGGGAGGGGGAAGGAAGAGGAACGAATGAGCCTCTTCCATCCTTGAGAGGATCTCCTCCTCCCTTCCCCCCCTTCTGTTTCCGCCTCCTCTTCGCGGTCCTCCACGTCATCGCCCTTTGCCACTCCTCCTTCCTCGCTCCTTGCCGAGGCCCGTCGCCCTCGACTCTTCCCGCTGAGGTCCGTCGCGTCCCTCCCTGTCGAGCTCCCGCGTTTCACGGGCGGCTGCGCTTCGAGGCTCCTCCAGGAAAATCCGGCCTCTCCGGAAAGATCCCGGGAAAAGAGGCGGAAAAAGAAAAAAAAAAGGAAAAAAAGGAAAAAAAAAAAGAGGAAGCATCCCGATCGATAGCTCTGGGGGGAGGGAGGAGGTCGGAGAGGAGTCCTTCGCTGAGGAGAGGCGCGAGGCGCTTCCGGATCTCCCTTGGATTTGCTCGTCCCGGAACGCCCCGATCCCGAGCGTGGAAAGTTCCGGGGATCCAGAGGCCGCCGCCGGGAAGGAAGGAGCATATCTTCCTCCTCCCTCGCCGAGGAGGAGGAGGAGGAGATGCTCGAGGCGCCGGAACGCTCCCGGCATCCGCTGCTCCCCGCGTGCCGGGCGATTCGGAGGGCTGCGAGGCCTCTGCGTCCCGGAGGGCTGACACGAATGCCGCCGGCTGGGACCCCAGGGGGCCACTCAGGGGAGCGGAAAGGCGGGGAAGGCCTTCAGAGAAAGCAGAGGCGGCAACAGCCGGCCGGGAGGGGGCGGCTCCTCAGAGTGAGAAGGGGGGACGCTGGGCGCCATCTCGAGAGACCTCCCTCCAGGAAGGCTCGCCTCACCTTCCCGTTGCGCGTCACCGGAGGAAAAAAAAAAAGTCCCGAAATCCTCACCATTCCTGCGTGCCGCTTCCGGTCTCCCCTCTCCCTTTCTGCTCCCTTCCAGTCCCCCGCCTTTATCCTCACGTTTCATTCTCTCCCTCCCTCGCACACGTTCCACCCCCGTCCTCCCATCGCGCGTCTGTCCTTCCCCACGCAACCCGGCAGCCTCTCCCCATCCCTGTACTCCCCGATCCCCGTCTCTCGTCCGTTGCCGTTTTCCCTCCTATTCCTCACCTCCTGCACCTGGAGCCGTCTTTCATCCCCCTCTCATCCGCAAATCCCGGCCCTCCTCCTCCTTTTCATCCATCCTTCTGTTCGCATTCTCCCGCTCATGGTCCTGTCTTTGAGTCCTCGTCCTTATCTCCGTCCGAGTTTCCTCCCATCCTTGCACTCCGCTTCCGTGTCTTTCCGCGTAACTCTGGCCGCTACGCGCGTTCTTCTTGCCGCACGCACCATTGGTTCTCCTACGGGCCGCTGTTGCCATGGGTGCGAGCCGGCAAAGCAACCTCATTTCCGTATCTCTCCGCGCACTTCGGACCGCTGAGCGCGTTCTTCTTGCGGCACGCACCATTGGCTTTCCCGAGGGCAGCATCGGGCATATCCTGGACGCCTCGGACGCTCCAACGCTCTGCGCCTTCGCCCGTTGCCTTGTCCCACCACGGGTGGATGGCGGTTGCTCTTTTCCTCCTCCCACCGCGGCCCGGTGCACCTTTTCTGCCCCTGGAACCTGCCTAGAACATCTCATCCTCCCCCCTCCTTCCTATCCCGCAGCTCCAGATGCCTCTCGAGAACACGATGCAATTCTCAAGGACCCCTTACTCAAGAATCCTTGGGCTCCCACAGGCTGCGCGTAGCCGTGACAACTCCAGACTGCGCGCGCGCGCTCCGGAGGTGCGGTACTTTACGGATCCGCAAGCCCGCCCCGGAGGCGACTTTCTGCCCCACAGGCAGAGAGCAGTAGCCTTCTCCGCTCTACCTTCTTCTAGCCCTCCGAGGTTCACCGCCACCTTCCGCTTTCGAGAGTTCCGACGTATCTCCTTCCGGTAGCAAGTGCCAAACAAAAAGATGGGGGGGGGGGGGGAGTGGAAAGTCCGCCAAGGAAGGCATGGCAATCCACAAGGAGGGGGACGGGCGTCCTCCAGCATCCAGAATTTCTCCTCCCGGAGCTCTCGCCTCACCGAGAAGCATCTTGAGGAGGCGCCGCGCTCGTCCGCTGGCCGCCGATGGCTGCGGGCGCCCGAACACACAGGTGGCGTCCGGGTGCGGGAAGGGGCCAGGAAGACCACTTCGGGCCCAAGCTCCCTCCAGTCCCTTGGCGGAGCTTCCGAAGTCGCCGTGCCTCTGCGGAGAGGGAAGAAGCTCCACGACTGAAGGTTCTCCGCATGCTTCCGGACGGGCGGCCGCCCTCTCCTCGAGAGGCGGAGGGGGCCTCCGCTGGCTGCCCGAATGTCTCCGAAGGGAGCCGGCCTTTGCTGCATCTCCGTTGTAGTGCCAGGTCCGGGATGGAGTCTCACCTATCCGACGGAGTGGGGGCACACGAGTGCCGGGTACTCCCTCCCTCCTCCTCCCCCAAAACGATCGTGAGATGCCTTTCTACCTGGTGCAGATCAAAATCCCGAATGATCAAAATTCCAAAGGATCATGAGAAATAACTTTGCGTGTTTATTAATACACACGCTTGTCTTATTAAAAAGATCATTAAAAATAAATACACACGCTTGTCGTGTACATCAATACACATATTTGTATGTAGATTCTCATGCAAAATTTATTTTAAGATACATATTTATTCCTATTTATTAACGTACATATTATTAATACGAATTCTATTTTAGCATGATATGTCCTTAGGCCTTTGGATGCGGATCTCATCAGATTTAAATGTTCTGCGTTGACGGCACGCGAGTCGCAGTGGCGACTTCTGTGGACGGAACTCTTTTTTCTTCGCGTGCCGCGTGCTCCATCGAGGTACCGACTGATAAAAGTGCTGATAAAAGATGGGGGGGGGGGTCCAGTGGGCACACTCTTTTTGGTGTGCTCGCAAGCGAATTCAATGTAGTGCACCGAAAAGTGCTGAAAGTAAATCACCAATCTTCACCCAACCTCCAGACGACACGTGCTGGAGTGCTCATCGCATCGGCGCCGAGTGCATTTGTAACTATTTATTTACACCATGTGTAATAAAATGTTTTCGTTTTTCCTAAGCATATTTTATTTATTTAAAAATTACAATCATAATTCCAATAAAATCAATAATTCATTCGGGTGTGGTACCATATCGTAAATCATATACGATACAGCTATAATATTTCTCGGTTTTTCAAAGAGGTGACTCTGAGAACCCGAGAACTGTTAGCCGTTATAAATAGAATTTTGTTTACTGCCGTTGCTACGGTAATTATAAAGACATGAGTATATGTTCCCATCTCAAACATTGATAATGTTATATCGCGTGGTGCAAGGTGAAAACATTTGCCAAGCGCGTGGATGTGTCCATCGTCCACGCTGATGATTTTCGCCGAACTCATAAATGCGTTCACTGAGCACGCTGATAGTCTTCGTCGGATGCATGGCACTCAAAGGGTTAATGATACTGACGTGAAAGGATGCGTACATTTATTTTTGTAGGATTTATAATATGAATGCGAGTTACTATGTGTACTAGGCATGTGCATGTGTTTTCAATGGTCCTTCGGGATCCGGGACTTCGGATCAGATCCCTTTCTGCCATATCTTTTGATTCCCCTCCCACCTTGGCGATGCTGCTGCATCTTGGGCGTGTTAGCATCACGGCGCGGCAACCACCAATGAGAGGAGGAGGACGCCTCCTCCGCTTCCTCCCTCAGAGGCCGTCTTGCCCCGCCCGCGGATGGGGCTCCCCGCCGAACGGCTGTCATCGGGCAGCGTGTGACGTGGGGCTGCGTGCTGCGCTCACGCTGCGTGCTCCGGCCACACATGCCGTACATTACATTACATGACATGTCTGTCTGCACGCGCTGCAGGGCGTGCTTTCGGGATGCTGGACGTCGTGGAGCGATCAGCGAAGGAACCGAAGCCGACTGTGCGGTGCGTGGAATGCTGAGGCTGGGCAGCGAGGGACGAGATGACGGCAGTGCGTACCGCCTGGCACGGGTTCGTTCCTACCTCCGCCCGCGACCTCGTGGCAGACGGAAGGGCGAAGTCTCCATAGAGACGCGGCGTCGCTCGGCAGAGGTCCGGGGCGTTACCCCTTCGTGCCACCGCATCCCTCACGCGTTAGGTCCGGCGAACGGGCACCCGCAGGTCGCGCCCGGACGAGATGCCCCCTGGTCTCCAAGCCGGAGCAGCCAGAGGCGCTACCCAAAGGCAGGGAGGCCTCCTCCTCCGCACGGCCACCGAACGCTGAAACGCGGCCGGTCGATGGGCGCGGTGGCCGCCTAGCGGCGCGCGCGCGCACTGCAAGCGGCGTCTTGCCGCACGCCGAACCGCGGCGCGAAACGTCACGTTGCCGCCCGCGCGAGAACGGGGCCGGCGTGCTATGTGCCCACCCCCCTTTCCTCTCCCCCCGCCCTAGAAGGGTGCAGAGAACATCCACTCTCCCCCTCCCATCCACCCCCAAGTCGCCTCGGCTACCCTCGATTGCATTTGTTCCTCCAGGAGTCGGAGGCTGGCGCGGCGCCCTCGCGCCGCCCCACTATGCACCCCTCTTTCCCATCCCTACTTTAGAGTCGCCACACCCCCTGGCGCCCGCCAGCAAAATAGACGACTTGTGAGGGATTCAGGAGAGTGCCACCCTGTTCTCCGAGAAAAGCGCGTCTTCTGTCCCTTCCCCGAGGTTAACAAGGGAGGGGAACGGGCAGCACGTCGGTAGCTCCGGAAAACCTGCATCAGGGGCGGATCCTCTGTCAGAACCACGCACGGGAGGGAGCAGGAGCCACTTCGTGGACGGAGCCCTTCCCAGCCTTTCCTGGAACCGCCTGCCACCGAGGGCAGGTGGCAGCTGTCGGTGAAGCCGCGGGAGGCCCACCGGATGGATCGGCGCCAGGAACAGCTGGCTGTCCCCGCCCGCTCCCTCCCGTCCCGGACGAGCGTGTCTGTCCCTTTCCTCTCGAGCGCGCCCGTCCACGTGCCGGAAGGAACGCCCGCTCTTGGCTTCTGACTCCTTCCCTCTGCCTTCGGACGGACGGACGTGAGCTGCGGTCTGTCGAGCCCGACCGCAGCGCCTCTGCGGTGAGGCTCGGGAACCTCTGCCTCTGTTTCCCGCCTCTCTTTCCCCTGCCCCTCCGAGCACACGGGAATCCCTCCCCTCCTTCGTGGACCTCCGTCTAGTGGAGGTCGTGTCGATCGGATCCGGGGATCGGGGGGGGGGGGACGGAGAGCATCAGCGTCATCGCCTCCCCCACCTCAGGTCATCCCATCCGAGCTTTCCCCTCCACCTCCCCCCAGGCTCTTGGAGGCATTTCCGGTGCTCCATCGAGCAGCTTCAGCAACAAAGGTCATGCAGGGGGTTGCGCGTCTTCTCCGGGTAATGCCTATTCGCTGCCCCTCCCCCTTCTTTCGCCTTCCCTACTGCCCTACACGAGCACCTGCCTCGCTCGATACAAAAGTGGTGACCCGAGTCAGCCCTATGGGCAGGCGCGGGGACGAGCACACGAGGGTTCGGTCTCTGTCTTCTCCCTCTCCCCATCTCCCATTCTCCTCCTGGGGTGCGCAGCCATCCGACCCTTCGCTCCGCGCGCGGGCACCAGGCCTCCAGTCGTTCTCAGAGACGACGCACGGCGGCGCTGCTCGCCACACCCCGACTTCCCGGGCACGCGCTCTCGTTCCCGAAGCTGCTGCGCCGGCTTTAACAGGGATGTCTTGGAGAGTGGCAGGCGTAGAAAGGGCGGCAAGGTGGGTGTAGCCTCTATGCACGTGAGCGTGCGCGCCTTTCATTTTCTCTCTCTCGTCGCGGCCTCAATCTCGGACCTGCTCGAAAGAGCAGAGACGGCACAAGGAACTGGCCGGGGGTCTATGGAGAATGAGAGTGGGGGATAGAACAGGGTAGAGAGCTGGAGGGCGAGCCGCCCCCTGTCATGCCGGCTCCGCTTCAAGATATCCCTGCTCCCGGGGTTCCCGACGTGGCACCTCGCCTCTGCACCTCTAGTGGCGTCCTCCTGCTTGAGGAGGAATGGGAGATCTGAGAAGCTCCCGGAAGTGATCCCTGAGGGAAGGGGCTCCAACCTCGGGGCGCGTGAGGCCTCCACCGCAGGAGGTCCCTTTCCGCACTTAGGAGCGAGGGCAGTTGAGGTCGAGTCTCCAGAGACACCGACTGGGAGAACGGAGGGGGAAGGTAGGGGAAGGGGAGAGGAAAGAAGGAAGAGGCGCATGTCGCACACTGCCCCTTTTTCTCCTCAGGGCAACCCTGCCATTCTGCAGACCAGAGGCCCTCGGTAGCCCTCGGAAGGGCGAGTGATCCCCTTCGCAGAGGTGGAAAGAGGTGCTGCGCTCCCGACGACTCGGGAACCCGTCCTGGGGATCAGGGATAGAAGGGGGGAAAGGCAGACGAGCAGACGGGTCCCGGGGGCCGCCGCGGATCTGCAGCGCCGTTCGTTGCCGAGCAACGGGGAGCTCCGGTATCGGCCAGACTTTCCCCCCGTCCCACTGCCATGGGAACGTCACTCGCCAGGGTGGCGCCTCTCCTCCAAGAAGCCGCTAACGCCGCCACCGGAATCGATCCTCCTCCTATTACTACTCTTCCCCGTCTCCTCGGAAACCGAGGAGGAGATCCGCTTGCCGGGGGCAGGGCTTCTGCACCTCTCCCCCGCCGTTGCTGCGCCGCCTACAGTTTCCGGGACGCCGTGAGTTCTTCCCGGAGAGGGACTTCGGGAGATTCCTTTTACCCGAGTTTTCCCCGAGTTTTCCTGGAGTCCTTCCGGGGGCTTTCCGGAATCGTTTCTCGTAAGGCTTACAACCCGCCTAGTGATTCTAGCGGCCCGTGTTCTCGGCCGTATTCCGGGGGCGAGGTCTCCCAGGCAACCGATGATCGTCCCACGGAAGGGCTCCTGGCAGAACGAAGGGTGGACTAGTGCGCGGGGAGTGGAAAGCTGTGCGCGCGTGGCCTCTCCTAGGAAATCCCGTTAGGCAGAGATCGCCCGCTCTCGGCCGCCTGCGCGATCAGCACCTCTCTCCCCCCTCTCCTTCCCGTCTGCTTCTCGTGTCTCCAGGGGGGTCGCTCCGCCCAAGGGACCCTCCCGGACCGGCTGCATCGGCCCGCGTCGCAGGTCAGGAGCGAGTTCCTTGGGCGGGAGGCGGGACGGAGGTCGGAGAACTCACAGGGTGCCCTCAAGGGGAGGAAAGAGTCGGTGGCAGTCCAGGGGCCGCTCAAGCTCGGGGGAATGGCGAGGCTGAAGCCTTTCTCGCGGCCTTTTGTTCTGCCCCCGTGACTGTCGGCAGCCTCGTCGCTTCCCCCCCTTCCGCACCAGACGGAGGTCTGGCAGTCTCCACGGGGAGCAACTCATGCCGAGGGTCCGCAGGATAGCCCTTGCCCGACAGAGAAGCAGCCGCCTCCGCGAGGGTCGTCCCCAAGGAGACGGGACGGCGGATGAGCTCGGATCGCTCGCCAGTCGTTCCCAAGAGACGGCGCGCTGCTCCATCCCGGAAGTTTCCTCCTCTCGGTCGGAGCATGGTGCTGATGGCGCCTCCCAGTGGGGGAGAGGAGAGGAGGAAGGAGACAACCGTGAGCGGTGCCGATGGGTGAGCTGACTCCTGCCACAGGGATGCTGGTCACCACCTGCGGAGGAAAATGGAGGCGTTCGAGACTGCCCTGTTCCTTTGCACTCCCCCCGAGGAAGGTCGTCTGCCTGGCGACCACTGGTTGGCGGCGGCGGCCACCGCATGAAAGGAGGGTTCCGGTCGCCCTTTCCCGGTCCATCCCAGTCCCCTCCTCCTGCTGCCCGGTGCTCCACCACCTTCTCCGTGCCGTTGCGCCCCCGACCAACGCAGGAGGGGAGTGTGGGAGCAGCAGCCGTGGGCGATGCCAGGGCAAGGAGGTTGTCCTGATTCCTTCCCTCCTCCTTGCCTTCCTCCTCATCCTCCCTTGCTCTCAGTGCCCCCCTCCCGAGGTTTTCCCTTCAGAGTGTCCGTTCCGGGATGCAGGGACCACCGGGAGAACAAGCCTCCTGCCTCGGCCCTCCCTCCTGCTCCAGCATGAGGTAAAGGGGGAGGCCGGCGGAGGGTACGGGAAGGAGGGAACGCTGCGGACGCAGCGGCAGGGGAAGAGGCGACTGCAGCGCCGGACCCGAGAGCCGCCATTGGCACTGACAACGCGCGCGCCTGCGCGGGAACCGGATTTCCGGCTTCGTGCGGCGGCGGCACCTTTCGGGCTGAGGGGGTCCCTGGCTCCAAGGGAGGGTTGCGTGTCTTGAACGCACGCACGTTCGCACACGCACGAAAAACTTGCGCACGCTCCCCTTTTTTTCCCAAAATAACGAGACCCTTCCCGCTCTGTGCTAACAAACAACTTTATTCTGCATCTTCCGCCAGCGGCTTGCCCGGTCTTCCTCAGGCCCAAGGGACGGTGGAGCTCCTTCGGCTCTGCGTCCTCGACGGGAGGCGGACCCCTGCTTTCGGGGGGCGCGCGGGCGGTGCGACCTGGAATTCAGAACGAGTCAAAGGGCGGAGCGCATCGCTCTTGGTATGCGCTCACCCGCCCGCCAGCGGCGTTACGAGGCTTCCTCAGCCCTGGCCCGCCTCCCCCCGCTTGGCGCGCGTCACCGCCGGAGCATCCCTCTCCGGCGAGCGAAGGAGCGCCTTGTAGTTGAGTGCACCGCTTCGGGAAGATGGCGCGCGCTTCGTCTCGAGATGCCGCTCCTACCTTTGACAACGAGGTCTGTCCCTCCGTTCGCTGGAAGCTGGCGGATCCTGGCAGCAGTGGCGTCAGCAGAGGCCTCCCACTTCATCCTCCTCCAGTGGGGGGGGGGGAGCAGGTCGCGCGAAAGCCTCCGTGCCTGCTGAGGGTCCAGCAGAATGCGTCCTAGCAATTGGCATTCACCGCGTGCCTTATGATTGCAAGAACATTAAGGCTAGCAGTGAACACGAATAGCATAGACTTTTGCTCCGGACCGCACCTGCCCACCTTGGGCGGACTGAACGGAGCAGGAAAACACCGGAAAACCACCGCTACCACCACCACCATCTCCCCGGCAACGACACCAGCACACGCACTTTGAGGAAGGGCCTGTCCGCGAATCTCGAGGAGCAAACACGACTCTCTGGAACGGGGAAGCTCGCAGAACACCGCGGTCGTCGTCGCCGCAACACAGCAGCAGAGACGAGGCTGCGCCCTGACGACGCTCGGAAAATCTGGACTGCCGGGACGCGTGGGTCAGTCGCCGAGGTGCAGCTGGGAAACTCACCAGCCTGCGTGCCGAGCGCGCGCCTTCCCGACGATGTCCTCCTCCTTTCAGTGCGAGCGCAAATGAACGGCGGAGGAGCCGTTTCCAGAAACCACAAGCCTCACGCATCCCGGACAGCAGGGAACGGGAAGCCAACCCTCCATGCCGCGCTCGGCGAGGAGTGAGAACAGCCGATGTCTTTCACTTCGTCTCCGAAACGGCTAAAGTCGCCAACGACTCTTTTCCAAACAAACAAACGCACTGCTTCACTGTGGAAAATTCCAAAACACTTCAATGCTCCACACGAAACTCTTGCAGAATTGGCACAACTCTCCCCCCCTCCCCCCATAAATATGGCTGTTACTCGTGGTGAACAGAGAACAGTTGGTTAACTGCTGTCCGGTCTATAAGACTACGGATCTGTCGCGCCCGGGCTTGGTATCCAAGCTGGTTCGGGCTTATGCGCCACTTTCAACACAAGGAAAACGTTGGCATCAGGCCTCCCAGATTCATTCGAGACTGGGAATCGTTTCCATGGTTACGGAAGCAGAGCAATATCGATTTAAACAGCTGGGGTAGAAAACTTGTGTCAGAAATATATTCTTACAACATTGAATAGAAAGAATACTTTCTATAGTTATCGTTTCTAAAAATTCAAAACAGGCAGCAAAGGGAAAAAAAAAAAAAAAAAATCGACTGTCAAGTTTGTCACCATTCCTCTTACAGCAAAACACTGGATATAGTTTAAAATCTATGGATATATGGATATTTCATGAATCGCACCAGTTTTTTTTTTTTTTTTTTTTTATAGAGGCAAAAGATGAATCGCGAACATTATTTACTAAAATATGGAGTGGTACACTCCAGGTCAGCTTCTAAACACGGTCAAATAGGTAGTCTACGTGACAGTCGATTCATCTGTTGAGTTTTGCAACTTTGCGAGTCTTTCAAACGCTTGTACACGCGACTTTATTAGGCGAATCGTTTTTTCTCTCGTATACTTATATCTTTTCTATAGTATCCATCGTGATTTACTCATTTCTATAAAATGGAATCCTTCGTTATTTATTCGATTTTTTTTTCCCGAAGGTGCAACATGCTGGCGGACAGAAACACATCAGCTACTTCCTGCACTGGAACAAGGAGAAAGGAAAGAAAAAAAAAAAAAAAATCAAAGCATCCTCTGCGCTTCCCCGGATCATCTGATGGAACCCTTGCATCCAGGCAACGGTGGCGGGGATCGTTATGCTGCTGCATCCCTTTTGCTCTAGACGTGAAAGTGGATGTCGGCGTCTTAACTTTGGTCAGTTAGACCAGAGAAATGAGCCATACCTGATGCGGCTTCTGGAAACCCTAAAAGGGAAAATCACCGCTGAATGTTTCAGTTTCCCGGGAAACCATCGAGATCAGGAAAACGCCGCATCCAGACAAGAACGGGGCCTTTTCAAATCAAACAAATGAATCACTTCGTCATTTTCGATGCAGTCATCAAGAGTTATGCATTGAGAACAAAGTTTGGAAAAGCAAAATGCTGACTTACTGAATTATTTGACAGAGGGATGCTGCTGCAGATTATTTATTTCGCTCGAACTCGGATGGAGACGCAAACTTCGGCAATGTACGAAAAGGAATGCTTCACTAGTTGTATCTTACACCAGCAATTCCAAAGGGGAACCTTTCCTCCTTTCCTTTTTCCTCTTTGGAAGAAAGAAGGAACTTGGTGCCGATTCCCGCCTTTCCATAGACTTTGTGATGAGGCGAGGAGTTTGCTCTCGGAGCCGCGCCATTTCGCTCGCGATTCTAAAGGGGAGCTTTGAACGCCTTATTCCGCCACATAGTGTAAACTGGATCACGTCACCATGACTACCCGCCTCGTCGATAGATGCACGCCGACGGAAGGGCACGGCTACCAAACACGATGTTCACAACCGCCCTGGCATTTCTATTTGCCCTGCGACACGTTATTATACGTAGCCGATCGCGGCTGCTGCACATGCACGCCCCCGGGCCTGGGCGAAACGGGGAATTGAAAAAAAAAGAAGAAAAAACCTCTCCACCCCTTCCCTTGCTCCCTGTCCTTCCTCTGATGATGTCGATTTGTCACCAGCTGTGTCCCCTGTGGTCACCGGTAGTAGGCTCAAAGTAAGGAGAAGGCGAACCCGAGGACTGCTGGGAGAAAACGGTTATCGACTGGAGCTAGCCAGCAGTTCCAGGAAAAAGCGAAAGGAGCCCGAATCCCTGCGTGATCGAATCACAGTTTCCTCTCGTGTGGAGGGAGAAGGCAAAGCCCTCCCTGTCGGGCAGCAGCGAGACCCAGTCCACTCCTGGTCCGAACGCTGCACGGAGACAGCGCTGGAGGGGGCTCGAATCGTGGAGTCTTCGGAGAACCACGCTTTGGCGGCAGCGCTCTTCCGAGGAGTTTCTCTCTCCGACCCGCAGAGGTGCGCTGCCGGCGCCGCATTGTTGCTGGGAACTCTGGGAAGCCGCGCGCCATGATTGCCACTTCCGACTGATAGAATCCAAAAAATCCGGAAAATGGCTTTCTTGAACGATACCCACAGCCTCTCGCCACCACCCCCTTCTCGGTTCTAATTCGATCCACGCCTCGCTAACTCTTCTGATGATCCTTAAATGCAAACATCGATTGGTGTCTCCCTGGAAAGTGTGTGTGTGTGTGTGTATGTGTGTGCGTGTGCGTGCGTGCGTGCGTGCGTGCCTTAAGCACTTTGCTTGTTTTTTTTTTTTATTTGTGTCTTCCGATTTTGTTGCTTGAAAGCGGTTGAAGAAGGAAAAAAAAAAAACAAAAACAAAGCAAAACAAAGAACACTTCCAGCCCTCGCCTCGTTAAATTCCTGTTAAATAACTCGTTAAATATGTTAGCAAGTTTCGTGAATATGGAAACAAAAGGGTTAGAGGGGAGATTTCAACGGAGGTAAGGGAACGGTGCTATCCATGTTTTGTTTCCTCTTTTTTTTCTTCTTCTTCATTTTTTTGTCTTTCCTTTGGAGCATCTCATCTCAGAAATATCCGAAGGAACGGGATCCCGTTGTCGAACAAGGGAAGAAGCCCCCACGCTCTTGGATCACTGTTTCCACTCCACCAGTGTCTTTTATCCCAAAGCTGCTCCGCACGATTTGAATCGCTGTCCGCAAAAGATGAGCGATGACTCTTTGTATTAATGAGAGCCTGTACGCCTGAAGCTCTTTTTGTCTTTGATGAAATATGGAGCCTCCCTACGCCAGAACGAAACGCGTCCCCAGGATCCCCTTTCATCGATCGGCTTGAGCTCTAATCGATTTGCCGAATGGACTGGGTGCCGAGTGAGCACGCGTTCGGGTTGCGGATGCCATCGGGGATCGAATTATCGGCTCCGGAGGCAGGAGCGTTCGGTGGGGTGAAGGGATGCTCACGGTGATCCGACAGACCTGCGTGGAAACGCTCGGTTGTTCTCGCGTGTGCTCGCTCGGGAAACGTCCCAGCTCTTCCTCGGCTCTTTTGTCTCGCGGATGAGACACGCGGATGGCTACCGATGAGAGCCGCGGTTCAGGGCAGGAGCGGCGCCGTCCTCCCGGTTTGCACCGGGAGGGTGCACGCTCGGGGAGAGAAGGGCGGGGAACGGAACGCGTGCACGCCGAGACAAACACAGCGGGCCCCAGCATTCGTCGGTGGTATGGCTCGAGCCGACCACCTGGTTCGCCACGCCCAAAGCCCCGCCCAGCCACCAGCAGCGACTGATCTCTCTCCTTCTAAATAGACTGTTCATCCTCGCGAGCGCACTTTCAGGAACGCAGGACTAAGGAATGCACTTACAGAAACGGTGGGAGCATCGGCACCGCCCACGCGGTGGGATCCTCCGGCGAGCTCGCGTCCCAGCTTCCGGAAACCAGGAACCCGGCTGTGCGTGTCGAACTCCGATCGCTTCGCCAAACGCTACGTGTGCTCAGCTCCGAGGGGAGCTCGCGTCTTCTCCAAAGACGTGTGTGTAACTTTGCGAGAAGCCGCGTGAGGGCACCGTTGCTCCGAAGTCTCGTCCTCGGGTCCTGGGGCTCGGTGCGCGCAGTAGATCGGGCTCCGCGACCAGGTTTGGCACTCGCGCTTCCCTTTCGTGGAACTGCCGTCCTGGGGCCCAGAGCAAGGAAGCCATCGTCCAGCAGCCTCTCCAAGTGTTCCAGCACCACGTACCCACCACCTCCAGCTCCATAGGAACTCGAAAGCACGTCTTGCCGTGCACATCTACGAGCATTCTCAAATAAGTGCGCATGCGCACGAGCCAATGCATACGAACCTATACACCTTGTGTTTATTCTCCACTGCAAATGAGTGTACTCATTATACAGAGTGAACGATCCAAAACCAGGTCCTTCCCCGAGCCTCTGGGCTTCGAAATGCCCAGAGGCTGTCAAAGCCTCTCGCTCTGCATGGTACAGCGCCATGTTGACGAAACACTGCATGCTATATGCAGCTGGTCTCCGAGGCTACGGATACACGATGTACCTGATGTACTCGCTGAATGGAAGCGTGCGTTCATGTTTACATAAAATTTTGCTTTCCCAGGTACACACGTATGCACGTGTGGAAAGGGAAGCGTGTGTGTGAGGACGCGGGACACGGGCGTCCTTCTGCACGCGAGCGAGCGACGTCTCCGGGAAATGGGTGGGCCTCCTCCGCGGCACGGACCGAAAGCACGTGCTTGGGCCTGAAACGGGGGGCGATCGCGTCGGATACGAGGACGCGGGCCGGCTCTGCCTTCCTGGACCCTTTGCCTTCCGTTTGGCACCATCCCCATCGATTCACGACCGGTAGATTGGCAGGGAATCGTGGGGATTAGCGCCTTGCTCGGGCCCTCTACCCCGAGTCCGTCATCTTGAAAGGATTCGGATGCCTGGAGACAGACTGGGATGCAGCAGTGGGAGATCTCAGAGCTGAGAACAGCTGGGAGGGGCGGAGGGAGGAAAGGAAGTTGAGAATCTCTGCGGAGACCCGAAGGAGATCAGAGCTGATGGTAACCGTGGACCCCACGAATTTCGAGATGCGGAGGACCGAAGGGCTGGAACGTGCGAAGTTTCGCTGGAAGCGGACTGTCGGGAGGAGACGGGGAGAAGACGCGGCTTCGCTTCCTGCAGGAAGGACGGATGTGCCGCTGTTCATCAAAGCAAACAGCCCCGCCTCATGGAGATCGCCCAAGCTGTAAAGTCCGCGAGCGAATGCTTCCCGGAGGCGTGTTCAGGAGCATCCCTGACGACGCCTCCTATCCAGAAGGCCCGCACAGTGAGAACGTCAAAAGAGCGGAAGGGGGGAAGTCCAAGCAGGAAAGATGAACCGACGCAACATCCGCGAAGAGATGGTGTGGAAAAGGAGCCGGAAGAGCGCTTTGGAATCCGGCTTCGTGTTCCCGAACGGATCAGGACCGAGGTCGCTGGTTCGTCGGTGGCGGCGCCGTTGCGTTGGAAACCACGCTGCGAAGAGTCGTTCCGCGTATTGAGAGAACGGGATGGATCGGTCCCTCGCCGCCCTCATCATCAGAGCGCACTATGAAAAATTTCCTTGCGCACGAGGCGGGCAAAGAAAAAGAGGAAGACAGCAGCCGAGAAAGAGGGGGACAGAGGAAGGGATACGCATCCGATTTCATGCTTGTCGTCGCTTCAAGAGCCTCGTGTGCAGCGACGTGTGCCCCGAACCAGGGGACCACGAACAAGGAAGCGTGTCGGCTGACGCTGCCCGGCGTCACGCCGGAAGATGCCACGCGACGCGCGCGCACGGCCCCTTCCTCAGACACCGCTAATTGATAAAATCGAAGCGCACCGCGATCTCCATCGGAACGAAATACGGGGGGTGGGGGTGCTCTTCTTTTTCGACCTTCTTTTCCGTCCCGTCTGGGCACGTCCCAATCCCCTTGGCGGATGGGATCATTCGCGGGTTCGCTTCCGAAAAAGCCACCCGAACGAAGCAGCGCGGGCACGTGGCTCGCTGCAAGCTCCGTGCATTTTGCATGCACGCGTTTCGCAGGGAACGCCATTTGCATGCAGCGGAGCTCGACCGCAGCTTCTTCCTCCTTTCCCGCCATCGGAAGACGCTCCGGGGAACAGAAGAGGCACCAACTGAGCACCGGTTTCTCACACTGGATGAACGGGTGAGCCGCCACCGCCACCATTCCCGGTCCCGGGCCGCGGAACCCAAGCGATGGTGAACCGCCCACGCAGCTCCACGTCGGCTCCACCCCGCCACTTT
Organism: Raillietiella orientalis; assembly: GCA_036172245.1. Lineage (NCBI taxonomy): Eukaryota > Metazoa > Arthropoda > Ichthyostraca > Raillietiellida > Raillietiellidae > Raillietiella > Raillietiella orientalis. Next base: position 2,320,003 of record JAYWIR010000016.1, read on the forward strand.
CTCATTTTATTTCTTTGCTTATTTCACTGCAAGGAGCCGTCGGCCGGCGTTTCGGACGAATCGCCGAAGCGGCGGCACGGCGGACAGATGGCGCGGAACGCGCGCGGGCGGATCGCCCGGAGCGGGGGAGGGGACTCGGCGGAACGCTAGGAAACGCACGGGACAAAAAAAAAAAGTCCATCTCCGTCTCCCCGACCACGCTTCGGTACGCTTTTTTTACATGTACACGCATCTTTATGCACGTACGCATCCCGCAAACTCACGAGACTCACCAGCTGCTTGATTTTATAGTCCGCATAGGAAGCTGTGGGGAAGATACTGAACGCAATCAATACAACTGCAAGGAATAGGTCTTCCTGGTGACGTCAGGAAAATTGATCTGTGGCCGTTTCGCTTCTTCTTCTTCTTCTTTTTTTTGCTGCGTCCGCATATACTTTAGGCTTGACAGTTTTTATGCACGCACAACACTCGGAACAGTGTTTTAGATTCAATGAGAAAGCGTCCAAACAGGAGGAGGAGGAGGAGGAGGAGGAGGAGAGGGGGGGGGGGAAGGACTCGTTAGTCTTTGTGTGCGCGTCTTTCTCGAAAGGGCCTATCGAGTGTTTTTGTGTCGCAGGCGATTTTATGTGCACCGACTTTTCGAAAAACACACAAACACACCACGAATGCGAAGGAAAGTCTGTTACTTTGTGTAATCGTTACCGGAGCAACCGAATTACTTTGCCTTCGGCATGAAAAAAGGGTGCGATGGCTGCCGCCATTTTCTGCTTGTGCGGACGACCAATCGATTCGTGAGCGCAGATCTCCTTATCCACCGCACACGAGAGGAGGATTTTCGTTTCTGCGGAAACGAACGGAAGGCAGAGAGATATCCGTGGGGACGTTATTGCCTTTTTATCTGATGGAGCGTGGCAATTTCCAAGGAGATAAGGAATTTGTAAAACGAAGAATCACGCACGCCGTGCGGACACCTTGGGACTCGCGGACACACACACAAAGAGCACACACGGGGACGCGGGGAGAGGCGGGCACGCGTGCCCGGTGCGCGTTTCCGTTTCGGGGGTGGCCCGCGGTGAGATGCCGGCGTGGGCCGTGGCGGCGACGCGACCGAGGCCCCCCAGCCCGTGAGGAGGGCGCCACCGCGAGGAGGAGCTCCGGAACGCGCGGAAGGGCCACGCCTCGTCCTCAAAGTTGGTGCCCGTGTTTCCCGGAGCGCCTCATCCCGGGCCGGTCCCTGCAAGCGAGGGTGGCGCCACCGGTTCCCTGCCGGTGAGATCCCCTCCGCCCTGCTGGAGATCCAGGCAGGGTACAGACCGAATGTCGCACCCCCGCACCCCTCCCCCTTCGCCCCATGGTCTCACCTGCTCAACCTCTCCCTTCCTCGATCCCGGACAGGGCACCCCCGCTTCGGAAAGTCCGTGCAGCGGGGAGTTGTGGGTCCCGATTTGTGAGGACCGGGGGCGGGTGGGACCCCCGGCGGGGAGGACTGCGGTGGAAGTCATCCCAGTTCCGGTCTCGCGCGTGCGGTGGCGCTGCACCGCCTCGTCTTCCCCCCCCCCCCCCCTTCTCTCTCTCTCTCCCTTTTCTCCCTCCCTCGGAGCGGTTCCCTTTCCCGCCGGCATGATGTGCAGCTGCTGCCCTCCACCGCTCCCGCAGACTCCGCCTCCTTCCTCCCTTCTTCGATCCGCTCTAGCGAGCCGAAGAAACGCGGCCACCGCCTTCCGGAGCAACGAGAGCCGGGAGCGAGAGAGGGAGGGGGAAGGAGAGGGGGAGGGAGGAGAGAAAGGAATCGGGCGATTGGCTTTCCGCTCTCACCGCCGGGCGCAGGCAGGGAGGAGGGGCGGTGGAGGAGACGCGACCCCTCCCCCTTCTGCTCTCGCGGCAGCGGCACGAGCGAGCGGGCGGCCGCCGCTTCCGCCTCCGCAGCTCGACAATCCGCTGAGCGAGCGAGCCGCCCCGCCGCCTGGCAACCGGCCGGGAGGTGGGGGAGCGGCGGCGGCGGCGGCGGGCAACAATGGAGCGAGCGCAGGCGCGCACTGGGGCGTACCCGCGCGGGAAGCGTGGCGGCGCCGTGCACGCGCTCCCGTCGGTCGTCCCGTCCCGTTGGCGCAGCGCAGACGGCGTGCCAGCCTCCTCCCCCTCCCCCTGCCTGCCTCTCCCCTCACCCCTTCATCGTTCGAGGGACGACGGCCGGGCACGTTCGGGAGAGCGGCGGCGACGGCGTCCCAAGGGACAGCGAGCAGCGGTGCGCCTCCCCCGCAAGCGGGGAGTGTCCGCCCCCGGTGCGCCCGTTCCCCGCTGCTCTCAGGGAGGTCCCCGTCCGAGCGCGCGCCTGGGATGGCAGCGGCCGCGGTCCCCTGCTGCAGAGGGGGGGGGAGGGGGAGCAGGCAAGGGAGGGACTTCCCCTCACCAGCCCCTTTGTCCCCCCAACTCTCACACTTGGCCTGCTGTTGCGGGTCGGAGCCTGGACCAGGCATCGCAGGAGCCACCGCCCACACTCCCTTGCGCTCCCTGAAACGCCGCGGCGCGCGCCCCACTCCCCTCCCTGTGCCCTCCTCCCACCCCCTTCGCCACCACACCGGCTCCGCCGTGCGGCTGGAAGTCGGGCGCGCTCGTCGAGGGGGAAGAAGCGCGGGAGAGAAATGGACGGGGGCGAGGGGGGGGGGAAGGGATTGTCCGCTGCTCCCCTCGCGCTGCCTGGCTTTCCTCCCCGACCATGCCCTCGGGAGTCGCGCGTACGCCCCGCAGCCCCCGCCGGGCAGGACGGGAAAACTTTCCGTCTGAACGCCTTCGTGGACGGACGTCCCTCGCGAGCGCAGGCGGCCGCTGCCGTCTCCGCGGCGCTCCTCGCCGCACTCGTCGCCTCGATCGATTCGATGCCGCCGTGCCAACTCGCAGCCAATCGGAAGCGACGAGCGGCACACGGGAGAAACGCGCTCGGCCGGCTGTGCGGGGAGGGAGCCACGGACAGCTGCCCTGCCTCGCCGCCGCCGCCGCTTTCGCCATCCAGCGACGATCGGACGAAGCTGCCGGAGATAGGCAGCGGTTCCGCGAGAGGTGGCGGGCGGAGAGGCTGCCGCAGCTCCTTCGCTCGAGCGCCCACCATCCAACTCGATCGGGGGTCTCGTCCCTACGCTGCGTAGACCTCGGGGAACCTCATTTCGAGCGCTGCTGGGAAGGGAAGGAGGAGAGTCGGGGGGAAAAGGTCATCCGGGGGGCAAGCGAGTGCCGCCGCTGCGTTCCGATAGATGGGAACACCCGCCCTCCCCCTTGCTCCCTTTTTTCAATCCAGAGCGAAAAGGCCTTTGGGAGAAGATGGGAAGACTTTGGTCTTGTCCTTCGCTCTCGATCTGGCGCTTGCATCCGCGAGGGGGGAGAGGGAGGGAAGGCGGCCTCGAGCTACCCGGCGAGCGGTGGAATTTGCCTCCCACTTCACGGGAGCCGTGGCTATCGTCCCCCCCCCCCCTCCCATTCATCTTCCCTGCTGGACGGAGCGCAGGACTCCGCGAGATGGACGCATGGGAGCCTCGCCCGGCCGCCCGCAACTATGCCCTGAGTGGGCACGACGGGCGTTGGACGAGAGGATGCCGTCGCCAGGGGTGACGGTCCAGCCATCGGACGCGTCTCCCTGGTTACCTGTTGGAGGCCAGCTCAGGAGGGGCACGAGGGCGGGACGAGGTCTGCCCTTCTCGTTTCCGGAAAGCAGGACCCCGGTCGTCTCACCCCAGCGACACTCGCCACACCAAGCGCCGTCGCTTCCGAGGCAGTCCGCCACCCCAGCGAGAGCTCGCAGGAGGGCGGCGGCCGCAACGCGAACACTCTCCGTCTCCCCGGAGACGACGTCTGCCTCCTCTTCGGATCTCCTGCCGGTGTGTCGTTCGGTGGTCGGGTCCCGGGACAGGAGGTAGCCGCTGCTGTGGACTCTTTCACGGGGCTCCATGGAGAAACCTTCAGCGCCCACGCTAGCAAGCGAGTCCTTCGAGGTCCAGAACGCTCAGCCTCCGGGCTCTCGCCGTGCCTTCGAGGTGGCTTGGGGCTTGCCGCGCCCTCCCTCCTCCCGTCCATCGAGGGAGCAGCGGTCCGGATCGACCCGGACCTGCTGGTAGTCACTCGCTTCGGGATTGCCCGTGGCTCGCAAGAGGTCGGCGCCAGATCTTCGAGTTTCCGCTCTTCCTTCCATGGAACGGCGAGGGCTCACCACGCCTGTGGCTGCTACTTGGGTGCGGGGTGCTGGGTCCGAGCCTGCAGCCCTTCAGGTCCGCGAGTATCTTTGGCTCACAGCTTCCTGCCGTCTGCCGCCTGGCAACTGGTTCTTCGATGAGGAAAGGAAGAGGGGGAGGGAGGATCTACCGGATGTTCCGTTCTTCTGGTCCACCAGGATTCGCCAGAAGCCACCTCCACTCTCGAGCACATCCGATTTGTCCTCTCCGAGAGTTCTTCTGGAGGAAGGGTTTGGCCGTAAGAACTCTCGGAGGCAAGCAACGCGGGAGCTGTGCTACAGCATCACGGATGAAAGATGCTACCGCCCGCGCGTATCCTTCTGCCGCCGGATCCGAAGAGGGAATCAGCAAAAGTTCTTCCTGGAGTGTGCCAGGCCCTCTCAGAGCCACGGTCCCACACTCTCGTGTTCATTCTCCTCAAGTAACCAGGGAGACGCGATCGATGCCTGCAGTGGGCCGAACGCTGGGGAGGGCGTGCCGAAGCGCCACGACACCAGGGGACGTCGAAATTGACTCGAGAGCCCGGCAGCCACCGGGAAGGTCTTCCACCTGGTGGCAGAGCAACCTCCCCACTCTCTGGTGCGCGTTGCCTTCCTATCCCCCTGTACCCTCGCGCCCTATCGTGCAGCTTCGTTGCCAAATTCTCTGGGAGGAATGCCGTGTCTCGCGCCCTCTGGAGCATCGCAGACGCCCCGAGGGCGGAACCTTCCCCCCGGATTCCATCCTCATCCCCGGTCAGGAATGGCTCTGGCTCTCCTGTGTCTTTGGCTGAGTCGGCGCGCGTTTCCCTCTGGAAGCTGCGGAGCGCATCTCGCGGCTTTTGCCGCAGTGCACATTTGCTCGCGTATTTCCGCGTTCGACGCCCGCGATGGCTTGCCCCACTCTCATCGTCACCCGCAAGATTCCCGTTCCAGCATGGGAGTATCCCCTGAGCTGCTTCGCCTCCGTTGCTCCTTTGAATTCAGGGAAAATTTTCGGGCTCAGGCGAGCCACGGGCCGTCTCTGCTCAGCGGGAAGCGATCGATAAATATTTGTTCGACGACAGTCCAATAGAGTGTGCTCTGATCGGGGAGGATCTGATGACGCGCTCCGCCGGCTCCTTTTGCGAGCACGCTGCTCTTGCCAAAGAGTCTCGAACCCCCCTCACACCCTCCCCCACCCCGGGCATGCATTCGCTCGAAAGAAATGCGCGCATCCTTCAGGGTAAATCCCAGAACTACACACGTGCACGCCTGCGAACCGATCTGGGACACCGATCTCTTCTTGTAGTCCCCATTGCACGTGAACGATAACGCATTATTCTTCTTTTCCTTGTTCATCCTCTCCTCATTCGTCTGCATCATCATCATCATATTATTATTCACCTTATTTTTTCGGAAAGTTCCAAAAGATCGGACGAACGTCTTTCGGATTCACGAGCCCGTCCACTAGATGGAGACAGATGTCAGCATCCGTTATCATCTTTCCGATAGGAACGATCAAGGTGGGATGCGAGAAGATCGCGAGCTCTCCAGATCGGATGGGCGGCCCTTTCCAACCGTCGGTGCAACTGTCGGAGGTTTCCGGTGCCCCCTGAAAGTGCATTGGTCTCCTCCGACAGCCTCGATCTTCGGGGGCGCCGAGCAGAACGGCAAGAAAGTAAGGAGCGTCTTACAGGGGGAGGAAGGGAGGCGGGGAGAGCGATTGTGTGGCGGTCTGGGCTCCGACGCGCCCCCAGAAGAAAGGCAAGCAGGTTAGGGGCGCCCATTGCAATGCGGGGGGAGTATTCCGAGGAGTCGCAGGAAGGGGGACGAGGCAGAAAGTGCACGCCGCGAGGGAGGCTCTCCGGCGCCCTGTCGCGGCTCCTTCTGCAGTGCCCCAACTCAGGCCAGCCTGAACTCCGGCAGCGTGGGCGCGCCGCATTCGGTCGCCAAGCGGCCGTGCGTCCCGGAAGCGGGGAAGGAAGGGCGGCGCGTGGTGCAGTCCTGTCGCCAGACAGAGAGGACCGCTCCGGTGTCGCAGCAGCAGGAAAGCTTGCGAGAAGCACCCTGGGGAGGGGGGGGGAGAACTCTCTCCCGACCCTCAGACGGTCTCGGCGCGAAGGTTCGAGTCCCCAAGGAAACAAGACGAAACGCGCAGAGGGAACGGGAAGGAGAGAGTTGCAGGGAGAGAGTGTCCCTGGGGATGCAGCAAGGAGCACAAGAGCCCGTGGACACGCTGCGCGGAGGGGGAGAGACTGCCCGTCAGGGAGGCGGTCACCCCATGAGCAGCCCAAGGCAAAAGGATCGGGACGCGGGAGGAAGAAGCATGCGGACCGCCCGCTCTCCGCGGTCCGGTCTCCTGGATGGGGGAGGAGCCAACGGGAAACTGGCAAAGGAGGACCACTACCACCAGCAACCATGGGAACGGGAGAAGACCCAAACGCGGAGGCGGCCGCCTCCGGCAAGAGAGAGCGGACGCTCGGGGACAGAGGCATCTGGAGGACCTGGGCTCCGAGCGGAAGTTTTTGCGTGTTCGGTGGCCCCTTCCCCTTCACGTCTCCCCTGGAGCTGGGGAGCGCCATGGGCTCTCGTTCCTCTTCCTGGGTGCCGCTAGTCGAGGAGGACCTCTCCCTGGAGGTGCGTCGGCACGGCGGCCCGCGCACGAAGAGGTGCCTGAGGGCAGAGAGAATTTCGACGCCCGCCTTTGAGGTCGCGCGTTGGGTCCCCTCAGGAAAGGGTGCCAGCCAGTTCGACTCGTGGGCTAGGGGGAGGCGGAGTCGAACGTGGAGCACGGTCTCCCGCTCTGGCGGGGAGGTGGAGTCCCTCCCCCCCCCCCTCCAGGAGCCACCCGCGGACACTTTCGTCGGGCGGGGGAGGGGCGGCCCGCGGCTGCCCTTGCCCCTCCCCCTCCCTTCCCGGCTTCTGCTCGAATGGCGCGGAGAGTGCGCGGACTGCGGAACGAGCCTCCGCGACTCCGCCTTCCGGGGACGTTCTGAGATCGGTCGCGTGCGTCGAGCGGGCGGGGCGGGGCTTCAAGGAGACTCTAGGACGCACCCGCGCGCGCTCTCCCGTGCGACGCGCGAAGCGATCCTCGGGAAGAGCACCTTCCCGCTCGTGAGGGAAGAACGAAAGAGAATAGAGGTTCAGACTTTGCTCGGGGCTGTTGCCGGGCTCCCGGGAGATCCTCCTTCCCTGCTTTCCCGCCGCAGGTCGGCTGCAGCTCCAGGCTCGCCTGACTCCAGTGGAACGACGGCGGCAGCCCGTGGATGGGGACCCCAGGAATGAGCGCCCCCTTCCGCCTGGGTCAACCCAGGGGCGCTGCAGCTGATTCAGCGCAGTTTCAGGTGTCATGGAGTTGTTGGTCCATCGCGAGCAGTCACTTCTTCAGAGCTCTGCCAGACACCGTAGGAGTCTTTTAGCTCCCTGAACATCGCGTCGTTCCCTGGGTTCGGGTACTCCGGCGACCTTACGACGAGTGCTCTCACTGAAGCAGGCGCTCCTCCGGTCGAGGAGCGGAGTGTTGTTCCCTTCCTTTTCTCCGCCTGGCCTCTTCCAAAGTAGCAGCAGGAAATTTCGAAAGGGGTAGCGACCTTGAGAGTCGCGGCAGCTCGTCCCTCCCTTTGCAGAGCAGGTCGGATCTCGTGGAATGGGGGTCGAATCCGGGCGCGAACGGCTGCAGGTCACCACTGCCCAATTTTCCCTTTTGGACGCGTGCTGCCATCTCGCTGCGCTTTAGCGAACTCGATGTCAGCTGAGGATGCAACGATTCGCGGGACGCGCGTACGAGCTCCTCCTCCGACGCCATCGGCACCTCTGCCTCGTCCGCAAGCTCCAGCATCCAAGGCAAGCGGTTGAGTCGCGTCGCGCGGGTGCGTCGGTAGTTTCCGAATTTCGCGTGCTCTCCGCTGAAGAGGGAGTGTCTGGACGCCTCCCGAGGAAGACCTTTGACCGGAATGCTTCCCGTCACCAGAGGAGAGCCGAGATGAGTTTTTGTGTTTTTGGACCTCATCTCACCGGAAATTTTGGATCCCAAACCTTTCTTCCGTCCAAAGCTCTCATCCAAGCATTTTCGCCGAAGATCCTACACCCCCTTCCCTGCTGGAAGCTTCCTCTTGCGTTCTCAAAGCATCCTGGGATTCCCGAGGAAAGGTGCATCTCATCTTCCCCGGTTTCCGATCCTGCTCGCTTCTCAGCGCCAAGGCGGCCACCAGGAACAGGCCTTCAGCGCAGTCACTTGGCGATGCTGGTCAGGATCCTCTGGAAGCAGCAGTCTGCATCTTGTCTTTCCACTTTCTGTTTCCGGGCGCTCGATGGGGTTGCTACCTTCGCCGTGCGTCCTCCGACCAGCAGCCCTAGATTCCAGGTCAGGTCAGGTACGAGGCCCTCCTGTATCAGACTGCTCAGATTCCTCCCCCTCGTTTACCGAGCCTGAATCGTGGCCTCTCCTGCCTTGGTCCAGGCCGCAGCTTCCATGCCTTTCTTCGGAGGCAGGGAAGCTCCAGCCTAGAGGGTGAGGTACGTACAGAGCCATATCGACCGTATACTACCCGGTTCTCCAGAATCTTGGGGGCGAGGATTTCTTCCTCGTTTCTACAGACCATTTCCTCGCCATGGCTACGGTCCAGCTTCTTGCCAGGATCCTCAAGGACATTGGCGGCCTCTTCCTGTTCCAGAAACGAGGAATTCAAAAACAGGAAGGCGAAGGACGGCTTTATGGACCTGGTCCTCTCTTGAAGAAAAAGCTCCACGGCGCTCGTTGCCACCTCATCCGGGATCGCTCACGGCAGAGCAACATGATGCGCGGAGTGATCCCCACACGTCCCGCGGACGCAAGCGTTGGAGATCGCCTCCCGGTGCCCGTTCTGGCGGCCTCGTGCCTGCGGTGCCTTCGCGCGTGGTGCCAAGTTTCGAGGTCTCGAACCCCGCCCGGGGAGGGAAAGATCGACGCCGAGAAATGGGGGAACGCGTCGTGGGTTTCGACCCCCCCCCCCTCCTCCCTCCCCATTCCACCCGCGTGCACTGCGCAAACCACGACTGAGAAGCAGCTTCTACCGCGACACGACGACGATCTACGAGACGACTCGATCGGCCGGGACAGTGGCCTTTTTTCCTCTCACGGAGGATCGCTTGACTGCTCGCTTGATCTGGACCGGGGCTTGCAAGGGGATGGCTGCCCCTCACACAAACGGATTCTCAGCTCACGCAGCCTCACCGGGCAAGACGCGCGAAGTGGATCGGAAAGCGCCGAAACTGTGCGCCGCGAGCCGCGCAACGCCCGCGTGCCTGCTGCTGAGCACCAGCAAAGGGAGGAGGGGCAGTGGGGTGAGGGAGACCTGTGCCGTAGACTCGGCACGCTGGCTTCATGCAAAAAAGGCCAGCTGCCACCGCCGTCCCCAACTGCGAGGCACGCACGGAGGCAGCGAAGCGCGCCCTATTCCCCGGTTGGGCTTCCTGGTGCGCAAGAGGTAGTGGACTTGCCGAAAATCCATTACGCAAAGCGCGCGCGTGCGCAGCACCCTTTCGCCGGTGTCGTGGACAGTTCGGCAACCTCTACGAGCCCGCACCGGGAGCACCTGGCGTCTCGGTGGCAACTACGTGCATGAGAAATGATCCGTGTATCTCACGGACTATCCTCTGAGGACCCCCGTCCCAGAAATGGCTTCATTTGCAGCGACTCCTCCGTTCTGCCCCGCTCTTCTGTCCGCATTCGTTGCGAACACTCAATCCGAGCCGACGAAACACCTCGATTGGATTTGAGCAGCGACCTCCCCAAAGTTGGGATTCTGCGTATGAACCTTGCCAGATCTCTTGAGAGGCAAAAGACTCCTCATCTCTTTCCGTGCTTTCGTTCATGCCATTTCCTGTTTTCAGCTTCACAAGCCATTCATCTTGCCGGGTCTGCTACGTATGCAACTTGCGTGCGAGATGTTTCCTCACTATGCGGTTTGTTTTGCAAGCTTCTTGCACTTCACGCAGAAGCACGAGGTTCGTTTCTGTTTTCGTTTGCAGTTTCTGTAGGTTGCTGATTTTTTTGGCATGTTTACACACATTCTTTCACGTCTCCCTAATAACCGTGTTTGCTACCCCACACGCGGCTCTTCGAAGCAAATTATTTCATCATAAGAGATGTCTTATTGACGTGACGCGCACTGTGTAGAGAAGGCTCTCTTTTCTCGGCAGAGAGAACACGTAACATGATTATCTGAGAAAGTCATGTGTCCAGAGGGAAAATTCCATTTCTAAACTGCTACGTAATCTTCTCAGGAGGATGTATTATTCATGATTGTGATTAATTCGGAAATTCCTATGCTTGAAATTGATTCGGAACTGAATAATTAACTAATTCAGTGCCTACATCTTCATCTCGACGGTGAGATTCCATTTTCCGTTAGATTATTTAGCCTATTTGAGAAACCTATCACTACCATTATCATCCTTCTGATTCGTCACTTGTGTATCTTCCGTTAACGACTTCCCAGTCTTCTCATTTCCTGGTGAATAATCTATACTACTTTACACTCATGGATATACACTCTTTTTCGAATTTATAAAGCTCATTTTTTAAATTCCGCGTAGTTTTGTACATTATGGTATTGCTTCTGGTTTCGTGATTCTCGTTGGCTTTAAGCGATTCTTTCACGCTTTTGCCACATGCGTTTGGCAAACAAACCTTGTTTTGATGAATTCAGTAAAAGTTCTTATTTGAAAAATAAACTTCACCCTCAATTCTGTTCTGTTCTCGCCTTCTTCACAGCTCGGTTATTGCACACATGAAAATGAAAATTCAGAAAATGAAATAAAGTTGAAAAGAAAATTTAGCAGCCGGGAACCCTGTCTTTTAAGCCTAGGACGGCAGAACTAATGTAGCTGGAAAAGCGCACGGAACGGAAACTTCCCACAAAGAGGAGATACAGTTTCAGGTGAGGAAAAATATTTTTCGTGTCCGAAATTCAGCAAGTTTCCTCCGGAAATACGATTCGCAATGTGAAGATTTGTTTTTCAAGAGTAAAGTGAGCATTCGAAGGAATGCTCTGATCCTTTGCTCTAAACTGAACTGAAGTTTCATTCTGCGTTGTGCTTTTCCACGTTGATAGCGTTTACCATGTGAATTCAAATCTCTTTAGAAAATCCTCCTCCATGTAGCTTTTCCGGAATTCTTTGGTTCTTCTTTGAAATTGCCTTTCACGTTTAGCCCAGGCGATCCATATGAAAAATTGTTCACGTGGATTTCTAAAGTATATGGGAACTTTCCAAGCTCGTACACGCTAAAGTGATTCGCTATTCAGGAGATTATTAAAATGCTGAGTGCTAATTTGTCTGGCAAAGCTAATAAGCAGGGGCACTTTTGGCACGGTGAATTCACCGTGCCAAAAGTCATATCTATTTTTCCATTGTCCTTTATTTGTCAACTCGGTTTGATTCGAACGAACTCGTAAATTGGTTGAATTTGGCGTCGAAACCAGAAAATGAATAAAGTGAAGTACAACGTGAAAGGACTCGACAAATCTGGATGTTACTTTGCAAATCACGTTCAAGAAATGACTCTGCTTTGCTTCTTCTTTTCCGATTCCAGCAACTTCTCCCTGAAGCCATCAGCTCCATCAAGGACAAGGTTCTTTTCTCTGGGCTGACAAAATTCTGAATACCCACTTTGCACCGTGTTCCTTCTTCGAATACCTTTTTGCTTCCTTTGAACAGTAATCATCCTCACAAGGATCATTTTCGTCTTGTACTTGAAAAAGTGATTACAATTTTTTCGTTTTTTTTTCACGCTCCATGTAATCGCATCAAACTGGGCTTTACCATAAGAATCCCTGTTAAGAAGGAACACTACGGTCAGAATTAGGGACGACTTCAGTCCACCATCTTTCCTTGAATCAGTCGTGCAGAACTCTGCATTCGCAACAGGATGTAGATACCGATGTATTTGTGCATGTATATATATATATATTGTGCGTGTACACGGCCGGCGTCGGAGGCCGTGTAGTTACGGTGGTCTCCGCGCGTGGCACCATGCGTCGTGGGTTCGAATACTCCGAAGAAATCGACTCAGTGCTTCGTGGGTCCCGACTTCACCCCATAGGATGACGCTGGTTGGCCTACATTCATCCGGGTGCGGCACTGGTAGCGGTTGAAACCGGATGCCCCCGATGAGGGCCGGGACAAATGGGAGTCGACCTCCGGGTCCTTCCAGGAATCACGGAGTGGGAGCTCCCCTCCGGTTGTGAAGGAGCGAACCCTCTATTCCGGGGGGACCCTCCGCGTCGTAGTGATGGAGTAGGTGTGTCGCCACACCTCTCCAGAGAGTGCAGAGAAGCGAGCCGATCCCTTTGGGGAAGCTGCGTCCTTCTGAATTTCGGAAGCGTCCCTTCTGGGTCCTCTTCAGAGGAGTAAAAACAGGAGCGGATCCCTCGCGGGGGATCCCCCCGGAGAAAAAATTTCAGGAGTGGACCCCCCGGAGGTCCTCCGGAGAGAATAAGGAAGGAGGTCCCCTTCTGGATTCCCCTTCGGAGACAACCAGGGTGGAGGTGATCTCCATTTCCGGGGATCCCTCCCCAGACGGGAGAGGAACGGACTCCGAGTCCTTCCTGGATTCATAGGGCGGACCCTTCCCGGGGTACTCCCTATCTTGAAGACTACCCACCCTCGAGTGGCGTGGAACCGTGTCGAAGAACTGAGAAGACAGAAAGGGATTTCCATCATATAGTATGTGTACACAGTACATATATAAGTTTATTGATTACTCGGAGCTCGAGTTTCCCTTTCTGGATTTATTGCCCATCAAGATATTGCTCTGAGAGCCATCGGTTATTTTATTTTATTTCTTCTGTCAAAAGCGTATACACGAAGGTCGCTTCATGCCACTACTTCCACTTTGTGTGAGTCATCTCAAGGGGACTCTGAGATTTTCGTTTTAAAATGTAAAATAATGATAGCGCATTCATCGTGCTACAGATATGATGACATCCCCCCGTTTGCTTAATGGATTCACTTGAAGAGATTGATCTGCGCTAGTTTGAACAAATCATTCGAATAAACGGTCAGGCCATTTCGAATCAAGCCGAAGTGCATTCTCGTAGCCGACTTCACAAAACCAAAGTGAAGTCAGCTACGATCGGAAACCTTTCGTGATTTCCATATTCGAAGGCTTCACGGAGCAGGGGGTGAGCATCCCTTTTGTTTACGAACGGCACGAGGTCGCGCATGCTGCGCTCCAAACAAGAACTGTGCAACCTGTGCACCGAATCCTCAAGAACAAATTGCCTGAAGAAACATCCCCGTTGCTTACTCGTTGGTGTGATTCCCAAGGACTCTCTTTCTTGAGAGCTTCCATTCCACTCTGTATTCTTCACTCTTATCAGAACTGGAACTGACCGCAGCCATTTGCCTTCCTTGTTCGTAAAGCTGTCACCTCTATAACAACGAAATAGGAATGGAGGCTTCCTTTGGGACCACGCTCATTTTTCATAGGCTTCGTTTTTCTGGTGATGCAAGTAAAAGAATCCAATAGTGTGCACTCAGAAATTGCTCACGCCTTTAATTTGCAAAAAATAAATCCTTCCTCCCCTCCCATTCCTCCCCAAATCATCTGTAGCATTACTATCGCAAAATTGCCGTTGCATTTCATCAGCTTGCTGAATGTCATTTCGTGCAGATTGATGTTTCTTGCAAAGAAATTCCTCATCTTGCTAGTTTTAATACCTAATCTTTCAGTACTCCATTGATTATGGCAACGTCTCCTCATTTTCATCTTCCGATCCACAAACTCAGCTCTCTGAAGGAAGCTCTGGACCTAGTGTTCAATTATTCTCATGATTATAATAAATTATTTCAATCTGCCATGATTGAAGACCGTATCATGGCATACCTCGCAATGATCAATGCCACCATCGTCAACAATCTGAACTACAATTGTGGGAGCTCTGCACTATCGTACATTCACCGAAGTATGGATACTTTATACATCACCATGTCTGGATGCATTGTCATACGTAAGGACAGCAGTCGGTACATTTTCGTGACGCATCGACACGGTCGGCATTGAACGAACTGCAAGAGTGAGGACTCGGTGATCGGTTCATGATGTCATGCTCGCTTTCACGGCAAAAACGTTGCATGCGAGGCTGCAAGAGATCTCGGATGAGTTCTAGGAAATGTTTATGTGGGCTATTTCGTATTCCAGCGTTCGTTTCCACTTCCAAGTTACCTGATCACTCGAGAATCCCCAGAAAACAACATTTGCACGATCCTCTGCATTTTGCCAATCCCGTGCAAAGAAAAATTGCTGCGAAAATGCTGCTGCTAGGCTTTGATTTACGGAAGGCATTTTCAGCGTTCTTCCCGTTTGCAGTAGATAGAAATACTGCACTGTAACCGTGCAGTAATGCAGGAGTCATCTCATAGGAAACATCTAAGCCTTTGGCAGAATAGTGGAACAGCCATTTTCTTAATTCCTGCACAGCAATGATTTTTCAGCCATCATTTAATGTTCACACTCAACTTGCATGATGTGTGTGAACATCCACGCTTATCGCTTCTCGCCCTTTTGGCTAAGATCAAAGTATAGAATTCTTAGTGAACTGCGTTAAGCACACAGAAAAGCATATGAGAAGGAAAGCGAAGCTACCGTTCCGGAGACAAGGGCAGAAGCATTTCGATCAAGCATGATAGAAGACAAGCGTGTGAAGAATAGGGAATAGTGATCATCTCAAAACGGCAAAGGAAGTTACAGATTCAAGAAAGTAGGAAGCTTGGCCACGAACTGATGGCTCCGAGGAAACGAACGCTTGGCAAAGTACGATCAGTTGTTTCAACGGGCTTCGAAATGGAAGGGAGAACACGAGATTAAAAAAATTTACAATTAAGCAGATGAGAAAAGTGAGGAAGCTCGCAAGCGTTTCAAATGTGGACGGAGACAAAGAATTCTGCGAGTGGAAGTGAGTGAAAACGTTGCTGCGAAGTTTTGGGTGAAGTGTGACCGAGTTCCTCATCCAGAGGCTTGCAAACTGACCGTGTTCTTGGAGCGAATCGTAGCATGAAGTTGAGAAGTTACTTATCCACCTTGGACCTCGGACCATCGATAACGGAGCTTTCTGGGCATTTAGTATCAGTATAAGCCAGTGGACAGCTCTCGGAATGACAAGAGTGAAAAACCTTATAGCGCAGATTGCACAGAAATACAACCGCTTTAAGGTGACTCGGAATACTTCTCGAAGGATGGGACGTTCCAAGGATAAATTGTGTGAGTGCGAGTTTTGTCTTGAGGAACTGCACTAACCAAGCCGAAAATGCTTGTCTTCAGTGCTGGAGAACAAGTACCCGAATTTCAAAGTCAGTGCTGCCAGCGTGCCACGGACCAACTGTTGTCGAATTGTCGATTCTAATCTTGAGGAGCAATGTCTTCAAGATTCTGTTTTATACCAAGGAGAATTCAATACTCACAACAGTATCTCTTCCTTGAACGCCAATACGTTGTTCTCAGTCTCCATTTCACTTTCGCTCGGTAATGAAACGGCTAGGCGTAGAAGTGTGCGTGCCTTACGATAAACAAAAACGCGGCCCACTTTCTCTGTAAGTGATAGTTATCACTCTTCATATCCAGGACTCGTCCCAGTAGAGGAAAACTGGGGCAAATGGAGAAAGAATTTCCTTCAGGTGGAAAACGACAAGGGGCAGTATCCCACGTCACCCATGATTTGAATTTGGGAAACTGATTCTCATATTCATTGTCATTCTTTTCTGTAACATCTCGATACGAAGCAGTAGCACTTTTGCACAGATCTTTGAATCATCTGAGCTTGTACCATGCAAAGTTCAAGATCTAACCTAACAGCTAAGAAACTCTAGTCCGTTAGATTTGCTGTGAAGTTTATGTTAAAGTTGCTGAGATCATTGATCCCTTTTTGCACGTGTACTCTCCTTGGAGACACTTGTACGTCCTTCAGGACCAAAACAGTCACATGATCAGCAGGTTGAAACTGAAACTGTGTCCTCTGACTTTCCTGCTGGAAGTGTAAATGAAATCCATCCTTTAGCTATCGTGACGGAATGCGTTCTTACTTCTCAGAGTTTTGTTGCATGTACGTGCTTCCATTTTTCACTGCTTCAGCAGAGTTCGTGTCTGTGTCTCTTTCAGAATTCATTTCTGAGAGGAAAAGCAACGAGTTTTTCCTCTTTCTTTCCTTGAAGATGGAAGACAAACAAGTGCTTGAGAGTAGGGTGTGCTTAGCAATCTCGATCGGATTCAGCGCTTTTTTGAATCATGATGTGTCTCGAAGAGTGAACTTGGTTTCTGGGATTCGCAGACAAACCGCATGGTTAGTGGAAGGGAACGGAACAAGGAAAAAGAGAGAAGTTCCTTGGAGTGCCAGCAAACTGAAAGCCAGTACTAGCAGATGAGACCCAAGAGACTGCCTAAAGAAAAATACCCCCAAAACTGGATGCAAGATAATAATTTACTTGGAGCTGTCGTCTTCCTCATAAACTGTGAGAAGACGAGCCAAATAGAATCTCGTAATACTGAACCAAGAATCTGTATTGCTCCCACTGCCATAGCTAAGAGCTTTTCCTAGTTTCATTTCAAAAATTTTGGAGTCTATTTTTATGCATTTTTACCATACTCGAGTTACTAAATTACATCCTCTTTGATTAACTTTGAGGATCAAAATCGCGGAAATTCCCGAACGCCTTTCGAGTGCGCTCCAACCACATCCGGATGGATTCCTTGAATTCAACAGGAATAAGTTTTTCGAGACCACAGTGCCGTGGACACGGAAGCACTCAGATGTCGGAACTCAGAGCTATGAGGGATAGGAAACATATGCTTTTTCTGATTACCTCTGAAGCTGATAATCTCATGTCTCACGTCTGCTACTAAAGTTTCTAATAAATTCCATTATAGAATCATACAAAGCAGAGTCCAATTTCCAATTTTCCAGCAGGCTTCGACAGTTCTTTCGAGCTAAAAATTCTGCATAAGGCTCTGTCTTCCGGATGGCAGACGTGTGCGTCTCATCGGAAACAAATCGGAAAGATAAGGAGTAAGGGTTCCCATGACGGCGAGTAGAAGCGGCCGAATTACTTCCGTGCTGCATGCCATTGCATTCAAACCAACAAACACGCCTGCTCGGATTAACGTGGAAAAGTTCTATCCGGAAATTGGTCGTTGCTTTTTATGATTCCACAATGGAATTCGTTAGAGAGTACTCCTACTCATTAGTGTCATAAATCCTTTCTGTTGTATGGACGCAAGAAAATCGTATGATACAGTGGTAGCAACTCGTCCTGTGCTCGAGATCTGAAGTTCCTGCATTTAAAGATACAATGAGACATTGGAGTCAATGGAGTAATTTTTACCGACCTAGACTCTAAGGCTCTAATTTAGACTTAATCGGTATCTAGATTTTGGTTGAAAGGAAAATCTCAGATTCATTTGTCCATCGCAACGGCTTAGGTCTCTGCATAAACGAAGCACGCTCAAACCTGAGACGAAGAATAGAGAAGAGCAACTGTACCTTCGTCGGTGAGCGGCATCGATGGATGGAAGACTCGAAATAAACAAGATTCCATAGATGCGAAAAATTTGCCATATATGGAATCACGACTTGTCCTTTATTACGTACAATCCAGTCGAATTTACTATGTGAGATGCTTTTGTTTTGTTACCCTTACTCAGTAATCCATCGTCTTGGACCTTTATGAAAGTCACAAGGTCTCCAGGATGCTAGTGAACTCTGAGAAAGGAGTTTAAATGATAATGGCAATGGCATGTGGCAAGTGCTTGACAGCCATTCGGTGGCTGTCCATAAATCGGATAAACGGGGAAATCTATCTAAGTCTTTGGGAAGATCAGAAAAAGGTTGATTTGTTTGTCATCATGATGATGATCCCCGTACGCTTGAGACTTCCTGGGGTTGCCCCGTTGTTTGATTGCTCAGATGTGTGGAGGTCACGTTCATTTGAAGCTCACTTTTTCTGGACAAATCATTGTAACGTTTCTCCTAGTCATGCTGTCTGGAATCATTCTGATGGAAGTTGGTCTCATCAAAGTCCACGATTTTTTCGTAATCATAACGGGCAATGCTGTGCAGATCAGTAAGTGCCTCTTTGAAAATTGCACTTTGAGGAGAATTCTGAAGAAAATAAATTATGCCTCACTAAATCCCTCGTAATCTGATGTAAATCACTTCCAATCACTTCCAATTCACTTCCACTTGTGTGTTAAAAGCGAATATGATTGTGACTTTATTAATGATCGGAATGTTCTTTTTGCAAGATTAGGGATTTTGAAGACAATAAAATTTGCACATACTATTCGTCCGTGGCCTCTTAGACGAGTATTGACGGATACTATCCAAAAATCATATTTCTTGTATTTCAGTGACTGGCGGATTCGCTTATGTTTGCATAGGATTTGCACTGAATTGGGGTGAAGATATTTGTGGTTTCTTGGGAACCTCACTGTGGTTTCTCATACCTTCTCAGTATACATTCCAAACTCATAGCTACATAAGTGGGCTCAATGACTCTGAAAAAATGGATTACAAAATGCAGAGTTATGCGGGAGTTCCTGGATTTGCGTTTTATTTTTCCCAATCCTTAGCTTTTACTCTGATAATAACATCCGTGACAGTAGGAAGACTAACTTGGTTGGCATTGTGTATACAAGGATTCTTTACCACAGGGATCCTGTATCCCCTAATGTCCCATTGGTGCTATCATTGGGAAGGATGGATAAGGAATGGAGTGCTATTTTTCAGATTTATGGTAAGGTTTATTCATTTGTACGATTCGAATCCTGCGTGTGTATTTCCCGATCGACTGATATATCTGGAATTCAGTTCAATACAGGTGTCGAACCTTTATTCGTGCAGCACATATTGCTTCGTCAATCCTGGTTTCTCCTGTTCCGATTTACAAGAAACAGAAATCAGGATACGTCGAAGCCGAACATGTCGGCCATCTATTCAAAAAAAAAAAAATCAGATTTGGAGTTTTTTAAGTGGAAACTTGGATTGATCTGATGATGACAGTTTCAGACTCGTCGTGGTTCATGGGTTGATAATTAGGGGTCAAGTTTCGATT
Source organism: Raillietiella orientalis (assembly GCA_036172245.1). Taxonomy (NCBI): domain Eukaryota; kingdom Metazoa; phylum Arthropoda; class Ichthyostraca; order Raillietiellida; family Raillietiellidae; genus Raillietiella; species Raillietiella orientalis. The sequence continues at coordinate 2,339,267 of JAYWIR010000016.1, forward strand.
CGCTTAGAGTGTAGGGGTCAGTCGGGAATTAAGGTATTGGGCTGCTGTAGGTTCCAGCCTTGGCTTTTTGGGTGGAAAAGTGAATGAATATACCATGGGCGTTGCTTCGCAGGTGAATGGGAGGTGGAAAAAAAAAAATATCGAAAGTGAATTGTTCCATCGTACATAGTCTCGAAAGAAAATGAGAAGGCGGTTTCGCTGGAACGATGCAAACTCTGTCTGGAATTGAAATAGTAAATGGTCTGTGATAGGAAATTCCTACTATCAAGATGAGTCTCTTAATGGCAGTTTAAATGAGAGTTGAGATTCGATGTCGGGGAAGTAATTCGGAGTTGGAATATTCGTCAGAAGAACTTCGGTATCTGGAGATCAATAAAGCCGAATGGGGTAGGAAGATTGGTGGAGAAAAGCACAGATGATCAACGTGAAAGATGTGCATGCGGAAGCCTCCTCGCTTGCATTCGGAGCGAACGCATGCTGGCTCGAGGCAATCTGCCATCAAGAAGCGTGCAAATTCGAATTGGCGACAAATACCACAGTAGAAAAATTTGAACGAATCCGTAGAGGAAAGCTGAATCGACGGTGCGGTTTGTAATTGTGGATCAACGAGATCAAGAGACGACCTCAAGTATTAAAGGAAACATTTCTGTGATTCCGAGAACCCACATGCTTTGGCCTAAATGGCACTAGAGAATTCATTCTACCGTTTCCTGTAACAGTTGTGTTGTATACCATTGACAACATCAACCTAAAGTGCGGAAATTATGTCCCAGTTCTTAAATGACACGATTTAGGCAGTCATCTTTAATACTCACTACTAAGTACAAGGAACCACTCTTGGGTCTGCATCGTTCCGAGAGAAACGGCCATCAATCCTATGATGCGGAGCAGCACTTCCATTTCCAGGATTAACCTCTTATGTGAAATGATAGACAAATGTGTATCAGAGGCTATGAAGTAATACGAGAAACCATCACAAATGGATGATGGCTTCTGAATATGCGACATCACTCTTTAGAACAAAACGGATGTCCGGTTATTGCGGATGGCGCGTAGCTGCCAAAAAGGATTGCTACGAAGGTTGGATAGGAACGATCCCTTAAGAGTCGAATGAATTCGAAATCCTTCTGCAGAAAATTCTTGTTTATTGCCTGCTTCCGTATTACATTAGTATCTGACCTGATCCTTTGTAACGGGAAAGGGAACGGGAACTAAATTCGCTGGCAGCCATCACCTGGGAAAAGCGCACGCTACCGAAATAACAGAAATGGATTCGTTTCCACTGATGTTGCATATAGAAAATTTGAATCTATCATCGATCATCACAAATTACCACTATTCTGAAAATTCACTTTGAATCACGGAAATATGGTTAAAGATCATCGATTACGTGAAGCATTTTGCATCGGAGATACAGAGAATCTACCTATGCATCCATCTATTAATCCCGCTCGTGAATAAGAAAAACCAAACAAAAACACTGGAACTGTAAATTCGCGTTCTAGTAAAAGTATGGAGAGCAAACCTTTCAATGGCTTCTCACTTTTGAGAATTTCAATGCACTACATTTGTCTGATAAAAGATGAACTTCATCTTAAACGAGTCATCGGCTTTCCTGATTCAGTATTCCCGGGTCCCGCTGCTCCAACTACAGGGATTTCATATGCATGAGCAGAGTAGCTCTTTGCTCTCGTAGATAGCAGCAACGACTAGCAACGACACTGCCATAGGAATGGTCAAAAGCAGAATCTAGTTGTGGTTTCGGGAATTTGAAGACAAAAAGGGTACAGATGCATGGGACAACGGATACAAAAAGAAGCGATGTATATGTACGGACCGTAGTCTCCAAAGTTCAGTAGTATGATAACATCGATATTTCCCAGTGAGGAGACGAAGTGCTCCTCTAGGAATTGCGCACTTATTTGGACATTAAAAGAGCTGCTGCATTCGAGTCTTGAATGACTGAATCTCCAGAATGAGCACAGAACTCTTGGTTCGGAAAGGAGGAGAGTAGGAGTTTCTGGCGTCTGAGAAACGCTTGCTCTCCCTTCTTTCCGTGCCAAGGGTTCCAGAAGACATTTTAGATCCGCACAAGACTGGAGATAGCTGATTTGAGTGTGTAGAAGAGTATGGATGGAATTTCATAGAAATCTCGAGAGCTTCGAGTCACTCACTACTTTTCACAGTTTCTCATCCTTCACTTTCGCACAGAGATTGATTGTGCAGAGCAAGTAGCACGAATTTAAGCAGCTGAAGCAGCAGTTGCCATTACTGCATTTCCTAGTCTCGTGATCAGTAGCGAGAGCTTTCTGTTGGGTGCCTCTGCTTAAGAACTCGAAATCTATAACATTCCGGTCAAGTTCCCCCCCCCTTTCCCCCTGTCCCCCCCCCCCCCAAAAAAAAAAAATGGCATAAGAGGATCACTTGATCTCCTTGTGCAAACTCCAGACCTGAATCTGTAGCGGGAGTTCTCGGCGACAGCATGAAAATTCAATTCCCATATACACCATGTGCGTCCAGAGTACCACACAAAACCACAAAGGAAAACCTCTCTTTAGGGCTCCTGATGCCTCCCTGTCTGTGCAACTCTTTGAAATTCGCTTTGTGGCTCTCATGTAGGTCGATGGCTCACAAGAATGATACTTCTTGAGAGTATCTCATTGTTTTATTACACTTTCCTCTCCTTGGAAAGTGTAATAAAACACTGAAGCATTCTCACTCAAGGTAAAGCACCTACATGCCATTCTGTAAAGTGAAAGCACATTCGAGGCAAATAAAGACAGCATCCGCGCTTTGTAGTGTTGACCACTGAATGATACATCGTCGCACTCCAAAGAAAGCACCGTCATCATCAGTAATTTTCTGGACATATCTCGAGTTTGGTGGATCCTAGCAAAACAGCCAGTTCCTTGATGAAAGGAAACTGAACTTACTAGCAGGATAACCACAACTGGATCTGTACCGCACACACAGCTTTGGGGCTTGCTCTGTGTGCAAAGCGGTACAGACTGACCGCATAATCATTGCTATGCATCGGAGGGTGGGAAGGTATGGTAGGATAGCACTGCGTTCTTGAAAAACCTGCACAACCCGCACAAGTCTTAAGGAGCACGTGACGTGAATATACGAGCGTTGACATGGGTCTGGCGTTTGGCCGACATGACACGTGTTTTTTCTTTGACGCAGCAAACCAGCCAACGTGTTTAGCCATCACAAATGCACTGGTGCATTTGTGATGGCTAAACACGATTGTGTTGAGTTAATTTAAGTTCAGCGACAGCACAACCTTGCCGGCGCATTCTTCGTCGACATCTTCACCGCTGCATTTTAGGATAGGGGAGGAGGAGCTGTTCTGCACGCGACTGCTGGAGCTTCCGCCTTGAGTGCTGCCTTAATCTTAGGTAGAAGGAATGTTACAAACACTGGATATACGTATGCCTCGATCCCGGCAATGGGCCCAGGTTTCTGTGTATTAGGTAAATACAGAAATTAGCGAATTTCTATTTTTCCGGACATTTTGCTGGCGATGATGACTACTTTGTCGACACAACTGTACTAAAGATAAAGTATGTGATTTTCAGTGTTATGTGTGTATGTCCAAATTCGTTTGGAAGAGCAACTAGGAGGCAGACAAATCGTTATGCTAGGAACTCTCAACAGAGCAGCCACTTCCTCAACGAAAAGAAAGAAAGAAGAGTATCTACAACTATCCACAGAAACAAACAGATGGAAGTTAGCATTAGTTGAAGAAGCGTGCGCTTCATGAAATTGTTTTCGGGTAACTAAACGCCTCCCTTTCCTCTGAAGAGAATTCTAAGCTCGATAGCATCAAGCTCTTCAGGAATGGTTCGATAGAATAAATGGACGCGGTAAAGAGTTTTCCCGGGTCGACACCGTCACCGTCGTTTCGTCGTTTTTGCCGCCATCTTTAATCTTGATTCACTACCATCAGGAGGCATAGCGAAATCCGTAAATTTTACGCAGCCACAACATGGAGATTCGAAATGAAAGTGCACACCACTATGAGGCGATCAGACCAACTTCCTTTAAGACTTATCTTGAACAAATCAGCAAAGTCGTCATTCGTGGAAGCTACCTCAGGACAGGAACTAAGACGTTTTTATTTGGAAATGGAGTCGTGGAACATTTTTCCGTATAACGTTTCTGTGCAAACGAAATTCCTCGATGCACTCCGCGGAATTGACATCCTGCTCTGGCGTAACTGCATGAATTGAGTGTTTATCTTCCATGGGTGGATGAGCATCCTGCTACAGCTACAGGTAGTCGATGCATTCTGCATTGACTGATCGGAAAGAAACATTGCTTCAGAGTCATCTGCTTGTCACAAAACCCAGCGGGAGGCTGTTTCTGCCACAAGGCATTGTATGCATGCCTCCGGATGCTCCAAATGCATGTTTCTTCGGAATCGCACACACATATGCAATTGGTACCTATTCTTGTGTCTCTCTTGGATGTTATGATATTTTTTAAGGGTTGATGCACGGATATGCACAAACGCCTCCGAGCTTGAACTCTATATATGCACACTAGTGTAGCAGGACATGGGTGTTGCCTCATGAGCTGTGAACAATATTTTCCGACAAATCGCTTAGAATCCCTCTTTCTCTCAACAAGGCCAGTTTGCATCTGTAGTCTCTATATTTGTCGAGTCCACAATGTTTGTGAGGTTTCTCGTGCCAAGCGTGCACTTTCCTTGCTAATTATGGTGACCTTACAACCTTGCCATTCTTGAGACACTGCCGCGGACGAGAAAGGTGCAATATGCATTCAGAATCCACTTTCCTGGTGGTGTTTCTGATGGCAGGTGTTTTTTTTTTTTTTTCTGGAATCTTCAGGTTTCATCATGCTGAGCATTGCCTATATGATAATCAACGGAGCTTCCAACGTGAGATTATCCATACTGTGTGCAGTCGACGCTATCGGACTCTCAATCATGAACACCCTCGTGGGGTGCTTTGGAGGAGGCATTGCCGCAATGTTCCTGTTATCTTGTGTGCACCGTCAGAAGGTGGAATCCTACCCACAACTGATGAGGGTCATTTCCTGTTCCTTAGCTGGGCAGGTACCGGAGCATCTTCTTAGGCCAGTTGTATTAACGCATTGCTAAGGTTGCTGTGAGTGCTGGATGCGATACATCACGACCTATCTTTTCTTTTTTCATTGCATTTGTGGGAGGAGTGCTTTGCTTTTACTGGGCAGAATATGTAAAAGACAAATATGGTATTGAAGATTCCATGGACAGCACATCAGGTAAATTTTAATTTCTTTTTTGAAGTGCGTGCATGACTGGAGGAATTCGGGACTGTCTCTTATCTAGAAACTCCTTGATTAAAATCTCGCTGATTCGAGTCAATCCTTGGTTAGCGATTCTTTCATCTCGTTTTTATGTCCAGAATCATTCCCGTTACTTTGCCATAAAAAGATAAAGGCAGATCAAATCTCTGACATAGCTAGAAGATTATCCGTGCTTTTGCTCTCCTCCCAATCACCGCTCGCAGTCCCTTCTTTCCATGCTGATGAAGATAACAACCGCACCGTAGTAGGAAGTGATGGAGTTCCCTTCTTGAAGAGCTCTGAGTCGATCGCTGTGATCTTCGCACTCTTGATGATGATGTGGTTCCGAACATATGGTTTGTCTGTCCCGTTTACGGGAAGACCTGCTTTCTAAAAAAGTCATGAGTCTATCAAAAAATACTTGACATTGTTTGATCTCGAAAATTCTCCCACTTTACTGAGGACTGCTCTGGAACATACGAAATAGTGAATTTTCCTTGATGGAGGTAAACACCAACATGCTCTGAATACATCGTTATGGCATCTGCACAGGTTGTTCTTGTGAGTAGGCAAGGTAATTCTCCTAAGACCCTTGACGACTGTTCAGAAGATAACAATTTCTCCAAACACTGAGATGTACCGATTCATCGTCCAGAGGTGTAGTGTACACGAGTTTCCGAACGGGGTTTCTTCGCGTTGGAAAAAGGCTGTGTTTTCGCTCTTTGGACTTTGGTCCAAAGAACGTTTAGATAAATAACAGATCTGACTTTGATAGAGTCGTCTGGTGCACTCAACTCTGTTAAGTGAATAATTGCCCTTGGACACATAACTAACTAACACATAACTAACACAAAATGATTACATGAGATAGAACTGGAGTTGAAGGAAGCAAGAAAAAAAAGAGGGAACAGTGCACCATAAATAAACCAAAAGATGAGAGTTGTGAAGAGAAGTGCCGTCTAAGCATATCATATTAAACTCCGCAAGATGTGGTGCATCCTAATTCTGGTGCTCCATAGTCAGTCGGCATTAAAACAGCATGTGCTCATGACCTGTCCCAAATTCGTTCTTGAGAATGGGACTAGAGGGAAAGAATTGATAAGGACAAATCAAACTTCACGAAGACTGCGGTTTGTGGTCCGAAAACGTTTCGTAAGAAAGAATACCAAGATACAAAGACCATGAAGTGATCCTCCATGTCCTTATTGGTGGCAGCTAGAATCTAATGAGAAGCAGAAACACGTATATGGAAATAATCGTGGAGTCTGCTTCTAGCATTGCAGAATATTGCCAGCTTCGAAGATCGTAGTGGCGGAAATTGCTTCGTCCAAGGATCACCAGCGAGTGAGACCGATTTCCCGTGTTTCGATCGGATTTCCATTTCTGAGCAGCTGAGCGGAGCTGCTGTGATTAGGGACTGTTTCTGTAGTCATGGAAGCACGTGCGATGATGCGATAGCATTCAGGATTCGTTACTTAGGAATGGCCATCCTGGAGATATTCCACTTCATGATGCTCCTCTAATACTGGACCCGATCTTTACTTATTTTAGGCTATAATGAAACTGTTGAGTCCTCTCTTGCATGGCATTTTAGGCCGTCCGTGCATTTGAAACGGGACTGTGGAATTCAGAAAAATAAGCAACAAACCATTAAAAAAAAGAAACGGAAGGCTATAAGTGCATTTCCGATTCTTTTTTTTTTTTTGCTAATGCAAGAACGCTTTAGAGATCTTTGATGCTAAATGGACCTTCGTTGCTGTTTTTGGTTTACGCATTTTTATCACCATTACCAATCGCCTTGTGAATCTCAGGACTGGTGTATTTGGGAGGTGTGAGTAAGAATGAATCTTCAGGGTGCATTTGCTCCTCTCTTGACGTCATCCTCTTCCTAAACTGTCCAATGTTTACGGATTTGCACTGCTCTATTGCCAAGCTTGCAACTGAAAAACGTGAAATGAACTCTCTCGTGGCAAAGAACAAGGAACTCTTCTTCCTCCCAATTGAATAATACAACGCATCTCCATTAGGAATCCTCAAGCGTGGACTGAAGGGGTCGTTTCTACATGAGAATCCTCTGCTTGCTAGGTTGCCCATGAAAACCCATCATGCAGCACGTCTGTCGTAAGAAAAAGAGAAGTGCTGAAGAAACTTGCTTTCCGAGAAATTTCCTCTGAAATTCCTGGAATTCATTATGCACGAAAGTTTTGCGATTTCCTCTCTCTGAGGAGGTTGGCATTTTCCCGCGACGTTCATCTCTTGATTCAGTTCGCCGTCCGCGAATCTTTAGGGTCTAGTTTTCTTTTAGAGAAGGTCCTCCTTGCAGTGCGCTTTTTTCCTCGGTCGATTCCATCTTCCTTTTCGAATTTCTCGGTCTCTTGGTTGTCCTCCGTCTTTGAATGAATGACAACATGAGATTGCACAAGTCGCCTGGTAGGTGTTGTATCAGACAAGGGCGATGGACGGGGTGCAGAGGTAGAAAACAGCTCGCAGTAGTGTAGTATGGCTTTTTTTACCAAGTATTATAGAGTCAGAGTGGACCTGATCATACAGGAAACATCAGCTTGTTAGTGTTCTGCTGGAAGGGCGGAAGAATGGCTCGAGACAGCTTGCGCTCTCCGTGCATTGCTTTGGTAAATGTTGCATCTGGGTAGAGGGTTCTATTTAACAGGTCATTTTCTTCCTGGGATATGGAGTGCGCTGATCAGTCCATTTACTAACTTCAATCACACTTGGGTGGAATCGCTGACCACATTTGCTTGGAATTCCATAGCAACCACTTACTTATGTGCGTTCGCATTTTTTTCCATCTGGTGCCTGTTGTGTTTGCTGGAATTCTACGGAGCTTTGCGCCTCCGTGTTGAAGACATTGAACACACGGAGGCGCTGCACGATCGAGACATACAGAAGCGCTTCCAAAATGAGATACCGGAAGCGATGCAGGGAAGAGTCATGAATCTAAAAGTTATGGCGAAGGAAACCAAGCAAGGGCCTGTTCCACCAAACTGATGATGACTTCGAGAAATTCCCAGCCGCAATCCACACAGCTGTTCTAAAACTCGAAGTAATCAGCATTTACAAAAAGAAGTGTTCCTACTGTAATAAACATACCTGCACCTTAAAGTTTAATTTAAATAGCCGTCGTAAAGACATTCATAAAAGATTTATTTCTAAGCTTTCTCCGCTTTCCGAAGGATGCAAAAAAATTCCAGGAAGCGGACGCCTTGTTTCCAAGGTCCATGCTTAAAGACATTTTCGCTGTTGCAGCTACTTGTTTTTTTAAAACCCAATGGGATTCTATGACTAATCCGAGATCCCTTCTAGGGTAAACGAGATAATACGCACATATAATTGAGCACACGTAAATACGTGTGTGCACGTTCAGTTGCATAGATCTGTGACGGAATGTAAACGATTTTTAAGTGTGCAGGAGGTCACCATCCATTCAGAAACTGGAACGACCAGAGCCGTCGTCATCAGCGAGCCAACAGATTTGTTGTCTTGAGATCTACTCGAAGTCTGAGGCAGCGACCAGAGGTCGTATGCAAATTGTGCCCAACTGGCAATACAGCGATTAAGAGGAGACGGAAACGAGGAATTGTGTCTCTGTATAGAAGTGAAATTTCTGCCCCTGTGTACTACAGGGACCAAATTTGACAACCTATGCGTTACTTTTCTGGAACGAAGTTCTTCGTGGATTTGCTATCATCAGCCTGTCATTCTGTTTCAAAGAAATCCATGCTGGAAAGCAAAAATCGAATCTCGATGTCTTAGCTCATAACTCCTCCATGAATGAAACTATGGGATATATCGCTTCAGGAAGAAAAATATGTTCCAGCACATATCGCAACAGTCCAGTAATTCTTTGATCCCCTGATGACGCAATTCTTTGGTATTCTTTCAAGACGAATACGGACAGACCTCTATTCATTCTGCAAATGGAGGGTGTGAGATGCAAAGCAAAAAAAGACATGCTTAGAATGCTTTAGAGGTCTTCCTTTTCGTGTCTTTCTTTGGCTGTCGCCTTTTGTACACCACTGACCACTGCAGTGCATCTAATGCGGTCGTGAATCACGAGCACGCCGTACTTACAGAGCTATGGAAAAGTCACACCACAGTGGTCACAAAACTCATTTATTGCTTCTACAACACCTCAATCACATACTCTAATTGAATAATACATGCAACTTGCTGTAGCATCCGAAAATCCTCGCCTACAATCATTCACTACAGTAAACCGATTTCGGAAGTTACGAAAACTTGAACCATTTTGACAATACTGCTACAAGAAGTGAGGTCCACTGATTCCGAATCTGAAGTACTCTAAACAAGCACTGTATTGGAAAACTCAGGTGGAACCAAATTGTTTTCTTCAGCTTCCACCGAGAGTCAACATTGACTCATGTGGCCTATGAAGCTTATAATCTAAAGTTATATCTAAAAATAGCATCTAATCGAATCCAAACTTTCACTCAGCATGGACATCAGTTCACCAGCTCTCTACATTTTAGCCAAACGCCTTCAATTTTTTACTGCATCAAAGTATTGAAGGTAGCATGCTTTCTCTTTGGTTACAAACTGTAGGAAACAAGAACGAATAAGCTTACAAAGCTTCCCAGTAATCCTAGAGCCTGCATTATTTGCTGCTCTCTCTATAGCTGATAGGAAACCTTCCTGTGCGCATCCCCACACAGGGAGAATTCAGCCGAAATTAACAAATCATTGGCCTACTGATTTGTCACTTTGCACTGTAAAGTGCTCAGTCATTTCCACTTCGTGCCACCATTGAAAAATCTGTAATGCTATCCAATCTGGGATATTTCAAGTGGTTGCAGAAAATTAGGTGCAAAAAATCTTCCTAAACTGTTGATATCTATGCACAGTGCTATTCAGCTGTCCTGTCTTAAACGCTGTGGCATGAAAACTAAGCAAATGCTTATATTCCTTTGCTGTTGCCTTTTCTGTGGAACTTCACGTCTCCAGAAACACATCATCGAAACTCTTGCATATCTCCGTCCGTTTGCTCAAGTCATCTGTTGCCAAGGTTATGAAGCGAGCATGAGATTCTCTTCTCCTTAAATTGTAATTAGTGAATCATCTCGAATTATGGTTCCATAATTTGAGATCTGGACCGTGAACAAATACCGATGCCACTGGCGACTACTTGTGTGTAAGCAGCAGAAGATTCACACGGTTTTCGAGGAGCCGTCTTTACTCTGAGATCGATCATGCCATGTACCCTTCGTCATTCTGACGTTTTTAAACGGTATACTCATCTGACAAAATATCATCCTCATCTTCCTATAATAAGGGAAAGTAGAAAACAAATAATCGATTTGAGAAGAGGTTCTGACAGTCTTTTGGAGCACACAGAGTTCGCGCGACACTTCATAGAACGGAACTATGTCTGAACCTATCGAGAGATGTATAGTATCCTTTATAAGCTATGCATATGGTACAAAGCAAACACCTCAAGGTCTACATTTAAAAGCTTCGACTCGCATACTCTCAGTTGCACTGGATGTAATGACCTATATTTTTACCAAAGCAAACTTGAATATTTCGACTTTCTCATTTTCAGTGTCCTGTTGGAGTGTAGTCTGCATGGCAATTAGTTCCAGTTTTATCAGAACACACACATTATGTACATCGGACACTGTTTTGAGCAATAAGATGAAGCTCCCATTCTCTGTCGAGGGAGCAATAAAGTGCAATGAAGTGTTATTCGATTTCATATCTTTGAAAGGAGTTTGTCCGATGTGCTTTTAGCAGAATGTCTTTGCTTTGTTTGTCACTCCTAACAGTTAATGGATTTTTTGGTCTCCTTGCACTTGACGGTATTCTTCAGCGGTATTCCTTTGGTACAGTAGCCTGATATTCTTACTTACGTCTGTTAAAACTGTATTTATCCTTTTGCCAACAAAAACGTGTTGGCTTTGCAAGTTTGTTGCATACTAGCATATCCCCAAAATGTGCTCATTATTTTTGACTTGCCGATGCATAAATTCAGCATCTGCTTCCTACATCTGGGAGTACTTAGATACTCTTGGATTATTTAAGTTTCTTCCTAAGTACCGAGGTTAGTATTACAGCATTTTAATGTTGTAACTTCCCTCATATACATCTTAAAATCCATCATATTTAATTTAAAGCGCATAAATATTGATTTTTGCTTTATTGTGAGGATGCCTTCATTCCTGAATGAATAAAAAATTGGCCATCGAAATATAGGGATGGACAACACGAAGGGTATATGCAAAAGGAAAAAGTTTACAGGTTCAAAAATGTCTTCACTTTATGTTCATTTGCTAAGAGCTAACAGGAAAATTTCTGTCTAAAATGTTTCTGCAGATTTAATTGATTGTCGAACAACCACTTATTATCAATTTTCGACAACCGAATACGTAAAGTGCATAAGCAAATTCAACTGTTTACATTCGAAAATTACATGCATTAACTTCCAGCTGTTCCGTTTCTGAGGTTTTTCTTTTGTCTGATGTTATTATTCGATCCACTGTGTTGCTCTAATGCCGTTTTGTTCTATCTCTTCCACTCTACACGCTTATCCATTAAGCCTCCTAGGTCCACCAAATGGCATCACAGAACTTTTGCCATCTCCTGCGTTCGTCCTGCTATTGCTTCACTGGCCCATGGCCCCTTCACAATTCTATCTGAGTCACGAAACAGAAGAGAGTGAAAGAAATAGCTCGATCGATCGAAGATTGAGGTCAACAAGGTGGAAGCAAAGAGAGAAAATCGGCACAGGCAGTCACGTGGACAGGTCCCCCGACTTTGCTTTCCAGGTAAAGATTGGGCGCATCACTTTGCTTCTCTTCGGATTAGAAACTTGTGTGTCTGCCTCTTTCCCCATTAGGTTCTTGAAAGCATTAAACTTTATCCTTCACATAGCCCTCTTTGGCAGAGGGAACCTCGCTGAGCACCCTCGGGTTTCTGGCAGCTGGAGGATCTCGGGTGGTTCGAACGGCTGCTCTTCAGCCGCGATGCTTGCCCGACCTCGTGTGGAGAGCCTCCGACGGGTTTGGTGCTTTCTGTGCTCTCAAAGTTTGGGATCTCGAATTTTGGGGTTGGTGCCGCCGAATTCGGCATTGACTGGGGGAGGAGGATGGGGGGGGGGGGAGGGTAGCTGCAATCCTGCCTGATTTCGGTCAAAAGCAATCGTTTATTGACCGGGAAAATGAGGGCCATTCTGCAGACATCGGCCTATGAATATCAGGTTCCTATTTCCTCTTTATTGTGCTTTAATGAATATTAGTTAAGTTTTCTACCGATCACTTTCGATACCATGGACGTAAATGTGAAAATGGTTTCCTGGTTGCTTATGAGTGTTGAAGAAATGAAACCTTTTTGAATGAATCTAGATGTGTTTAGCTGTGAAGTACATGTGTTTGTTGCCCTTTATTTAAGAGCAGTGAGATTTTGTAATGTACTAGGGACAAACTGGCAGGAATTCAAGTTGTGGGACTCCTCTTTCCAACACTAAGAGTTATGATTATGACCCTTTGTAAATGTCCTTTAAGTTAACCATCGCAAATGATGGTTTTGGTGGATATTTCCAGGGGTAAGATACTTTGTTAAGACAAAAAAAAAAAAGCCCAGTTAACGAAAAAGATTTGAACACATGTATATTAAGCATTCATCAAGCACCTGAAAATTAAGTATTAACTGAACATTATGTAAAAGTGTGAATTGATCAAATGATAGAAACCACTAGATCACTTTTGTTATTATCATCTACGCTTAGTTTTGAATTTGGCTGTTGAAAGTGTTACTGCCTATTGCCGCATTACTTTAAAACTTAATTTTCGGTCTGAATTGTTCAGTGTAACAGCAACTGGATATGAAAAATATGGTAGGAGTAATAACTAAAATGGCAATGTAAGCATCCTTATCAAGAATTCTTCCATGATTATGAATGGATATCACACAGTTCAGGTTATTAAAAGAGTGCAGTTTTCCAGATTCAGTTTCAAATCTTTACTTTTCAGCATGTGGTAATTCCGTGAAGTTAGGGAATGGCTGAAATAATGGATCCTGGATTTGATTATAATGGTAACAGATCATCAGTTCAGCTTCCACATGTCTCTGACAAGCATTCAAGAACAACCCTTGATGAGATAAACAGAATGAGAGAACACCATGAATTGTGTGATGTTACCTTGAATGTTGGTAACAGAAAAATTCATGCTCATAAGTACATATGTGTACTCATTTTATATATCAGACTTTAATCGGTATTTAGAGTTATTTTATCTTCATGCAGTCCATATTTTCGAGCAATGTTCACTGGGGAATTGGCTGAATCCAGGCAGACTGAAGTGACCATCAAAGAAATTGATGATCATGCAATGAAATTACTGATTGATTTTTGCTATACATCTCATATAACTGTTGAGGAAAGCAATGTGCAAACCCTGCTTCCTGCTGGTACAAGCATGTTAATGGTTGTCATTTAGCTGATATTTGCATAGCTTGCTTAATGCAACTGCAAGAAGTTCAAGAGGTGTGCTGTGAATTCCTCAAAAGACAGTTAGATCCTTCCAACTGTTTAGGAATTCGTGCCTTTGCTGATACACACTCTTGTCGTGATTTATTGCAGATAGCTGACAAATTTACTCAGCACAATTTTCAAGAAGTATGCATGCTCTTAATATATTGAATGTTGATGTTTAGAGCCTTAGGTGATGGAAAGTGAAGAATTTCTGCTTTTGCCAGTTAATCAGTTGATAGATATTATTTCTAGTGATGAATTAAATGTAAGATCAGAAGAACAAGTATTTAATGCTGTAATGTCATGGTTGCGGTATAATATTGCTGACCGTAGACTGTATTTATCACAGGTATGCTTCCAGCTCATGTTGCATATTTGATGCTGCTGCTTATGTATCAGGTGCTTCAGCACGTTCGCATGCCTTTGATGAGTCCTAAATTTTTAGTAGGCATTAGTTCTGATTCTCTGATTAAATCTGACGAAACTTGCCGTGACTTGGTAGATGAAGCTAAAAATTATTTATTACTACCGGAAGATCGGCCCTTGATGCAAGGACCCAGAACACGTCCACGAAATCCAGTAAGAAAAGGAGAGGTATTGATCGCTGGTAAGAAATAGCAGCAGCAATATCTATTATTTGAGTTGCTATAAACAGTAGGAGGTTGGTGTAGTGGGGATGCCATTCAGTCTGTAGAAAGATATGATCCCCAAACTAAGGAATGGCGATTGGTGACCCCTATGTCCAAACGAAGATGTGGAGTAGGAGTTGCTGTACTTAATGACTGGTTGTATGCAGTAGGTGGCCATGATGGTCAGTCGTATCTGAATAGCATTGAAAGGTAAATTTTGACACACAGTGAATGGAGAATATCCTGATCTAGATATGACCCACAGACCAATCAGTGGAGCAGTGATGTGGCACCAACAAGTTCCTGCCGTACTAGTGTGGGCGTTGCTGTTTTAGATGGTTTTCTTTATGCAGTTGGTGGACAAGATGGAGTGTCCTGCCTCAGTGTAGTAGAAAAGTGAGCATAGCAGCAGCAGTTTATGACTGTTATTGACTGCTTATTAGATATGATCCCCAGAAGAATCGTTGGTCACGAGTGTCATCTATGAACATTAAAAGATTAGGAGTAGCAGTTGCTGTTCTTGGAGGTTACCTATATGCTGTTGGAGGATCTAATGGAACATCTCCTCTTAGCTCTGGTTGGGAATTTATTTTGAGGGTTGGTCATCATTAACTGTATCAGTTGAAAGATATGACCCCCGTACCAATCGTTGGACCAACATGGCATCAATGAACACCCGAAGAAAGCATTTAGGGTGTGCTACCTACAATAATTTTATGTATGCTGTAGGTGGACGTGATGATAGTACAGAACTCTCTAGTGCAGAGAGGTATAATACTCAGACTAATCAGTGGAGCTCAATTGTAACAATGAATTCTAGAAGAAGTGGGGTAAGTGGTTTGCCTGAAATGTTGAACGTATTTTATGTCAAATAGGTCGGTTTGGCTGTGGTTAATGGACTTTTGTATGCTGTTGGTGGTTTTGATGGAAGTGCCTATCTAAAATCCATTGAAGTATATGATCCAGAACAAAAAAAATGGAAGATTGTTAGCTCAATGAATTATCGAAGGTTGGGTGGTGGTGTTGGGGTGGTCAAAATACTCCAACATGATACCTATATGAGGGAATGATAGCATTGGACAGTGGGTATGAGGAACAACTTCTTGCATTATGTGATCAGGGTTATGAATCTCAGTTTCAAATCATGCTTATCCATCAAGCTATCCTTGTAAATGGCCTTAAATATAAATAAGGAATCTATTTTAGGATGCTTTTTGGAGACATTTTATTTTACTTAAAAAGTAGCTTGCTGCCAGTTCCAAGCATGTTGTTTGACTATACCCCATCATATTGTATTTTTCCGTATTTATATTCTTGAATAAAAGTTTTAAGCGAAAATTTTAGGTATTTTTTGGCCTTTGCGGTCATGGTAATTAAGCCTTATTTTTGAAACTGCTGTTAATTTAATAACACTGACTGCTGGTAACATTTAGAGTCATCGAAAAAAATTTTAAGGAACGAACTAGTGTATGCAGAATTCAGGTGTATAGAAGCGATCAATACCATAAGTATGTGAAACGAGATCAGCTCCCAATTGAATCTGCTATTCCGATGGAAATACATCGGCATTGATCTGATAGGAAACCGAATTCATGTACCACCCCAGGCGTAATTCTTGCTACTTAAAGAATTAGTATAGGGAGATAATCAAAGGCATCTCCCTTTTAGACGAAAAGGAGAATCAATACAGGGGAGCGGAATGTACACGAGACGGTCCATCAAGTTAAAGAGAACCGGACATGCTTTATTTAGGGAAAAGCCGAAGTCAGCATTCGTCTTATTCCAAGGGTTTGGTAGTTTAGAGAAAACGACGCCAGCTCAAAGAAACGGACATTTGGTGACGCTGCAAATGACCAAAATACGTGAGGGAAGAAAAATAACTGTCTGTCTAAAATTTGCTTCCATTAATGTTCCTATGAAAGTGGAAAGCGTGCATTTGTTTGGTGGAGTTAGGCAACGCAAGCAGCCGAGTTGTAGAAACAGAAGGCTAGAAGAAGGACTGTGGAGTGTAAGTAAGCTTACTTGTTTTGGAAGGGCCAGCTTTATTCACAACCAAGCGGGCCCTAAACTTCTCAGAACGTTACCGAAGCAGCCAAAGAGCTGATTTCAAAGATTCGTGGGTATCACAAGCAATGATTTGGCACAGAATGGATTCAGAGATGCTTTTAAATCACGAAAATGTAGCGGTAAAACTGACATGGGAACAGACGAGACGTGGTTCTCTTTTATTCTGATGAAGACTAGCGAAAACAAATGAAGACCTCAACGAACTCTTTAAGATGCTGAAGTTGGCCTTTCGAATTGATCGTTCACTCTCAAAAGCATTTCAATTGCATGAATGATGATGATGCTTCAGTGCAATAGGTGCACAGTTCTGTACAATTAGGGAGAAGCCACTGGATTCGAAAGATTTGAGATTGCTTCCCGTATTTTGAAATCCAGCCATGAGAAAATCGAATTCTTAGCCATATTTTATTTAACTCATCATCATCCAGCATTAAATATCAATTTTTAATTAATTTCACTCTGATACAAAACTAAACATATACTTCTAGTACTCCCATAGTCAAATTCAACCATATTTCCTTGCACATAGCAATCATTTTATTTAACTCATCAGCATCCAGCATTAAATATCAATTTCACTCTAATACAAAACAGAACACATATTACTAGGACTTCTAAATCATTAACTTACAGCCAACCTAAACAATTCATTTCACACGAAAGTACCACCAGCACACATGGGATGATAGCCCAAGCCACCAGATAGGTCGCGTACCAGATATTAAGCTGATAAGAACAGATTCTATTGAATTCACAGAACGGTACATGAAATTTAATGCCGCTCGTCCTACATCCTTATTAGTTGCCTGATTTTGTCATTCGCACCACTACAAAGATGTAATTTGGGAAATCTGTGGCGAATGTGTGATGCGGAATGAGTTCAGACTCAAAGAACTTGAATTCCACACAGCATAAAAAATAAAATCATGGAAGAACGTTGGTTGAAGCAAGCAGAAATAGGTGAATGATGAACCAAATTGGGAACGATGTTGAAAACAACATGGACATTCTCTATGGTAAATAATGAAATCTTGGAATCTAGAAAGGAGGAAACCTAACACGCTACAGTCATTTTTCGTCTGGATGCCCTGATCCATGGTTGTGCTCAATGAATGTTGCGATTTCCATGACGAGTAACCCTTTTGTAAGTAAGTGATCTGCTGTATCTTTGAGTATATATTCTGCATTCTATGAATTGAATTGAACGCTCTTTATTTTGAGACATTTTGCATTTTTTTTTCTTTTGGTTCTCAAAGAGTGCTGAAAAACCGTTCGCCTCCTTAAGAGGGGAATTCACGAAGCTCTTTAACACTGTCTCATGCCACCCGAGGGTGCATGTTATCTTCACGTCAGAGTACCCTGGGAAGGTACCTCCCTATGAATCCAAGAGGCTCTGGAGAAAGGAGTTCTTTCTTCTTACTTTTGGGAGGAAACCCGTAAGGGAACCCTCGCCCGAGCTGTCTCCGAAGGGAATCCCGAATGGAACCGTTCCCTCGTTCTCTCCAGATGGGTCCGCCGGAGGGGGTCCACTCATTTTCTTTCCGAAGGGAACTCTCAAAGGGATCGCTTCTTGTTTTTATTCCTGTGAAGGGAACCCCAAAGGACGCTTCCAAATTTCTCTAAAGGGCCGCTCCCCGAAGGGAGCAGCGCGCTTCTTGACACACTGGATCTCCATCCAGTCTTGGGGGTCTTCTCCCCTAAGGAGGAGGATGGCTCCATTTTCAAAACCGGAGGGGAACCCTGAAGGGAACCGACTCCTTGATTCTTGGAAGCATCCCCGAGGATCGACTTCCGATCCCGGCCAGTTCATGGAAGCATCCGGTTCCCACCAGTGCCGCATCCGACGCTGCACGGACGTGTCTTTCGTTCGCTCCGCGCCCGGTGTGTCGACTTCTTTTTCCTAAGTGGTTTGTGTGGATTCGGTGGTGACGAAGGAAGCAATGCCTGACACCACCACCAACGAAGGCAGGGGAAAGACGCCCTCATCTCCCCCAGAGGCTATGAAGGTGGAGACGTGCGCCCCCACAGAATCGTCCCTTGAGCCAGCGAGGGCTTGGAATGCGTGACTGCGGCCCTGTCGCCGGCAGCCTGGCCGAACAGAAGGCCTGCATTGAGGAGGGCTACAACTAGTCCTCTTCTACAAGGTACTCCTCTACACTTATATAGTCCGGAGAGCGCGGCCGCCTTGTCGAAGGCGATGTACGCTCACAGCGTACAACAAGAGCTTCGTGCGATGACCGTCCGGAGCGGAGATCAATACGCTGAGGTGGTCTGCAAGCAAGCAGACCTTACCCAACGATTGCTGAGGACCCCCCTTTCTGTGGGAAGCTGGAGGCTCTTTCCGATCACGGTGAACCGCTCGATGGTGGTCCACCATCTTGGGATAACGTTACGGATGACCAAGGAGTCCGTCCACAAGGAACTCAACAAATATGGAACGGTCCACGAGCTGTAGGCGAAGCCCTCTCCCTTCGTGGAGCATAGCGGGCTTTCGGGTGGCCTCGCGGCTGCTCCGATCACCATAGGCGAGGGCTGTGGGTTGCCCCACAAAATACAGGTCGCCGGGAAACCGGTATACCTGTGGTACGTGAAGAAACCCAAGTACTGCTTCCATTACGAGTGCTCGGGCACTCCAAAAAGAGGTGCCCGAATGTGCAGTGCCAGGAGTGCCAAGCCCCGTGGCACACCAGTACGGTGTGTCCTCAAAGTACTGTCCGCATCGCGTCTGCCAAAAATGGCAAAAAGCGCGAGGTTAAAAAATTATAAAAATTTCAGCGAAAGCCGCCGCACAAACTGCTACCTTCGTGCCACTAGCTAAGGCTGTCCTATCGACCTCAGCCGAAAGTGCTTAAAATGTTGAGAGGGACAGCCAGGAAGGTTGGCAGGTAGTCAGGTATAAAAAAGCCTGAAAAAGGCTGAAAACAAAGAAAAAGCGATCACGAAAAAACAAAGAGCTGCCGTGTAGTCGTAGAACGCGTTCTCGCGATCGACCAGCGCGGAGCTGCTGAACTCGTCCTTGCCACGCCACCCCTCGAGAAAGTTAGCGAGGAGGGGAGCGAGGAGGCGGCGTCCCTCGGAAACGACGTCGAGCGAAAGGAGAAGGAGCTCGCTGCCACGCTGCAGCGACCCTCCAAGGCCGCGAAAAAGGCCCTGAGGCACCCGGCCTCTACCAAGGGGTCCGAGACCTCGGACTGCGAGGCGGAAGCCAGAAAGGCAACTTCCGCCGCCGCTGAACCCCGCCGGAAGTCTGGGAGAAATTCCAAGACCATGCGGAGGCACATCGCCCCCGTCGAAGGGGAACAGATCGTCTCCGGAAGCAAAGGTGCACGAGCGTAGCAATTCGGGACTCATTGCCCGAAGTAGTACCGCGCTCCGAGGCGAATGGGATGAAGGGGGTGGAGGCTGGAAGGGTCTGGTGGTGAACAAGGCGAAGTCGTCTGTAGTTCCCGTTGGTGCGGCGTGGGCAGGGTGGCTGGGCTGGATCCGACTGAGGATCCCCTCGGGCCGGTACTTAAAGTACCTGGGCGTTCCACTGGGGAACTTTTGCCCCTCAGAAGCCTGGTCCGAGCGTCTTCAGAAAGCACTGCAGGCGCTCGGCCCGTTCCAATGAGGCAGGTTCTCCCTGCCGAAGCGGGACGTGGTGTGGAACGCCTTCCTGGCCCCCTTCCTCCGTCCCCTACTTTTTGTTTGCCCCCCGCCATGCAGCATTAGGGAGCGGACGATGGACCTCCTCCGTATCGCCCTCTGGGGCAAAGGGAGACACCGAGTCCCCCTTAAGGACTTGTGGGCTCCACGCCGGACGGCGGTCTAGATCTCTTCCTGATGCTGGAACAAATGGAACTGCAGCTCCAGTTTCGAACACTTGCCCTCGCGGAAAAGCTCTGGAGCACCACCTGCTGCCAACCTGCACGTCTTCTCTTCCAGCAAGCCACCGACAGCGTGGGGCTCGCGTCCTTCCTTGCGTGCCCTCCACGCAGCCTCATCCACTGCGGACTGCGCCTTCGGCAGGTGGCCACGCTGGCCACGAACAACGGATGGATCTCGTGCCGCCCCGCGAACGGTAGTGCCCGGTTGAAGGGAACCGTTCGCACGTGGACGAGGATCCAGGAGCCAAGCGCGAACAGGTGCGACGTTTCGTGTACGCGCTCAACAACAACTGCACGCTCCGGGAGATCCTGGGAGATCCCGCGAAGAGCGAATGGGCAAGAAAAACCTCGCTTTCCGCTGCGCCGCCCTCCCTTAGGGAATCGTGAACACGGCTAGGTGGGAGGTTATTGTGGAAATCTCCGGAAGGAGAAGAGGACTGGACAGGTGGATGACAGGTCAGCCCACCGACGCTGCATCCCCGATTGCTCGACCTGGGACCTTTGCTCTGGGGCGTGCTACTGGCTATTCCGGAAGAAGACCTGCAGTGATCCCCGGTGCTCATAAACACCCGTGCCCTCCCCTTGGAGTGGTAGGAGTCGGCGTTGATGTTGCTGCACTGGGTCTCCCGTGCAACGCTCGCCGGCATCATTGGCCATGCGGGGGAGAGAGCCGACTCGAACTGTGCCAGGCGCGGGGAGCGGGAATCCCTCCTGCACCTCCTAGTGGAATGTGATCCCCTGTCCCTTGAAGACGCTTTGCCGCGACCATTGGAACCCCTGGTGGCAATGCCAGAGATGTTGTGAAGCATCTCTTCCTGAGCGACGCCCCCAAGCCGGCCGCATCCCTAGCAGCACTTTGCTGCCTACGAGGCGGGAGCGTGGCTGCATGGAGCCATGCCAGAAGAGGCCAGAAAGACTGGAGCGGCAACTATATTGCTATCCTCTTCATGAGGAATGCGTCAAGATGGGAACCATAAAACAGGAACTTGCAAGGATGCAGACGATTCCCTCCAGCACACAGATTCCCTTCCCTTCCCAAACCCTCCCATTTTTTGACTATGTTTTTTGTTTTCCTTTTTTCTTTTTGTTTGTCTCCCCTTCCCCTGTGCTGCCGAGGTGACCCCGCTGGCCTGCGTACCAGATCCTTGCAGGTTCTTTTTCGATTTCATAAGTTACGGGGAAGGATCAAACGTGCTGCCACAGACATTTATGTTTATTTCTTATAAATAAAGGACCCGGTGTGACCGGGTGCCAACCAGTGCCACCTCACCCGAAGTCTTGTAGGCCAACCAGCGTCATCTTGCGGGTAGGAACTCGAAATCCACGACTCACCTATTCCTTGGCGAAGATCGGATCCCATGGGGATTCGAACCCGCAACGCTTGATGCCACGCGCGGAGACCGCCGTGGCCACACGGCCGCGAGCGCGGGCTTGTAGCATTCTGAGGCACGTTGCGCTGTTACGCTTGGTTTGCACGGTTTATGCCCAGAGGAGAGCTTTGAGTTGTTATTATCATCCACTCTGCATTGAGCTTTTTTTGCTGCACCTTGGCTTCCAAATAAAATCTTCAGTTCTAGATTCTATTTAGCTGCACGTGCATTTTCATTTTCGGAAACAAAAGACGAGAACGATGTCGAAATCTTTTCAGACCAATGTGATTCCTGCATATTCCCCTTTCTGGAACTTGATATGTAATTTTGTAGACTCATTGCCGAGTGCACGTGGAATTTTTTTCCCTCTTTTGCGTCTTAAGCAAAAGGAAGGAAAATCCAATTCTGTCAGGAGGAAGTACAGATTTTGTTCATGGGTAGATGCACCTCATTACCGCGCTTCTGACGTCTGAGTGGATTCATTCCAGCACCCCCTAATTCTCTCAACTGCTCGTGCTCACTACAGATTTTTCATCTAGATAAATGAATTTCCAAGTACCTCGTGTTACTGTCCATAGTAGTGTAGTGTCCATAGTTGGATGGCTTTGTTGCTGGGCTTCGTATTCTTTTCGTAAACTAACAAATCCTTTGGCTGTTTTTTTTCTTCGAGATAGTGAACAGAATCTATCGTAACTGCGCGTATTTTTACTCAACAACTGCTCAGCGAAATATCTGGAAACTACTGTTTGAACTAAGAGCAACTTCCCTTCTTGGGACTTTTGCAGGGTTTGCCCTTGCATTTTGGCTGCAAACTTTGCTGAATCCTCCATCATGCCGGAGGACGTCGACCGAAGTGTTGCTCACTTAGAAATCATAAAACTGCATAATGATGTGAGCTGCTTCTTATCTTCTGGATACCTTACATTCACTCCCACCGCATCGATAATCCAGGAAGATGACTGCTGTACGGATCCTCGTCTTCTCGTCGAATGGAGAGATTGCTCAGGAATGCCGTGTCTTTGTTGCAGTGGGATGCTGTAAGGGTTTCCTTTACTCGAGCTTCTCGTCTGGATTCACGGAATTTTCCCACTTCTGCTACATCGTGCGGCTTGCTGATCCACAGCCAGCCCTCACCGGGAAGTCTGATATGCACAGTCATGTGTGGATCCATAAGTTGAAGTCTAGCAATCTCACCTTCTGCATCCTTGAGATCTTCTCTGACGTGAGCTGAATTCAATTTGTTATTGCTGATCTCTGAGGTCAGACTGCTCAAAGCTAGTGCGATGAGGAGGGAGAGATTTTAAGGCTGTGAGATGGGTGCAAAACGATTTCTTGGACTGCTTCCAAGAATTCTTCTGTGGTTCTTCTGTGGTTTTCCCCCTATCACCATCTCATTTGACAGCAGGCTTCTCCTAACCCAGCATCCATCAGGTTGGTAACATTGCTTGCGGCTTCCAACTCCATCGCCATCATCGCACTCATCCATCATGATGCATGTATCGGCTTGAACAGTGTTGTCTTGTCCAAGGCGGTTTACATCTCAGAGGGGAAGAAAATGTTTTTTCAGGGAGGGGAGGGCATGGAAGGGATCACTGCTGACCTCGATTGGTTTTCTGAATCCTGTTCAGGATTCCGACAAGTGCTGTTCTATTATTATTCCGATGGGGCCATCTTGATGCGGTATCCAGAAGGATCGTCGTCCAGTGGTTGGTGTTCCTGCTATTTTGCCTTCTCTTGGCGTTCCACCTCGCCCGATTCCGCGAACACAGCGGAGAAGTGCTAGAGACGAGGCGTGGGGCAAGGCATCACGCATGAAGAGGCTCCAGAAAATGCCTTTAGGGTCGCTTAGTGGGATATTCAGGATCGACGAGAGTCGATCCCAAAGTTCACGGAGGGCGACACAGTCTATTAAGAGATGCGGGAAGGTTTCCCTTTCGCCGCATTCTGCACAATGGGCATCCGCGCTCCCAAGTGTCCAGTGAGAGAGGCGTACTCTGCCTTGGAGTCCCCAATGCAAGAATAGCAACGCCATCTCCTGCCACTTCCGGGGGAGGGTGCCACCGTTTCAACACGCTGGAGGCCACTCCACCTCCTTCGGAGGTATTGCGAGCAGCTCGCCCCAGCGTGCAAGTCCTTTGGGTGGTACACTCAGTGCCGCAGCGTATCCGCTAGCTGCCGAGTTGTCCACGCCTTCAAGAAGCCTCTGATGAGGCAGGTCACTTCCCACGTTGCCGGATCGTTGCTGCCCTCAGCGTTCCCAAGAGCTTCCTCCTACACTGCTGTTAGTGCTGATTCCCCACTGTTAGTCGCCTCTGGATGATACCGATCTATTTTCTCTGCATGCTCTGAGTGAACGCAGAGAAAATAGATCGGCGGATGCACCTATTCTTCGCTTCCTCCAGTGCCAACCGTCCACTAATCAGCAAGGCGAAATGCTCAGAAGTTCAAAAAGGAAGTCAGAATTTTCCTTTGACAGAGGGGGTGCGTGTCCAGGGCCTTCGCAGCAGCAGTCATTTCTCAAGGATCGCGCTTGCCATTTTTCCACAATCCTCCCCTACTAAGACTGAAGCTTGAAAGAGGCATCCGAGAGCTCACCGAAGAGAATGTTTGGATTGCTCGCAAAGCAACAGAATATCCATATGTGCACAATTCATCTGTGATCGCTTCGCGATCGAGAGTACTGCATTTTATATGTAAGTAATGTACGTAATTCGGATGCACTAACGAGGCCTTCTTGGACACAGTGGTTAGTTAGACGCGCGAGTTTTCCATCTATTGCGTGGCGCTACGAGAACTCCGTGTCGGCTTCGACGAAACGTGGAAGTCGTTTGATATTTTTCGTTCTGGGATGATGCTGAAAATTTTGCAAGCATGAAGCTAATAACACATGGATTCATTGGAGTCGTCACAAAGTTTTCCGTTCACGTAACTGAGCTCTTAAGGTGTCATTCGTAGTCACATGCAATTGAGTAAGGCGTTCAAAAATGTGCAATTACCTTTATGATTTCATTGTGAAAAAGCAGTGAGCTTGCTGAATTCACCCAAATTTAACCGAAGGTGTTGAATTGCTGTGTGCACTTTCATTGGTTATTTGCTTAACATTAGTCTTCTGTTTTTGTTTTTTTTTTTCCTCTCTTCCAGAACTGAATTCAAAGATTCAGGTTTATCCAACAGCTCTGTCGGGAACTGGCGCACTTTCTGATGCACAGCATCGTCTTGTCAGGAATTTTCGTCAGCGTCATTAAAAATGAGAACCGAGCTCCTTCCAGACCATTCTGAGACGTTTAGTGGACGAGATTTGATTTCTGCTTGAGGGGAAGACCGGCACCAACGGTAAGCAACTTTCATCAAACGTCCGGCGAACATTCTGGGTTCCCGTGGACGATCCTACGGGATGCTGGTGAGCTTCACCATCAGCTCGAGACCTCCGAAATCATCTGAAGGGATTGAATCCGAGCTCATGCCCAAGATATGTAGATATACATTTATGGAAAAGAGGCTCCATTAGGCTTTAGTCATCGGAAGCCTCAGGGCTGCAACATTTTTTAACTACATGATGAGTATTGGAAAACTGTAAAGAAATGCCGAAACATCGAGTAGCTGTTTGATGCACCAATAACTAACCAACAGATCTCGGAAGGATGATTGATGGGCACATCGTGTTTCAAGTACGCCTCCCCATACACAGCGCAATTCCTGCATTCCTGTTGCAGCCATCAGCCATAGTAGCAATGTATTTCCTCACACTAGGTGCATGGCTTATCGCCTGAGGACGTGAGTCCCAACCTGTTTTCGTGGTTCAGATCAAAGCTGCACAGCCATGCCCATGGATGGCAGCGAAAACACATATTCATCATGCAGCACGTTTAGTGAGTTTTATCTCCAGCTGAGAATAAAGGAACCTTTACATTACTACGTTCAACTTATTTATATTCTATTGCATCATTGCTTTTACGGAGCATTCATCCGCACTCTTCCGTTTCATGAAGAGTTTTCTTCAGAGTCCGCGCTTACTCCACTTTGCTATTAGATGATGCTAGACTTCAAAATGAGCAGGTGCTTTCGATTCGTAATCACTTGCTCAAGCTCGATTGGCAAGTGTGCAAATTCGAGAATCCAGAATTACCAGAGTCGATCTTTGAGCTAGTATGCAAATTATAAATGGTGAAAAAAACTTGATTCACTGTTGAGCCTTCATCAGTTTCCCTGTGTACCACTTCTATCCAAGCTAGCGGCTTATCAGAAAAAAAAAAAAAAAAAAACGAAGACAACGAATGGTTCGAAATTGAAATCTGGAAAACAAAGCCCTATTTGCATTTTGCAATTGCGACACATCCCCATTCACAGAGGGCACAGGTACAATTTGCAAATTGTTTCTTGAGCTTGTTTCAGCTTGTGGAGATCAACTGTGACGTTTCACTTCCATATTTCTTTTATTGTCATCGAACTTTCACTTCCAGGACATACCAATTCTGGGTAGCTCTATGCATGTAGACACACCTTCGAGGATGGGACGAAGGCCAAGATGCAACGATGAAAGTATGAGGTGCAGTTAATAATAAATATAATAAGGATGCTAAATATAATAACGGTGACATTCATAATGAATTCTCATATTCACATTCAGACTTTTGAGCCTTGTTTCAAACATGGGATCATTAGGATGAAGAAAACAAATGGAAAAAGGCTGTTCATTCACTTCCCGGTTACACGAAACCGACTCCAGATTGTACACGGTTTCCCGGTTCTATAATTTGTAAAAGAGCTTTTAGGAACTAGGAAAGAGAATCTCGTTTGACGAGATATCCAGCATGAGGATTAAAATGTGTTTAAAAGGTAAAGATGCAAACAATATTTCCAATTCTCTAATCGAAGTAAGTTTTCAATATTGTCCAGCTGGTGGACTATATCTACCGGTTTTTCTGTTAAAACAATTCTTGCTACTTGGCACCAAATCATGAATGCTTGGGAAAATCTACCTGCTTTAATGGACAGTAATGCAATTTCCTGTAGTATATGTATTAATATTAATGCCTATAATTATGTTTCTTTTTCAATCTAATGCGTATTATATGCGCAGCATGAATACCTGATTTCAAGGAGACATAAAATAACATTTGCGGAACACATGCTCCGTGTTTAGCTTTCTCAAAAACAGAATTTCTTTTTAAAAATTTCAACAAAACTTCTTCTGGATAAAGGAATACAGAATTGAGTTCTTTATGCTTTGGTGCTTTCCTTTACGCAGTTTTGAAGCAGTTTTGTGCTTTACTCAGTGCCGTCATACATCCAATACTTTGTGGAGTAATTGCTTACGAATTTGCTCTCGAAGAGAACACTTTGGAAAAATGGCACGATGCTTTTCTGTGCCTTTTTTCGTTACTTACCTTTCATTATTCTAAGCCTTATTGGGAATTTTCTAAAACCAATTCTAAATCGTGTTATTTTACTGTGGAGAGTTATTGAAAGCAAGGCAAGTTGTACAACGAACCCATGGGAATCGCATTCGCTGCTGGTACATGCTGGGATGCTTACTGGGACTCAATGTGCGGATCAATTTCAGTTGATGAAATTACCCAAGCACCAAAGAAAATATTAAGAATCTAATAGATTTAAAACAGTTTGCTTTGAATTTTGCCAGAGCAGTCTTACTAAAGAATCAGTCATGAAGGAATCTTAGAGTGCTAATGGAGAAATCCATTACCAGGATTAAAAAGAAAAGCATTACATCAAGTAATTTATCATCCTTTAATCGCAAAGTCCTTAGAATGCTTGGGGAAAATGTGGGAGCTAGAGTGGTATGCTCAAAACGGTCTCATTTATCCTTCCACATCCAGTAAGATGAAAAATCAGTCGCCATATTTTTGGTTGTGTTGTTGTACATTGCTTTCTTCGTTTGAATTTCTGGAAATAAGAAGCATCGGTTTACCTCTATTCTTTAGTAACTCGTACATGTGTCGATGTGTACTAGTCCCTCTCTTTTTATATTAATATTCATAAAAAAGGAAACCAATTCATGCATTCTACAAATCATACTTAAAGATCTTCATCTTTAAGTACTTATTTTATTTAAGTTACGTTAGGATATGCTTCCTGATCTATATCAACTCTATTGATTGTAAAGGCTAGAAAAAATGTAAATGTTTCTCTTTTGTGTCTTGTTCATATCCACACAGATGTACACCCAAAGATACAATCAGGTTTTACGCCATATTTATTTCAAATGAAGGCAGACTAAGTTTAAAAAGCTTCACTTTTATGAGTCCATCCTTAATACGTTTCTAATCTGAATCCTTCCAGTTTTGAAGATTGCAAGAGTGTACATAGCATAATCCACATGATGACCATGCAGAGTTCATTGTATGATGAGTTCAAAAAGGCACTACATTAGGGATGAATTTTGATCGTTGCGAGCTATTAATTTATTTTTTAAATCATTCGAGTTTCATTTTAATGCCTAATGTACAGATGCAAACGAGTGAATAAGTGCATTTTTAAACTAATACTTCACACTATTTACATCTTTACATAGGCAAAAGAAAAAAAGTGAAAACTAACGATCGATTCTTTGAAAGATATTTTGATTATATCGCTGACTTTTAGCATAGTCCTTTTTTTTTTTTAGCATTCTATGCATAATATTAATTTTTTGTCTCCCAATGATGCAGTCGGAAACCAGCTTGAAGAAGCAACCATCATCCAACTTGTCACAAGTGTCATCGTCGATCACGAAGCCATGACGAAAAATGGAATCAGTAAAATGGCGAGGTTTTCTCGCCTTCATCCACCATCTCCGTGTGATCATGTCCGACGGCACGAGAAGATTCAGCATCCAGGACGGTCGTGGATCCCGACCCGGAATCCCGACGATCACTCCTTTCCCTTCCTTTGTTGCGGTACTTTGCTTCCCCGAGCAGCGGGGCTCGTCCCTCCCTGCAACACTGGCCGCAAGTGTATCAGTTTTTCTTCTTCTTATTATTATTATTCTCCTTCCGGTGTGTTTGGTTCCACTGATTGCTTTTTGTGAGACACCATCAGCAACCCACGGCAAAACAGCACACGCACGCACGCACGCACACAGAACGAAGTGTGGCTGACACAGAGGGATTGTTTGACGTTGGAAAAAAAGCACCCGCCGTGTTTCGCAGTGGCCGTTCGTTCGATGAGCTGCCACAAAATTTTAAAATTTCATGCATGCTCGTTGGGAAGTAAATTTTTTGGTTTTGCATGTGTGTGTGTGTGCGATGCTCGACAGGGGTAAGAATGTACAAGCTGGGATGCAAAATGTATGTGACCCCCAAAATTTGTAGCCGCCCTTGTTTATCATGATTTGAATCGTTATCCATAAAAATGGTATGAAAACAAGGTAAACCAGTTCTGTGTGCTGGAAACCCGAATTGCCAACAAACCATATGTGGACGAATGTTAAAAACTGCTTCACTATGTGAAAAATGTAACACACCAAGCGCTCCGTTCCAGTTTCTGCTTGCTCCACATAGTCCACATGAATGGCCATCGCTTTTTGTTTTTGCAGAAATACTGCAGTGTATGACTTGTGACGAGATTTTTAGAGTACATCATTAATTTCAAAACTATGACCTGATAGTTTTAATTTCGTGTAATGTCCGTTTCCCAAGGCATCTGATTATTAGCAGCTGTCAGAGGTTTGAGGTGTATCAGGTTCCGAATGTTTTACGCTGTCATGTGTGTCAGTTTCTTCATTCAATGAATTGGATTTGCAAATTATGTTTAGCACATTTATGTTGTAGGCAAAAGGAAAGCATACAACACATTTGCCAAATAGAAAATTCGAAAAGTCTAGTTATGAGGAAAAAGATTACAAAAAAAATCTGGAAAAGAAAAAAGAAATGGACAGTATTATTTCTGACAAGCAGAAAGGTTTTGTTTCTCTGAAAGATAAGGAGAGCAGGAGTGAATCCTCATATTCCCAGAATAATCTTTTGGCTTCACTAATACAACTGGATTTAAACAAAAGCTTCCCTACTTTGAAAGCATGTAAAATCATTTTAAATCCTTTTTATCATGTGCATTTAGCCACTTTTGTAATTTTTTTTTTTTTTTTTTTTTTACTTCAATTCATCATGCTTTTGGAATATCAAGCTTTACTGTTTGAGTATTTATGGAAAAAAAGAAATTTGTTTATTCTTTTTATGTGATCTATATTTCCAAAAACATGTATCACTTAAATTGAGGAAACTTCATTTATGTAGAACGTTAATTTATTCTGATTGTGAGTTGAACTATGAAAAGATTTTGTTAAAGCATAGTTTCCATGTCATTAGACTGTAATGTGTAGCATGAACTTTGTTGAGTTTACTATTCATTCTATAAAAGTAATTTTTGCTTCATCATTGTTGGCACATGTT
Organism: Raillietiella orientalis; assembly: GCA_036172245.1. NCBI lineage: Eukaryota > Metazoa > Arthropoda > Ichthyostraca > Raillietiellida > Raillietiellidae > Raillietiella > Raillietiella orientalis. The sequence goes on from JAYWIR010000016.1 coordinate 2,369,387, forward strand.
TTATTATTTGTGTTTTTTGCATTAAATTTTATTTTATTATTATATGTGTTAACCTTTTTTAGTAGAAAAAAAAGAAAACTTCGACATTGGAGTTGATACTATTGATTCTTTACAATTAGAATTGGAAACATTGCTTGCAGCATTAGTACAAAGACAGCACATTTTAACTTTAAAAATAAAAGCTCTTCATGATTCAGAAGACAAATGTGAAGAAACAGCTCCTGAGTTTTCTGTAAGTAATGTTACATAATTGTATCTTTTATCTTGATACTAATACCGATAGGAATCTTGATACTGTAAACATCAAGATTACTATAATTTATTCTTTCCAAGTGCTAAACTGCCCATGATTGGAATTTATCTTGATTTCAATTGGGTGTGTTTTTACTTAGGAAGCTTGGCAAAGTTTATCATTTATAACAATTTTGTAATGCATTCAGTATAATGATAGCAAAATTAAGTGTCAACTGTGTGATTGGTTTGTTTATGATTCTAATTGTGTATGTCTTCTGTTTTTAGGCATCTTGCCAGCAAGCTAAGCGGTACAAAGTGGGTGATGGTAGACCTTTCAAAAAAGTTAAGGATCTCATGGGCAAGCATCAATCTGATATCTATGCTGTCTCACCTATTAGAAATTCAAAGCAGAAGTCTTCAGTAAGTCAAATGTATATTTAATATTCATTTGAAACATAATTGTTGGTATCTTATTCATTTGAAAGACGTTACAGCAACATATGATAGAAATGAATAATTAGTAGTAAACTGAAGTTAATTTGCAATGTTGTATATAGTTGTTGCAGAATGAAAATCAAATGCTCCTCTCCCCATCCAAGGCAGTGCATTCCTCTCCAGTAACCCTGATATCCAAAAACGATAATCCCGAGAAATTTTGGAAATATGTTAATACATTTACTCGATGTGTCAATAAAAATGATCTGCAGGTCTGGGAGATACATGGAGAGACATTTTTTATTATAGTTGAGATAGTTTCTAGAAAGTCTAATCCATGCACACGAAAATGATCCCTTATATTACAAAATCCCTTCTCTTGGAATCCACTATAGCATGAGATGGATGGAGGAGGTCACATCTCCATTGGATGAATGTAAAACAAACAGTGCTTTAAATAATGAAGAGAACTTTGCAAATAATAACAAAGCATCTCACACGAGGTAAAAAATAAAAAAAAAAAACTTTGGTATGAATCGTAAGTACTAAGCAGTTATAGTGAAGGTGTATCTCCGTATGGCCCTTTAACTCAAAGGTTGATGTCTTGCTTGCTTACCAAAGATGATGCTCAGATGAGTGAGAGTCATGATGCTGGTGCTGCTGGTATATTACTTCTTAGAGAGATAGAGATCGTTATTTATGTATTCTGTAGATAATTTAAACCAATTAATTATTAAAGAGCTCGATGTTGGTGATGCATTGCATTTAGAAAAGAATGTCATACAGGAACTTAAAGACAATGGGATTCTGGATGATGATAGTCAGGAACAAGAGGCAAGTGTTTTTTAATAAAATAAATCTATTGTTTGTCCTAGAATGATGAGATTCTTATGGAATTGCAGCGTTGCCAAAAAGAACTTTATATTCTAGCTCATCATAACTTGGAATATGAGCAGAACTTGTATCAGGCATGTGTGAAACAGATGCAGAGACAAGAACTAATTTCAAAGCTGAAACAGTGTGATGAAGAGGTAACACAATTAAAACGGTTGTTCGATTTTGAATAAATTTGCTAGATTATGGATCTTCACAAAAAATTCTCTCTCAATCGACAGAAAAAGAAGAGCCCTCTTAAAAAAGAAAAAGAACAGATTTGGAAAATGTTGAAAGAAAGAGAGTTGATTCTGTACCAGTTAGAAGCATCAGAAGCGAATGGGCATAATGTGCAAAAACCAGTATCGTAGATTATCGCATGCTTTGCATTCCAACAGCGAATGTACAAATTTGAAATTCTTGTACTTTCAATACATCATCATCATTTGCCTTACCTCAAAGATATCTCATTCTCCTGTTTTCCAAACAGATTATGGGTTTGTGCTATAATGGAAAAGTAAGGCATTTTTTGAACATTTTGATAAGCCATGGGAATATAAAAGTTTCTCCTCGATGTTGGCAATCCTACATATTTACAAAAATCCTATGAAAAATGGTCAAATACAAAGAAGGCACAAGGAAGGATGTGAATAGTCTTTTAAAGATGTTTCCCAGAACAAATTCAAGACAGCTTGCATCTCTTGGTTGTACATTTTTGTCAAAAGAGAAGTCCTCAAAAGCCAAAAATTTTATAGCCTTTTTTGCAATGCTGCATGGTGTGGAGGTGGTCACTTAAGTAGTGAAGTAGAATACTTCTCAATGATGCCCAAAGCAGGTACTGAAATACAGGAAAAAGGTAAATTGGAGAAAAACGGAAGTTTTCTTTGTAATTTAGGTATTCAGTTGTTAATGAAAATAAATTATGTAATAAATGTTTAGTAGTAATTGCTTATTTTAAGAATACGTAAACATGTGGGTAGAAACATTTGGGGCCATTTCTAATGCATCTTAAATTTGTGGCCTTTTCAAGTTCCGGGTTTTTTTTTTTTTTTTTCTTTGCATTTGGTTTATCTAGTTTTTTTTGTGAGGGTTTTGAATACAACGTTGTTTCTAGGTACTACTGTTGGTAATGATTTCCAAATGTGTGGACCTATCACCAAACTGCTAAAATTATCATGTATGAGTGTTATCATTAAATCCTGTTTTTTTTTTTTTCCTTATTCAAATCATTGCTAGATTGTAACAAATCTTTTCATCCATTTTCACTTATGTTTTTGACGTTCCCATTCGTCTCTTGAACAGACAAAGCAGTCAAGTTTCCTGCAACGTCGTGTGAGCTTGTGTACGTGTCTGTCAGGGTAGATAATTCCTTCTTATCCGGCGATGATGCTGTGGAACTTTCCATCGTGCGGCATTTTCTCGTTGCTCAAATTTTCTTAACAACCACGCTGTGGAAGTGTCGATATTCCCAGGAGAAAAGGGGAAAATGTGGCTCCCTGCGTTTCCGCGTAGACTGCGGAAAGGGGGCTGCCTCGAAACTTCACCTCCCCAACCGATTTCCTTGAAATTAATAAGAGTGTCGGGAAGGTACAGAGAATGGGGGAATTATTATTTTAACGGGCTGGGTATTTATAGAAAAGGAAATGGCAATTCTATCTACAAGTTGACAGCTCTTGCATTAGGTCGAACATTCACAAAGTTTCAATGGGCTTGATGGTTGCAAGCTGACCATATGGACTCCAGACTCGAAGTGATCACGTGATTGGAATTCGGGGTTCTCTTCAGGGAAGGAAATCAGGAGCGACTCCCTTGGGGAGCCTTTCCGGATTCCCTTCGGAGAAGAAACAATGGAGCGGACTCCTCCAGGAGTCCCTCCTGGATTCATAGGGTGGCTCCGTCCCGAGGCACCCCCTATCCTGAAGACGAAAGAATCTCAGTGAGAAAAGACTCTCATAGGTGCCCACGAAGAGGCCATTTTCGGCGTCTTGCCTCCCATAATGGAATGGGCTCGTTTTCCAGCGTGTCGGGTCCAGTTTGATAATTGTGCAATCGAACGCCATCGCATCCCGGTGAATGAGCTCTCCCTCTTTCCTTGGAGGCAGGGCGAAGGGAGCTGGGAGAGAAGGGGTAGGAGACGCCGCAGAGGAGGGAGCAGCCGGGACAAAGCCTTAGCTGGAAGAGCTTAGGGAACGAGGCGGGAGGCAGGTCGATAATCTCCCTGGGAAAGATCCGGGAGTCGCGGTCGTCGCGGCAATGAAGGGCTGGTTAGGGATCCCGCAGAGCACTGCATCCCGCGCCCCCTCTAGTTCCGAAGGCCACCACAATTCTTGCCCAGGACAGTAACGCGTGCGGCAGCTGAGCTCCTCTCGCAGTCAAGGTCGCTCGTGGACGCACCCCTCTGAGTGCCTGCTGCTTCATCGAAGCGTGGTTGGGTGAAGATGGGGTACACCACCTTGAAGGAGAAGTGGGGGAGGGGAGTTACCGCTGCTTGGCAGCCGCGAGCGCGGGCGATCTCGAGAGGAAATTCCGGAGACCCCGTTCTTCTTTTCCTCCTTCCTCTCCTCTGGCCTGCTTCATCTGCTCTTTTTTGGGATCCACAGAGCTTCTGCAGCCCGCCAAGTCGACCGGGAAGAACATGAGAGGAATGCGGGAGAGGGGTGGAGGAACGTGGGGCTACGGGAAAGCAAAAGCGATGCGGCTGCCCTTCCCCATCCCGAACTCCTCGTTCCCGAGCGTGCTCTCGCTCTTCTGATGAAGCGGTGCAGCATCCGCTCTGAAGTGGGGTCCGGGAAGAAAGCGGTAGCCGTGAAGGGAAGTTCTGGTGAACGGGGGAAGACGGAGAACGGCGACGCTGGCAGCCTCGAGGACACCCATCCTGCGGGACGCGTTGTACAAGGAGGAGGCGCGAGCGACCCACTCCAGTAAGGCACGTGACATCGCGGCAGCGTCCCCCAACAAGTCTAGGGCATCAGCTGAGATCCGGAGCCCCTTCGCCCCACTCCCCCCATTTTCTTAAGGGGGTAGGGTCCAAGGGCCTGTGAGGAGAGATCGACAGACGACAACGGCGCTGATCGCTGCCCCCGACGCATTGAGCTGAGGCGTCTTGGACAGCAGCACGGAGCTCCGGGCTGGCTTAAAAGACGGAGCTTCTGAGTGGGCGACAGACTGCTGAGGACTGACTGCAGAGCTCCTGAAGCACCCAGGAATCGTCCGGAGATCGTTACTAGGATGATGGGCATCCTTTGGGGTTCCCTTGTCCTCGCTATTTTCCTTCCAGCTTTTTTTTTTCTTTTTCGGGTTTTCTTTTCTTTGGTTCGCCGAGTACCTCAAGAACCATCGCACGCGTGGCGTCCCGCGCAGCTTTTTGACACTGTAACACACCATCCGGGAGTGCGTGTAATTCTTCAAGATAGGGGGTACCTCGGAGAAGGGGGCACCCTATGATTCCGGGAAGGACTCCGTAGAAGGGAGTCCGTTCTTATTAAAGCATGGGGAGCGATCCCTGAAATGGAGATCACCTCCGCCCTGGTTGTCTTCGAATGGGAACCCGAGGGGAATCTCTTCCGGAGGGACCCCCGAAGAGGACCGCTCCATTATTTCTTCTCCGAAGGAACCCGAAAAGGGTTCGCTATTAGGAGTTTCTTCTCCGAAGGGAACCTGCGAATTCCCTGTTTCCTCTGAGGAGAATCCCGTAGAGACGCTTCCAAATTTTCTCTGTAGGGTGCTTTCCGAAGTCATCAATCCACCAACTCCATGTTAATCTATGAAGGGTCCCCTCGCTCGAGGGGGACGAGGACTCCATTTTCACAACTGGAGGAGAGACCCGAAGGGAACCGGGCTCTTTGATTCCTAGAAGAGGAGGGTGAACTTCCAATCCTGGCCAGTCAACAACCAGTCAACTTCCATCGTTGCTGCGCCCGAAGCTCGTGGGCCAGCTAGTGTCATCCTGAGGGGGGAAGGGACTCAATACCCACGACGCACCCTCGATCCTTCCCCGGGTAGGATTTGAACTTGCGACGCTTGACGCCACGCGCAGAGACCTCAGCCACAGGGTCTTCGACACGGGCCATGTGGCTCGTCTTGGGTCTTCCCCCCAAACAAGAATCCTCAGCCTTTTCTCCCTGCAGCCTGAACCAAGAATGGGGGTGGAACAGGTATCCCGGATGTTGAAGGCAGCTGAGACGGAAACAGCGACCCGGCAGAGCATTCCACACTTTGGAAAGCAATGTGACGCGGACTCCCGGAAGTGTGGTACGTTAGTCGCCTGAAGTGAGGGGATCCCTTCCTTCGGGAAGGAGACAGATCCTTGCTGATCGAAAAGAATCAGGCACGTAGCCTGCGCGCACCCATCAGTGGTAGTTCCACCATGAGGTGCCGTCGTCACCCAGCAGGCGTCCACCCCGATCGGGCGCATTCCGCTCTTCGGGCCATTCTCGGGAACGGCTATGCCCATCGCGGCTCGCCAAGGGCGGCTGGGGGCCTTCGGAAAGCCAACAGCAGCCAACACCCGAGGTGCTGCACAGCGCGGGCTTTGCTCAGGCCGCATCGGCATACCGCTCGGAGCAACCGTTGCAGACGGCAGAGAGAACAGTGACGGCACGCGTCCAGGCGCGTTCCTGACCTCCCGGATCTTGCGCATCTGCTGACCCCTAGTGCCAAGATTTCCTCCGGCCCAGCGGTACGTTTGCATCCGGATATGAGGGGCCTGCACACACATCCGAGTGCCCTCTCCTTGTGTGCGTGATGCCAACTGAAAGTTTGCCTTTTGGAGAAGCCCGGATGAGAACACCACTTGCGAAAAGAGTAGCGGAATCTTCAAGAATGCCTCTGTCTTCCATTCCGGAGTGGGCAGCTGAAACCGGTCCAGGAGAGCTCAAAGAGGTCAATCTTTTAGCAGCCGGTGCGAGAGGGTCACTCTCCCGAATCTGGTTCTATCTCGGCTCTGGGGCGGACTGAGAGGTCCGGCTGCATCGGAGGTCGTCGTGTGAGCACGCACGAGTGCCTCAGTGTCTCTGAAACTCGCGCCAAGAGTTTGGAAGGCGTGCACCTCCGCAAACACCTCACTTGCCTTTACACGGCTGACCCTAGTGCCGCGTGTGGTCCAATGACAGGTGAATGCCTCTTCGAGCGCGACTCGATCTCGCCTAAAGCTTCCCTTGCAGCCTTCGTGGGATTGTGGTGGAAAGAAGTCGCGCCGAAAGAGGCCAGTAGAATGATGAGGTCATCGCAATTGTCTGCTCCTTCATGAGGAAGGCAGCCAGATGGCCACATCTCTGCCAACAAAAGGAGCAAGCTGCACAGATCCTCCAGAGGATACTGAGGACGCCAGGAAGAAATATGTGATCCCTTCCTTTCCACTCCCCCAAACAGTTTTGGACTGAACTAGTGTGTGTGTGTTTTTGTTCACCCCTTTCCCCACTCCTGTGCGGATCTGCTTCTCGTGAACAGCTGTTCACGAGAGCAGTGTCTCCGAGGCGTTCCCCTTCGTGGTGGTGACGTGAAGCCACTACGAAGGAAGACATTTTTTTAATCTTGTACATGGTTGTTTTTTTCGTAAATATTTTTTTTTACAATAAACAAAGGCTTGACTGGGTGAAAAACAACAGGTGAATGTTGAAAACCCAAACCAGATAAAGAGCTCTAAGAAATGACGGACAGCCATCGCGGAGCACATTCAAGAGAGCCCGGACTTGCCGAACGTTCTGTTTCACTCGGCACTCCTGAATGACGCTCGTGACCACGAAGTCAGACCTCACGTGTTTACGGAAAGATGGTGGAAGTGAGGGAAGGAAGCCTCTCCTCCCATCCTTGTTGTGCGTCTCCAATTTTTTTTTCCAGGAAGGGGCACACGCGACCTCAGCTCCCGCCTCGCCTCATCAGAGACGGAACAGGAGATGCTCGTCGAGATGCGACCTCGCATGTGGGGAGCCGCATCTCCGTGGGCGGCGGTGGCGTGCTTGCTGCGGCGCCTCCATTCCCGATGGCCACCGTTTCGGAAACGGGACTGTCTGGCTGCCTGCAGGAGAGCAGGATCTGCTATCAAGTCTCCTCTGTGTCATCATCAGTTCAGGCTGCTGCTGTTTCCAGTGACTGCTCCTCCCAGGGAACGAAGACCCTCTATCCCTTGCATTATTCCTGCGAATCACGAGGGGGATTAGACTCCTTGGAAGGGGATGCTGAGGGCTGAAGTTGTGATTTCGGAAGGATCCCCCTGTGGTCACGGATCGTTATCTGCCTCCTTGTTGGAGGAGTCCCCGGCGTTCGAGGCACCAGCTTCTTCCCAAGTTACATTGCGGCCCACAGCCCTGGGATTGGGGCGCCCCTTCTTCCTTTTGTGAATCGTACAAGTTGCCGGCCGCTGCGGACGACGCATCGGTCCCTTTCTGAGATCTTCTTGTGCTCTCTGAGATGGTGCCTGGGATCGCGATCTCAGGCACCACCTTAGACAGCATGTGCACTCGTGTGCGGTTGAAAACTTCCGCCTTCCCGTCGCGAGTTTTCGTTTTCGGTTGAAGACACCCTCGGAGCCCGTCCAGCAGCCAGCACGGACGAGGAGTTCCTTGAGGATGCTGACTGAATTGCGCTCGTCGCGTTATGCTGCAGTCTCCTTCCGATCGGCGTTACCTGGGCTCACGCTGTGAATGGCGGTGCACGTGTTTCAACCTTCGCGGGGTTCGGAGCAATGGTTCTGGACACTTCAGTTGTTTTCAGCATCTTTTCTCCTTCCGGTCTGCATCTATCCAGCGTAGCCGATAGCGCCGGAGTTTTTCGAGGCTGCGATGCAGCGTCTCCTGCGAAAGCAGACTGCCCGGGAACCGGCGGGACGGGGCCGCAGGGCATCCCCTGCCTCTATCGGTACTTTGACAACGGCATTCCTCTTCTGGGAAGGTTCCTCCGCGTGCACTTCTCTTTCAACAGCCCTTCAACAAGCCCAAAGGCTAGTCGAGGAGCTGCTTTTACTTGATTGCCTTTGCTTTATGAGAGCACTATAAGTTTCGTTTCCAGTGGAAAGCCATCTATTAGGCTGTAAGTTACAGTCTAACATGGAGATAAAAACATTTGGTATCTGACGCGCAACCTTTCAAAAATACAACAAAATTTCATGCAAACTGCGAGATTTCCTCCTTCACTAGTTCATGGAGAATGTTTCATTTTACAAAATTCCAAAAGTTCGTGATTCACTTAATTTTACTTATACACTTCCATCTTAGAAGCTTCCATTATTACCGTACGCAAGGGGCCGAAGCCCAGCCGTATTGAATCTCCTGCCACTTGTCGATGAATAAGCAATATTCAGGCCCTTGCATTATTTTTGCATCAATTTTCAATACGAGAATCGTAAGGGTTTTTATCAGGTTTCTTATCGGATAGTTCGCCTTTCATATATTTTGTACGTTTTTGTACATCACAATGTCCGACTTGAATGAATAAAACTGATCCTACATATGTATAGAATTTGAATTCCATACTGTGCAGCGAATCTAATTTCAAGTGTTGAAGTTTTTTTTTTTTTTTTTTTTTTTTTTTAACAACCATTCAAATAATTAGTACGATTGTTCCTTTCTACATCAGAATCTCTGAGGCTGCGATGTCTCTGAAAATTACAGCTTTTAGGATACAAGCTGTTTTCACAATTCCAATTTAAACACTAATTATCTCGTCTTTCAATGTGACTACGTGAAGTTCCCAACCCTGAGGTGCAAATCTATAAATTGCTCAATTTGCAAATCAAAAATTGCCTAAAGAGCATTTGCGAAATGTAGTCAAAAACTCTTAAGGCACAAAGAATACAATGTTGAAAAAAATGTCACACAGAAAATACATGAAAACTCTTATTATTCCTCATTAGCTGATATAGCATGCTGTTCAAAACAGCAATTTCTGAATCTATTGAATGAAACAAAACAAAATTTGCCACAGATAGCCCCACTATTTTTTTGCAAAATGTAACAGAGGCTTCAGAGTTGAGGATTATTAATCTTCACTTTCATAATTCCCAATGAGCTTTTGTAAAAGCTTCCTTAATTATAACTTGAAAATATTCATGGAGAATGACATGTTCTCATGAATGAATTCACTAAATTAAATAGAAAATTGATTAAATCCAGAAGTCAATATGGAATCTGGAAGACAGAAAATTAGAATAAATTAGCTTACAAGAAATCAGTAGCCATGTTGAGTGCATGCATTCACAAACATAGATATGACAAAAAAAAACGTTTGGCTTTCTTAAATGTACAAATAGAATTTAGTTTAGAATACAAAATTTTTCAACTCGATAGTTTCTCACATTTATGATATTGCCACTTTTTCTTTCATCGCAACTCTTAATTGGTACTTAGAAATTCTTGAGCAGCAAGTGAACCAAAAAAACCATTAGGCACCTCATGATTCTGGTGGATCTCCTAAAAACTGCAATGTCTTCAGGGTTTCCAGAACAGAACGAATAAGTGTCCTAATTTTATGTGCATCACTTGTTAAGGCATTAGCTCGTTTAGTTAGCAAATCCATTTTCTTTTGTGCAAATTCTATAGCTTCCTTGCCATTCATTTGAAGATAAAAACCAAGGCCAACTTTTACAAAAACTTGATCTAAATCTTGACTAGAAAAAAAAAAAAAAAGCAATCAATCAGTTACTTATTTTTCCTGAAATTCAACATTCTCATAATTAGCAAATAACTAAACAAAAACAATGCTTTATTACATTTCAAACAAAGGATTTGTGAACTCATTCTTAAATATGAAACTGTTATCAAAACAACTCATGTGAAATAACACAAAGACGTGAAATATGCCCTTAGTATTGTATGAATGTATGTTTTGGAAATGTATCACTGTCACATAGACTGAGTTTTCCTCTCATACATTGACATATGGTATTTCAATTGACTGCAAGTGAGATTTCTCTCTTTTTTAGGATTTCCTTGCCTACTAAACCATATTAATACTTCAAATTTTTGAAATCAAACTCCTTTAGCATCCACACATCATTCATTATTCAAATTCTCCAATATAGATCTCTAACAATGCCTTTTCCATTATGCTATTTTAAAAGATTGTATTGTTCCTTGCAATGATGTACATTTGTTGACACCATCATTCATAACTATTATGAAGTTTCTTCATTACATTATTCATTGATAAGTGAAGGTCAGGAAATACCCAGTTTTGCTTTCAAAATTCTTTATAGATCACATATCAACACCAACATGTGAACCTTAATTTGCAAAAATCATTGTTTTTCTATGCTGATTACTTGAATAGTATTAAATGAGAGACCAATTAAAGGTACATTTATTTAATATCCTTTCTTTCTTAATATTTTAGTCAGCATAACTTATGATATGATAGTGTGGAGAATAAAGGGCCCAAAAGGAAGAAAAAGATTATGAATACAGCTAATCATGGATAAAGAAATGTTCACCAAAATAGATAAGTACACCACACTTTCAAGATCACTCCAGACTTTTAATTTTAAATAAATAAATAGATGAAGAAACGAATGCTTTATTTAAAACCTCAATCTACAATGTAAGTTATAGATAACTTGCACAATAAGTTTTTTTTATCAATTCACAAATTTTTTTCAATTGTAATTCATCCTAAATATTAATTCTAAAATTTCTACCAACCTGGTCACAGATAAGGGAAAGAAGAAAAAAAAACCTTACAAACTCCCATCGTCCTCACTTCATTCATCATGTGATTCATTCATAATCCTGTCTTGTAACCCTCTGATCATGCATAGCAACTTTACCCTTAGGTATTCCTCTCTAAACATCATTCAGATAGCTGTTGAAAATGACTATTTTGATGTTTAAAGCTAAAGACGTGTCGAATTCAGTAAATCATTAGATTCCATCCATTCCTCATCAGAAAGCTTTTTTTTTTTGCATATAATATACTCTCCCACAGTTAAATGAACAACTACCAATAATTACATTAATGCTACACACAGGCTTGTTTTCTTGCAACCTCCAATTACATTCTGTTCCTAAAATTGGTTTGCAAGTTTTTCATTTAAAACAAAATATTAAAAGAGAATGGCTACACACAAAGGATAGGTATGCTTAAGTTAAATTTCAATTTCATAATTAAAGCCCTCATCAGTTGAGTACCAACCAAATCTTTTTCATGATAATTACATTTTGCAATTCACATAAAAGTTGCAACCAAGATCGGCTTTGGAAGAGATTGGTGTACCAAGGTCCATATCAACGATGTTTGTTAGCATTTTTTGCAATCCTAAGTATTCACTGATTAATTCAAACACTGCATCTCGTTCTGTCAAAACCATCCTAAAATCATCACAATTATTGATAATACAAGATTAAAGGTATTTTCTATAAGATATTAAAGAATTCTATTACAATATGCCAACATTAACAAGAAACTGCACTTTGATTGTGAACACAATGAAATAATCATTCCATACAATCATGATGCTTACTTCAAATGTTCTTTCAAGACATCGTTTACAAAGTGTTCATATCGGGCTATTTTGCTTCCCGATGGGTCACTTATCAAATCCATTCGAACGGCCACAAGTAAACACAGCGTGAGGTACCGACAAACGAAATCCGAACACGTTTAAATGTCCACCATCTGAGTGATTAGATGTTACCAAGTTCCACTAAGAGTGCAGGCCTCCAGAAAATTGGCAAATACAAAGTGCTGCTCTGATTTCCATTTCCATTACAAAGCATTCTTCTTAAAATGCTTTTGAAATTTTTCTTGCGATAAATATCAACTTTTCAATGATACTTCATCAGGATGTTTGATATCGTAGGATTATCACGACACTATTTAGGACTGTCGTGCATGACTTTTTGGTTCGACAACCATGAGTTGACAGTGTTTTTTCCTAGATACCTCAAGGGATTCTCATATAGCCTTGAATATTTAAATATTCGAATGGAATTAAATTACATTACTAGCATGAGCTATATTCCAAGGCGTAAAGAAACTTGAAAAACCACTTTTTGCAACCAAACATTTCAGGATATTGGAGAATGTGAAGTAAGGTATCTTATGGAAGCGTGCAAGTAAGAAAGAAGGCCATTCCAATTGTTAATGCAATCCAATTTGTATATCTTACTACTAACATGTTCTCAGTACCACGTATTTTGAGGCAGCCTACTACATTAATAATGCATGTTATTTAACAACTTTTTGTAAAAGGTTTCTATTACAATCAAAAATATCAGTGTCAATAAGGCACCATAAAATATGCTTTTTTAATTGAAAAGTCTTGTAAAACATCGAATTTTCGAGATTTACAACAGATTCAAGTAATCATGATAAGTTTGTATCTTTCCCATTACTAGTTTGTTCCTTTCAAAAAATAAGGTCCGAATTGTCGAATTAGGAATGAAAATTATGAAATTCTAATTGGCAATAAACAAAATCTCCGAAAACATCTAATGCTTATAATGAAGTCAATATCAACAAATTTCATGGAACTAATGACAGTGGAAGACGGAAAAAACATTTTCAAGAATTTTCAAAAAAAGCGGCGAAGCCTCCAAGGTAGACATTGGGTGTAAGCAGGAAATATGCATTTTCCTATAGACAATGAAACACAGAGTTGGAAGATCTTGTAGGGAAGATGTCTTCAGCAGAAGTTGCTTTAATGCCAGTGGCGCTCTTCTACAAACTTTGAATAGGCAACCTACGAATTCTTGCATCAAAGAGATGTTCAAACGTTCTTTATGAGAATTCATTCTTTCATTCTCAAGCTAAAGGCCTGTCAAAGAATAGATTCCTCCAATGTGCCTTGTAATTAAATAGATACCTGAAATCCTTGAAACTTTCAAAAGGTTTTCCAAAAGAAAAAAAAAATCTTCGAAACTTATTTTGTGATCAGCAATCTCTAAAGCTATTCGCATTGACTATGCTCACTTAATGATAAAAGAATGCACGAATTACTCAAGAGGCAATGTGAGAGAGTTAGCTACTGACTGCGCTAGAAACATGAACAAGGCTTTTGAGCAAATTCGTCGTTTTGAAAATTTTTGTTCTACATTATAATAGACACGTGGTTAAGCAAACACGGTATACTGCTCCTTTTTTAGTTTGACATAACGAATATGTAGATTCATATCCGAAGCTGATGGATTTGCTTTATTTTTCATTCCCCTTGATATTTTTTATACCGTTTCATGTATCAATGATGGGAAAATAAAATGATAAAATAAGAATTGTCTTGCACCCAACAAGAGGGCAATTTCAGTTCTGAATTTTCGATGCTTGGTTATTTTGCTGCCACTGACCCACCCTTCGATCCCAAAATGATAAAGATTCATTCGGTAATTCATAAAGATTTTCAGATCTTTGTTTCCACAGGGTGTATCTAAGTAATTTAAGAATGTTTGTGAACGATCTTCGTTCATGTTCTCAGTGCACAAAACTTTTTACGCCATTGGATTCACCAAGACATGAGAAGCCTCACTTCCTTCCACATGTCTTTCGTATACTCGTAGAGTAAACAGAACACAAGCTTGCATGATTGCACCTCATTATTTCCATGGTGTTTTCCAGGATGAAATTTATTACGTGGAACATTCTGAATGTCTTGTTGGCTTTGGTAGAACCTCCATAGGAAACTCGAATCGAGGAAGCACACGGGTATTCTTCTCGTTTCCCATCTCCAGAGAGTGTAATGGATAGAAAGCGCTCGGAAACAGGAGCGCCAGGATGCAGTTAGGAATTGTAGACTGTGGCGTGCTTTAGAAATGTGCGACTGATGTATTCAGCACTAATGTCGAAAGTGGTCGGTTTCATTATTTAAATTATTTAATTGCGCCATGGGAGATTCGGTCAGGAAATAGCAACGGGAAACTATGGCTTGGGACAGCCGCGACCATTAGTGCATGTCCTGGTTCATGTTTCCTGAAAATCTAAGACTTTGCATGATGCACGATTTCATAGGGAGGCAGGATTCTGAACGTTATTTGCATTTATGATTTGCGCTGCCAGCTGACGCACAGTCAGTCTCCCATGAAGAAAAAAAAACTAAGCGCACAGAGCACGGAAGGATGGAACCAGCGCGTGTCCTTATGAGGATCATAAGGACACACGCTGGTGAGGATGCGATACAGATCGAACAGCAACCTTTCCGAGGTTCTTCTGCATGTCTCGAGAAGCCCTCAGCGAAATTGCTTAGTTAATACTAGTAAGGTAATGGCCTCATTAAAGTCCTGGAGCTCGGATGCTCCCTGCGGACGAGTTCAAGCTGCAACTTCGTTAAATTTTAATAGGTGAATGTCTTGGTCCGTGTTGGATAATGGAAAACTCAATTTAGGAGGAATTAAGGAACAGTGTCCGACAGAAAAGCCCGACGAATGAAGTGAACAAAAATGCCATCTCTCTCTCTCTCTCTCTCTCTCTATATATATATATATATATATATATATATATTAGAAATAATACGTTCCATGGCCGTTTGCATCGAAAGAGAACAAATGGATGAAAAACGAACAAGCAGAACTGAAAACGGTAACAGATGAAGCTGCTTCATACTGGAAGCTGACTTTTCTGATCGTAAAGCAAGGGGGGCCGGAGTTCAGAAAGTGCTGAGAAATGTTCATCCAAATGCAGCTCCAGCCTTCAATATTTCCCAAGCATGAATAGTTTGGTGCTAATCAAAGAGCGACGG
The DNA here is from genome assembly GCA_036172245.1 of Raillietiella orientalis. NCBI lineage: Eukaryota > Metazoa > Arthropoda > Ichthyostraca > Raillietiellida > Raillietiellidae > Raillietiella > Raillietiella orientalis. The sequence goes on from JAYWIR010000016.1 coordinate 2,384,586, forward strand.
ATTATCAAACTGCATAGTTCGAAAAGAAGATGAACGAGTAAATGAAAAAAAGCCAGAACTAAGCTGGCTACTTGGAAAATTGATTCTCATCTTCTCTACATAGCAAGCCAATCATTTTATGAAGGGCTAAAGCTAACTGATATTTTTCAATCCGGTTTAAAAGTCACCCCAAATTCGAGATTCGGGATCCATCTACGAAAGGGAATATACAGAGCTCTCCGTGGAAACCATCCCGCAAGCCACTGCAACGATGGCTTAGTAAGTGTTTTCTCTGCTTGATGCAATTCATTGCACAACTAATACACTTGGAGACGTGCATCTAGAAAATTAGCTTAATCACCGTTACGTAAGAACACTGCTATCGAGTAGGAATAGTGGATGTTCTCCGCTGCCCTCCAAAGCAATGTGCAAATGCTGATGTTTCGAAATTTCTAGGTATTTGCATTCCGAGCTCTGCCGTTTGAATGGAGGACATTTAATTTTTATAAATTGGCTCACATGCAATGATTCCTCCTCCATGGTGGCGCAAAAGTTTGGATCTGGGGCTAAGCCGGCACCCTGATGGCGTCGGCGGAACCCCAGTTTATTGGTTGATAATCAATGGAAACTACGACGTCCTAACTTAACATATCACTTGTGTGGGTCTTTCCCCCCCTGGCTGTGCAGATTTGTTGTTATAGCAATTCTGAAAGCGTGGATTTGCAAGGAACACATTAAGAGTGGATGGACGCGCTTGCACTTTTTGCTGTTCCACATATGAAATCGCTGAAGATTCGCTGCATCCGCAAGAAGTGGCTGTCGTGAAAGGACACGTCGAAAACTAAAAACTGTTCATTCCACAGAACTGGGAAGGCAATGCAAGGATCAGGGATTTGTTTCAAAATGAGAGCCCGAATGAATTTTCCAGATGAAAGCATTTGGGTTGGATGAATCCAAGTTGCCTGAAGGGAAACTTCCTCCGTATTCAAGAGGTCCGAGAGCGTCAAAAAAACAGTCCACAACCTATGCTAATAATATGCGAGCCACGTGTGCAGTCATTTGGAAAAAATGCAGATCCAACCACACAGTAGTAAAGCTACAAAAATCAACGGCCCTCTACAAAGTTCCCTAGATGCTTTGCAAACATGGTTCAGGAACTGGCAAGGCAAGCAGAATGCTTGTAAAACCGGCAGAATATTCTTCCAGTCAGTGGAACGAGCCGTACGTGAAATTCCTGGAACTTCCCTAACTTCCGGAATTAATTTCGGAAATGATCTTTCCTTCTGTGAGAGCTCTCGATCATCAATGAAATGAGAGCAGACCTGCAGAGGAGCTCATGTTTTGCCTGCTCGGTGATCGGTTTCTGGTTGCAAGCAGCTTCAGCATCGGTTTGCGGGCATAAAACGGTATTTCCCTTTCAATTCAGAGTAGCAGAACATTCCGTAAATTCCTATGCCATGCTTCTCTTGCATGGATACAACGGAAAGCCTTCACACACATTGTGCACGTATGCTGACTGCAGCTCGCTGGTGTAATTCTAATCTTTGACTTGGCCAGTCGGATCAAAATTCGCTCTCCCTTTCATCCAACGAAATGTCATCTGCAAGCTCGCCTGCTCGAGTGGCTGAAAAATCAGTTGGGACCATCCGTTGAAGCCTTTCTTCAGAAACTTGAAACTGCACCTGTATGCCATTTACCATTCAACGAGTACACACACAAAAAAAAATCGTCTGAAGCAGATCTCTACGAAAACACCGTCACTCGCAACTGTGTCATCCTAATATCATCAAATCCGGATGACAGAGTCGGATCGAACTGCTGCTTCGTCAGATCACGGACCCAATCCTTCCGCATCCACGAAACTGTAAACCCAGCAATACATGGAGCACGCCTGTGTTCTTACTAAACATCGTTTTCCTTTTTTTTTTTTTTTAAATTCACACTGCACCAGGAGTTACCCAAACAAATCCCTTTTCCGAGACTTCATGGTGCATTCCGTTTTTCTGTGAGATGCCTGAAAAAAGCCGTTTCCAGCTCATTCCATCATCTACTTTCACATACCGTGCCCTGCATAAGTCCTTAATTCACGTGGTGCCCAATTGCTTCTGTTTTCAGCCGTGGTGAATGTCATCCATTTGCCTTAGACCGAGATGATAATTTACAGTCAAACTTTGATAGTTCTTATCCGGAATACAAGTATGCTCTGACCGACGTCCCCCTTTCGGAAAGGACCTTGCCATCTCGTAATTCCAGGGGGATTTTTTTCCTGGCAATAGCCAGTCCTGTTAATTAGAGCATGCAATAAGCTCGTGCTGGTATTCCATCCAGCAGCTTACATCCTTTTATCTGCATCGGGCAGTTCGCCTGCTGATTTCACTGAGAGATGCTAAAGCGGAGAGCTCTTTTATGGCAGAGAAAATCACCAGCTTCGTGCTGCTCACAAGAAGCACGAAGCTGGAGGCCGCCGGAGTCGAAGCGCTCTTTCGGCTCTTCCGCAGAGGATGCATTTGCGAAGAGCAAGAAAAAAATGGAGGCTTGTACTGGAGGCTGTGATCCTTGTGAAACACACACATGCCCTCGAATGGCTCTTTATGCAATTCTTTGCAAGTAAAGCATCGGAGACATCTGCTTACTCCAAAGCCTTCTAAGCAGTGATCCCATAGTGCTAACGGCGTGGCACCCAGTGGAGAACCTGCCGTGCTTAATGCTCTTGCAGATAAAATCCAAGTGCTTCAAGCCACCATTTGTTACGCTTGAAAAGGAAGCTTCCACAGGCTTTTCAACGACCACGTTGAAATTCATTTACAGATTTCCATATATTCACCGCCAAGTGAGCTTTTGCATTATCAAAGCATGGACTGCCAAAACTGCCTGCAAAGTGAAAGATCACATGTGAAACAGAAGCCTACTCTTTTATGCAGACTAGTGGCCACCACTTGAAGCCCCAGGGTTCAATGGAAGCATCACTATATCGTAAGGTACTTCAAGAGCATTGCAGCATTCTTTAAATTCGTAAGAGCCGGACTCGAATTTTTCGGTTTCTTCATTATATCCTGCCATAGCAGGCGTTGTTCATGTTCCAGAATGTTCCGAATCAAGTGTGAGCTTATGAGTTCATTCTTAAGTCGGTACGATTCAGCTTTTTTATTCGTACGTCTTCAGTTGGTAGGACACTGCAAGAGACGATTCCTCCTCGATGGCCTTCACACTCAGTCCACAGACACGTCGAATATGGGAAGTCCGGAATCTCAAATCGCGCGTACAGGGTTTCGCCAAATTTCCCCAGTGGGTTTCCTTCACTTCTCTGGAGGCATCTCTTCGCCACGTCTGACGAACTCTCGCCCGAGCACTGATGGTGGACGACGACTCACCACGTCCATTATCAGCGCGAGGCAATCCATGATCGAGCCGAGCACTGTTCAGCAGTTCTCTGGATTGCGTATTCAGCAGCCCAGAAAGACTCTCAAACATTCAAGTGGCTCTTTCGACCCTGAACACAATCTCTTCAGGTACAAAAACGTGCATGAAGTTCAGCCGTTCAACAGGCAGTGCCTTTTCTTGGGCAAATGAAGCTCGTGATTTTTTCTGCAGCTGATCCGTCCCGTTTCACGGCCTTCAGGCCTTCCCACGGAGTTCCATAAACCTCAAGTTGTCCCTCTGGTGAAACCGGCAACCAGAGTTCTGCTGGCCACTGCCAGCAGCACTCTGGTTTGAACCAAATTCACCCGGTCAGGACCAGCAATCTCAGAAACGGAAATGCCTCATTGATGTTGAAGAGGGTCAACGGAGCTTGAATCTCTCGGCACTCTCGGAAAGGTAACGCAAAACTTTACTGAATAGATGTTTGCTCGAGGGCTTACATTTTACGCTTTTCATTATTTTTCATTTAGCACTGCAGGAAGTATGACAAAGAGATTTTTCATCCATCATTTCAATTCTGAAATCACCTTAGATGGGGAGCCAAGGCAAATTTAATGCTGCTTGGAATTACCACAAGCAATTAAGCAAGGAGATTGACATAGCGCGTGCTCTTCACGATTGGTGAGCAGCAAAGAACTAAGAGTGGCTTACGAAGAACTCTTTTCCATGTGATTGCAACGGTTTTTCTTTTCAAACTTTTTAGGAATTACACAAGAATGTTGCAGTCACCCATTTTCTCACCAGTATTCCTTTTTTTTTTTCTTTCTTGAAATGCCTTTGTTAATATTTGAAGGATGCCAGCAGAGCTTTGATGCACATTTGGCGTGTATCAATTAAAAATCTTTTCCAGCTGCCTGTCCACCGAAACCACTCTGGTTTCTCGCTTCTGCCCATTCCGTCTTAGTCGCTCCCATTTCCTGACGGATAACGCGTTTCGAGCACGGTGAGCGGAAATTGGGTTTCGAATTTTCTTCTTCTTCTTCATCATGCTACGCCTGCAAACTATTTCCTTCCTTCCTTCCTTTCTTTTTCTTTTCCAGTTTCAAGGCAGCCGAGGACGAAAAATTCTGCCGATTGCAGATTTTGCGGGATGTCGTCAGTGGGGAGGAGTCTCATGGATGAGGCTGATGATGGACGAGAGCTGTACCGCTTCGCCTTACATGACAATATAGAAGATTGCCGTTTCCGAGACGAGGATCAATATGAAGTTTCCTGGAAGTCAGAGCATCCGCAATCTGGAGCACACACTTGGAGCTCCTACATGTACAAAGCCAAAGATTCGAACTTGCTCATAGGATCGAATCCACGAATTCCATTTCCAGCATCCAGTTATGAGATCCAAACATAAAATGGATCCAAAGGTAATACATACATGGAATCACCCAATGGGAGCCATTCCATAAAATCGGACATTTATTGCGAGTCCCCTGACATAGCACGGTCCACAGAGATTCTTTCGCATCAGAGGCGCGTTCTTAATGCACCGAGACAGAAAAACGGGTCTGGTTTCTGGACCACCGAATTAAGAGAGAGGCTAAGAGATTTTCTCGTGTGCACGTGTGCAAAACCCAAGTCATGCGAAGCAGTGGATGCCCAATTAGGAGGGGAAAAATTCCCAAACTTCCCATTACACTCTCGCCTCGAAGGTTTTCCTGCTGGACACGAGCGGGCAACACCACGTTCCCGGCATGCCTTGAAGCACTCTCGGAACCAGAACGAAGGTCACCTCGGAGGTGCCCTCGCTGGCAGGAAACACTCACCCGTAACGACAGAACAGTCTTCCAAAAAAACACGTGAATGGCTGCACCCCCGCCAAGCTTTCAAGTACGAACGTCGGGGGTGATTGCCCGGAGACACGCACGGAAAGACGCCCTGTGCCCGGGGCTGCCCTTCGGGAAGTGGGGGGCTTTCACTTTGAACGTTCGGTTTTCGAATTTCCAGTTGACGTCGGCTGCATGCGGCTCGAGCATTTCCGGAAAATCGATTTTCGCGGTCCACTCGAGCAGATGATCTCCCGGATCCAACGGAACACGTAATGAATTGTATTAACTGGTCAGCGTGTTCAGCTGTACGGTACGCGAAATCACGTCCAAGTCGTCTGGCCATGGCGTTGCCGCCCCCCTTCTTGCGACTCTCCTCCGAACCGTGGGCCACCGTCGCACAAATGGATACGGAGAGGGTTGCTTTTACAAGAAGAGTGTCTGTACAGAAACCGATGCACAAGCAAACCGCGCAAGCCGATCGTACACGTGCACTGCAAAAATTCTTTACCCCAAGAGCTGAAAATTCTCTCCAGTCTGCTTATTCAAAGATTTTTGCGCATGCAACCATTTCAATCGGATAGGTATACACTGCTGATATGAAATCATTAACAATTACTGATGCTCCACTCTTGCAGCTGATGGTGAATGTTTTTCATCCAATCCACATTCAATATGCCCATGCGAAATGCCCGTGCTTTTCCCTAATTTGGAAGCACTTTTGCTGTTACAGATCCAACGCAGTGGCAATTGAAATTCCATCGCAATTCGGTTACTAAGCTCGGATGAATCAGAAATTTTTCTCGAGTTAAATTCCCTGTGCAAATGGTGAAATTAAAATGAACTGTTACCATCACAATAAGTTCTTTACCAATGTGCAATAACACAAATTCTAAAACCATCTGATTCATAAACTAACTCTGCTTTTGTTTGGGTTTATTGGAGCTAGGATTTTCATCAACCTAACAGATCAACTGTTCTATGCTATCACGGTCAACACAAGTCAGTCTTTCATGCACAAACAACGCATTTCAGTTCATTCTTTATGAACTTAATTTTTAGCATTTGATTTACATCTCCAGAAATTCTTGAACTATTTATGGGTATTTACATATTTCACTAACCATTGCTGCCCCTGAAATTATTCTAAACTGCCACTAATTTTTAAAAAGTACGGTTCCTAATTTCCAAATAGCAAAATCATTACACCTTATCATCATTTATTTCTAATTTGAACCCAGTACCAAACAGTACATTTTCCTTATATGTCTAATTTCCAATACGCCTATTAAAATCTTTGCAATTTTTGCATTCAGAACAACTCCAATTCTGGTTTTCAAATTCATGTTTTCCTGCTTACATTTTTTTTTTCAAGTTTCGACAAAGTTTTCCAGTAAACTTTCATCTGATTACGAACAGAAATACACACAAATCATTTCCAAAACTGTAGTTATTTTGACAATTATTGTGCTCCAGATTAAATATATATATATATAATACACATATAAAAATTCAATCTGCTAAATACTTTAGAGATCTCTGGCATTTGGAAAACATCAGTCACCATCAAACAGTTATGATAAGATTTTCAATGTAGACCTTTTCACCAAACCAACGATTACTGTCTCAAAAGCAGTTCTTACCTATACATGTGTGATTAAAATTTCTCGAACAAACGCAAATTTCGGAAATTTTTGGAGCAAAGAAAAAAATAATACATGGATAATGCATACAAACGTGCTGCTACCCAAAAAAAGTCACCCTAGAATCTAAAACTACTTGAATATTTTTTGTTAACGTAAATGCATAATGCAAATGTTCTTAGTATGAAAAGTCCATGCTTTATTAACAGGAATGATCTAGATGCATAAAACAACGTTGGCATCATAATTCCCTTCATATCCTAGGGTTTGCAGCAACTTATCCTGGAACAAAAAAAAGGAACATGTTAAAAACAAAACAAACAAACAAAAAAACCTAATTTTCATGTGAAGTTATTTTGGAACAGAATTTACCTCAGAAATCAAATCTGAAATCATGCTTCCATTAGAATGTGCTCCCTTCTGGTGGTTGGGATGATTTTATGTTATCCTTGGAAGTCATCAGTCTACGCAATTCTTGTAGAACAGTTTTAATTGTGTAATGCCGTTGCCAGCGCAACAACACAGGCACAGCACGTTTGTCAACCCATATAATGCATTTTAAGTTTACCACATCTCATTCAGTACTTACTACTCCAGATGATGAGTTTACTTCCTTCATGTGTATCCGTGTACAAAATTTGACATTGGGAGGATCATCAGGATATCGAAGTCCACATTCAATTTTTAAACTATACATTCGATTCTCAAATGATGTCTGCAAAACACAACATTTGATTTTTTATTCTATAAAACATTACTCGAGTGTGCATATGCAAAACATGAGGTCTCACTTCCTGTGAACTATTGTACCTTGAGGAATGTATCTATTAACATGTAAATTCAAAAGATAGATTTTCAAAAGTTAAATATGTGGTAACAAAATTTAAAGACAATTATGTGAGTATTGTCATGTAAAAGTTGATGCTTTTCAATAAAAAACTCCCAGGAAAAATTGTCACTGAATTCAAAAAAGAGTGGGCAGCACAACATAGTTTGCTCAGGTTTTTGAGTTACAATCAAACAAAGAATCTGATGTAATTCATGAACCTTCATAAAGGCCATATGACAACTAACTTATGAGAATCCATCAGTTCACCCAACTTACCCTAGGAGGACCAATAATCATTCCCGTCCAGTTACTCAGAGTCATATCTGAGTCATCTTCCAGCCCCCAACTTATTGTTCCATCCCCAACACCCTTTTGACCTTGTTCTAATTCTTCTAATAAGCGGAAATTTCTAGGTATCACTGAAAGATTCAAACATTATTCTATGAAAAAAAAAAAAAAAAAAACGAAAAAGAAATGCTCACCAACACCTCCTGGTGGAGCTGCCATTCAAATTATCAATATTGCAATACTAGTATACAATGTATTTTAAAAATCAGATAATTTACATTATGAAATTTCACACTGGTATGGATGTGCTAAAAATCAGGCACATTTATTCCAAGCATCTTCAATACGTTTAAGAAAGAGCTGCAAACAGTAATGCACAGTACACATAACGTGATCTGATCTCGTGGGAGCTTCCAACTGCACTTACATTTACTTATATGTATAGGCCGTGAAGAACTTAAGTACTAATTAAAGCAAATGAGTTCGAGGTGGGAATCGACGACAAATAACACATATTAACATGCTACTTAAAAAGATTAGAAAGAAAAACGTGACAGTACATTCACCGGTTAGTTCATGGCATTCACTTCGGCATTCAGGTAAGTAATCAAAAACGCTATCAAACTGAATTTGCTGGAAAACAAAATAAGTGCTTCCAAAATGGTTTAAAGACTTGTAGAAGCTTGCTCGTACAAACCGTTATTTTCTGCATGCAAATAATGCAACACATTTTACAATGACTTTTATACGAGACTTCATACATCAGACTTACCACATGAAATAGAAATGCAGGAAATAGAATATCTATTATTCGAAAATCAGTATTACTGTTTTGTAAACGTACTGTGAACGTTTCATAAATTACAGTAATTGCAAACGATCTACAAATCGAGCGTAATGTCCTAATGCTTTTTATGATTCACCATGTAATTGCAACATTATGTTTAGGATTATGAAACGAAAGAATTGTATCCGAATTGTATCTATGTTTTCATAAAGTTCGACGTGCATTCGGGGTTTGAAAACATCAAATAAGCATTCGGGATATTTCCCAAAGTATACATTTTATTCCGACACTGCATTGTAAATCATTTTGCATGGTAACCATGTTTGCTGATAGACAAGGGGTTTGGTAATTTTAAAAAAAATAGTCCACTGGCATGTGATCAATAAGAAATCCCAACTGGTTTCTGAAAGAAAATTGAAGAGAAAGAAAAAAACTCATCAAATAAGCAATGATGAAGTTCTTGGAACTGAGACAAAAGTCTTAATGCGGCAAAGAAAACTATTTTTTCAAAAATAAAAGTGTATTTCACTTAGTGATATAAATAAAGATACTAAAACGATTCACAATCGTATTTTTCAATTTGATATTGTTCCTCTAATAATAGTGACGGAACCACAAAATTTCGTTCATATTACGATAACTGTAGGTGCGCAAAACTTTAAACAGCATTTGGAACGGTCATGTTCTGCATATGAAGCACTTATTGGGTAATTAATTTGGCATATTTGCATCTTTAGCTAGTTTTCTATTACATTTTTAAGCATTCATTTGAAACAATTTGCAATTTTGATTACTTAGATATACTAGGGAATCAAAATTGCTCTGGATGTACTAATGTTTTTGTCGCTCATTGGAAGGCATGAGAGCACATTGTGAATGCTATTGACTGTGAGTTTCAAAGACAATATTCTCTACAAGAATTTACGTATCACTCCTCTCATTCTCAAGTTAAGTTACAGAGGGTGTGCTGCTTTGCTGACTAGAATCTTCGGAATGGCATAAATCGCTACCAAATAGTGATCCTGTTCCAAAACGCATCTGTTGAAAGTAAACAACCTTCAGACGCCTTTGGATTGGAGACAGAAGCTTTCGTCATGCATGAAGGGGGTTTCTTTTCCTCTTTCAAGAACCGATCTCAGTAGGAAAAAATAGGGACTAATCCAGAACTCTTGCCCATTCTCACCCCACATTCAACGCATCAGACTGATTTGCAGGTCCACCTCGGATGGATCCTCTCGAAGTGGAAAAAACAGCATACGCGAAGGCATTTCTGATATTTTCCTTGGAGTGTCGCGACGAACTCCATTCCAGTTTCATTCTTCAAAAGAGCTCCACACACGTGGTTACTCAACATGGCTCCAGGGAATACCTTGTACCCCTCGTTCATCAAGATCCTCAATGCTGAGACTTACAGGGACTTTTTGATCGCAGAGGTCGACTTACGAAATATGAGATGACTATTGAGATGAGTTATCTTTTCGCAGTTCCCAAGAGAATAAACTGCCTGCTATCTATGCATTCGCCGAATCCAATTTCTAATAGTAAAGTAGGGATGAGAACCATACACTCATGAAAATTTTCAAGAGTTTTAAAAAAACGAATATTCAAAGATTTTGTAAGGCCATTTTCTTTGGGAAGTACAAGGAAATGTGATTAATCCAAGCTGGTCTATGGAGACATCAGAACCCCTTCTGGCACTCGATGTAGCCGTTGTCGAAATCAACACCATTTCTCCTTACTGGCGATCCCTTATGAAAGAGCCTGCCTTTTTGCTTTTGCAGCTGATGCGCTGCTACACTTTTAACATCCTCAGAAAAGAGCAGTTGGTTTTTTTTTTGGTCGAGGCGCAATATATCCAAAATCCAGCAAGATTTTTTCTTGTTTTTTTTGACCTCAGCATCATATGAAAACGTGTCATCCCAACGAAGGAAGGTACAAAGGATTTTCGATCTCCAGTGTCTCTTTTTTATGTTTTCCAGGATCTTTGAAGCGCTCCGAAGAAACAGACCGTCTTTACCACGAAGCATGGCAAATTACGCCTCGAAAGTCAAGCTTTAAATCAGTCCCGAAGGCAGTCGAGCTCACAGATACAGAAGGCACAGTATCCAGCAGAAAGCTGCTTTTTCAGAAACTTGTTCGAATCTACGGCAGCGGATTTTGACGGGCATTCTGAAGCAAAGCGCGAAGTTCTTCACGAAACGGTTCGGTATTCACTTGTGAGTAGTTGCCAATTTTTCCATCAGAAGACTAAGGGACTCAGCAACCATTCCCATGAGAAGCTAGCCTTCTTGAACACAGGAAAATCGCACATTTTCATAAGTGTACCAATTTCATCTTCCCCTGTGACCAATTCTGTTTCTCATGTTTCCTTTCAGAGGGCTTAGATCGGGATCTTTTGGATTTATTCGAGCAATCCTCTCTAGCTTTCTGAATTCGTTGCTAAACTTTCACAGACATCATTGAAAAAGAATAGTTAAGAAGAAGCCAAGCATATGAAGATATTCCTGCTGATTGTGCACTAGTGAAAATCTCTTCTGCGCAGGTCCATCGGTGTGTGAAACCGAGAGTGCAGATGTGCATTTCATAGTCAGAGGTAGCATTCAATTTATTCTGTTAAGAAACCAGAAACATCTTCAGTAGCTAAAAATGCTGAAGCCTCCTCAACACATGTCGAATTATGGAAGCTGACTTGTCTGTAACGTCCAAAGTTCCTAGCCCATCTTTTTCCTCTGATTAGGGTTCGTTCAGGTAGTTTCCTGCTATTTTAGTCGGAACTCCTAGAAACTCTTGTACAATTACATCGAACTGAGGCTGTTACAGAGCAGGGACAGAGATCAATAGGATTGCTGTTAAAACATTATTATGCATTAGCAGATTTCGAATGCATGCATATCGAGTACATCTCATAAACAGTGCATAGATCTCATAAACACTTTACGCCATAGGGGATAGCAGCACTACAAGATTCGGTTCCAACACTTTCTCAATAGTTTTGAGATTTCACCCTCAGGACCGTTAGAGTTCGAATGTTCCCTGGAGCAGCAATTGATGGAATAGTATCCAAGAAAGCCAGCCTCTGGGAATCACAACGTCCATGTTGACCTCACTGAACCTTTCTGAGGCCGAGAATACGATGATGCAGAAGCCACCGTGGTGCTTCCAAGGATCCAGTGCATTCGAAACTTCAGAACCAACAAGTATGATGGTAAGTGTGTTGCAAGCAATGGAGATGCCTTCTGTAGTCGAAAGAAAATAAATAAATAAATTGCAGATCTTAATTGGTTGATGGCGCCGAATGGATGCGGAAAGGCACTGATGAGACTGGACATGCTGAGAATCAGAAATGGAGAAAACGTGCTCAGAGAATGGCACGTGGCACTTGCTCACAGAAAGCTAGGAGAAGGCACTCGAATCTTCGCAAGGAGTTTCAAGGATTACCGTCAGAAGAGATGGTTCATACGGGGTAGGAGGCGTCGAGAAATAAAATGAGAAGTCCTAAAGCAAAGTAAAGCACAAAAGAGACAGGTCACTTACCCACCCAGCGAAAGTCGCTGCTGACTCTCCTCCGCATAGATGGGCATCCATTATTTGGGAATCTCTCACACATGGCACAGAGTTCAGAACTGGTTGCCAGGTTCAAGGGAAAATCCATATTTGGTCACACCTGGGAGTTTTACAATGGTGGAAAACAGTGTGTCCCAGGAGCAAAAGTGGCTCACCACGGCTCACTGTTTCCTCTCATGCTAAAAACTGCCTGCGAAGCACAGGAAGTGCGAAGTGCAGAAGTTAGGAATTGGCGCCATCAACAGACATGGAGACATACGGAAGGATGAGCACAGTCAAGGTAAGGACATACAAATTACATATGTGGCTGGGGGGAGTAAGAAATCAAGGAGGCTTCCTTTTTATGGATACCATTGTTCCTTTTACTTCTTTCACATCACCCCCACCCAGTCTGGAGATGCGATCCGTTCATCAGGATGGCCACAAATGTGGGTCGTTGCCATTCGATCCATGAGGAGGTCGGTCATCGACGTGATCCTCTCTGCTCAAGTTCTGGAAGGATTTCGGCCACAACTACAAATGCGGTGCAACAGATAACAGCGGCTCTTGTCCGTGGATATCTCACGCCGATAATGGGCACGTCGCCACGCACCTACGAGGTCAGTGATTCATCTCCATCCAAAGCCTTATCGCGGAGCAAAAAACACATGCGAAAAATGCTGACAGCCCAATCGCCGGCTCCGCCACCGCGTCAGAGTCACATCAGAGCAACACTCCCTCCGGCACAGACCGGAGTGCGGACGATGGAAATCCTTTTGGGTTCTTTTCTGTCTTCGTCGTTTTCCTTTCAGCTCTTTTTTCGTTCTCTGAGAACTTCAAGAACTGTCACGCGCCTGGTGTCCCACGCAACTCTTTGATGCCGTACCGCGCCACCCGAGAGTGCGTGTAACTCTTCAAGATAGGAGGTACCCTATGAATTCCAGGAAGGACTCCGAAGAAGAGAGTCTATTCTTCTTTAGTGGTTGGGGATCCCCAAAGGAGAACTCCACCCTGGCTGTCTCCGAAGGGAACTCTGAAGGGACGCTTCCGAAATTTCTCAGAAGGGCGCTCCCCGAAGGGAGCGGCGCGCTTCTTTGCACTTTGGAGAGGTGTCACCAATCACCAGCTGCGTGGTACGAGGCGGAAGGTCCCCTGTGAGGGAACCGGACTCCTTGATTCCGTTTCCAGGAAGGACCTCGGAGGTCGACTCCCAATCCCGGCCGCTTATCGGGGGCATCGGTTTGAACCGCCAACAGTGCTGCCGCGTCCGAATGGAAGGCAACCAGCGTCATCTTTCGGGATTGATTCAAACCCACCCTCCCCCCACTCTCGGGGTCGATTCTTCCCGAGTATTCGAACCTGCGACGCTTGGTAATGCGACGCCTTGCAGAGACCGTGACCACTTGGCCTTCGACGCGCGTATGTACTGGGTATGTACCGCATGGCATCCGACTCTCGAAGACTTAACCAAAGTGCGCGGAAGTCCTGAAAGACCAGGGAGGTCTGCTCACGAATCCACCTTTTTCTGGTTTTCCGGATGACTCCTTGTACACAATGCAGAGCTCCGGAGCTCAAGAGGTACAGATGTGGCCACCCGCAGCAAGGAGGGAGCATCGGGGTACCCAGCTACAGCACAGGAAATGCCTCTGCGCTGGAGTCTACTCGAAAGAAAAGAAAAAAAAAAAAAAAATTTCCTCCTAAGTGTGCCCACGGGAAGCTGGAAACTCCTCTATAGCGCCACATGGGACTTTTTAGGTTTTTATCCCGTCTTCCCCTCCTCGTGTGGGCGGATGGGGTGTACCATTTACACGCGGCTCCGAACAAACACATGACAACTCATCGTATTCCATGAAGCTCAAAGCATCCCCTAGCCCCTCCCTCTCCCTCTTCCCCATCCAGCCTGGACTAATTCTCGGATGGAAACCACATATCTTCCGAGCCTACGCCCACCGCCTAACTATCGCTCCAAATCCAGCTGCCATGGCAATTCACATACCTCCCCCCAGAGTCCTCAGAAAATACACGCAATAGATGTAGGATGGCTTTCCCCCTATTCGGGAGCTAGAGAAGCGAAAGAGGTGAGGTCTCACGTGGTTCGCTTGTGCGGCAGCTCCGAGAGATTCGTCTGCACCTGGGCAGACAACCTGCACGTTGCAGGGGTGGCAGCGTCCATGGTCAGAAGGGATTCCTCTTTGTCTATCCGCGCCGCCGTTGGTTCCTGCGAGTGAGCAAGAACCAGTGGCAGCAGCCAATCCGCCGAGTCGGTGGATCCCGGGGTGGGAAAACCAACTGCGTTGCAAAATGGGGAGTGAAAGATGAGAGCCGCACCACCGTTTATGAAAGTGGAACTGAAGAAGATCCAATCTCCCTTTTCGACTGCGCAGAGCAAATCGGAAGAAAAGTCGTGGGGTCCTGGATGGGTAAGAACGTCTGAAGAAGCGTACGCCGAGGTGGGGCAGTAGGCGGATCGGTGGAAAAGAAGGGAAGGAGTTCTTCCTTGGAAATGCAGAGCTTCGAGATATTCATCTTATTTCGGGCTGATGCGGACCGAAATGCTCTTTCGCTGGACCCGGAGCGCTGGAGTCTCATTTGCGACCAGCAGAAGGAGCCTTTCCGCGCCTTCTGCGTTGTCAAGGAGAAGAGGGTGGAGAGGCACCTCGAATTTTGGGTAGGCATCAGCGGATGGAGCTGTTTGCTGGAAGGATTCGCCTCCCACCACACAATAGCGGTGGGTCCCCGGAATGCGCGGGCGGAGTTCAAAGAGGGAAGAACACACCAGCAACGAGACGACGGGGAAAAATCGCGACTTTTGCCGGGAACGCGGACTGCTCTGAGCCCCTCGGGAAGGGGAGCGAACCGGACGGATGGGAACGGTAGTGAATGTGGATCGGGAAGCGGTTGGCTGCTTCAACCACACGCAGGAGGAGAGCAGCCGCGCCGCGTATCGGGGAAGAATGTCTATCCGCCTATCTCGTGCGCACGCGCAGAGCTACGTATTCAAGAACGCGACTCACTCGGCCGAGCAGCGCCATCCAGCGAGCAGCACCAAAGCACGAATCCAACACACGACGGTGCGCGATGGCTCCTGCGAGGATCTGAATACAAGGCTGGAATCTGAGATGAGATCCTGGAAGATCCGATGCCGAGATCTATGCCGATTTCCTCTTCAAGGGAAGAGGTATAGTAGAGCATCAGTGCCAGTGCGAATCACAGCCGGTGGATGCTGCTACGTGGGAAAGCCGCCTTCATTCCTCATCCGGTTCTTCTAGCCTCGCAGATAGGGCATGTACATGCATTAAATGCTGTAAACAAATATAGACACAAATTAAAAATGTGTATAGAAATTATGTTTATCATTCTTATTATTCCATGATCCCATCTTAGGAAGGGAATTTTGGATGTGTCCCGATTTAAGAGTGGAGGAAATGTGCAGCATGCCGGTTGATCCATGATGACCCGAGACCTGATGGCGACCTACTGTTTGACCACTTATTAAAAGCGCAGTGGTGGGAAGGAAGCGGAAGTGAGAGCCACGTTGGAGATCGCGTGGCTGCGGTCTCCGCGCGTGACACCTGGAATCGCGGGTTCGAATCCCGTCGGGGATGGGGGAGCGACCGACCCAGAGAGTGCGTCGTTACGTTTTTCAAGCACCCCCGGCAAGATGACGCTGGTTGGCCTACAAGACTTCGGGTGAGGTGGCACTGGTTGGCACCCGGTCACACCGGGTCCTTTATTTATAAGAAATAAACATAAATGTCTGTGGCAGCACGTTTGATCCTTCCCCGTAACTTATGAAATCGAAAAAGAACCTGCAAGGATCTGGTACGCAGGCCAGCGGGGTCACCTCGGCAGCACAGGGGAAGGGGAGACAAACAAAAAGAAAAAAGGAAAACAAAAAACATAGTCAAAAAATGGGAGGGTTTGGGAAGGGAAGGGAATCTGTGTGCTGGAGGGAATCGTCTGCATCCTTGCAAGTTCCTGTTTTATGGTTCTCATCTTGACGCATTCCTCATGAAGAGGATAGCAATATAGTTGCCGCTCCAGTCTTTCTGGCCTCTTCTGGCATGGTTCCATGCAGCCACGCTCCCGCCTCGTAGGCAGCAAAGTGCTGCTAGGGATGCGGCCGGCTTGGGGGCGTCGCTCAGGAAGAGATGCTTCACAACATCCCTGGCATTGCCACCAGGGGTTCCAATGGTCGCGGCAAAGCGTCCCCAAGGGACCGGGGATCACATTCCACTAGGAGGTGCAGGAGGGATTCCCGCTCCCCGCGCCTGGCACAGTTCGAGTCGGCTCTCTCCCCCGCATGGCCAATGATGCCGGCGAGCGTTGCACGGGAGACCCAGTGCAGCAACATCAACGCCGACTCCTACCACTCCAAGGGGAGGGCACGGGTGTTTATGAGCACCGGGGATCACTGCAGGTCTTCTTCCGGAATAGCCAGTAGCACGCCCCAGAGCAAAGGTTCCAGGTCGAGCAATCGGGGACGCAGCGTCGGTGGGCTGACCTGTCGTCCACCTGTCCAGTCCTCTTCTCCTTCCGGAGATTTCCACAATAACCTCCCACCTAGCCGTGTTCACGATTCCCTAAGGGAGGGCGGCGCGGCGGAAAGCGAGATTTTTCTTGCCCATTCGCTCTTCGCGGGATCTCCCAGGATCTCCCGGAGCGTGCAGTTGTTGTTGAGCGCGTACAGGAAACGTCGCACCTGTTCGCGCTTGGCTCCTGGATCCTCGTCCACTTGCGAACGGTTCCCTTCAACCGGGCACTACCATTCGCGGGGCGGCACGAGATCCATCCGTTGTTCGTGGCCAGCGTGGCCACCTGCCGCAGGCGCAGTCCGCAGTGGATGAGGCTGAGTGGAGGGCGCGCAAGGAAGGACGCGAGCCCCACGCTGTCGGTGGCTTGCTGGAAGAGAAGACGTGCAGGTTGGCACCAGGTGGTGCTCCAGAGGTTTTCCGCGAGGGCAAGTGTTCGAAACTGGAGCTGTTGTTCCATTTGTTTCAGCATCAGGAAGAGATCTAGACTGCCGTCCGGCGTGGAGCCCACAAGTCCTTTAGGGGGACTCTCTGCATTGCTGGATCCAGGTGGGGTCATCGCGCCGCCCTCTAGAGGTCTTTTGGCTAAGATCAAAGTGTAGAGGTATTGGGCGGTGCACTGGATGGCACCTTTATCGAGAAGTCCTCTTGTTGCCTTGATCCAAGCGGCGACGATCCCGCGTAGGCAGCACAGGGCTGCTAACGAGGTCCCAGGCCGGAGGGAGTCGGAAACGAAGAGGGCTTTCAGAAGACATTCGACTGCGTCGATCAGGGGCTTCTTCTGAAGCTGTTGGAACGCTTGGGCTTCCCGGCCGCGTTTTCGGTCTATCTGCGCTCCAGCTGGCGCCACACGCTCGTCAATATCTCTTTCAGTGGGCAGACGGTGCACGGCGTGCCAGTGCGACGCTGCATACGGCAGGGAGAGCCTGAGCTCCCTGCTCTTTAGCACCTATTTCGAATTGGTGCTGAGGGCATACAGGGAGACTCTGGCTCTCCACCCGCGCGTATGTCCCGGAACGCCTGCCGTCTCAGCATAAGCGGACGATCCTCTGCTGCTGCTCCCCATGTCCAACCCGGTTGCGCACTCGACGGTTTCTTCGAGCTGCTCAGTCGTGAGACGGGCCTGTCTGAACAAGGCGGAGTCATCCGTGGTTCCCGTTGGTGCGGCGTGGGTTGGGTTGCCGGACTGGATCCGATTGAGTATCCCCACGGGCCAGTACTTAAAGTACCTGGGCGTTACTCTGGGGGACTTTTGCCCCTCAGAAGCCTGGTCCGAGCGTCTTCAGAAAGCACTGCAGGCGCTCGGCCCCTTCCAACGAGGCAGTTTTTACCTGCCGCAATGGGCCGCGGTGTGGAACGCCTTCGTGGCCCCCTTCCTCCGTCCCCTACTTTTTGGGTTCCCCCCGCCATGCAGCATTAGAAAGCGGACGATGGACCTCCTCCGTATCGCCCTTTGGGGCAACGGGAGGCCCCGAGTGAAGCTGCAGGACGAGGGGAAGTGTGAATCCTGAGTGTGCCAGGTGTGGGGAGCGGGAATCCCTCCCTCACCTGTTAGTTGACTGTTACCCTTCGGCACCTTTAGGAACGTCTTGGAACTTCCCTGGGGATCCCAGTTGGCAGCACCCCCAGAGACGTTTTCCGGCTTCTCTTCGTGCGGGACGCCCTGCAGCCAGCCTCAGCCCTGGCAGCACTATGCTGCATCCATGGAATTGTGGCGGCTTGGAAGATGAAGGATGAAGGAAGCCCAGGATGAAGACGAGAACAAGAGGGACGTAATCTCGTATGCTGTTCGCTTCCTGCAGAGAGCTACCGGATGGTCCAACTGGGACGATTGAGGAAGGATCTCCAGGGCATCCTGCAAAGCATGGACCCTCCTTCCAGTGGACAGTGATCCCTTTCTGATCCTTCAATTTCTTTTTTTTTCTTATTGTTTCATTTTTCTTTTTGTTTTTTCCCCATCCCCTTCCACTGCCGAGAAGAGTCACGCTGGTCTGCGTCCCGGAGTCCCGGCAGGTCCTGCTAAATGTTGGCCGTTAGTGGGGCCTTGTACCACGTTTCGTAATAACTTTATGAAGAGTTTGAATAAACGTCCCGGCATATCCGAGTGGCAACTCCGAAGCCTGCAGATAGGAGCATGGGCTTCCCGGCCTCCTTAAGGGCCTACCTGTTCTCTTGCTGGCGCAACGCGATAATCAACGTTTTTTTCAGATATCAAAAGGTGTGCGCCGTGCCGGTGCGGCGGGGCATTAGGCAAGGCGATAGCCTGAGTCTCCTGCTCTTTAGTACCTATTTTGAATTGGTGCTGAGAGCGTACAGGGAGACTTTGGCCACCTTGCCGAGCTCGTGCCCGGTACGCCTGCCGTGTCGGCGTATGCTGACGATCTTCTGCTCCTGCTGCCCATGTCCTCCCCGGCATCTTCACTCGAGAACTTTTTCGAGCTGTTGAGCCGCGGTACAGGACTTAGGGTGAACAGGGCAAAGTCATCACTGGTGGCGGCTGGTGAGACGTGGGCTGGACGGCCTGACTGGATCCGCTTGGGGAACTCCACGGGCAGGTAATTAAAGTACCTTGGAGTTCCGCTGGAGGACTTCTGCCCATCAGAAGCCTGGTCATGTCGTCTCCAGAAAGTGAAGTTGGCGATCAGCCCGTTTCTGGAAGGCAAGTTCCACTTGCCGGAACGGGCCGCAGTATGGAACGCGTTCGCGTCCCCCATCCTCGGCCCCCTGCTTTTTGTTTGCCCCGTCCCCCCCAAGTTGAAAAAACAGAGCAAGGACCTACTGCGCATCGCCCTGTGGGGCCACGGGAGGCCCCGAGTCCCGTCGATGGACATGTGCGCTCCGCATCGTGACGGCGTTCTTAGCCTCCTGACGTTGGAGTGGATGGAGATACAGCTGCTTCCCACCCATGTGAGGCGGGGCGTTTATTCCTAAACCATCCGGGAACAGGATTCCCGGACAAAGGACACAGAAAAAACGAATGGAGAGATCCCCGACACGCAGGTCGGTAAATCCGAAAGTCCGGAACGGGAGGGAGGGGTCCACAAATACACGCATAAAAAATAGAAATCAAGATATGGGGAAGGGAGGGGATAGGGGTCTTTGGCTTCGGTCGTTCCTTTCCTTCAGAACCGGCGGTGGATGCCGGAGATCTCATTCCTTGCGTGTTCCGGAAGATGAGGCCTCGAGGCAGCCGACGTCATGTTTTCGTCGGCTACTCCGGTGGCCTGTCGACGAATCGCCTGCGTCTCCAGCTCTCGGTGGGCCTTGTCGATGGCGCGGGTGCAACGGACAGTTGCGACCATCGCACCTAAGGACAGGCCGCCTGGTGTGAAGAAGCGGCGCATCAAATCCCTTGCGGTGTCTCCCTTGAGCAGGAGAGCTGAGGCCAGCCTCCTCCACAGTCCTTGGAGGACACCGCAGTCCGAAAGCAGGTGGGGGAGCGTTTCGGCTTCTCCGCACCTTTTGCAGTTTGGGGAGACAACCCCCCCGGAAACACGGTTCGTCCGCTGGTTGGAATGGAAACCCCAATGCACCAGCATGACAACGTCCTGTTTCCACGAAAGGGGGAACACAGAAGTGTTCGAGCACGAGGGAGGGACCGCAAGTTCTTCGGGGGGCACACTAAAAGTTAGCTCTACCGAAGGAGTCCCTTCGCGATGTTGCAAGGCGTGGCGGTGTCCTCGCAACATCGAGTCCTAGTCGCTAGTCCTCGAGCCCTGGAGCTCTCTAGTCCTCCAGCCGCCCATGGGTCGGTTTGCTCCTGCGATGGCATAGGCGACCTCCCACCTCGCCGGTAGGCAGCTGTCATCACTCGCTCTGAGGGCTGACAGTGCGTCGGCGAGGGGCGTGACGGCCAGGCGAGTCCACTTCTGGTTGTTCCAGACCTCCTCCACCGTACAGTACGGAGAGAGGTTGGCGCAACGGAGTTCCAAAAGGGAAACATCCTGTTGCCTTGCATGGAGATACAGCTGCGATGGCGAACCATAGCCAAAGCAGCAAAGTACTGGAGCACCCCCTGCTGCGTTCCGGCCCGCCTCCTCGCCCGCCGTGTATTCGGAACGGAGAAGCTTGAGTCTCATCTTCTGTGCCGCGGTCAGAAGATCAGAAGATGCGACCTTCTCCACGGATGCATAGCCACCCTGGAGAAGGAGAACAGCTGGATAATATGCAGCCCCGCCAACTCTAGAGCGTGGCTAGAGGAAACAGTTGTCACGTGGGCGAAGTTGTACGAGAGAAGAAACGAAACATGGAACTGCCTGCAAATCGGCATCTACGCCCGCTGCCCACTGCGGAAGATAGTCCAGTGTCCCGCCAGGAGCACGTGAGCGGAGACGACCACCCTCGCCACGTCAATGCCCTTCCTACGAAAGACACTAGGCAGCAGCCGGACACCGAGGTGGCAGGTCTCCTTCCGGATCGAAGGCAGAGAAACGTTGATGAGCGGTTGGACCATGGGACGCGGACGCCTGGCGAGAGACGCGGAAACACCGAGTCCCTCCTGCTCTACCCCGAGTTCTGGAGGGGAAGGGGAGGTTTCATCCACACCGCCTCACGAGGACGTCCTCTCGGCAGTTCAGGGACTAGGATCCCGTCCCCTTCCGTCGGATCCCTCCACAGATCGAGTAAGTTTCCGAGATGCTCGCGAGAGGGCGGGCGAAGATCCCGTACACAAGGAAAAGTACGCAGAAGAAGAAAAAGATCCAGTCCCCGGATTTTGGGATTCGCAAGATCAAGGGGCCGAATGCTGCGAAGAGTAGCTCTTTCGGAGCATTCCTGGGAGAAGCACGAGCCTAAAAAGAGACTGAGTTCAGTGGGGAGAGAGCTGCGGGGACAAGGAAAAATCCCCAAATGCTTCTCCCCTTCTTAGTTTTTTATTTTTTTCCACGGGATTCCGACCGGGAAGAAGGCAGTCTGGGATTTCAAAGCGGCACGCACGTCCCGGACATCAAAGGAACGGAAAAGAACGGAATTCGCAGGGCGGAGGGAGCAAAAAGATTCCGAGGAGGCGGGGACTGTGGACGTGCCTTCCGGAGCGAAGGGGATTTCCGGACCGGGACCTCAGGAAGGCACGTCCGCACTTTGCGAAGGAAGCTGGCCTGAAGGGCGCGCGCCCCTTGCACCCGGACGACTGTTCCG
This sequence comes from Raillietiella orientalis, assembly GCA_036172245.1. NCBI lineage: Eukaryota > Metazoa > Arthropoda > Ichthyostraca > Raillietiellida > Raillietiellidae > Raillietiella > Raillietiella orientalis. The sequence continues at coordinate 2,406,503 of JAYWIR010000016.1, forward strand.
GGGTAGGCCGGTTAGGTTAGGTTAGACTCGCCCGGACGCTGGCCTTGGAAGGCGGAATAGAGCCGTGCGGTCGGTCAGGGGAGTCCTCATAGAGGACACCCCTGACTGACGGTGAGCCGGTGGCGAACGTTCGTATCCTCGAGGGTGAAATGCTTTCTTATAGTAGGGAGACACACGTAGAAGATGGGTTGGTCGACATCTGAGCGTGACCCCCCCTTCCCGTCTTTCGACTGGTCTCCTTTCTCCTTCTCCTGGTACTCTTTGCCAGTGCGCCTGCATGGACTTTGTTTTTCCCGCGGGCTGTCCCCGGCCTTCTTTAGGGTGGGGGGGATCCGCTTACATTTCAGGCTGTGGTCGAATTCTCGATGGACCGAGACGAGAGGTCGAGGAGTCATGAGATTCGAGAGGCTCTACCGTTTCGAGCTCGGGTTGGGAGGATGTTGGGAATCGCAAACAGGTGGATCTGCTGAAGGTCGACCACAGATCCCGTCCGTGGAGAGGCTTCCAGAAAGGGGGAAGGGAGGGGGGGGGGAACCATTTTGTGAGAGTGCTCGAAGGCAGACGCTCAGAGAACCATGGCAAGGAAGCAGGAGGCAGTGCGGACGCGCCCTCCTGGCTGCACGCACAGCTCCTATGGGAGACTGAGATGCGTCCCACGCAGACTGTAGCAAAGGCGGCAAACCCGTCTCCACGGCTCATGGGAAATCCGGGAGGACAGGGAGTCCATAGATGCTGCAAAAAGATGGGGCAGGGCTTCGCCCTAGGCGAAGAGGAAATTCAAAGACCTGTGACTCCCCGAGAGCCCTCTACTAGGGGGAGATCGTGGAGGGAGACGAAGCAAATGGTCACCCGAGGAATGCCGCAGTGCACAGTTGGGGTCGGTGTCGAGCTTTCTCGGCGACCCAGTAGCATGGAGGCACACCTGTCGGCTGTTGCAGGTGCAGAGACAACTCTTCTCTGGGGAAACGAAGCTCTCTTAGGGAGGGGAGACTCCCGATTGGTGTCGAGGTAGAGGGATCCCTGGAGCTCCGAAGGCCATGCATGTCCTTCCTCATCGAACAAAAACACGAAGCCCGGCAGCTCTGCGGCTCGCGTGGTCCCTGACTCAAAACCTCGCAGCCGTGGAACTCGAGGGCATCTCTCCGCGCAAGTGACCTATGAGGGTGGCTCACAGTACGTAAGGACTCGATCCACATCCATAGGAAAACCACTCGTGGAGCAAGCTACATGTCTTGCTTTTTCGGGATTCTGTTGGGGGGGCTGTTGACCCAGCCATTCTGGGGCGTTTATCGTAAGGAGCAAAACAGGGAACATAAGATCCCTTGTGAATCAGCAACAGAAAGAAAAGAAGTCCTGGTTGCGGGGTCCTTCGACTCGTGGGTCAGTCGAGGAAGACTGGCTGGACTGACAGTGAGCTAGGAAATATAGAGTGGTAGCAAACAGTTGGCGGGTAGGACGTAGGGGGATGCTACCCCACTCCTATATCCTCTGCTGTTTTCCTTCTTCGTATGGTCCACCTGCATGCCTCCTTGACGAAAGAGATAGTGATGGAGATGGACGCTGGTTGTCTCCGGGGCAGCTCCAGAGAGTATCGGACCTTTGGAACACCACGGGTGCTCAACATGGAGCCGCGACTAAGGCGGAGGGAGAGAGACATTCTTGTGGGAAGAACCGAGAAGAATGGCCGCGGTAGCTGCGTACCCTTTGGATGAAGGAGTACTGAGACCGGTTGTCTCCCATGGCCGACAGAGGACGCCAGCAGCACCTCATCAGCAGGTGCAGGAGAGGCTCCATCGCCTCGTACCGATTACATTCCGGGGAAACGTTCCCCCTCGTAACGTGATCCATGAACGTTGTGAGAAGAGCGTCACCTCGTGCTGCCACCTTAGGAGAAGGACTGGTTTCAAACAAGGGGGAAAGGACGAACAGTTCTTCCAGGGACGCACTCGAAATTTCTGCTCACCGACTCGGCCCTTTCTCGATGCAGGGCGTAGCCGCCTCGGTTAACACTTTGGGTGGGCGTCCGTCCAGGACCTTCTCGACTCCTGCAATCTTTCAGGGGAACTCCCACCTTGCCGGCTGGCAACTGCCGTTGCTTTTCCATGGAGAAGAGAGCGCTGCGGCCAGAGGTGCGCGGACCCACTTATCGGACCACTTATTCTTCTACAGGGAAATACTGCTGAACCGCTGAGTCGGGACGAGGCCTTCAGAGCTGGTGCCGGTCACGAGTGCCCAGACATCCACATGTTCTTTCCGCTAAGCATGAAAATTCAAAGGGCGGCAGGAGATCCATTCAGCAAGGAGGCGAGTTGCTTCAGCGGGAATTCCCAAACACTGGTTTGAGCCGAGGTCTCCCGAACCACTTCTAAACAGAACGCAAGGATAAACTGAAAGGAAAAGGAGAAGACTCCAGCGCAATGAGGAAGCCATGAGTTTCGAACTGGAGCCTGAGTATCTTTCGGGATCCGAATCTTCCCCAAGAGCAGAACTACTTAGGATCCTGCATCTGACATATCCCACAACGGAATCGTCTCTGGACAGATTCGCCTGATTTAGTTGAATTTGCAGCCCATGGGACTTTGTTTGGAGCCAGTGTGCCTCGTTGTCCTTCGACATCAAGTGTGTTTTAATTCCTTGGCTGCAGAGATAAAAGTACTGATAAAAGTGTACTCTGTGTGTTGTAGTTCTCTGCCGCATGCGCGGAATACTGGAAAAGTGGAATGCATCGAGGGGAGGACACAGAAGCCGGAACGCCATTCATTGGGCAGTCCTCTCCATGGAGAAGGCATGCCGATGGCGCCGGTTAAGGGCAATTCAACCGGCACTTGCCCGCATCCGAAACCGGATGCAGAGCACTCATCCCGGCAAGCAGTGATCCCATCCCATTCCTCCTCACCCCATAAAACTTTGTCCCCCCGGCGTTTTTGTTTTTTGTTTTCTTTTTTGGTTTTCCCGTCCCTTTCGCCCGTGAAGTGTACCACACCGGCCAGCGTGTCGGTAAGGGCAAGTGAAAAAACACTTCCAGAACCATGTGTTCTGGAAGAAGCAATGCCCAAAAGCCTAAATTTAAATATAACAACGAATGCCGTTCCGAATAATGTAGACTTTTAAAAATAAAAGCCCCGGCTTATCCAGGCGAAAAACTCTGATAAAGGACACTCTGCAGAGAGTGTCTCTCTCCCGCCGCCTTGATCGTGGCGCCATGTTGAGCACCCGTGGTGTTCCAAAGGTCCGATACTCTCTGGAGCTGCCCCGGAGACAACCAGCGCCCATCTCCATCGCTGTCTCTTTCGTCAAGGAGGCATGCAGGTGGACCATAGGAAGAAGGAAAACAGCAGGGGATCTCCACCATCTTTCAGAGGATATAGGAGTGGAGCAGCGTTCCCGGTGCTCCCCACGTCCTACCCGCCAACTGTTTGCTACCTCTCTATATTTCCTAGCTCACCGTCAGTCCAGCCAATCTCCCTCGGCTGACCCACGAGTCGATGGAGTCCAAAGCGCCCACCCAAGTGCAAGATAATCATCGACTCAAGCTCTTGTGTACCAACATGTTTATGCACTCTCAGATTTCACTGCGCCTAGAAGACGTTCTGCCCTCTGTGTTTTAAAGTTCTCTGGCTCCACAGGCATCCAAGTGCTCTTCGACTCCAGCCTCATCCTCGTTCTTCTTCGACTGGAAGGTGGTTGGTTGGATCACAGCGCTAAACGGGGTCGGCTCTTAGCCGAAAGCCACCGAGGTTAGCGAGCTGGAATGATAGGTGCGTCAAAATCCGTGACAGAAAATCTCCGCGCTCCAGCAGAGAGGCAAGCTGAATGAATGCGACCTGATAATCTTCTTGACCCTGACCCGCGTGGCCTGCAGCCTCGCATCCGAGGGAGCGCAAATCCCCTTGCCGTTACCGCAGAAACCGAGGAGGAAGCGATGAGAACCCGGAAGATGAGCATGATCTGCATAATGCAGACATCCGTCAGATCAATCGGGAAGAAATCCCTACTTCTGTGTGGAATAAGAGAAGATCAGCGGAGCGGCAAATCATGTAGAATATTCTGTCCCTCAGGTTTCGGGAAATTCAGGGAAGAACTGCCTCCCGTCACACGCGAAGGAGGAGTTTTCCTCCCTTCCATTCTTCTCCCTTCTGCTTACCGCTTACCCTCCTTTCATGCATCCAAAAAGCGACGGTTTTCATCTCTTCCCAACGCTCTTTCAGATGGAGAGCGTCCTCGCCCGATATTTCGTGGCGCCTTCTCTCCTGCTTCTCCCACTGCCGAAAAAATCCCGACCCATCCACCTAGTCTATGATCATGCGTCACATCTTACGCGAAAATGATTTTTCTCCGCAGGGGAGGAAGAGGTCGCTAGCCTTCGCTGTCGCAGAGATTGCTTTCAGTGACTTCGGCGGAATGGCTGCAGTAGCTGAAGCGCAATCATTTTATTGGAAAAGGATTATGGGGATGAGGCGTAACGGAAAAGGGGAGATGGAAGGAAGAGGAGGAGGAGGAATGACAGAGGGGCAAGAGAAGAAGGAGTTTCGAGATCCAGGTCTTTCCACTCCTATTCCATCGGAAACTCCGTGCGTCCGAATCCCCGTCACAATCCCCACGAAGCAGAATGTTGAAGACCGTGGTCACTACATTTCTCAGTTGCACGTCATGACCAGAATGCCGGCTAGCTGACGGGTCCAAAGGGTGGAAGAGTTTGGACTAGTGATCTGTTGATGGTGTGAGGAACATTTCCGCTCTTCCTCAGTAATGTACAGGTTTCCCGGAACAAGAACTCACTGGGCATACCGCTACATGCGATGGATCAAAAGTGGATGCTAAGGGAGACGCAGTATGGGAGGAGCAACAAACGGCCAGAATGAGTCATCTCTCCGGGTTTTGAGCGGTGATGAGCAGGTGAGTTCCTTCTCCGCTCTTCTTAGCCTAGTTAGATAGATATCCTCGACACCGTTGACACGGTGCGGGCAGGGATGCGTGTCTCACTTAGCAGCAGCTAAACAGACCCCCTTTCAAGTTTACTGGGCAACGCGGCTCGCGGAAGCAGGACCTTCGTGGTGTGGAGAGGCTTGGATTGACCTGAGAAGAAAACTCCTTCCAGGAAAACTTTCCAGGAATGCTTCGTCTTCCATCAGAAGTATGTCAGGGCACATGACCAAGAGCAGCAGCCCAGGCAGAATGGGCGCTCGTGGAAAGCGGGAGGGTTTAGAGAAGTATAGTGTTCCCTCGTGAAGAGAGCGAGGCGCATGGTTTCTAGTTGGCATGTGCTTCTGGAATACAAAGATGAAGCCGAGGCTTTGCAGCTCGAAAGTTCATCTGCTGGATATCAGAGGAGGAAAAGGAATTTGTATCCACAGACTATTCTTCGATTGTGACTGGCTGATGCGCCATATCGGTTAGTGAGAAAGTCTACGTATGCGTTTTGATTGACGGCAATGGAGATTTAGGAAATCTTTACTACGTGTCGCTATCAAAGTGCGCGCCGTCTGGATGCTGCCTGGGACACGAAAAGATTAGTGAGCTCTGCTTGCCGCCGATAGGGTGAAAAGAGAAGAAAGCGCCCAGAAACCTCAGAACAAATGACCAAACTCATCTGAGTTACGTAGCGCCTCACGAGTTTCAAAAGGAAGATACTTGCAGCTGGAGAAGCTTCGGTTGCTAGGGGGAGTTATAGGTGTACAAGGAATACTGGGGGATATTTGCACGTGGAAAAGTCATCACCGACTCTCTAAATGGTCCTGTAAAGATGAGTACCAAAATGTAGGTCGCAGATGAAGAACGGCAATTTAAGGAGGATACCAAGGGGGACTGCAGGGATGCTGAGGATATGGAATCGAGTTGAATCATCTGAAGATACTGGCTGTGACTTAGAAGTATAGGGTTTGGACCAGACATCTTCACAGGGAAAGCGGCACAAAAGACCTCTCCTGCCTACGCACGTTTCTTCTTCCTTCATCTGGTTGAATGTGAAAGCAGCCGTTTCTCGAGATGAAAGACAGACGGAGAGGAGCTAAGCCCAGTCCTCAAGCGAATCCACCATAGACACTGCTTCAGCAGGTTTCCTTTCCATCTGAAGGACTGCAGGACCCGGACTGAGGATGGTATTGGCCTTGCTCCTCATTTTGATCGGTGGTCTGCCATCAGTGGCTCAAGTTCAGCTTCGAATACTGGATCTGGAAAATGTCCAGGGAAAACGAAAAAGGGGTGCACGATGACAGCATGTTTCCATTTTGGGCACAGAACTTCCCAGGGAAAACAAAATTGAGGGTCTTTTCATACTTTGATAGACCCCCTTTCAGACCAGCACCTCTCCTGGTCTTCTTTGAAAGACCAAATCTCCTCTGGGAAATCGATAGATGCGCGACAATGTAGCAAAGTCATCGTTGCGCATCCAACAGCTTCGTCTTGGAACACAAGTCCCTGTGGGATCTGAAGAGACATTCTATTTCAGAATGGGTAACTGCACGAGCTGGACGAATTCCTCGGATTTCTATCTGGAACGATGTCCGAAAGGAAATTCTAAAGATTCCGGAGACGCATAAGACTAAAGTTTTGCGTCTCACATTTTTTGGAAGAAGGCTGCTGAAGCCAGTGGGTCACAGAGACGTTCAGGGACAGAGTGATCCAGAGTGACATTTTGCATCGACTCTTTCTGCTTGCAAAAGGGTTTTCGGATTCAATTGTCGTGACGCGAAAAGGGGTGAGGTGGGGCACCCAGTCTTTATTCTCGACGAGGAGGTGAAGTCAATGGGACCCATCGCTTCGAAACGCTTCCGTCACTAAATATTCTATTCTCGGCGTCCCCGGAACTCATCCTCTCGGCCCTCCCGATGACCTTGGAGAGTAATGGCACACTGCACTCGTGCCATCTGCTCGCAACCTGACTCCTGAAAGACCAGAATAGAAGCTCCCAGCTGCGTCCTTTGTCTGGACTCTTTTGATCTCCGAGATGTCTGCAGCAATTGATGGATGTCAGGTAGCAATTGTTGATGAAGATGCCCTTACATTCTCGTTTGCTGCCCCATGCTTGCTGTTGCCCCTTCCTCTGTGCAAGGTGCCTCTAGGAATAACTTCAGGATGAAAGAATGGATCTCTCACTTTCTGTAAGGAAAACTCTTTGGAGCTCATCCTGAAACTAATAGTTCCTTTGAGTAGCTCCCTCTGCAAAAGAATTTTTCTCCGTTGGTTCCCAATTTTCGCTCCCTAATCCATTTCGGCAAATATCTCACAGGAATTTACACCAGTGAAAGACATGAGAGACTTCTGCATGAGATGCTGGATATTTTCAGGAGTGGAACTACTCTCCTATGCGGTGCTTCAGGTCTGATCTACAGGCAGAGGAAGAAAGACTATAGTCTCAGGTAAGAGCTGGATGAGCCGGTGGTCCACAAGTCTCGAAAAGGCACCAGGGCTTAGATGCGATCATCCATCGATCGGGATCCATCGATCCGTCTCGGAGTTTCACGTCTGTTCATCTGGGGTGCTCGTCGCTCCCCAGAATGTTGCTTTCTCAGCTTCCTGTCCTCCGTCTCTCGAGAGCCGACCGCTGGGGTTCTCCGGCTGCATCTGTTTGTCCGTCCTTCGTGTGGCATGGGCTGCATAGATGTCGCTGGAGTAGCGGATGCACGAAGCCATCATCCGGTGCCTCGTCGTCACCAAGTGCTTCTTCCGAATCCCAAGATCCTGGAGCACCTCTTCGTTACCTGGATCCCAGGCGTCCAGAGAGCCAACGATGAGAGCATGAACTCTGCATAGCTTCTCCCTTCTGCTTAGCTGGAGGGCTACCTCCTTGAGCTTTCCTTGTTTTTTCCTTCTAGCTGTGCTAAACGCCTCCCCTCCAAGCTCGTACGGGCAGCAGACGTCCAGCACTACGATCCGGTGGTTTCCTTTCTCCACCACAAAGTCCGGTCTTAAGAAGGAATTCGCTCCTGGAGCTCTCTGGGTAGTGGACATGGGTCGACTTTGCTTCATCCACTGCGGTCATGCTGATCATCTCTTCAATCGCGTCGTGTCGCGCAATGGACAGATGAGTGTGCCCCTGCATCTGTTTAACATGTGAGAAACCGCTTCGTCTTCTGTCCGGTAGCGCCGATATGTGCGTTCTTCTGGTTTCATCTTGGGTCCAGCTCTGACTGCCAGGACGTTTAGTCTGGCTGCGTAGATGAATTCCTGGAATCTCAGGTAATCACCATTGGCGAGGAAGAAGCTTGAGGCGTGGTGCATGTCCACGAATTGCATGGCTTTTCCTTGGCTGATGTGCTTTGGACCAGGGATTGCCACACGTGTTTTCCCTGCAATGCTCCCACATAGGAGGTAATCTTCCTCCTCATGCTGCCGCTGAAGATGACTCCATTGACTGTTATGGTGGGCTCTCCATTAGGGAAAACCTGGCATCCAAATCCAAATCTGGACATCCAAATTTCCAGCGGACTTTTGTTCTACAGAATCCCCCGGAAGAGGAAGACGGAATGCAATCATGAATCCCATCTTGAGAGGAAATCCTCAAGGAAGCACGCTCGCCGTGGCACCTTCCCCTTACAAAAGAGAGCTTTTGTAAGGGGAAGGTGCCATTCAAAGCCACGTGGATTCGAAATAAAGATCGGCGACCCTGATCGCATATCCTGCGCTGGAGCTCCTGAAGTTTCGAAGAAGCGCTTTTGAACTGGTGACATTAAAAACAAGGGGAATGTACAGCACAGCATCCGAGCTGCAGACAGGAGCAGCGGAGCTGCTCGATTTGCTGCTCGCTCCGTCGAGGAATCTTTTCGGCTCCTGCTGTGGAATTCTCGGGTGGCAGACACCACTCGTGGGTTCTTTTCTTCAAAGCATCCTTGTCCGAGATGCTGCCATTTACTCCGTGAATCCAACATCTTCAGTATTGTGTGGCCATTTCTAAAGAGGCTCCGAAAGAGATCCGTTGAATACACTCATTTGGCGTATATCCCGAAAATACTGTTAGTTTTGTACCATTGCCGTACCCTTTTTTATGCACTGCGGCTGCCTTACTGTTATCTTCGATTCTTTCGGTGCTTCGCCCTTTTCCAGATCTCATGATCTCGAGTATTCTACGTCCAAGAAAGAAACTTTTCTTACCATTGAGAGCATTCGCCCCGAGACAAAGTAAAGAATCAGTCCTTGGTCTCCTTCCTCCGCTTTTCCCCTTCTAGAACCGTTGATAAATACTCTTAACGGCAGAGAGACGCCCAGTGTGATCGTCTTCTCTTTTCTCTAAAGCATCAGATGTAGCTACAGTTTCGAGAGTGTTCTGAACAGGCCCGCTGGAGAATGGTGACTCCCGGTGCTTCCCACTTGATCCGTGCTACCAGCACTCTTGCCTCTCCGAAATCGCAGTTTTCTTGCTGAGTCATCGATTAGTGACCTGGGGATTACTCACCTCCGACCAACGCGGTTGGCGGTATCTCTAGAGAGCGACGTCCATCCAGGAAGGGCATTTAACCGAACCGCAGGGACATATCTACAGTCCGAAAACCCGAAGGCTCATCACTGGACGGAAGAGCCCTTCCGCACTGTGGTCTCCACACGATCTGCATGTTCTGGTACCGAATGACCGCACTTTCTTGGGTTCAGAGGGCTGCAGGCTGGTGATCGATCCCTTTTCTCACGTTTGTGTTCAACATGGAGTCTCCCAACGCAATCTCCAGAGCTGCCTTTTCTAACGCCCACTTTGCTTCCTTGTCAGGTTCTCCATGTGACCAAGGAAACAGGAAAAGAGAGAAGCAACCCGTGCAGACAAAAGCAGATTTGCCTCCTCCCTTCTCCCCTTCCTCCTCGATGCCCCGCTAGCCAATTCCGCAAGAATTCATTCCGCAAGAATTTCCAAACCGCGTCCCCCGTGCAAGGTTCCCTTGAAATTGGCGTATTCCAAACTCAGGAGGGAATGGACGATATGAACTGGAGCGGACGCGGTTGCATGGATCAGATTATGTGGTCTTCTGCTGCTCAGAGAGAAAGCGCCCGACGATTTGCCCTCGGAATCCAGCTAGGCTGTGTGAGATCTGAGTATGTGAAATCTCAGCATCACGAAGATGGAAGCAAAGATGTGGTAGGAGGCAAAGGGAGTAGATCCACGCAACAATGTCTCAAAAAGTGTTCAATTGACCTATGCACACTGAAGAAGACGCAGTTGAGAGCAATTTCTTTCCAAGAGTCCATGGAAATTGAGGATGCCTCTTTCGGTCCTGATCTTTTTTTGGTTTGCCAAGTGCTGAGGAACCCTTCGCCTCCTTAGGGGCGCTCATGAAGCCCTTTGGCACTGTCCACGCCACCCAAGGGTGTGTGCATCTCTTCATACCCTGGAAGGACCACCCCATGAATCCAGGAAGGCTTCGAAGGAAGGAATCCTTTACTCTCACACTTGGGAGAAAACCACGAAACGAGCCCTTGGTCTGGTTGTCTTTGAAGGGAAGCCCGAAGGGAACCTCTTCCTTATTCTTTCCAGAGGGGTCTCCCAGAGGGAATTCACTTCTCATTTCTTCTCCGAAAGGAACCAGGAAAGGATCCACTCCTAGAATTTCTCCTCCGGAGGGAACAATGCAAGGGAACCGCTCCTTCTTTCCTCCTCTGAAGAGAATCCCGAATGAATCTGCCTACGTGATTCCTGGAAGGATCCCAAAGTCAACTTCCCATCTGTGCCAGTCAACGGAGGCATCCGGTTTCAACCAGTCCTGCACCCGAAACCAACCGAGACCAATCAGCGTCATCCTGCAGAGGAGGGGGGACTCGAAACCCAAGACGCGTCTCCCATTCTCGGCGTCGATCCTTCTCCGGGTAGGATTCGAATCTGCAACCCTTGGTGCTACGCGCGGAGACCGCAGCCAAGCGGCCGCCAACACGACCTTGGTCCTGATCAAGTCTCCATCTTGGTAGCAGAGAAGTTTCACATTCTCAAATCAGCGATGTTTGTACATTCAGTTCGAGGCAGCGAAGGAGTCGCGAGGGTCATCAGGGCTCTTCGAAGGTAGAAACTGTCTGAAATCCCAGAGCTTCGAATCGGTTTTCCCCTCGAGTTCCCAGCTTGTCGGGAGTCCCGAACCAGCTGGACGTATCCACTTCACTGCTTCCTCATGACCAAATTAGGATATGCGGATGCTGGAGTCATCCGGAACGAATGATCGGAGAACGTGGTGTTCCAGCCTTGTGTTCTGTCCTTGCATGACCTTAACGGTTTTTGAAAATGTCTTTTGTTTTGGCTTGCGAAGGACGGTCAGACAAACGGCCAAAGGTGAGAAGGGCAGTAGAAGGACTCGCATGCGGTCGTGAATATTCAAAGAGATTCATTCCTTATGGAGACTGGGATACCAGATGGAATCATAAAGGGAACCATCTGAACGGCATCCCATTACCCTTAAGTAAAGCAGGGAAAATCATCTCGCGTGATCGCCACCCTTGGAGGTGACTTAACGATGGAGGAATCTGCACGCCTTTCTCTTCCAAGTTTTAGCTGCACCACCAGCGCCAGCGTGCTGCAGAAGTGTGCAACCCGCCTTCCTGCTGCTGCACGAATTGATTTTCCTTGTTGTAACCTGCAAAATCCCTGCGTGGCTTCTGTTCCTTTAGACGGCTGATTCTCTACGGAGGTATCTCAGGATGCTCAGGAAGACACCGTGGTCCTCATTCGGTAGCCGTGAAGAGAAACAAGGATCAGAAAATTGTTGCCAAGTCACAGATTTACTGCGATGCATCAGGTCACCTAGTGATGTTGAGGATGATTCAGCAAACCATTTTACTGTCTTGAGGACACTCTTCATGGCCCTATGTGGCTTCAATGCTTCCTTGCAAACCAGCAATCTTTTGAAGAAGATTAAAAAGGCAGAGCAGTCGAGGCAGTGCAGAAAATGCTCCAGAATTGTGGCGGGAAACAGGACCGCCTCCAACTTTCTGCTGTGAATCACAGGGAAGGAACGCAGACAAACTACGGAAGGAAGAAGAGTTTCGAACACCTCCTCAATGAAGTCACCTTCACTATCTCATCCTTCAGCTCAGTTTATCGAGGATGGTTCGCCCGATCAGTCCACCTGGTACATTGTCAGTAGAGTTCCGGATCTTAGAACACACCATCCCTTTCCTGAGGTTTCCCATCTGGTGCCTGGAAATCCTCGACTCCTTCTCGATGAGTCCCCCACAGCTGCTGATGAGTCCCACAAGATACAAGAGGAGTCGAACAGGATAATTTGCCCACCGCACTCTCGAGCACCAGATCAGATCGGAGCTTGGCCACAGTAGATGCTGGAAGGGGTTCGAGGGTTGTTGCAGGTGACTCGAATATGCAATCTTCATATTTAGAAAGGGAAGAAAGCTGAAGGAAACTCGTCTTCTTAGGACTCTTGATAAGCGCTCCGGCCGAAGGATCATCCAGATATCTAGTGGTGGCTTGGCACACACGACCACAGGGAACAGTTTGTAGGCAGGCATGCCGAAGGTTCACGGAAGTGCATGGATGAGTGAGCGAAGTTTCGTCCGGTCTTCCAGGGACCGTCCTCTAGCTGAAATCCTCCCTTACATCTCTTCTTCGTGGGAGGCAAAAGCAATTCGAAGCTCAGCTGCTGTCTTTTACTCTCGAGGCGCTTGCATTAGGAAGTCAGAAGGGAAGCTGTTGCTAAGAAAAAGAGATGATGAGATTCATCCTGGAAACCGCTTCATAGCGAAGAGGTGCACCTCCGGAACTCGGAGCAGTACATCCGTAAGTGGACAAGAGCAGCAGCCTCTCTTGTTTACCCCTGTAAGTGAAGATGCTCCGAGCGATCCTGATTGGAATGCGAATTGAGCATCCCCTGGAACCGAACAGTCGACAGAACCAAGATATTTTTCGAATGGGGAGGTCTAGGGCGGATCCCAAATCCGAGAACTGCTTCCCGTTTCGAAGACTCATGCCATTAGGAGGAAAAGACTCCCCGGCCGCAACACAGGCTGGAGACCTTCTGAGATCCGTCCATGAACTGATCAACCCCCGGTCACACGCAGTTTCCAAGGCATCGCTACAAAGAGGAACCTTCTTGCAGTCAAGAGCGAAATCCTAGTGGTTTTTCGTGGGTTCGGTTTGATTCGGTGCATTCCATCAGGGTCATTAGTTGTCCTGTTCTGGACGACTTTCGCAGAGGACATCCGCATCGGGGGCCCACAGCCTCCACTTCTTTGGATTTCTTGAGACATCCGCGCCGCTGCTCCGGATCTCTTTCGCTACGGCACGAGATTCAGTTCCTGCTTGTGGGATCCCTCGCCATCAGCGGGGGCCCGTCCTATGAGGCGGCGGAATGGAGCAACGGAGCTGTCAGGGTGCGTGCGCACCGACGGGTGACACGCGCCTGTCGTCACTCGTTCGTGGTGTAGCGTGAGGTTAATGGCACCTCTTCAGAGAGTGCAAAGAAGCGCGCCTTTCCCTTCTGGGAGCGCCCTTCTGAGAAATTTCGGAAGCGTCCCTTCGAGGTTCCTTTCAGAGGAGTAAACAGGAGCGGTTCCCTCGCGGGTTCCCTCTGGAGAAGAAATTTCTAATGGCGGATCCTTTCCGAGTTCCCTTTGGAGAAGGAAAAATGGAGCGGACCCTCCGGGAATCCCTCCGGAGAGAATAAGGAAGGAGATTCCCTTCGGAGACGACCAGGGTGGAGGGTTCCCTTCGGGGATCCCTCCATGGGCGTGACAGGAACGGACCCCCTTCTCCGGAGCCCTTCTTGGATTCAAAGGGTGGTCCCCTCCAGGAAGACCAGTAGACAAACGCGCTCCCCAGCTATTCAGCAGCGAGTTGGACTCTCTTGTTCCGAAGAGGGAGCCCCACCTAGGGAACTCTCTCCGTGTGTGTTCAAGGGAAGGAACCCTCGATGTCCCAGCTCCATTTGCTGGTTCCAGTGCAAAGCGCCAAGCTCCCCTCCCTCACCTCCGCCCACTCTTGGAAAGATGAAGTGCGCGAGACTTCCGAAATTCCACCTTCCGTAAACCTTTGGGCCGGAGCACAAGCACTGTTCATCTCGAGCCCATCGCTCTTTTCTGTCGCCTCCATCCCGAGCGGATCACTTGGTCGCGCCACTTCCGCGCGCATGCTCTCTTGTCTCTGAGTCCCTCCACAGCTCCGAACCCCCGATCTGTTGGTGGTTCTTGACTCCTCCACCGTTTGCGGATGCGCGCGAGAAGGGGGTGAATCCTTGCTGGCATCCTCTCTCACCAGCTCTGCCCTATATTTGGCTTATCCTGGATGTCCTCGGAGCATTGATTCTGGTCGAGGTCCTCGGCTGCGCTCATCTGCCTGTTTGCTGACTCCATCTCCCCATCTCTCTCTTTATTTGTGCTCACCGAACCCACCGGAATCGACAAAATGCCGTCTCTCTCGTGCCTTACAGCATTTCGAGGCGCTTTTACTGCACTCTCCTTCTGCCTCGGGTGGTTGGAAATCTTTATTTTTTTAGCGGATGCTGTGAGTTTTGAGACTTTACCCCCGGATCAGCATCTCAATGTGTTCCGAGACGAACCTCCAAGAAGTTCAAAGGATCAGCTGTCCTCGATCCCTAATCGAGCAGGCGAACGGGGGGCAGGATGCATCCCAAACGAGTCTGACTCTATCCCGTTCCTTCCGTCCGACGTCCCAAGCAGAGAGTCTGGAATTCAATTTTACTCTTAACTCTCTTCCTTACCCCTACAAGCCCTGGAAACAACTCCGGATTTTGCAGGAGAATCGAATGAGTTTCTTTGGGCATCTTCCTGCGCGAATCGGTCCTGACTTGCGTCTCATCCTGCTCTCCTCCACCTTTCCGTGATCTTCCGGCCGACTTCCTGCCGGGGTTGCTCCCTCCGCACGAAGGACATCCGTGTACGGTGCGGACTAGCCGGAAGCGGCGGGGGGAGATCCCTTCCGCGAGAGTTCACCCGCGAGCGAGTCCTCCAGATGGCTTCCGTCGAGGAGCCGATCCTCCGAACGAACCCACCGCCTTCCCTCCGGTGATGCTGCATTGCGCGGGATGAATGGCACAGAGGGTGAGCACGTCGGCTGCGTATGCGTGCGTCACATCCGGCGGGAACTCTCGCCTTCAGTCCTATTGCCGTTCCAGAACAACCCAAGAAGGGAGGAAGACATTTATGGCAGAGAGGTGTTAGCCACCTTCTTCGTCTGTCTGCCCTCCTCAGTTCTCTCTCAGGAGGAACCTTGAGGGATCTTTCATCACGGGAGTCACCCTTTTAATGCTTTCGATGCTCTACCAGAGCGCACCATCCTCTCTCTGATAGACCTTTCGGAGTTCCCAGCTCTTGCAAGGCTTTACATTCTTAAGATTCCAGGATCCCGGAACGATCGCCCTCACGAATCCGGGCCTTTATTTGGAAGCGTGTTGGAGAGGCAGCCCTCCTCCATGTTTTCTTCCCTCTTCTCGCCCTTCCTCTTCCACGGCCGTCATTCAGTGTTCAGGGGAGAGGGAGGTGCTCCCTGCAAGCGCTCCATCCCATCCCCACGTCCGGCTTCAGCCTCATGTCCATTCCTGGAATAGGTAAGCCGGTTCTTAAGGTCCGCTCATTACACCTCTCCGTGTTCCGGATTGGCTCAACTTGGCGAATTCCGGGAGTTCACCTGCACACATGGATGAACATCCAAAGTGCGGGGATGCAGTCCGAGGATCACGTGGGTCGGCATCACGGAAGGAGAGGGAGCGCAAGGTGGGGGAGGAAACGATGGATTGAAGCGAGGCATCAACGAACACTTGGACTGGAATGAATGCTCTTTGGCGGGGAACAGTAGAGGATCACCGGGTGCATGCCTGATCGCGCCATCATCTAGAGAGGGCGGAGAACGTCCCGCGTGCTCCTCGCAGCCTGCCTGCCTCCCAGGGGCTGAGTCGGTCCTCCCTCACCTCGCTCCGATTCGGGGAGGGTCGTGTTGCCTCCTGGAACGTCGACGAGGCGCTGCAGCAAGCAGGGACGACGACCGCGCGCCCCAACTGCTCAGTGACGAGGGAGTGTGGCAGAACGGCCTTTCAAGGACTCCAGGGTCAAGGCGTACGCCGCCTGCACCGCACGCAGGTTTCAGAAGACGCGGAGGGTGGTGACCGCTGACCTCTATTCCTTTCTCCTCCCCTTTCATTTATTTATTATTTACCTACTGCCCGCTCTCCTACAGCCTCCTGCCTTCCTGTTGTCCTTCCCCTGAAGTTTTCACGGACCAGTGGATCGACTGATCCACATCGCCTGTCTTTCCTTGTTTGGAAAATAAACGCCCCGATGCAGCCGGGTGAAACTGGCAACACTGAACCGCCTCTGTTCTGTGCCTGTCTTCATCCCCACTCACGCGCATCTGTGACGAGTCTGGATCGACCTGGTGGCGCTCTCGGTCCTGCAGCATAGGGCGCTTCAGATGAATGTGCACAGTCCAGCATCTACCGCTGGCCAATCAGTCGGTTCCAGGAATCAAGAATCCGCATGCAGCAATCTGCAAATTCAGATGGTCTGAACGACCGCAGCTATGACGTCATTCTTCAAAGTGATAGGTGGAGAGAGAAAGACCTACTGGGAAGAAGAAGGAGATGGAAGATATCCATCCCCCTCTACTCAATGTGCTCTCATCCTCTTCCGCTCCTCCTCTGCAGGGTTTAGACTTTCAATGTTTGGCCCATCCATGTATCCTCCACCCTCCCAAAACACGATCCGATCATCCTCGTACGTGCCGTTTCGAGATGCAGTTGTCATCTCCTAATTTTCGAGGTACTCTCGGCTGATCAGTGAGTCTTGTCCCTATGATTTCGTATCCTGGATCCAAGCCTCCACGAAATCAGCTCTTGTAATCCCTGTACTTTCCAAGACATGAGTGCGGGAGTCTCATTTCTTGGAATAATCCGTCTAATCCTCTGACCTGACAACAGTGATTCGTGGGTCCAGGGCAGCTTCAGCACGGATCCACGAATCATGTTGGCATACAAAAGGCAGTCCAGAAGGATTCCTATTAACCTTAACTGGAGGTCACCCCCTCCTAACCTTTCCTTTCCTTTCGATCCATCCTTTGTCCCCAGATAATCCTATCAGAAGAAGAACTTTGGTAGAGGAAAAGTCATGAACGCTCAGATAAAAAGCAAATGTGAAGCGCTCTTGGAGATTGGAAATCGTCACAGAGAGACTCCACGACCATCACCAAGGGTGAGTGGATGCAGATTAGCAGAAATCTGAGATGCTACTGGTATCATGACCTTCAGAGAAATAAGAGGCTGGCCATATCGATAAGAAGGAAATCCTTGAAATCCAGGAGAATTCGAAGAAATTTTTTCTACAGGGGAAAAAGAACTTGAAGATGCTGGAGAAGAGACAAGACGGAGGGCAGATGTGTGGCTATCGCTCGTTTCGCAATAGTAGGAAGAACAGTCACCAGCTGCTGAAGGCATCTGGAAACACGGCAACCTTCGTTCTTGGTACAGAGCATCAAGGTCTCCGTGAAAATCTTTTCATTTTCACGTGAGATGGACCCTCAGGATTGAGCCAAAGGAAATGACGATGTGATATCGTAGACCCTGTGATGCACCTTACTGAAGACGATGGCATCGATGGCATTGCAGGTGCCTTCGACGCTCCTTCAGATTCTGAATGGTACTGAGAGAATCTCCCATTATTTGTGAAAGAGCCACTCTGAATGCAGCCTCTCACATTGAGGGCGTGCGTCTGTTCCTGCGCCCGCCCCACGTTTCTGCCTACAAACTCTGCGGAGCGTTCTACGATTTAGTTCGACATTAGTCCACAGAGTCTTTGTGTGGCGCTCCAGTCGCTTTTAAGTTGCCACCCGGACAAGCTAGGGAGTTTATTAAAATTTGAAATAACTTCATAGATTGTGGTAGGACATATAGCCCTACCACACTCCTTTTGCCCATGGACTTGCCGGGTCACCGGTACACAGACTGACGGGACTTACCTCGACGGCGGAAGGGAATGGGGGAAAACAGAAAGAAAAAGAAAATAAAGAGTAAATAAAAATAAATAAATAAATCTTTAGGAGGGTCGAGAAAGGATCGCTGTCCACTGGAGGGAGTCTGCATCCTTTCCAGGACGTCGGCTAGGTCCGTCCGAATAGGTCCCAGGTTGGGGCCACCTGGCCGCTATCCGCAGAAAGCCCACTGCTAACTGGACGGCGCCCCTCTCGTTTCTTCCTACGTCGGCTACACCCCAGGTTGCCACAATCCCGCGGATGCAGCAAAGCGTTGCTAGGGCTGCGGCTGGCTGCAGGGCATCCTGCGCGAAGAAGAGCCTTAAAATGTCCCTAGGGTTGGCAATCGGGTTCCGCAAGGTCGTTCCCAAACGTTTCTATAGGGGCCGGAGGGCAACACAGTCCAAAAGCAGGTGCGGAAGCGATTCCCGTTCTGCCCTGCACCTGCTACAGTCCGAGCTCACCCTCCTCAGCGTCCAGTGGTGTCGGCGAGAGTTGTAGGGAAGACCCCAGCGCAGCAACGGCAGAAGTGCACACTCTCGCCACTTCAAGGGGAGGGAGCTGCTGTTCTTGAGCACTGGGAGACACTCCAGGTCTTCGCTAAGAATGACGAAAAGCTCGCCCCAGCGCTGTAGTCCTTGTGGAAGGGCACATACTTGTGGATAGCAGCATCCACCAGCTGCTCCATGGTCCACCCATTCATCAGCATTCGCCTTGCCTGCGATTTCGCAGGAGACCTCCCACTCCGGCATTTGGCTGCTGCCAAGTGCCCTCATCAGGGAAGGTATCTTTGCCGCTAGGGGGGTTCCGCTCCGCCCACGCACTCATGCTGGGATTCTCGAGGATCTTCCGCAGTGAGCAGCGGGCGCAGATTCCGAGTCGCAGGCGGTTCCATTCTTCGGAGTTCGTTCATTTCCCCTCACATGTCAGCTGTTTCTTATAGCCAGGCGCTGCAGTTGGCGGCACAGCGGGATATCCAGCCGTTCTCCTCCAGGGGGACCATCCGTCCGAGGAGACCGCATCTTCTCACCTTCCGGCCGGAGCACAAGAGGTAGGAGGCAAGTCCTTCCGTACAGGATGCACGGCTGGCGAGAAGGTGCACAGGAACTCTCCAGGAGTACGCTCCCATACCTCGATGCGATGGCCATCGTTCTCCATCGCAGCTGGATCTCCTTCCGCTCCGGCGTCATGAGACCGAGGCTGCCGTCAGGCACGGAGCACACAAGTCCATCAGCGGGACTAGAGGCCTCCCGCTGCCCCACAAGGCGATTCGCAGGAGGTCTTTCGTCCACTTTTCCACTTCTTGGGGAACGGGGCAAACAAAAAACGGGGACAGAGGAGATGAGCGGCGAACGTATTCCAGGCCTCAGCCCGTTCCGGCAAGTAAAACTTGCCCTCCAGAAACGGAATTATTTCTTCTCCGAAGGGAACCCGGAAAGTATCCACTCCTAGAATTTTCTTCTCCGGAGGGAACCCGCGAGGAAACCGTTCTCTGCTTCCTCCTCTGAAGAGAACCCCGTAGGGACGCTTCCGGATTTCTCTGAAGAGCTCTCCCCCCCCCGAAAGGAGCAGTGCGCTCTTCAAGCACTCTGGAGAGGCAACCCCCTAAAGAGGATCTCATCCAGCTCAATGGCTCAGTGGCACAGCTGCGTTTTCACAAACGGGGGGGAGCTCCGTAGGGAACCGACTCCTTGATCCGTGGAAGGACCCCGGAGGGTCGACCTCCAGTCCTGGCCAGTCAACGGGAGTATACGGATTTCTGGCTTCCACTGGTGCGCCCGTGGGCCAGCCAGTGCAATCCTACGGAGGGACTCGAAATCCACGACGGGTCTTCTGTTCTCAGCGTCGATCCTTCACGTGGAGATTCGATTCCGCGACTCTTGGCACAACGCACGGAGATCGGTAGCCACACGATTGCCGACGCGGGTAAGGGGACGGTGGACAAACAGGTGTGGCTGAAAAGTGGGGCTGGTCATTCTGAGATGCTCTGGAAAAAGCGAAGGAGAAAGGGTGAGTTGCCTCCTCTCCTGCATCCTGCAGGGAGGAACAGGAGTGATGGAGAATGTCTGGACCTAGATAACAAAAGATCCGGTTGCTTCTTCTCCACCGTGGACGGCTCGAGGCCTCCGAGATCAGAGGAGCATCTCCAGCTGGCATTACTCTTCTACCAGAGCTGGGACCCCAGTTCGGAGCAGGACCATACGGCACCGTACTTTCGTTTGGTGCCTTCCGTTCTCCTCAGTGTGGGGTCCGCACCTTCCTGTGAAGCTGAAGCTCGAAACAGCGCTTTTCTTCCTTGCAGGAACGAAGGAAGGAACCGCGACCTTCCGCCCCCGCGGTGTGGTCGTCGTGAGTCCAGAGGTTTCCCGAATGGAACAGCGACAGGAAAAATGTTTCGGTTCCGTAAGGAACTACTGCGGCTCTCAAGAACGGGATGGTTTCCCAGGAGCCCATTCGCTGGCGCGAGAAGTCCCATAAACCATCCGAGGTAATGACGGTGGTCGGTGAGCGTGGTGATCCAGGACCCTCCCCTCAAGGAGCCGGTGACCTCCTCTCAGCTGATGATTCCCTCCAGGAATCTTCCATCAGCACGGCCGCGGTCCCTTTGTATGCACGTCCTCGCGAGCAGAGGTCCTCGCGGATGCAATTAGAGGAATCGAAAGCCGGGAACCGGATGTCCGCTGATGACCCTGATTGGTCCTCTCATGGGCAAAAAAACTGTCCCCCAGCGCACACGCCCAAACGTCCCCTTCGTTAAATTTTCACGGAGGCCTAAATCTTGGGAGATGATGGACCTGTCAGGCTGCAATGGCTGAAGCTCAGAGTAAGGAACCGAGGTGATCATTAAATTGTCGCAATTAGCGTTTCCATGACAACAGTGCAATGAATGATGATCTAAATTATTAAGCCGTGGTCATGTCCGCATCGCCGGAAATCACTTTCTCGTGCCGGGGCTGCGGGCGAGAGGAGCCCTGCCTCCCCCGCCCCTTCCTCTTTTAGATTCTTCTCATGGGTGTGTGCAGCAGCATCCACCCGCCAGCGCCGTCCGTGCTTCTCGGCCTCCGCACTCCATCTTGAGGAGGGTGCGATGAAGAACGAAGTGGTTTTTGGGTAGGACGAGCGCGGCCTGTGCTCCGGAAGGGACCTGCATTCTGTCTCCCCCTCCTCCTCCTTGGATACGGGGGGCCTTTCCCAGAGCCGCGGACCGCTCGGCTCTGCTCAGGGACGCGCCCACTGCTCGCTTCTCCGCCGACGGCAACCGAGGCAGCTCACGTTTTCGCCCGCGGGACGGAAGTAATGCTCGGGTCAAGGAGAAGATGGAGGTCTCCGTTTCCGGAAACGCCCGTTTTCCTGCTTCCGCTGCGCGCACCGACGGCTCTCCTCCGTCCTTCCCGGCGCAGACGGCACGGGGGGGCAGAGTCACCCTCGGCTGGTCTGGTTCAAATTCCCTAACGATCAAAATCCCGAAAAATCATGCAAAAAATAAATATGCAAATTTTTTTATTGTTCTGCGCAGATTGATGCGTAAAGTTCAATATGCGTAGTAATTCGTATTTATTAACATACCTATTATTCGCAGTAATATTATTGTTTATATCCCATACGTGAATTCTTTTGTAAATATGTATATCAATACATACTTATCTGTCATAATCTTCATTGTATATTAATGTATATATTTATTTTTCTATGAATATGTATATCAATATATATATTTATATATACTATGCATATGTATTTACTTTTTTAAAATCTTTAATATATACATATATACATGGACATTATAATCAACAACTTATTAAACTTTTTAATAAGATGTATGTCATTGAATCCTAATAAACATCTGCTCC
Source organism: Raillietiella orientalis (assembly GCA_036172245.1). Lineage (NCBI taxonomy): Eukaryota > Metazoa > Arthropoda > Ichthyostraca > Raillietiellida > Raillietiellidae > Raillietiella > Raillietiella orientalis. The sequence continues at coordinate 2,428,247 of JAYWIR010000016.1, forward strand.
AATACTATTACTGTGGATGATATGTATTTTAATAAATATGGACACCGATGTATGTTAAAATAAATTTGTACATCAATCCATGCGGGATAAGCGCGTGTGTTTATTTTTTGAAATGATCTTTCGGGATGTCGATCATCAGGGATTCGGCGTTCGGGACTTTGAGTCAGCGAAGCTGAGAGTAGCGAGGAACCCGAACGGCCTTCCCCGATCGGTCCCCCCACTGGGGAGGACGAGGAGCGGATATATATATATATATATATATATATATATATATATATATATATATATATATATATATATATATATAAACATGCATGCTCATTGTGAGTATGTATATGTATATATATATACACAATATATTTTCATGATCTTTCTTTCTTTCGGGATTTTAATCGGCACCGTTCCTCCCGGCATCCCTTCTCCGTCTGTGTCGAAGACCTTCAATCCGCTTCGCGCTTCACATCTTCCGCGGGCTTTCCTTCCTGCTGGCGCGAGCGCGCTCGCAGCTCCTCCCTTCGCTACTCCTTCCCTAGTCCTAGAACGACCCCCTTTCCCGATCGGCAGAGCATTAGCTCTAGAGGTGCATCGGAATCGCGTCTGGGAGCAGACCTCAAGAAGGAATGAAGAGGCTGCGAGCACCCTGGCTGGGATGTTTACTGCCTTGCTCCATCTCTCACCAAACCACGAGAGGAAGATTGGCGAGACATGACCCTGATCTCGGATAGCTGCGCAGCCGGAGGACTGGTCCGGAAGAAGATATCAAGCGAGGGGAGGGAGGAGGATGGTATCGGTGCTGCACCACCTATACCGCAGCGGCAGCAGCCACTCGGAAGACTCCCACTCACCGTAAGCCACCCAGCATCGCTTCAGGCATTCTCAAAGATCGAGTGACTCAGCAAGGTCGCGTGTCCCTTCTCCAGATATCGAAAGTCCCGAGTCGTGGACCTTCGAGTTATTCGTGCTCGCTGCAGTACCGGTGAGAACGACGGCGGCTTCTTAAGACCTCATGGAGAGGAGGTTGGGAGGAATCACGTCATCCTTCCTCATTCCTCGCTCATCACTTCAGGAGCCCTTGAACGTCACCGCCGCTGCCATCCCCGGAAAGAGAAGAACGCCTATCATCTGTCGCTTGCCGGAAATGATGCCTAAAGCAGTGGTGCTCTTGACGATGTTCTCTTGAAGCTCCCCTGTCGAGGGAAGCTCCAGCGGTTGCACTCATTGGCAAAGACATAACAACTTCCAACTGTGGCCGCCACTGTCCATATCATTTGCAGAGGGTGAGGTCGTAGTCAGGTAGCTGGTGAGCCACACTACTCCTGGTGTTCTTGCGATAACCGGGAAAAGCGACGCGAGCAATCCCGGGCCTTCGGCAGTAGAGGGGACTTTCAGAACAACATCGTTCCTCCTCTGCAGCATCCCGGTGATGAAAGCAGATCCATCGGGAGAGGCTTCGGATCACCGCATCATCTCCATTCTTCCCTGATTATCCGTCCCAACTGGACTCCACCGCGAGCGTTATATTTGAAGCCCAACTTCCGCTCTGCGACTTCGAATGCTGCCACTCCGCCTGCTTTGGCGACGGGACTCTTTCGGTGAAGCGAACATTCGAGTGTTGGGTGCGAAGAACTTGTGCTCCCTCCCTGTTGTTTCCACACTTCGGTGTTCACCCTCTCCTGGAAACAGCCCGTGCCGCTCCTCTTCCACTGGAGTTTCAAGAGCGGCGTCACCGAATTTCCGCAGGGGTTGCATCCCCGAACTGTGCCAGGTGCGTGTCGGCGGAGTCGATCCCGCCGCACCTGTTTTTCGACTGCGGTGCCCTCCAGCAACTGTGGCGGCGGGTGGCCGCAGCTCTCCTGCACCAGGAGGCCGCCCTCCGAGATGTGCTGCGACGGTTCTTCGCTCCGGGCTTCGACTCTCGACGGGCGCGGTGGTCACGACCACGAGTGGCATCCGTGCCGCGGTCACGGCTCACCATGTGCTCAAGACGACCACGCAGAGAAAGCAGGTCACCAAGATGGCAGACTCTCACACGAGGACGGCTTCCAGGGGGGCTCACCTGCCAGCGGAAGTCAAAGAGGAGCTCGCCGGCATCCAGCGCTGTTCTGAGGAGAGCTAGGAATGGCGGACTCCGGGGCCGATGACTCTTGTCCCCTTCATTTTCTCGTTCCCCGTTCCCGTGCGCTCTGTGGCTTTCCCGTGTTTTTTGTTTCATCCCGGTGCACACGGAGCGAACTCAATGATCCCTGCCCCATCCCACCGCATTTATTTTTTATTGGTTGTCTCCCGATCCCCTTCTCCGTTCCGGACTTTCTGCTATCCCAGCCTGCGTGTCGGTGGACCCTCTCCTTGAACCTCTTTTGTATTCATATGGGAACTTCGCTCCAGACGGGTTCATTTTTTTTACAAAATGAATGCCCTGGTGTGGCCGGGTGACAAAGCTTCGAATGACGTCATTTTGCTCCCCGAGCACAAGATGCTTTTCGGGATGTCAGCTGCTTTCTTTCCGATGGCTACAGGTGTTCGGACGAAGATTTGGCAGTCTCCATTAGCTGTGCCGCTGGCAAAGATTTGAGAGTGTGTGAGCGCTGCTGAGGCAACAGTGAGAAGCGCCTCTTTCCATCGGGATCGATTCGAGAATCGAAAAGTGGTCCGCCCAACCTCGAGAAAAGTCTTCCTCTTCCCTCTTCTGCTCCTTGCCACCCAAAACGAACGAACAAGTACCCCAGCTCCGGTCCAGGCCTATCCTTCGCTCAGATCCGTATCGGAAGATTGGCGGTTGGAAGGGAGGAAGTCCGAAGCCTTTTCTTTTAGTCTTCACGTCTGGCTGCTGTTTCTTCTCGCTTCATCACTTCCAAGGGCGTTTCCGTTTTCCTTTTTCACGGATAAACACACATACACAGACGAAAACAAACAAACAAATAAACGCCCACCAGGGGTGGCGCATTTCGCTTTTCTTTCGCATGAACACCATGTGGCAACACTGCCGGGAATTGCAGGTTCAAAATCAGGATCGATAGCTTCTTGGAAGCACTCAGAAGAATCCCACCATGGATGGAGACAGCTGAGGCGGCTCCTGCGTATTTTCGTTCAAGCCATTCACCATTCTCTTGACCGATGAGATCTTTTGTCCTCTTGCCCCTCTTTTCCCCATCTTTCGATTTCAAACCTTTTTGTCTAGCATACCTCCCGCGTTTTTCAGCTTAGCAACATTTTCCGACGTCTCTCTTTGGGTGCTTTCGGGTCGCAGTGGTGTCCCGCTGGACCGCATCGAGCCTGTCGATCATTTTCTGTCTCACAGAGAACATCCTGATCGGCAGATCAAAGATCTGTCCATGGGGCGCGCGACATCGCCTTCTGCCCGCGAGGGCATGGCCTACCAGGGATGGCACGGATCGCTTGCGCCCCGCGTGCGAAAGATGGCCCCATCCTCAACCAGCGGGCCATCAACCAATCCAGGAAAGCGCGTGCAAAGCCGGTTGCATCGGGGCGTTTATTTTCCAAACAAGGAAAGTCAGGCGATGTGGATCAGTCGATCCACTGGTCCGTGAAAACTTCAGGGGAAGGACAACAGGAAGGCAGGAGGCTGTAGGAGAGCGGGCAGTAGGTAAATAATAAATAAATGAAAGGGGAGGAGAAAGGAATAGAGGTCAGCGGTCACCACCCTCCGCGTCTTCTGAAACCTGCGTGCGGTGCAGGCGGCGTACGCCTTGACCCTGGAGTCCTTGAAAGGCCGTTCTGCCACACTCCCTCGTCACTGAGCAGTTGGGGCGCGCGGTCGTCGTCCCTGCTTGCTGCAGCGCCTCGTCGACGTTCCGGGAGGCAACACGACCCTCCTGACGCACTGGGGGAAAGCGGGCGAAGGTGCGTCCCGCGCGAAGCAGAGCCGCCGCAACCGCTCTTTCGGGATGTCTGCGGGTGGAGGCGGTCGAAGTGGAACAGCTGCGAGACGTTCCCGCACGCTCCGAGGGTCACCGTGCGCCGGCAGCGGATGCGCGGACGTGTCGACTTCCCCACGCCTGGAGGCGGAGGTCGATGGGCCGGAGGTGTCGCCGCTGGTCGCGCGGGAAGCAGAGCCTCTTCGTGCTATCGCCTGAGGGGGAGCGCGGAACTGTCCACTGAGGAGGAACGTCGCACGTTCTTCGACGGCGGAATCTACCGGCATTCCTCCCAACGGAGCGGTCCTTTGGCGAGGGCACCGGGCGTCGCCGCGCCTCAGCGCCGTCTCCGGCCCGCCCGCCACCCGATCACCGATCTCGGCCCTCCTGCTACGACGTCACTGTCCTGCCGCCTTGCAACCGTCGTTTCTCTTGCCGTGGGGAGGACAGCGTTGCGGCTACCGCTGTCCACTTCTTTCCCAACCTTCCCACTTCCTCCGGGAACACGCTGCTCCCGGTTGTGGATGGGACGTATCGACAACTCGGCGTCTCGATCCTCGTGCTGCCTCCTGCCGCCAAGCGTTGCGGGTTGCGGGCAGCTCAGGAGTCCTCCCCACAGGACACAGGTCGGCCTCTTGGGCGAGAACCCTTCGTGCTGTCTCGGCTGCGAGGTAGCAACGACGTCGTTCCCTCGCAACCGACAGCGAGCCTCAGGATTGCGCGCGCAGGCAAGCACCAAAGCCTCGTCCGGTTCTCGGTCATCCAAGGGCCATCATCCTGAGCTGGAGCTGTATCGTTCCATCTTCTTCAACGGGAGGATGACGAGTCCTGCGTCTCTTCGTGGCTCAGAGGGATCTTTGATACGACCTTGCCGGGTTTCCATGTGTAGGTTTGGGGGCGCTCTGCTGCTATGCAACGAGGAGGTAGAAACTCTGCGCCCAACGCATGCAGGCTGCTTTAGGCTGCTGCATCATCATCATAGGAGTCAAACATCCCACGAGCAGCTCGTATATTTGCGCTTTTCGCTAATGCAGCAATAGGAACAAGTACGGTTGCCATGACTATTGCTTCGGGTGTGGTTGTTGCTTCTCTTCCTGATTTATCTCTTCGCAGCATTGCACATAGGGTGAGAATCAGACCTGAAATTCATCTGAAAGTGTCGCCGGTTTCTTTCCGCGTTCTGACGAACTGGAGACTGAAGGCGTTGGAAACCATTTCGTGGCGATGAGGATCCACTAGTGGATCAGGAAGACCACATGTGGCGCAAAGAAAGTTTGTTGGCATGCCCATTGCTACACATGGAAGCCGTTTCGGGGTCTGAGTGCGTCCCTCTTCCCCTCCTTCTAACGAAACGTCGGGTTTCCGGTGGAGGTTGGAGTTAGCGATCAGCAGAACGAGGAGGAAGGGATCGTTTCCTCTCTCTCTTCTTCCTCCTCCCCTCTCCTTCCATCCCTTCCATTAGCCGATGAGGAAGGTCGGAAGACGGAAAGGGCCGACTGATGTCTTTAGGGGAGTCTCTCAAGTGAGCAAGCAGCCACCCCTTTCTTCAGTCAGAGATCTTTCCGTTCCTTGAAGGTTCCTAGGGAAGCCAGGAGGAAGAGCATCGTTGAATTCCCTGGAATGGAAAGTCCGACGGGTGGATCCACTACAAAACTCATTCTCAGAACTTGTAGTAAGACATGTGAGGCTGGGAAAGACTCCAAAATGTGACCCTCAACCGTGTAGGGGCGAAGAGAGGCCAAGCACAGCACGCGAGAATCCCTGGATGGAAAAGAGACAGAACGGCGTCGAAAGAGGAGGAGCTTCATCCCATCCTTCCCAAGGACCTGCACCGAAAGGCATCAGGTTCGATCTGTCTGCGCGACCTCCGTGAGGGGCAGCGTGAGATCAGAGATTTCTCCCCCGGCTGGCCCGGTAACCCGCGCCTGCACGCCATCTACCGTTCTTCGTGTGCCCGAAGGCTCTCGAGGACAGCGGTTGCGTCTCTCGCGCCCGCTTCTTATCGAGCACGAATCCCCGGATCGCTCTCTCGGAATCTCGCGGGCTGCCATGCCTACCGCAGCACCGGTCACAGAGCTGCAGGAAACGTCCCTCACCTCCCCTAAGATGTCACAGCACTCTTTCTTCAAGCGAATGCAAGGGAATAACTTTTTTTCCCTCTTCCTCCTTCTCTTCATCATCACTATTATTATCACCACCCTCATAACTCTTCTCCTCCTTCGCCTGAAAAAGCGTTTCCCTTACCGCAAGAAAGTTTTTCTTCCAGATGCCAGCAAACGGGACTCCAGGCAGGGATCGCGGCTGGATGCCACACGTCCGGACCACTACCTCGGCGAAGGAGAAGCGCAGCAGGTCCGCACGGAGTGCAGGGAGCTGGCCGGCCGCCTGCAGCTGGGCTTCTGCGGGAAATGCCGTTGGCGACATTTCTTCCGACGGGAAGACGCCTGGGAATGTGCGGTTGCTGGGCATCGTCAGGAGCTCGATCTATGCGCCGAGGCTGGGGGCCGGCAAAATCCCAGTTCCCTCTCCAGTAGGAGGAATAGGAAGAGTTTCCGAAGCTCCTTCTCCCAGCTGAGTGCCTGGGTCGAACTTACCCCCCACGGATGATGGCGGCTGGAAGTGGATCGGGGCCACTTGAGAGTTCACTTTGTTGAATGATTGTGACCGCAAGAGGGTGTCCTTCATCAATCCGCTGGGTCGGCGTGTGCTGGTGGCATCCTAAGGGTCAGGGCGCCGGATCGGATCGCAAGGCTCGGCGACCTTCATGTGATGTCGGGAGGGTATGTGGGTAGCGAGTTCGGAAGTCCAGGTTCGTTAAGGATCCGCCCATGGAGGGGCGAGGGACATCATCAGGAAATGGATTTCTCCCGATGACGTCACGAGACGAACAAAAAAGGCCCTGACGGCATCTTTCCTCTCAGAATCAGCATGTTGGACTCACGAGTTACCGCCCCTCATGCTGAAGACCCGGGAACCAGCACTATTTCGTCATTAATTTTAAATAACCCTGTCGGACGGATTTCTGTCTGAGTTCCCGTCTAGAACCTACAACATCCCACTCATTCAGTGCCACCTATAAATCAAAGCGCACGTTCAATTCCTTCTTTTAAAGTATGGCTGTCACTCAAATAAGTGAGATGACGTCCTAATAAATGAAACCAAACATGTGTTTCTAACATACACATCGCTTCATTAAATTTGAACACATCTGTACATGAAGACTGAATACTTTGAAGGGCTTCTTCCATTTTCTTCTCGATAACATACTAGGCCCCATGAGGAGAGCAAGAGCTCGGAAGGGTAGCAGGGCGGGGGTTGGTGTGATTTGATGAGCGAGCGGAAGAAGGTGAGAGGGGGGGTCGACGGTATCCTCGACGGCATGGTGCAGCGCGTGAGCTGCTCGCCTCGCTGGGTCAGGGATGGACACGTGACAAGCCGATTTCCCAACTTTCGAACGCTTGAAAACGGATGAAGGGGTCTCGGGAATTCATCTGGCTGGGAGTGCCGTGGCTGCGTCCTCGACGTCACCCGCGCAATCTTTCGCTCGAAGCACGTGGACATGCTATCCAATGTTCGGCCGTCAGAAGACGTTCCCATAAACGTGGATCGCAGGAGGAACGTCGGCCTTCTTCCCCTCCCTTCTTTACCCAAATATCCCCCTACCCTCTCCATCGTCCTCCGCCCGTGGCCGCGTGATCTCTCCCGCTGACCTTCACACAGTCTCGTGCGATCTGCAAGACACCAGAGAGCTCCGAGGAAACGAAAGTCCTCGGGGCTCTGCGGATGAAGGAAGAAGCGGGTCCGCGATCCCGTAGCCAGAAGAGGATCCCTCGGGAATTCCCACGGGACAGAGGGTCGCCCAGAGGAATCTTCTAGAAGATCACGCAGAGCACGCGGCGGTGGGGTCTGCCAAAACGAATTCTCGCTTCCCGTAAGCTGCCGGCTGAAGTGCAGGCGAGAGGAGAAGATCGATATGATCTTCCGGAGGTCTTCGAAAGCACTTGCCGCCGGTCATGAGAGGTGTCTGAGGTGGTGTGCACGCGCGTTGTTGTCTTTCCTCTCCCCCCTTCCCCTTTCCTTCTCTTGAACCGCACCGTGCTTTGGAGCGTGGAGTGATGCAACACGTGAATAGAAATGCTGTGGGCGTCCTGAGCGCGCGAGCCGGCGCCCCCTTTCCCCCCCCGTCGCGAACCTGCTCTGCGTCCCGTTTGAACTCTCCCGGGGGGATCTCGGTTGTGCGCTCGTGTGCACAAAAAAAAGGGACATCTGTTGTCACGGAAGCGATGAACCGCTTCCGTGATGCGAAGGACCCCCTGCGCTGACGGACGTTGGAACAACTTCCCGAGCTCGGGCGTCTCCTTGGGTCGGTATCCTCCGCGAGCGGCCAGCGGTATCCTTCACGGGCACCAGGAGGACACGTGATTCTTCACACCCGCACGCGTTCCTCCCTTGATGCGCCGTTCCACGCGTTTCCGAGGCAACGGGCGATTTGAGCTTCCTTTCGAGCTTGCTGGGGGTCGGGAAGCAGTGACGAAAGAGGAGGAAAGAGGCAGAGTACAATCGGAGGGCTCCGCAGCAGCGTCCGAACGCAAGTGGCCGCAGCGTTCGGATGGGGCGAAGGAAAAGTCCGAAAGTCCGGAACGGGAGGGAGGGGTCCACAAATACACGCATAAAAAATAAAAATCAAGATATGGGGAAGGGAGGGGACAGGGGTCTTTGGCTTCGGTCGTTCCTTTCCTTCAGAACCGGCGGTGGATGCCGGAGATCTCATTCCTTGCGTGTTCCGGAAGATGAGGCCTGGCGGCAGCCGACGTCATGTTCTCGTCGGCTACTCGGGTGACCTGTCGACGAATCGCCTGCGTCTCCAGCTCTCGGTGGGCCTTGTCGATGGCGCGGGTGCAACGGACCGTTGCGACCACCGCACCTAACGACAGGCCGTCTGGCGTGAAGAAGGGGCGCATCAAATCCCTTGCGGTGTCCCCCTGGAGCAGGAGAGCTGAGTGCAGCCTCCTCCACAGTCCTTGGAGGACACCGCAGTCCGAAAGAAGGTGGGGGAGCGTTTCGGCTTCTCCGCACCTTTTGCAGTTTGGGGAGACAACCCCCCCGGAAACACGGTTCGTCCGCTGGTTGGAATGGAAACCCCAATGCACCAGCATGACAACGTCCTGTTTCCACGAAAGGGGGAACACAGAAGTGTTCGAGCACGAGGGAGGGACCCCAAGTTCTTCGGGGGGCACACTTAAAAGTTAGCTCTACCGAAGGAGTCCCTTCGCGATGTTGCAAGGCGTGGCGGCGTCCTCGCAACATCGAGCCCTAGTCGCTAGTCCTCGAGCCCTGGAGCTCTCTAGTCCTCCAGCCGCCCATGGGTCGGGTTGCTCCTGCGATGGCACAGGCGACCTCCCACCTCGCCGGTAGGCAGCTGTCATCACTCGCCCTGAGGGCTGACAGTGCGTCGGCGAGGGGCGTGACGGCCAGGCGAGTCCACTTCTGGTTGTTCCAGACCTCCTCCACCGTACAGTACGGGGAGAGGTTGGCGCAACGGAGTTCCAAGAGCGAAACATCCTGTTACTTTGCCCAGGCATGCAACGATTCCTGCCGCCAGGCGTCAAAGTTCGTGGGCTACCAGGAGCCGGTAGAAAGGTTTCAAGGGGAAACCGAAGCTTCTCGTGGCGCGCTCCGTATGTTGGCCGGAGCGACAGAAGGCCATCGCTGCCGGTGCAGCGTCGCAGGAGCAGGCGCGCGGGAGCACACCATGGAGTGGACCAAAGGTTGGCGCACAGGGCCAGCATTTGAAGCTGCACCTGCAGCTCGATCCTCTCCAGCGTCAGGATGCCCAAACCGGCATCCCGACGCGGAGCCGCCAAGTCTTTGAGGAGGATCGGAAAAGCAGACCGGACTTTGTGGTGGAGAAAGGAAACCACCGGATCGTAGTGCTGGACGTCTGCTGCCCGTACGAGCTTGGAGGGGAGGCGTTTAGCACAGCTAGAAGGAAAAAACAGGGAAAGCACAAGGAGGTAGCCCTCCAGCTAAGCAGAAGGGAGAAGCTATGCAGAGTTCATGCTCTCATCGTTGGCTCTCTGGACGCCTGGGATCCAGATAACGAAGAGGTGCTCCAGGATCTTGGGATTCGGAAGAAGCACTTGGTGACGACGAGGCACCGGATGATGGCTTCGTGCATCCGCTACTCCAGCGACATCTATGCAGCCCACGCCACACGAAGGACGGACAAACAGATGCAGCCGGAGAACCCCAGCGGTCGGCTCTCGAGAGACGGAGGACAGGAAGCTGAGGAAGCAGCATGATGAGGGGCGTAGAGCGTCCCAGGTGATCAGAGGAGGAACTCCGGAAGAATATCAAGAGCACCTCCCCCCCCACCCCCTGTAACATGTTATATGATTAAAAATCAAAACAACCAAAGTGATCTCCCTCAGATTGGAACGTTCCTGCTGTTCGGATCGCTCGGACACCAGGTTCAACTTTGTAGGAGACCAATTGCATAGGAGCGCACTTTCCGTCGCATCTCCGATGAAATTTTTCCGGAGTGTGCGAGAGAGGCACGGGTTTACGTATTTCGATCACTGACTTCCCCTCTTCTTTCCTGCTCTCAGTGCACTCGCGGGAAGCGAATTCTCGCATCTGCGAGACATCCCTTTCGTCCACTGACTTGACGAAGGTCACTTTCCCGACAGCTTCTTGGGTACAACAAGCCTCCGGGGCTGAATCCTGCATCAGGAGTTTTACCGGAAATCAGAGCGATCTCCAGGAAAGTTGACTGGCTTCTCCTCGGAGAATCCTGAACAGGAAGAAACACACGTTGTTCGTGTCGTTGTACTGCCGCAGGGAGCCTGTCCACGGAGTTTTGGGAGTTTCGAGGAGGCGAAGTCGCTCGTCCAGCATTCTGCTTCCTGAAGATTTTGTTGAGACGGATGTTTTATTATCTCTCTCAGTTTAGCAAATCCTCGATAGCCTCTGAATGTCATGCAGAGACGACAGTGAAAGGGACGAGGAGGACGATGATGAAAGAATGGAGTTGAAGAAGCGGAACAGAGGTCGGGGAGTTTCCAGAAGGCTGCTGCGCCACTGCAGAGTAAGCGTCCATCCTCCGGCTTCCCTCTTCTTTCTTCCTCGGGTGGCAGCAAACGGAGATGCTTTTTCTCCAGGTTCCCCCGAGCAACGTACACCGCCACCATCGGATAAAGGGGGCGTCTTGCCAACGGCGCCAGGTGCGGAAAATCAAATTTTCCTTGCAACTGCTGGTGGACCACGGTGCCCTCCGTGAAGGATGGACACGTCTAGCAGAGGCTGCTTCGCATCCTGTGGACATCACCAGCGACTTTGCGAGACGTGCGTTTGCATGTAAGGGACTTTACGGGCTGGAGCAGGGAGCGCAATGCGTTGCTCCTGCGGCGTTGACACACCTCGTCGCCTATTTGTATGAAGCCAGGGCTTTCATTTTGCAAAAAAAATGAACCCGTCTGGAGCGAAGTTCCCATATGAATACGAAAGAGGTTCAAGGAGAGGGTCCACCGACACGCAGGCTGGGATAGCAGAAAGTCCGGAACGGAGAAGGGGATCGGGAGACAACCAATAAAAAATAAATGCGGTGGGATGGGGCAGGGATCATTGAGTTCGCTCCGTGTGCACCGGGATGAAACAAAAAACACGGGAAAGCCACAGAGCGCACGGGAACGGGGAACGAGAAAATGAAGGGGACAAGAGTCATCGGCCCCGGAGTCCGCCATTCCTAGCTCTCCTCAGAACAGCGCTGGATGCCGGCGAGCTCCTCTTTGACTTCCGCTGGCAGGTGAGCCCCCCTGGAAGCCGTCCTCGTGTGAGAGTCTGCCATCTTGGTGACCTGATTTCTCTGCGTGGTCGTCTCGAGCACATGGTGGGCCGTGATCGCGGCACGGATGCCACTCGTGGTCGTGACCACCGCGCCCGTCGAGAGTCGAAGCCCGGAGCGAAGAACCGTCGCAGCACATCTCGGAGGGCGGCCTCCTGGTGCAGGAGAGCTGCGGCCACCCGCCGCCACAGTTGCTGGAGGGCACCGCAGTCGAAAAACAGGTGCGGTGGGATCGACTCCGCCGACACGCACCTGGCACAGTTCGGGGATGCAACCCCTGCGGAAATTCGGTGACGCCGCTCTTGAAACTCCAGTGGAAGAGGAGCGGCACGGGCTGTTTCCAGGAGAGGGTGAACACCGAAGTGTGGAAACAACGGGGAGGGAGCACAAGTTCTTCGCACCCAACACTCGAATGTTCGCTTCACCGAAAGAGTCCTGTCGCCAAAGCCCCTAGAGTGGCAGCGTCTATCAACTAGCCCGTCTTCCAACCGTCAAGTAGTTTCATCCTTCCCGTGATGGTGCAGGAAAACTCCCACCTCACCGGCTGGTCCCTGTCGTCTCTTGCCCTGAGGGCAAACAGTCGTGCCGCGAGGGGAATGGCGGCTAGAGTCGAACACTTCACGATGTGCGTCGCCAATTGCATGGAGTTGGCAAAGGAGAGAAACCATCCCATTAATCACTTACGAGCTAAAAGAGAGCACGAAAATGTTCCCTTCTCTTCATGGAGGAGAATGAAGGAGAAGCCGAACTGCATCTCTAACTAGACGTCGGGGCCTCAATAGAATGCCTGATGAGCCCCACCAGTTCTACATTTCTGTATTTATTTATTTATTCACTTGGTCCCCTCTTCAGCTTCCTCGAAAACCTCGTTGAAACCAGACCTGAGGATTGTTCCAGAGCTTAGTATTCATGTAGGACGCAGTGTTCTCTATTGCTCGTTTATTGAATCTCTTCGATTGCAATGAGCACCGTGGAGTGTCCGAGTGTCCACACCGTTCCTTGCCTTTTTCCTCCCCGATCTTAGGACGACCACCTTGACACCGTGTAGCGCCGCTTTGTCCACGCAGGAACGAGTCCTTCGTTGCAGCCCAGAACCGTTTCGTTCCGAGGAACTCCGTTTTCCGCGTTCACCTTCCTTCCTTGGATGCAACAGATGTGTTGGATCCATAACGAAGAGGCAAACACATTCCCATTTCTTTTAGAAAGAGTCGAATCTTCTCCTCACGCTGCCCCGTTCCGACCCCGAGCCCTTGAACCCATGCTGCTGCTATGCGCTTCTCTTCTGATGCTCTCACTGCCCTGAAACACGCTCAGGTGCCGGGCCATCCAGAAAGATCCTGCCTAGAAGAGTAGGATTTTCTACTGCAAATTCTAGGTCAACTCCTCTGGAGCTCAGGAGAGCTCGAACGGAGGTCACAGTGTGGTGGCGAGGGTGCGGCTGATTGGGAAAAAAATTCAGATAAAGTGAGAGTTATGCGATCCGGAAAAAAGATATGCCCTCTGTGTGACTGGGGATCCACATTTTTCTTTCCTCCCTGGGGAGCGTTCTTCGTTGTTTATAGTGGGGTCCAAGAAGAAATTCATATGCTTTCGGCACTTGCGCTCTCAGAATTGTCCTACTTCTTACCCACAGTCAACTAGAGGAAAGTAATGCTAGTGTTGGGATTGGAAAAGCGATCCAAGGGTCTCTCGCTGGAGTTCTAGCTGGATTCCTTCTGCAGTCAGCAAACTTTTGGGTGAGGCTGATGGCATGGGATCCCCACTTTCCTCGGCAAAACGTCGGGTCACATCGATTTGCTCACTTCACAACAAAGAACGGTCCTGCTCTAGCAGCACTTTGGTTCCTCCCTCTCCCCTAGATACCTGACGGAGGACCTTCTTCACGCAGAGTTCGCTGCTGTTTGATCGTCTTGAGCAGGGGAGAGCGACACATCGGGAGCCAGAGCATCTCTTCTCACTTTTCAGCTCCAGTGAACCGCACTGGAAGTCTCGCTCTTGCTCTCAAGCACATCAGAATGTTCCCCATCGCGAGGAGGTTTCAGGAAGAGTCGCTCGTTTTGCATTCGAAAGGTCTCGAGTTGGGGATGTTGCATTTTTTGATCCCGGGCGCATCCTGAAGAATCAAACTGTGGCGTGCGGGAATGAGGGCGGGAGCGCCAGTCACAAGTCAAGAAAAAAAAATCGCCAAGCAAGGGATGCACTTGAAGATTGCTGGCTCCGAGCAGCGCGCGCGCGCTCACATCTCGCAGACACAGTCAGTGTTGCATATGATTCAGCATGATGTGAACGCGACGAAAAAGGAAAAAAAAAAAAAACAAAGAACTGCAACCAAACTCGAAGTTTATTTGAATTCGATGAGCTTGAAATTCGAGCGAGCTACCTCATTGCTCTCTGCGAGACTTGGAACAGAAAGCGTGCTCGTTCTGAGCATTGTACGTGTGTCGAATGCATGCCTCATGTGCCGATCAGCTGCTTATTGGCACGCCTGTTCTTGCATTCAGATGTGTTCAGCGTAGACCGCCACATTGCATATCCTTCATATCTGCGTACTTCTCAGAGTTGGATGAATCACCCAATGCCTAACTGGCAGAAAAAAAAAGAACAGAACACATACATCGTGCATATGTGTGTTTCGCGTGTAAATGAACGTCAATCATCCAATCACGTGCTCGTTGCCTGCGATGGATATGTGACAAGTGAGTGGGTGCGTAATGCCCGTGGAGACGCTCTGTTTGCACTGCGAATTACGTCTGCACCTATAAGAAGGGGAGGAAAGGCGCAAGTCAGCAAATGATCATTACAAGTTCATGAATTACGCATCAAAGAGAAGTTTGAAAGACGGAAACGGGGACAGCCAGAGGAATGTCTTGCCTTTATTCGATCAATCTGGCAACAGGAGCTGTTTTCAGACCTGAAGATCTTTCGAGAATGCCTTCTCACGAAGACCAAGGGGGTGCAAGCAGAATTTTAAAGAGGGCGCACATTCATTGCGAAGTGTTCTGCCAGCAAAGGCAGCAGCCTGCGAAATTCTTCCCCACTTCTTGTTCTCGGATTAATGAATTCTCTTTGCAGGCAGACTCTCTCAGCTTTGCCTACCGAGAGTGAGTATGACTCCCGGACTGAGTTCCGGCTCCCATCAGATTAGCTGCTGCAAATTCCCCTTCAGTTCGGCACTGCCTCGGTGTTTTGCCGCTCGGCCACTTCTGAGAGTCTCGTATTTCGCTCGAAGTGTCTGTGAGCGCCTGGTTAAAGGCGGCAATCAAAAAGCAAACGCTCACCAGAATGCTGAGCACAGCGTCCGTGGAATGCAACAGAATCAACATACCAGAAAGTTAAGCTGCAGTGAAGCATGATGAACGACAGTTTCGCATGGAATCTTATCCGACGAACCTATCAAAGAACATCTCGTATGGTAATTGGAGGATCGATCTTCCTTACTCATGCCCTCTTCTCGACCTGGAAACCTGGGCGAGCTGATGCTCTTCAAGGTGAAGGGGTCTGAAATTTGGTCACAAAGGCAGCGAGTGGGGCCTGCATCCATTTTTCACTTGAAAGTGAAAGCAGAGATCCCATCTCGAGACGAGGGGATCGGAATATATTTTCACAGCCGACAAACGGTAGGGGAACGGAATTTTGTTTTGTGGCTTTCCTCTGTCTGAGATAACGCGCCGGTGATCGTCGCGGAGGTTCGTTTTCACATCTCAACCCTTGCTACAGGTCCACTACGCCGTCTTCGGCCTCATGATCCTTCCTCCGAATAGGGAAAAGCCCCTGTGCATGGCATTCACGGGTAAAAGCGGAAAACCACTGCCCAGCACTGTGGGGGCTATCCTGTGAACTCAAAGGCAAAGATCTCGTGTTCTCAAGTTCGGTTGACAGCGCCGCGAAGACGAAAGCCTCCCACCATAGATGTGATCAGTCCGCATCCTGACCCTCGGGTCATGTCGTCATCGTTCTAGTGTGCTCTTTGAATTCAATTCGGAAATGGATCCATCTCATTCCTGCTAATTAGGACATTTTCATCACTGCAGCGATAGTGCCTCGTTCCCCAAATGCCTGGAGCTTCGGTGCTGAAGAGAATTAAGCTCTGACACCGATTCTCGTGCAGTTGCAAGGCAGGATTCTCGACGGATGATTTTGCGCGCAAATTGCATCCTGGAAAGTAAAGGAGATCATTTTCGTATATCGGATCAAAGAATGCTGGCTAGATGATGCTGAAGACATGGGAAGCTTCCTTTTCAACTTGAAGGGATAGCTGCTACGAGCTCAGACTTGATGGGATGCGGATTTGACAGCGTCGCTTCATGATGGCCTTCTGATGTTGCCACGTCCCCGTTTTCACATCACTACCACACAACTACGTTTTTCTTTTCTTTTTCTGGCGTGGTTGCGTTGTTGCCATGTTACTTCGTTGCAGTCGTTATGGCTGCTTCGGTGACACACTGCATCAACTCTCGGTACCATGGGCGGCTTTATCGACTTTTCTGAACAGCTTTTAAGCCTCTTGAACATTGCTCTAATGATTTGTTGCTGAAAAATAGGCACCAAGGGTGAGCTTCTTGCAATAGTGGATGCATTGGTGACTTCGACTCTCCAGAGCAGGTCAATTCGCAGAAAGGAATCCAAATTCTAGATCTCTCGTGGCACCACTAGGGATCGTGCAGATGAACGAACCCCGTGGACTCGCGATGAATGTCACGGTGACCACTGAGTTGCATTTTTTCAAGATTGCTTTGCTGTAGAAATCCCAAATCGACAGGACATCGAATCATCCATCAGACTTACATGAGTTTTCATGAGACCTCAATTTTAGTTGATGTCAGCTTCCACTTTGATGAGGGGAACTCTTGTTCTCAGAACCAGAAACGCTGAAAGAAAAGAATTCGTATCCCCAGATACTTCGGACGATACGTCCAGGATGGCTGATGTACTCAGAGACTGCGATTTGCATTCTCCTCACAATACCTCAGAGCAATACTCAAGAAGCTGATAAGATTAGATCAAAACTGCAGAATCCTCCGGTTGTCGGTTCTCCCCCGTCAGAGTTTGCTTTTGGGAGATAACTGCGGAATACTTGTGGTCTCTGACCATCAAAGAGCTGGTCGGCACTCTTTGGGAAACTTAAGAATCCAAGATCTTCCATGTTTCCAGCAGCAACAGGTTGGGGAGACATCGGCAAGTGTGTCCTCGTTATTTTCCCTTGACGCTTTCTTAGAGAAGCACGGGAGCGGAAAACGGACTGATCAAGTACCCGGGATGTGCAGAGCATCGGCAGCCATCCTTGTGGAGGAAGTTCTCTGAGAAGATCGGTTCTTTGGAAGAGGACAGCGGAGGCTTTCAGAGAAATACCTTCGTTGCCTCGAGAAAACTTTTTATTTTGCAATGCTACAGAGCAACTGGGGAGCCAACGGACTTTAGAATTCTGGCTTTGCAGAAATTCTATAGAAGAGCCACCTTCTAAGCAGGGAAAGCAGCGGACGATGTTCCTCCACCATGAGGAGGCGAGCAGTCGTTTAGTCTGGCAGCCGTTCTTCGAATACGACTTGTCGGTTCTTCGGCTTCTCCTGCAGGCATGCACATCTCCAAAGGTGCATGCAAGATGGGATTCCCGCCCGCCGCCTTCCAAAATGCTGGACACAAGTTCTTTCCCTCAAGCGGGCCTACTGGAACTGGGTTCGGGGAAATCATCTGATTGCGTCCTCCGAACTGAAGGAAATAGGGGCAAGTTTTCGGGTCCTCTTTGTTCCTTTACGAATGCCCGAAACGTGTTTGAATGTGTCCAGCATCAGCCTGACCTTAACGTCTCTCATATGAGTTGTGTGACCTTTACCCCGAGAGAAACTACGTAATCCTGAATCCATGCCCTCAGACTTGTCCCAAATCCCGTCACCCTGATTTGGCAGTCCTATGAGCCAGTCGGTAGGTAAGAGCTTGAGAGACACCTTCCTATGGTGTAGGGTCCGGACTCTGAGGAGCCCATTAAAATGAAGGAGATGCACGCGAAGAACCGCGCTCGTGACTTTCTGAAGTCAAGAGGGAGCAGAACGTGTGCAATAGGGAAGAGTTGGCAAAATCCGGAGGATGAAGGAGAACGTCCGAGTGACCCGAGGCAGTCCGAATTCCGAGCATGCCAAAGACTCCCGGAACGCAACCTTCAACACACGGACCACGAAAATGGCATCTCCAAAGGTTAGGTCTCCCGCTGCCTGGGATCAGTTTGGTCCAGCAACCTTGGAAGAGAATCAAGGTCTCCGAAAGAAGTTCCCGTGCCCATCTAGCCCATTCCCGTACGAAGGAGCCACCGCTTCCGAGATCTGAGAGCATCCCCAATCGGACAATGCTTAACGCCGCTCCTCATTTCCTTGTTTCAACCACGAGGCACCACAGCACCTTTACAGCGTCGCGAACCAAGAGTAAACCCAGGCAGAGGGCCCCTCGGAGTTTCGTACGCCCCGGAGAGCCCGTCCATTCTCTCTGAGCGGAGAGAATGGATGGAAACCACGGAATTTCCCGCGGTTTCCGTCTTCGGATGCCTGTAGGAATGTTTCTTCCCCTTGGGTGGAAAGCTCTGCCCTCGATTTTTGTGTGGCTATTCCGACCACACAAGAATCCAGATCATGCTCAGGAAGCCTCCTCGACGTGCCTGCGGAACTCGGCGCCGAATACACACTCGGCGGCTCCGGCGGCAACTCTTATTCGACGCGCACCACCGTGAGAGACGAAATGGAAAGCGACTCTCAAATTCCCATTCCGCCGTCCGGAGATGTCCCCCCGACACGCGCGCGTCGCACAACGACCCAGCGGGTCGAGTGTCTTTGTCTCGTGAGCTGCAGGTAGTGCACTCCGAAGGGTGGACGAATCCACCGATTAGTGGACGGTCTCCCTCCGTCTCAGTAAGCATTCTCCTTCCCGCCAACCCTTCCGGCTTCCAGCGATTCTGGAAGGTTGCCGGGCGCGTCGTGCGCCAACTGCTCCACGGGACGGGGCGGCAACTTGTTCTCCCAAGCCGGTCGGCTCCCGAGTGGGGAATCCAATTCTTCGATGCTGGAAGAAGGAAAGAATCAACCGAGCTTTTGTTCTTGCTCTTCTTCCGAAGGCGCTCGATGGATTACGCAGATGCAAAAGTTACATAAGCACCGTAGGAGGACTCAAACAGCTATGTAATGCAAGAGTTCGTCTAGCGTTGGATTTCGAAAACTCATTTGGCTTTTCTTATCCATCTCTCCGTTTAGTATCTTCCAAAGGGATTCGAATCCCGTTATCCAACGTGCTTTTCATGATGCTTCGATTTCTAGAGTTTTAGCGTCCAAGAGTTTCCAGCATTTGCGCAGAGTCTGGAGCGCTCGGTGCCATACTCTTCCCTTCAGCCGTGCTGCTCAGTCTCTCGCAGGTGTGGTCCCTATAAAACACGCCGATGGTTGTATCAGCCACCATGGTAACATCCATGAAATTGCTCGATTTCTCATTTCTGAGTAGGGAAAACCCATCAGTGGGGGCATGAAAGCGCCCCTCCTTGACTCAAGAGCTCGCAAAATGAGCTGCACCTTTGCTGAGAACGGGGGATGCTGGCAGAAATCTTCAGCGAGCAGAGGTGGTGATGTCAGCGTCATTAACCCTTCCTTTAACGCAGTTCTCACTTGAGATTGCTAAATTACTCGAAAACAGTGGCAACAGCGATGAACCCTCACCGATTCCGTTAATGACTTTTGCTTGGTTCTTGAAGGGTAAATAATTTTGGTTTGTTTTCGACATTATAAAGACATGGGCTTTGACAAACATTGCAATCCGAATACTTCTTCATCGGATTACCATGAGTGTTACCATATTCGAGCTCACTGAAATGATCACAAGGGCAACCATGGTTACAGCTACTCATGTGAATGGCTGTTCACTTATGACCACCAGCCCGCTCTCCATATGCGATCCGTTGCGATCTCGATGCGCGTTCACTTGCTATCAATACTGCTACCATGATATCACTACCGCAGTTAATCGTCACGTGGTTGCTTTCCATCAGGATTAGGATCATCATTCATCATCAGGTTACCATCAAAAGGCTAACGGAAGCGTGTTCGAGAGCCCCCATCCTTTCACTTGTTAGATTTCTCCAACTCTCCTCTTGCGCCTCAGCATCTGGACGCAGCCCGTAACGGAACCATATTTTTCAGGGGAGGGAGCTAATCCTATTGTGCTGCTTGGCTCGATTTTTATTTAACCTGGAAGTGGCACGGGTGGAAATTTATCTAGCAAATTAATTAGACGCAGATCACCGGTCTTGAATCTTTCGGTTTCCATTTTTCGCACGCCGTCGGCTCTTTTATTGTCTGATAAGAACGAACAAGTTCGGAGTGCGTGAATGAATAGCAGTCACAGATTTAAGAAGGTGCTTCTCTGAAAATCATCATCTGAAATAGAAGCGCAGCAGCCATTCGACTTATCTCCAGATAAAGGCACTTCGGCATTTCCAGGGAATTTTCTCCAGCAAGACTTTCTCCAGGTTCTCTCTGTAATGAGCATCTCTGTGTCAAAAAACTGGTCCATCGGATCTCGTCACTATGATTGCAATGTAAACAAGAGATGATCAAAAGGTTTTCTGGGGACGAATTTATGGGGCAAATGGCCAGCGATTCGAATAGACTTCTTCCTTAGTCCTTGCAGCATGCACTATCACCATGACAACGCAATAGATCAATGCAACTGGAAGGAAAATATATACCGATATCTTTATGAAACTCGTCAGAAATATGGCAAGAGTCTCTTGACATGAAAGAGCCCCTTCTCGAGCCAAGTCATCAGCAGCTGCGGAATAGACCTTGGAGCTCCAAAGCAATAGGAACAGCACGACTCAGATCGCAGAAACACTTCCAAAAAACTGCGCTCCCTTGAGCATCGAAAGGTCCAGAAAACACTGGGAGACGAACTCTCGAGAAAAAAAGCGCAGCGTCGTTCGCAGAAATAAGTCAAACATCTCAGGGGAGCAACAGTGGTGACTACTTGATCCCGGTCAACATTGCCGCCCCTCTCCTGGCTCCAGAAGGAATCCCATATGGACCACCTGCTCATTCACGATATTCCAGAAAACCACTCCTCCGGTGGTATCTAAAAAAAAAAAAAAAATCCAAATCCATTTCGAAGAGGGAAAGCACAGCAGCGAGATGGTTCGTACAGCATCTCTGAAAAATTGGGAGTCTCGTTGTACCCCAGAACTTTCATCCTCCTACGCTCACTTAACGAAGAAAAGGAAAGAAACAGGAAAGGACCTTTACGGCCCGAACATCACTGTGCCTTCATCCCCTGTATTCTGGACCTCTCGCTCTCACACTCTTTCTCCCATGGCAACCGTTGGAAGCTTCGCCTGGTCTCTAATCTTCTACATCCTTGCACGCGCATGTAGCTTTACCGCGCTTCTCGTTCAGCGTCTTCCGA
The DNA here is from genome assembly GCA_036172245.1 of Raillietiella orientalis. Lineage (NCBI taxonomy): Eukaryota > Metazoa > Arthropoda > Ichthyostraca > Raillietiellida > Raillietiellidae > Raillietiella > Raillietiella orientalis. Next base: position 2,449,391 of record JAYWIR010000016.1, read on the forward strand.
ATCAACCTCACGTCAATGTTCGCTGTCGACTCTGGACAGATGAAGATGTGCTCCGTGCCGAGGGCTTTCCCTGGACAGCCGCGGACTCTCACTTTCTAAGTGAGGGTTTCCCGTGGAAACGTTGGGGAGGGATCGACAAACTTGGGAAGAGATGAGGAGCCTTCAGCGCGGAAGTTCATTAATTTTTGATTGAAGACACCCGAAAGGGAATCGTGTAAGAAAGAGATGTCATTTTCCCCACCACCACCACGTATCCATGAATTTATAAGATGGACCATGATCATCCCGAAGCGGAAAACACTCTTACGTTAATTTCCTCCCACTATTCGACTTGATTTGCCACCTCGGATCTCAACCGGCACACCCGAGAGTCCGTTCGAGACAGCTTCCTTGCCCGCAAGTTGCTTGGAAAGGATTCCGCCCCCAAGATTACTAGAAAGGGATGGACGGATCTGTTAAGGATTGGGAAAGGGAAGGAAAATCTGGAGCTGAAAGCGGCGAGGAGCATTCCGCATCGACGCGCGCAAGCAAATCTCGGAAAAACTGCACCATCCTGGATGAATAAATAAGGACTCCAAGAACACGTTAGGCAAGAGGCGCATCTTCTGGAGATGATCCTCGCGGCTCTTCTTAGGAACGGGTGAAGCAGCTTCCATCATTGGGGAAAAATGAGCTGAGGTGCTGGAGGAAGAAGCGAGTTTCAGAATGGACCCCAAGCAGAGCCTGGAATTTGTGTGGCTCCGAGCATCCGATCTCATGTATTCGGAAGAGGTCGCGTTCTTAAAAGCATCCACGTGGCTCGCGTTGGCGGTCGCGTGGCTGCGGTCTTCGTGCGTGGCACCGGTAGTCACGGGTTCGAATCCCGCTTGAGGAAGGTTCGCTGCTGAGAATAAAGGGTGCGTCGTGGGTTTCGAGTCCCCTCCAGTTCTGGTTGGCTTTGATTGGTTTCGGATGGTTTCGGTTCTTCTCCCCCTAATGAGTTGGTACTCAACTAACAACCGCGTTCAACTCAGGATTGAAGGAAGAGTCTTTCTCTTCCAGAAAATCCTAGTTGTCTTCCCAAAGGTTTTCTACCAAGCTTGGTAATCTGGAAATCACGTGTTCTCTCAAGTCCATCTTCAGCGTGAAGTGTTCGGGCCTTGCACTACTCAAGGGTAGAAGAATCGTCACTTTAGACGCTGCTTGTGCTGCCAAAGGTGCCTCTACCTTTTCCGAGATGCTCGAGGAAAGATCTCTACCGCCTTCTTGTTGGAGAAGAATGCGCAGGTAACCGTCCGAAATCCAACAGTTGGTTTTCTCGGCTCCCCAGGTTCCTTAAAAAGGAAGAGGTCATGCGAGCAAGCTTTACCTCGAGGGAATGATGACTCCTCGTGGTTGCTCCTAACAGCCAGGATGGCATCGCTACACACTGAACCCACAGGTGGGAACATCTGACCAACGCGAGGATCTCTCAGAACATCGACACCCAAGGAGAAGAACCGGCACCTACCGAAGAGGATGCAGACGAAGTTCTTGGAAACGGCTCCTTACTTCATGCGGATGCAACTCAAGAAGACGGACAAAAGATTAATGAAGCATGGCGGTGAAGATGGTGAAGATCGTTGGGATCCTGCTGTCCTTATCCTGTGCGAACCCTCCGCTCGCTCAACAGACCGAGCCCCAGAGAAAACCGCACCTCGAAGCTCCTCAGATGCAGATTTCCATTCGATTCGGTTCCAATGAGTGACGAGATCCACTGTGCATTCGGATGCAAGGAAACAAGCTAACCTTCCTGAAGAGGGAGGACGGAGTCGTGGAAACGTCTTGTGCGCGCGCGCACTCAGGCAAAGAGACCGAGCTGGGACGAGGAAATGAAGACGCTTTTCGTTTCCGTCCAAGAGAACCAGGATCGCACTGGAAGATGAAATTCAGTTCACCAAGCACTTCGAAGTGTCGAGGAATTCAAAAGGAATCCCCAAGAGCCTGCAGCCACCGAAGCATGGAGCAGGGACAAGAACGGGGACGCGTGCGGAAGCCGAAAGAGGAAATTCCACGAAACGCCCCGTGTAAAACAGGTAAAGGAAAGCAGTCCGTGGGGCAGCAGACGTCGAAGCGTTGATCAGCGTCAGGCTCCGCGACAAGATGCCACCGTTGCAGCCGCAAACGCAACACCGCTCTCCCCGAACAGAGGGACGAATTGCGGAAATGCTGGAATTAACGGAGGCGCCAAGGAACGCTCGCGAGGCTTCCCTTTCAAAGCTGAGAGGGCAAGCTGAAGAAGACCTTCGTTCCACAGGTGCACCACTCCGGGAACGAAGGTTGTTTCCCTTGACTGAGTTCAGCTTCCGCACCGTGGTAACCTTCTGGAACGGTAGGAGTACAGGCCGATGTTTTCTTCAAGCGGTCTTCAAAGGATGCTTCTGGAACGCAGAATGTTGTCTCTCTAAGGTGAAACCCCAATAAGCTTCAGGAAAGCCAGCAGAAACATCCCTGCGATCGAAAACTCCCTCTGCAATCTGAAGCATCTTGAAACTCAAGGAGAAGAGAGAGCAGCAGGGGAATCTTCACGCTGTTTCGGGCGAGGAAGTGAATTCCGGAATTCAGGTCTGAAAATTTCTACAGGAGATGAACGTTTTGTCTTGTTTGGGGGAGACTGGAAAAGCACATCCGAGCAGATGTTGAGGAACAGTCTGAGTGTACCAGAGAGTGTCAGGAATGCTGCAGCATCCTCGGGAAAAGTGTCTACTCTTTGGTGCCTTTGGATAGGGAACAAGAAGCTCAAACTTAGTCAAAGGTCATCTCTAAAACGAAACAAACACTTTGGAAACGGAAAGCTTCGTAGCAGATTTTGAAGTCAGGAAATGGGGACCTCCCTTGAAGGAAGGACTGACTGTCCAAGGGAGAAATGGGCATGCAGAAGGAAGAGCAAGTCACGAACGGAGAGGTTCAGCAGGTCACCGGCCCCGCCGTCACAGGGAATTTAGATCTCTGGAAACTTTCATGTTCAAATAAAAGCCGCAAGTTTATCCAGTTCATCGATTGATTTCAAACACCCACTAGTTCCACGAGGACAGTTTCTGGAATGTCCACTTCTTTTGAGAAACTCTCAGGTCCCCAAAAAGAATTTCGGGAGATCTCGAGGAACGATCCACTTGCCTTATCTGTCGTCGCGAAGGAAAGAGAACAGCAGGAGTCTGGGTCTTCTACCTGCCCTTTCTGAGGATGGTGTCGCCTGTCGGGTCGACTGCTCTTATCCTCTCCCTATTTCTTCGACCATCTTCCGCTCCCAGAACGGTTCATCCCTGCTCCTCACCAGTCTTGCGCTAGTCACAGTCTCGTCATCGGAAACAACAAGCGCATCTCAATCCTTTCCTTCTCTTCCTCTCCTTTGAGTTTTTCCCAGCTGATTAAAACTACAACGTGCTGACCGTCATCGATCTTTGGTGATCTTTAATCTTCCTTCTCTGTTTGCTGCTGTCTCTTTCCTCTTTCCCTCCTGCTGTTTTGCCTGACTCCAGGTGCTTCCTTTTTCCTGATTCGTTTGTTAGTCAAGGGCATCTCACTTCCTATTTTTCAAAAAAAAACGCCCTCATGTGCCCATTGTTCTGCCCTCCGGCGGGATGCCAATCAGATCCTCCTCATTCCTGTTGTTTCCTGCATCCTGTGAACTGTCTGCTGATCAAGAGCAGATGCATTCAGGTGATGATGCAGTGCACCTTCAGGATGAGATTCGGCCGATGTTTTCGCTTTTTCTTCGACAGCATCCACAGCTTTTTTTTCACTCAGCCTTTCGGAATAGCGCAGCGCACGGCGGCTGTCCATCTCGTGCATCTTACGAGGCAGTGCGTGCTGTCGTCTAGACGACCAGATGATCTGGAGAGACCTCTAATGGAAGATGGAAGAAGCAGAATCTTTCCAGACCGATAAGGCCGCACGGATTCTTTTATCGGACTTCACTGGTAGATCGATGTTTCCTTCCGTAGATCAGCAGTTTCCGCGCTCTTCGGGAGCAGATGCGCAGGAAGGGTGGTTCTCGGTTAGCACCGTGGACTCGGTGGGATGTGTCGTCCTTCCTGAGCTCAACCCCACCACCAAATGGTTGTGAAAACAGCTCGTTCACGCGTGCCCGCACTCGGACCGGCACATCACCAAAATAGCCGCTAGGGACAGCAGACCGTGATGGTAACAGTAGTGGATCCAAACTCGCCCTGTGGTTGCGCCTCTATGCTGCATGGAGCCTTGTGCAACGCGACTCAGACCACGTGGTTGACGTTAGTCTGCTGCAGGAGAAGGACCCCAGATGAAGAGTTTTTCTTTGGAGATCTCGCCTGGAGCTTCAGGATCTGCTCATTCTTAAAAGTGCCCTTGGCGACCAACGGAATCTCCAAAAGGTGGCTGACAAGTCTCTCCCGCACCTCCTTATGGATTGTGTTGCCCTCCGCTCCGTTTGGGAATGCTTTACCGCGTCCCTGCGGAACGCCGAGGGCAACCCCAGAGACATTCTGAAGGCCTCTTCCTGAGCGACGCTCTTGAGCCTGCGGCATTCCTAGCTGCATCCTGCTGCCAACGCAGGATCGTGGCTGCATGGAGCGATGCAAGAGGAGACCAGGACGATAGCGAAGCCATCTATTTTGCGGTCTTCTTCTTGAGAATAGCGTTAAGATGGCCCCATCTGGGAACGATGAAACAGGAACTTGCCGGCATCCTGGCAAGGATGCAGAGGATGCCCTCCAGCATCCGGTGACCTCTTCCTGAACCTTCTCGATTTTTTACCGTAAATATTTTTTCGTTTTGTTTTTCTTTTTGTTTGTCCCGCCTCCCCTTCTGCTGATGAGGCGAACCTCTCCGGCCTACGCGCCGGATCTCGGCAGGTTCCTTCTTGTACATCTATGCACAAGAAAGGAATACCAGATCAAGCGTCCTTTTACTTATATATTTATTTTATAAACAAATGCCCCGGCGCAGTTGGGTGTTAATCCGAAAGGTGGCGAATGGGGTGCCAACAAAACTGGAGGAAGTCACCACGAAGGGTGGAGGCAACTGGAAGGAATTCTCCAGATCCCCACTGGGATGGTGCAGTTTTTTTCGTTCCCGAGATCCAGGATCCGTGGAACGCTCTCCGAGCCTGCAGGGGTGAGCGCGAGGATCCGTGAAGCGACCCTCTTGGAGTTCCCGAAGACTCTTTCTCCTTACTCTCTGGGAAGAGATGGCTCTGCAGCCGCCGGGGCGAGGACCATCGTCGAGCAGACTTTCTGCGCGGGGCCCTCGATCGGGCGCCGTCGATCGACGGGTCCCCCGAGGTGGACGGCTTCCGTCTCCTGTCCCTCTTCTCCCAAATGTGTTTCTGTTTCCTCACCGTTCTGTCGTGATTGCTTTATTCTTCTTCATCATTCTGTTACTCCGCTTATTACTCTTCTATCATTCTAATTCGCATTGCTCTAGCCTCTCCTTATCACAGCATCCCTCTTCCCAGAATTCGCCGAAATCTCGGCTAATTCTTCCTGCCTGTCGTTCCTGGCGGCCAATCACCTCTTGTGTGTTTTTTTTTTAGCATCTGAGAGGTTTCAACCGCAAAACTTCAGATGTTGCAGCGTGGCAGCAACTCGCCGTATGGACCGAACCTCCTTCCCTCCTAACTCTACAGCCCGAGCACCAAACTAAGGGAGGCTGGATGCTCGGACCTTTCTGGATGCCTGATCTCCCTCCTCAGGATACGTATTCAGGAAGACACCACCACAGCTACCGGGTTTAGCAGTAGGGAAGACGTCTGCCCCTTTCCGCAGCTGGCGTGGAGACCGAGACCAGGAGGAGGAGATTTTCTCCGATCCGACGGAGAAGGCTCCGATCCCACATAGATCCCGGCCTCCGGTCTATAGGGAGAAGGGAGAGCGGTAAAAGAGAGGGATGGGGTGGGGAGGAGAGGAGCTCGCGAGGAGCTGGTAAGTCCAGGGAGGAAGAGTTTTTCCCCTCCTCCCCGCCTCTGGAATGACACCCGCTGGCCCGTTGCCGTGTGAAAGGAAGGCGGAGGAGAAGGCAAACAAACAAACGGTCGCGCGAGGGGTCGATCTCCAGGCTGGTCGATCCTTCCGCTCGCCCTCCGCGTGCCAGCACTCGTTTGAGACCACTTCGTCGCCAACAGCAGCACGCCTGCCAGCATGCGTGCCTGCCGAAACCGCCGCGCAAGTCGATGGAGCCCTTCTGCGTCCCGGAACAGCAGTAATGGCGGGAAGGGTGCATGGGAAGCCACCGGCTAAGTGGATTGGCGCACCTGGCGTCTGTTGCGTACTACCCGAGGCTGCGGGGATAGCCTTCCCCTCTGACTTCGGATGCGCTGCTGGGAAGGGACGTCTGGACGCTCCCCCTGGCTCCATCGAAGGTCCCCGGCAGCATGCATCAAGGACCTTCGAGAACGTCAGGATTTCTGGGAAGGGAAGAGGAGAGAGGAGGCTTTCTTTTTTTTTCTTTTTTTAAAAGACCAGTAGCGACCCCACGAGGAGATCGTTACTATTGGCCTAGGACGATGGAAATCCTTGGGTTCTTTTCCTTCTGTCTTCGCTGTTTTCCTTCCACCTTTTTTTTTTTTTTAAGAGTTTTCTTTTTTTTGGTTCGCTAAGTACCTCGGAGCGGTCGCTTGCCTCGCGGTGCACGTGGCTCTTTTTAAACATTAACACACTGTTTTGTTAACACACCCCGTGGCAACCCGCAGGGGGTGTGTGTAATTCTTCAGTGTAATTCTTCAGGACAGGGGGCACCCCGGGATGAGGGTCCGCCCTATGAATCCAGGAAGGGCTCGGAGTCCGTTCCTCTCACGCTTGGGGAGGGATCCCAGACGGGGGGGATCGCCCCTCCTACCCTGGTTGTCTCCGAAGGGGAACCCCGAAGGGAATCTTCTTCCTCATTCTCTCCGGAGGGACACTCCCTGGGAGGGGGGTGGTCCTCTCCATTTCAGCTTCTCCGAAGGGAACCCGGAAAGGATCCGCTTGTAGGAATTTCTTCTCCGGAGGGAAAGAAAGGGAACCGCTCCTGTTCACTCCTCTGAAGAGAACCCCGAAGGGACGCTTCCGAAACTCAGAAGGGGCGCTGCAGCTTCCCTCAGGGAATCGCTCTCGCTTGCTTCCTTGTGCACACTCTGTGAAGAGGCGACGACTCGGAGGGTCCCCCCCGCAACGGGGAGAGTCCGCTCCTTTGAACAACTGGAGAGGTGCCCGTGAGGGTTCCTGCTCCATCTTGAAACCGGAGGCGGTCACCCGGTGACGGGGGTCCACTCTCCGTTGCACGACAGGAGGGGGAACTCCCCATTCCTTGATTCCTGGGAGGACCCGAAGGTCGACTCCCATTGTTCCGGCCTTCATCGGGAGGCCACCGGCTTTATTCACCCCCGGGGCCACGCCCGAATGTCTCGGCCAACCAGTGCCGTTGCAGGAGAAACTCGGAACCCAAACGACGCAGTGGCGTCAGTTATCTGCCGAAGTATTCGAACCCGCGACGCATAATGCCACGCGCGGAAGCCTTAACCACAAAGCCTCCGACGCGGGCGAGGCTTTCTTTCAGGGCACCCTACGTCAGCCCATCCCCTGCCTGCGAGCCGTGGAGTCCTCCTCGAGCAGGGTGTGGATGGAAGTAGGTGGAACTATGGTTTTCCCATACCATTCCAAGCGCTCTCTCAAATCCTGATTCCCACGAGTAGAGGGGACCCAATCGCTTCTTTCGGGATCGAGTAAGGAAGGTTCCGGACACATGTGGGTTGGGATCGAGGGCGGTTGGAGTGAAGGAATAGGAACAGCACCCTCGCTTGCGAAGCTGGGTTGCCCGAGGCGCTTTCCTCGTGAGTCGAGAACCGACAGTGCCGGCATGAGTTGTCGTATCTTCCGGGATAGGGGACCGCCTACGCATAGAGAGCGCTTCAGCAATCTGGAGACCTCTGCGCCTCAAGCAGGAGTCGATGACGAGCCTCGATTCCTTTGTTTCCTTCCCCTGTCCCTGCAGGCATGCAAAACGCCACAACTGGGATTCCTTCCCGTCGACGTTGAAAGCGTTCTCCCGTTCTGAGGGGCAGGAAGCGTCTCTCGTGGCTCAGGAGCGCTGCGGAGCTGAGGGAAGACAGGGAACTGACAGCCGGTATGAAGGCACATCGCATCGGGGGAGGTAGTTGGTTCAGCTGGCCTGCTCCCCCTTCGGCGAATTAAGGAAACCTACCCATTCGGATCCGTGCTCCGAAAGGAGGATGCGAAAGAGGAGGAAGGAAGATGTAGGATTTTCCCGTCGTGCCCGGGTGCGCGTGGGTGGGCATCAGGGAATGGAATCGGCAGCATACGGAGAGCCGGCTGAGACGCACCCTCCGCTTCGGACACTGTCAGCGTGACCACGAGGACAGCGGAATTCAGTCGCGGAAGCTTCCTTCCATCCGGATCGCGCAAAACGGGTCTGGCACTGAGCTCCCGTTCGCCCTTCGCCCTGCTCTCTCCTTTCTCCCCGGAGGATGGCCTTCCCGACAGTGGAGTTTGTTTCCCTCAGATTTCTCGCAGGGCACGCTCTTCCCACGGATCCATTCTTGTTGTTTGTGGGTTCGAAAAGGTGGCTCGTAAAGGCACGCTCCCTTCCTCCTCCATTGCTGTGGAGGAACAATGGAAAAGAGGACAAGAAGGAATACAGAGCGAGGTGGCTTCGGACTTCTTCAGAGGTCAGATCCCGTATGGAGGGACTCCTTCTCCCCTGATGGATGAGAGGATGATGGACCGAAATGCTGCATACGTTCCCGTTGCAAGGTGGAATGGAGGAATGGAGGAGGAGGACCTTCCGAACCCGACCATGGTGGGGTGCAGGGGTCACACGGCTTCAGCCACGCGCTCAGAGAGGTCTCGACGATCGTCAGACATGCAGGCAGATGTGGTCAGCCAGGATTGGTCTCCGTAAAGAGAACCAGTTTCGGCCTTGGGCTTTCTGACTGACCGTGTCCCGGATGCTGGGAGTGACGATGGGGCCTTCCAGGCTCACACAATCCCTCATGCAAAGAAGGAAGCGGCGACGTCCTTCTTCGTAAGGTGACTCGGAAGGGAACGCCGTGATTGCATTTCGGGAAAGTTCCCGCTGAAGTTCCCGCAGAGGTCGGAGGAGACCTTCGTGAGGGAGCCAGCTGGGATCGGGAGGGGAAGACGGTGACTGTCAGAAGGCTTGCAGATGGCGGGAGATTGCCTGTGAAATGAGGATCAATGCAAACAAGGAAAAACTTCTCGAGTACGTCTCATTACCCCTGGCAACTAGGGAGAAAAGGGATCTTTCGCGGAAATGGTTCTCGGATCGCAAACGAACTTTCCTCCCCTCAGGAATCCATATCCTGCCTGGCAGACTCCTTAGGGAGGTGGCGTCCCCCATGACGAGAGTGGCAGGATACGCTTCCCCCTTGAGAACTCATTCGGAGATTTTCCTTCTTCTCACTTGTTACCATGTAAGGACCGACTGCTTCAATGGGCACGGAAGTGCAAAAGGCGGAGAGAGGTGACGAAGGCCTTCCTCATGACAACGCATAAACTGCATATCGTCAAGTGTCAGGGCATTTCGTTGTCAGGCTTCCCGCAGCAGAGGTGCCTGTCGGCGTTCCGCACGAACGGGCACGTAGCGTGCATTCATCCTTGCAGCCTCTTCTTTACTGCCACTTGCTCCGCGCAACGCGCTTAAGACCCGCGTTTCCTTAGTGCCGTCCTTCCGTGGGCCAGCGTTCCTTGCGAAGGAGCGATCATCATCTTGCCGGCAGATAGCGAAACTTCCAGAACGATCGTCCCATCATGGGAGGAAGGAAGGAAGAAAAAGGAAATAGGAACAGTCGCTCGAGGATCAATACGAAGAGTGGGAGAGTCAGCTTGCTAGCGCACGTTCCGCGCAGATCTTCGAGCTGCCGTGCGGCATGGGTCCCCGCGCTGTGGAAAATTTCACCCGTCGGGACGTGATTCGGGTTCCGGACTCGAATCGTGGGGGCTGCTCCTCCCTTGAAGAGTCATCTAAGTCATCTAATTCCATTGAGCAGCTCCTGCCACACTCAATCACATCCTCCGGAGAGCTCCTCTCCGCGCCAGGAAGGAGGTGGGAGGGGAGAGGCAAGCACTTCCTGAGACTCGGCACGTTCCCGCAGCTGCTTGGGACCTCCTCGAAGAGGAACAATGAGGGTATGCTTAACGAGGGAGCTGCGGCGGAATGCAAAGATTGCCCGTAAATCATCCTCCACGGTGATTTTTCTGAATCGGTCCCTGCTTCAGGCACCGAGAGGGATTCGAGCCCATTGTCTGGTTTCGCGCGTCCTACTCCGCAGGTCCCCAGCACGTCCTTCATCCGGAGGATCGGGATGCAAACGATCGGAACCCTGGTGCTCGCTCGTGGGCGCGTCCCGTTACTCGGCGTCCGGGGGGAAGGGGGCGAGCTGGAGGAGGCAGTCAAGTCCTTCCTTACTTGCAGGCGCCCGAAAATTCGGAGAGGGCAGGCTACTCGGGTGCAACAACTCACCGTGCGCACCCCCCCACCCATTCCCTCGATTCTTCCGGATCGCTTCGGATAAGACGTGGCCATCTCACCGGGCTTCACGTCCACCTGGCAGGAGTAAATTTGAGGCAAGCAAAGCCCTCGGGTAGTGTTCCAGAGATGCTTCACGTGTCCTACCAACTGTACCATTTGATGCGTTCCCAACTGCATGTTCTTTAGCATCCCATGAGATGGATTTCATTTTCTCTTTCTTTCTGCAAGGAGCAACATTTTTTTTTCTTTCAAGTTCATCTGTGGCTGTCGCTTAGTTACTCCAACTTGCTCTCTTTTGCTGGGGTGATGGAACTGATCCGGAATCACCACGGATCTTCTCTTTCCTCTTGCTCTTCCTGCACTGCAAGTCTGGCAGATGAGGATGTTTGGACGAATGTAAGCAGGGGAACACTCTTCTGAATGCCGGGACGTGAGTCTCCTTCCCTAGGATGCTCAGTGACGTCACCTTTCTTAGCCTCGGAAATCATTCTTCTCTTGCTACCTCTAATTTCTGTGCAACCCCTCTCACACGAGGCGAGATGCCTGCCTTCTTGTCTCAGAGCCGCTCTTCTTTAATGATTCGGGACGCACTTCCGGACTTGGTTCCTGTGAGCTCCGTGCGCACGAGTGATGTCTCCCGATCCTCTTTATCTTCTGGATGCGCCCGCCGCCGGCGAAAGGCGAACCCACGACGGATGCTCAAAAAGGGTTAGAGGCTCTCCATGGGAGTTGGGAGGGCCACTTGGTGGGTCTGACGAAGCAGTCTCAAATCTCCCCGGCTTTTCGTTGGGGGTACGTCCCCACCAGCCCAAGCCCTGATTTGGTCATGTCGTTGCACGATCTAAAAGCCGATGGTCTACTCCCGGTAAGTCGATCACGGGGGTCCGCGCTCGGTGGCTCGGAGGGTCTCCTGGCCGGTGGGTTCATCAGGTTCCGCAAGGCTGTGCTGGAGGACGACACCATCCGGTCTGATAACCTGGCTCGCGCACGTTGCTAGGATGCAGCATTTGCAGAGAGCAAGGTCTCCTTGGGAATTGCGGTGAGTCGACGACGATCACGTGAACTGACGCTCGCAGTTCCAGCGTTTCCAGAGAGCACACCGCGGCTCCCCAGTATTCCCTCTTATTTTCGGCTGGAGAGTCTTGGATACCATCGTCGTGCTTTCCGATGGGCAGCCATGTGTGGATTATGATGACGTTGATTCAATGACCCTCTTTTTTAGTCGAATTTAGGAAGAAGAGACAATTCCGCGCCGGAGGTCTCCTGGCTGCTGGACTGGAACTCCCGTTTTCCATCAGTCGTCTCCTTGATGATAGTCGATCAAGGTGTTGTGCTTCCTGGTGTTCGGTGCCGTTCTCGAGGATCCAAAAATCTGGTGCTGAGGCCATTTCTGTTCCATGTCTGGTGCCGACAACAAGATCTCCTTTCCGTTGCTCGGATGGAGGTCAAGAGTTGGAGGCAGAAATGCGTTTGCAGTCCGCAAAGCTCAGGTGGTCAGGGCCCACTGCTAAGAAAATGCCTAGAGCCATAGAGTCATCCAGCGCCTCGCACGGCCCTGTCCATCGATTCGGGATCGCCTCGCCTCCCTGTGTCGAATGGCGCAAACCTCTGGGGGTTGAAGTTCCGTCTTAAATTGCAATCCAAAGGTTGCCCCCACCACCAGACCATTTCGGGTTTGTTTCCTCGGAAGAAGATGTCCATGAGAGGCGATCCGTGATTCATTTCTCAGATGTGTCATATGGACACGAAAAAGGTAGGGCGATGGGTGGGTATGAGTGATAAAAGGCAGAAGCAATGATGAAAATGGGGTAGAAAGAAGCAGCTGTTCACCAGCAAGGTGAAGATAGTGGAATCTCAACGAAAGTAACCTCTGGATAGGATATTCGGACCGCTTAATGAATATGTTAATGATGTCAACGATCCCAGCGGCTTGAACATGATGATCATAATAGTAGCCACCGATGGCACCAACAATAATCACGAAACCACTATAATGGAATGCGAACGGCAGTGATGGCAAAGCATCGATGATGGCACCAAAGAGGTGACAATCTCGGGAACAAAGGTGACCATGGAAGTAGCCGTGAGAGACCAAAGAACTGAAGAAAGAAATAGCCGCAAATACATAGAAGAATAGCAGTGAGACGTCATCCTGAAAGCCATGGAAATTTCTAACGGTAATTATAGCAAGAAGAAACAGTAACCATAGCAACCAGGGCGTTCACGAAATCTGTGTCGCTCCTTTAGAAACCGGATGGAAGCTCCACAAAGACTCAACCACAAGTTTCAAAGAAGGTTCGAAGAAGTGGAAATGCGGAGTTCGGGCTAATTAGCAGGACGCGAAGCAGGGAAAGGGAGCCGCAAGCTTCCAGACTATTGGAAAGACAAGGACCGCGGGGCTGGAATTTATCCAGCGTTCCATGTCATCCATATAATACCCTTCGCCCTTTTAAAGGCGTGTAGAATTTGGCGATCTTATTTTCTCCCAAGCATCTGATTGCAGCAGGGTGATGACACGCAAAATTGTATGTCCCGGGAAATAACGAAGAATCAGCGACCACGGTGATACTTAGGAGAAGGAAAAAAAACATTTCAGAAAAAGAACATCTACCAAATTTAGTCTGTGCTTTTCTTATAAAACTACAGCTGCTGATGCTTTTTCATTTCTTCTGTTTTTGAAATTTGCTTGGCTCGGCTCTCGGCAAGTGATCCATGGATGACTTCTTCGGGTCACGTAGAAATCGCAAGGAAGCTTTGGATTGCACATAAGCTAGCTCTTGCTAATTGGTTATTGGATCTGAGAGGAACGGGCTCTTGATGATGGACACGGAGCATATGCACTCGATCTTTCATCTTCCAGTTGGACCTCATAGTACGACGGGCACCGTTATCATCCGCCCCGTGTTCGACCAGCAGCGTCTCTTGAATTTTGGACAAGCCCTACAGCCTTACAGGATAAGCATCCTTGTCTTCCGTCTGGCGACGTTGGCATATTCTTGCTAGTTTGAAGACCGCAGAGGATTTCGGGAAGATTATAGTGCTGTTCTTTGTCTCTTCCGCCTCGAACGGATTGCTAATCAGACAAAGAGCGAATGCCCTTTGCATTCGAACAGGCTCTTGCATGCAGAGCTCAGAAGTGAAAACGCTGGAAGAAGAGAACATCGGCATCTCGGTGTCGATCTTCTCACCTTGGAATGGTTTCGTTTTCTAGCGTTTCTTCGTGAAAACTTTTGAGACTGAGATAAGCAAGAACGTCCCATGTCACGGATAGCTAGCGCCAATGAAATTCCAGGTCTTCGGTGCTCTGTCGTCTGCAACCACAGAGCGACATCTGCTGTGCCAGATTTGTCTTCATTCTTTGGTAACGGAGGAAAAAAGCATTAAATTCGCCTGTGGCAAGTTTCCCGCTGGTCGGAGACGCCTCGACTAATCAGCATCCAAACCATTCCGAGCAGCACAAGACAAGCACTTCAGCGGCCCAACTCGGAGAAGGTTCCTAGGAACGTAGGTGGCATCTCAAATGCAGATGAAATGGAGTACGATCAACAGGGAAGCAGACAGCAGGAAAGGCTTTCAAGTAGCAAGCGTTCTCTCGTCATCTCTGGCAGCCGCAGCTGGTCTGTCCATCTTTTTGCTCTGATTCCGGTTTCTGCGCATTTTTTAATTGTCAGTGCTTTCCTTGTGTCTTCCTTTTACTAGTCATAAGACGTGATAATTGATCCCGGAAGGGTAAAGGAAGGAAACGGTTATCGTTGGGATGCTCCTCAGGAAATCTTGAAATCGAAAAGCGACGTGCCACAGGCCGATGACAACTGCGCATCGCTTACACAGCCCATGAACGAGGCTGGGGGTTTCGAAAACTCTTAAAGCATGCAGCCTTTACATCTGTCCACTTGCAAAAAGGCAGAGCGGTCAGAAATTGGATTGCGGTGATTTGCTCCATCTCTTTTCGAATTGGGATCCGTGAGGTGCAGAATCTCTGCATGCTCAGCGAAGCTTCGAAAGGGAGTGGCTGGAACACGAAGGGCAATGACACGTCAGGAACGAGATTCGAACCCACGTCCTCACGTGTAGGCCAGAATTCGCAAAGCAGGAAACTTCCTCATGGACCCAGAGCCTTGGAACGATTGGCCATGACCTCCCGATCTCATTCTAGATAAGGGAACGTCCGCCATCCAGTTTCCAGGAAACGACGAAGGCATGAGACAATTAAAGGCTAGAGACCCTCTCAGATCGGAGACTCCAGGTGGAGTTCTTTTCAGCACTCGGAAGGCTGCACATCAGGGTCGTGTCGAGCATGTGTTGTCAGCTTCGTTTTTCGGATGGAAGGAGGCTGAAATTCATCCTAGCCGAGAAAAATCCAGGAAGAGCAGATGAGGAAGGCACGAGAGGAGCGCCGACAGGTAAAAATCACATGGAAAGTGGAATCGAAAGGACCAGGATTCACTGACCGTTGGCTGCAGACACATGGAATGTAAGTGCGATCAGTGATAGTTGTAGGCCCTTCCTTGTTTATCGTACTCCATTTCATCTCTATTTACGATGCCGCCTACGTTCCCAGGAGCCTTCGCTGGGTTGGGCTGCTGAAGTGTTTGTCTTTGCTGCCCGATGACGTTCAGGAAGTAACTGCATGCTAATTCGTAGAGGCGTAGCAGACCAACAGGGAATTTTGAACGGCATATACCTTGTTCTTCGATCTGGTACTCTTTGGAGTAAAACGCTATCACTCCCGGAAATTAGTCCAGTCCTTTCCCTGCGCGTTAATGACGCCTCGGATGAAACGCGGCAGAACGCCCACATCGTAGCGATCATCGAGGATGCTGCCTTTCTCCGCCCGGAGGTGCATCTTGAAGTAACCAGTGCTGTGGGGTTTATCCATCTGCTCCTCACAGAGAGCCGAGGCTACGCGGGTCCCGTTGGACCGCGCATTGCATTCTTACGCTGTTGATGTTCCGGTAGCCAGGTGGCCAGTGTAATCCCGATCTTTCCATTTCACTGTCACTCATGGCACACTGAATCAGGAAAGAAATGACGCAGGCTTCAGTCGAAGGGCCGACTTGGCATCTGCCTCTGGAAAGTTCAGAATGACCCACTGCTCGAGAATCCTGGCGACATGTTGAGCGAGATCTCCTCGAGAGTGGTGTGATTTGATCCTGGAATGTTTGCCGCTCATCCTCTGCCTCAGAGATCCTCAGTGCCTTAGTGAGGCGCTGAATTTTGAGATGAGGACCAAGAAGCGTACAAAGACGGCACTACATCGAGGATGAGCGTTTCATCTCCGAACCAGGGAGGAAAAGGGGGAATCTGGAAGGTGCTGCACACGAACTCAAAACTCCAATGTCAATCCAGAAGTAGGACGCAACATCCGAAGGAATGCATTCCGGTGCGTCACCTCAGATGAGAAAGCATTTCTTGGCCATTCGGGCTCCTCGAGCTCGTCGCTAAAGGGGCGGGGATTTTCGGTAGTCCTCGCGCGCTTGCTTGCTGGATCAGCCGCATTTTGCTGTCCTGATTTGAGACCGTCCGCAGATGATTCCGGTACGCTGCTGAGAAGCTGAGACCCCACTTTACTTCCCCTGCGTCGATACTCTCTAGAGTTCGAGATGTATCCATAAAGAGTTGAATCTTCAAGGAGGGAGGTGTAAAGTTGGGGGAGGGAGCTAGGGCGACTGACCAGGCATACCCTCGTGGATCTCGGGACTCGTGTTGGTGGTCGTGTGGCTGAGGTCTCTGTGCATGGCACCAAGCGTTGAGGGTTCGAATCTCCACGTGGAGGATCTTCGCCGAGCAGTGGTTGAGTCATGGACTAAAAGTTCCTCTCCTTCCTCTTTCCCTTGCAGAATGACGACACCGATTGGTCCATGGACTTTGGTTGCGGCGGATTTCCGGCTGCTTACACCGCACCAGTGTAAGCAGCCGGAAACCGGATGCCCCCGTTGACTGGCCGCGATTGGGAATTGACCCTCCAAGATTCTTCCGGGAACCACGGAGCTTTGGATTCCCCTCCAGTTGTGGGAAGCAGAGCCTCTTCCCCCTCGAGGGGTTGCCTCTTTAGGGCATCAAGAAAAGCGCTGCTCCCTTCGGAAAGCATCCCTTAGAGAAATCTGGAAGCGCCCCTTCGGGGGAAACAACTCTTCACAAGAGGAAACGGAGCGGTTCCCTTGCGGGTTACAGGAGCGGATCCTTTCGAGTTCCCTCCAAAGAAATGAGGAACAGACCCTTCCGTGGTTCCTTTTGGGGTTCCCCCACCAAGCGTAAGAGAAACGAACTCCTCCGGAGCCTTCCTGGACTCATAGAGTGGTTCCTACAGGGTTGTCCCCTAGCTGGAGGAGTTGCACGCCCCCTAGTCCGGCTTGGACGGTGCTGAAAGAGCTTCTTGAGCGCCCCCTAAGGAGGCGAACGGTTCTTCAGCACTTGGCGATCCACGATCGTGGAACTTCCTGCACTGCTGCAGCATCCTTTGCCAACTCGCCTCGATGCTTCATCAGCCAATGCCGTGGGTCACCAGAGGTGCACGAGATCTTTGTCTCGTGAAGGTTCCCTAATTCTGGACCGCATTCGTGCAGCAGTCCAGCAGGGGACGTGCTGCGACGATGCGTGACGAAACGAGCAAATCGACTTGACTGGTTGAGAAGCGCCTGATGCGAAGCAGACGGCAGTCTCCAAGGAGGCTGCTTGCTCCACATAGCCGTCCTCACTTCATTCCAGAACGGAACCGGGAAGCTGCTGCTCAGCCAGAAGGAACGGAAAGAACGAACCAAAAGGCGGTTCGGGAGCAACCGAGTGCCACGAAACATGTGCGTTCCCAGTCCCTCTCCTCTGATGGAACCGAACTCTCATCCTTCCTTCGATGTATCCCGTTTCTTCCTTTCTCTCCTCTCGTTCTCTGTCTTTTTCCCTTCTTTCTTTCTTTCTCTCTTCTTGCATCCCCGTGTTCCTCCCTGGCGCCTTCCCCAGCTAGAGAGGGCTCTGCGAGGAAGATGCCCGTAGAACCCTCTCGAAAATCTTCATCATCCAGGAATCGATATGCGTCGAACGGCGTGCCTTCCGCCGCGCACACATGCAGGGGGACCACGTTGGTACTTCGACAGTCCGTTCCACAGCGGTTTCGTAAACCGGACTGGCTCTGCCCCGGGCGACGTCGTTCCCCGCTCATCATCCTTCGGGAAGGCTGGTGGATCCTGGGAGAAGTGGTGCCCACACCGCCGCCGTCGTTCCCAGCGGAGGGGTCGCTGCATGCCGGCCGGGAATGCTGGGCGGGGTCCTGCGCTTCCCCTCCGGCTGCGGCTCCCAAAAAATAAGAGGAAAAGGAGATGCGGGGGGAGGGGGAGAAAGCCACTCTCCCGCCCTCCCCCCCTCTGATTTCCTGCGGGTCTCTGCAAAGGAAGAGGGTGTCGAGAACGGGAGCGCGCACACGTCCCCTGTTTCCGGATGCCGTCTCGCACGCCTTCCCTGCATCGCACGTCCGTGGCGACCTTCGCGGCGCGAAGCAGCCTCCCCGCGGCCTCGCCTTCACGGGAGCGCCCGCATCCCAGGGCTGCCGTGCGGCCCCACGGTGCCGGCGAGGGAGCTCCGAGCGGCCCGATCTCTCCCGGCCGGGACCGTCCGCCTCTCCCGGAGCGTACCGCGCGGCAACCTCTTTTAAACGTCTCCAGTGGTACTCCGTGAATTCGAGGGGCGGAGCGAAGGACTTGTATCCTGGAGAAATTAAAGTACTCTCGGACGAAAGTAGGAAAGGAAAGTGGACCGCGGATCCCCAGTCGCAAGATGGAATGAGTTGTCGTGCACCTCGCAGATGGAGCTGCAGTAGGAACGCGGGACCGAATCTTCCGGAGAAGAAGGAACCGGTGCGTCATCGGGTCACGGGAAGGACCCCGTTCTGCTAGTTGGATCGGTTCCCGGCGGGAAGAGAAATTTGGCCAGTTTTTCGCATCCCCGCCCCCTTCCTTCCTTCCTCCTTTTCTCCTCCCTCCTCCTCTTCCTCCCCTTCCCCTTTCGATCTCCTCCCTTTCCCGTTTTTCGTTTTCCGGCCCCCTTCGCTCTCCCTGAGGCACCCGAGGTGCTCCTGCTAACATCCCTGGCGCAATCGGCCCCCGTTCCAAATGATCAGCGATCCTGGATGCTGGAGAAAAGTCAAGCAGTGGTGATGGATGACCAGAAACCGCGGAAATACTCTTTCATAAGGACAGCCTTCCTGCTCCTGACAGTGAAGAAGATCTTTCGAAAGAAGAGGAAGAGTCTGTCCTACAGGCGGATGGAAATCCCAAGGTAAAAAGAGATCGTTTGCTTGGGGCATGATTCTTGCCTGCATGCATGGCGTGATGGGAGGAGAGGGGAGCAGTCGCGAATTGCAGACCAACCGGTGCCTTGCGCTGGCACGCGGCATCAGTGGTGATGCCATCCACCCTTTGCGTGGGAGGAAGGCCTCAGTGGTGCTCTGGTAGATGAACGGACGGTGATGCTTCCGTGAGGGATGGGACGGCGTCGCGCACCCAGAACGGTCCCGAGTTTGGTAGACGGCTATTGGCCGGTGCCAGAGGAAGAAAAAGGAAACGCCACGGCCTTCCCTTCCTGATCTTTCGCGGCCCTCGCTCGACCGGTCCCGGTCGCCTTCATCCTGAGCCAATCGCTGGTGCTGCAGGAGGGCCTTTGCGAGGAACAGCAGGCACTTTCCTCCTGCTGGCCGCGCCACCAAGCCTCGGAGGCTAGGATACGGCAGGGTGAAGGGAGAGCTGGAACGAAACGAGCGAACCAGGGGATGGGATGGGAGCAGGGTACCAGCACCCTCCCGCCATCCAGGTGCCGTCTTCCTCAAATGGCAGTGCCTCGCCCATGTGCGCGGGCTTTTCCTTTCTCCTCCCCTGGCGGCAGGTCGCATTTTTCCGCTTTGCTTTATCCAGGAAGGGACCAGGGAAGAGGTCGGGATGAGGGACGCCGGAAGGGAGGCATGTTGAGGGAATCGGCAAGCGGGAAGGGGGGAAAAAGGCAAAGGAGGAGAAGCAGCGGCCCCGCGTACCTCGGGGAACTCTCTCACGCGCTGTCACGCGATGATGGAAATCCTTTTCTGTCTTCGCAGTTATTCGACACGGTTCCACGCCACCCGAGGGTGGGTGCTCTCCAAGATAGGGGATACCTCGGGAGGGGTCCGCCCTATGAATCCAGGAAGGACTCGGAGTCCGTTCCTCTCACGCCTCTCATCCCTGGAAATGGAGATCACCTCCACCCTGGTTGTCTCCGAAGGGGAATCCGGAAGGGAAATCTCCTCCAGCAGGGAATCTCTTTCCTTATTCTCTCCGAAGAGAGCCTTGGAGGGATCTGCTCCAGTTTTTCTTCTCTTAGGGGAACCCGGAAGGGATCTGATCCTGCTTTTACTCCTCTGAAGAGAACCCAGAAGGGTCCAAGTGGAGTCTGGGTGCTTCATGCTCCTCTGGGGACGGGGATTTTTCTCCTATATTCCAGGCAAGGACGCATCCGACGCTCTTGGAGACCCCTTCCTCGAGGGGCTTCCTGCGCTCCTTCCTCCTCCTCCCTCTTCTCGGAGTGACGCGCGGACGGCGATGGCGTAAACACTGCGCTTTCCCCCCCTGAGGTGGCGCTTCCTCTTCTCAGGCCCCGCTGCCCGAAGATTCCCGGGAAGTAGGGTGTCGTAGAGCTGCCTCGACTTCTGGAGGCGGCCAGCGGACATGCAAGCAAGCCTTTCCTCCTCCTACCCGGGAGAGCGCGTCCCCACCACCTGGGGTCAGGAAGGGCCAGAAGGGGCCAGCGCGCGGGGCCGCGAACGCCTCCCAAGAGCCTCGGCACGAGGAGAAAGGGTCGGGAAGGTCGCTTCCCTGCGCGACCGCGAAGCTACGGCCAGCATCGTACTCCCCCGTGAGCTGGAGGTAGTTCAGCAATTGAGTGTCGTGTGAATCCTCGATAAAGCAATGAAATCCCCCGTGGCCAAGGAAACCTGGGGCTCGCTGCCGGTCATCCTCGAAGAAGGCGAGATCTCCGGGAGGCGAGAGGAGTGGATCGGCAGACCCAGCTTCCTCCTTCGGCTCTTCCGCTTGGAGCGCCTGCGCGAGAGAGTTTGGACTTCGGAGTTTCGTGCGAGGGCTCTGCCCCTCGGAGGGCGTCCGTGAGCGAGTTGAGGCAGAGGAGAAAGGGACTTCCCCTCGATGACCCGACGATGCAGGGAAGGAGAGGGGAAGAAGGAAAGAAGTTTCCTTTCCTCCTTCCCCGGGGGACCTCCTCAAGGAGAAGGGGAAGTCTCTCGAAGAAGCGGGAAAGTTGAGGTCATCGGCCCTTGCCCTTCGCTGAGCTCCACCGGTCAGATCGCGTATCCGGAGCAACCAGGGCGTCGATCCCCTCTTTCTGAGCGGGAGTAACCGAAAGGCCCGAAGGCCCTTCGCAAGGGGACACACGGGGTTCCTCGATCCGGAGTCCCAGAGGAGCGCCGGTCCCGCCACCTGCGCTGGTGCCGCCCTCCGAAGGCAAGGGAGGGGGCTCGAAGAGCGCCCTCTCCTCTTCCCCCCTCGGGCGAACGGTCGCTTTATGGCGGAAGGAAGGGAGAGAGGAGGGAGGGAAGACATGCCAGCATCGGCTCCGGATCGATTATTCTGGACTCCCTCTCCCATCGGGAAGTGAAGGACGTGCGATTTTCTCCGAATCTCCACACACGCGCGCACGCGCGTGCGCGCGTTTTCCTCCTGATTTACTGCACGGATGGACATAAATCAGCCAGAGTGCAGTAGACCCACTTCCCGAATTGGGCCCGTCTTCCTCAGGGAGCCGCCCACCGAGTGCTGCGTGCCCCCGAGGATGGCCGAAAAAAGGAAGGAGGGAGCGGAGAGATAAGGACGAATAGCGCTCCCCCCTCTCCTCTCACCACCGACTCCTCCTCCTCTCTTGGGTCGCACTCTCGCGCGCGCTCACGCGCGCATCACAGAGACGCCACGCGGTCTGCTCGGTCGAGAGCATCCATCTGGCCCACGCACCACCTATCGGGACGCAGACCCTCGCTCGAGGAGTGAGGTTAGAGGAAGAAAGAGAGGGGTTGCAGAAGAAGCAGGGGAAGGAGAGGAGGATGGAGAGGGGGCGCTAGGGTTGCGGCTCTGATGCACCGAGGATGCTCCCACGCGTCCCCTCTGGCGGGAGAAATGGCGACGAGCACATCTAGGCGCGCTTCGGAGTGGTGCCGGCTGCTGGAGCCGCCGGGTCGAAGGAATCCTGCCTGGAGCTCTCTTGGGGACCCGGAGAGGGAGAAAGGAGGGCAAAGGCGGGGGAACCTGAGAGGGCGAGCTCGCGCTGGGCAGCTCGTTCGCTCGCTCCGTCCTGGGGGTCGCCTCTCCTGAATGGTCCCCGCCTCCTCTTGGTTGCTCTCGCACGGAGGCAACCAAATGAGATCCAGCGCTTCCCAAGAAGCTGAAGCAACCAACGAATACGGGGGGACACCCTCCGGTTCCCCTCATTCGTTGGTCGAAAGAGGTCTCGGAATCGCGAGCGACCCCTCGAGATCCCTCTGGGCTCTCTCCCAGAGGAAACCGCGTCATCCTGGAGATCGTGTTTCCTTCCACGAAAGCTTCCCTGTGCGAACCGCGGTCCCGGCACCTGCGCGGATTCTGGTCGCTTCCCTGTGCAGGAAGTCTCTCCGGGCGGTGAAGCACAGACTCAGCATTCACGATCAACACCTCGGGCTTCTCGGTAGGCGCGGAACAGGTTCTCCTCCCCCGGGCTTCCCGGGATCGGGGGGGAGACGCTGGGGAGGGAAACACTTCCGCTCCGAGACGATGGCTCCTCCCGTTGGTGGGATCTGAGAAGATCCCCTCCTCCTTCCCTCCAGCCCATCTCTCGCGGTCAATCGTTATTGCTCACGAAGCGCGGTACCCTCGGATCATCTCCCAGAAGCTGTTTCGTCAGGGACAGACTCTCGGGAAAGACTCGACCTCTCCGCGTCTCCGAGCACCGGGAAGCCCCTCTTCCATCTCCCAGAGGGATGAACAGCAGCCGTGTCCGCCTTCCGCCTACCTGATCAATAAGCCATCAATCTCCTCCGGAGCACAGTTGCTCAGGGAGGAGTGACCGAATGGGATTCTGATCAAGTTTCCAGGAGCGCGGCGGTCAGCTGATTGCGTACCGATCGCCCGACTCATCCTCTTGTCGCGAGGCAGGTCTCGTCTGCGTGGTGATGCAATTAATTAGTCCTGTGATCATCTCGAGCACGCTTCGCGCTCCTCGGCCGACCAATTAGCCGCCGACCAACCCAGGGATGAATAATCGGGACGGCTCCGGGATGATGTGAACAGGAGGTGTAGATTGCGCGGAACCTCCATAGGGATTTACGAGGGATCAAATGGGCTAAGCAGAGTTCATTCAGGATGCATGCCATGCAGCGAAAGGGAGTGCTGGCTGGTGGAACCGCCTGCTTCCGGGAAACTGGAAAGAACCCGCGGACGAGAGCACGTCACCCTCGGATTCCCCGGTCCGGCCTTTGCGAGCTGCCAGCGTCCCTCCGTGGATCTCCGTGCTGGCGACGGAGCCCGACTGCTCTTGCCTCAGCAGCGAAGGAAGTCTCTGGGGGCAGACTTTGATGTCTGAGTCGTCTAGTTGACCCTGGCTCCACTTCGAGATGAGAGATGCCTCGTGCCGGGCAAAGCGCCCGGTGTCCCGTGACGGTGTTTCCCGTCCGTGAACTCTCGGCTTACGGGAGCAGCACGAATTTTTGCGCGGGCAAGCGGCCCGAAGCCCGGCACTCCTACGGAACCCTCTGTAGCGTTCCCAATCTCATCTCGCTCACACGCAGAAGCAGCAGCGTTGGGAGCAGCGCTCTGCTGCTCCTGAGAAAGTCGATCTCTTCCCGGACGGACCGCGAATGGACAGCGAGCGGTGGTGTGACTTTCGCGCGCCGAGCGAGCCCGCGTTGGCACCGCGCGCAGCACCGATCATTGCAGGTTCAAATCCCACCCGGGGAAGGTTCGGTGCTTAGAATAAGGGGTGCGTCGTAGGTTTCGAGTCCCCATCCCCCCGCAGGATGATACACTGGTCGGACCGCAGGCTTCGGATGCTGCACTGGTGCAAACCGAGTGCCCCTGTTGATTGCCCGGGATCAGGAGTAGATCCTCCGGGTCCTCCCAGGAATCAAAGAGTCCTTCGGCGTTCCTCTGCGGTTGTGAAAATGGACCATCTCCTTTCTCAGGGATGCGGCCTTCCATCGCGCACCATGGAGCTGGTTGATCTCCCCCTCGAGGTTGTGTGTGTGCCTATCCAGAGTGTCAGAAGCGCGCTGCTCTCTTTGGGGAGCACCCTTCAAAAAAAATAGGAAGCATTCTTTCGGGATTCCCTTTAGAAAAAGGAACGAGGAGCAGTTCCCATGAGAGTTCATTTCGGAGAAAAAAACAAGAGTGGACCTCTTCCCGAAGGTTCCTGCGGAGAGAATAAGCAAGAGATTCCCATCAAGGCTCCCTCCCAAGAACAAGAGGAAGAGATTCCTTCCTCTGGAGTCATCCTGGATTCACCGATTGCCCCCTAAATGAAAGAGTTGCCATGCACCCTTGGCAGCATGGATAGTGGTCCCTTAGGTCAACGGTTCTTGACTCAGCACCAAAGGAAATCTCTCAGGCAGGTTTGGACGTCCGACTCTGACCAAGTCATCCCAAGATGGGCTTCGTCCGTGCGCGCGAACGGCCCTCCGGAGAAGACGGAAGGGTCGAAAACTCAGAAAGGAAGGATCTCGGTTTAAGATGAGGATTTCCTGCCCCAGGCAGCCTCCGCTCGTTCAGGAGGGGTTCCGAGGGCAGAGGGATGTGGAGAAAGGAGAGAACATCGCCTTTCTGGTCCGGGTCGTTTGCCCTACGCATTACGGATGCCACTCGAGGACGAAGGGAGAGGTTCCCGGAAGGCGAGACGAGGAGATCCGGACTTGCACACGGCTGTTCCGCGACGTCAGCAGTTCCCGGAGGCAAAAAAAGCTTTGGCTGCACCCACGGTTCGGCTCTGAGCTTCCCTTCGTCCACTGGTGGCGACGCGCATTGCAAGGGAGTCCTCACTTCGAGATCAGCAGCTTGACTTGAAGAGGAGGAACGAGCAGTTGGTCATCCTTGGGAGCTCCTCCGGAATGTCTCTTGGGGTCTTGGAGAATTCACCCTAGCGAAGAAGTCCATTGGGCTGCTGCGAGACACCGCGGAATTTCCTGCACCTCGACATCTCGCAGATCTCCCCTCCTTGCCAAGGTAGGGAGACGCCGCTGCGGCGAATATGGCGGCCGCGTGACTCAGAGAGGGAAGCCGTAGGCGGTTCAGGCTCGGGGGGTGACACGAAGGCAACGTTGCCAGTCCATCGCAGCGTGCCGTTCATCTAAGGAACTGAACGTGCTGAGGCGCACCAGCGGGTGGTCCAATACTCGGTCACCAAAACCAGTCCCTTGAGTCACACTCCAGACTCTCCAGAGCCAAAAAGCGCCAAGTCCTCCCTCCCGAGGCGGGCCTCACGCGACTTTGAGTCTCATGCGGCACCGCTTCCGGCCCTCAAGGACATTCCAAAGGAGGTTCTCTGCCCTTTTCTTTGAGCAGAACGGGGGTCGCCAAAAGCACGGCCCACCCAGCAATACCTTCTTGCTGGAACGGACCGTCTGTTGTTGCACAGCCTGAAGGGCACGCAAGCGACTTGCATAATCCCAGGATTCGGCTACCCTGCGTCAGCGATTTTTCCCTGTAGACTCTGGAAGTCGTGGCTATTTTTTCCCTACTGAAATGGGCTGGACGCATGCACTGAAGGAATCTCCGGGGCGGCAACACCTGCATGCATCAGGCTGTGACAGCACACACCCATCAGCCTCCGATCGCACTGAGGTTCCCCAAGGGACGTTATCGGTCGTCGGCTTTCTTCCGGAACCCCGCTGCAGCAGGGGACTCACTCTTTGGTCTCGTTGGAGGTTTTCACGTTTCAGCAACCCACAGTGACCGCTAGATGGCCGTCGGCAGAAGTGGGGGAGACGTCCCGGAAAGCTGTGGGCGTTTGCCCGCAGACGCACGAGCATCCTTGTTAAGAGCACGCTTCGCTCCCACCCGTTCCCGCTCGCGAGATGGGAAAGAATTGCGAACAGGGACTCGTTTCCGGCATCGGATGCTCGTCCGCGGCGGCAGGAACGTTCTGCCGACAAACGCGGGAACCGGGAAGCCACGCGCGAGCGTCTTCCAGGAAGTCCTCCGACGAGCCTACTTACCGAGTCTGCACCGAACGTCTTGACCACTGACCATATTTTCTTTCAGCCTCGCTGCAGACCGCGGGCGCACATCCTTGGACCGAGAGGGCGTAAGAAATTTAATTCCATGTTACCATGGATGCCGGTTCTGCGGGACGAAAAAAAAAAAAAAAAAAAATCAATTTTTCTTGATACTGCCATGAGACTTCGGTTAAGGGACGTACCAGATCCAAATGATCTAATTATTTTCTCGTTAATTTAGTGGGAATGGGGAAATCGGCATTCAAGGAA
The DNA here is from genome assembly GCA_036172245.1 of Raillietiella orientalis. Classification (NCBI taxonomy): domain Eukaryota; kingdom Metazoa; phylum Arthropoda; class Ichthyostraca; order Raillietiellida; family Raillietiellidae; genus Raillietiella; species Raillietiella orientalis. Next base: position 2,475,342 of record JAYWIR010000016.1, read on the forward strand.
AGCTAAGAGGAAAGTCGATTTTTGTGACGACGGTCATCTTTTGGCACGGCAGCCGCCGGGATGGATGGGCGGTCGCGGCGATGGCAGGCAGAGCGGAGCGGGAGAACTGAAGCCACGGAAGTGGAGGATTCCCCCCCCCCCCTTCCATACCCCTCCCCATCTGCGTGCAAGGAACGGGATCGGCTGTCGCGAGCAGGGCTGACGGGCAGTATGGGATGGAGGCTCGAACGAGCGTGGGGGGACCCAATGCTGTTCCAAATGACCCATGGAGCGGTCGCACGCTCGTTGTAGCCAGGACTCCTTCCGATGAGGCTCGCCTCGTTTCCACGGCTTCCGGAGGATCCACTCGAGTGAGGGAAAAAGAGAGGAGCTGCCGGAAGGAGGGAAACTTTCCAGGAAGAATAATGAGCCATCCGGGACGGGGACGTCTCCCTAATGAAGAATTCCGAATTGTGCGGAATCTCCCTGTCTTCCTCTGTAGCCCGTTCACTGGATGCCTCTGCCTCGCCTCCCCGAAGAGGCCTGACGGAAGCAGCGGGGCCTCCAGAAAAAAAGGAGGGTAGGGAGCGAGTTTTCCTTGAGCCTTCCGAAAGAAACCCGGATGGGTGTTTTCCCACTTTCCCATGAACGCATCCAGGAAGGGCGTCGTGCAGGCGGCGTTGGCATCAGCGCTCGGATTGGTGAAGCGAAAGGTTCCTTTGCGACTTGGCACCGGGTTGCCGAGATCTCATTCCCACAAGAACCGAGGCGTGGTCTGGGTAGCTGATGGACCTTTCGGAGGAAGCAACTGACGGCAGGGCGGGCAGAGTCGCCGCGGCGACCCTCATCTCGGGCTCACGAGGTTTGTTGGAGAGAGGCGCGCTTCGTCCCCACGGACATACGAACTGGATGCATAGGTAGGACTCCCCGAGGCACTGAGGAAGCACGAGAAAAGCACGTCGTGAAGGAAGCTATCTGGGCCATCCATCATCCAGGGATACACAGAGAACAGGAAAGCGGTCGGAACGTTCGGTGCAGCAAGGATGCCTGCGCGCAGGACCTACGTGGCGTCCCTTGACAAGTCTCAGGAGCGTTCGGAGAAGCTCCTCATGAGAAAACATTGGAAACGAGACCGCTGCAGGCTGGAGGTTGCATCCTGGGAGACAACTTCTGCTCTCACGCAAAAAGGGACGGGGATGTCGTGCCGGTGCGATGGTCTCGAGTGCTGATGTTGCAGATCACGAGTTTCCGTGAGAAGAACCTCGCCGGCCATTCAGCTCCTGTGGTAAAGAATTCGGGGAGGCGAGATAATTAATATCTGATGCTCCTCTCTTTGAGATTACAAGCGACGGTTCCGTCTCTGGGATGAATGCTGAGGAAAGTCAAGACAACGAAGAAAGTTAAGGCTTGCACAATCAGGATGTTAGGAGTGGGGAACAACGTGATTGGAATGAAGATAGTGGGGAAGGGCTTCCTGAGGTCATAATTGCGGTCTTATTGGGGGACGCTGGGAATTTGTTTTTCCGTAGGGAAATGTCCACTTCCTCTTTCGAGTTGAACCTGCTCTCTTGCCTCTCAACCTTCTCCCCTTTCGCGAGCATCGTAATATTCAAGCGATTATGACAGTTATTACGAGGCCAGTGATTTGGCTCGGTCTTAATTGCGGCGGCCCTAACCGAAAAGTATGGAATGTGGTCCAAATCAGTTGCCTAGTGATGGGAACGACTGCGATGGCTGTTCGGAAAAGTGCAAGAGGAAGCCGCTTAAGCTGCAGCTGGGATCTCCGTTTCCTGAGAAAGCGCCGCGTTTCCTGGCAGCGCGTGAGGAGGACGTGACGCGAACTGACCTGGCACTACGCGCGGAGACTGTAGCCCACGCTCGCCAACGCGGGACAAACGCCCACGCCACCCAAGGGTGCGTGGAACTCTTCAAGTTATTGGGACCACCCAATGAATCCAGGAAGGGCTTCGAGGAAGGAGTGCATCGCCCCTATGCTCGGGAAGTAATCCCGAAGGGAACTCCCGCCCTGGCTGCCTCCGAAGAAAACCCGGACTGGTTCCGCTCCTGAAATTTCTCTTCCTGAGGGAACCCGCAAGGGAAACGCTTCCTGTTTCCTCCTCCTCTGGAGAGAATCCCGAGGGGACTCTTCCCAATTTTTCTGAAGGCCGCTCTTCTTAAAGGGAGCAGAGCGCCTCTTAGACTCTGGAAAGGCAGCCCCTCGAGGGGACGACTCCCTTTCCACAACCGGAAGAGAATCTCGAAAGGAACGGGCTCCTTGATTCCCGGAAGGACCTTGGAGGTCAAATTACAGTCCTGGACAGTCAACGGGGGCATCCGGACTCCACCGGTGCCCACCCAAATAGGTCAACCAGCGCCATCTTGCGGAGACAACTCGCAAATCCACGACATATTCTTATCTCTCGGCGTCGATCCTTCCCGGGTGGGATTCTAAGCCGTGGCGCTTTTGGCACCACGCGCGGAGGCGCCGCAGCCACACAGCAACCAACACAGACCAAACCGTGTCTTGGAGACGGTGGCAAGAGGCAGCACCGAGCAACGTCTCCTCAGCGACTCCAACCTACAGAGCCCGATTCACCTACCAGATTTACACCTTGACAACAGCGCGGCCGTGACTCAGTGACCTGCCTCGCACCCCTTCCAACGCAGTGAAGGCCAGCTGCTCCAGCATCCGAGAAACTGGAGCACGAAAAGGGTCGATCTTGTTCTTCAAGCGAGCGCGCCCGGGTTCTTCCTCACAAGCGTCGGATTCGAGCGAGTCCGCAGTTTCCCCACCCCAGGAAAGTCCCCTGAAGCGAATCGGGACGAGCTTCACCTTCCTAACCTGCAAGAGAACCAGTGCTGTTGATCTTCCGTGCCTGCTGTCCACGGCAGCGGCGTCGACTCTCTCTTTTTCGTAGCAGCAGGTTCGTTCCGGGAGGAGCAGGGAGCTTCAGCTCGTGCCTGGAAGTTCAATCCGTCCGGGGAAGCGAGGATGAGGCGGGAGTGCACCTCGCCTGCAGAGAGTGAAAAAGGACAGGCCGACCTGGTTCCGGTTCTTGCGACGACCTTTCCGGCCGGGCGTCGCGGAGGGAAGTGGCGGCTGCAGGCGCAGCGTCGTACTCTTTCCCGCCTCCCTGGTAAATTTCCTTCTCTCTCGCGCGCGCCCACGTTTTGCTCATTTGCGGACCGCCGTCTCTCCCTGCGCGGAGCAGTCGAAAGTGACGCACTTTCTGAGCTGGTCGTTGGTCGCTGATCCCCTCCGGCAGTCGGGAACAGCATCTGCTGCTGCCGCCACCGCCCGTTGCGCAGTCCGCATCGCACTTATGAGGGGAACATGGTAGCTCTTGTAGTAATCCATCGCTAGGCGTGCCTCGTCTGCGGGCGAGAAATTGCATGGGCGCTTGTCAGGAGACCGATTTCCCGGCATGCTCCCGGGTCAGAATGCACAGCTCACGAGTACGCGCCGTTTCCGTGCCGAATTCCATGCTGAGGGCATGAATTACGATGCCACGACGCAACTCCTGCTCGCCAGAACCGGGAATTCGTTGCGCGCACTGCTGCCCGCTGCCATGACTACGAGGAAAGTTTCCCTGGGAAAGATGTCTTCAAAGAGGGCTGCTGCTTATTCTGCGCCGGGGGAATATTTCCAAGTAGGATGTCCCGGCATTGCAGAGTCCAAGTCCGAGCCGGGTCATAAGTCGCGCTTGCGAAAAACCCTGCACCAATGAATTCGCCGCCAGCAAAAAACGAATGGGGAAGCCGCGAGTTCACAGAGCCCGGAGCGTGTCCGGAGGGAGCCAGGGGCCAGCAAGGCGGGAAGTGGGGCGGGCAGTGTAGCCGCGGGGTAAGACACGCTCGTGTGCACCATTCGCGAAAATCAGGAGGGGACGTTCCGAAGGGAGAAGGCCGGGATCAGCTGGTATCCAAGCAGCTGCAGTTCGTTTCCTGGAAACAGGAAGTCGCAGCTCCGGGAGGAGCCGGGATTCGCCGCCGCGGTGCGCGGCGGATTTCTCCGGAAGTGACAAGGACCGACCAAACCATGCGCGGAAGCTGTTGTCACGGACCCCTCGTCAACATCGGGCCTCCTGGATCCCACCGGAGTATTTGCTTACCGCCAACAAGATCTGATGGCGTCTCCAAACGAGCTTGCTCCCCAAACCCTTCCACGCGCACCACGGAGACCCTCCTGCTCGCCAGAACCTTGGGAAGGAAGCTACCTCCATCCTCCTCCAGTGTTGGCTGCTCTCTTTGGCAACTCTTTGAGCGAAGCGAGACCCAAACCAAGTATCGCTTTCGCGCCCGACTTGGCAGGGCTTCCCACAAGAAGGCATCGGTGCTCCTGATGAAATTCGATCACCACTTCCGGGATGCGTTTCCCAGGTCTGCGCTGTGCAGCAACGCGAAGAGCCGCAGAGGCCACCCTGGCTTCCTGACAAGATGGAAACGGCATCCAGACGATGGGAGGCAGCATCTTCGGATGTCCGTCGATAACGGAGCGAATGGAACAGCCGTCGGCAGCTGCGGTGCGACTGCTGCGAGATGGCAGGAGCAAAAGGCAGCCTGCAAGCTCGGGACGTCCAGAGAGTGGGGAAGGAATCTGGAGGGACAGGGAGATCGAATTTTTCGCCCTCACATCAACCTTCCATAAGTCTCCCCCGAAGTCTGCAGGTCAACCAGCATCATCCTGCAGAGGAAACTCGAACCTCACGACGCACCCCGTTTCTCGGCGTCGATCCTTCCCCGGGTGGGGTGCGAACCTTTGCGACGCTCGGGGCACCATGTACGGAAGCGCCGCAGCCGCATGGCAGCCAATGCGGGCCGAACTGGCAAGGAGATGGCGGATTCGAGTTTGTTTTGTCTCTCCCAGTGTTTCTATCGAGCGCGATGGCTCCGGAGCAAGTTCCAAAGGGGCTCCAGCCGGGACCTTTGGCCTATCGAGCACGTGGCACACCTTCAGCAAAAATTTGCAGGAAAACCAACTAAAAAAAGAAGGGAAAAAAGAAAAAAGAGAGAGAAAACAACCTGTGCGCGTCTTCCCGAAGGTCCTGCTCCTCGCTCACCAGGCACCTCGGGATGACTTTCCCATTGCCTTCGGCCCACCTCCCTTTTTGGGGCGTGATTCATTGCCGCTTCGTTCCAACTCTTGAAGGCGGGGTGTGTTCGCTGTTCGATGTTCTCACTGCTGCGCCATTGGCCATCAGAGTGGGGACCTTCAACCGTTGGCAGGAAAATAAGGGCAGGCGGAAGAGTGCTGATGCTTCATTAATCATGAATCAGTGCTGTTGATCTCTGGGACTGATTTCGCGGATCGAGAGGGAGAATACCACGGCAGTGTCATTCCGAGGGTCACGCCCCGCTTAGAGATCCTGGAAGAGCCCGATTTTCCGAATCTTCATCTCAGGAGGAGAAAAAGACCCACGTGCTGTTGCTGGCTCTGGCATCGATACCATCCTCGAGATTAATTCCCTCTCCCATCCCCTCCCCCGTCGGTAAACAACAGATCCTGTTGAATCGACTGCCAGAGTTCGGTCTCAACGGCAGCGTCCGTCTGGCGTCTATTTTCCCTGCGGATTTCAATCTTCGTTCTTCTCTCCCAATCCCGGCTTCATCTCCCATTCCTTTTCCCCGCATGGCAGCAAACAGGCCGAAAGTTATTTACTCGAAAGTTGTTCCTGCCTGTCCCTAATTATCCTAATTATTGGAGCAGATTAAAAGGATGGGAACACCCCGAACTCATCAGGCAGGACCTTGGGAAAACGAATGAAAGTGGTCTTCAGCGCAGCAGCCCTGGGGATCCCGACTCGCTCCCCGGAATTCGGAAAGGGCGTCACACCTGGAATGAAAGGGAACCATCAAAGCGTTCCCGAGTTAGCCCTGAAGGGATTCTCATTCAAGATCAGTGCAATCGGCGGAACCTGATGACGAGGTGATTCCGCAGTTGCATCCACAAGGATTTGGGTGGACACGGCCCATGCCTCGCTCTTGAAAACGGAGTAGATTACCTGGGAACCGAAATGTCTCCTCTCCTCTCATCCTCACTCCTGAACGGTGCCACTCCTTTTCCAGGCTAGCCAGCGTTCCTAGACCTCTGGCATTGCCCTTGCAGAGGACACAATCCTCACGGTGTTTAACCTTTCCTCACGGAGGAGTTCCTTGGAAGGCGGTGATGGCCTCTGTGCGGTGGAGGCCCAACGACGCAAAGCATCTTGAATCCGTGGATCTTCTCGCAGCTTCCGTCTGATTCGGTGCCAAGCTGAACGCGTGGGTGGCGTCTGCGTTTCTGGCCCGTCAATCCCTCCAGTCTGGGAAGCTGGATGAGGCTGGAGCGAAATAGAAATCAGCGAAGGATGAATTCGTTTTGAGGTTGCATCTAAGGCGCGGTAGCCAGCAGCGGCTCGATGTGTAGCGGATGGTCTCGGCCTCGTTCATCCGGCACCGAGACAATGGGAGGCTGCAGAACGGATGGAAGACCTCTCGTGCGTCTGGTACTCCAGGGACACCCAGCCCACATCACGGAAGGAACAACACGAGGGACCGAAAATCAGATACAGCTAGAGGACAGATGAGGAATCCCGGAAAATTGATGGGCTCTTGACATTCTTCCGGAATCCCTCATCTTCCCATCTGGGGAGCTCATCGCCTCTCAGACTGTTGCATCCTCAGCCCCCTGTCCTTCGTCTCGCGGGATCTGACCGCTAGGGCTGTTCCTGATTTGCGGTCCCTCTTGTTGTTTCTCTCGCGACATGGGCTGCGTGGATGTTCCTGGAGTACCGAACGCACGAGAGGCCTTCCATCACAGCCACGGTTCTTTGCCAGCGGCAACGGAATTGATGATTCTCCGATAGACGGTGTAGTCCAACAATGCACCCTCGCGTGGTAAGGGTGTCAGCTCGAATGTTTGGCGATGACCTCTCCCCTTCCTCCCGAGAGGCGTTGCAAGTGCATTCGGAGCCATTCAGGGGTGGAGTGCGTCGTCCGGCCGGACTCGATCCCTGTTGCTTCTCCGTCGACTCGAAAGACGCAATCGAACCGCATCTGCACGAGGAGGGACTGCAAATTCTCTTCGGGCGCAGGATTCAAGGACCAAAGTGACAGGAGAGGGGCATAGATACGATTCCAACGGAAATGGAAATGGAAGGATCTTGGATTTGCGGGCGGGAGAGACAAAAGCAAAAAAACACGAGCAGGAGACCTTCGTGCATCTCTCAACGAGGAGGAACTGAAACCAAATATTCATCTGATGATAGCTGCGGTGACGTCTCTCTCCGAACGCTCCACTCTGGAAGGATCGTTTACAGGGTCAAGGGGAAGCCAACGTCAGAGGATGTCTACGAGCAACGGATGCTCAGGATGGGACATTCGAAAGAACGGAGACGCAGCAGGACTAGCAGCTGGTACAGCAGCGTGGGAAGAATGAGAGGGAAAACGAGATGGACGTTCAACGTCGCGAACGGAAGGAAGACGCAGGAACGCACCACTAGTGCTCGCACAGCAGCTCCGTTTGCTTACTTCACACGAAACCCAGCAAGAGCACAGGGAAGTTGTCCGCCGATTCCTTCTGGATCATTAGCAAGGACAGGACCGCCGAATGTTAAACACATGAGGAAGACTGTGGACTGGCTGCCGGCTGCTGGCTGCTTGCTTGGCAAGGAGAGAGCAGAAGGAAAAACTGCAACAGAAGGGAGTGAGGCAGTTCCCAGGACGCTCCCCTTCCAGCCACGTAGTGCCGGGAAAGCTCCGTGCGCGCAACTCCGAAGCGCTGGGGTGGTCCTCCAGCCGACCACTCGGGGGCCCCTTTTTCTCATCAGGGAAGCAACGGCTCGTCCCTCCCCAGTATCCGAGGCGCAGCCACTCGGCCTTGAAGTCTTCAGCCCCCAAGCCGAGAATCCTCGCTCCCCGCTGGTTGCCTGCGCTCCCTCCTGGATTGCCTAGGGGACCCCAGCGTCCTCTGAAGAAGCACAGAAGAACCAACTCTGAGACTCCTCCGTAGCGGATGGGCTGCTGCTGCGAACTCTCCAAGGGACGAGGTCCGACCCACTGCAAAGAACTCCGCCCACACCTGGATCGGTGCGAGCCGATGGTCTCTCGAAGACATCGGGCTGAGGGGTCACAGGCACAAATTCCCCCACTCCCGCCCCTTCTGTTCCTTGCGCGGTGCAGCAGAGCTATTCCCGTCTTTCGGAATCTTCATCTCATGGAGAATCGGTCTGTCGAGGAAGGCGATGGCGTCCCTCAGCTTTCTTCGCTTCCTCTTGCCGTTTTACCATCCCGGCCGCATAGGAGGAGGGGAGAGGGAGTTCAGACAGGAAGAGGGTCCCATGAAATCTTTATTTGCAACAGTTTTCCAGAAGGATACATGCCGAAGCGTGCATTTCCTCTCTCGCGGCGGGAAAGGAAGGAGGGGGGAGAGGGGATGGACGGAATTTCTAGGAACGGAGAAACCCGAGGGCGGCCGTAGCAACGCTTCGCCAGATTGCGTAAGCGTCGCGCCATCGGGAACATTCTGCAGTCCCGGGCGAAGCCGCACGTAATCTCCGGGTAATTAAATCCTATCAAAGGAAGCGAGAATGGACGTAAGAAGGATGCGGACGATCCAGGAACGGTGCGTGCGTGCGTGCGTGTGGGGGGAGGAGCTCCCGTTCGCGAGACGCACGAGGAGCCATTCGGCCAGCGCGTGAGCTGGTGCGAAGGTGGGAACCAAGAGCGCGACGCTCACTTTTCCACCCCTCCTCTCTGGCAGAAGGGGGATCGCAGGTGCGTCCTCTTCCTCCCAGGGCCCGAAGAGAGCAAAGTCATGCTCTTGAGACCGGGATGTCTGGGGAAGGGGGGATCGATTCAAGAGATCCGGCATCAGCGCAGACAGATTTGAGGGAGAGCAATGATCCTCACAGATCCCGCCAGATCTACGTACATTCCGCCAAGCTTCGCAGTTCTTAAATCAGGTCACCTCCGGGACGGTTATTCAGATTAAATAAACAGATACGAATGTGCTTTGGAGGTGCAATTCGGGGAATGCTGATCTTCTGGAGGCTGGCTGCTAAGAGGAAAGCACGCTCGGTGAGGAGAGGTCGAGGGGGCACTGGAGGGCAGCTTGAGAGGCGCTCGGGGCAAGGAAGCTTCGTAACTGTTGGAGAGGAACTGATTTGCCGTGTGTGTTCAATAGCTAGGGCGTCCCTGTTGAAGCGAGGTACTCTGTGCCGGTCAGTCCCTCCTCCACGGGTCATGCTCGCTAGCGAGAGGTCGTCCGGCACCGAGGATTCTCCCTATTGGAAAGAGACTGAATCTTTTCGGCGCTGTGCGAGTTCCTGAAGGGTGGAGGTATCCTTCGAACGCATGCAGCGTGTAGGGCTGTACTCGGTCCCGTGGATGCTGACAGGCGGTCTCCAAGTGCTGGTTTCAGCGATCGCTCGGAAAGCCGACACCTCTAGAAGGCTCCAGGCCATTTACAGCCTGCATTTGTCTTCCCTATCCTCCAGTTCCTTCGATCTCCCCCTTCCTTTGATACGCCTTCTTGGGATGTGAGCGGAGGAAGAGTCAAGCCTCATGAGAGCAATCCTCGACCAAAAACGTGAAGTTTTCCGGGACGGTCGAACGAAGCTCCTCTTCGGTACTCCCTGCTTTGAGGACGCGCCTGAAGAGTGTTCTTGCTGCGTTTTTTCGCTCCTACGCAGCCGCACTCACATCACCCAATCCCGAGATATCTGAAGATGAAACCTGAGGTATTCCCCTCCCCAATGTGCACGCCTGTAGGGCTGCCGAAGACGTCCCGTTGCTGCCTTTGCTTTGCGGTTCTTCCCAGCGTTCTCCTAAGAGCTACTCTACAAACCCACCGAGAATCCAGTTCTTTGAATCTAAAGTACAATATCGGTCCTTTCCCTTCCGCAAAAGGCCTCATGAGACCTCCTCAACTATCCTCATCTGCACTTGGGGCATCCTTCAGGACGAAGTAGCAAATCTTCCACCACCTGTTCCCTCGTTCTACTGCTTTCCTTGGGCAGTTCCCAGAGCTTCTACTGCTCCCTTCTTAGTCGAGCTCTATGATTTTTGCTCCTCATATCGGCTTGAAGTACGTGAACTTCCAGCTGCAGGAATCTGCCTTGATCTCCGGAGCCAGAATGCATGGATCCGTCACGCATCGAGTCCTCCGCTGCCGAGCACCTCTTTTGCCTTCCGGTTTTCATCTCCCAAGAGATTCTGCTTGGATACGACCTTGTGCTTTAGATCCACTCGTACCGAATCCCCCTTCTCCCCTCCCCCCCATGAAAGCTGGAGAAGGTCACGAGTCTCATCTTGGTCCTTTTCCTTGTTTTTGTTCATCCGAGTGTGTGTGTGTTTTCAGAAGGAAGGGAGAAGGAGGACTTTAGAGGAATTCTTCTGGATGCTTGACTCCTTCCTGTCGGCTTGGCATTCTCATCAGCCCAATGTACCATGCGCGCGCATCCACCAGGCGACTGGCGGGAGCGCCCGGCGTCTGGGGACGGACTCGATGCACGGTGACGTCAGCTTCTGCTGTGGGCCCCATTCGGGAGTGGGGTATCGAAAGCGAAAGGAAGCCCCTGAGGTCTGAGCGCGTTCTTGTCGAATAGACAAACTCTTGCGGCGTGGAGGATGAGGCAGCCGCGGGAAAAGGGGAGAGTGGGGAACAGCGGGTGAAAGGACCACGCGTCACGATGGTAGGTGCCGAATGCAGGCGCTTTCGCTTCCTTCTTTCCACGAGGGGAGGAATTTATCAGTTCCTGTTAATGATCTGAGGGGGAACAAGGATTTGCTTTTCAAGGAATGTATCTTTTGTCATGGTTTTATGGTGTAGAGTGCTCTCTGGCTAGGCATCCAGGGGAAGGGAGCATCGCAGTTCGGCGGCAGGCGTGGGCGGGAACGGCTCTATGGCCTTGCTCCCTGGACGCAGGTCTCAGGGATGCCACTCACTCTCAAAATGTCGGTGTTTGCTGCACAGAATGGTTCATCGAAAAGAAGGGCATCATCACAAGTTGCAGAGTCATGGGAAACGCGGAGCTGGGCTCTTGCTTGCCCCGTGTAAGACAGCACTTCCCGGTCCTTCTGAGAGAAGCTCATGCACGCCCATGAGCTTCTGAGAGAAGCTCATGGGCGCCTCTCGAGGGTGTAGCAGCACCCACTTGAATGCCTGGAGCCGCCGAGGAGACACAACGACTGCGATGTAGGGGGAGGAGCGAGAGGAATGGGTGGTTCCAACTCGTCATTATAAATTGAGTTTTGTGCCCTGAGGGTAGAAGACACGCTGTCCAGCAAGTCATCTAATTTGTTGCGTGGACCAGTGGGAATAGAGCTGAGTGGACGCACTCGTGGGTGAGTGATAGATTCACAGAGAATCCGTTTCGGCGGTTGAATGCGTTGAGAGCCCTCCTGCCATCTCCAGAGGTCACCAAAGGTCGTCGGGCAGCGGTTTGCATGATTTGATCTCCATAAGGAGCTGCAGCTTCACAGGAATGTTCGTTATTTCCTGGAAAAAGGTGGACCCTTCTGCGGCTTCTTCCTGAACCCCTGTCCCTACTGGGGGCCCCGAAAGCGCCCTCCCTGTGTCGCACACTCGCACACCACCTGCCGTTAGAACCGGTTCGATCACAGGGACTCCCACAGGAAGATTCTCCATTCCAAGAGATCGTGGAGCCCGGACCTTTCCTCGGCCGATAAACCTGCTCCCGGGAGGGTTTCATCCGAAACTAACCCACGTTCCCCCAAGCACAAAGGCGACCTGAAACTTCCATTTTGCGGTCGAATGTACTCCTTGATTCCTGCGTCCGCTGCGCTCCGCCGGAGCGCGACTTTTCCTCTGCGTAATTCCATTTTCGCAGCCTCCGGGAGGATGAGGAGCGTGAGAAGGAGAAAGATCACTCCCGGCGTCTCGTCCCGCGTCTGCCGTTTGGGAGCACCGATTCCTTTTGGAGTTTCTCCCAAGACACCTGGGAGGCTGTCCTCGCTTCTGTTTGCTTTTCGGTTCCCGGGCTCTTCCCTTTCCCAAGTCCCTTCCTCTTCCCCTGGACTGCTGCCCTTCGTGATGGAAAACCCTCCGGGTTCAAGAAAAGCCCGGGGACGTTCCTCGGGCTTCTCTCGAGCTCGAAGAGTTTTTTTTTTTTAATCCCGCATGCTCCCCTCCTGAGTCTGCATGTCCCATTCTCGGTCTGGAAATTTCCCTTCTGGCTCCTTTCTCTTCCCCCTTCCAGACAGAAAGAGTTTCCGGGAAGAATTTCCTGAACCCCCGAGGAAGAATCGCATGCCCTCCGCGAGGTCCCCGCCGAACGCTCCCGGAACCAAGGACTTCTGGATCCTCCTCACGAGACGATCCTCATGGGCTGGATGCACCCGGGAGTTGTCCTCGGCAACCCAGCGCAGGGAGGGAGGAGGGAAGGGAGGCGTCCTCGCGGCAGCGAAGCCCGTGGAGACGCTGCCTGGTACCCTCCCTTTGCGTGTTTTCGGAAGTGGCCGATCCGAAGCGGGAACGAGCGGAATCCCTCCTGGAGGAGCCATCTAGGAAGGTCGTGCATGAAGGAAGGAAGGGGAAGACCTTGAGAAATGCTCCGCGATCGGAGACCGCCAGCGTCGACGGCGGAGAAAGGTTGCGGGGGGGGGGGGGCTGGCTGGACGGGCTGAGACGAAAGAGCCCAGAGGTCACGGGGTGGCCGCCATCCAGAGTCGTGAGGCGGCACAGGCTGCGTGGAGGAGGAAGGAAACGAGGGAGTGAGCAAGAGCGATGCATGTTTTCGTCCCTATCAAGGGAAGGGCCGGAAAGATGCGCAGAGGGGGAAGAGAAGGGGCGGGCCGTCTACTCGTCACCCCACTTTCCGAAGGCTCGTCCCAAAGTTTTAGTTGGTGTCCCGGGAGGTGGGTAGCCCTGGACGAGGAGCAGAAGATCCGCTTTCCCCCTTTCCCTGGAAAGTGGTCTCCTGCTGCCTTTCTGACGACCTCCTCAAACCCAGAATTTTTCTTTAAAGGGAGCAGCGAGAAGCAAATAGGGGACGGGGGAGGAGAAGCACGGAGTCGTGCGCGGTGCCTTCGGAGTTTCCGAACTCCAGCCGCGGACTGAGGGCATCGCGAGCGTTTCGCTAATCAGGAATTGGCTCCACATCTTCCAGCTTCGCACCAGGGCTAAATCTCGTTCTCCCAGCTGTGGGACCTCTCATGTACTCGAGATGGAACCGTTGCAGAGGCGTTCCGGCACGGGAGAGCATCCTCTATGCGATGACATGTAGTGGATGCCCCCACGTGAGGGCGCAGTTCGCTGAGGGGTCTCAGCAGGGAACCCGGGTGCCCCTTTAGCCGGTCTCCCGGTGCCGGTCCACAGGACTCGCTCGTGGCCCCTCCAGCCGGGAGGGCGGATCTAGACCTGAGGCGCGACACTGCGCCTCCTCGTCCGCTCTCACGAGGTGTCGCGAGCGCGCGAAAAAGCGTTCAGGCGGCGGATTGGCATCCTCGCCTCCTCTCTGGGGGATCTCGGGAGAACCCAACTCGAATGCGGAGAGCCCGGAGGACTTCATCGCTTCCACCTTTACGGAGGTCGAAGATGCCTGGCCCTCCGCACGAGTCCATTGTGGGAAAGAAGGAACTAGGAGCCTGGTGCTCATAAAAGTGGAACTTTTCTCCACCGTGCGCGCGTACGGGGGAGGTTCCACCTTCCAGACGGAGGGTGCGCGGAGACTCCGATGCCTCAGATGAAGACCAGAGGCGGCACACGGGAAAGGAGCCTCCTCCCGTCACACTGGAGCCAGAGCGCTCCTGCGACGTTCAGCCGGGACACGGGAAAGCGGTAGCAGGCCCCTCCCTTCCTCCCCCCTCTTCTTCCGGAATCATCCCTGATGGGTGTGGCAGGCGGCGGCCACCAAGCCAGATGCATTCTTCAAGAGCAGGAAGCGCCGTCGCCCGTCTTGCCTGCCTGCTGCCTCTCGGTCTCACGAAAAGGAGGGACAGGTTCCACGGAGGTAGTTTCCAGGTTCCCGTGGAGCCACGTGACCGCCGGCGCATGGGGGAATAGTTAGAACTACGTCCATCTTCCCGTGCGTGGTTGGCGTGGGTGGACGGACCGACTCCTGGCAACGATCTCTCGTCTCTAAAAGCTGCGTCTTGGTGTTTCCAGGGGCATCATGAGGAAGGATGAAGGCCGTCCATTAAGGAAGATTTCGTTGAACCGGGCGAGGACTCTGCCTGCCATCCTCGTATCCAAATTTGGTGAGTACAAGTTAAGATGATTTATGGTTTCCCGGGGGCACGGGACCAAGCGATCATTCCGTCGCGAGGGAGGCAGGGAGAAGAAGAAGGGGAGGGGGGAGGAAGGCGCGCTCTTGCGGCCGCATCTGATTGGTCCGAAGTTGACTACTGCGCTTCTCACTCCTCTCGGACTGCTCCCGCATCTCCCGAAATCGGAAAGGACGGAGCATTCGGTTCCCGAAGGATTTTGGAATGCATCGGTGGATGGATGTACTCTGTCGTCGTTTGAGGTCTCCTCGGCATCCCTCGCTGGCGTCAGGCAAAGCTCCCGGCTCCTTAGATCGAAGAGGAATTCCTCAGATGGGAGGGGACGGGTTGCGAAGAGCGAGAGAAAGGAGGAAACGAGGGGGAGGGAGAGAAAGGGGGGGAGGGAAAGGAAGAGGAGAGATGTAGAAGAGGGGGCAGGTGGGTTGTCATCCGGCATCCTGCCTCCTCCAGAGACGAGTAACACCAGCAGCAGGAGAGCAGAGAGGGAAGCGAATGCGCGATGGAATCTGCATCCCTTGCTCCGTCGGCAGCGCGAGACTCCCGTCTTCCACCCTCCAACCCACCCTTCTCTGCCGGTGTGGTCGAAACCCCGACGGCGCAGGCGCACAAAAAAATGGCGGTGTTCCCCCCTCTGAGTGTGTTCACCTGCTGAACTGCGTGTTGATGCATTGCAGCATTCACGAGGGAGCGCGGTGACCGATGTGGCGGTGGCCAAAGGTCAAAGGGAAACCGAGATGGCGAGCTTTTAGCGGGACCGAGCGCCCACGGGACCAAGAGCCTTGGGGGAGCGAGGCACGTCGGTGTGACCTCCCTGGCTCCATCTGGATGCAACGGCAAGGGAGTGACGATGCGGATTTCCTCTCCATCTCTTCTCCTTCCATCCCTAGAGCAGCAGGAGTCGAGGAAACCGAAAGCCTCTCACCTTGGTCCAAATTCCCTCCTCCCGTTTCTACACTCTGCTTCCACGAGCAGGTGCAACCGGCCCGCCGCCTGCTGTTCCGCCCACCCGCCCATGCAGTGCGCCTTCTCCGAGGATAAGAAAGGACGCCCAACCTCTCCTCCCATGACCATGACATTTCTTACGAATTCCCTTGACTCACGCGCATGCTACCAAAACGAGCGCCAAACGGAGCTGCGGAGGCTGCTGAGTGGATCGCGGAAGAAAACGGCGCAAACGTTCACAGGGAAAGCTTTCCGAGCAGAGGAGGGAAGGAAGGAGGAGAGAGCGTTTCCACGATCCCTCCACGTGCCCTGAGGAGAAGGAAGGTGAGGGGTGGATGTCATGGAGAAGGAGCGAGTGATCCACTCGCTAGCGAGGAAGGGGAAGGAAGGAAGAGGAAGACAGAGGAGAAGAGCGAGAGACGGGCTGGAACCAGCTGACACCATCACTTCTGGACCTACTGGCCATCTTCCCGTTCCCTTGCCCTCTCTGGTGGATTGTCAGAAGAGAGGCGTCCTTTCTGGCAGGAGAGAACTTCACCCCTGCTCGAACCCTCTCTCGACAGTGATTGAGGAGATTCCATGCAGGGGATTACGAGGAAGGAGTCAATTAATGGAGAGTCTGACCACCCGCCTCTCTCGTGACCTTTCTTTCCTCAATCTCCCACCCCCACTCTAAGATAGGAAAGGAAACTACTGCCCTCCTCCCGCCGTAGCGCGCTGACTCATCCTCTGCAGCTGGCGCTGCTGAGCTCGGCCTGCGCGCTGAACCGAGGCAGAAGCGGTTTCTGCGGCAAATGAGACCAAGAGCCGCAGCCATCACCCGGGTTTAAGTGGGGCGACCGCTTTCCGCTTCCCCTTGATCTTTGCCCAGCCATTCCCTCCCTCTCTCCGCGTATGCGAGCGAGCCCTGGGGAGAAGCAGCACCGATGGCAGGGTCAGGCGAACCGCGGTGTCTTCCGGGATGAGGCCAAGTGCAGGAGAGACTCCTCCTGGTAAGTGACTGGTGAGTCTTGATGGTCCTGGTAAATTACTGCCTCAGCCGCCGCAGTCATGATTCATGGAGTGCTCCCGGTTCTAGGAGCAGTCACGCGGAGCAATCGTTACGTTCCTTTCCTCTGGGACTGCTCCCATCTTCCAGAGAGGGAAGGACTCCTTTGCGGGTGATTGGGGCGAGAGGCGAGCTCCTGAATGCTGGAGTGTGGCTTGCAGGCTCTCCTGGATCAGGTTTTATCTGGAGGAAAGCTACTCCGGGAGGACACTCCGGGAGTCCCTCCGCGAAAGACTATCAGCAGAATGCTCTGGTTCGCAAATTCCCTTCCTCCTTTCTCTTCTTTTTCCTCCTCTTGTCGTGATCCTGACCTTGCCTGTCAGCTGCGAGGAAGATCATGCTCTCTCCTCTACTAATAGTAATTTCGGAGGTTTTCGGTTACCGGACGATCTCAGAGGGTCGATCCCGGTCTGGCAGGACCGGGAGCAGCCGCATCTCATGAGCGGTTTGCCCAAGGAGCAGAAGCAGGTCGGCCTTTTTAGTAAGGCCAACTTTCAGGAGGCATCTCTACTCCCCAGAGAGCTTACCTCTTGCTGTACCGGAATTCCTCATGCAACAAGGCTCGCACGCAGCTTCTGGACAGGATCGCTTTTCTGCTTCGTGAAAAAGCTCGTTTGGTAGTCTCTGTGACGTCTCGATGAAAGTGAAGGCACAGAGTGGACCCTCGGGAAGTGCCTTCGCTGCTACCCTTACAACAGAATCCGAAGAAAACAGTGAGTTGATGCTCTTGGTGCCCTGAGGACAAGACGAGGGTACCAACTACACTGCGGGAGGTTTTGCGTCGGTCACATCTCCATCGAAGATGGGACGGAAATCAGAGCTGGGGCTTCGGCCTCTTCAGAAGAGAAGCAGAGAAGAGAACGCAATCCTTCTTACTAGAACAAAGACAAAGAGTGAAAAGGGGAAAAAAGCAGCAGAGTGATGGCACTCGCTCCCGAGACGATGAAATGATGCTCTGATCTGCTCCGAGACCTCTCGCCTTTTATCACCAAGAACTGCCTATCTCCCTTTTGAAAGTTGACTCACCTTAGGTTCATCTCAGAAGGAATAGAGATCCAAGTAGCAGTAACGAGTCCTGGTCGGCTCTGTCCCTGCTTTTCTTGAGGAGGAGAAAATGTGTGAAAGAGTGAGCATTGATCCCTTTGTGATCGACCCTCAGGTATTAAAGGCTGAAGAACTGCTGGTGTAGTCTTTATTTGGAAGGGGGGCACTTCCTTCCCTCTCTTTCCACTTCTAATTTCCCCCTCGAAGAGGAAAAGATAAGGGAGATGCCGTCAGCACGTGAGGCTCAGGCTGTGATGTGTACAGTTGTGATGATAGAAGAGTGCGATCTTGAAGAGAGGCAACCTGGAGACGAAGGAGAGCTGGAAAAGGAGCGGAAATCACTCTGGATCTGATCCTCATTAGGCTCTCTACCTCGAGTAGCACCCTCGCCCCTTCCTCTGTTCTAGCGGAAAATCTTCTCCGTGGATCTCCGATCATGGAGAAGATCGCTCAAGAATCAAAAGGATGATAAGAATTTTTCTTTTCTGGAGCAGTTCGTTTGCCTCCCAGCACATAGGGTCCTTCACTACGCTCACAAGTGGTTCCTCCCCTCATTCCCTCTTTCTGGTTTCCTCCCCTCTCACCATGTACTTTAGAATCGCCATTTTTCTAGAAGTACACCATCCTACCGTGCTATTTTTGAGAAAGGAACAAGTCCCTTTGTCCACATGAAGGGTGCACAGGAGAATCCTGATCTCTGTCATGAGTGCATGGACATGTTCTTCCCAAACTCTGTCTTCTTCGAGGAAGGACCGAAGAGGTCGTCATATCATCGGCCTCGCTCTCTTCTACCCTTCGCCTTCCTCCCTCCTTTTCCTCCTTTTCCTCCTCTCGGTATCCCCCCCACCCGGTACCACTCCCGTTCCGAGTCTCTTGAAAAGAGAGATCTCCGCCAGTTGCCCCAAGTACGCTGAACCACAAGTGAAGGATGTCTAGGAGACGTGGCTTTTCCGTCATTCCTCTTCCGGCTTGCTGTGCTTTGAAAGAGGATTCTGCCAGTTTCCCCGTAGGGAGGAAAGGAAGTAGTCACTTGAGTGAAAAGCTCATGCGCGAGGATGACGGTCTCCTCCCTTCTTTTCGCTCCTCCCCACTTCTCTTGAGGTCTTGAGTAAGGTTGGGTAAAATTCTTCCTCCAGAAGGTCCTTGTGAGCCTCTTTTATCTTCCTTCCATGGGAACTGGCTGCCGCAACACCTTAACCTTGGACCTAAAACGAAGCATCCTGTTGGACGTGCACGCACAATCGCCACCGACAATCGTCGTGATGGAAGCAGCATCAGCATTCCTCCATCTCTCGCATGCTCACGGAAGCAGGCATGGAGGAGGAAGAGAAAAAAAGAGGAAGAAGGAGGTTGCGAAGACCACGAGGGAAAGGGGGCAACACGGGAGGGCAGGAGAGATCCCTCCGTGGCAGGATCTTCTTAACTATCTCGGCTGCTTAGCTGATCCAGAAAGTGGGTCCTGGTCCTGGCCAATAGGCCACCTTTGTTAAGGAAGGGAGAGGGAGGAAGACAGGTGGAAAAGGGGGAAGAAGAGCACTGGGTGCTTTCCGAGGAATCTGGGAGTTGAGAGCAGCAAGGGCGGTCTTGCTGACCTTCCTGAGGTCCTCGGGGGATGGCAAATGAGGTGTCTTCGAACACTGAATCAGCATCGCTCCTTCAAGGAGAGCAGGCCCTCCCGGGAGCGTCTCGTTCCCTCAAAGGAACCTTTTGTCTATCCCTCCTTCAAGTCTTTCCGAATGGAAAGGCGGGAAAACATCCGGAGGCCACTAGTCCTTCTTATTCCTTCTTCCGCCTCTTCTGGTCGCCAAGACTCCGAGACCACTGGGAAGCCAAGACTTCTTGGAACTGTTCCCGGAAAAGAGCTCCGTCCATTTGTCCGGGAAACTGAGCTTTGCTTGCACGCCTTTTCCTAGGAAGAGGAGAGGAGGAGGGCAGGAATAGAAGAGAGAGAGCGAGTGCAACAAGGAGAGGCAGGGATTGGGAGGGGAGGTCAGCATTCCCTCTTCCCCTTCCCCTTCCTCCTCCCTGGACTCGCCGTCGTCCGCCTTCCTCCCTCCTTCCACCCCCGATAGCAAACCTCCCTCACCCCCTTTCCCCCGCCTTCCATGAATAAATCAGTACAAGAGGGAGGGCCGGGCTTCGTCGCAAATCGAAAAGCTGAGGGTCGCTACGGGAGACGCGCCAGGGGGTTCCGTCCTTCGTCCTTCTCCTCTGGCTTGCGTGACCGATCCAGCACGTTCGAGAGAAGCGGAAGTCCCGGGGGAGGGATGCAGAGCGTACGAAACAGCACAGCCATTCCTCCTGTCGAACTTCTCTCCCCCCCTTCCCTTCCCCCCCCCTTGCCGACTTTCCCTTTTCTTATCGCTCGCTTCTCCCGTCCGTCTCCCCTTCATTCCACTTGCAAAATCCTCCCCCCTCCTTCTCTCCCTCCACCCTTTTTTTGAAAAAAAAAAAAAAAACTTTCCAGGAGTTTTCAACTGCTCCTCTCGATCCCCTGACCTTTTTACTCGGGAACCTTTAGGATTCAAAGTGTTTCTAACGGAGAAAAGAAGACCATACCTATCTACCCCACCTTCTTTTCCAACTCGCTATGACCCACGCAGATGTCCTCAGATAAGCCCTCTGTTGAGGAATCTTCTTCTTGAATAGGTGCTGGGGGTCTCCAAGGTCATCCAGAAGAGGCCCCAGCGCTTCAGGCGACGGATTCGACAAGAGATACGTGAAGGCAATAATTCCTCGACTCGCTGATCCTTACTAGCCCGAGGTCGTCAGCACCCCATGCGCCAGGTCGCGGTATGGGATGAGTGAGTGGATTGGGTCCTCCCTGCATCTCTTTCACTCGCAAACTGCTTTACGGCTTACCTTGCACAAGTCCCCCCCCCCTTTCTTTCGGATGCAGAGAATAGAGTTATGCCTCTGGAGCACGCTCAGTTTGCAAAGGAGCTTTCGATGAAGCGTGGTGCAGTGGAGTGACCGGCGTATGGTTTCCGTTCAGCATAGCAAACGATGAGCGGGCATCCCCGGACCACCTCTTGAAACACTCCTGGTTTCTCCCTTAAAGAAGGAACGTCCTCTTCCTAACCTGCATCACGATCCTTCCCACCCATCTCTGCTCTCTCGTCATGCGCTCCCACCCATCGGACCTAGCCGGGCTCCGTTCCCTCCGCCGGGTCCCGAAATCTCTCTCCTCTCTTTTCTCCCGTATCCCTGCCTCCCACCCTCCGCCTTTTCTCTCTACCTTTCCGTCCTGCGCCGCCTCACCCGATGCGCCCGGTGTTGCGTCAGCAGGGAACAGGGTCTCCGAGAGGTGGCGAAAAGGCAGCAACATTGGCCCTCCCCCAGATGTTCTTCATCTCTGGACGCTGGCAACATCTTCCCTTCATGGAGACAAGGACAATGATGCTACCTCGCTGGATAAGGCTGGAATTAGCAGAGGATTGGAAGGATAGGGTGAGCGTGCCACCCATACGAGGAACCAGGAAGGAGCGTTGTCCCTCTGACCGAACGCGGCAGTCAGGAGGGGAGGAAACCACGGAGGGAGTTGCGATGGTGCATTCCGCTGGACAACGGAGTACCCGGACAAGGGACGGGGGGATGCCGATATACTCCCCGTGCTCGAATAGGCGTAAGAGATGTTCCCGTAAAGAGCTGTTCTTTACGATGGGCCGCCGCCTCCCTCATCAAGGCGTTCTGCGTTTCCGCTTGCTGCCCTGAAGCGATCCTCCCGGTCGCTTCTCCCCACCTGCCTTCCTGCTCTGCCCCTTCTATGCCTCTCTGTTCTCTGAACCGCCGAATGCCGCAGAGAAAATACAGGATCTTCCGTTGCCCTTTCTTCCCAAGCCTCCCCCTCCCTCCTCTCTTGATCCCACCCCAGCACTATCTTCTCTCCCCTTTTCTCCTCCCATGCGAAGACATGCATGTTTTTTGAAAACACCCTACAACCAGCTGCAAGTGCCCAGCGCGCGACCTTCGCCCTTCCCAAAGGATCAGAGCGCACTCCGGGAACCGGAGGGAACATTCAGGAGTTCCCGCTACCCTCCTATCCTTAGGACTGATCCGATACCCCAACGCCCTTCGTGCAGGTCGACCACGTGAGAGCACGTGGGGGGTCGGCGACCCTTTCTCTAACCACCCTGTCTATTCCCATCTGCAGCCATGGCAACCGGAGAGCGCCACGGTGGAGTTACGATTCGTGCACGAAACGTCAAGCAAAGATCCCAAAATTAATTCTAGCGGCCCCATTAATCAAGTCGCCATCCGATCTATAAATCAAAACAACGAGGGCATGAAATCCACCATTCCTGGCTGCGAAACATCTCAGGGACCCGCTTCCCATAAACATCGCTGTCCGAGACAACCGCCTCACCCCCGTTCCGGCGTCACCAACGCCTGTCGTTGGCGAACCGTCTTCGGAGAGTGCCGAGGGACTCGGAGCAGGGAAAGAACTCGAGGTGCGAGATGGGGGAGGGGAACTTTCGTGTTTTGTAGAAGTTCTTATCTTTATGACACGGCAAGAGCGCGTCTTCCGCGGAACGGACACGCGTCAGTCCATCATGAACTGGGGCGTGTGTGGACCCACCGGACTCTTGGGGCCAGCCGCTTCTTTTAGCGTGTGCCGCCACTCCGGAGCGGTTTTGGACAAGTGAACCTTTTCGTCAGGTCCATCTGTCGAGCTGCGTCTCCGCTGAGAATCACGTGGGTCTGCCGCGCGCGCCCACTCACGCAGGTCTACTGTGCACCCATCATGAAGACACAGCAAGGACGTGCCGATTTGTTGCTGGTAGTAACTCTCGGGATATCCGCAGTGGAAGTCCACGAAGAACATCTGCTTCTACCTCAGACTCGAATGCTGCACAAGAGTTGGGAGGGCACTTGGAAAGACCAAGGCGCTTCCTGCCTCCATGCTTTCAAACGGACTGCAGACCAAGGAGGAATTCGCTATTCTTCCTAGTGAAGCAAGAGGAAGCAAATTCTATCCCCGGAATGGACCGGCCGGACTCCAGAAGTGGACGCTGGAGCATGTGTTCCAGTAAATGGTTCTTCAATAGAGCCGAATGCCTCCTGCAAGATTTGAAGCCGCGGCAGAGTTTCCGTCTTTAGCATTCTGCCCAAAGAGGAGATAGCAGTGCTCCGCTGAAGATAAAAGAGAGCGGCCGTTCCTCCAGGTACGAAGCATCTCAGAGCTTGGAGACTTCTTGGATCACGAGCAAGCACTCTCATCAGCAACTCGGGAGTGTGGATGGGAAACGAGAGTGAGCATTGGCTGCTGGTTGAGTAATCGGTGAATCCCAGCAACTCATCTGAAACTGGAACCTCGTCTGGAGTTTCAGCACTTCCGAGTGTCCTATGGAAAAACGACTCGGATGACTTGGGAAATGATCAAGAGACTGGATTCAAAGGTTACCAAGAGACGAACACCTCCGAAGACAGCGGGGGCTGTTGCTAGCTCTGATAGAAGAATAAGAACTCTTGCCAAAGAGACACCAGCCAAGGATGGCCGTAGAACAGGAGCAGTTTCATGGTGACAGTCTACCGCCCATTCTGTGAGAAGCTCTTCAATTTCGACTCTCTTCTGACAGAAAGAAACTCCTTATTTTCCGTTCCGGATCTCCGAGCCCTCCAGAAAGCAAGATAGTCATGTCCTCTGTACTTCCTAGGGGCTGCAAGGAAACCCTTATCCTTCGAAACCTTTTCGGAAAGGGAAAAATGGATGTCTGTGCTGCACTGGAATTCCAGTTGACTGCAGCGGCTTTGAGGATTCATCAGATGCAGGAGGATCCTCTCCGAAAGAAGAGTGAATGCTAGAAAAGTGTTTCCCTGAAGAAGCGTCAATGTGAATTTTTTATTCTTCCTCTTCCAATCAAATAGCTCAGTGCTCATCGGCCACTCTGGCACTCAATGAGACATTTGACACTATGCCGTTTCTGGAAGAAGATGCAGGCAGGAAGACTGAATTTTTTGATAGCGATCCTGCACTATTCCGCAGCATCACTGCGCGGATGGATGGCCACTCCACGGCTAGGGCCACTCCGTCTGCCAAGTTGGGAGTTTGATTTTGCATCCGCCCTCCATAATTGAGGAGAAGGAAGCAGCTGAATGCGGGATGCTGGTTACCCGTAGTTAGCCCAGCAAGTACGCGTGCACGTGTGCACGCGCGTGCCGGCAAACCAGGCGCTGCGTGCACGCCTGCGTTCCTGCGAAAGCTCACGCAAAGTTCATTCGATCAACCGAAGAGAAGGGTCAAAGGTTGGCATTTTCCCTTGGAGATCGACACGATTTCTTTGACTCGAGGGGCAGAAACGCAGATTCGGTTGAGCCGACGGGGGCAGGAAGAACCGCTAGCGGGCAAGCAGAAAGCGAAGAACTCCCCTCACGCAAACAAGGACTTTTCTGATGCTGGAGGAATTTCGAGGAACCTCCTGGTTCTTAGTAGATCCCGGCATTCCTCTGGAGCCATGCAGCCAGTGCATTACTCCCGGGAGTACCGAATCTTTTCCAAGTAGCTCCCTCTCCCAGATCCCGCAGGTTTGTATTTTCTGGAGTGAGCTGAAAAACGCAGGAGGCACTCCGGTAGCACCGGCTCAAGGAGGACGCTCTTCCCGACTCCAGGAGGCTCAGCTTCCCACGCCGCTGAACAGGTGTATCGTGGAAATCACCATTTCGTTTCCATCCCTGCGGCACCAAGGGCTCTCCTCGGACTGTGACCTCATCTGCGTCTGAAAAGTGCGCCTCAGTTGCCGGAAAGGCTGCTCATTGGAGAATCCGTTGCTTTGCGATCCCCGTGTTTGAACTGACCGATGCTCCAGCTCTCCTCTTCAGTTTTTCCCAGCTGCCTCTTAAGTGCCTCTTCTTTCGACTGAAGACTCCGATCTCCATGAGCGCGAGTTCCCGAGGGAACTCGGTGAGAGGATTCGACGGCGAAACTCCACGTGGTCCGGCATTTTTCACCCGACCGCTACTTTCGCTCCCGGATTTTCCCCTCTCCGAGAACTCCTCCTCCACCTCCGAATCTCCATGTTTTCCTGGTTTTCCGGGATGATGAAACAAACACTGCGTGTTGCCTCGTGTTGGAGTGCCGCCTCCCGTCGCAGTTCCTTCTCTGATAAAGATTTCATTCTTAAGTTTCTTTCCGTTTTGTTCTTCATTTCTCCTCCTTCCCCTCTCCTCCTTGCTCGTTCCCTCCTCATCCTCATCCTCATTCTTCTTATTCTCCCATCTCTTCATTCTCTGTTTCTTCTCTTACATCCTGCAACGGGAACGTATGCAGCATTTCGGTCCATCATCCTCTCATCCATCAGGGGAGAAGGAGTCCCTCCATACGGGATCTGACCTCTGAAGAAGTCCGAAGCCACCTCGCTCTGTATTCCTTCTTGTCCTCTTTTCCATTGTTCCTCCACAGCAATGGAGGAGGAAGGGGGCGTGCCTTTACGAGCCACCTTTTCGAACCCACAAACAACAAGAATGGGTCCGTGGGAAGAGCGTGCCCTGCGAGAAATCTGAGGGAAACAAACTCCACTGTCGGGAAGGCCATCCTCCGGGGAGAAAGGAGAGAGCAGGGCGAAGGGCGAACGGGAGCTCAGTGCCAGACCCGTTTTGCGCGATCCGGATGGAAGGAAGCTTCCGCGACTGAATTCCGCTGTCCTCGTGGTCACGCTGACAGTGTCCGAAGCGGAGGGTGCGTCTCAGCCGGCTCTCCGTATGCTGCCGATTCCATTCCCTGATGCCCACCCGCGCGGACCCGGGCACGACGGGACCCCGGCCCGCTGTCCCCGTCCGCGATCCAGAAAGGCGGCGCGTATCCTCGAAGAACGCCTATCTCGTGACAGGAGGCGGCGAGATGTGCCGTTGTGCTCCGCGGTGCTCTGCAGTCACACGATTGCGCGCGTGATGCAGGAGCACACAACCCGGGCAGCAGCCGATCGGAATGATGCTCTAGAGAGCAGCAGCACACGGTGCAGGCTAGCGATCATTTCCTCGTACGTTCTCCATGAACGGTGTCTCGAACATTCCCTTGAAGACAAGGTAGAGAAATGTTGGCTATAAAAACGTGCATTCGCTTCAGAAGGAAGAAATTACCTGGGGTGTGGACAGCGTGTTGCGTTGGGAGTCCGTCTTTAAATTGCTGTGCGAGCCTGGGAAAATGGGCGTTTGGGTTCACTGGACACCTGGCAACGTAAATTAGGTATGATAAATGTACATAGTTACGCGGTGTATTGCTGGAGGAAACTCTGTTGGTGAGGATCCCTGGTCTACCGATGATATGGAGGGAGCATTCATTCGGATGTGATTAGAGAGCATCGAGCCTCCATGCACACGCGAGGCACAGGTGCGAAACAAGGAAAGCATCACTTGATTCCTTCTTCCACGTCGTCTATTCGCTGTCCAGGGAGCACATCCCACATCAGGGGAAGTAGAGTGGAGAAGACAGCAGCACTCATGAGCAGGGAGAGCGTGTGCATGTCGTCTTCAATGAACACTTGGGCAGGGATCCTGTGTTTCCGGTGTCGGTGGATGCGATTTACGCGGTACACCCATTTGCAAGCGTTTACGATCTCGACTCTGCGGACACATCGTTTACAAGAACAATAGCAAGTGTCTGGGAGCCTCTGACATGTCAGGAAACATCTCTTTTTGTCACTGGGTATGTGGTCTTTTTATTATTGTTATTATTATTGAGGGTGGTCACATTTTGTATCCACACAGTTTATTACCAGAGATGCGACGCTGCCTACGTGAGAAACGCGCATTCCAGGAATTCAAGTGCTGAGCTCGTATGTCGATGAGCGCCGCGAAACGCACGTGGTCCACGTGAAGCATCCCTCAGACTTGCGAACTGGGTCGGGCTGGCTGCCTGGCAGGCATGGCGGGACGACATCCCAGCAATGACGGTCGGTACTCGGCTGCTGCGGAGGTCCCCTCCATATCGAGAAAACCGCCGTTCCGCACAGTCACTGCGACGGCTACCCCCGTCGGCGGCCTGTCATCCTTTTCCCCGCGCTCCCGTGCTGCCCCCGCCGAAGGGACCGCTTCTCGAGCTCGGATTGCGCCGTCTGGCCTTGCCGGCTTTTTTTGCAGGAGGCGGGCGGGCGGGCGAGCCAGATCTGCAAGGCTGCCACGGAATCCTTGCTCCCTCTCGAGGAACTCGTCAGGAGCAAGAGGTCTTCTGTTTCTGGCGCTCCGTGTGCCTCCAGACAAAGAGAGATCTTATCTCGAAGAGTGAGGAGCACGAGGGAGCATATGGACACCGCCACAGAGTTCGTCGCGGGAGAGGGAGGAAAATCCGATGGGAGGCGCCGGCGCGCTCCCGAAGGAGGACGTCTGGGGAGCTCCGGGAATCGTGTCTTTATTTCTCTTAAGCAGCCACATATTCGTGACGATGCGCAGTCGGGCGATCAAGTGCTCATCGGACCCGTTTCCGCAGCTTCCCGTTCGGCCTCCTCGGTACTGCTCGGTTCGTGCCTTCGGGATCGAAACGCTGGAGGAACCTCGAAGCGAGCTCCCGGCTTACCGCGCGGCTCTCTGTCCGTTCCAGCCAGACCTGACTGAGCTGTGCGCTCACACGCACACTCGCGCCGCCGTCACGCCAACGTCGCCGCCGTGCGGGGCGCCGCTTCGCGTGCAGGTTGAAGGCGCTGACGCCGCTCTTTGAGTCCAAACACGCCGCGAGTCCCACATCGAGGAAACGGCCGTTCCCAAACCGGGAACCCCTACGCATTCCGAGGACACTCAAGGATGGACACGAGGAATGGGTTCCGGAGAGCATCCCCGCGAAAAAAAAAAAGAAAAAGAAAACCCCCGTGAAGGTGATCACCTTCTTTTGCTCCGTCCAGCACCACCTCCTGTGTTTTCTGGGCTCCTTCAGCATGCCGTTCCAAACGAGAATCTTCATCGGTGCGATCAATTTTGGAGTATTGCTTCTCCCCTCCTCTTCTCTCCCGTTACCGAAGTGTGGTGACGCAAATCTTTCCATCCGACACCGCGAAAGGCCGTGTACCCTCCATCCTTCCTCCGCCCCAGTGGCTCGCCGGTGGCATCTTGAAGAAAGGCAGCGTTGGCGGTCGTGTGGCTACGGCGTCTGGCGTCACGGGTTCAAAGTCCGGCCAGGAAAAGGATCGACTCCGAGAAACTAGGGGTCCGTCGTGGGTTTCGAGTCATCCCTCAGGATGACGCTGGCTGGACCACGGGCTGCGGGTACACCATTGACGGAATCCGGATGCCCCCGTTGAATAGCTGAGATTGGAAGTCGATCCTCCGTGGTCCTTCCAGGAATCAAGGAGACCTTAGGGGTTTCCCTCCGGTTCTGAAGATGAAGCCGTACCCTCCATCGTGTTGCATAGAGCTGGTTGATACCTCCCTCCCCTCGGGAAGTTGCCTCTCCAGAGTGCAATAAGCGCGCTGCTCCCTTCCGGGAGCGCCCTTCAGAGAAATCTGGAATTCTTCAGAAAAAAGAGAAGGGCCCCTTCGAAATTCCCATCAGGGGAGGAAACGGAGCGTTTCCCTTGCGGGGTCCCTCCGGAGAAGGAACTCCAGGAGCGGATCCTTACCGGGTTCCCTTCGGAGGCAACCACGGCGGAAGTTTCCTTTCGGGCTTCCCTGCCAAGCGTACGAAGAACACGGACTCCTTCCTCCGGAGCCTTCCTGAATTCAAAGAGTGGTTCATCTGGGGTCATCCCTTCTGAATTGAAGAATTACACGCACCCTTTGGTGGCATGGACAGCGTTTAAAGAGCTCTGTGAGCTCTCCTAAGGCACTTGGGGGGAGCCTTAAAGAAAGGCAGCAACGAACTTGGCACACCTGGAAGCCTCGCAAGTTCAAGTGCGCATTCGGAGAAGGACGAAACACTTCCGCCTCCAGGGGCTTCCCTTCCCAGATCACTCCTAGCAACCAGACGGGACATGGACCGGTCTTCTGAAACACCATGCTTTCCGAAGGTGCCATTTGGATCGCTGAGGTCCACCCGGGACTCCTCGTCCAACTGAGAGGGTTCTGAGAAGCATCCAAGGTCTGCATGGCCGAAGACTGTTACTCAGAAGCTCGTGGTAGTTATTCCGAGTCCATCCAAGAATCCAAGCAACGGGGGAGTTCATGGCTCGCTCGTTCGGAAAAGCGCTTTATGATCTGCCGAAGAACGAATTGGCACGGAAGACGCACCACTCGGAGCAGAGACCCTCCCCAACTGCTTTCCCTTTGATGTACGACAAGGGTGTGACAAGGGACGGGATTCTTGACGCTGACAAAATGTTTTTACAGGACGGTAAAGGACGTGAAGAAAAAGACGGCAAAGGCTTCTTGAAAACTTGCGGAAGCAATAAAGGAGGTTTTATTCGAAAGTTCATCTACGTTCTAGTTAAGAAAAAGCATCCCGAAAAAGATTTCCGAACCAGAGAGTGCACTGACCACCATCTGGAGCCGAAATGAAAGGAAATCCGGGGACTCACACCAAAGAATTTGGGAAGCCTTTCAGTAAGACAAATCAGCATAAGAAGGAAGGCGCTGCGTTCGCCATGAGCTCAACAAAGAATCGCGAGCATTGGTGACCCTCGGAGCCTTCCACCTTGTGAGGAAGACGGAAGATCAATGACCGGAACCTTTTGGATGAAGCGATGTCTTCGTCAGGCGCCGCTTCTGCCGACGAATTTTGTACAACGTAGAGAGATAATCTCATCTTTTGATTCAAATTCTTGGTTCTCAATCTAAGAGAAATCGAAAGTGCTCCATCAGTCATCCTGATCTTGAACAGAGATGGGATGATGTTACGTCCGTGTTCTGAGAAAAGCATCGGAGCGTTTTGGGAAAATGGAAGAGGGAATTCTAAGGGGCTTGCGAACCCATCTGCGGTCTCAGAAGAGGCAGTCCAAATGGATGATAATTCTCAAGGGCTAAGTGAAATATCGACTGCGGATGAAATCGCCCGCAGCCTGTAAACAGCAGTCGCGCAGTGCTCCTGGGACTCGATCTGCGTTCCAGGATGAATCCAAATGGGAAAGTACGGTTCCTAAATCCTCGGGATAAGATCGCCAGGTTCCAACTTCCAAGGCTCAAAGCCCCGTTTTTCATCAGCTGCAGATCATGGCATGGTGGGGAATTTCTGAAATATCGAATTTCTTCGGGTCCACTCAAGACGACGACCGGCCAGCTCAAGACGGTCTGAAAAAGTCTTACCATCGTTCGTTCCCTGCATGAGTTACCGGCAGCTAGATGTCATCTCCTAACGTCTATCTCTCGTCGCCTGGACCTGCCTCCTACTGCCAAAAAGGAGGTTGGAGAAGACGGCACCTTTCCTGGCACACAGAGATGCATGGATACGCGTGCTCTGCACAGGAGCAAGCACGCCTTTTAGGGGTCCGACAGGATGCTTCTCCAGCATCCAAAGTTACTGCTCGGAGTTCGCTTCGTGCACGTCCGTTTTGCATCCTGTTCTCGTTAAAACTCGACATCCTCACAGACGTTCTTGAGGATGAGGAGGAGGGTCTTTCGCTAGCGGGAGACAACTGGAAGGAGACGGTCTCCAAAGGCACGAGCTTTCAGAAAGCGGAACCATGAGAAGATTTCAGCCAACCATTTCTGTTACTAAGAAGTCATTTGAATAGGCAGAAGGAGTTACGTACCTTTTTTTTTTTTTTTTTTTTTTTTGTAATTTTCCAATGTCATCTGGATCATTTTTTTTTATTGTCCCTTTTTTACCCAGCCATGTTAGAGGTCGTTTCCTACTTGGAAAAACCACGCGGAAGTTTCTGGACCACGCTGAGGGCAATACTTTTTTGTCGAAACAGTTCGATTTGAAATGTTCCACCAAGAGACAGTAGAGTCATGAATGACTTAAAAAAATAGGAGGGAGTTAAAGTGGGGCAAGGATACGGAGTCACTGCGTGGCCATAAAGGTATCAGAAAAGCAAGGCACATGTTTCTTCTTGGCAATCACGAATCAGTGCTCGGGGATCCGTACTTGTGCTCCCTCTCGCTGAGTTGTAGGTACTGCATCCCCGGCTGCCACGCACAGTCTAATTAAATAAAAAGTCTCTTATCATCTGAAATTCTTACGCGGGGATTACATGATTGCCCGCATTATGCTAATTACGACAATCTCTAGTCATGGCAACGGAACAACGCTATCGATAAATTGCATCTGCTTCATTTGAGGATCGATGGCTAAAAGGAAGTACTTAAAGCTATCAACGCTACCCTGTAATCTACACTAAAATATGCAAACACCCCTTTAGCACACATCATGCATTGATCAGGTCAGGTGCAAGGGGTTCGACTCTTCCGTGCTCACTCCCTCCTCGCTTCCCGTCTCGGGAAGCGCAGGGCTCCCACCGAAATGAAAGCGCGAACGAAAACCCCTTCTTCGGAAACACGTCTTAGCTCCGGTGCGAAACGCATGGGGTTCGCTAAGCACCCGAGAACCGCCCTCTTTGGGGGGCATGGGAGGCCCACGAAGCTCTTTAAGCACTGTCCACGCCACCCGAGGGTGTGTGACCCTTCAACTTAAAGGGGGTGACCCCGGAGTACCACCCTATGGATCCAGGAAAGCCATGGAGGAAGGAGTTCG
Organism: Raillietiella orientalis; assembly: GCA_036172245.1. Taxonomy (NCBI): domain Eukaryota; kingdom Metazoa; phylum Arthropoda; class Ichthyostraca; order Raillietiellida; family Raillietiellidae; genus Raillietiella; species Raillietiella orientalis. The sequence continues at coordinate 2,506,133 of JAYWIR010000016.1, forward strand.
TCCCTCTCACTCCTGGGAGGGAACCCTGAAAGGAACTCTCCCCTGGTTATCTCCGGATGGACCCCTGGCTCCTCATTTCTCCTCCGGAGGGAACCCGCACGGAAAACCGTTCCTTGTTCTTACTCCTCTGAGGGGAACTCCGTAGGGACGCTTCCCAATTTCTCTGGAGGGCTCTCCCCGAAGGGAGCGGCGCGCTTCTCTACACTCAAGAGAGGCATCAACCAGCTCCATGGTACCGCGGCTCCGTTTTCACAATCGGAGGTGAACTCTGGAGGGAACCGGCTCCTGGATGTCCTGGAAGTACCCCGCAAATTCAGCTTCCAATCCCGGCCAGTCAATCGGAACATCCGGTTTCCACCAGCGCCGCACCCGGACAAAGTCCAGCCAGCGTCATCCTGCAGGGAAAACTCGAAACCCACGACTGACCCCCATTTCTCTGGTACCCATGCTTCCCCGGGCGGGATCCGAACCCGCAACGATCGGTACCATGCTCATGGCCGCCGACGGCGGGGTCGCGAGCGCCGGGAGAAACAACTCTCGAGGCTTGACGGGTTTCGCTGCTCGCCACCAGCGCCCCGGAAAGAAAGAAAGTGGTCGAGCAAGTGTCCGAGTGTCCGAGCGGGAGATGTCTTCGTTCGGAGTCGTTTCGAAAAAGATGAGGCTGTTGAGATCGGATGCCGGGAGCGCTCAGCGCGGCATCTGCGATGCGCTTCGACACTCGGAGCTGACTCATCTTTGACCCGTCCATGGAGCGAGTCGACTGCTGCGCTTGCAGGCCAAGCGGTGGTACCACCGTCGCTGCTACGTTCGTCCGACCAAGCAGGCAGGCTGCTACGCAACGTGTAATGCATCGTACCCTGCATATACATTGTGAGAGACGTTATAAAATGTAATATACTATGCAGCGCAATACTATGCAGTCGAATACGAAATGGGGGTCAACGTCCTGTTGTTGTCTTGATCTGTCTTGGATGAAGGAGGAAAAATCCCTCGTAGTGAAGAGAGGCGTCATTTGGAGATCGAAGATCCTCCTGCCTATGCAAGGATCGTGAGTTCTGTACCCCTTGGTCTGTACCGAAGATGCCATGCGGCATCGAGCCGTGTACGCTACATTAAGCTCCCTTGGAAAGTTGACATGGCAGATTTGAAATCTCCTCCCCCCCTTCCTGCTCTGTGTGCGCGCGCGCGTGCGTGCTTAGATGCGAATGCACGTGTGGACGCTTTCGGAAAGCGAGGGGTAGTAGGATGCTGAAGGGAGGGCGGACAGACGCGAACGGCCACGGGACGCGCCGTGACCTCGTGAAGCTCCCGTCGGCTCTGCCGGCAGCTGCTCACCGAACCGGATGATCCTCGAGAACGGAGCACCCCATTTCTCGGGTGCCGATGCTTCCCCGGGCGGGATTCGAACCCGCAACGCTCGGTACCACGCACACGGCTGACGATGGCGGGGCAACGCGGGGTCGCAAACGCCGGGAGAAACAGCATCCCGACTCGTCAAACACCAGCGAACTCCTCCTGCCGGACCACCAACTTCTCCCAGAAAGACGAGAGGGGAGGGGAGGCGAGAGGAGGGCGAAAGCAGGCGTCGCCGCCAGTCTGCCTCATCTTCGCGCCATTGCGTCGATGGTGGAGAGCCCGCTCGAGAGCGGAGAGCTCGTCCAAGGCCAGAGCGAGCGCAGCCGGTCGCGGTTGCAGATGGCTCCAGGCCTCCAGAGATCTTCATTTGCGATGGGAATTTGGGGGGAGGGGAGAGGACGGAGGCACCTCCGTACGTGCGCGCGCCTCCCTGGAGAAATCGAAGCTTCAAGGGTCCCTCGAAAGAGGTCCACGTCCACGCTCCGCTCGTCTCACCGGCCGGGGAAACGGGAGAGTCGTCTGGAGTCATCGAGATCGTGGAAAAAGGGCTAGTTCTGGGATTTGAGTGCTGTCCCGGACAAGGTGCCATGGCAACCCGAAGTCTCGCAGTCGCGACGGGCGGCACCTCCTCCCCCCCGCCCTTCCCTTCCCCAGAATCCCTTGGCGAAGTTCTCCGCACGGATGCTCGCGAAACTGTTTCGGGATCCTGCAACACTTTTGCAGCCGCACCACTTGCCAAAGGAAGGCAGCTCAAGAAGGGAGGTTAAATCCTCAAAAATGTCCGCGGAAGAATTCCCGCTTCATCTTCCCGCTCGAGCACACGAGTCCAAAGCGAGGAAGGTTAGCGACTCCCCGACGCTTCAGCATGCCGGGATCAAAAAAAAAGAAAATTGGATGCGGATTCCTCCTCGTGTTCCAGCCTCTCTAATCTTATTTATGGCTCCTCCTCGGACCCGGCGTGATTTACAATGGGACTTTGGTTGTGTTTCCCTACGAGATCCGGTTCTACAGCGGGGAAAGGCGGGAGCTCGAAGCGCGCAAGCCGACGGGCATGCCGGGGCTGGACGCTCGCGCCGCGGGAGGAGGCACGCGCAATCACCCGTTCGGGAGTCCCGGGCGAAGGAACGCGGGAGCGCAAAGACGCACTTCTTGCGACTGCTGGTGCCGCTGCGCGGCGGAACAAAAGCAGGCAAAGGAAAAATCGACGGCAAAAGTGGGTGATGGATGCCGTCCTGGATTGCGCGCGGGGAGCTCCCCAGACGACGGGTACCGATCCGGCTTCCAGGGGGAGCACGAAAACGGCCGACGACCAGGCAGGCAGGCGGCGCGACCGCACGCTTGCTGCGCCCCTCCGCTGCCTCCGAGTCGAAAGAGGGGCCTCGGGGCCGCGAGCTCCCGCTCTCGGCCCCGAGGGCCGAATCCGTGCTGCCGTTCTGTCTGCCCCGCATCCCCCGTCCACAGCGCGCGACCTCGCCGCTTTCCTGCTTTCGTGCGGTTTTTCCACCTCCCTCTTCGGTGTCTGAAAAGACTTTTTTTGTGTCTCCAGGCAACTCCATCTCTCCCGAAGATTTCACCCTCGAATACTTGCCGCGAGTCTCCTTCAACCAGGTGGCTTCCTTCCCGTTCTACAGCCACCTGCCCACCAGTGAGATGGAGGAGTACCTCATGATGCTGCCCGGGAACCATCCCGTAAGGAAACTCCTGCCGCTGAACGAGGGAAACCGCTCCCGGAAGTATGATTTCCTGCTTCCCTACGCTTCCTCCCCCCTTCCTTCCCTTCCTTTGAGATGCAATCGGGATGCTGTGACCGCCGGTGATTCCAACCTCTTTGTTTCTTCTATTAGGAAGTCCTCCACCTTGAAACGATCCTCATCCATGGTAAGTCTTGGGACGTTTTCTTCCCAAGCTGGCTCTACAAACTCCCTAAATCAAGAAGTGCCATCCATGAGGTACTCCCGGCAATCCCCTTCAAGGTTTTCGCCTCTCCAGATGGCGAGGTTTGGTCCTCTGGGGCAGCCATCCATAGGTAAGTGCGCATGGGATTGCTCTTGGGACGACGACGGCCGCTCCGCGGAGACGGCGCTTGCCTTGGCTTCGTCGCCACGTGGCACCCTTTGCGGACGTGGCGGCTGCGGGTTACCCCCAAAATCGCTTTAACTGGCGCCAAAGAGACGGCCGCGTTCCTTCCCACCCGGCACGGCTGCCCCTCCCAACTCTGTGCGCTCCCGCTCTTGCTGCCCGCTGGCTACCCTGCGAAGCAGGGCACGAGAGCTGGAAAGTGTCGCGCGCCGGAGGCGCCTTTCGCGGCACATGCGTCGTCGTCGAGAGGTCTCGGGGTTCGACGGCGCCATTGGGGCTTCAGCTGCTGGACCGGCCAGAATCAAGATGGCCTCTCCAGGACCCGTTCCCTGCCCCCTAACAGGCCAGCAAACCTGGAGCGAAGTTACGTTCTGCTTGACAAGCAGTCTTCAGTGCACTTCCGGGTACAATGGGCTCTCCTCCTCCTCCCCCTCCTTCTCCTGCAGGATGGATGACGGTGACGTCATACTCCCCGTTCACATCCTCCTCATCCCTTCATCCCCCTCCTTTCCCTCGGTCTCCGCAGCTGGATGAAAGACGAAAGATCATTCCTTCTCCTCCTTCCCTCCTCTCTCTTCCTCTTTCCCTCTTCCTGTGCAAACAGGACGTGGGAGGGGGGAGGAGAAGAAGCGGCAGGCCTGCTCTTCGGCAGGCTTTGCTCTTTTCGCTGCGGGGATCCAGGGCAGTCTGCTGACGTCGGCAGATCCCCTGAGCTCCCTTTTCAGGAATTTACGCGCACGCTTTCGTTACCGACGATGATCTGTGATCTTCTTAATTTGAGTTATTTATTGTATCGTAGCAACGGGGACCAGGAGGTCTGACGATCCCGTCGACTGAGCTCGGTACATTAAAGAGCGTCGGGAATGAGGAAAGTACATCTTCATTCCCGAAGAGGAGCCTCGTTTCGTCTGTTTTTTTCCCTCCTTTTTCTTTTTCTTTTTTTTTCTTGCTTCTGGGACCGACCCAGCCGAAGTGACCTCTTGAAGGCACCTTACCAGAAGGGATTTAACGGTCTGGATGTCGCTGGATCTTGAAACGGATGCGACAAGGGCACTCCCGACAGAATCCAAGGTGGGACGAAGCAGGATCGGGCGTCCCTTGACCCTTCCCATAAGCGCCGCGAACGTCACGTCCGGAAACACAGGAGCCGCGGCGGTTACCGTCTTCCCCAGGGGCCTTCGACGAGAGGGCGCCGCGGAGCAGCAACCTCCGCAGACGGACGCGCGAAGTCTGCGTGGGGACGCTTCCAGGGATCCCTCCCGCAGGAGTCGGACTCTTCCCCAAACGTCCGGAAGCCACCCCCTCACCCTCCACTTCCTTTCTCTCTGGGGTCGCCTTCCAATGACGGTCAGCATTCCGGATGGTGCACGCGCCAACTGAACTACCCGCGAGTCCGCTCGCGTACGTCGCCGTCCTGATGCCACCAGGCATCGGCCCGATGCCGAACGTAGGAAAGCGTGCATCCTACGGGACTCTTGCGGGCGGGTAGAGGAGCAGCGCGAGAGCCTGCTGATGCTCAGGGGGTGGCAGCCGAGGTTCTTCTTTTGCCTCTCCCTCTCCCCTCCCTGGAGAAGCCGTGGCGCCACGCAGGAGGAGAGGCCGGGACGGCCGTCACTTCCTCCTTTGCACACTCTCTGTGAGAAAGCTGAAGGCTCCTTCTCCCCTGGGGATCTTCTTGCCTCGCTCTAGCATATTCTATACCACCTCCCATCTCGACCGCTCCTCGAGCCACGGAAAGGAGGGAGAGGAGTGGGGCGGGGCGGGGGCTGAAAGACTCAACCTCGCGGAGCGTGCGCTAACGAAGTATCGTCCCGGACGGGGCGCAGCAGGAACCCGGCGAGGAGCTACCCCTTCGCACTGCTCCTGCAATGAAGAACGAAGCTCAGGAATCCACAGGAAGGGTCGCATCTCTCCTCCCATCTAGGCTGGCACGTATCCTGGAAGAAGATAACAGCGATCCGTCGGGAGCACTGCGTTCCCGAAGGCAGAAAGCCGTCGCAGAGACCTTCCCTCTCTCGCCTCGGTTTCCAGGGTGACCTGGCGCTGTGAGTAACAGCAAGTGGCACGGCGCGATGGCTTTCAGGCCAAAGGCCTTCCGAGCCGTCAGGGACGAACGTATGATCTGGGGGAAGGACTCCTTCCTCGGACACCGAGGGTCGTCGAGAAAGGAGCCAGAGGAAACGTGACGGAGGAGGAGGGGAGAAGCGACCCCTATTATCCGTGGTCCAAGGAAATAAGCGAGGCGAAGAGTTGGGACAGAGTCCGGAAAAAAAGGACCTCTTGGGAGGGTAAAATGGAGGTTGGAAAAGAAGACGGAAGATTTCTCTCGTTGCCACGCTCCCATTCACGCAGGAAGGGGGGGGGCCTGTAGGAGACGGAGGGAAGAGGAAAGGTCCGGGGGAAAGCAACTTCCTGCTCTTCAGGTCCATGGACCGAGGAGCCTTCACTCCCCCGCTCCAATCATCCTGAGCTGGGTGGCCGGTCGGTGGCCGGGGGTCAGCCGCGGGGCATCAAGGATGGGAGGTCAAGGAGGAAGGGTAGGGACGGGGATGGGTCCTCCTTTCCGCGGAGCAGCTTCGGGCTAGCGACTAATGCGCCTCTGACCGCCACGAGCCCTCGGATCTCCGCCTTCCCCTAGAGGTCGCAGAGGGGAACGGAGGGCAAGGGAAGTCCGATGGGGGGGGGGGGGGGAAGGACCAGAGAGCAGGGTGCATCGAAGAGCGGAGTCTCCCCTTTCCCGGGCTTGTGGGGGAGGAGAGGATGAAGTAGTGGCACCGCGCTCTCGGCAGCTCCAGTGCTCGCTCCGCTGGCGGCTCGGAGGAAGGAAGGGGAGAGGAGGAGACTCCAGGTGCACCAGGGGCCTCCCGAACGGCGCTTCTCGGCCCACCAACAACAGATTCCTCCGGAGATGTTCCCGTCCGGCGAGCTGGGTTTCCACGCCTCAGCGAAGCTGGCGGCACTGCCCCTCCGTCCGTCCGAGGAGGCTTTGGAGCTCGACCGAACGAGCCATGGCGCCTACGCCGTCGTCCGGGCCACGAGAAGGCCTCCGGCGAAGACTGCGGAGAACCACCTGCCGGAGATGCCCTCTCCGGCGGAAAAGCTCTTGCGCGACCCTCAGGTTTCCCTCCTCCATCACCCGGCTGATCCCCCTGGAAAGACGCGCCAACCCGAGGCGGAAGGGCTTCTCCCGCTAGGGTGTGGGGAGTGTTTCCGCCTCGGTGAGCTCTCCCTACCGTTGTGCCTGCCGCGCGCGGTCCCCAACCGTCCCCAGGGATCAGCGCAGCCAGGTCAGTCGTGAGCGGGGGGTGGCGGCTCGTTCGCCGCCGGCTTGCCTCGGCAGGTGGTGCTCGACGTTCTCCCTGTGGCGCCTCCGTGACGGGTATGAGCTCCGAAAACCGGCCTTTGGACTTCTGTCAGATCGGGAGCAGACGCTTCCTTCCATCTTACCACCTTCCTCCCGCGGGATAATCACAGGTCTCTGGGAAGAGGAGAGGGGAGACGCGCCGCATCCCGGTTGTCCGGCGGCACCCGCGCAGGTCTCAGCAGGGGGACATTTACAGAAGCGACCTCTTGCCTGCGGGAGTCCCGCGTCCGGAAAGGGGGAAGGAAGAGAGACAAGGGGGAGGAAGTCGGTTGGCGACTGCATCGACATCGCTGCTCCCTCCTTCCTCCCTAATCCCCGAATCGCGCACGCCCGCCTTCCGTGGAACCCGGCCCTGAAGGGTGCAGACCTCGTTCAGGGTCCCGCAGTTCGAATCGCCGCGCGCTCGTCTTCCCGGACCGTGGTGCGAAATGAGGTCAACGGGCTAAGGGGTGTCGCACCCGACGGCGTATCATCGAACGGTCGAGGTCGAATCTGCGAGACGGCCGTGCGCAGGTGATCCCGTCCGAGCACCAGAGGCTGCGTCTTCTCTTGCTGCACCCCCTTCCTCCCCTGTTCTCCGCCCCTTCCACTTCCGGCCGATGCACAGTTGCTGAGCACAGACTCTTTCGAGCCGCCACCTCGCCGTCCGCCGCCGGGACTGCACCTTGTTCGGATCCTCACGCACTCGGGATTCCACTGGACGTCTATGGCGATGCGGGCGTCACTGAAACAGGAGTGACGTGTCGCCATTGCGAGCCAAGAGGGGGGAGAGGACAGGGTGAGGAGGGCGCTCTCGGAGTGTAGGCGGCGATTCGCAGGCTTTTCTGGGGAGGTTCTTTTCCGGGGCCGTCAAGCAGGCAGGCTCTGCCCGACACCCAATTAGCGGGACTAGCGAGGAAACGGGTAGTCGGTCGAGCGCTTCCAGCCAGTCCTCGAAGGTTGGTTCCTCAGCAGCACGGCCGTTTCCTCGGCGCTAATGGGGAGGACGCCTGGTGGTGGGAGAAGACAGGCACCGCCGTTCCAGGAGCAAGCGGCACATCTCTCACGGTGACGTTGATGAGGACGCTCAGGGACGTTTGGCGTCTCCAACTCGCTCGAGTCGAGAGACGTCCCTTCTCCCCGTCTGCGAAACCAGCCGGAACCAGGAATAACCCAGGTGAATGACGTGAGACGGAAGTGAGAGGAGGATCACCAGGACCTCTACTCTCTCTGCCGCTCCCGTGGAAGAACGCTGGGGAGGGACGTGCTCCCGCGCCTGTGGGCGCGCCTTCATCCAGCACTCCGTCCGATCGACCGGAAGCGAACCGTTGAATTAGGCGGCTTCCTTCCCTCCCTGTTTCCGAGGAGGTACCCAGGCTCCAGGTTTCCTTCCGACTCATGAGCGAACGACGGGAAGGAGGAGGGCAGGAGGGAAGAGAGTTCCCGATGTCCGGACGGGGAATGTGCCGGAAACAAGGCGAGCGCAGATGTGCAACTTCGAGCAGGTCGGCGATCCGGCTCAGCAGACTGTGAATCCAGGAATGGGGGATTGCAGGTGACCTGCTCGCTCGTTTCCGCGCAGCCGATCAGGAAGCAGGGAGACGGGCCGAAGGGCTCCTCGAGGCGCACGACGCATCCTCCGCACGGTTCACTCTGCGGACCTCCGTGTGCAAACACGCGGGGTCGCGGTCCAGCCGCGCCGACGCCGACGAGCTGCCTTCTTTCACGACCGATGCGGATTTCCTACCGATTGCGCGCCCTCCGGGAGGGAATCTGAGCGCGCGTTGCGGAAGACCCGGAGTCTTGATTAGTCCCGTCGCCTCCGGAACGCAATCGAATTAGCACTTGACACTATCTCTCCAGCTAGCTGGGGGCTCGTTTTCCTGTGTCCTTTGCGGCTCCGCATTCGCCCCTTGCAAGTCAAGGGTGGATGCAGGGTTGAAAGGAGGCGCGTCGCGGAAAGTGACGACCAAGTGGCGCCGTTGGCCAGGGAAAGTCCTCAACGAACTCTGAAGGAGATCCCAGGTCTGCAGATGGAATTTGGCTGGGGCCAGAGTCCCTCCCTTAGTCCGCCTTTTCAGCAGTGGGTTCATCTCCCGCTCTCCCGAGGGGCAAGATATCGCCTCTGCGGAGTAAGGACCAGCGTTCGCGTGCTCACGAAAAGTTCTCTTGTGACTCCATCTGGACGCGTGCCAGCTCTTCGTATCTGTGGGTACGCATTGCTCCTGGGAACCAGCATCCGCTACGCCCGACTGCTACCAAGTTTCCTTCACGACCGCGACATCGGCATGGATTATGTGTCGGCCTACCCCCTTTGCAAGGGAATGCTTAACCTTTTTTTGTTGACTGAGCTCTTAGAGGGAGATGGAAACGCACAGATGCCGCTCGCGGCTTCGCGGTGCGCCTGCCAGCTCAAACAAACTTGTCAATCGCTTCTTCGTTCTCTTCCGCCCCGGAGGGTTGTCGGTCGAAAGAATGAAGTTTGAGTAGGTGCGGTGCGCGTTCCCGCCCATGAGAGTTTCTTCGAAGGGGGGGAGGAAAGATCATGGGCCCGCGAAGAAGAAAAAAGAGTATGCTGTTTCCGTGGTGGGCCGGAAACACATACCTCTGATTTATGCGTGCGTCCGTATCGAGCTCTCTCCTTGAAGATGGCGCCTTTCACGCTCTTTTGGGATCTCTTTGCCAGTTTCCTTCGCTTCTGCTTGTTGCTTCCCGAGTCACTCGGGATGCACTAATCGCCCAGTCTCCACGCGACGCGATACTGTTGGTCTGCACCTCGTACAGAACCTCCTTCTTATGTACCAATCCACTGGTGGAACGTTCCTTACCCGGCTTGACCCTTAATTTTTCGTGAGATGAATTTGGACAGTGTCAAACTGAGACCTTTCCTTGTCAGAAACTCAAGGGGATATGAGTGAATAAGAGCTAAGGAGAGCATCTCCATGGCAGCGGCTCCGCGTACTATATGAAGGATGACTTCTTGCCGACTTTCTGGTGTCTTCTCACTCCCAAGTCTTTTGGGCAGCAGCGTTCGAATGTTCGCAACACATCGGATCTTGCGTTTCCGTATGCCGGCCCAGCAGATTCCGTCTTTGCAGACCAACTAACTAGTCGCCCTTCCCCCACGGATCGATCCAGCGAGGTGCTTTTGAGCGAAGACCAAACCCGATACCCACCATGTAGCAGTCGATTCATCGATCGGTGTTCCTGGATACAGCAGATGCTTAAATTTCGGAGAATGTACTGCAGGAGGAAGGAAGACGATACTTGGCTTGATGAGAAGCAATGAAGTCAGCAGAGTGATTGACACGTACAAGGCGCGCAAACTAAGATGGCGGTCTTCTCCTAAAAGCGGGAGGGCGAACAAGAGTGGATCGACCCACCCCTCTCAAAATGCGCTTTTGGGATGTAAAAAACACTCGGGTTCGATGCCTCCTTCCTGGATGTAACTCTAAAGGAAAAAAAAACAGCTGTAGGTTTCTGGTGGTGTCCTCAAACCCCGACCTCGTTTCATCTTTACGCCGGAATATTAAAAGTAAGTTCGATCCATGGCTGCGTCTGCAAAGACTGATCGGGCTTTGATCAAGGGAGGATTCGCTCAGTTATCCCAAATCTAAGCTGCTTGGCCTGGAAACCTCCTCCCCTTTCCTGAGGCCTTCAGCAGCTTCTTGGGCCGTTCTCATCGCATCGTTAACTACCAGAGTCCTTGAAGTTGATATGTAAAGTCCTCAATTCCGGTCTCTGTCGGAGCTCATCTCAAATCTGCCATGCAGATCAAGACCGATATCCGTCTCCTCGGTGTCCTTCTCCCTGCTCTCTGCTCCTTCCGGATTGTAAGTTAGGAAATGTTGGATGCCTGGAAATCAAGACGGATGTCCAGGTGCCCGACGCACGGAATTGAAGTTGAAAACTCTCTGGAATATCCGATTTCCGTCAAGAAAATCAAGACGCTAGCTAGGATCGGTTTCGGCTCCAGGAGGGAATCCCACTATCCCGTTCGCCGTTCGACCAAGGGACGACTTGCTTCCGATAGCGCCACTCCCGCCAAACTTTTGGGCCAAGCCCGCCAAACGTGGTCGGCTTCGAAAGAGTTACCGAGACTCCTCCCTTCCCCCCCCCCACACACACACACCAGCAGTAAAAGCAAAACTTCGACGAAGGACTTTTTGGGCGATCTCGTCTTGGATCCTATAATTTCTCGAGGCCTGCCGCCGCCGGTAGTCCACAAGATGAATACTCGCAAAAACACTCGCATCCTCCTTGAGAGCTATCGGACCACGAAAAGGCCACTAAGACATGCAAAAAGAGAAAAAAGTTGCAGGATGAAATCTAAAAGTCCCTAGTCGAGTTTTTCTGTTTCTTACCTGAGGTACAGATTCCAGACAACACGATGTCCTACTTGACTCAGTCTAGTGACTCCGCACTCCTCGTGAGGAGGTCTCGCTCGCAATTTATTCTCCTTGGCTTCGGAACTCAGAAAGCAAAGACATCACAGCATCCTGAACTAATGGCATCTCGGAAATCGACACGCAATGCATTCTCATTTCTGAGGACAAGGAGATGTATCTTTTATCAACAGATCTTAACTGTCCCCTGCAGATCCAGCAGCAGAGGTGACGAAGCGAAAGGGCTTGTCTCCCGACCAACGGAAAAGTGCCGTGATCCCGAGAAGCGAAGCTGCTGTCGAAGCTGGTGAGCGAGCGGGATGCGCAACAAGCCAACTCTGCGTGCGGAATGCTGAGCGAATCAATTCGGTACATGAGGGATGCTGCTCACGGCATACAGATCCGCGGAAGATTAAATATCTTGTAATGTCGCGATTGATCTGCACTCGGTGACAGGAGAGAGAGAGAGAGAGGCAGGTTCTCGAGATTCGAGGCGCCTTCCCGCAGGGACCTGATTGGGATGCGCGGACGGAATCGTGCGGATGGTGCGAGAAGCTGTTGCGGCGCCGGCACCTCATTCGATTCAGCCCGGCTTTCGCCAGGCAAAGAGCCGCTCCGCAGGACCGCATCTTCCGTTCCGAAATACGCCATCACTTGTCCATCCCCCGTCCTTCCGGGGGTCCTCGTCTGCGAAGATGGGCCGGAGGCGGGGGACGAAAAGCGACGGACGAACAAGAAGAAGCGGCCCTTAATAGATGGGAGCGCGTTTTTCTGGAAGTTTCGGTGGCTGTGGAGTAATCTTTGAATGTCCAGCTACCTCATCATCATGCATGGTAGTAGCTACTGATTCGGAAAGATAGCTGAAGGTGTTTATTTGTGGTGAGACGGGTGTTCTTCCCAGACGGATTCGTGCAGCCTAGGAGGTGACTTGATCGACCATAGTGAAGCAAAAGGATGATGGGAATTCTGGGAATCCTTTGGGTTCTTTTCTTCTGGATGCTTTCCTTCCAGCTGTTTTTTTTTTTCCTTTTTTTTTGGTTTGCTACATGTTGAGGAACCGTCCGCCACCTTACAGGGGCCTCCGGAAGCTCTCCTTTAGCGCTGCCCATGCCACCCGAAAGTGCATGCAGATCAACCGTACAAGCTATGGGAGGTATCCCGGGAGGGGAGGGGACCCCTATGAATCTAGAAAGGCTTCCGAAGAAGGAGTCCGTGAAAGCGTAAAAGGAATGGAGGAGCGTTCCCGCCCAAGAGTAAGAGCAGCAGACTTCTTTCCTCTCACGCTCGGGACTGAATCCCGAAGGGAAACTCCCTCCCTGGTTCTCTACGAAGGGAATTCGGAAAGGATCCGCTCCGGAATTTTCTTCTCCGGAGGGAACCTGCAAGGGAACCACTCCGTTTCCTCCTCGAAATAGAACCCCGAAGGGACGCTTCCTGATTTCTCCGAAGACCGTTCTTCCCGAAGGGAGCAGAGCACTTCTTGCCACTCTGGAGAGCCAACTACCCGAGGTATCGACCAGCTCGTGGAACGGCTCCCTTTTCGCAACAAGCAAGGAATTTCGGAAGGGAATCGGCTCCTTGATTCCTGAAGTACCTGGGAGGGTAGATTTCTGACCCCTGTCAGTCAACGAGGGGCAGCCGCAACCAAAGTCTACAGGCCAACCAGTGTCATCTTGCGGAGGGGACTTGGAACCCACGATGCTTGAACCCAAGCGCGGGGACCCCGCAGCCACGCGGTCCCAAGTCTGTGGCATCACGGGAGCTGCAGGCCGGCTGCAGGGAAGGAACGACCCCAGGAACCGGGAAGCAGCCTGTCGAAGCTCTGAAAAGGGAATACCGCGAAAATCAAAACCAGGCACTCGGGGTCGGGAAACCAGAGGACGCGCGCATATGCACTTCTTTCCTCCTAACTTCATTTGGTTGGTGGGGAAGGAGCTTTAGGGGGGACTTCCGCTTCCCTCTGGATCCTCGATGTGCAAACGCGAAAAATCCGACGCATCCGAGGGACACACGCAGGGATGAAGTGACCCGAATGCTGGAGGTCGACGTCAACGTGCAAGCGGGCACCCTGGAACTGGAAGCACACGCAGAGGGTTCCCGTGGTGACGATACTACGAGTGCCGCATTTCTGGAGGGCCTTCGAGGTATCCTGAAGCAAAGGGGGATCCCCTGGATGAGGGAGGGGGGGGAGGCGTGTCCACACGATCGGCACCGGTGTGAGCTCAAACACTTACACGAACATGAACCCGCGTCGCAGCAGCAGGTGCGTGATGGAGAATTAAACGTGCAGTTTCCAAACGTCCCCACATGTGAAGCTCTTGTCACGCGATCCCGGAGCAGAATCGCCGTGGTTCCGTCTCCTGCTCATTCTCCTGCCCGCTAATGAAAATTTCATCATCGAAGCCGGAGGAGCATGAGGTCGCGATCGTAACTCGAACTTGATGAACTTCTGATCCGCGCAATGCCAGAGAAATTGAAAATTCTCCTCCGGAAGGCTGGCGAGGGACCCCGGCGCTCCCAGCTAATAAGCGGGAGCTGCGCGGGCGAACAGCCCTTCGCGTCTCACAAAGTCTTCGAGCGTTTAACAATTCAGGAGGGAAGCCGCGAGCGGTGGCCGACTAATGGAAGCGGCGAGAGGGAGTCACGCACCATCCTGTCCGCTCCTCGAAGGAAGAGGTCCCGACCGGGAAACTTTCGGAGCATGGCGACCCGCTGACCGGGGCGGCGATCCCCTTCCTGAGGGAGGACGGCGAGTCCTCGAGAAGGACGGACGCTTCCACTCCCGGCCTGCGTTGGCGGCCGCGCGGCTACAGTCACCTCGCGTGCCACCAAGCTTTGCGGCCTCGAATCCCGCCCCCGGGGAAGGATCGACGCCGAGGAATGGGGAGAGCGTCGCGAGTTTCGAGTTCCACCCTCAAGATATCACTGGTCGGCCTATCCAGGTGCGGCAGGGTGGAAACCGGACGCCCCCTTTGACTGGTCCGGACTGGAAGTTGACCCTCTAAGGAATCATGGAGTCCTTCATCGCGCACCATGGAGCTGGTTGATACCCCCTGGGGGATTGGCTGTCCAGAGGCAAGCCCGCTCGGCAAGGGCTCTCCGCTCCCTTCGCGGAGCGCCCTCCAGAGAAATTGGGAAGCGTCTCTTCAGAGGGGGAAACAAGGAGCAGTCCCTTGCGGGTTCTCTCTGGAGAAGAAACGAGGAGTGGACTTCTTCCGGGAAACCCCTCTGGATAGAACAAGGAAGAGATTTCCTTCGGAGACAACCAGGGTGAGAATCCCTTCGTGGTTCCCTTTCATGCGTAAGAGGAACGGACTCCTTCCTCCGGAGGATTCCTGGATTCATGGGGTTGTCCCCTTACGGAGTACCCTCTATAACTTGGAAAGCTACACGCACCCTCGGGTGGCGTGGGTGGTGTCAAAGAGCTTCGTGATCCCCCAGGCGAACAGTTCCGCAGCTTTCAGCGGACCAAAAAAAAGAAAACCCGAAAAAGAAGGAAAAAAACAAAGCCGGAAGGAAAGCAGCGAAACACAAGAGCCTAAGAGGATTTCCAGTATCCCAGAGCAATGTCAAAGATCTCCCCTTGAGGTCTCTGCTAGTCTATCCTTTTAAAACAAGAAAAAAGAAAAGAAAAGAAAGAAGCAAAGGAGCGGGTAAGTTCAGAGCGAGACGGCAAATGCTTCAACCAGCATCCAGCATCGTCCGGAAGCGCCAGAGAACCCAGAGGGGAGTTGCGGTGGCCGAACCCGCGCTCGAAAGGAAGGGAGAGAAGGAAGAGGAAGAGGAAGAAGAGGAGGAAAAACCCTCCTTTCTCCCTCCTGCGAGGGATTTCATCCCGCGACGACGACGAGGCTCGAAAGGTCGTGGCCGTCGGATGATCTCCCCTGAGGAGACTTTGTGCGAAGGAAGCCCAGTGGTCAGAATAACGCGTTCCTGGAGATGCGAGAGGTGGTGGACACTCGGACACCAACGCCTCGCGGCGCTCTTTGGATAGTCCTCCGCGCTTCGCTCCTCGGAAGCGACCAAGGACAAGTATGCGGCTTTCCTCCGTGGAGACTGCATGCTGGCTCCTACGCGTCCTCGCACCCGGAAGCGCCGGCGTTTTGCTCCACGGCTCCACGTGAGAGTAGACGTTTCCAGCGGGGAGATCCGTGGGAGCGCACGTCGTGGGATGGGCGATGCCTGAGACAGCCTGGGCGGAACCCTCTGAGGGAAAGCCTCGTTTCGGACCACTGATAACCACTGATCTCAGCCTCAAACAGGGAAAACCTGCCGACTGAAAGTCTGGAAAGACGGGTGGGATAACTTGGAAACTGACTTGAATATCCAAGTAACTCGGAGTATGCCTCTCTGCTGCTGTGCGCTACGTGGCAACCTGTGGCTTCCTGTGGCTACGGTCGTCAAGGCCGTCTGGCATGGTGGCCAAGCAAGCCCGAGGAGTTGTACGATCGAAAAAAGCAGGAAGAGGAAGGAGAGCTGGCACATGGACTCGAAGCAACCCAGCAGAATTCCGCAGGAAGTGTCCCCAGGTGGCTTTCTGCAGCCCTCCGCTAGGAGCAGCACCGACCGAAATTTTCGGGAATCCTCTCCAGCGCCGGCGTGGTCTAGGTCGACGGGACCACTCCGCGGTTCGGATCCTGCTAGCGAGACCAGCCGCATAGGCGCTCTTTGCGGGCCACGGAAAGATGCGCGTCTAGCCCCCTCCTCCGAGAGATCTGGAGGACCTGTAGTCGTCTTTGAGAGGCGATCCAGCGAGTCCACTCCCGGGAACAGGGAACCTGAGAGTTCTCAGATGCGTAGAATGCCCTGGAGATGAAAATCATTTCCGGAAAGCGACTCGGAAAATCAGGACGAGGGACGAAGTTTGGACTCGAGAGGAAGGCGCAACATCAGCGCGAAGCTCCTGGGCACTCGGCACCGCGGCTCCTTGCCGCTGAGCTGCAGCTGGGATGGCGAGGTCCCGCGTCCTCTGTGCAGATCCTCAGAGCCCACTCGAAGGGTTCACTGCAATTCCGGGAAGAGAGTTCCGTTCGGCGGTTTCCTCCCGGCTTCAGGATGATCTGCAAGTCGAGTGCCTCCGCAGAGATGTGCGAACCCACTGCGATCCCCAACTGCCCTGCGGGACCTTCAGGGATGGTTTGGACCCGCATCCGTCCGGGTTTTCTGGGTAGGCCGCCACTCGGACGAGCAACCTGCGCTACCTCCGGCGGGTATCTATCGACCCTCTTCCATTCGTAGGGGACTCCGTGGGAAACCCACGAGCTCTTTGTGGCTCGTGTCCTACCGACAGCGCGGCACGGTGGCGCGGCCGCTGTGCACCCTTGCCCAGTGGGAAGAGACGACCGCCCGCCGCCTTCCTGGAGTCGGGGGAGCGGCCGTCCTCAGAAGGCGTGTCGAATTCGGGACGCATTTTGAATCGGAAGAGAAAGGCAGTAACGCGAGAGCCCGGATATCGGGACGGCTGCTGCGGATTCTGGAACGAGGATGTTCGCGAAAGCACACGGCCGCTTCGACCCCGAAGCTTAACAGGCATCCAGAGGGAAGGAGGAATTGATTCGCACACTTCGGGAAAGCCAGAGCGGCCGGGGCTCGACGGGAGCCCCTTTTTCGTGCTTCCAAGTGGGAAAGGAGAGCACGAGGAAAGGAAGGATGTTTTTTTTTTTTCCTACTTCGGGTGGGACATCAAGAACGCCGAGAAAAGCCAAGGATGACTTGTGCATGAGGTTGAAAACTGGCTGACGCATTGGAAAGTTCTGGGAGATACCCCTGGAAAAAAAAAAAAAAAAAAAAAGGGCCGGAGTTTCTGGATGCATGCCCGCGTCGGAGGCCACGTGCCTGCGGTCGCTGCGCGTGGCACCACCAAGCGTCGCGGGTTCGAATTCCTCCAGCAAGATGACGCTGGTTGCCTTCCATTCCGACGCAGCAGCACTGGTGGTGGTTCAAACCGGATGCCCCCGATAAGTGGCCGGGATTAAGAGTCGACCCTCCGAGGTCCTTCCTGGAAACCGAATCAAGGAATCCGGTTCCCTTCGGGGAACCTTCCGCCTCGTACCACGCAGCTGGTGATTGGTGACACCTCTCCAAAGTGCAAAGAAGCGCGCCGCTCCCTTCGGGGAGCGCCCTTCTGAGAAATTTCGGAAGCGTCCCTTCGGGGTTCTCTTCAGAGAAGTAAACAGGAGCGGTTTCCTCTCGGGTTCCCTTCGGGGGTCCCTTCGGAGAGAGTAAGGAAGGAGATTTTCTCTTGGGAGGTTCCCCTTCGGAGACACCAGGCTCAAGGTTATTTCCCTTCAGAGATCCCTCCCCAGGCGTGACAGAAACGGGACTCCCTTCTCTGAAGCCCTTCCTGGACTCATAGGGTGGCTCCCTCCCGGGGCACCGCCAATCTTGAAGAGTTACACGCACCCTCGGGTGGAGTGGAAGAGCGTGAAAGAGCTTCGTGAGCTGCCGCTAGGCGCGACACGGTTCTTGAGGTGCTTAGCGAACCAAAAAATGAAAACCTGAAAGGAAAAAGCTTAATTTTTTTTTTCCCATCTTTCCCGGAGGAATACGACTTCCTTCTACTCGTTCGAACTGTCAACGGTTCCCTGTTGCCATCTCGTCTCGGAATCTCGCTTCGGTCTCGTTCTTCCGGGATATTCCCGTTCGGCCTCCACGTGACCCGCCTCCTGCGTGGCCAAGACGCGGTCTTCTAACGGAGGTAGAATCCCCGATGGAGCCTCCGCATTCAACGCATGTCCTCGTGATCGGCATCAACTCATTTCTCACCACTGGCAGCAAAGATTCATCGCTCTTTCCGTATCCTCCTGAGCATAGATCGGCACTACTTTGGCGGCCTTAGCGAAGGGATGTCGCAATCCTCGTTCCGTTTTCCAAGTGCTCTCTCAGATGCGGATGCAGCATCCGGGGACCATCCTCCCGTATTGGTGAGGAGAGCACATCTGGAACTTCCCGCCACGAAGAGCTTGCCTTTCAGGCGTCCTCTTAAATCTCCCTACCCGGGGGGCTCACAAAACATCCTCTTTCCATCTTCTCTCCCATTTTCCCTTTTCGAAGTCGGAATCCACGGTCGATTTCCCTGATGTGAACGGGCACATTCTCATCACGAATGAGGTCATCCTCCGCATCAACTCGGGCCGAGGCTTTTCATGCCGCATTGGTGCGCATCCTGTCGAGGAGTAAAAACCTGCCCTCGCCATCCAGAGTGCTCACGCATCCGGCCGAACCTGCTTAAGAGGGTGCACCGGAAACGCTCCAAGCGGGAGGCCCATCGGACTGATCCGCGACGGCTTCACAACCCCCACATCAGGGGGGTCACCGTCGAGGCCGCTTGCGAAACTTTTCTTCAGACTGGGGAACCCTCAGCTCCCTGTGGACCTCTCAGTCTCCCGCTTGGGTGCTGCCGCCGCTGCAGGATCATCCCAATCCCTGTCTCTGATTCTCGCAGTGGTTTCGAACTCATCCCTCAGAGACGTATTTCGGGAATACCCGCGTTCCCGCACGCCCCTCGCGTTCGAGCTGGGGAGCTCCCATGTCGAGGGTCAGCCGGCATCTCGAGTTCCCCCGAGATGACGCGGATCGGATGATTTAATGATCTACCGATACGTGGGTTCCCAATCCTCTCTTCTGAGCCTCGAGTGGAGCCCGTGAACTCGTTTTCCTTGGGAACCATCCTTCCCCTTACTCGCAAAGAGCTTCTTTCTAAACGATCGGGATCGTTGGGGATGAATTTAGGATGTGCTCCTTCTTCGGAATTCTTGCATCGATTGGACTTCCTCATCAAAGCGAAACCAATAGATCCATTTCCAAAGGAACCGAACGTTCCAAGGGAAGCTTTCGTCCAGTATCGACGTGCCGTGAAAGAGATGAAGATGCGCAGTGTGGTTGTACTTCTTTCGGCCTGATGATTGCTGTCTCGTATCCTCTTCCCCTTTAGTGCGTTTCACTGATTCGTTTCCTCACTGCATAAAATTAAAGCAATGAGGGAGGGAATCAAGGAGAGGAAGCGAAGACAGCAACGTGCCTGAACGGCGAGCCCGCGCGTTCATCCCCCCTTGCGTAATGAGGACCGGGAACTTTGATTCAAAGGACGATTGCTGTTGCTGCCGGGTCAACAGCCCCGTTGGCAGAATGCTCCCTCTTCTTCCTTTTCGTCGACAGACGAGTGTCGTGGAAAAAACAGCAGCCCACGGCGATCATTCAGGTGGTGTTTCCAAGTTGTGACGGTTGTATCCTCACAGATATCCGTGCAGCTCATAAACCTCGGGAAGAATTCGCGATCGAGTCGTTAAAGGAGTTGCCGATCAATTACCGGCCGTTAATTTGCTTCCCGGGCTCCATACAGATTTCGGGCTTTATTGTGAGACCGTACCAGAGCAAAGTAGCACAATAAGGGAGACGTGGATGGCATGCTCAAGTTCTCCGACTCTTCTGTTTCCTCCGGAGTTTCGCCCCGCTGCGACTCTTTCGCCACGCTTTAAGCCCGCATCGGAATGTGTGAGGACCACGGAGACATCTCTGTTTCCGATCCGAGTCATCAATTTGCAGTTCGCTTTTCGTTCCCCGGGCGCGTTTCATGGCTCCACTCTGGCCTCCCGTCGTTCGGGCCGCCATCGCACTGGCGTGGACACGGCTGGACCTTTACTGGAGGACCATCTATGTTTTTCAAGGACAACTAACCAAAGCGGGTTCCACCCTTCCCGCCTGCGTGATGGATTCGGGCACTTTTTTTCTGAGAAACCGGAGCAGCAAGTCTGCAGGCCTTGGACGCGAAAGGATAATTTGCCTGCCCTGCTTCAGATTCCCTTGCTGCGTCCCCCTCTTCGCCTCCCTTCCCATTTTGTACCGTCCTAGCATCGTTCGAGTATTCACGAGCCGAGAAGTCCGTAAGCGAAGTCGTCCTTCCCTTTTCTTCCTTCACGTTCCAGCGCTTCACACTCTTGAATGAGCCTCTTCTGGATTCTTTCTGCTGTCTCCAGCTCCTTCCCCCTATCAGGGGTTCGTATCCTGAAAACATCACGAACTGGAAGATAAGTTACAAACGAGAGAAATATCTTGCGATCCAAGCAACGCTCACCCTGAGGATGCTGCTTTTCCACTGATCCTTTCCGATCTCCGGAAACCCTGTGGACATCGAAAGTGCAGATGTCGTCAAGGAAAGGGACCAGCACGAGCACGCGAAACACTCGTCCTTCGTGCAGCTCCTGAAAATCACCTCAGGAACGCAGCTTCCGGAGAATCACAAAGACTTGTGTTTCATCTCCAGGCACCACTTCCGAAACGAATGGGGATTTTGGATCCACGCTGCGTGAAGGATCCGTTCCCCAAGAAAAGGAAGAGGAGGCGGGTAAGGAAGAAGAAGGTAGGAGGAGGAAGAGGAAGAGGAGGAAGGAAGAAAGGAATAGGTGGAAGGGATCCTCAACAGCCTTCTTCTCTGAGGGATGAGTTCGATTCCCCGTCCGAGAAATGGATGCTTCGTGCGAAGACCACGAAACCTTACCCTTTGGCGATGCCTACCTCTCGATAATGGTATGAGCGCTGCCAGTCTGATGCTTCGTCGGCAGTGCGGCGCTCTTCTGCTTGCTCTGCAAGTGGTTCGGACCTGCCGAAACTTCAGGTGGGCAATCGGCGAAGACACCCACCGCCGCCCACGAGCGGAACCCGGTGGAGGGATGAGGGCTGGCTGCTTTCCTGGAAGCGCAAGAACGGTCCATTTGAGAGCAGTAGGAAAGGTGACCGTGTCAATCTCCCCTCTGTCAAGCAGCAATCGAAGGCCTGCTTCGGGTCGACTGGTCCCGGGCTTGGGTTGGTGCTGGGAAATCCGAGGTGGGCGCGAGCGCGTGCGCTCGTGTCCCTGGAGAGTCCCGACCTAGCTGCACAGCTGATGACTTGCGACGAAGGACTCTGGAGCGACTTCGAGCGTGACCCCTTCTCCCACTTGATTCCCATACGATCTGACCAGAGGCGTCTCCCCAGAAACTGGTCCTCTCTCCAGACTCAGGCACGCTCCCATCTGTGTCCAAACTTTTCTCATCTTCCAGACTCCCCAGATTCTAGGATCCCTTTCCCTCGTAAAGCGATTCTCCGTGTCATCGTCGGTTGCACCTGCCTGCTCCTAAATCCTCCTGTACTTTCCTTTTCACGTTGTCGCCTCACCGGACCTTCACCGGAATGTGGTCTGAAGGCGCCGGTTTTTTTTTTTTTTTATGGTTCTCAAGGAGTGCGGACGAACCGTTCGCCTCCTCGGAGGAAGGGAGGGGGGAGGGGACTCACGAAGCTCTTTCACGCTGTTCCACGCCACCCGAAGGTGCTTGTCACTCTTCACGTTAGGGGAGAAGGTGGGAGTGACGCTGAAGGAACCTATGAATCCAGGAAGACTCCAGGAAGGAGTGAGTTCCTCTTACGCTTGGAGAGGGATCCCTGAAGGGTGCCCTCGCCCTTTTTGTCTCCAAAGGGAGATCCCCTCTTCCTTATTTTCTCAGGAGGGATCCTTCGAAGGAGTCAACTCCCCACTTGTTTTCCGAAGGGAACCCTTAAAGGATCCCCTATTCGCATTTCTCCTTCGGAGGGAACCCGCAAGAGAGCTGCTCCTGGTTTCCTGCCCTAAAGAGAACCTCGAAGGAACACTTCTTAAATTCGGAGAAGGGCATCCCCGAAAGGAGCAGCGCTCTTCTTGCACTCTGGAGAGCCAACCCCGAGGGAGATATTAACCAGCTCCATGGTCTGAGATGAAGGATTCCCACCTAGGAGTGGGGGGGAGAATAAGGTTTCATAACCGAAGGGAACTGGCTTCATGATTCCTGGAAGAACCTTAGTGGGTCAACTTCCAGTCCCGACCAGTCAGCAGGAGCGTCCGGTTTCCACCAGTGCCGCACCTGAATACGCCGACCAGCATCATCTTGCAGGTGGGACTCGAAACTCTCGGTACTCTCCCCATTCCTCGGGGTCGATCCTTCCCTGGGGGCGGGATTCGAACCCGCAACGCCTGTTGACACGCGCGGAGGCCGTAGCCACACGGCTGCCAATGCGGTCGTCAGGTCAAGGGGCGGAAATGAGACATTCAAAGAGGGAAAACGACACGTGTCCATTCAGTTTTCCCTGAGAGGGGCCCCGTAAAAACGAAGTTCAGATAGAAAGCCGAGCAGAGCGCGTCCAGAGACCCAATGTGAAGTCTTCGCTGACCTGACTCCCGAGCCAGGCTCGGTTCCTTCCGAGACCGACTCGTTGCCGGCCTTGAAAGAAAGTCTTGCGCGCTCGTCCGAGGTCAAAAAAGTGCAGCTGACCTTCCGTTGGCCGACCAGCCAGTCGAAAGCAGAGTCTTCCCGGGATGAACGCTGGAAGCAAGTTCGAGAGGAAAGGAACGTTACTCTTCTGATCCACTGATGAAAGGGATGCCCGAAGAGAGGCACTCCAAGGAACGCTTCTGGAAACTGCTTTACGGCACTCTGTGCCTTCCCCGTGCTTGAACATCCGGGCGCTTGGGCGGTTAATTTCATTTATGATCTTACTGATCCAAATTTTCATCTGGCGGAATCGGTTTATTGTCCCTCTCTAACCTCCTCTCCGTTCCTCGGAATGGCATGCATTAACAAGCATTTTTCCACCTCTCCTCCGAACATCTCGGTGGGACCGCCAGCAGTGCCACCTGTCTGCAAAAGCGCAACGCGGGCGCGTGGAGAATGGGCCGGTGCGGAGTTGGTGTCAAAAGACGAGTCGTGGCAAGGGCAGGCTGCAGGGTGAGAAACGAAGGGCATCCCTTCGGGAAGCGCCTTTGCTGAAGATGGTCTCTAGAGCTCTACAGGTCTTCCTCACGTGACGGAGGGAAACCTTGGATACCGAATGCGCCCATTGACGCTTACGTGACAGAGCACTTTCCGGTGAGTGGCATGCGGCGGCGTCGATTGAGGGAGTGCTCCGTGCCAGTGCTCGCAGCCTCATCAAAGGCACCATCGGGTGGGATGTACCGCTGATCCAGCGCAGCTGCCGTCAGTAGCATTCAGCTCAAGAATCGCCTTGACTTTCCAAACGGAGACTACTCCACCCCTGTTCCTTCCTTCTGCTCCGGAGTCGAGTTCATCCCTGAGATCTTGTGCATCTCATTTGCGGTTCGATGACGTCCCCCCCTCCTTCCTTCCATGTTGTCTTCTCAATGACAGGCAGCGGGGAAACACCGTAGTCCTCTGTCCTGCGTGAAAAGATCGAGCGGAGAGCGTTTCCTTGCTTCCGGGACGCACGCAGAAGCCTTCCTTCGGCTCGAGAAGCTCAGATGGACGTTCCGTGGATGACCACTGAAAGGGAAGCACCGGAACTCCTGGAATCGATGTCCTGCTGCAGCTACCGGTTCACGCCTCGCGATCCGGTGAACCTGAGCTTTGCCTTCCTCCTCTGCCTGTCTCTCCTCTTGGGGCTTCGTCGAGTGCCCCAATCCAAGAACCGTGTCGCGCCTAGCGGCAGCTCACGAAGCTCTTTCACGCTCTTCCACTCCACCCGAGGGTGCGTGTAACTCTTCAAGATTGGCGGTGCCCCGGGAGGGAGCCACCCTATGAGTCCAGGAAGGGCTTCAGAGAAGGGAGTCCCGTTTCTGTCACGCCTGGGGAGGGATCTCTGAAGGGAAATAACCTTGAGCCTGGTGTCTCCGAAGGGGAACCTCCCAAGAGAAAATCTCCTTCCTTACTCTCTCCGAAGGGACCCCCGAAGGGAACCCGAGAGGAAACCGCTCCTGTTTACTTCTCTGAAGAGAACCCCGAAGGGACGCTTCCGAAATTTCTCAGAAGGGCGCTCCCCGAAGGGAGCGGCGCGCTTCTTTGCACTTTGGAGAGGTGTCACCAATCACCAGCTGCGTGGTACGAGGCGGAAGGTTCCCCGAAGGGAACCGGATTCCTTGATTCGGTTTCCAGGAAGGACCTCGGAGGGTCGACTCTTAATCCCGGCCACTTATCGGGGGCATCCGGTTTGAACCGCCACCAGTGCTGCTGCGTCGGAATGGAAGGCAACCAGCGTCATCTTGCGGGAGTAACTCGAACCCACGATGCACCCACACCCACCTCCATGGCTTTCAGCCGGCAGGCTTTCCCTGTTTGAGGCTGAGATTAGTGGTTATCACTGGTTCAAGACGAGACTTTCCCTCAGAGGGTTCCGCCCAGGCTGTCTCAGGCACCGTCCGGTGCTTCAATCAGACTTGACCCTCAGCTTCTTCCCCTAAGCTGGAAGACCCCGCAGCTCTGCCGGCCGAGCTGTCGGCTTCTCACCCAGGCTGAGAGCAGGGGAAGTGCCGAGGCTTTCCGTGGATGGAGCATCTTCCACGTCTCCGTCTCCTGAGCATCTCCTCGAGTTGGAGTTCCTCTTTTCGGCCAATCTCCCTTGTCGTTCAGGAGTGGGGACACCGCATCCCTCCTCCACGAGTCCTCTCAATGACGAGCACCCTGCACTCTCCCACAAGAAACACGGGACCTTGCCCGCGAGCTTTGAGGAGCGAAATCTTCTGAGTTTTTGACCTCACGGGAGACATCGTTCTCCCGGCCTCGATAACAGCGGTGGATCCGCTCACCACCCCTCTCCATCCTCAACCATCATCCCGACGCGAGGCTCCGCTCCTGGGCGCGACCGGCCACGTGGCTGCTTGGAGCTCATCGCCCGCATGACCCGTGGGTTCGTCCGCTACCTGAGAAGCACGAGAGGCTTCTCTGGCGCGCGCGAGCCGCAATGCGGGAGTCCTAGCTCCTGTTTGCCAAGCGTCCCCAGTTGCTTCTCTGACAGTTTCCGGAGGACATTCCTCTGCGATCCCAAGAGTTGGGGTTCGCTTGGCGTGCGCCGACCCTATCTCCTTGGGGAAGAGCACCAAGGAAGGAAGGAGCACGGAATCTCTCGAAGATAAGAGCATCCGCCTCAGGTGAGGGGCGGGGAGAGAAGACTTTCCGGGACGTCTGAATCGTGGCGCCTCCTAAGCGAGGACACCGAAACAGTGCCGGAGGGCGGATCCCTATTGCTCACTCCCCTAATGCTGATGGCTGCTTAGTACAAGAGCGCTTGTACAAGAGTCTGTACGGCCAGAAGAAGGCGCTGCGCGGGAGCACCGTGTCCTTCCTTGCGCATCCGGGTGCGCCACTGTGCGGTTCAAGCACCTCGGTGTTCACCTGAACGATTCCTCAGTAACGTTTGCAGCGTCGCCGAGGTCTACCTTTGTGCGTGCGCGCGCGAGATCCCCCTGGTACACTGTGGCGTTCTGACTGAAAGAGAGGATCCAGATCTCCCGCTCCCCGCTTGCAGGGCCTTCCGTCTGCTGAAGACCCAAGGGGTGCCGAGCATCCTCAGGACGCGTAGACGGTTGGGACGTCTCTGACCACTGCCCTGGACCGCAGCCTCCCGCTCCGATGCGAGTCTCCCAGGGTACGAACCACGGACGGCCCCTTTTTTACCCCCCTTTTTTTCCCTTTTTCCTGCCCGCTCCTTCCCGCTCCTGCCAGTATGGCCCCGTGCCCTAACATCGAGGGGCCTCACACTCCATTTAGAGAAAACGCGCGCCTCGCCGTCACCCTGGCGCCCCGCTTCCCTCAGACGACGGCCTGTAGCCGCGGCGCCCTAATTTGCCAACCTCGCCGCCTCCCCTGGGAGGAGGAAGAAAGTTCTCGGGACTCCGCTAGAGTGGATTCCCCTTCTTCTCCCCCCCCCCTGTCGGCCGGAGAAAGGCGCTTCATAGATGCCCCACATCGTTCCTCACTCCGCCGACGCCATCGAAGGAAAAAAAAATTCGCTCCTCGAATGCGAAGAGCCGGGAAGCTGCATCCGAGGCGTCCTCCCTACCTCTCTGCTTCCCTAGGCAGTTGCTCCTGTGAGGATCTTAGGCTCGCACTCACGGGAAACCAAACTTGCTGGAGAACTGAGAATACCCCCTCTTCCAGCTGACGGTGAAACCGACGACTCGTCCGCGAAATCGTGTGCCAGGTGACCTCTGCCCCGAATCCGAGGGAGGAGCAGGCAAAAACCCTCCGGGCTTTCTTCGCTCGCCGGCTTTCGAAGGTGTGCCATGAGCGGCGACCTCCTCTGAGATCTTTGAGCGGTCCTGTGCAGCATCCTCTCAAGGCGTTCTTCTGCAGCCTCCTCCGCCGAGAGGGCACAGGGAGCAGCGGCACTCCCCCTGGCTGCTTGCCTGGACCGTCTGAGCTTCTGGGGGAGGCGCCACCGGAGTCCGCGAGCCCTCGACCCGAGTCCTCGGCAGGCCGCCGCCGCTGCGTCGCGGGTCGAGGAAGAAGCGGCGCGTGACAGCAGCAGCAACGAGAATGCCCGAGGGCGCAGGTGCGCCTATCGTTCGATAGATAGGGTTCTGTTTTCCTCAGCCCCTCCTTCCCCTTTCCCTCTTGCCTCGTTGCCAGGGCGACGAGAGATGATCATGGCCTCAACATCCTCGAGAGATCCGAGGGAAGCAAGAAGGATCAGCACTATCAGAGAGAAGAAGAGGGGAGGGGAGTGGGGAGGAAGAGAGCCAATCTCGTCGCCTAGGCGCAGGTGGAACCAAAGGCATTGTGGGGGTGTGGAGTGGCGGGGCCCCGAGGTACGACCTCCGCATTGATCTCTCCCCCAATGTACCAACTGGAAAGGTGAGTATAAAAGAAAAGGCGGGAAAGGCTTTCGGAAGCCTCGTTGGTCATGTGAATGAGGAACCTGCGAAGCAGACGCCAAGCAGCGGCGGAGACCGCTGGAATTAAGATGGGGGGGAGGGAGAGGAAGGAAGGCGACTCATTCCAAATCCACAGAAGGGACGAAGGGATATTTTCATTCAGTCATGGGCTCTCATCCCATGGGCGTCTTTATCCTCGGGACGTAGAACTGGGACTGCCCCCACCCTCACCTTGGCGCCCTGCGTCTGGTAGTCCCCTCCAAAGGTGTGGACCACACGCTTATCCGCGTATCCTCAGCCATATCATTCCCTGAGGGAGGGAGCGAGTACGACATGGGGGGGGGAGGAAGGTCACTCGCCATTCTAAGAGCGAACCCAGAAGAGAGACTCCTTCCGCTCGCGCGCCGAAGCGCCCCGGAGGCTCGGTTGCCACGCCTTGCGCTTGGAAACCGCACGTACGGAAGGGAGGGACCCTGGCAGGAAGAGGGAAGCCGCCTCTCATGCTCTCGTGCAGCTCCGGCTGCTTCGGATGGTGCGCCGCGGTGGGCTGGCAGCGAGGGGATCCCGGAGCGTGTGCAGAGGGCGGGACGAGTCGCCTCGACGTGTCCGTTCATAGGAATTGGCGTTCTTCGCTCTGGGTGCCCAGCACTGCCTCCTTCGGGAGTAGGCATGGAGCGCAGGGAGAGAAAATCACTATCTCCCCTTCCCCCCTCTCTCTCCCGCATCTCGAGAACGACGCCTTGGTATCTCCCGACCGACCACGCCCGAGAGAGTGCATCCCGTTTCCGTCGTGCTCGCGTCGGCACTGCTGACGAGGTCCCTGAGATCCGAGTTCTCTGAGGTGGAGCAGCTCCTTCCGCAGCGTCATCGAGAGAGAGGTTTCCTCGGATACTCCGAGTTCCTCGTTTTTCTCCCTTTTCTGGGAATTTTGCGACTGGGGGTCACTCCAACGCTTTGCGGCTGGACTCACTCTTCGGCCATTTCTTCCTGCCCGTTGGTCCGGAAGTCTTCCTTCTCCTCTGCGACTTGATGCTGGAGACCTTGTCCTTGGAGACGGGAGCACCAGCCTTCGCGGCCTCGGACGCAACCGAAGTCTGGGACAGGGAAGTGCCCACGAGACAAGGCCCCGGCTTCGGCGTCGTCGAGTCGGCTATTCTTTGGCACTGCGTTTCTTTCACCGAATCCTCTTCTTCCCCCCGGCCCACACGCCCCTTGTCCATCCGGGCCGAGGAACACGCGTCGGTTTCCAGATGCACATTCCTCATTTCCCTCTCCTTCCTCCCTTCTTCCCTGTTCCGATAAAGGGAGTTTCACGGGACGGCCGCGGGGAGGCGGTCGGAGTAAGCGAGAAAGTACTGGTGGGCCGCCAAGAGCTCCGGGGTCCTCCTTCCCTTCCCGCGGCTGCGCGGCCCTTGTTTCGCCCTCTTCGCACGGCCTTCGCGTGGGTGGAGCGTCGAAACACTCGAACGAGAGAGGACGGGTGACCTCCCACCCCGTTCTCCCTTCCCGTCCCCCGCAAGTCTAGTGAAGAGGCACGGGGACGTGCACGCGGGAGCTCCGGGAGGCGTAGGGAGGCTCAGGATGAGAGTGGAGGATGATCGGTCCACGTGGTAGCGGCAGCCACCATGGTCAGCGTGGTCGTGGTTACCATCGGCGTCTTCCGTCACCGCCAGCGTTCTTATCATTGAGGAGTCTGGTTCCTTACTGCTTTCAATCGTGATTGTCGTTGCTAACATCATTACCCCATTCGTGTTCATCTCTATGAGGTTACTGTGGGCAACACAGTAGCCGATTCATAGGTGATTACTGACTCGTACGATGACCTCCAAGACCGTTATCATTACCAACTCTCCGAGAGCTGTCGCAAATAGCTGCTGTCCTAATTAATGCCACTGATGCTGCCCATGTGCTTTCTATTGAGATAATGACCTTTATTACGAATTCTTCTATTACTACTACTAATCAGTCTCTACTATCGTTGTGGTCACCGGCACCGTAATAACCATCAGAAATATGAGAATACTACTAGCGTTGCCGCTGCCAGCTATTGTCAGCACCACTGCAATCTTTATAATGATGATTGATAGTATTTTGGTAGTACGTATCATCGTCATTGCTCTTGATGTTTTTGCCTGCCCTGTTATGGCTGTTGCTATTTCTGTCCATAACCGCTGCTATCTTTTTGATATTATTGTGGCTGCAAGGTAGTTATAGTAACGACTTACTCCCATTTTTGTTGTTGCTATTATTACTCTTGCGATTAATATTGGTTCCCCACAATAGAAGTATCCTTACTCATTACGATTGCCTACAATAATTAGTATTATTGGCATTTTCAATGCTTATATGAATCATTAGTGCAATCATACTATCATCATCATTATTAGTGACGTATCTATCATTGCGTTTATGATAATGCATAGCCCTCTTGCTATAATGATTGCTTTTTGCCCTTCTATTGGTCCTGGCAATAGGTCTCCATTAATACTTCTACTCCCGTGATGAATAGCGTATCACTTTCATTCAGAAGGGAATGGACCATGTTCTCACGTAAGAATCTAATCTTCTGTTGCTTTCATCAGTTGTGAATTCTGTTTCTGTTATCACTAATGCACTCTTCCTTATTCTTATTTTTTACTATCATTATTATTATCGCGGCCACCACGGCAATAGCTAGGAGGCCTCTATTGTTTTGTGGCTACTAGTGTTGTTACCACCGCTGCTATTATCAACCACAGCGGCGGCACGCTGTGCTCAACAGTATTGCAGCAACGTTGCAGTTGCGTCGGAAACGATTGGTAGGGAAGTGCTAGGGTGTTCACAGTGACATTCTTGTACAGCTGGATAGCACCGGGCGGCCAGAGCATTCTCTTTCCGCGCATACGAAGACAAAGGGCTGGCAGCGAAAAAGTAGCAGCCAGCTACATGGCCGGTAACGAACCCGCTTGAGGCACTTCGAGCGCAGGCAAAATCTCAGACAGCCGGCCTGCGCGGAGGACGAACTCTGGGAGCGGCGGAAGTTGTTTTTAGCTTGGGTTGACACGTTAATCGGGAGACCGGTTGTCTTCCATTGACGTTTCTTTGCGTATGTCTTGTTCGACATGCCCCGCTTCTCCTGCGCAGTAGTTTGGACCCACCTCCGGCGTGTCTCGCTGCGCTGTCGCCAGCAGCCGAATGGAGAAAAAACCCATGGGCGGCAGCGCTTTTTCACGTCATCCAGGTCGTCTGCTCTCCTCTGCCCTCCCGAGTCCAACAAGCTTCATTCCATTCTGTTGCGCTGGCGATCCGGCGGTTGCCGGTAGCTGCCATTGTTGCGCTGGCGATCCGGCGGTTGCCGGTAGCTGCCATTGTTGCGCTGGAGATCCGGCGGTTGCCGGTAGCTGCCATTGTTGTTTCCGCGGTTAGCAACAGCGGTTGCGTAGCAGACCTGCAGTGCGTGGAGGGAAGGAGAGGAGGGGGATGGAAGTAAACCGAAACAAAACTCTCCCGACTTTGCCCTCGAAATCCGCGCAGAGATGAGTCCAGGAAGAACTGCAGCGCGTAGCGCAGGGGAATGTCAAACCATTCCCTTCCTCTGAACCGAATGCTGTTGGGAGAAACTCATCCAGACTAACCACCGCCTCTGGGGAGCGCTTCCATTGCCATTGCAGCGGCTTTCTGTTTCTCTCCCGAGATGCATCGGAAAAGTATAGAATGCGGCGCAGCTTCGCCCTCCCTGCCGACGCGTCTTCCTTCTCCGGCGCTTGGAAACCCTCCGTTGTTCGAACCGGAAACGCAGCGGCTCCAACGTCCTCGGCCGCGGCGGGCGTCTGGCAGCTGCTGGCCTCAGGCGAGCCTGCCCTACTGCCGCGTGGAGAATTCAAATCCCGCGCACTCAGGGACATGCGTACCTCGCCCAGGATCGGACGGGAGTTCTCACGCAACAGCGCACGACGCCGTTCCCGCGCGAAACCGCGAATCACAACCTCAGATTCAAACGGCCGCTCAAGGAGGAGGAGGAGGAGGAGGGGGGGGGAGGAGGGGAATGGGGGACGCAGAAGCCGGCGCGAGCGAGAGCGCACCGCACGGTGCGGGGGAGCCACGCCGGAGCGGTGCGCCTCCGCGAGAGACGGGTGCGACAGTGCCGCGCGTGCTTCCAGCCGCTGACCCCTCGAGCACGGCAATCACGCGTTCGTGATTCGCTGATCCATTACGATTCCTCGTGTACGACCCCGGCGAGCGCCGCCGCCGCAGGTCCGTTGAAGCTAAGTGGCAGCCGTCGCGGATGCGTTCTTGTCCGTGTGCGAGCGCGTGACGCGGTGTGCGCCAGGTGCCTCTCTCTGCTTTCCCACTTTCGCTTTCGTTTCGCGGAAAACCAAACATGTGCGGCAAAGACGGGCCCAAGTCCGCCTCCTGCCACAGAGGGCCCCGCATGCTATCGTCGGCCGAGGCTCCTAAGTGAAGCGAAAGATGCGAACACGGTGAACAACAGGGTGAGCGCCAGCCTTTGTCCCAGTCCCCGCGTCCTGAAAACTGTAGCAAAGAGGAGCGACCTCCCCTCTGCAGGAGCATCTTCCCATAGCTTCTTGGACACCTCGATTTGAACAAGTAAGAGGACAAGCATGAGTGCTAGGGGTCAAGAAGGAAAGGACAAAAATCGGAATCAAGTGCTGCCATCGCTGAGCGGCAGACGTAACTACGGGTGAGGTTACAACGAATCTTTTGTCCGGATGAAAGGATGGAGACTGAAACACGAAACTGCGGAGACTGCAACCGCATGCTGAGACTGGCGGTAGGGGAGGAAAGAGGAAAGCTGGATGGATGGCGCGAAAAGAGTCGCCAGGCCTTCCTTCCTTTCTCCGACGCGGGTTCCAGTTTAATAGGCGGGGGGCGCCGTTGGCGCGCGATTTTTGTTCTCTCGGGAAGGCTGTGCTTGCGGAAAAGGAACAGAGAGGGTGAGCGAGTCTTGCGCGCGGGAGGGTCACGCGATTATCTCGTGGGATGGCTGGGCCGCTCTGCCTCACGCCGTGGGCCCTCTCGCTCCTTCGCGAGGACGGCAAGCCTATCGGCCCCAGGTTCCGCCTTGCCGTTTCACGGCGCAGCCTCTGCCGCGCGTTGTTTTGTGCTCCACCGAAATTCCGTCGCGCGCACCCTTGCGGGCGCGCGACGGGGATTTTTTATTTCATTTTTTTTTTTTTTCCTGCGTTTCCGACAAGAGAAGAACAAGAGTGCGGGACACCACCAGCTGTACACCCGGACTGGTGGACTCGTGATGTCGATTCGGACTCAGACTCATCTTCTCTCCCGCAGGAGGAACTGCGGTCGATCCTCCTCCCCCCTATTCTTCGGCATTCCCCGGGCGCGCTCTCGCTGCAGATCCTGCATATCGTTGGACGTCGGCGGCTGCCCACGGCTATCCCGGAACAGCTGCTGCGAGCGTGCGCGCGCGTGCTGGAGAGCGAGCGATCGCGCGGAACGCGGATCTTGGAGGCGACCGCCGAGCTTTCCGTGGGCCCCTGCGGCAATCACCGGCGACGGCAGCACCGTGGGAGCCTTTGTGCACGAGTAAGAGAAAAGAGGGAGCGTCTCTCCTGGTGAGGAGAGACGACGGCGGTCTCCGAGGGAGACGCAGCCCTACCGAGTGTTCATCGCCGCGACTGCGCGGGAGTCGAAGGGTCGTCGTCGTTGCCTCCCGTCCGTTCTTCTCCATCCCCTCGGTCAAGGTGTGTGGGAGCGACCAGTATCCGGCCCTTCCTTTCTCCTCAACCCCTCCCCCCATACACACTGAAGTCCTCTGGGACAAGGTACACGATCCCCGTAGATCGGAGAGTCAGGTGGCAGGAGGGAGGAGGAGGAGAGAAATGCAAACCAAGGGAGGCGCAAGAGGAGAAGATGGGGAGATAGGCAACTCTCTTCCCTTTCCTCGTCTCCTTGCCAACTCTGGGATGCTACCGTCCGGCACTACTGGTCGGCAAAAAGAAACGACCCTTCCCCTAGGAATCCTGGAAAAGGTGGAGAACTCTTAGGGACATGAGGAACTCTCCGTTTTTAATTTCCACTGTCGGACCAGTGGTCTCCCGGTTTTCTGGAAGCTGCCGATCCCGGAACTCCAGCTTGGAGTCTGGTGGAAGGGTGACCCCGAAGCAGCAAGTTTCCCGAGTCTCGTCTGGGGGGACTGAGAGGGGCTCAAGGGAGAGGGGCGGCGGCTTGGGGTGGCCCCGGACCGAAATCGCTCGGTGATGCTCCGCCTAGCGCGAGGCCACCTCGTCAGCCATGGGGGAATTGCGAGTTTTTCTTTCCGGCAGAAATCAAGACCGACAGAAATGGAGATCTTCGGCCGTGGACGCGTGGGACCGAGGGCGGAAGACGTGGAGACCACTCCACCCGTAACTCTTGGCGCTATTCCACCTTTCTTTTTCTTTTTTTGCCCCTCTTCGAAAATCTTTCAGCCTTTTTCCTCTTCTTCACCGCCCACGACTGCCTCGCCCATCAGGGTGCCGAAAGGCATCCTGGCAGATGAGGTTGCCGGAGGAACGTGGCCCGCGGCTGCTTGTTCTCGGGAAGCGCGCCGCAGCAGCAGCAGCAGCAGCAGCAGCTCTCAGTTGGCTCGAATTTTTCGAAAAGCTGATAGGGTCGGGGGGGCGAGGACCCCTGATCGACGGAGGCACTCACCGACCAGAGGTCAGGGCGGCGACGCGCAGTTTGGAGAGGGGGAGAAGGGAGAGAAGAAAAAGAAGCCGAGGTCCCCGCTGATGCGGAACTCCACGTGTGGTTGCGAGTGGTGGCGTCCCCCCTCCCCCACGGGTTGCGCGCCTGCACCTTTGGCCTCGTGGGGCGCAGCCCGAATTCGACCGAGCCGGCGTGGGCGAGCTGTGAGAAAGAACCGGAATCCGGACCAGCAGCGGCCCAAACGCGCGGGAGTGCCGTGGCGACCGTGGGCGCTCCTCGTTCCCCCGCCCCCGTTGCCCGCTTACCAAGGGGCGGCAGCGGCCGGCGGCTGACGCGTGTCGAGGTCCGGGCGGGCGAGGTCCTTTCGAGACCACTCGCCACTGCTCCACAGGGAGGTCCCCTGCCCACAGCCCCTCCAGTGCCGCCCCGGGGATCCCCAGGTCTGCGGCTCGGAATTTTGTTGTCCGTTCTGAGCGACGCTGCGTCGGAAGTCAGGGAGGTGCCAACCCTCGACACCTCTCTCCCAACACCCCACCGCCGCGCCTCTGAACCTCTTGGACGGCTACTGCGCGCTCGTTGCTGCGTCCTTTCGTCCCCTCCCTTCCTATCAGCAGCGCGCAATCCCGGAGGCGACCGTGGGGCGAGGAAGAAAGCGGAGGGGCAAAGGGCAACCGCGACAGCAGTTCCCTCTTTTTAGGATGCCGACTCCACAGGGTCGACTTGCTGGCTTCTGACGGGTACGAGATGACGAGGACGCTCAAGAAAAAGTTCGACAAGCTGAGCAAGATCAACATCCACGTGCACGGTAGGCCACACCCCCAACCCCGCCTTCACAGCGTTCCGCTTCCGGGAATTGTGGAGTTTCGAGTGATTGCAACTCCACCTCAACCGGGAAGATCTCTGTCCCCTTTCCCGCTAGGAAGTTTCCCCTTCCCTCCTGAGGCAAGGGGACACTGCCATCCTCCCGGCCAAGACACCCGGGGACTCGAACCGGCGGAGGTTGTGGCTTCCCCCGCTCACAGCCCCACTGACCGTTCGTCCCGGGGATCCCCCGAGGTTCGAGGACATGCTCCAGGGGAGGGAGAGGACGGGAAGGTCGGCTGATTCACATCTCCGTGGGGACGTCCCCCATCAGGGCAACACGACTCTCAGGCAACGGGGAAGGCGGAGTCGTGGGGTGAAGGAGCACGGAGGGAAAGGGGAAGACACGGGAAGGAGAAAGCAAATTCCTGTGCCAGAGGACCTGGGCAATCCAGTGAACTCACTTCCAGCAACCGAAAGGATCTGCTTCTCACACTCCAGGCGCTCCCGATCCTTGTATGCACTTTTCTGAAGAGGAATGGAAGGATGGGGTGAGGGAGAAACTCGTGTCTCCAGAAAGGACTGCGCCTTCCTGTGACTCCAGAAAAGACTCCGTTTCCCCTAGATTTGTTTTCCCAGATGTCCCTGCTTCGGTGTCCTGTTTCTGGAGCGGCTCTCGCTCCTTACATCCCTCCTCGGGGACTCTTTGGGAAGCACATCGAGCTTGTTGAAAGAGATCGAAGAAAGCGGGGTGCAGCCATGGCGACGACGAAGTCCCAGCATTCCGTTTCCTGCTTCCTCGATTTCCTCCCTCAACAAGATCCATCTTTTAGGTCTCCCAGATTCAGGGAGCAGAACACCTACGTGTCATGCGCGCTACGCGTATTCAAAGTGGGTCTCGCGAATCGCGCGAGACCCATTTTGAATGAACGAATGCCTCCCCTTCCTCCTTGCCTCCTCCTCCCTTCCACCTTTCTTCCTCCTATCTCACTCCTTTCCTCTTTCTGCTTTCTTCCTTTCCATCTTTTCCCTTCCTCCTCTTCTTTTCTTCCTCTGCTCCTACCAGGGCTGTTGGAGGCTCCGTTGCCTGGTCCCAGTCGTCCTGGCCCTGCAATTACGCCAGGAAAAAGGGATGAAAGGGATGGAGGGAATCGGAAGTGCTCATGTTTGCCTCCCGGAGGGGTGCGCGAGTTGTTGCTCCCGGAGGACACCGTCCTCTCCGGAACGAGCTTCGCCCCAGCGCGGGCGTCCGCTAGCGCTCCGCAGGAGCCGATGCACGCGTCCATTCCCTCCCCTACGGATTCCCGGAAGGATTCGGAAGTAGGGGAAGGCAGGACGGCACGCGGCCTCCCTCTCTTCCCCCGTTGCCATCCAGTCCTCGTGTATCTTCGCAGGTCCGCCGAGCACTCCAGTTTCCCCACCGACCGGGAGATTCTGCCGCCCCACTCTGGCTTCGCCAGAGGCCACCGCACCGTCCGCCTGCGAGGGCGCGGTGACGGGCGCCTCCGGGGATTCAGAGATGGGTCCGGGGAGTGCTGCGGTGTTCATCCTGGGGCATGGGTGGAAAGACACAAAAGTGGAAAAGGGAAGTTTTTCTGGGCACGTGGCGAGTTTGGAGTTGGATGCCCAGAGGGGTTGTGGAAGGGGTAACCAGCGTCGATCCTGTTCAGGTCTCCCCTCCTGAGAGTCCTCTTTCCTTCCAGCGATGTTCGCGGCCATCGAGCACGGGCAGGTCGAGAAGCTGAAAACCATCCTCAGCATGACGGACGTCGACGTCAACAGGTGACCTTTCTCCCTCTCCTCCTTGCGGGAGCCACTCCCAAACCCCGACCTGTCCCCCTCCCCTTCCCCTCCTCGTCGATTCTGCTCACTCCGATCCTTCCTCCCCCATAAACTTGGGCCTTTTCAGCATGAACCGGGAATACTTCACCCCTCTGGATATCGCCGTGATGCTGGGAGATCTCCAGATGGTGAACCTCCTGCAGAGCTACGGTGCGGCGGAGAGCAGCCAGTGTGAGTCTCCAGGCGAGGAGGGACGACACCCCCTCAGTCTCCCCTCTGGCCCCGGACGGAGCGCGCGGATGGCGAGGGCGCCACAGGCTCCTGCGGGACAAAAGAGGAATATCTCCCTGAAGGGAGGAAGGAGAGAGGCGACGGATCTCTGGATCCGAGGTCGCTTCTCCGGGCCCGGGTCGATCGATCACTGTCGTCCGTGAGGGAGAATGGGGCTTAGCCTATGGGAACCGTCGATCTGGCGATAAAGTGGCGCTTTTGTGTGATGGGGGAGGGGACTGTGTGACCTTTGGCCAGAAGAGCGCTGCCAGAAGCCGCGGGGTAGGGGTGGAGGGACGCCTGTGACTTGTCTCCTCTTCCTCCCCTCCGTCCTCGACGAAGGAGGGCTGACAGGGGATGAAGTTCTTCCCGTCTGTCGCTGCCGGGAGCGTTCTGGACCAACACCGCCGCTCTCCTGTTCGCGAACGCCCGCCACCCGAGCGGCGGGCGCACTGGTTAAGTGGAACTCCCACCGGCACGGAAAACAAAAATGGAGCGCATGGTGGGGAATCCGCCGCAGGGTGTCTGCGGCGCCAAGAGCGTCCGCTCGCCCGCTTGAGGAGCGCTCCGACGCAGTCTCCCACCCACGTCTGCAGACGCCTCACGGCAGCGAGCGCCTGCCGGCGCGGAATCAGATCGGCAGATCGCGGAAGAGACCCCTAGGCATCGGAGAGGTGCGCGTTCCGATTTTGCGCATGCGCTCGGCACCTGGCACCCTCCGGGGCGCGTGGAGGTCCTGGAGGGCGTCCTCGGAATTCGTCCCGCCCTGGAGAACTCCCGCGCGCGCGCCGCGCCCCTCCTTGCTGGCTTGTGACGGATGGAGGAGCCACCCCTGGAGCTTGCTCGGTGGACGCCCCAGGTCGCGCGCGTGCAGGTCGCGTTCGCCGCCCTCTCTCACGCTCCGGGGCGCGTCCTCCTTCGTTCGACTCCCGAGACTCCGAAGTACCGGATGGGGGTGGGGCGGAATCCTGCGTGAAGCGCAGCCGCGTCGCTGCCATCCATGGAGGCCACTTCTCGCTTTCCGCACTCCCCTTCCCCTTCCCTTTCTGACTAGGCGAGGCGGGCATCTCCGGTTGCCAAGGGTCCCTCCTGGCTAGAGGTCCGATTTCCAGGAAGGCCAAGAAGACCCGCTGCGGTGGGAAATTTCGCAGCGGGTCTTATCGGTGCCTCCCCTCGGCGTCCGCAGTTCCAACGAACTGCCACAGAAGCGTCACCGCCAGGGAGGGATCGGTTGTCTCGGCTACGCCGCCTTCTCCGCTTCGAAAACCGGAGCGGGAGCCAGTGACGCGTGGTGCTCCAGCTCGGATAGAGTAGGAACTTCTGGGACATGACCACCCTCCCGCGGAGAGTGGGAGGCTGGACATCGGGGACCATCACGGTTTTCATAGGAGCGGGAACGCACCTACCCCCGGGCGGCAGGAATTCCCTCTTCTTCCTGCAGCTCCTGCACAGCAGCCTCAGTAGTTTCCGGGAAGGCAGGAAGGGATGGGATCGGAACTTTCGTCCTGCACTCCTCTGAGGCAGCCTCGCGACCCCGTCGTCGTGGGTACGGCGGGGTTGCCTGGTGTCTACCCGGGCGGACGAGGGGCAGTCGCGCAATCGACGGGACGATCCCCCGGGAAGCTCATGCTGCCGCGGAGGGCCGTGAGCTCATCTGCCCCGGACGCCTCCGGTGACCTCAGGGAGTGCCCCCTCGCGTCCCCCGTGGCCCCTGCGGTCTCGGATTTCCCAGCCGGCTCCAGAGAGAAGCTGCTCTGCCGTCGTCACGAGAGGGTCCTCCCGACCGTGGCTAGGGAAGGAGGGGGGAAGGAACGCAGCAGGGCCCTCGAGCGGTTTTCTCCCGGATAGGCGAGTCTTTGTCCCGCATCCCCGGGAGCGCGACCTCCGTTGGGACCGTCTGACCCTTCCCTCCCCTCCCGGCCCTCTCCTCAGCAGTCATCGTCTTTCCTTCCAGTCACCAGCTGCGAGCAGAGGATGGCGTACTTGAACGACCTGTGCAGGGAAGCTGACTGGGAGATCAAGAGCATGATGCACCTCCTGGCCCAAGGCGATGTCGGCAACCGCTTCAAGGAGATCAGCTACGAGCTGACCGCTTGGGAGAGAAGGTGGAACCTGCTGAAGAGGATGAAGAGCGGGCTCGACCACCTGAGTAAAGTCCCCTTTTGATTCGCGCGCGCGCGGCTCCTGGCGATCCCACCGGCGCTCCGGAAAGTCGGGTGCGCCAGTGCCAGTATCCTCCATCAGCGGCGAAAGTGACTCCGTCCCGGAGACGCGCGCGCACCATCTTTCTTCGTTTTGCGCGCTTCCTTTCCCCCCCTCCTCCCCTCTTCTTTCTTCAAAGGTGGTTCGCATGCTGGAGAAGGGAGTTGGAGAGGTGCTCTCGGGGTGCCCAAAAGAAGGAGGGGGGAAGAGGACGCAACCCCCTCCTCCTCCTCTCAGAAGTGTCAAACTTTTTTTCCTCTCTCCCCCAGAGCCCCCGGAGCCTCCAACGAGTTTCCACGTCGAGGTCCTGAAGCTGGACGCCGTGCAGGGCACCTTCAGCATCCCCATAAACTCGCAGCATTCCATGTGCACCAAAGTCAAAGGTTAGTGGGTCTTCCTGCTCGTGCTCTCCGCGAGCGCCCACCGTTCCTCGCCCCGAGGGGCCTTCCGTTGCGTGCGCTCGAGACGCCGGGGGGACGGACCTTTGCTTCATCACGAGGAGGAGGAAGGCTGCCGCCTACTGCCGAGGAGCGGTGCCTGAATCCCCGAGGGAGCGACCGGACAGGGAGAGGGGAGGGGTTCTTCGCCCGCTCCAAAGGCTCTTCCGGGGACGCGCAAGCGGCGAGGCGCCGGAAACGCCCTTTTTTCCTCTTCCCCTCCCTTCTCCCCCTCTTCCCTGGGAGAGACCGCAGGAACAACCCTCATAGGAACCTGGGTCCTCCCTCTCATAGGAAGCTGGGTTGGCCCCCAAAGGGCGGAATTGGGAGCGCGCGCCGCGACGAAGGGGTACGATCCCCCGAGCGCCCCGTTAACTGGCCACTGCAGCTAGAGGTCGCCCCGGAGCGAAGAGCGGGAAGTAGGCAGTGCCCATCGTACGCCCCCCTCCGGCTATCCCTCGCCCCCGGCGCTGTCATGACACCGGGCGTCCAGGCGGGGGTTTCCGCCGTCGTTGGGTCTCCCGGCGATGGGGGACTCCGCGGAGGTGTCACCTGCGGGCGTCTGCAGGGGCGCTGCAGACTTGGCGAGCCCTCAGTTCCCGCCCTGGAAGGATAGCCTCCGGGAGCCCCACCCGGGATCTCGGGAGGAGATGAGCCGACGGATTGCGCGGCGTCGCTTCCGGGATGCATTCAAGCCTTCCGGAGGCGCCAGGGTGAGATCCCCCCAATCTGCGAAGAGACTCCACGTGGCCCGCCGCTCAGCCAAGCGACTGAAGGAGGAACAGCGCCGTCCCTTCTCGCCTCTGCCCGTCGCCTCCTCGAGGGGAGGGGAAGGGTGGTGATCACGTCCGTTCCTCGCCGTCGGGTGCGCCAGCCGAGGACGCGCGTTCACCGACCGCCGATGCGCACGGCTCCCCCCCTCGTGGCGCTGCTTCCTCCCCGGCGGCAACTGCCCCTCCCCTTCGCGCGCGTGTTCCCGGAAGGGCTGCCACGGGGCCGCATCACTCCTGCTTTTTTTTCTTCTAGTGCAGTGGAGCTGCTCGGAAGACTTCAGCCCGGTCAGCGGGTCGAAGGTAATCCTGGACATCACGTCCAACAAGATCGTGATTTCCGAGCTCCTGAAAGGCGTCCAGTACTACTTCCGGATACTGGGAGGCAACATGAAGGGGTACGGGAAGAGCCTGCTCAGCTACCCCCACTCTCTGGTGACGTCAGGTATGCGCCCCCACCGATCCGCCTTACCCCCGTGCCCGCCGCACTCCCGCGTCTCCCTCGCCCATCCACGCTCCTGTTCTTGCCGGCTGCGAGGCTCGCGCGCAGCTCATCCCCCGCAACCAGGGAAAGGCGGGCGTGTCTCCCCCTCCCTTCTCGCGGGGAGGACGAAGAAGCCCTTGGCGATCGAGGCGGAAAGTCCCCCACGGGGCGTGGTTTCCTCGGATCGAGACCGCGCGCCGCCCTTGTGCGTGGGATCCAGAGTCAAAGGTCGAGGAGCTAAGGAAAGGTCGAGGCGGCTCCCTCTGCTTCGGTGGGCCGTTCTCCCTCTCTTTCCTTCCCTCCCTTTTTTTCTTCAGGGAAGATCCCGGGGAGCGAACTGTTGCCTCCGAGCCGAGGGATTGCTGGCCGCTGCGCTCTTGCCTCAGGCGCTCCACGGGAAGCGGGGATCGGGACCGCACCTCTCCCTTCCCCTCGCCCCCTACCGCCCGCTTCCGTCCCCTGACGCGGGCGGGAAGCGAAGCCCGAATTCACCCTGCGGCACTCTGTCCCCCTTTTTTCGAAAGAAGGGGTGCGGAGGAAGGTATCACGCGACTTCCCTGTCTGGGATGCACCTCCCCCCTCCTCCCCTCCTCCTCCCCCCTTTGACCTGCATTCTTTGACCTTGGAATTGAAGTGACCGTTCGTTCTTACAGCGTGGAAGGAAAATCTGGATGCCGAAGGCAGTCCCAGGAGTGGCCCCCGTTCATTTGATGTCATTTTCGATAGGACCAGGAGCATCGCCGAGGAAAGCGCGTTGCTCATCAGGGAGCTCTCTGACGGCGCGGAAGCGAATCTCCTCCGCAAGAAGGCTTCCAAGAAACGCAACATCCTGGAACAGTTGTTCACCTCCCTGCCGAAGTTCGTCAGGAATCTGAACCGGTAACCGCGGGAGGAAGGGGCGCGGGAGAGCTTTCCGAACTCCCGGCCAACATCCCCTCGTCTCCCTGGT
Organism: Raillietiella orientalis; assembly: GCA_036172245.1. Taxonomy (NCBI): domain Eukaryota; kingdom Metazoa; phylum Arthropoda; class Ichthyostraca; order Raillietiellida; family Raillietiellidae; genus Raillietiella; species Raillietiella orientalis. The sequence goes on from JAYWIR010000016.1 coordinate 2,547,249, forward strand.
TGTTTGCAGGGGCGTCTACTTGTGCTGCGTCCTGTACTCGACGCCAGAGGACAGGATCCTCGTCACCAACGACGACTACCTGCCGACCGTGGAAGTCGACGAAGTCTACCCCGTCTCCCTGAACAACGACTTCTACTGGTTCGCAAAGGCAAGGAAGGAGGACGGGGGGGGAGGGGACGTCCGCGCGCGCGTGGCCACCCCGCGCTCGGCGGCTCGGGAAGAAAAATTCCCTCTGGAGGGAGGACCTGCGGAGGGCGGTATGGGAGTCGATGTGCAAGGCAGACTTCTTCCCCCCTGGGTTTCTTTTTCTCCCCCGCCGCCGCTTCCGTTCCCGCACGGGTAAAGTTCCGTTCGCATGAGTTCCGCGCCCGCTCCTCGTCGAAATCAAAACAAGAAAAACACGCCGCGTGGTCCGTCGTCGCCGGGACGGGCCCGCTTGGGGGATCGTACCCCTTCGTCGCGGCGCGCGCTCCCAATTCCGCCCTTTGGGGGCCAACCCAGCACCGGACGGAAAGGACGCTTCCTATGAGAGGGAGGACCCAGGTTCCTATGAGGGTTGTTCCTGCGGTCTCTCCCAGGGAAGAGGAGGAGAAGGGAGGGGAAGAGGAAAAAAGGGCGTTTCCGGCGCCTCGCCGGTTGCGCGTCCACGGGAGAGCCCTTGGAGCGGGCGAAGAACCCCTCCCCTCTCCCTGTCCGGTCGCTCCCTCGGGGATTCGGGAGCCGTGCTTCAGCAGCGGCACTCTTTGCCGGTTCTCCTCCGACTTGCAAGTTCCTCGTTGCCGTGGCGACACCTGGCGGCAGTCGTGTGCTCTTCAAAACCCGAGTTTGTTTCGTTCTTCCATTTGTGCCCGTCCCGGGTGCCTGTCGTCGCCACGTTCCTGCCCCCCAGTCCTCAAAGATGACTTTCAGGCACAGATTATCCCGGAGGTCCTTCCTGCGAAGCTGCCGTGACGAGATCCCAGAATCTGCAGCTGCGATCCCGAAGCTCGTCTCTGGCGATGCCCGAAGGCGTGCGACTTCCCTGTCAGGGCGCTCCTTTTCGAATGTCAGCCTTCTTAAAGTTTGCGGTTCCCTGAGCCGAGCCATTCCGGGCATGGGACGGGACCCCCTCGCGCCCGTGAGCGTTCCTGGGCGCTCCGAAATTTCGTCGGGAACCTCCGGCCAAAGATTCCGGGGATCCTTCCGTGGGAGGGCTTGCTCTGGCCGAGTCCTCGCTAGCAGTCGCTGTCCCGGCAGCAATCTTTTCGGCTCCCTTCCAAACCCCTGAATTCGCTGCCTTTCAAGGGGCTGGCGGTGCTCTTCGCCTTGTCCCCGTGTCATCCGCTCCGCCCGCACCCTCGTCCAGGCTCTCCCGTCATGCAATCCTGCTCTCGTTTTCTCTTGGACGGAGCTTCCCTGTTCCTCGCCGACGCACTGGGGAGCCCTCGAGAAGGGACAGCCGATCTCCAGATCCCGAGTCGAGCTTCGAAATTGCAGGCGCCTCCTTTTTTCCGTAGATAGGGATCAAAATCCCTTCGTCCTCCCTTTCCCAGCGAATGCAACGTGACGTGCCTGCGCGGTGTGTCTTGTTCCCTTTGCTACCGTCTGTTCCAGGTCGCCTGCACGTGGGAGGACGTGAGGCTGCTGAGAGACGAGATCTGCAAGCACCCGGAGTCCTCGGCACTGCACTTTCGCGGGAAGCTGCTCCAAGCGACCCTCGAGATGCAGGTAAAGCGGTCCCCCCCCCCCCTCTCCCCGCGCCTGCCTCTATGGAGACGACCCCCCGCGGCAGTCGGCCCTAGGGTTCGACGACCTGGGGCATTTGTACTTCATGCCCTTAAAAAACGTGAACGGCACGACGGTCCTGAGCGTCCTCAAGGCGGTGGACAACCCCAAGTCGATATCCTCCCTGCACTTCACCTGGCTGCCGTACGCCAAGCTGAAGCAGAGGTACGCTAACAGGAACACGGAGGAGGACGCCGCCAGCATGCTGATCAAATCGCTGCCCGTGAGTTCCCCCGCCTCCTCTCGCCGGAAGGGGCTCTGCTGCAGCCTGCGCTCCCGCCTCTTCTCTTTCAGAAGCAGATCCAGTACTCGAGGTCGGGTTTCGTGCGGCTGTCAGACGGGCTCTACCTGGCCTACCTGAAGCTCAAATCGTTCATGGACAGCATCCGGGTCATCGTCCCGGACAGCTCTCCGAACATCCTCCCGTGCATCCGGATGAGGGAGAATTCGCACGTGTCCAGGTCAGCCTGCGCGCGGAAGACGTCCCCCTCCCCTCCCCTCACTTCCCAGCATCCTTTTTACAGAGAGGAATGGAAGTACCTGCTGAATTTCAAAAAGGAGTGTCCGAGCCCCACCCGGCAGCCCTCCGAAACCGAGTTTTATTTTGCTCAACAGCTGGTCACTGCCGTCCAGGGGCTGTTTTCCTTCTTGGCCATCGAAGACTCCTACGCCAACATGCACAGGTTCGTGTCGCGCGCCCCTCCATCCGAGACGACGGCGCTGATGCCGTCCGGACCCAGGTTCTACCTGGACGAGGTCATAGAGCTGACGCCCACCGTTTCGCTTATCCTCATCCTCCCTCCTTCCGAGAACGTGTGTGCTGTCCCCGGTCAGGACGAGCAGCTGAGCGCCAGGGAAGACTTCCTCAACATGCCCGTTCAGATCTTCGAGATCATACACGCGGTCACCTACAAGACGGAGTTCGTGCAGAAGTACAGCCGCCTGAGTTCCACCGTGGAAACGGACATGTTCTTGTCCAACCAGATCCTGCGGGAGGTGAGTCCCGATTCCCAGATCGCGCCGGAAAAAAGAAAAAAAAAATGGCGGGGGGATGCCTCTCTTGCTTGCTGATCTCCTCCTCCTCCTCTTTCCAGGCCTTCTCCTGCGAAGAGGTGCAAAACGCGAAGAAGAAACTGAGGGACCTCCAGGGTCTGCAGATGGAGATCGAAGAGATCTGGAGGAACGCGCGGTGGATCATGGACATCATCTCGTACGCGAGAGACAAGAGCGCTAAAGAGTGCCTGCTTGTGGAGACGGTGCTGCAGAAATACGAAGAGTCCAAGGCTAGTCTTCTGGGGCTGTCTGGAGTGGCCAGCATTCCCGACATAATCGAACTCACCACCTGTAACGTGGAGGATTACAAAGTCGAGATCCCCGACAACGACGCGAGATCCCCCTCCACCTACAATTCGACCCTGAGGATCCCCGAGATCGTCCTGAAGGACGACGTGTGCGACAAGCCTTATTTCACCCAGGACAGCGTGAATTTCGATAACGCAGTCAAAGTGTCCGGCGCAAGCCTTCGCAAGGCGGAGGAGCGCTCCCTGATGCACACCAAAAGCGAAAACAGCCTCCTCGTGAACCTCGCGGTTCCCGCGTCCGCGCTGCGAAAGTCCAGCGTCCCCACTCCCAAGTCCCTGGAAGAAGAAGACTCGGACGTCTCCATAGAAAAGTACCGCTCTCTCGATACCATCACTTCCCGGAAGCAAACCCTCGATGACTTTTCCATGCCTTGCAAATCCTGGGCCAGCCAGGGTGTGCTGCCCACGTTCTGCAACGGAAGCGGGACGTCTGTCTCCAGCAGCCACTCGACCGAAAACGAAGACTCCAGAGGGAGCACCTCGTCCCAGGGCAGCAAGAATCTGGACACGGAGATCCTGAAGCACAAGCCCACTCCCGAGTCGTCCGTCGTTCAGGTTTACGCCGCTTACGACACAGGTCTCGCCCCGGGCACGAGTGTGAAGCTAAAAATAAACTCGGACACTTTAGTTAGGGAGGTAATCAATTTAGTCGTTAAGCAACTGAATCTGGCCCTGATCTTGAAAGGAAAGACGAAGCCGATATACACTTCAGATCAGTTGCAAAACTTTTGCTTAGTCACTGTGATAGGAACAAGAGAAAGACGGTTAAGGGACGATTTCAAACTCCTTTACCTGCAGCAACCCTGGAAGAAAGGCAAATTGTTCGTGAGAATGGTGAATGATATTCTGGCAGCGCTCAACCAGAACCAATCCGTTTCACGATGTGATACTCAAAAGCCACACTAGCCCTCGCACTCCCTTTGCCCTCCAAATAACGGGCAAGGGGCACCCGACCTTGCGGTCAGCAGTGAAGGAGTCGTCTGCCTGCCCGTCTGATGTGTAGGCAGCACCTCCAGGCAAACGTAGCGATCCGATGAGTCCTCTGTTCCCTCCAGGTGGACCCACCCACCCCCCATAGTCCTATTAGTTCTCCCTCGATCGCACCGCTTATTTATGTCTTACAAACAAAACTGTGTTTTCTATTCCAGAGTATTAAAAGCATAAATTTTTCCTTATGCTACTTATTGTGATGTTTTTTTGGTTTCTCTCTCTTTTGATGCCGACACCGGAAATGCGTGCTGCAGCAGACCGGATCCCCTGGAACCAACAGCCGCCTACCGTTCGTGCGGATAGAGGTGCATTCCTGCCAGCATCCAGTTTCCGCCTACGAGCGGATTCCTCTCATGTTTAGTTGTTTTTTAGGAACGGTCAGTTATCCACAAGAAACGGTGTTCCGAGATCGCGTGCCACGTTCCTTCTTCCTGCGACTGACGTCCGTGCCACTGCTGCTCTTGCATTACAGTTAGAATGCCGACTTGATCTGAGGAGGTAGAGCGGAAGATGTCTCTCGATTTCGAGGGCATCCCCTCGCATTACGAGAGACCTGGGCAGCTCGCTTTCTTTATCTTGCATGAAAGGACATCTCCAATCCAGTCCGCTTCATCTGGAGGTGTGCCAACGTCTGGTAAATTTCACGGATCGCAAGCAGCGGTCCACTCAACGGCTGTGTTGCAGCCGAACTTCCAGTGGGTTTTTTTTTTTCTTTTTCCCCTTCGGCAGCTTCTTGATCTCAGTTACGACGGTAGGCAACCTTGAGAATTAGCCACCCTCCTTCAAACACGGTTTCCCCATAAGACCCTTTAGGCTTCCTTTGAAGGCTTCCTTCCTGCTGTGGTACTGAGATGTTTTTTTTTCCAAGCTGGTGGAAAGTTTGCATCCGACGTTTCCGTCTTCCGCGTGAAGAGCGCTGTTCGATTGCTGTTCCGAAGACTGCACTCTGCTGGCGCATGAACCGCACAAGCTGCTCTCGGAGCGAAGTTTCTAAACTCCTCTCGTGCTGAAGCTCCCCTTTGGGGGGGGAATGCTACAGGACCTTGATACAACCCAGATTTCCCTTCCAACGTTGCATGCCACAAGGATGTCGAACTTCCTCCGGTTCAGCTGCGCAACCGTATGCTGTGCATGGCAGTTCCTTTCCTCTCCTTTTTTTTTTTGTTTTTGTTATCTACCGACTTGAACAAAGGTTTATCACGACCTGAACCAGTCAGTTGCTTGACCTCACTTGTACTGCTCGGACACACTTTCCAACGGCCGCCCTCGCAGGATGCCAACTTAGAAGAAGCCCAACCACGCGATCGATTCCCCTGGAAACTCGAAAAACGCCGTGGTGACCCAAATTTCAGCTCGGTGCACTCCAGGCATGGAGGAAAAACTCTTGTTCTCTGAAGGGATTCCTCGGGATTTCGTTCAATGAACCACCGCAAATAACAAAAGTGTTTTTTTTTTCCCCCCCACTCACCTGTAAAACACAAATGGGTCACACTTTTGCTTAACAATGAACAAATGACGGCATAGTCATTAACGCCAAAGCATTTATCTTTACTTACCAAGTGTGCAGTTGATAGGCACGAACGTTCTTCTTCGCCGAATGGACTCGAGTGTGAGAGCACCTTCCCAAGACAGGATCGAGAAGGCTTCTTTTGTCTTGCATACCAAAACGGTACTTGCTCGAGAGATCTTTCGTCTGCAATTCGGAGACGTTGGGGCAGCTGAATGGAACTGATAAGATTGCGGGGTTCAGTTGACCGAACACCCTCCGATGAAAAGGGGCAAGCAGCATGCGACAGGATGGTGTTCATGCATTCTTGAGGAATTCATGCCATGCTACATTGCAAGCAAAGAGAAGGAACAGAAGATCTACGGCATCCAACAAACAAGACGTTTTCTTTTTCATCGTTGTTTTGCTTTGCTTCGCTTTGTGACACTCAAAAGCCACGCTCCCCTTGCCCTCCAAATAAGGGGCAAGGGGCACCCGACCTTGCGGTCAGCAGGGAAGTGCCCGTCTGACGAGCAGGCAGCACCTCCGCAATGGCCGAACCGATTCCTTTGCCAGGTTGGGCAGATACGGCGGCGCTTGTGTCGGTCAGGCCTTCTGGCAATCTTCAGGCGTTGCTAGGTCGACGACTCGCTTCCCGTTCTCTTCCTTCACGCGAAGGGAAATTTTTTTTTAAAAAAAAAAAGGAAAGAAAGAAAGATTCACTCGTATGTTTCAGAAGTATTCTGATGAGAATGGGGTGACTGCGTGCTTCCGTCGGGAAACTGATTTCCGTGGCAACAGCGCTCTCGAAACACTTGCATTTTCTTTCTTTCCGTGGGAGTGTAAGGAGAAAAGTCCAATAGCCTAATGTGGAGACTACTACTAAGTAGTTTGTTCATCCTAGTGATGCAGTTCTCGTCCACGGACTCGGCACTCAGCCTCGTTGCCGGATAACCGTGAGAACGAATCCATTTGTGTATGCTTGACGGTGTTCGAAACACTTCGAAAAGCTTGTCGCTGGATTTTCTTTAGGTGGATCAGTAAATAGAAATCATGAATGTGGTATCCAAGCCTTTTATGCGCACGGACTGACCGAATCTTTATCAGCATAATAGCCTACATGATGACCTAAAGTTTGTGATGGAATGTAAAATTCTGGAAAAGACAAACTCCCTGGTGGTATATCCACCTCCTGAGTTAACGACCACCGATAGATTTTATTACGCCCGATGTCTGCTCTCCTTCCCCGGTAATTTGACGTCTGCTTTGCAGATGTAGGAGCTCCGAAGGAAACTGACACTGAGCACTGGCACGCAGTACGGCATCCTGCATCTCATGCCACGGAGTCTCGAAAACTCTGGCCATCTGTCTGTCTTTTTTAAGAACACATTTCAATGTATTCAACAGTTCAAATCCTAAAAATCCACATAAATTTCGTGCTTACGCACACAAACCTTTTAGATCACGACCGCGTACAAAAGCATCAGTGATGGACATCCCTCTTATTTTAGCACCAAATCTGAAGGAGCATCGATTCGAGAGTGTTTCCTTTTGATGGTGAAGTGCGGTGCCATCCACAAAAGCTGTGCTATGAGACCACTGCGAACGGTGGAACAGATAGTTCGGGCAGCAGCAGCAGCCACCTCGGCCGGATCTTCCATACGTCCGTCCTCCTCAGGCAGCAACTCTGCATCTGAATTCTTCGATTTCAGATGCACAGTTGAAGTGGACGAACAACCTTCACGAGGCCCATCGATTTTAATCGGAATGCTCTTCGGATTTCTTTGCCTCTTCTTTTAAACAAGCGATGATGGATTCCATATATATAGTAACACTTTCTACGTTTGGGGGAAGATGAGGCAACCATGCGGATGGCATTGATGACTAGTAAACGAAAACGTCCAACTGAGTCCTCTCTGTGTGTTTTACCCTTTCTGCTTCACGTGTAGTCTGGAAAACCTTACCCTACGCTCGTTTTGTAGTAAGCCGAAATTTAGTAACTAGGACGCAATCCTTCTAAGGCGTAGTAGCTTAATGGACACGAGCGAAGCACACACAACTTTAATAAACAAACTTTTATCGCTTTTTAGCATATCCAAACCGAAGGTTACTTTTCTTTTAAAAAACATTTCCTGGCGTTTACGAATTCCATCGGCAAGAAATGTCGAGCTAAGATTTTTAGTCCTTCCTTGCCTTCATGCAGCCTACTACTTTCACATGATGACCTTAGCCTTACCAGAACCAACAACAGTTCCTTGCAAATGAAATGCAGAGCAGTTTTAATCAGAACAAAGCAATCACTAATTGGGCGATGCTCATAAGGCCTTCCAGAAAACAAAAAGGGAAAAACACGAGTTAGCGTGTTGGGACGAGCACCCTAGTACGGGAGTAAAAACTTTTGCCTAACCAGCCGGCATAGTCCCTTTCGAAAATCATTTGTTTTGCTTCCTTTTAGGCAGTTTGAGGATGGATCTAAATGCAAAGTGATGCTAGTCCTTGAACGTTTTTCTTGCAGAGCACTAGCCCCATTGGCACATCGCCTGCCTTCCAATAGGGTACTTCCAGAACAGTGTACCTCTCCCCCACTGAAGGGACGACAGGAGGAGGAAAATGCAACCTCTAAAATGGGGCAAGCTGGAAAACGGCAGGCTATACGTTTCCACGTCCCTTAAGACTCCTTAGGCTCTGTCAACCAGGCTCAAAACATGGCATTGCTCATTCAGGTGCCTGCAGAGTTCCTCCACATCTCTTCAGCGACAGGCTCTCAGTGAGTGTTAAAGAAGAAATCCACTGGTTTCAACTCTCGTTTCCCACTGGAATTTGCTTGGCAAGCCGATTCACTCCATTCCGAGAGCACAACACCCATCTGCCTCCACGCTTTTAGAATTTCACGCAGCCCTCTGCGTGAAATTCTAAAAAATTCAATCAGCCCACCATTCAATTTGCCTGGGACCCGCCTTGCAACGTGTTCGGATACACGAGTCAATCGCCGAATCCTCCTATTGTGGCGGGCGTGGCTGGGAGGAAGGTTACGGTTAGGGCGTGGGCGGTGACGATGATGATATAAAGTTCGTTGTTGTGAATTAAGGAGCCTGGTTGGGAAAGTTCGGACCGGATGATGAATCTGGGAGAGGTGTCACCTACCAGTTGTTTCGCGGATCCAAAGGTATCCGCAAGATCTGCGGAAATCTAGCGGGTCCCCCCCCCCTCCCTTGAGAGAGGTCCCCCCCCCCCCAGAGACCTTTTTCTAAAACTCACACCACCACTTCCCTTTATTCTTGAGTCATACCTTCGCTTGAAACATCCGACTCGGAGTCACCAAGTCGGATTTCGCCTTCGAATTCTTCGTAGACGTGTCCGTGGTTCCGCTGAGCGATGCGTTTCCTTGACGACTGGGTTGCAGTTCCCTGCAGCTGAAGTTGCCAACGAGGATGCCTACATAATGTAGGTTACGAAACAGTCTGTATTTGAAGTTATGGGTGTCGGATGGACAGGCGAGTCACGCCAAAGACAAGTAATCTACTTTGTGTCCAATCAGACTGCTGTACCAAGTAACTCGAAATACTCCAAGGGATGCTCACGACTGCTCTTCGATTTTGCCCCGTAAAACTTGCTTATGCAGTCTCAACAGCTCGGTTCTAAGCAACCATTCTTTTTTAATAAAAGTAATTCCTTTTTTTCCTTCTTCTTCTTCTTCTTTTTTTTTTTTTTTTTTCCATGCTGGCCAACCACGTCCCCTCTCCCCCCCCCCGTGCAGTATCGATCCAGTGGCTGCTGCTTTCTACTCGACAAGCCTCAAATACCAAAAGTTGATACACTGAGAATACAATGTAATAATCAGGAACCACGCCCGGTCCTCCTCTTGCACCATGGCAACTTGGAAATCATCTTGGGAACCAAGACTACTCAGTCGTGGTCCCCAAGATGATTATGGTGAAAAGGGATGACGAAACGGCACATGCATTTTTAATCTGTTTTTATCTCAGCTTCATCGTAAACGGCAAAACCGAGCTCGGCTTGCAGAATGACCTTTTTCACGATCAAGAAGAATGCTACAAAGGACAGAACGAGTAGCAGGAAAAATGGAACGGAAATAAAACGAAAGACGCATGGGATCGGAGATCCATCCCACGAACGAAACGAAGTTCAAGCAACAGCTCCTTAATTTCCTGATCGTAATCGTACAGATTTTCACGACTCATTAACAGGAATCGACGGAGGAATGAAAAAAAAATTCCCCTCCTCCCCCGAAGGGAACACGAGCGGCTGCACAACGTGGAAATTCTCATGGCCCACAGGAAGGACTTCGACTCCCGAGAGCACTTGAAATACCGAATGCTTAATGCAATCTTCGATTCCGTCAAAATATTAATTGGCTATAAATCTGTCGTGCTCTGTCTGTTCGAATGCTCCACTTAAAATGGATGAACTCGATGAATAAAACATTCCCACCGGGTTCCCTTTCAAACTTGCACTGAGAAACGGACACTTACGATTGCGTGCTCGGAAATTCATTACCAACGTTCTGGAATCACATGGATTCTTCCCGATTAATGCACCATAATTCTGAAAAAATAATGCATCACATTCAGAACTTCGGTGGTCGATGTTAAAAGAACTTATGCGATCTCACACAGAATGAATAGCTGCAGCTTTACATTTTAGTTTCATGTTTATCTTTCAATCGGAATAATGACTTGATTTTTTTTGTATATGAAAGTGAACACACAATGGCACTTGATATCACCATCCGTTTAAATGAAAACACCTCCTCCAGCTTTTCACCTTTTCACGAAAGTTAAAGGCTTTGATTGTATGCATTATCGATTTGTTGGGATAACTCCTCCTGATACTACAAGTTCATCTTTAATCCTTTGCAGCCAGTGGAACTGTGGATATAATTCTTTGTTTGCCAGTTCTATCCATGATTCTTTCAGGACGCTTATGCTGCAGTTGACGTAACACCTGCAACGTTTGATTTTGCAAAGAATCCCAGGAGAGGATTTTTTCATTCAAAAAAGCCTCGGTATGTTTTTGCATTGCTTCCTCCTTCAAAATTCTCAATTTTTCTCTTTCGATCTGCAACTTTCTTCGTTCTTCCTCAAGGAATTTGTGTTGGTGATTTAGGTCTTCCAGTGCACTGCCTACCAATTTGGGCACTATAGTGCCATTAGAAATAATCTTCTGTACAGACTCCAGTAGACTCCTCATCTGCTTCCTGTGCTCTTTGGTGATGACATGTTGGATTTTCTAAAGCACTAGTGAACAAAGTAGCAACCACCTCACCTTCAACTGATGTGTCTCTTCTTGAATGAATGCTAAAGTCATACGCTGTAACATTTGTGATTTCTGTTTCTCTTGATGCCATGCCTTTTGCAGGGATGTTAGCCTCTCCCTCAGTTGTTGAATCTCTTCATCTTTGAGGAGTAATGTATGGCTCACCTTATTCATCACTTCACCAAACTGATGCTGCAATTCTAAGCAGCCATGAAATTCTCTACAAAGCAATGTACCTTTCATATAAGACTGCTTGGCTTCACAGAGAGCTTTAGGAAAACCTTCTAAAGTGTACTGGATCCTATCGATCTGACCACTTAATCTGAATAAGAAACTTGCTTGAAAGTCTGATTTTGAGTATATCACCTGTTGAATTCAAGTTGGAGGTCTTGTTCAACATGCTGCTGTCCTTCAATTTGCAAACCTTTCTTATTCAGATTTGAGTCTTCCTGAATAACTACACCTAGCATGTTGATAGCTAGCAAACTTTTGCTTACCATCTTATTTTGTAGAGACAATAAAATTGCATTATTTTTCTCAAAATGCTGGGTCACAAATGACCACATTTCCTCATGTTTTTCTGAGTGCAGCCTGTAAGATCCCAACAAATTATGATGCAATCTAGCATACTATCACCTAAGGAAATGTTCTAATTTGGAAGATAAACTTTGCTCATCAACCTCATGCTCAGTTTTTTTGTTCTCAGCAGGAATGGTCTGGATGCCTACTTCCTTCGTTTCCAAAGAAAATGCAGGTTGGTACTGAAGAAACAAATGGACAGTTAGTAAAAGATTACAATAAAAACTACAAAATGCAAGAGTACAGCAACTCATTTTACCGGTGCATCAACTTCTGTTGCAGGCTTCACATTTGTGCGACTCACATGAAGAAAATCATATGCTTGCTTTCCTGGACTTTTGTCAAAAGATTGTGTAATGCCCAAACTTGATAGTAAGTTTAACTTTAATTGTGGTTCTGTTGTATTTTGAATGCTGGATTTCACCAGATTAGTTTGGGGTTGTGGACTTTCATCAAACCCCAATTCAGATTCACTTTCCCCAAACAGCTGTGCTAAGAATTGGGCCTTATTTTTTTTGCCAATCATTGGGTAGTATGCACCTTTAGGGCAGTAAAGAAATTGAGTCAGAGTTTGTTATTCCAAAGCAAAGCCCGTCCTTGCTTCAGGAAAAAAATCTACCCCTGCTGCTTTTTATTATTAAGGGTCCATAAGATTACCAAGAAATTCTTAATTTTTTAAACCAGTGATGTAAATAAGCTCAATTGGACACAAGACTGCTCAAATTCTTTGCCAAGCTCGGATCTGTCATCTGCAGAGGTGTTTTCTCTTCCTTATTCAGTAAAGAGATGTCTCCACCATTCTGGATAAGCAGCTTGGCTACATTTTCATTACCCTCTTCACATGCAAGATGTCTGATACCAAATGAATTTATAAACTGATAAAAGTTTCTTACAAAGGAGTATTGCCACAATTATCCTTATGGTTAATGTCTAGTTTATCTTTGGCTTTCAATAAAATCTTCACAATTTCTATGTGACCCAAAGAAGCAGCACGGTGCAATGCTGTGGCTTTCCTGTTATCTTCAATGTTTTTGTCTGCACCATACTCCAGTAGCAATTGGAAAACCTGTTAGAAAAAAAAAAAAAAAATTGATAACACAAGGAAAACACTGCATCAAAACAACTTCTATGTGATTTTTGGAAGCTGCATATTGAAGTGAAGAATGCCCTTGATTAGTGCATCCATTAACATTTGCTCCTTTTGACAGAAGTAATTGTACAATGTTCTTGTTTCCTACAGAAGAAGCTATGATTAATGGCGTCCATCCTTCCTTAAATGAGTAGGAATTGACATATTCCTTATACACATGCTCATACATCATCTTTGGGATCAACTGGAGAGTCATGATTTAATAAGATTTCTACAATCTCGTAATGGCCACCACTACATGCCCAATGAATAGGTAATCTTCCACTCTAAAAAAAGGTTTTATACTCATTAAACAAAGAAAACGAGGTTTTGTATATATAAGTTGAAAGTAACACATGAATACGCCTGTAAACAAGTTGGAAAATTTTGATACCAAGACAGTGTGGTTTTGCATACAAAAATTACGATTGCATAACTAATTACATCAGCGGAACTTTATGGCTAATCTCGGAATTCAATGATTACAAAGTGTGAACAATTATTTATGCAGATTTACTTCATCCGTGCGGAGAAGTTGTTTTGGATCCTTTAATAATTCCTTTAATAAGAGCAATTTTCCTTCATAAGCAAGCAGGCAAATGTTGTTGGCTTGCTCGGTCTTCATAACGCCAGTTGCAAAAAAAACGATCTCTGAGAATCTTTCGTGTATTTTTTGTTTCACCTAAAAAGACATCAACAGGTACAACACATCAACCAATATTGTGCTCTGCCGTCCCATGCGTTCAAAGCTAAACAAAAGCACGCATTGGGATGTTCTTTACATTCAAATAAAATAGACTCCATGGTAAAGTATCAAACATCATGAATATTATTAAACAGAGTCAATACAGCCTTTGATTGAACAGAAGCGTCACTTCGTATCAATTCAAAAATACCAACTTTAGCAAGCGTAAAGCCACCTTCCCTCCCTCCCATCCCATTCCCTCTTCTACCACACACATCCGTGTCTCGAATACGCGCTGCCCCCCTGCTTGGCTTATATTTTGGATAGTTGTCGCAGAATTACCAACTACCACGAAAGTAAATCATATGTACTTTGGTAGTAGTGTAGGAGTCGTAGCATTATATGTCTATATATATTATTCTTATATGTGCGTTTGGGACTTATATGTATATATACATGTGTTTAAAACCGGTTGGAGTGTATGTATGAACTAAAATTCTGATGTTTTTACTAACTGTGGGCATATTTGTATTTGCACTAGTATATGTGCATACTTTGTAACACTGAACATTTGAATAATTACTTATTGTGGGATGTTTGTTTTAGATCCAAATGTTGAGATTTGCTTCAAAGAACTTACAAGCTATTCATGAAGCTTTGAAGTCTAATAAAAACTAACTATGAAACTGATATTCTCTCGATTCTCTCGATTTTAGTGGATTCATTTTGCGTATTGATCGGTGTGAAATTCTGTCTTTTGTTTTTTGCTTTCAAATTTCATATTAATACCAAATGTATATTTGAAACAAATGGTCCGTATTTGAGAGAACGGAATGTCCTTTGATCACACTATCCATCTTTAAATGGAGTTTCGGTTTAAATGTTAAATCCATGAGAAATATCAAATACAGTCCTTCAGTTCTTTTGTGATTACCATGCGGAACTCCGGCAATTCGTGAGTCAAGATAATGGGCTTCAGAATCTTTTATAAAATTTGATTTTTCGGGTTTTCTGTGTTCTGTGAGAACCATGTGCACAGTCTTTGAAAGAGCTTTAAAAAGCCTGTTCCTGGAACTTATAATACATACAGGATTTTGTTATTCTAGCTCACTAGATTTTGGGCCTTTTAATCCATTTACTCTTGACCTCAGAGATGATACTCAGTATAACAGATCAGTAAACGAGAATCTTGGAGATCGCTAGTCATCTCCGAGAACACTTTTGTCCCTAAGATGAAAGGAATGGAAGAAAAAAAATTGCACTATTCTATTGCAGATTCCTCAACAACATAAGAATTTTCGGACTTTGGAGGAGGCTACTCTATTTTCAGAAGCATTATCTTCTCGAGAATTAGTTTAGTTTTTAACCTTATGAGGATGCTAAATGTTTTTGTCTTTCAGTTGCATAGAATTCATTTAACCCATGTATCATCAAAACTGTCCGAGTACTATTGGGAACCGTGAAAAGTGTTTGCAGCATACACCTGTTCTTGGAAGTATAGCGAAAACATCTCATACCTTGAAGCTATGAATCAGCTAAATTCACTGCTTTATGAAATCTATTTTATTATTCTACACTGTATTAATCTACTGATTTCAAACACTATCTCACTTTGAAAAATGCAGTTCTTGACTTCTGGCTACTAAGCTGCTCCCTTGTTCTGTTTTTTTGCTTACAAAGGAATCGTTTGTTTTGTGTTCCTGTATTTCGTTTGAAAGAAGGAACCCTGGGAGTCTGGGATCCGAAGAGCGAAGAAGTGTTCGAATAATTCGGGTCTCCAGCACTCGGTCAGCATGAAACGAAGGCTGCTGCTTCCACAGCTAAGACCCACACTGAATGCAAATTCTGGGCTACCGGTCAGAACGAACAGTGGCTAAGGTGATCACGAATGCAATTGCGTTCCCACATAGGGAAGCATCTCGACCAAGAAAAAGCTCTGTCCAGAGCTGGTCAGCATTGCGCTTCCAGACAGCTTCCTTAAAACGGAGATCGCATATGCTCTGTTTGATTGCCATTTCGTGAGTGCAGCTCGATGAAACTCCGTTGGGAGAAATAGGCGCCAACTGCAGGTGCAGGAGATGTGGGACCTGCTCACCCCAAGCAGCCGCTCATCGGTTGACCCTTCCGCTGCCATCTCGCGGATCGCCAAAAGTCCAATCTTCCGAATCCTTTCCCACCTTCACCTTCCGCCTCAGCCTCCTTCAGCTCGTTCTCATCTTGCCGGGGTTTGCTCACGTGCACCAGACGGAGCGTTCAGCATCACTCGGTGGTGAGCGACAACCGGTCAGCGGCCGTGATGCTGTCGAACACGACGGGCGGCCGGCCATCCATCCGATCTTCCCATTGGCGGCCCATCCCGAACCCCTACCACCACGGAAGAGGAGTGGGAACAGGATCATACATTCAGGATCCCCTCTGGTCAAGAGGGTCAAGCGAGCTTCAGGAATGAATCGGGAGTTTCCCAGTGTGTGATCTCGTTGTGGGCGAACGGTTCCATGCGCAAGCCGCTGCAGGAAGCGTCATCCAAGTTGCCTTATCTTATGCGGACATGCGAGCGTCGCGTCTTCGCTTTAGCGACTGCTCCGAATCTCCGAAAAAATTATGCGCTAGGTATGTCTTGATATCCATACCTCTCGAACACGTGGTTCAAGTTTTCCCCAGTCCGACCAGCGGTGGGGTGGATTTATTGAGCAAGCAAGAAACATGCAAACAAAAGACACTTTCACTTCGACCATTGCTCGGTCGGTCTCCTTCGTGGCTTTGCGGCCCTCGCGGGCAAGTCACTGTACCGTTCTGGCGGCGCACTGGGCTATCCTTAAGCAGAGCTGGAGGGTGCAAGATGGCACTCCTCCGCACCTATCAATGACGATTTCTCTGATCAGAAGTCCTTGCAGGATATATCTGGCGTTGCAGGTGCTGCCCATCGTCAGCTTCGTCCTCCTGATGAGAATGCTCCTCAGAAAGAAGGCGACGATCATCCGCACGGTGGGATTGTAGTGGGGCACGCCGCCGTCTTCGCTCTCCAACAGTCCCCGGAGGATTTCCAGACACGAGGTGTTGCCCAAACCGATGGCTCGCCGCACCACTTTCCAGTCCCGGATAAGGGTGCGGCAAGTGTACATGTGCATGTTGTTTTCGGTCGATCCGCAAGCCGGACACTGGTCGTCGTCGGGGTTCCCGGTCCAGCGTCGGAATCCCGCACAGGATGCCTCCTTGATAAAACATCAGGAGGCAATCCTGAACTTCCGGCGGTAGAGGGGGCCTCCAGAGCACCGTCGCGATGGCCTGCGGGTTGACTCCCGGTTCGCCGAACCTGGCCCGGATCGTGCTCAGCGCTTCTTCCGCGGTGACTGCGGCCAGCATCTGGAAGTTATCGGCTCGGGCATCACTCTGGAACACTGCGCTCCCTGGGCTTGCCAGAGCTCGCGAGCCCTGTGGGTTACCCAGCCTTGCATCGAGCGCTTGTTCGCCAGGACTCGCACCGCTTGGATGACTCCGCTGGTGTCTAGTCGCCCGCAGTCTCTTAGAGTCACGTCGCCTTGTCGACGCAGCCAAATGAGCGTTTTCCAAGGGACCCGGATGAACCATGGGATCACCTTGACGAGCTTCCTGTCCCATAATTCCCTGCTTCGCGGGACGATCTTTAGCTTCAGCTCCATCACGAGACTATGGAGCCTCGGCCAAGCGGAGTCGACGACTTTCCACTGCCAGGGTTTGTGCAACATGGCGGACACGAGACCGTCGCTTTCCAGCAGCATCCTCGCGTACGCCCTGTGAAACGCGAACGGCCATTCGTTCCAATGGCTGACGTAGCGGGCGAGCAGCTTAAGGTTCTAAAACTTCACAGAATGCGAGATTTCCCGCATGCCGGTGCATCCTTCGGTCCTCGGGGGACACAGGTTTTCCCTCTTCACTTTTAGTCTTCTCCCATTCCATAGCGAATCACGCTGGATGTTGGCGAGTTCCTTGGCCACCCTCTCCGGGATCTTATCGAAGGACGTGGCAAAGAGAAACTTCTTCGCGATCGCTCCGTTCCAGAGGTTGGCTTTGCCTCGAAAGGAGAGGTTCATCCCCCTGTACAGGTGGGTTTGCTACCTCAGCTTGGCGAGGATATCTTACCATTGCGTGTCGTCCGCCGTGTCTTCCTCTCCGATCGTAACCCTCAAGCATTTGACTCTGTGCACGATGCGGAAACCGTGGGGGCATAGGACGTTGACGTCCGGGTTCCCAACGGCCAGCAGACAGGATTTCTTCGGATTCACCTTCAATCCTAGTCCGTGCTCCATGGCATCCAGGATATCGAGGAACGCCTCTTGATCCCATTTGTCGGACATGACAAACAGGAGATTGTCGGCGTAGGCCAGTTACGTGATCGTGTCGGGTTCTTCTCGATCCAGGGTGATGTCCTTGAGCCACCGCTCGTTGGTCACGAGGGCAGCCACCGCTTCCATGTATATGACGAATAGCATGGGGCTGAGGACATCTCCCTGGCGCACTCCTCTTTCCATTTTAATGTCTTCCGTCGTCAGTCCGTTCACGTGCAGCCGAAAATGGGCTGCTTCCAGGATGCGCTCGACGTGCTGCAGGAATTTCCGTTGAAAGCCCATCTTACGGAGGATACTCGTCAGCATGCCGTGATCAACCGAATCGAAAGCCTTCTCAATGTCAGCGAGCGCGAGTACCAGGTCGTTGCTTAGGATGCTGTTGCAACCCAGCAGGGATCAGGAGCTCTTGTTGTCCCACATGCACCTGCCGGACACGACGCACGTCTGGCTGGGCGCAATCAACGATTTCAAGGTCCTCTTCAGCCTGTTTGCCCAGATCTTGGCCATCCACTTCGCATCCGAGTTGAGGACGGAAATGGATCTCCACTGGTTGACGGTGCGGAGGTCGTCGCCGCTCTTCGTGAGCAGCCGCATCCTGCCTCGGTGGAAGGAGGCGGGCGGTCGATTTTCCCTGGCGACGCAGTCCAGCAGCTGGAGGAATAGGCACAGGCAGGCGGACAGGAAGCGCCGGTAGTGCGTGACGGGCACGCCGCCCGGACCTCGCCAAGGGAGAATTCCACGTCCATTTCCGCGATTTCTCGGGAGCTCAGGTGCTTGTTCACGCTGCGTAGGATTCGTTGCTGAGCTCTCGGCTCCAGGATTCTCTTTTGAAACAGGTCGGTGTAATGTCGCCTGAAGAATTCCAGAACCTCCTCCGATGATCGGCACTTTCGGCCGTCGTGGTGGACGTAGAAGATTTCGGTCTGGTGGTTGTTCTTCTCCAGCCGTGCGATATCCTTCTTGAGCCTGCCATCTAGAAAGCGTCTCTGGTACTCTTGCCAGTACTTGGAGTGAGAGAGATGTCGATGGACGGTCTCCCCGTACGCCTCCTCGCATAGTACTCTGTCGCCGTACTGCACGTTAGCGAACACGTGGATCATGTGCTTGAGGACATCCCAGTCGTCCACGAGCTCGATTGTAGTCGTGGACATGATGGTCTCGACGACGCGCTGGTAAGCGGGGTAGCAGGCGAATTACTCGAACATGCAGAGGAGTGCTGCCCGGGGCTCCGCGTGCTCCCTCCTAGGATTCCTCGCCTGCATCCGGAACTTCAGCAGGAAATGGTCCGAGAGCCCGGTGTTCAGCTCCCGGATCCCCTGGATGCGGTTATGGAGGGCCCACGAGTGCAGGACGTAGTCGATCGGCGTCAAGTTCGCCCGGTGTACGCGAGGGCGAGGGCGACGGCCAGCCGCCGGTAGGCATTGGCTCCACCCATTTCGTTCGGTCGGTCGTCTTCCCAGCTCATGTTCAGATCACCCACCAGGATGAGAACGTACTTCGCCATGATCTGGCTCTTGACGAGGTCCACAAGGGTCCTCGCGAAGGTTCCCTTCCGGTTGCGCGGTCCGTAGACGTTCACCACGAACACGGAGACTTTGCGCAGCGTCTGCTCGATGTTCCCATTGAACATCTGAAGTGGCCCCCGGTGCTCATGAACACCTCCACCCTTCCCTTAAAATGGCAGGAGTCGGCTCTACTGTCCTGCCACTTGAGGGGGAGGGTGGATGCATCTCTAAATAACGGGGGCCACTCTAGGTCATCCGCCGGGATGCCAAGCAGCTCTCGCCCCATCTTCGTATACCACGAGGGTGAACGCTTGGGGTCGCGGCGTCTGCCAGTTCCCTCATGGTCCACCCGCTTAGATCCTTCTCCTTGCCCGCTATCCGGCAGGAGACTTGCCACCTCGGCTTCCGGCTGTTATGAAGCGCCCTTCTCAGGAAGGGCAGCGCCGTGGCCAGTGGGGTCGTCTCCGCCCACGTGCTTCTGGCAGTGCCCTCGATCATGTTCCGCAGCGTGCAGCGGGTGTAGATGCCGGGACGCAGGCGGTTGCAGGATTCTCCTCCACTAGGCTGGTTTAGCTTCGCCCACGTGCCAACTGTTTCTTCCGGCCATGCGCTGGAGTTGGCGGGGTTGCAGGCCATCCACCCGTCCTCCTTAGCCAGGGACGCCATGCGTCCAAGGAGCAGGCCGCATCTTCGAATCTTAAACGTCCCGGCGAAACCCGGGTGAAAATCGGCAGCCGCACTGCCCGTGGGGGAGGCCGCTGCGTGGTGTCCGAAGGACGTGCATCCCCTACAAAAGTCGAGCTGCTGCCGGGAGGAGGTCACCCGCAGCGGCTGCGTGGCACGTTGGTCGCGGTTCCGTAGGACGCCGTGAGGGAGGTTGACGTTCCACGCAGCCCCCCTGCGGGCGGTTCGTAGGGGAGCATCGGCACCCCCAACACATTGCCTTCCTTTCGCACGGTGAACGTCGGGGCGTCGCGTTTTCGCTACAGCAACTTCCCCGATCCTCCAAAAAAATTATGCGCTAGGTATGTCTTGATGTCCATACCTCTGGAACGCGTGGTTCCAGTGCCACTAGGTAGACAAACGCCCTTTTTTATGCCGTCCTATTGGGACGTGAAACGTCATCACACTCCAGAAAATCCGTCCCAAAGTGACCGAGTGCACGGATTCTCCCGATTTTTTCGAGAGCGCTTTCCTGCCCGAAAAAGGGTTGCTCTGCTTTGTGGAGAAGAGAATTCGTGCCGCATTTCTGCCAAGGAGTTTTTTTTTCAGGACTTTGGCAAAAGGATGATTCGTTTGCAGTAGCAACGATTCGTCCCCGTGGAAGCCAGTCTCCCATCTAGCGGGCGCCGGAGAAAACACGAAGCATACCCTCGAATGTGCGTTGGTTTCGGGAGCTCTGAGAGTAAACATTCAGCCCCAATGAGCCACCGACTCAAGAGATCGAGGCAACCGCCTCCCTCCCAAGAGGATGCGGGAGGGCAAAGCAGGGAGCGTGATCTCGCATTTTCCTCCCATCCGCCGCGTTCGCGACGGCAGTGGCGCGTGGCGTATCGTGATCTCGCCAAGCAAAGTGGAAGGGGAAGGCGGAGCGAAGCGTCCAGCGGAGGAGAGTCAATCAGTCCACAGGGCATCGCGGAACCGATCGGACTGTGGCTGCGACTTGCAGCACCCAAAACGCCCCTCGGGCATCGAACACGTCCAGCTCGATCATCCCTCCCCCTAATCCAACCAAGCAGCCAACACTGTTCTTGTAGCAGATGCAGGTATCATTTACACACGCAACTGACTCTTCGTTCGTTCTGGTATGTATTTGCGAGGACATGGCGTCCTCAGCATTGTTCGTCGTGTGTTTCTGTGAGGGTACGCCTCTTGAACTCGCAGATCCGAGCACAAAATAGGCTGCGGTGGTTTCTTTAAAGAGTAGGACCGTAGTAACCCCGGGGGTTGCGAGCGAGGGAAGATACGGAACGATCGGGCCAATTTTAATCGTTCCGTCTTTGGACACAAGTTTCTTCGATTACCACAACTCGTGGCACATCCAAATGGTAGCACAACGATTCAATTACGAGTACTTTTCATCAAGATGTGACCATTTCGCTGGCGAGTACAGAAGTGCTTCGTGCCGTGTACGTTCTGGACAGTTACGTGGATTCGATACACGTTCAGGCAGTGCCGAATGCGCCGGAGTGGCGGGCGGCATGGTGCCAGTTCCTCGTGCCAACCTCGCCATCCTGGTTCCCCACCGTTAATCCCTCTGGTTCATCATTGCCAGTTTTTAGGCTCCGGATTCTGGCAAGGGCAGCTGGAAGGCTCTTCGATCGTGTCAAACGTACGTAGAGAAATCGGTTTACGAGTCCGCGTCCATCTCATACTTTGCGGGTGTTTCCTTGCCCCGGTTTTACCCCCTCGCCCTCTTGCACACGAGCCGTTGAAATGCGTAACGCCCATTTATGACTGAAAACGGGAATTGGCCTCCTAGCCTCATCCAGCCAGTTCCTTTCCGGTAATTCCAGCATGCTTTTCCGATAGCGACTTTTCCCTAGTTCATCTTAAAGGTGACGAATTTGGGGAAAGGTTAAACTCATGCTGGGATCCTAGGAAAACCATAGGTGTAAACATTCAACTGGATGAACCGACCGAGCAAAATCCCTTTTCGAACGGGAGAAAGTCCAGTCCGAACTGTCCAAATACTGTGCTCCATGCAATGAAAACTGCAAGATACCACATTCTTCATCAAATTACATATTTGGCCATCCTTGAGGATCGAGGAATGAAAATACCTTCTGCTATTTTTGTGGTGTACTGTTTCGTCTGCTTGCACATGCCTTTCTAATTGTGTTTATCCACTTGATTTCAGTTTGTTTCACACAAACAGTTCTATGCCATGCTTTCTGATGTGTTCAGGATATGAATCTGACAAAAAATTTAAAGCGTACACACGGGATCTTATACAGAAAAAGGCAAGTAGTATGCTGATGTGCATCTTATGATGTGGAGCAGATTGGCCCCCTTATACTCTCAAAAAGGATCGTCTATTTTGCAGAATTAATTTCTTAATGATTATGGCAGCAGGAAAATAAATGAGAAATTCCATGGATGATGTAGCAATTAATCAGATGTTTAGATACAGATCCCAAGGTACTTTACAGAATAAATTTCCACTGACATAGCTTACAGAGGAATATTTACCAAGCAATTTGGGAATGTAGTACCAAGTTCGTAAAACAAGTCAAAAGCTCAAGTGGAGATGGTGCTCCAGAATACAGCTCAGATGCAACAGACGATTTTCTTCCATAATTAATAAAAGCAAGAAAAAATTTCCAACAACATCCAGGGAGCGAATTTGCAACAATTTTGAACCCAGATGAAAAGAAAATATTAGGTACACAAATAAAAAGCGCAATTTTTCCTTGGAAGATTACTACATGCCCTGTTAGGAGAGGAAACCTTCAAAAGTAGTGGCCATTTGCCATTTCTAGTCAAAATGATGATAAGATCAAGAAAGGAAAATCCAAAGTTTTGAAAGTAAATACATGACAATGAAGCTAATAAAACGTCCATTATTATTACATGTTTTCCATATCATACATTGAATCTGTCAAATCAAAAATAGATAGCTCTCTAAACTTCAGACTATGTTTGCACTCAAATGAGCTTATGCAATTGCTTTTGACTGAGTATTCAGTTATACCTCAGCTATAGCAGCTTAAACGCTATTGGTCTACATTCTTTCTTGATTTTCTCCTATATTGTTTTCTCCTATTGATGATGTAGAATCTTTTGATTCAGAATTTTCAACAAATACTAAAACACTTTTGCACAAAGAGGATGACATAAATAGATCTCACCGTGAAAGGAACTGGGTTTGGGTGCTGGCAAGTGTTGTTGAATTTTTGTTTGATTCCATTTCTTTGGTTTCAAGATGTTCTCTTTATCATTCAAAAATTGTGGTACCAAACCACATGTTGACTGTACAGTATTGTTTTCATTCTCTTTGGAAAATTTGACTAGCTGTTTTCGAATAACTTTTGTATTTTCATTCCCATTCTGTTTAGAAGAAATAGCTCCACTGCATTGCCGATAAGATGTTACTTACTTTTGTGGTAACTTTGGTTTCTCCTAAAGGCTGCATTACAGTTTGCATAGGAATCCTGTTGTAGGGTGCATGACACTGTTGCCCCAAACCCATTAATGGGCCTAATACCTTTCTTTGTACCTTTTCTTCAGGTGCCTCACCATACCTCATTTCTTCTTTCACATGCTTAACTATACGAATCAATAATCCACTACAAAGAAAAATGGGCAACAGTGTTAATTCTCTTACTTCTGTGCCTTCCTCAGGCTATCCTCATCATCAAGCTGATGCTTTTTGGAAGCATCTAGGACAACAGAAGCTTGATTGTAATTGCCTTGTGTTTCCAGACATTCACTCCAAGTAATGTATAAATCAGCAATATTCAAGAAAAATCCACGATTGAAAAATGAAGCATACAGTTCTTCTGGATGAGAATGTGTGCGGCTCTACCTATTCTGTGAACAATAATCAATGCAAGCATAATCAATACCAATTTTTTAACAAGAGTCCAAAAGCGTGCATCATTTTTATACAAATCCAGTGTCTCGAATTTCTTCACACATTTCTTCAATATATCTGTCAACCCACTCTCGCCACCTCCTTTGGGATATGTTTGCTCAATCCATAAAACATAATTATACCAGGGTAACAATGGATCAGGTCCATCATAGGATTTTATCATTTCCTCGTGATATCTAAAATACTTCTTAAAAACCAGAGCAAACATGCAAGAGTTATTAGACACACTTCTTGGTAGCAATAAAAGTATTGAAAATCTTTCTTTATGAACATTCACATACACGCATCTTATTTCCAAAGAATACATTACTGAATGCAGACTTTATTAATGTCTAGTTAAAAGTTGATAAAGGTTGACAAAGGAGACACATTCAACAGAGCTAATCTCTAAGGATTTTTATCATTGAGATAAACAGGTACACACCCTTTATCATAATTAATTACGCATAAAGAAAAAAAACTCATGTTTACTTACTGTTTCTGTTCCCTCAGAGTACAGTTTTCGTACTGCATATCCAGAACACTTTCTAAAATGGACATATCACGGCCACTTTCTAAAGGCTGGATATTTTCTTTGCTTAATTCCCATGATGAATTAGACATGGATGTTGATTAAATTCCTACTTCAAAACGCAAAATTTATACGATCCAACAAAAATGCAGCACAATTCATTACTACGCCCGCTTGAGCCTGGTTACATTTTTCAAATTCAAAACTCGCGCTTGTAAAATGCTTTCAGGATTCTCAACTCACTAATGTTCATATAGATTTCGGTCGTCAAATAATTCAGGTTTCAAAATTTTAAAAGACCATAAAGTCCTCCGCATTCAATAACTTATTAAATGCAGATTTGAAGGAAATTCGAGCATTAACTTCATGCAACCTTCCACGTTTTTTTGTAACACCCACAGTTTCAAATTTTCTGATCAACTTATAAATCATTCTGCCTATAAGAGCATACGGTTGAGATTACTTCAATTTCATCCAAGAGATTCAAAAACCATTCATTCATGACCACTAAAATGATTAATTAACAGTGGCGAATCGGGTCAATACTTGAATGGGAGACTGCCTAGGGACCTCGGATGCTGCAAGCATAATTGAAGTCAGCAAGTTTTCCTGAGAATAAGGTAACAAGAAAAATGAATCGGAGGAATTGAGAAAGCTGGATTTCATAGAAAAGGTAGGAATGATCACATGAAATACTTGAAAATCATTCTGAAAAAGTTCATTCTGAAATCCAACATATGAAATGATATCATTAACGAATTACTTAAGAATGATAAAAAGAAATAAGAAGCAAATTCTTAGTTTTGGGAATTTATTCATTGCATCTCAGTACTTCTAGGCATCGATAGGATGCTGAAACTTGTGGGTAAATTTTGGATTTTTCAGGATAGCATAAGTAAAGAGTTGAGCAAAAAATAAGTTTTCAAAGATGTGGATTGCACTGCATTTGAGGTGCATAATTTATTTAGCTAAAAAAAGTGACCGAATGATGCACAATTGTGAAAATAATGGAAACACAGAAAAGTGATTGGATCAAACAAAAGTAATCAGAGCACCATCCTGTCAAATGAAACAAAGAGAAACAAACCTTTTACCACATGATCTATGTGAAAAAGGCATTTTAGATTATATAGGCAGCATATTTTGCTATTCGAGCGAAGAAGGAAAATGCATTTCAGATAGGTACTGGATTTTCATGTGCTATACATTATGCGTATAAAACAAGAATAAACCCTGCGCTTACAAAAAATTTGCAGCAGCCTACTGGTGCAAAGCTACTTGATCTATGTTTCCTTCCTGAAATACGACTGGAGTTTACAAAAATATAAAAACGAAAGTCATATCGAGAAGTTTGCACATAGTCCACACCTTTGGATAATTCTGCAAGAGAGAACAGTTCATATCATGAAATCACGATTTTTTCATTCCAGAAGTCATGGAGTTTTTTCTTTTCGAAAAAGGGAAACAACGAGAAACTAGCACAAAACTCGTCACTTCGTGAACAGTGACTCATGGCATGTGCAAAGTAAACATTCTTTCAAGGTTCCTTTTGTTATTTTATTCAGCTATTTCTGATGACAAAATCTGATTTCCAGCAACAATTCAGAATATATGTTGGGCTTAGAAATATTTAAATTCCAATAAAGCTATTGATTCCATCTGCCTTTATGGCTACAGATTAAGTCGCGCAGCTTTCTGCCAAATCACACCTTTCTTTTTGTCCAATAGTACATTTCTCCGATTTCCTCCTGAGGGGGTTAATCGTTTCAGATATGAAATTTGTAAATTCCAATGCCTTAGCAAATTTATGGTATAACAGAAGGTTGTTTGTACAGACTTCTACACACAGAAGAATAAAGAATCTACCTGTACAGTCTCTGACTTCACTTTCTCGTTTGGAAAGCCGCGTCTCCTCATCCTCATCCCTCACCATTCAGACGTGCTGGTGGTGTCTTTCAAATCTGAAGATTACTTGCGTGCACAAGTTGCTCAAGTATATTGCATACTTCTTGCCTTTAGATGAATTTTTGGAGACGTCGTCCACACAGAACACGCGACTTTTTCAGTCATTCCCTGGTTGCTCTTTGTTTTCACTTCCTAACATACATTTACATATATAATATATTTGAATGCATAATGTATTTGAAGTATGCAATATACTTGAAACGAAAAATTCCCCATATTATGTGCTGGTTATAGTCTTCAGAGCTATAAAAGGTGCACTTTTCTTCTAATGTTCAGATGTGCGTTACCTAATATCCCAGTGTATTAGAAGTTTGAACACCCATGTCTCTTTAATACCATCTTGTACTATTCCATTCTAATGTGCATTATAAAACTCGGCAGGTAACCGATTTTCGATTCATAAATCCACTATGTAAGCAATTGAAGAATAGCTTCCTTTTAGCAAAAAGCCAAAGATTTTTTGAAAGTTGCTTACAATTTATAGCACACTTAATCGAAAAACTCAAGTAACAAAATCCACAGGAAGATCTAAAATAAACCGAGATTTTTGCCGTCGAGTTCAGATTGGGTTCAAACTGGCAATTTTATTTTAAAAACTCTTTCAATGATTCGGATATAACATGAGCACATGTTTTGAAATTTTATTCGTTCCTACATTGGATTAATAAACGTAAGGTAATTCTAGTAAAGTAACACAGGAGCTGACGCCCATTAAGTTGTACGAGGTGCAAACTGGTATTCAGAAACAGCTTTGAATCAAAAAACTAAAATTCAAGAATTGAATGCCAAAAAAAGAGTAAAATGATTAGGGCAAATAAAAGCATAATTTAATGTAATAAAATTTTATTCAGTATTTGTTCGTAATATCTAATATGCAACCATCCACGGAGTCAAACTGAGGAATGGGTGGTGTGTAAACAGGACCAGAAGTGGTGAAAGGAATCAAACTTGCATCAATCTGAAATGTTGTTGAGCAAATACGTAACTGTTTCGTAAACTTTATCTGAACAAATTTATTTGTATATACACTTTTGCATGTATAGATAAAGTACAAATTCCAATTTTGAAAATACATAATTAGAAAATTTCTACTACAGAAATAATATACCTTCAATGCATGCATATGAAGGTTTTCTGATTCTTTTTTCAGTTCCAATAAAGCTCTCTCTTGAGAATCCACAAGTTTCTTAATGAGCTGAACGTCCTTAAGATGCTGTGAAAGTTTATAGTTACACCACTCTTTTGAAAGGGCAACTCTTTTTCGAGTCTCTTCTTTACTAAGAGCTGGAAGTTCACGTGTTCTGGTTCTGAAATTATTCTTGAAACAACACAAGAATTTTGGAATATGAGATTCAAAATGCAAACCAAGGTTTAATTTGGTGAAAAAACTTGGAAACAAAAAAAAACTACACTACTGCAGAACTAAAATGTGATTGATTTTTCAATTAACCCAAGAGTTCCGAAATAATCTTCAACATCTTTACTGGATAATATCTGCTGATGGGATCTCAAATTCTTCCAATGGCTTTAGTCGTTTTTCCAATCTTGAAAGTACTCCCAATTCCTTTTCTAGCTTTTTTATTTTTCTTTGTGTTTTATGCCTAAGTACCATGGGATCTATTCTTTTCTTTTTTTTCAAAGGTTCACCTAAGCTTTAAAAAAAAATAATCAATTGAAGGTTAATAAAATACTTTCATATGCAAGTCACCAAAATGACAACACAACTTGAAAAGTTGCATTCTGAGAATAACACAAACCAAAGTTACTACTATTCCATTATGCAAAACCCACAAACATATAAAAATCTAACTGATGAAAGTCCTCAAGGTGCTTGGTTTTACATTTTTAAAAAAAAATTTAACCCAAGAGCTTAACTGACTCTTTAAATGATACACTTTGTGTCCTACATAATCTGCTTAAATCATAGACTACCCATTGCAAGCTTTGGAAATAGCTTTGGAATGATGAAATTGATATTAAAACTACATACTTACCATGGGTTTGTAAACCTAAATAGTAAAGGATTAACCTTTAAATGAATTTGGCATTTTTGATAAAGTTGCACTGCTGTGTTTGAATGAAAGCCTAATAAACTTCCAAGATGCATATTTGCAATTGAAGTGGTCTGTGTTTAGAAAATACCAGTTTTATCACCATATGTTACGTTTACTTTCATCTATATTACAATTCGTTGATGCCACCTCCTTGTAAAATACTTTGCTGGTTACAAAAGGGATAACTTGCCATAGCACTGCACCGAAGTTTTCACAGAAAACCGTCATATAATGTCAAACACATTCCACACAAACTTCAAACGTAGTTTTCTATTAACTTAAAATAGGTGGTCGGCAGCTTATCACTTGTTTTTGGTGCAAAATACGAAAAACACTGGATAGAAACCTCAGTGTTCTACAAAGTTCCTATTCTAATTGCTCGCATTACAAAACTGACGAAGTAAAAGGAAATAAATCTCGAAATCAAAAAAACGAAATTCCACAAATCCAATACAAAAGAATTTAGACTAAAATTTGAGGAATAGCTTTCAAAACATCATTTTATCTCACAAATCAGTGATTCTTTGTGATTCCATGATACCATTTTTATTACGTTAAAATTTGGGAAATCGTGTAGTTGAACTTGACCATCCTGACTCACATAACTGATGTAAAATGATTATTTACTTTTCTTGAAAACAAAATAAAAACAAGGATTTTTACCAAACACAATAAAACCTGGGGGAGACTCAATGAGAGGAATTCAGTAAACTGTAGAAAATGCACTAACTGAACTACAGAAGAAATCAAACCTGGAGAAACATAACGCTAAATAGCCCAATGTATTAGAGCAATCATAGGGAATTCATTGTCAGGAATGTTTTCTTGTGTGACCCTCAGGAATTTTTTAAAATGAATCTCGTCACCAGAGACCCGTGTAGTAATTGGACAGGTGAAATTAGACGGCATGGACATCAAGAGAATATTAAAAAATCTAAATATTACAAAATTGGCATCTTGTTTATAAAATTGTGCTCTACGGCACATTTCGTAAATGGACATGTGTCCCGTTATGACAAACATTCCACCGTCACTGAATTAGAGGTGCAATAAATCTCAAAATGTCTATCTACCCGGATAGAAAAACAAAAATTCATAATAGGCTACATGTCCATTTTGATAAGAACTTCCCAAGCAGGCATTTGTCAATAAAACACTTGAAGACTTTCCAAAAATATCTTCATCGATCATCAGAAACTTCGTTCTGTTTCATTCATCTTCAACAACTTATTCCTACTTTACAATTTCCAGTTTTAATAAGAATTTCCCAAGATCGGCTTACTGATCTGTTCTGAAGATTCAAGTGAGGATTCCACTGTTTAAAATTTTTATTCACATGTGCAACCAGTGGAAGATGATGAATAGAAGTTCTTAAATAATGATTAATATAGCGGAACGACAATATGATTCCAAGAAACTAATTAGCTATCATTCAAAAGGCATAGTAGAATACTAATAATAGGAATGCAATTCAAACCTCCATCTAAAAGTCGTACAATTGAAAAGGAGTACTGATATCTCATACAAAGTAGAATTTGTTGACATATGCTCGGTGTATTATTTGATCAGTGCTAAAATTAGAACAGAGGTATTTGAATCATGTTTGCAATCATCTATCAATCCAAATGTTGGGGGGCTGGGAAGCTTTGGACCGATATTTGGAAACAAACCAGATTATGCGAAGCATGATATATGAAATCTGACTAATGACCGATTACACGATTTTTTTTTTTCCTCTTATGAAAGTTAGGTTATGGGTATTATAGCTATCGTTAAATTGCTGCAGAGCACAGGTCCCTTTTATCCTACACTGCCTCTCTTATTTCAGACTACATCTATCTAAGAGCTCGTCGTAAGTTGAAGTTCTCTCGTCGACTAACCGTTGCAAATGATTTGCCTAGGGGCTACTGAACGTCTTGAGAACATTTCAGGGAACTCCGTTCTCATGAGCTCGATATCTGCCGATCCACATTCCGTGATAATCTTTTAGAAATAGTACGCGATTGTTCTGTTTGCACTCGTTTCATACACCATAATTTTTGACTTATGAATCTCATTTTAGTAATCAGTTCTTTTGCAGAAATGAATGATCTTAGAGGACAAGAAACATAATAGCGTCGCAACGAATGCTACCGTAGTTAAGGAACAGATCTTAGAATCACAATGATATGTCACGCTTAAGAACGAAAAAAAAGAGACATCACATAATATGGTACATCGAAAGTGTACAGACGTTGAGAGAATTCAGAGTGTTCACTTATTTCTAGATGTAACTCGATTTCTTGATGCAAGTCTACATCATAGATATTACAAAGACTTAAGGGAACTCTACGAAATTGACAAATGAGGCATTCATTATTTTAGCGTAGAGTTTCCAAGGTATATGACAAAAGGATTTATCCCACCCAAAAACAAAGTGGTAAAAAATTGTGCAAAGCAGCCTTGTGGCATTGTAAGAGGATGAGGTGACGAGGTGATCTGAGGATAGCAGGAACTTTGAGAATTGCCCCAGATTTAGAGGAAAAAAACCATTTCTTCCAACACTGTATTATCGGTCATTGAGGAAAGCATGAATATGCATTTAGTTGCATGAGTTGCCATTAGCAGACATTTTCATATTTTGCATTCCTATTATTTCCATTTTTATGAAGAAATTGTTGCATTTTTATTTTCACACAAAAAGGAATACAAGTATGTACACTGTGTTCTAGAAACAGAATTTCTCGACGAGAACTAAACAAAGTAACAGAGATATTTTTGCTTCTACAACCAACTCCTTTTGTTTTCTTTCTTTAGAGTTGTGAAACTCAAGCATGTAACATGGTGCATTCTGACGAAACATTTGCAGTAATGAATGTCCTTTTTTTTTTAGATTCTTGCATTAACAAGGTGTCCATAGCTTGAGATGTAAGAAAGAATTAATGCCAGTTTCTTACAATCTAATACGTATTTCCTCTCAAATACTCGATTTGATATTAAAAATTCGTTCCATTATTTTCTAAATTCCAGGATTGCTATCTCAGTTCATCTTTCAGCTGAGTTCCTGCTTTATTATCATTTTTATAAATGCTTGAAACCAAAGAAGTTTGTCTTCGAAACCAAGAGCGCCAATTTCATCACACGGCTATTACATTTTAACTTAGTTCATTCTTTCTCGTTAAACCATACAGCAAAATGTAGCATTTCTTGATATGAGCAAAATGTAGTTTCCTTTTTTGTTGTTCTCATTCGTTATCATTTAGCGAGAAACGTCTTAATCGGCATCCCTTCTCATTAGAACTTTGTTTCGTATGTCGAAATAGCAGGATATAATGCCATGTACAGATTTCGAGTCTTCATAGTCATCCTGTGGACTCTTTATTAACAGTTGTTGGATTGATTTTTCAGGTACTGATCTCTACTGAGACAAGCCTTGCTCTTCCCTTCAACCAACAAGTTCTATTCATTTTGTGTTGCTCAGCTGCATCAACTTTTGGCAATAATTTTCCATTTACAAAACTTAAATGAGGGTAAAGATTTCCACCTTCTAAGGAAATGCTGCGAACAGGTTCATTTCAGAAGTGGAACTCTTGAGTTCCACTACTACCTTTGCTTGCAGATCCTAGGAAATCTGCAACGATTTACACAAAAGTTGTTAGACATTTTGCTTTCATTCCATTCTCTGATGCTGATAAGATGATTCTGCCTTTCCTTTTGTTAATCATAAGGTTAAGATATAGCCAAAGATGTTGAACGAGGTACCACCGCCAAAGAAAAAAAATTTCAATGGAACGTGTGATTTTTTCCTGGTGTCATTTCCACTTGAAAATTCAAACTCTTGTCATGAATTTCGTGTCCATTGACAAAGGATGAATATGGGGGGGGAAAAATCCATATTTAGTTTCACGAATCGAAGTTTTGAATATTGCAATCATAGATTGATCAAAATTCCTGGTTTTCGAAATCCAATCTTCTCGTTTTTGAAACACACAAACAGCGCCAACAGCCAAGAATTTCAATATGAAGTCTTAAATATGCTTTAGGTTCAGAGTACAAATTGTGGGAACATTCTCTGGCGAGTACACGGCCATAGTGTGATACTAAATTTGCACTCGTTTCTCCAAGTCCCACAAGGGGTGGGGTGAATTTATTTTTTTCTTTGATCATTTACTCTAGGTATTCATGCATTCGTTTTCTCCGATTATTTCACTTGTGTCTCCTAAGGTTATCACTGAGGTTCACTACACTTGGGGAACTGGGCGTCGTTTATGCCTGGACGTTGTCCTCAATCCTTCTCAGGTTATGTCGGTAGTTCCAGGCCTGTACTCTTCCACAGTTTCTTATGCCGATCTCCTTCTGGATAAGCCCTTTCAGGATTTCCATTGAAGATACGGCGGTGCTGGTGGTCTTCATCTTCCACCACCGCACATGGATGGCGGTGATGAAGAGGACGATGGTCATCCTTACCATGGGATTGTGACAGGGAAACGTTCCCATTTCCTTGGAACATGCCTGCTAAAATTCCCATGGTCGATGCGGTGGGCAGCCCTATTACCCTTTTCAGGGTGTGCCACTCTTGTTGAATAGTGGGACAGGTGAAGACGTGGAGTCTTGTATCCTTGTCTCCACATGCTCTGCAGTCCTAATCTTCTCTCCTTCCCGTGAAACGCTTCATGGTTGTCTCGCACAGGATCCTCCATGATAAAACATCAGGAGGTTATCCTGTGTATCTGGTGACAAGTCATTCTTCCAGAGTGTCGTTCCGATTGCCAACAGGTTTATTCCAGCACTTTCGTGGCGATCGGCGGCTTCTTGGAGGGCACTGGTGTCTTTTTCCCCTTGGACTATTAGTCGGCATAGGTTTCTCTTTGTTACCCTGGACCACACGAACTTGTTGTGGTTTTTCCACACTTCGCGGGCAGTTATCCAGTCAGTGTATCGGAGTACTCGGGAATGGTGAAGGTACTCTCCTCGTCTTCATGCTTGCAAGGTAACCCTGGACCGCTGGTGAATCCAGTCCTCCGTATCCGGAGGTACCGGGAGCATCCACGGGATGACCAGGATGGATTCCTCCTGCCAGAGTTCCTTGCTCCTTGGTATGATCTTCAGCTGGTGCTTGTGTACCAGCTGTTGCTTTCGTCTCCAGGTTGGGTCGATGGTCCCCCATTTACCCACTCGGCTGAGCAGCGCAGTCATCAGTCCTCTCGAGTTATTTATCAACAACGGGTAAGCCCTGTGCGCTGCATGCGGCCAGTCTTCCCAGTTTTCTGACATGTCCAGGAGTTGTCGCACGTCCATGGTGTCCACAGCGTGTGCAAGCGACTTCATCCCGGTACCTCCTTCCTCCTTAGGACGACACAGTGGTTCGAGGCGGGCTCTCGGTCGATAGCCTCCCCAGAGGGTTTTCCTTTGAAGCTTTCCTACCTCTCTTTTGGTATCTTGATGCATTCTACAGAAGGCCGCTCCGAAGAATATCTTTGGAAGGAGTCCAACTCCTGGGCGACGTTGAGCAACCATTTGACCAAATGCATTTCGTTATTTATTACTCATTCAGACTGGATGCCTTTGAAATTTCATGCAAGTCTAATGCGCTTTGCAAAGCAATGAATTTTCTATTTTCATTATTCTTTTGTGTTTTCTAAAAATATCATACAGTAATCCTTTTTTTTTTTTTTTTTCATAATATACGCATCATACGGGACTTTCTCGCAAACGAAGAATTGGATATTTCTTTAGGAAATGACATCTGGTCGAAAGTAAACTGAAAGCTATTTGAGGATCAGTGAGGACCACCATGCTATCCGTAAAGTACCGCCAGCATACTCTGTCTCTATATATACTTTTCACAATTAATTATATTTAAGTGAAGTGCAATTGTGAAGTATTCATTTTCAGAATTTTTGTTCGTGACACCAGAATTACTATACATGATTTCCTCTTCCTAGGTTTAAACCAAAAAAAAAAAAAATGTGTTTTTTCAATTAAGGGTACTTTTACGCTTTTTATTTTGTAAAGTTGGAACATTTCCATGACCACTTAAAATAAAAGGGATAAGAAAAACTCATTTGATAATGGCACAACTTTCGTGTGCAATGTTTTTTCACATACAAATCTGAACACAAACTAGCTCGAATGAGTTTTGATAATAATATAGTATCTGAACACACCTTTCCTCGTTTCTTTCTTCTATCTTTTCCTTTTTGTATATTTTGGGAAAAGCATTCCATAAACTGCAATTTCTTGAGAAATGCAAGTTTAACGATGATGCTTTCACAGAGATGCATTCTTTTCCACGATAAATTATTGATACTATATTATTATCAGAAAATAAGCAATAGATTGCGTATTCAAACTAAAAGATACGAAAGCGTTTGTGCATTTTCATAATGGTAATAAGAAAAAGAACTTGGACGATTTTCAGCAGAAAAGTCACGATTCTTCTAAACTCATAACACTACAGTAGCACTTTTGTATATACAGAGACATGGTTATCTAAATGAAACTTTAGTTTTGCACTTTGTGGGTCGGATCTGCTGAGAAATGCTCTTCGTGCTCAAAATCTCCAATGTTAGAAACTGCAATGTGCAAACCAGAGAAAGCTACTTAATGAATTACTGGATAAAATACCACGACAAGGAACCCTCAAAGTGGAAGCGGCCGAATGAATACTTTATTTCACAATTAATGTATTAAGCAATTTTATTGAACACTCTAACAGTCATTAACATTTTGTTTTAGCAGACATTTTTTCCACCAGACAATGTCTCAGCATATTTCTCTTTACGGCGAGAGTGCCAATTTCTTTGAGGAAGGAGCAATAACACACACACAGATTGATCGCATCTTTCCAAATGCAATTCTGCAGATTTGCATGATTTACCTAAATTATTTCTTATCGAAGCATGAGGGCACATTTTAAGCACAGAAGAATGGCATCCAACGAGAATCCTTAATTTGCATCCATTTTTTGTAAAAATATAGGAGGTATTCATTCTGTATCTCCATTATGGAGAACGGGCTTTTTGATCCATATTGCTCAGCCTAAAGATCTTTTGAAGGCGGTTGAAAGCATAGGAAGATAGTTACATCCGCTTTAAAGACTGGTGAGTTTTTCCTTAGTATTATGGGATGATGAGAGTGACTGGGAATCTTTTGTCCCACAAGCACCTATAAACCAAAGAAAACATCTTATCCAGGTTACAGCGAAATGTGATGATGAGAACATCTGAACAAAGTGACTCGGAGTGACTCGGTGAGGCAATAATCACAAAAGAATACCTTACTGGAGACGATGAAGGAATGGGAAAAAGTATCGATGACAAGCGGAAGTGCCGTTTCAAACATTGAAAACATTTTTGCATGATACATATACAACAAAATTATACTTGGATTATGCATATATCTACCAAAACATGCATCATGATTTCACTTGTTAAGAAAAATGCATAGTTTCCTTAATGTCAAAGATTCGCGAGAGATTCACGTGTTTAAAGCGAATTTATCTTTAATTCTTTGTGCGCATCCGAAGAAAAAACTGTTTCTTAATTTGCTTTTTTTGCATCAGATACTCTTTCTTTATAGAAAATAAAAATTGCTGCATCCTGAATGATCGATTATCATTTTAATTGGCTACTTAATATTATTTGGTGATTTGATAACTCCAAAATTATCCAGCATTTTGATCTATGTTTTTAATCCTGTTTATGTTTTTAACATATGTCTGGAGTGGTTTTTTTATTAATGGTCGAATATTTTTTTTGTATATGACTTTTGATTGCGTTTGGATGCATGCACGTTTTCCAAATTCTTTTCGCCTTCAAAGCTTTCTTTATTTCGTTCTTATTTATTTTCTTCCTTTCTATATGCGGCCTTGATGTTTATGTTTAGCCTTATTTACGTTTAGTGAGACGTGGTCCTTGTGAATTTTCTTGCAACATTAAAGAAAACTGAGCTTTGAATGAGATTCGGACGAACAATCGATATCAAACTTCATGCTTTGTGTTCATAATGGGGTGGACAATTTTTTTTTGTTTAGTCTTCAAAGGAATTCATGATGCAAAATAATTTCATTATAACATTATGCTTGTTTATCAGGTGATAACTCAAGATGCAAGGGAATGGTGACATGGAAATTATCCTTAATTTATGGTTGAGGAAAGCAAGGTGAGTTCCGTCTCCTTGTGATCCATAGGAAAACTCCTTGATCCATTTTGAAAATAGAATACTTGGTTCGATCATAAAAACAAGTGCTCGTGAGCGTGATCCTTCCCTTCATTTAAATCAATTTTGTGCGAAACTGTAGGGGCACCCCTTGTTTCTTCCCTGCGTCAAGTGGGCATTGGAGTACGGTGGTTCCGTGTTCACCGCGAGCGGCCTCTGCTGCGCCCCGCGCCGTGTTTCGAGAACGTTCCGAGCAGCGCCCCCGTCTCTCGTGGGAGAAGTGCATGGTGTATGGGTCGGACCGAGGAGTGGGATACGTCACTTTAATATGTGGCATATCTCTCTGGTTGTACTATAGCGTTTGGTTGATCATATTGGTGAGTCAATTTGAAAAAAAAAAAAAATGTCTTTCACCTCCAATTGAGGTTTTCTGAATTTTTGTTGTAATGCCGGGGACGTTTGCGAAATTAGTAGGAGACGAATTTGTTTGCGCTGAGGGTGATTCGATGGTCGTTTTATGCACGATACAACCATACATTAGCTACCTTTATGGCAGTTGAAATAGAAAGGAAAGGAAATCCAATGATCAAGGTATGCAAAGTAGTTGCCTGGATAATCTTTGAATTATAATTCTGCTCCTTCAATTGAACGTGATGGGTGGCAAGTCGGGTTCTGATTTATAGTGAAGGAGAAAGGCAAGGCATTGGTTTGTACCACCACTTTACATCACTCTAGAAAATCGAATAATGGAGCTCATGAAGATTATCAGGAAATATTGAGAAGTGTTACACAAAACAGCTTAGAATTCCGCTGTGCTTATCTAGCATTTTCTTATGCCACCATACAGAACTCTCAGCAGTACATTATGAATAATTGATAAAAAATATAACCATGAATTAATACACATTTATTAAGTGTTTATAATATGTTCAGTTGCGCATCTTAGGCTTCTGTGTGTTGGAAATCTTGTTTTTTAAAAGTTTGCGGCGTATCATGTTCTTCCTTTAGGCTACTTGTAGTATGAAAACTAAAATCATCCCTAATTAAGTATGAAAATTTTAAATAAGTTGTACTAACATCGAGCGCTTACTGTTCAGAAATGAAAATTTTTTGGCTTTCAATTTCGTTAAAGTGGTACAGATAGGAATAATAGCAATGCAAATAGTGCTTCATCAAATAAACCCATTTTTTCACTTCCTTGAGTTTAATAACATGCTGAACTTCAAGCTTCAAACATTTTTAATTGAAATTACTTGAAATAAACTTTGACAATACAAAAATTCTTTATGGTAGTGAACAGGGAGTTTTAGGAAAAATAGCAATAAAAATAAAATGAAATAAAAAAAGGAAATTCCAAGTTTTAGAAGGATAGATCCATTTGTGATGTATGATGTATTGCAGATCAGGGTAGTGATCGTTATTCATGCATGTTGTGTGATAAGACAAAAATAAAAAAACCTATTCAGAAAATTTGCCGATAATCATTTCATACATTTTTCAAAAATAATTTGATTTCTTAACATTCTTGTTACTATTTATGACAATATCACAAACTTTATATCTTTGAACATTACCATTGATTGTTTGCATTGTCATAATATTTCTAGTTAATTTGTATTAGCAGTCTTATAATTTGTGTATTATTTGAGGATTTCAATAAACTGCAGTGATTAATCCAGATTTAGACAAATTCAGGACGAGGGTGCAATAATAATGAATGTTTTCTTCAAGAAGTAATGTTTCAATTTAGTTTTGCTGAAAGCAAAAGTTTTCTGCAAAAGTCCTTGTTTGCAGAAAAACTTTTGCTTGGAAAATAAGAGGGACCAACATTGAAATGGGATTTGGGAAATATGGCTATACTTTCACTTACAGAACAGTAAAATCTAAAAACATCAATAGTCTGTAAGTTCTTTTCAATGTAGCCAAGTATGCACCCAAACATTTTTTCATGTAAGTTTGTTTGGTGTCATTCAGGTATTTTCCTTATGTGAAGAAGAAATAATGAAAGTATTTACATACAGTAACAGATAGAGTGTAATTTCCGAGATTGGGCATTTAGATTGCCAGTGAAGATCATGCAGTTTTCAGAAGACATAAGTCTAAGAATTCCATATCAGTGGAAAAAATAATTGCATTTTGTATTTTGAATATTTCTGAAGTAATTTTTAGTTTCAATGAGTTCTGAATAGGTGTGATGTTTCTCCCTCGAGGAACTCGTTGTTGAACTTGTTTTATCAAATAGTATTGGCTGCCAGAATATTTTGCATCTTCAGTCCACACTCGGTAATAGCAAATAGAGATTTCCTACAAATATTTTAAACAGTTGAATTTAAATGTCTTGCTAAGCTTCACTGTTTGCTGCTGTTGCACAGAGCTTTTGATTCAAGAGCATTGGGAACTTCAGATGAATATGAATCCCATTTTACTTTCTCATTTAAACTTAGCAGGAAAACAAAAAGTAGAATGGTTGGGAGTAAAATGTGTTATAAGCAATAATAAGTATTTTTGTCCTGCAAATTTTTTTCTTGGTATTCCCTGTATTAGTTATTTGCTTAAACATTTGAAAATTAAAACTTTCCAAATATTGGCATGGGGAATGCTGTAACTTATGTATATCTGTTGCAGCATCACATTGAACCACAGGAATGTGTAAAATTGTAGGTTGTAAGTCTTCAATCTTTGGGCCTAGATTTATCAGAGGTATGGTGGAAACTCAAAGTAACTAGATCAAATGAATTCAACATCTGTAGAGTGCACTTTAATCCTTGATAATGGGTAGAAAGATGTGAAACTGTTACAAGGGATGTGAATGACTGATTATGGTTTATGGTTCTTACATTTTAGGGAAAATAAGTTAAGTGCTTCAATTTTTTGTCTTGATTAATCTTACATTGAAGCAAACATTTGATTATGTTTTCACCAAAAATGTGCTTTTTGTTGTCATTGCACTAAGATGTGCATTCTAAACCAAAATTGAGATACTGATTTCTAATTCTAGTAAATTTGAAGCATGTTAGCTCTCATTCTTCACAGCATTTGTATGTGATGTCTGCTATCAATCCAGCTGATTTAGTGGCCAAACTTACTCAGCAGAGGGACTGCTCCAGAGCAGCTTGTAAAAAATGTGGCTATAGTGGACATTTAACTTATCAATGTCGTAACTTTCTGAAAGTCAACCCTAATCGTGACATTATTTTGGATGTTAGTAGTACTAGCAGTGATACTGATGAAGAATATATCACTCCATTGATTGAATTAAGGGAAAAAGAATTATCAAAAAGAATTCTCAAAAATGCAATGAAACGCAAAACTCAGCAGGATCATGGGCACCCAAAGAAAAAGAAGAAACATGATACAAATGATGGCAGTGATTTGCACCATAAAAAGCATAAACGCAAAAAGTCAACACATAGTTCAAAAAGTTCTAATACTGATAGTGAAGACAAACATTCGAAACATAAAAAACACAGTAAAAGTTCCAAAAAGAAAAAAAAAAAAAAGAAAAATGAATAAGCACGAAAAAGTTTCTTATTAACAATATTGCATATTTTACTTATCAATTGGAGAAGTGATTTCTTTTTTTTATTGCAGCCATTTGTAGATAATGATCAAGTTCTTCATATATTTTTTGCATCACCGTTCATAGCTCTTTGTCTTCCAGTATATACTGGATTCCTCATCCTTTGCATTATAGGTAAGTCCCTTGAACCTTTGTATCTATCTGTATTTGCTTGTTTATATTTGTTAGGCATTTACTTGATTCACATAAAGTTTAAGTAGTATGAAACGTTTGTTGAAAATTCTGTTTTCTAAAGAATCCATTTATCAAGTTAAGACTACTTTTGCTACAGCATCAAAAGAGTCTTTGAGCAAACCTTTGTCCTATCAAAATAGTGAAGCAGCCAGATGGAAAGCCAGGCAATCTTTTGGGGACAGCACATTCCAACGTTTGAACTGGCCTTGGTATCAACCCTATGTTGTAAGTTTTAGTGCAGGATCATTCATGGTTTATTTTTTTCTGTTACGTGAAGAAAACGATATTGATCAGCAGCTCTCATTACCTTTAGAACATTATTTGCCCAATATTGAAAAACCCTCCCAAAAGCATATGTAAATAAAACTTTATAGGCAATCTTTGTTGCTTTATTTTCTTTTTTTTCTAAATCTGTCCAATACATGGGTCGTTGATTTTTCGATTCTTGACTGTTTTCCTGGACGAATAGGGTGACCTGAATCCTAGAAGAACGGTAGTTACAAGAATAGGAACCTTTCAGTAATTGGTGTAATTACTTTTACAGTTGCTTCATCCTGTGAAGTCACAGTTACTTTTCCAACTTTGTTTTTCTTCTTACAATGCTTCAAAGGTATATTACGTGGTTTCACATACTAAATACAATCTGCATAAAACAATCCCGAAATGCAAACATCCTACCAGAATGTTTTTACTAGCTGTCAGTTTTTGCTCCAATTTTTTTGTATTGACATCTCCCAAATCACTTGAATCTAGACATATGAGCTCTGGTTGAATCTTTCAATCAATTAATAAGAAAGGAACATCGCCAATAAACTCACTTTTTCTAATAAAGCTTTTATTTCTGCTTCTTGTCGCTGTTTTTTGGTTTGAAAAGGATTTGCTTCCAGAGCATCAAAATTAGGTTCTCCAGATCCTATTAAACAAAGAAATGGTCATGCTATTTCTCTACCTATCCCAGACCTGGAATCACAAGATTGGCAACTCCTGATCCATGTCCAATCCCTAACACATCCTCAAAGGGACAAAACTGCACATCACTAATGTTCGATTGAAACTGGTGTTTCATGTAAAGATTCATTAATTTCGAATTTCCAACGTCTTTGTAGATCTTTTGAGGAAAAATTACATCCGTATTCAATTAAATTACGTACCTCGACTTTCTGATTTAATGCTGCAGCAAGGAGTCCCGTTTGACTAAATGACAGCTTGGATGCTCCTCCACCAAGTTTATAAGAATGCAAACAATTGAACATTCGGATATCCCAAACTTTTAATAGACGATCCATTCCTGATGTGACCAAATATCTTGGACAAAATAAGCTGTGGAATACTGGGATTTGCACTCACTTGCCCTGGCTGTCAACAGCAATTGACTGTATTGGATGAGCATGACATAACATTTTGACTACAGGATCTTTCAAGTTGGGAGTCCACATTGTCACCAGTCCTTTTGTTAATAATAATTTAATTATGAACATTTGATATTATTTTGTTTACAAAAAGGTTTCCATCCTGTCTTGAAAATGTATACAAACCTTTAGAATGTCCTAAGCAAAGAACAGCATTTTGAGGATTTTGACACATGATGCGTAAAGGTCCCATATGTGTATTTGTGCATTTAACTATTTTTCCTATTGACACATCCAACCAGCTAAGAAATCCTGTTTCACTCTGTTGTATGCCAATTAAGTTTCCATAAAAGTTTTCACTTAACTGAACTTGCTAATAAAAAATGGTATGGTAGAAACTCCATGCATTCAATTTTGTGGAGTTCCTTCAGGCAATGTAGCTCTATTCCTTGACAATCATATAAAAACACCCATTTTTTTTGAGCAACTGCAAACATATTTTCTGTATGCAACCATCTATAAATCAATAAATATTTCAACAGATACATGTTTCCTTTACTTCACATCATGAACAGATTCCATTACATTGAATTCACACAACAGTGCTTTGGTAAGCCAGTCAAAACCTGCCACATGACCCATTTTCCCTCCAATTAGGAGATAGCGACCATTTCTTAGATAATCAACTCTAGAAAAGAGTGCAGCTAACTTTTTCTTTTGCTTACTTTGTTGTATGCTAGTATACAAACATCTCAACATACTTGTAAGGTGCAAACTGATTTAATTTCAACTCAAAATGCTTAGTTGCTGTGCACAGATCAACGTGTTTTTTTAAATCCCTTTGTGTTATCTCATATGTGTGTTCTCCTTCATCTGGCTCCAAAAATCTAAGAAATTTTGAACATAACAACTGCGTACACAACTACTTCAAACTGTTATATTTAGATCACTGTCAAACATGTATATACAAGCATACGCACTGATCACTGTTCTTACCCTGCTTGTTCTGTAAGCAACACTTGTGAACGTAGCAGCTGACTTTCAGATTCATTTACTCTCCTTTCAAACCTTGAGCGCTTGTTGCGTGCCTTTGATCTCATAATTCATTACTTGGGTTGACCTAACATTTTCTACCAGCAATTCACTTCAGTGAAATCGAAATTTTCATCAGGTATCCGAACCGAAGGCATACGTCTTGCAAACACGTGTCTTCACATCAGTTCAGCTGACTCCAAACATTGGTGACCATGTTTCGTTTCGCAGTCATGCCTACCAACTTCACACGCATGCTAACGCATTGCCCCCGCTGCTGAGCACTACCGTGCACGCTTCTCCTTGGTGCCATCATTTGATTATCATTTCTTTTTGTACTTCCCTTATCCCGAAGAGCAAGGAATGGTTTTCATGATGTGAAATGTGCTTAAGGAAACCATGTAGACTTTTTTTTTTTTGTTTATGCAATCCGATAGCCAAGTCAGCTAAGAAACTTTGTTCCTCAATGATTTCACTTTACGCTTGTGTCCTTTAAATAATGTCCCAAGACAAAACATTCTAGGTGTATTATAATTTGTATTTATTCAGTATACTTCCTTTCAAGGAACTGCTCAAACACCCCCAAAAAATATTCTTTGTCTTCCAAGGAGAACAAACAGTTCTTTGATGACTCATACAACAGATTGTATGAAGAATATTCCGTGTACTAGTTGAGATCACGAAGCAATAGAGAAATTTAATTTTTAGCTATCCATCAAAAAAATACGTGTAATGGTATTCTGGCACTTTGTGTTCTTCTTGGAAATCAAATGAGTTCTTATCGAATTCAATAGGGTCTAAATGGAATATAACATCCTTCTACTGGCCTGCCAATACATAGATATTCTTTAAAGCACATTTTAGAAATGTTAAAGTAACTGACTATTTAAAGAGAAAACTTACTTTCATATTGTAAATTTGGGTCTTGTAAGATCCTATATGTAATGTGATCAATGCAAGCACACCGTATAAAATTTTGAATACTTGATTATTTTGATTCTCTGTGCTTCTTAAAGTCTAGTAGTTGGAAAAAATACTTGTGATTCCATGAGCAATTAAATTAATTAATTAGATGTCTGGACACGTTCTCTGCTTTTCTTTGAAAACTAGGGTTCACCTCTTAAGCTAATTCATCATCATAAAAGAAGCACGTGCTACAGAATCCCATATGTCAAAATATCAGAAAATATTACATCACTGGATTTTTCATTTGCATTTATTTCTTAAGCACAGACAGAGGAAATCAAGAGATTTGAAAAAGAGTAAACTGAATTTTCATAAGGTTTCAGAAAAGTTTTCTCAAGATTCATGTATGCTATTACAAACGCATCCACAAGTGTGTAAGTACAATTATTCAATGTCCTCAAATTTCTGTATATGTAAACTTCAAGGAAAAAGTTGGTTTTCTTCTCATTCAAACAGTTTATTTCAAAATGCTAACTATAAGGAGTTACCTGTCACAGAATCGAGACATTCATACTTATTACAAATCGATCACAATTCTACAGCAATGTTTCGTGAGGATCAATAAATAATTCTGTCACAACTTCCTATGAATTCCTTGAGATGGTTTTCTCTTATTCGAACACTGACTTGCAGCAGCAGTTGTAGATTATCGTTTACTTGATTTGAACAATATTTCTCTTCACCACATTTGAATGTACCAAAAAAGAAAATATAT
Organism: Raillietiella orientalis; assembly: GCA_036172245.1. Classification (NCBI taxonomy): domain Eukaryota; kingdom Metazoa; phylum Arthropoda; class Ichthyostraca; order Raillietiellida; family Raillietiellidae; genus Raillietiella; species Raillietiella orientalis. The sequence goes on from JAYWIR010000016.1 coordinate 2,591,432, forward strand.
AAAAATAAACAGTCAGTTCCAGCTACATCTTCAAAAATAATAAAAATTTGCAGATAGTGGAGGAAACCAGGTATTTAGTTTAAAGAGCTTAAGGAACCTTCAGTGATTTTCCCAAAGTAGTCAAAGCTGTCAGAGAATATCTCTGCTGTGCATCTGGAAATGGAAATTCATATTTAAAGATGAACTAATACAGTATTTGGAACATGGAGATAAATGAACACGGGAGGCTTTTCCTGCTTTAGAAGGAATTTTTTTCTTTTTCTACAGGTCTGTAGCAACCTCACGCGGAGATCGTTACTATTGGCCTAGGATGATGGAATTTCTTCTGGGATTTTTCTATTTCGCTGCTTTCCCTCCAATTTTTTTTTTATTCTTTAGAAGAGGAAAGCCATTTTTTTTTTTTTTTTTAATGCATTCTTCCTACCTGATAACCACTTTAAAAATAGAAATCAGGATTGATCCAATTACTCATCAGTAATCAACGATTAATCATAAGTTTTAGGAATAAATGGCAGAAATTAAGCTGCTGGTCCACCGAGCAACATCTCAGATGATGATGCTTTAGACATGTAAGTTACAAGCACGTCTCATTTTTTGGGCCGATGCATTGCATACCCACTGCAGTGGTGGTCAAAATTAGGAAGCCGACTGAACTGGGCTTCTCATCTTCTTCTCAAGGTGTTCAAGAAATTGTAAGCATTTTCAGAGCGCTTGTGATTTTCAACCGGGAGGATTTGCAAGTTTTTCCGTCTTGAAAGAGTTCAATAGTCGACGAAAAAAAAAGTCTTGGTGAAAAAATCAAAGAGCCTCTTCATATAGCAAAAGTTTCGTGTGTTTACAAGCAGAAGGTAATCCCCTTGCCAGTTGTTTCCTGTTCTTACATTTTGATTTCCAAGTTTGTTTGAAACTTTTATTAAACTCCCTTCAAAGCGTACAATACCTTAGTGTAATTTCCACTTGTGTACGTGTACGACTGCCCTATCATCAGGGCTAAAAATCTGAAATACCAGTGGTCGTGTATACGAGTAGCTTATCCATTTTCCTCTCTAATCGTGAATTTGGTTCATAAGGGTATTGTTTGTTTGGTGAACCAGATTTCTATAATATGTTACGAGCTGTACGTCATCTATTTTAATCACAGTTTAGGTTTTATTGAATAACGATGCAAACAACTTCATGGAGGATAAGTAAAGACCAATCATGGATAGTGAACAAGGTTGGTGTATAGATCACAGGGCGAATCATTATATGCAAACATGAAAGTTCCGGTGTGGTAATTACCTTATTTAAATTTTTAGTTAACATAAACAAGGCCAGAGCATGGAAAAATAAGGCCATCATCAGAAACATAATAAACATTATACCAGAGTCCCTATCATAATAGTTCTTGAAGTTATTAAATTTCTGAATAAAGTCTGTAATAATGTTTTTTTGTTTTTTGTTTCAGGATGACTTGTACTTATGCAGAATTTTCAGTGGAATGACACATTGTCTTGTTGTATATGTGACAACAGTTTTCATCAAATTTCAAGACAGCCCATTAGTTTGGGATGCGGTCATACCATATGTCATCTTTGCAGAGATCGAATCCATTTACAAGAGTGTCCTTTTGACAAGGTAGGATATTGTGCATCTGTAGCATATGATTTTACTTGGTACATTAATAGGTGAAAATTTCAGTGAAACTGACATCACTACCAGTTAACAAAGCATTGCTTTTATTAATTAGAGGTAATAATGATGAGATAGTTGCCAGCTCCGATGATTCTGTGAATTCACATTTCCAACAGGAAGATTTGCAGATATATTCTTCTTGTAAACAGTGTATTGAGGATCTTGCTATTCTGTTAAAAACTTATGCCAGAAATGATAAATATCAAGGTAATATGAGAATTCAAAGTTTGGTTGCTTTCATAAATGTTTTTAGAATCCATTATATCACATGCAGTCCAAAGAAAATTGCTTTCCTTGCTTACATGCCAACTTCTAGAAGAAGAAGGGAGGATTAAAGTTGTGAAAATTTGTCGTTCTCTGGGTGAACGTCTAATCACAGAGATTCTCATAAAACATCAGGATTCCCAACAAACGAGAGCACTTTTGTGGGATGCCATTCGAGGAAAAGGGTGTCAGTTCCTTGGACCAGGTTCAGTGCATGCCCTTTGTTAGCACACTTAATAATCCTGAAGATTATTATCACTCTATTAACTTTGTTTGTATTCTCCATATGACTTAACGTTATTTGTTTTCTGTAGTCAAGTTAAAACCAATCTTTCACTTGATTAGTAACCACTAGTACCATTTACATAGTTGGAAAAATAATGTTATCTATCTAATTGTTATTGTTCATTGTTTGGTGAGCACTTTGAACTCAATTGCTCACTATGAGGTAAAACATCATTTTCCTTAAGATAAACATGAAATTAATTATTGGAAATGGTTTTGAATCGACCTGCCTACTGTTCCCATCTTGTTATTAGATTAATTGATGATTAATAGTAAAGCTGTTGATGCTATGGAGATGCAAAAAACATCATCTACATTTTTGTCGTGAATTCTGTCAAGAAAAATCTGTGTTCTCTCCAGAAGAATGTAAATTACCCTTAAAATGCTGCAACAGAGTAATCCCTGAAAAATAAATTGATGAGAGCTGCTTTCTTTTTCATTGCTTTATGAAGAATACAGTATGGAGTTAAAGATTATGTATTCACATGACTGTACTAATGCAAAACGTGTCTTTTAACTGTTGTACTTATGACATCATCATAACAGATGCAATGTTTGAAACTTTGAACTCTTGGTGCCTTACTGTTCAATTTGTCTTTTGTGGTATTGATTATTTGCTACTACTGTGGAGATCCTCCATCTTAAGTTTGGAACTTGATGATTTGCCTCATGAATTCGGTTCTTGTTTTTATGAATTCGTTAAATTCTGAATTCTTTTATTTGCCATTTGCTGTGTCTGTTTAAGTTTGTTCATGCACTAAGCAATATAAATAATAGGTAATCCTATTATTGTTTGTTTTTAGCTATGCAAGATGAAACCCTGAGGTTAATTCTATTAGCATTGGAGGATGGCTATTTGCTGTCTCGCCAAGTACTGGTTTTGTTTGTAATTCAGAGGCTAAAGCCACGTTATCCACAGACATCAAAAACAAGTGTTGGTCACGTAGTACAATTATTATACCGTGCCTCTTGCTTCAAGGTGTGGTTTCCTCTCGTGTTTGTAGTTATTTAAGAATTTCAGATTATCCAAAGGAAAGATGCATCATCATTGATGCAGTTAAAGGAAGAATTTCGTTCATATGAAGCTTTGAGACGACAACATGATTCCCAGATTGTGCAAATAGCCAAAGAAGCAGGGTTGCATATTTTTCCTGAGCAGTGGTCTTTGTTATTGTATGGTGATGTCAGTCACAAATCACAGATGCAGAGTATTGTTGATAAACTTCAGACCAAAAATTATTTCAATGAATGCATCCTAGAACTTCATGTAGCATGCCAGAAAGCTGATGATTCTGAGCAGCTCGCAGGTTTCATAGATTACTTTGGGAGATTAGCTGAAATTTATACTAAACCAGGTAATTATCAGATCTACACAAGTATTCATTGGGGTTGCTATATAGTTGATCAACTTATCAGAAACTGTTTTCCTTTAACAATATTTGTTAAACTTGTTCAAAAATGGCCTCTAAAAGTGTGTAATTATGCAATTTGTATAACTGGAAATGTAATTTATTTTTGGTTTTCATTTGGAAATCCCAGATTATTGTTATTTTGTTACCTAATTCTATTATCAAAATTCGAGATCATTAAATCATGGATAAGCTAAAAAGAATGTAGAACGTTGACCACCACGAATTTTTTTCAAGGGCTGTAATGGTGAAGTCTGGTTTACTAGGGGAGTTAGGTTACTTTTCGGGTTTTGTACATGGGAACACTGTACACGTATTATCCTCTCCAATCATTTTCCATTAAGATTATTAACTTTGTATGCGAACTTATTCATGTGATGAAAAAAAATAATGTGTAGTTGTTGGAGCCTTATTCTGCAAATCATTGAAATCTTTAGTGGGATGCGACTTTCCGAACATAATTGTAATTTGCTAAGTCTGAAAATCTGGTAATCTGTACGAATGTGCGGCATGCGCAATCCAGAATTTAAATTACATTTCAGTAAATTAGATTACTTATCACATTGTCCTTTTTTTTTTTTTTTTCTAATGGAAATCACAAACTGTGGTTGATAAGTGCTCTTATTTCGTTCCCAATGACCGTGACAGTCGACGATAAGTCCGTGCAGTGGCGGGTCATAGACGTGACCTTTCCGCGAGGATGCGTTCTTGCAGCGAAGAGTAAATCTCACGGAAGAAGAAGAAACCGAATTGAACGAACGGAGTAAAAGCACAAAGTGGTTTCTCATTAGTAAATCTGATTACGTTGGAGTTGGAGAGAAATTCCGTACTTGGAAGCGATGGTCGTCTGCCCGACCGCATGGAAACAGAAGCTGGGAAATCCCATCATCAACGGGGCGTGGCGATTTTTTTTTTTTTTTTCCTCCCAAGAGTTACCGGAGAGCAACATGCCTAGTCGAGAAAGAGTGACCCCAGGTCTCGTGTGGACACGATTCACACCAAGCTGTTCATTGCCTGTTGCATACTTATCGAACTGGTCCACGTGTGAGCTGCTTTTCAGCAAGAGGCGTCACCTTCCTTGCTATAAGTCGGGAGTCGCCCCTATTGCCCCCCTATTGGGAATTTCTTTTGCGCATTCATCCCCATGCATTTGCCGCTGCTCGCTTGAGAACTTTTAGTCGGATAATGTGCGAGAAGCGAAAAGGTGGCCTTTTTTTTTTTTCTTTCGGCATCTGCTTGTGGTACGATCATCTTCCCAGGTGATTATTATTCGTACATGTTCCTGTTCAGGTTCAAGATTGGTAGGCAATTCGATAACGCAATGGTTCGCATGTTTGTAACTCCATAATCGATAACCGTGGGCCGTTGGTTTTGGCTGCAAACGACCTCGTGATCGTAACCGTTGATGATGTCAAAGAGCATTTGATCGTAGCAGCAGAGCTCAGCATTCGGATGATTTACTGCATACCACATTTCTGTCCTTCGTGGAAGCCTTAACCTGTGTTTTTGCGATTCACGTTTTTCTGTCATATGTGTTGTATGACTTGCTTTCCAAATTAGAATGGTTGCACAATCAGCTGTAATAAGGTATCAGTACCGACCCAGAGAGAGACGAAAACGTTTGAAACCTCTCCCTGGACAAATCAAGCCTGCTGTAAAATGGCTTGGAAAGCGAAATCTCATGCTTCGGCCAGCACGTACGTGTATGTGTGTGTGTGTGTTTCTGAGTGCCTTCCGTTTCGTGTTTGCTTCCTGACGCCGACGAGCCCGTCCCACTGAGTTCGTGTCAGTTTCCGATTCTGACATCTGATAATCATTGCAAGTAACCAAAATTTGCACCAGGGGCAGAAGTTCCTTGGAGCACGTGTTTCGACTCCCTGAATGCGTTGCTGGAGACCATGAGGCGCTTCGTGCGGTTTCTGCAGCAGTGCTACGCCTCACGAAGCATCGAGAGGATCAGGCTCGGCAAGGAGGCTGCGGAAGTACCATTCGACTCCCAGTCCGACGCCTTGGTCGAAGTCCAAGCAAGCACGAACTCTTGCAGACCGTGGGAAGATGTTTTCAAAAGGTATCGGAAACGTTTCCATCATCTTATTCGCGTTCCGAGCGGCTGTTTAGCGGTTGGTTCGATTTCTGATCGAAAACTCGGTAAAGTGTTGCGGATGTCTGATGCGTTGTGCTCATTCGCAAAGATTGCATTGGAAACACTTTTGCGCAGCGTGGCTCGCAGAGCTGGCGGAAAAATGTCCCAAATTCAACCTCTCATTTCGAAAGCACATGCGTTTCCTGTGGATGAAAGCATCCTTTTGCCTCTCCGTCGAAATCCTTGCTCTGTGAGTCTTCGTTTACAATAGCAACGTTAAACGAACTTAGCCGACTGTGGCAGATTGGAAGATGCTGAAACCGCAAAAGGGGTTCTACCATTCGTGGAGCGATAGCGAATCTTCGTACACCGTGCATCTGTGATGCGTACCTCATCCGACACACATTTGTCGTTCTCTGGCAGTGTCGCCTCCACGCGTAGTTTTACGAAACGTATCAGTGTCGAAGAACACACAAAGGCCTGCAGCTGAATTGTGTAGTTGTTCTTCGTTTGCGTGTACGTCTTCGAAAGCACAAGAGTCCTCGACACTTTCTAGAACGTTTTCATCGAATCAAGAGACAAACCGCAACACGATCTCTTACCCAAAACATTATACACAAATCATGTACGAGGCTCACGAACAGCGTGTAATTCCTGCACTGGAAATTGTCCCTACTGCAACCCCTATGCACCACTCCGTTTACTTTTCATCAACCACTTCGTGTTCTTCGGCATTGATGTGTTACCTCCTTCCTTGTGTCCACGCGAAAAATGAATCCATCGCTAAGGTTAACTTTTTGTGCTGAAATAGTTTTGCATTGCGTCATCATGGATTGTACATGGCAGATTTTGCTCGTTCGCAATCTGCTGTTGTACACTGGTTGAGTATTCACAAGATGAGCTTGCACGATGGTGCGACCATCTACGAGGTGGTGGTGGTGCGCGGGAGGTGCAGTAAATCATGGCATCCCTGTATGATGGGTTCGCCATCGGTTCCCCAGTGGAAATGCAGAGTATTCGATTTCGTCTGGTCTGGTTCCTTCTGCCCCCCTTCACAAGCAGATGGGAAGCTTTACTGTGGCTTATGAAATTGGCTTTTTGTGGCCTTCCATGTCCTTTTTCAAGCCCAAGTTCATCAGAGGGTGGTCTATAAAATTCACGAACGAAACCTGAAACAGATTTCTGCGGTTCCGATGGAGAACTGCATGCAGCCTTCGCAACGTGCTTCCTCATTTTCATTGACGATGTCGAACTCGTCAAGATTGTCGATCGAATCAGTAATTTTGGAATTGCTCATTGACCCTGCAGCACTCCACTTTAGTCAGAGTACCAACCCTTGCTCTTGCTCTGCCCCCCGTTCACAAACCTCACATTCCACCCGCATCTTCCCCGTCCTCATCTCTTTCCCTCTGTCCCCTACTCTTTACAGCCTGCTTTCCGCTAGGGTCCAAATTCACGCCGACAGATTTCGGCCCCTGCAGCATCAGTAATGCAGCAGTGCGCTGTTGGCAATGGAAGTGCGGTATTAGCCACGCGTAGGTCTGATTTTGGCTCCAGCGATTTTCGAAAAAAAAAAAAAAAAAAGAAAGAATCAAAACTTTACCGAACAGAGGATGTCTGACTCCATCTGTAGAGATCTTAAAAGTAGTATTCCTGTAGAGGCTGACGGGAATAGAAGGAACGAGCTGTTTTCAAGTTCGTTAGGTCGGAAAACCCACCTGGTTTTGGCTGGTGACCCCTCATAAGGCGGATCGGTGGGACGCGACACAAAAAATGGCGACAGTCCTTGTATAACGAGGTGTATTAGCCACGTTCAAAGCTGCGGATAAGTTTCCATTCTGTGGTATACTGTTATTGCGGCTGGCTGTGAAAAGCTGCGATTTCAGTAGGGTGGTGAATTTTAGCTTCCTTCAGATTTCGTGAAGAAAATCTCTCAAGAACATGCGTTTTTCAACGACGGGGATGACGGGGGCTGAAACTGTGGAGTTGTTCAAACGGATGAAATGTCCACAAAACTTAAAGGCTTTTTTTTAAAAAAAAAAAAACTTCAAGTGTAAATCATAAGTGTTGAGAAATTTCATTTTTTTTTCTTTTTGTTTTCAGTTGAAGCAAATATCCTACTGTTACAGCATTCAAGGCACATTTTCCGTCTTTTCTAAATACTGTCATATACTATATAAATAACCCATGGGGCTCGTATTGCGTGGGGAATTGCATCCTCCGCGTTGTACGGGGGCCTGCCGTGTCCTTTAGCCGGCCGTCGGTGTCTGATGGGAAGCTGATTGGTTTCTGTGGTGTCTGCGTTGGTCCTCCCCACGAAACGAGCGATCGGAATATGGTCGCAGCCTCCTATCATTCGGAAGCCTCCCCATCTCTTCCCTCCATCCTTTTGAAGGTGCTGTTTTTTTCCTTCTTCCGCTTCCCCGATCCTTACCGGAGGAGGAAGATTTTTCCTCCCAAGCTAGGGAGTTGCTCTTCTCGATGGACGGTGGGTCGCCGGTGCTGCATTTGGTGACCGGGTCGTGTCGTTCCTTTCCCGACTCCCATTCGCGGACAGACGGTGTTCTGAGCCCATTCCGTGTTTCGTGTAGAGTGCACAAGCTGCAGGGTCACAAATCCGAGTCACCTAATGGATTTCGAATTCGATCATCGCCTCATCATTTCAGGATTTCACCGTTTTCTTTCGACCACGAAATCGTAGTTAAAGCCGTGAATTCTGTGGGTGCGACCGAATTCAGGAGTGCTTTCATAATCTTTTCTCGGATCTTTTTCAGAATCTTCCTCGCCACATCGTGCACATCTTATTTATTGGCGGTTTGAGTGACGAAATTGTGTGTTTGTAGCAACGTCAAATTACGTGTCCGTGCACCAAAAGTGATGATACGAACGCTAAAAATGTGTCACGTTTAGGTTGCAGATATGTGCCGATGAAGAAGACCAGCCTTAATGGAAGAATCCACGGAAGAGCATTGCCTTCAGATCGCCAGGATAACGATTTTCTTGAAAAGGTGTTAATAAAATTCTCACAAGACGTGCTGTTTGTTTGTTTTCTTCCCCCTTTCTCGGATTCCCATTCCCAGCCCGTGTACCGTTCTTGGTGCCCTAAAAGCGGGTTATTCGCAGTGGGGCCATCAGATCGTTCATTCTGAGCACGTAGGTTCACCTCCTCCCTCCGTACACCTGCTGTTTGGAATTCTTGCAGCGCTGTGCCTGGAGAGTGCTTTTGACCTGTTCCTCCCTTTCGTGGTCTTTTTCTCATCGGCTGGAGAGCTGCCTTTGATCTTTGCGAGAGTGGAGGAGCGGTGAGCTGAAGATAGCAGCGTGATCCTCCGTGGAATTCAGGATCGTTTTGCTCTCGTAGTCGCTTTCCAGTTTATCCTTGGGAACCATCCATTGGTTTGCATGGAGTTTACCGTTATGTGAAGTGGGTGGCCCGATTGGGGTGTACACTCGAGCTGCGACGAACTTTTCAGTCCACTTCAATTTTCCCTTCTGTGTGCGATGGTGCTATGGATACGCACGCTTCTCCTTTTCCTATTATTTTGTGTTACCTTTGTTTATTTTGGTTTCGTTCCTCTGATTCCTGCCTCCGTGGAAATTCATAATTTGCTTCGAATTCACGGAAACAAGGAAGCTCAAGTAACGATGTATCCAACATCCATTGGTCGGTTTCACACCGCAGGGGATGCTGTAAGACGTGCAATCGCTCTGGTCAGCAGTATCCAAGCTTGGAGCTCGGCTGTTAAAAGCGTAGACGTGACCTCTTCAGATGTCCGCTGGAAGCACTCAATTCTACGTCTCGTCTGCGACGATCCATTTCCAAGAGGGTTCCTGCGTTGGGGTCTAAATTCCCAATGTTTTTTATTTATTCATTCATTTATTTTTCAGATTCCTTTCGGAGATTCAGCGCGAAGTTTTCACTGCGCGAAATAGCGTTCAAGAAAGAAGGGACTCGGGGGTGCGTCCTTATTTCCCTTGAGGGATGGTTCCGTGTCCACCGTCAAGCAAGCTGGTTCCGGGGTTCGTTCAGGCCTCCATGCAAAGGTGTTTCGGTGCTCCCGAACCTGCTCCTGCGTTTGTTCACCCGAGAAGATTTTCCCTTCGAGCGTGATGTTCGCGTTCATTCAGCATTCGTCCTATGTTTTACGTGGCTCAAGAAGACGGTCGCCTGCACTTCTGTGACGAGTGCTTTCGTTCCTCTTCGGAATCTCGACTGTGTGCGAAGAGAAGCACGGGAGCGCTCGTACATCGACCAACAGCTTTCGGTCAGCGTGAAGAATACAGTTTTTTTTTTTTTTCCCCCAATCACCGAAGACGTAGGAAAAATCCAAGGATTCCCTCAAGTCACAGTTGCTGCGTGAATAAAAGAGAGGGAAAGTGCGAGTCGGTCCGTTCTGTCCACTTGCAGAAGATCGCGGCTCACCGGGACATTTTTTTCCCCTTCATCTTCTTTCCAGTTATCCGGGAGGCCATGTGCCCCAATGGCAATTTCTGAAGGAAGAGCCGGTGAACCACGCAGCAACACATACCCGGGGTCACCCCGTTTCCCTTAATTTATCAACCGGGAATTGCATGAAGGCACCCATATTGTATAACGGACTGACTACTTGACCGTAATATAACCTAATACTTGAATGGCCAATGATCTTCATTTGTGAAAATTACCGATTGTCCGAGGCTCCAGATGCTTGGAGACTGGCGGGGGGAGGACCTAGCGAACGAATCGCTCCCTCTTCAGGGAGAAGGAGAAAGTCGATCCCAACGGGATATTCCCCCCCCCCCTTCCTTGAGGGGGGGGTATCCTGGGTTCCCCCGCCCGAAATTCCGCAGCTCGTCGGACGGGCCCTGCTCTCGTGGGGTCAGCGCCCTGCCATGTGTGGCAGCTGCGGTGCGGACCGGCGATGACGCCCCTGCCACGCGGTGGGATTGCGGGTGGAGGGGCGGCATGGGTTAGGTGCCTGCAGCAGAGGCGTCGTGGTCAGCTTTCCGCCAGCGGGGGACACCGCGGTTCGGCAGCAAGCGAGGCACCGACTGGTCTCTTCCTGAGGGGTAGGTGGGAGGCGGGAGAGGGGAGGGATGACGGCTCAGACTGGGGTGCTCCGGGCCGCGGCGGCGGGACCGCTTACCACTGCAACTGATCGCAGCTCATCTGGGAGAGGAACGGGGAGTCCATCTTCCTCATGACGGAGTGGACGGCGTGAAGGAAGGAGACGGAGTAGTTGAAGTAGACGGCGTGCATCTCCTGGGCGGCGCAGCGGCACAGCTCCATGTCCAGATCCGGAGCTGAGGGAGGGACGTGCGGCGCGAGAGGAAACGGCCGCAGGGAGCTGCACTTGCGAGCCAGTTGAAGAACACGCAGCCCGTGCTCTGGAGCACCAGTAGCGGGGTCCGGTAGCTGGTGTAGTTGAAGGAACCCGTGGCGAAATGGATCTGCTGTATCCTGGGAAACGTCAGGTGCTTGCTAAAGCGGGGATCCGCGAAGCCGGTCCACTTCTCCAGGCACTGAATGCACTCCTGCATCCTCCTGCCAGAGGGCGGGTTTGAAGCACGCTCGGAAGGAACTAAAGTCGGAAGGGGGGAGGGGCGAGGAGAGAAAGGGGGAGAACGGCGGCGGGAACCAGGGAGACGGGAGGCTGCGTCCGTCTCCGGGGTCGGGTTCCGTCCGCCCGCAACGCAGTCCTTGCTACCGCTGACGCGGAAGAGTCTGTTCCTGGAGAGAACGATAACTGTGGCGAATGATCTTCATTTGTGAAAATTACTGATTACCCTGAAGCACTGATTATCGACAGACTGAACTCCCTGGATGGAACAGGATACCTGAATTGAGCGGCAAGCCCGTGGAGAAACTGTCGCCAAACTGTCATGGAAACACCGCAAGGGATGCTCTCCAGGAGTATTCTCATGCGACATGGTAAGGAAACTGGGCTTGCACCAGGAGTTACCCGTTCGTCTACTATTCCAGCAATAGCAGCGGAAAGGGTTATGGCGTGCAACTGATCCAAACGGAAAAGGGCCTTATAAGTGATGAGCGGCCCGCAAGGCTCTTTTCTGGAGCGTGCTGATGCCAAACTGCAGGTCCTTGTCAACATCTGTATCGCGTAGTCTTTAGGGGTTCGACAAAAAAAAACTTTTCCAACGTTCGCCGTCGACTCCAATTCAAATCGCGAGCAAAGTGGGTTTCCACCCCTTTTCCATTCGCGTGTGGGTTTGCTGGGATTCCCGAATCCGTGTCGTGGCACGGGTGCAGCGCGCAATCTTCCTCCCCAAGGCAGGGATGTGCTGAGGCAGTGCTGCATTCGAGCCTGGTGCGCCGAAGATGCGCGCCGGTCCATCCTATGGTTCGAGAAATCCCTTCCCCGCGTGCTCGTTATCTTGGGGGAGGGGGGCGAATCGAAAACGACCGGGACAGTTGCAAAAGAGGTCGTGACCGTACAATGGGACCGGTTAGCAGGCGCACGTGTGCTCTCAATCGTGTTCCTCTTGTAAAAACAGCTTCCGCATCTTGGTTTCCCCCTGAAACCACACTTTGCTAAAAATATGTTCGGGAGTTCATGTCCCGGTCCTTTCTTCCCCTTCCAAACATGGATTTTTCCGCGCTTGCCTTTGAGGTTGTCACCGGAAAGTGCGGAAATTTCGTTTTCAAGAATTCGCGTTCCCTAGGCGATTTAGGGTGTGGTGAGATTTTCCATCCAGTTTATCTGGTGTGTTGTTATTTGATCTCATTTAGCTACTTCCGGCTTCCGGAGCCTGCAGACGTTCTCGGCGTCTCCTGGCAACTTGTTGACATAGCAGCCGTCGGTTTCTGAACGGGCGTTCAGTCGCAATTCGTCGAAGGGGATTTTCCACATTGCGATAGTATTCGCTTTTTAGGTTTGCGAGTTCTTTTGCTTCTTTGATGCCCTGCCGTGATCAGTTCACAAGGTCGTTTGGAGGGTTTATCGTAGGCTACTGACTCAGCTTTTCTATATCATCCAAGAGGATGATGGAGAGTTCCATGTGGGGTGAACTCTGAACCCGCTGCATCGATTCCTTCTCAGTATTCGAACCCGCGGCGCTTGGCCGTGCCACGAGCGGAGACCACCGTAGCCACACGGCCTCAGACGCGGGCAGGAGGCCGTGTGGCTACGGTGGTCTGTCAGAGCGAGGCACGAGCGTTCCATTGCATGCGGTGCATTTGCGGTTGCTGCTTTGGTGATGCTGTTTTTGTACAGTGAACTTCACACCCATTCCTCAGAAGTGTACGTTGCGTGCACCCATTGCAATCTGAATGCGCATACGCGGGAACATTTATGACTCCCTGAGCAGTTTCTTTCATCTACTAACGACACCTGTGGATACCAACATGCCATTTAGAATTTCACACAGGGAGTGGGTGCTTCCACCCCTCCACCCCCCAAGTGACTTCTCGGATCGGAAGGAGAGAAAGAATAACCAAAGTTTTGAATGCAATAACCGTTTCGTCTTCCGATCAATGCGAGAACTTTAATCTCGATCGACTACCCTGCGACTTTTTCATTTGGATTGCTTCCTTATCCAGGAGATACACAGTCGGCTACGATTCTTGCAGCTGATCGGACAGCTTCCAAACTTCGACACGTCCACCCTATCAGTGTGACGTGGAATATGTCATCATATATTGCACGGACCCTGGATGAATAAAAGTGCCGTTGCTGATGTTTAGGAGGCGCCAAACTCAATTTCTTAAATGCGATGTCGGGAGTGTGCTCGTGGACTCGAGATGACAGGTAATGTACTCTTCCGTGAATATACAAAAGCTTACACTTACTCTATAGGTTGTTGCGTAATTTAGCGGAAGCTAAAATTCGTGCATATTCCCAGATCTTGAAGAAACCGAGCCGAACGATTTTGGATACCTTGTTTCGGAGAGAAACGCGAGCAGGACGGCAGTCTTCAGTGCCAGCAGGTCAACAGGTTAACTTCCGCCAAAGCAAGGAGGCGGCGATGCTGGGATGCTGCTTTTTACGTTAATTCGTCAGCGCGACAGATGTGGTGCTTTGTTCGTAGATGCAATCCACGGCCTCCTTATCGAAGAGTCAGTTTAGGAAGACAAACGGCACAAACAACTGGCTTGAGATTCGAGGCGCAGCATTCCATGCGACGGGTCTTTACGTTTCTCTTGCCCCGGGAAGGAGATGCTCACGTGCTGGATCGATCTCCCTCAGCTGCTGCACCACCAAGGGCACTTTTCTCGTGTTTCCGGCACTCGCCGCTTTTGCGAATCCAGCCGCTCCGTTTTCCAGGTCTCGTCTTCTCGTGCAGCGTCCTGACCGCACATCACGATTTGGTTCGCCCCTGGCGCTCCATCCCTCACGCCGCCTCTTTTGCAACGGCAAGGTGCGAGTACGGCGTGAGTATGCGGGGCATTCGACCTCGCGGAAGATAAAGGTAAGAAGAAAAAGGTCCTCGACAGCGTGTTGTGCCCGTGATGCAGTTTGCACACAAAGCTTGCGGTCTGCACGCTTCTGCTGGACTTGTAAAGTTTTCAGCTAGGAGCGACCTGTGAAGTTTAGGGAGAGGCGGTTTCCTGGATCCGGAACTCGTGCTTCGATGTGGCTGCACGTCTGTCCACGTGAGTGGCAACGTGGTTTCAGCCCCTTACGTTGGAGCTCTTTCGTTGCAGTGCGTGAGGCCCTCTGTGCAGATCACACAAGCGTGTACACTTTGCGCTTTACGCCTCCGGGCAGGGTGGCTGTTTGCTGCCGCGCGTTTGGTCAATCAAACTGTGGTTCCACCCCGTTCCTGGTGGCATCATCCGATATGTGAAAGAAGAACTCATGAATGTTGGATGGAACCCTTCTTTCCTCATCAAAGAGACTTGTTGCGATTTGATGCCGAGCACGTAGACCCCTTGCAAGCTGTCGCCCATCGAATCAAAGGCGCCATCACTTTTGTACTGGCGCAAACGGTGCAGTCCATCTTTCCTCTTCATGAAGTCAATGTTCACTGCGCCACGATCTTTCTAAACCAGCGTGCCTCCGTGCAACGGAGCACCGGATTTCTATGCTCTGGTCCGAGACTCCTGAATAGCTCAAAGTGCCTGCTGTTCCTACGGTCAGTGCCTTCGGCAAGCCATCTCTGTAAGACTGTGACATCGCATTAGATAGGCGGAACACCATTCTTGGTTCCGTTTTTTCTTCTTCACGTTTCGTTAATCTCCATGGGTCAAGTTGATGATTCTTGTCTGGCTGAAGCCTTTTGCCCGAATCCTTTTCCCAACTTATGATGGTATCCGAATTCCAAGTCAGCTGTTTCAGGTCCTCGTAAAATTAGCCGAGAGATTCTTTGCTCACATGGCACAAGGCAACCAGACCACCACATCCGTGGTGGTCTGGTGCCTCCGTTTCAAGGAAGGAAACCACACGCTTCAACCTTCCACAGTCCGATTGCTGCAACTCCATGCGCAGCATATAATCCATCGAGCCATAGTTGCAATGCACTGCCGATGGCCAAGGAAGAACATCTGAGTTAATTCCAGAGCTGCGTCCCCTAACGGTAACAGTCGGTCACCAGCCATTCCGTGGGTGCAGTCCGGCTGGTCGCTCCAGTTGCTCACGTAATGGGTTTCTATAGCCAGAGTGAGTCTTGTGTTGGTCCAGTTTCTTCGTAGGGCGCTCGCTAGCTTCCTACTTTTCTTCTATTCGTCTGGGATTCCAGTTCCTTCGTCAGTCGTTCTCCCAACCTTTCCATATTGTGCACACGTGGGGATTCTTCAGAGAGCGGTCCTTTGCGAACGGCGCTGTTCGGCTCTGCACTTTGTCTTGGGTGAAATCGATCACAACCAGGTGAGAAGTTGTTCCAATAAGATGAGAAGCCATCCGTCCGCTTGCCATCACGAACCCAAGCTGCAGCTGTGGGTGCTCTTTTTTTTCTCGTATGTGTTGGTCTCTTTGAAGAAACGTAGGGAAAGATCAGTCATCAGTCATCTGTCAATCGCTTTCAGTAGGAATAGGCAATCCAAGAGGGGTTATAATAAGATGGTCGCATATCAATTTTGCAATGTCCTTGTTTCTTATGCCTTCTTGAAAATCGAAGCGCATCAGAAATGTTGTCGTACCCCATCTATCGGAAGGGTTCTGACCGCTAAATACTTATTTTTTGCTTTCGTATTTAGAATTCCATGGCCGTCATCAGCCCCCAGCCGTGGTCAGCAGCTTGACCAATGGGTAAAATGTCTTGTCAGTTTCAAAGTGGCGTAGTTAGGAAGGTAGAGGAGGGAGCTCAAAACAATCTTTCAAGAAGGGAGCTTCGCTACGGATGTGGCGTTCCGTATCTCGCCCGTCTTGCCGCAGACTTTGAACGTAATCCGGAGGATGCAAATACACCAAACGGGAACTGTCAGCAGACTCGGTCCTTCCTCGACACTGTCCCGAAATGCTTGAGAGCAGGAATTCCAATCAGTGATTTGCTTTCAAAAGCGCCCCCGAAATCATTGCTTTTCCCTGTCGATAGAAAAGAAATCCCTGCTTGGCCATCCGGAAGTTTGCGAGATATTCGCCGGCGTCCAATTCTTAACAACGGTTTCGGAATTTCTTCCTGAGGAGCATTCCGAAGAAGATGAGGCGTTGCTTCGGAGAGGAAGGACTTCCGCTGTTTTCCGTGCGAGCCCTTTCGATGGGGCAGGAGCCTGCGAAAGCATGTCGGCAACTCAGTGGGGCTCAAGGCTCGCATTTTCTCTCGTAGGTGCTCAACCAGAGTCAGTCGCCCCGAGGCCACTCAACGTAAACAGGTTCACGAGGAATTTCGCAAAGTGTGCTTCTGTTCGGCGCTGAAGTGAGGGTTAGAGAGTTGCACTTTGCTCCCAGATTCTTTCGAAAGCGGTTGTCGTGCATGGTCCGAGGTTGCCCAAGAAATCCTCTCATTCAGTGAGTTGCCGGGGCATGTTTGAGAAACAGTACCTTTTTCTCGTAGTTGCTGGGAGCATCGTCGTGATCAAGTGAACCTCATCCCCGTGGAACAGGATCTTGTTTGGAACAGTAGTCGACGTTGGAAGTGGGGCTACCTTTGGCGTGCTCCAACTGTGCTCTGTGGAATGGAGGTCTTCTGATTTGTGGAAGAGTTCGAGGTTCTTGCAGTTGCAGGTAGGCTTGCAGACGAGGCGTTCCTGCGGCTCCGCTTCCTTGAGCGACGATGGCTTAGGTCCATTTCCGACGGCATCATTTTTTTAATGGATTGGAGTTCGTCGTCCGTCCAGTTATCGACTGTGAGACACCAGGACGTGTCCCTAGCGTAAGGCACTATTGTAAGACTGGTGGGTATGTGTAGGCGAAGAAAGAGGGCCAGCTGGTAAACAGTATCACCCGGATGGGCCTAGCTCTTGGCCTGGAGAAAGTCTGATAAGGGTAAAAGTGTTTACGCGCGGTTCGTGTGAAGGGAAGGAGCTGCGTTGGGGGGCTGTAAAAGAAAAAGAAAGACCGGTTTTGGCGTTTTAAGAAACGCGGGTTGGGTAGGAAAACGAGTTCGAAGTTAAGGAGGAAGAAATACGGTATTCGGCGTAAGTACTCTGGAAAGTACTTGAGGAGGTTTGATCGGAAGCGAGTTTTTGAGAAAAGGTGTGTGTCCAGGAATGTGGTTGTTCAGGCTCGTAACTTCGGTGCAGCAAGTCGTTCGGGAGGTAGTGGTTATGATGAAGCGTGGTTGTGGATAGAGCAGTATGAGTATAAGGATCTTAAGGACGTTTTGGTGGATTGTCAGTTGGTATGATTTGCGCAACTATCTTGAGGAAGTTACTTTGGCTGGAATTATGTATCGATAGAGCTGATGGCTGTAGGAATTTCTGTTGCTGCGATTGCTGATGATTTGGGAGGGAAAATGTCACGTAAGAATGCTTTGCTTCTCAGGGTTTATTAAGAGGAACGGAACCTAAACGTGAAGATCTAGCACTTAGAAAAAATACAACGCCAAGAGCCGATTCGAAAGTCAAGAGCAACAGGCAGCCGCATGGTGGTGTGACTCCGCGGTGTGCGCGCTTCGAAGGCCCTACGAGACCCTGACATCCATCCGGTGAGCGTTTACTGGGACTACCTGGGAACCGCGGTCGAGGAGCCTGTCTTCTCTTGACCACAACTCGGCATTTGCAGCAGATATCGGCATACCCTCCTTCTGCAACAGCACTCGCAACATTTCGCGTTTCCTTCTCCGCTCCATGGCTTCTTTTCTATGTGATCACAGACGGAAATTTCGCATGGAGTCCCGTGGGCGCCGTTCCCAGGCTTAGAGGGCGACGAGCGTGGCGGGCAATCGTTGCTGATGATCATCTGACTCCTGAAGTGGACGACTCAGCGGGGGGAGTGCTTTCTTCTAGTTGTTCCTCGCAGCCATTCCGATTTTCCTTCCTTTCCGCAGAGGTCTCATCAAGCAGATTTCTTGGAATCTGCCGGCATGGTTTTTTATGACTTTACTTCCTCTTTCAGAAAGTCGCGTTCGGTGCCTTTCCTCACCGTACGACGGTGGAAAGATCTGCAAGAGTGCCGACTTGGCAGAACTCTGGTTTCCTCTTGCCGTGACCTCTTCCTCGAGGCTTCATCGTCGCGCGTTGTTACGGTCTTTCCCCGTCCGATTCGAAAAGACCCACTTCGAGAGTTTGCAACATTCCGCCCGCTGTCGAGAGTCTCTACTCTTCTTGTCAACCAAGCTCTGCTTGCTCTCGTTTCGATTTCGGAGAAGCCTCGAGGAAGGCTGCTTGCTCAGCTTCTGACAAAGGAACCACGCCGAAGCTCCGCAATTCGATCCCAGGCAGTCGATTCTCCTCTCTTCCGCAGTGCTCGTTTGCTTTTTTGCGCGCAGCGCAAATCCATCCTGCGTGGGTGTCATCGTGCTCCACCGAGAAACCCTCTCTCGGGCACCTGCGTTGCTTTCGTTCCTTGTTTTCGTCCCGGGTTTCAGCTTCGGTGATGTTGAACCATGGTTCCCTCGCACGTTCGAGTTGGTGTACAGTACGCAGTACACCTTTTGGTGAGACGATCGCTTCCGCTTTCTTACTGACGAAAGCAGCACGAGATAAATACGGATGGAAGTTCATGGGCTTGAGAAAGTGGCGCAGCAGCTCTCTTCCCCCTCCTGGACGCCCGAGAAGCACCGGTCGCGCGAGCCTTCCGTTCCCATCGTCCCTCCGATTTGCCGGAGCACCACGGTCTGCAAGAGGACTCCACTGGTTGTGGCTCGAAGCAGTTCGTTTCTTTCGATTGCACTACGCGCTGGCAATCGGAGTGAGCATCCGAGCCGGAGCAGAAGGGCCGGGAAGAGATCGACAGGCACCCGTCGTCATGTGTTGTTCGACATGGATGGAACAGGTACTACGATAACACACATCCGTCGAGGCACGCGGAAAGAAGTTAGCAGACATCATGAAATGAGATGCGAGTCACTGGTGAGCTGTCTTCAATGAGGGTTTCTGTTGTACCTCACATTGCAGAGACGTCTACTCAGATTTACCGTGGCGAACTGATTAAAGTGGAAATTCACTTCGGTGTCGTGGAGAAAGTAAGTATGAAGCAAAAGTTGGCTTAGCAAGAACTGCCACCGAGGGGAACAGGGTAGGCAGGGCTGTCGTCTGCGTGAAACCATCGCAACTGAAATGTGGATGAACAGGGATAGCCGAATGGTTGGGCGGAACCTTCGAAGCAAAGTTCAGATTCTCAGAGGGTTTCCTTTTTCGAACCTTAGTCTTTGGGCGTGTAGCTCCAAGCGCCAGCTTCTCAAATTGGGTGCACAGAAATGACGGGACAGAGGTCAACATGAGTGTCAAGCAATCCAGTTTCCTTTCCGGCTATGCAGTTCTGCGCCAAGACCTTTACAAAATCGGTACATGGGAAGCTGATCCGATTTCGCCTTGAAACTATTACAAGGAACCGTATAAACGATGAGAAGGTTCGTAATATCGAACTGCTTTCTTATTTATCTTTCTTGTATTGCCTTATCGCAGGCACGCAAATACTTGGGAAAACCCTTCGGCATGAAGGTCTTCCACATGCAACCGACTATGGAAGACATCTGCCAGAACGCGAGTGCCATACTTGAGAGTGTACTCTCAGGATGGCATAAGATGGACGCATTGAAAACCTTCTACTCCAGCCTAGTTCATTACGAGAGGCTGGGAACTCACCGAAAAGTGGAATGGCAGTATGTCGACGAGCAAGGAAGAAGTTAAAGAAGGTCCTTCACCTACCATCCTGGGTAGCAAACGAGTATCTGTACGGAGAGAGAACGAAAGGCTGCCTAGGACTAATGAAGCTAGCTCAAGAGTCCGATACCTTCATCGTGGATAGCTGTTTCAAACTGCTTACGTCGGCAGACAAAGCAGTACCTAAACTTGCAAAAATAACCCTGGATGAAATCGTCCAAATACGGAACCAAGAAGCCCCGACAGATGATAATCTCGGGGAATTCATGACGGGCAAGAAGATCACAAAGCCCAGATGGGATATTGAGAGCCTCTGGTCGAAAGGAAGGAAGGCCTCTAGGAGAATTCAAGTCCGTTGGGAGTTCAACAAGGAGAACCCCGTATAACGGTTGACGGCGTAATCTTCGCCAGCAGTACAAGAAGAGGGCTTCCCTCCGGCGTGAGAGCATTGCACATATCCTCTCCATTGCACATTGCACAACACGCGTGGCAATCCCTCATTGAAAACCACGTTAGTCAAGGGAAGGCCATGCAGCGTGTGGGCATGCATCACTCTTCAAGCTTCTTCCATACAAACGGAATCCACCTAAGATACCAAGACTACAGGTTCATCTATGCGGCAAGACTGAACCTTCTGCCACTAAACGCTGGACCAACGAAGAAGGTTCATGAAGGGATTTGTCGGCGTTGCGGAACCGAAGATGAGACTTTATCACACATGCTCAACAGATGTAAAAAGCACGCGCCTCTGACGATGCAGCGCCACGATGCTATCCTGGAAATTATGAAGAAGGCCGCAATGGAGGAAGCCAAGTGGACTCTGGTATCAAGCAATCGCAGAGTGCCAGGAACCACCTTCACCCTAATACCCGAAAAAAGAGATCGAATCGGTGTGCTGGACATCGCCTGCCCTTTTGAAAACGGAAAGGAGGCGTTCACCACATCTAGGTAAATAAAGGAGGCCAGATACCAGGATGTCGCCATGCCAACTCGGAAACGCTGGGAAGATAACCAAAGTACAGGCGATCCTTGTCGGCCCACTTGGAGCATGGGATCCTCAAAACGACAACGTTCTACAATACCTAGGAATTCCGGAGAAGCAGCTGATAAGGCTACGGCAGCGGATGGCAGCCACCTGCATCCGCTTCTCAAGCAGCATCTATGCAACGCATGTTAGAAGGAAAAATGCAGCCCAACCGGAAGACCTGGACAATGCTCCCACCCCGGAAGAGAGAGCACCGAGGAACCGTGGAGAACATGGAGGAAACATCATTCGCGAAAGATTTTCCAGAGCCATTCCGGCAACAGTTTTTGTATTAATCCAAAATGCTAAATTTATCTGTTACAATTAAGCACTTTGGTTTTATGCAGTTTTTCTGTTCATCTTTGGTTTGGTCGAGGGTAACTCAATGATGCATGTAACTTGCTAATTTGTGCCTACGTTCACAACGGTTAATTTTATTTAGATAATTAACACGAGTGATGTTACTTCAAGAAACTTCATCGAGCGAGTAATTACAAAATCTTTATTCTTCCCATTTTTGGCCAAATCCTCATTACAACGTTCGAAAATTTCTTGTCCTTTCAAAGGATGCTGAATACACTGTGCATACACTTGTTTTATGGGAGACTGGTTTCCTTTTCAGTACTTTACATGATAAACATCAAACGATGCACTTTTAAATACAAGTCGATAATTTGTTTATATTTTCAATCAAGAACTGCCCATACTCAACTGGATTCAGTACTCCACAATCCACAACACTTGTTTTTAACCTGACCTCATCCTAATGGAACACGTAAGTTAAGCACCAGTAACAACTCTGCTTACATTGAAATTCTCCATTTTGACTCTCAGTTTGAAAATAAAGGATTTGAAATATGCTTCTTGAAAAATTGCATTAAAAGCATCCTCATTAGCATCTTTCAGTTGACCAAGTCTAGCTGCAGTTGTGTTGAGTATGGTCTCTGCACTTTGTTGAAAGCAAGTAACCCACAGGGTATCTGTGAAGTCGGATATGTTCATCTGCAGAGCAGCTTGCATAAGCCAAATTGACAGTACACTTACATTGAATAACAAACGATACTTGAAATCTGGAAAGTCTTTGTTGCACTTCTCACAACGGTACCTTCCATTGGCCATATCCACTACTTTTTTGTTGCAATCATCTGTAGGGCATGCCATATACAAGGCATTCTCCCTACGCATCACCACTACTGTAGCTTTGCAGGAGTAATAGTCTGCTTTGTCTTTCTGACCCAGCTGCTGCAATCGAGCTTCTTCCAATGTCAAAAAATTACTTCCAGATGCTGTTTTGTCTTTAAATAATACAGCCTTATTTTGCAGAACGAACCTGACAGTCCATCTCTTTGGTTGGATAGGCTCACCATTCCTAGGGAGCAGCCTTCTGCATCATACCAACCTCTCAACATGTGTGCTTTGGGTATATCAGGATTGATCTGTTCACCAAGCATTTCTTAGTACTCCAGCCTATATACCCCTGACCTGTAAAGTGCTGGAACCCAAACACGAGAGTGACCGTCCTCCAAAATCCGAGACTTTGACTCCTTTCACTGCCACAACTGGGTGGCCAGATGGATCAAACTGCTGTGCTTGTGCACTCCAGAGAGTTAAAGTCACTTGGTGACATGTGTCATCCACTAATACGATGTCTCTTTTCAGCAGTTCACGGTTGGTTGTGCGCTGTAACAACTTCTGAGGCTCTGAAGCAGATTTACACACACCAATGACATCTGTGGAATGAACCACTGTATCTATTGGACTTTTTATTAATACACCAACCTACTACACTATCCTTATCTATCTTTGACAAATGATTGATGGTTACAAAATTCAACTGCAACAAGGGAATCGAACTACAGTCTGTATGGCATGGAATCACTTGTGTGTCACTTAATAATGACATTTCATAATCATTATTGAGACTACTGTACTGTTTGTTGGCTGATTTCAGAGTTGCTTTGTGAATGTAATACACTTTGTTAACCTGTCAAGTGTTTATTGCAGTTTCATCTTCCAATAATACTTACTTCAAAACGATCAAACAATTTATCACAAACATCATTGAATGCTGTAGCCCTGATCTCCCCTGATTCATCAACTAGATCCATATTGAATAATTTTCCTTCCCCTCTCGAATTTGACCATGTGCGAATGCTACTTTTACTTGTCACACGTGCTCTTATTGTCCACCTGAGCACTGAAAATGTAAAAAGTGACACAATGAATTTTTTTTTACTTATTCTGATATGGAGTTAAACTGGAAATAGGGAATATCATAGTTGGTGGCGACACACCAGGATCCGAAACAAATGGCTGTGATATGTTACTTGGTTTTGCAACTGGGATGTTTTGGGCCAAGTTCTTTGCTGGTGCTGGAGCTACTATAAACTTTGAGCACTGAACACAGAATTGAAAAAACAATAACCTGAAAGATTGGCTCCCGAGTCCACATAGGATTGGGGATTACCGATTTTGCCTCCAATATCAAGGCCTTTGATCAATACTGTCAATTCAAGAATAATAATCACCCTCCTAAATGATGAAATACAATTTTTGCTGTATAGAATAGACACTTTCAATCATTTAAGAACAAAAATATTAGTTCTTAAATTGGTGAATAAAGCTAATATTGCATACTTGACTTGCATAGCTTAATCATACATCTAGGTCACTACAATAATTCACAGATTGCATTTAAGAAAATCATGATGGAAAATCGAGAGAGAACACCTGATTCCTTTGAGAATAGAGGATTTCTAAAAGATCTACTCTTAAGAATAGAATAGTACTTTTCTGTACTGACTCCACTTGCACTTGTTCCAGTGTTTATGAGATTACAAATATATTTGTCCAATCGAACAACTGCATTGTTATCTATTTCTCCAGATGTAATTTTGGAATTTAGTTGAGTAGCCAGCATGGCAAAAGCATGATAATGTTTTCCATCTGATATCATTAAACGATATCGTTCCATCGAACCTCCAGGAATCTTTTTATATCCCTAGAAGATACACATTAGGTGATAAGATTAATGGAGAATCTGGTTTGCGACCAGCATTTTGACGATATTGGTTAAACAGCTTGATATCTATGGCAAATACTTACCAATATTTGAAGAACTGGTTTTTCATAAGTTCCCCCTTTCATTACAACCTATAAAAAGAAAACGGCATCAACATTACTATGTCCGTTTATTGTCAAACATCAAACACAATTTACTCAAACGATATAATAATCAATTGATTTAAATGTGAAGAAATAAGAAATCAATATAAATCAATGAATTCCTTCTTACATCTATTGCTCCTTCTGACAAATTCGATGCCATTTTCAAGGTTAGCAATGAATGAAGCAGTTCCAGCTATACCATGAACAAGAACCCGCTAAAATCCAGTAATGCTTACCATGATAGTTCTCGAAATGAGAAGATGTTTTTTTTTTTTAAAAAAAAAAACTACTACTTTTCACCTATAGCTATGATACTTTCCAACAAAAGACATATTTGTGCATTTTAATATAGAAATAAAATTTAAATATTAACATTAAATGTTTTGGCAATCTTAGATTAAAAACCTGCAGAAGATGCACGATTATCGATTATTAAAGAAAAGATAAACCTCAGATCGTGTCTTCAGATATTATAGCTATCATAATTGCGGGAGTTATAACATCAACATTTCAGGACTAATTCCTGTAACTGTATTGTATTTTCTAGCAGTCGTAGTTTAGTCGTAAAGTTCAAGGGTTCACGTCTTTGTGCCACCATACCATCACCTCTTTCTTTCTCGGTATATTCAACAAAGTTATACAATACTTGCATTCTTCCTGTACTCAAAATATTCCCGTTGGACAAATTCTAATGAACTTAGTGTAGACGTATAATATAGGTGTTATGTAGGTTATTAAAGAGCATAGAATTTACAGGAGATGGTAGCATACTAGAGAGCGATACTCACTCATTGAAAGTAAATCATTATTCTCTTTTTTGGAAATTAAAATTAACAGTTATTCGCAGAACTGTGAAATCCCCTAATGTAGCGCGTGACTGTAGTATCACCATGCATCTAAGCTGAAATGTGATCTTATGAATGATAGTCCATCAAGGAAGGCAAGAATCAAGAAAATTTGTACCACTATTGACACTGCTATTTTAGACAAATCTGTTGGTCAGAGAAAGTAGTATACTCATCCAGAAGAGTACCTTCCATCCCTCTTCCTCTCTTAGTAGGAGATGGAAGTTCGAAGTTTGGACGCTCCGCGAGGGGCTCAGATCCCTTCTTTGCTAACTCTGCTCTATTCCCCGCGAGCCTCTGGCTTTTAAAAGCAATTTTGGAAACAGGAGTCGTCTGGTCACATGCTTCCTTGGAGAGGGTCACTTGAGAATCATCGCATCTCTGAATAACTGTTTGATGGCCCAGATTCGCGGAATTCTTTGAGACGGGAGGGGTTCTTTCTCAGCCTCTCTTTGATGACGTTGCTGGTCCAAAAACGTCTGAGGTGATGACGTTTGATGATGTCTGAGGTGTCAAGTCCTGAGCTTCGTTTGGAAGAGGAGCAACCTACTCTTTTCGTTGCGCTCAGAGTATCCATCCTGCAGAGCATCCTAGTCGTCTTGCTTAGTAACTATCGGCCCTCGGACGCGCACATGAATCCAAAGACCAGCCCATGTCAGAAATGCTTCTGTGGCGCTTCTCAAAGGAAGCAAGCTCTCCCAAGACTACTGGTAGAGGAAGAGGCACACCCTGGAAATACTGCTGATTGGACAGAGAGCGTCAGTCCTCAAATCTCCGGTCAGCGCAGATATGTGATGACTGAAAGACAAAGAGCCTAGAAGAAGAGAGGATTCCTGAAAAGGAGACTGCTGAAAGGACGGAAAAGAAAAAGAGGAAAGAGAAATGGGATAAACAGGTCGGACTTGCTTCTCAATGTGATTGATAAGAGGGAATGGGAAGAGAATCGGGAACACTCGCGGGAAGGGTAGCTTTCCACATGAGTTCGTGAGACGAGAATGAGATGGGAAAAGACGGAAGCGAGGAGGCTGACGGGAAGCAAAAGAAGGGAAGGAGAGATTTCGAGATACCTGAGCACCGTTCCAACCTGCCCTTCCACGGTAGGCGTCGGCAGAAAACTCCCATCCATCCAGGAACGCTGTGGGAGGAGCGGAGCAGGACGAAGGTAGGTCAGCGCGGGACTGTTCCGAACCCTGAAAGTCGGGTGAAAGTTCCAGCAGCGCATGCTTGTGGGTGCCTGGGTGAACTCCCTAGGAGGATTGCAACAAAACCGGTGATCTCAAGGAATAGGAGGTAAGGTGAGGTTGGCATGGTTTCCGGCTGGTACTGGGTGGTTGTCTCTCCAGCTGGCTCAGAGCAGCCTCCTCCTCCGGCTTTATTGGAAGAGCACCACAGCCATCGGAAGGAGCACAGACGGAAGGAGAGCGACCGCAGCAGCTGACGAGGGAGACTGATAGTCCGTGCACGCTCCTTCCAGTTCCTTTGGTGCTGAGAAGCTGTGCTGACTGACGGCCAAGGAGATCTGGCCCTTCTGCTTCAGGTATGCGAAGTACTTCCGTTCGTTACCCGAGACTTCTTCAAATATCCCATATCCGCAGCTCAGGAATGTGGAGCAGCACCTTTCCAAAGTGACGGGAGCACAGTCTTCGTCGTCGTTGAACAGCAGGGCCAGCGCTGTGTGCTGCGGAAAAGATGGTGGTGTTCTTCAGAGCGGTTCGAATGCAGCGGGGGCGTTGGTCGTCACACGCGATCCTCTTGAGACCTGCGCGCCCGCTGGAAGAGGAAAACCCCAAGCACGGACACACACAAGCATTAGGGAGGAAGGGAAGGGAAAGAAGGGGAGAGAAAGGGACGAGTGGGCTCGATTTTCTTCCCTTCCTATACCAGACAAGATCTGCCTGGGAAGGGAGAATAGGAAAAGGAAGGGTGAGGGGGAAGATCGACCAGGGTGTGAGGGGCGGCGGAGGCATCCCAAGCGACTGGGCCTCCACTCCAATGCTTATTGTGCCGATGCTCCTCGTCTGTCGAAGAGACGGCAGGTGGAGAGCGAAAGGCGGGGACGGCGAGTCTTCAATCCCTTCCCATTCTCCTGAACCCAATGTTCTCACAGTGACATCGCGACAGGCGAGTCGAAAAAACTGAAGGCAGTGAGGACACGCGCCGCGAGCGCCCTCTACTCCTCGTGATCTTTGTTTCCCCTTTCCTCCTCCTTCTCTTATTCTCGCTGCGCAGCGATGCGGAGCATTTCAAGAACGCGCAGGGTTCTCCTTTACCGTCGTCTCTTAGGAAGCTGCGTCCTCGCTCTTGTTCCCTCCGAAAGAATTCGCAGCGGAAGGAGGCGGGGAGGGGAAAGGGGAAATGCCCGTCCTGCCGCGTCTTCTTTCTCTGCAGGACGGGAAAGGCAGGGAGGAAAGAGGGCTGGGGGTGCATCCTGCAATCCCCTTCTTGGCTCTGAGGACTGCTTTGTCGTTCAGTGCTTCCTATTGACCAAACATTTCCGGGCACCCGAGCTGGTTTGCATTGCGACTGAGCAAGGTCGCTGCTAGGGAGCTGTCCCGCGAGCAGTCTCCAGCCCCGGGGCGACCGCCACTCCCTTCTCCCTTCCCTTCGCTGCCTGCGCTGGCGTGGAAGGTACGCACGGCCCGATCCACGGCGGTGAAGCAGCTCGTGCGCGCACCAGAGTTGGCGCACGGCATAGACCGAGCATGCGCGCGCATCTGCCGGAGTTGGCGATGGTCAATGATGGGAAGGCGTCCTCCACAACGCCAGAGTGAGCCGGGCGGAAGTAAGGGGAGGGAAGAGGTGGACATGCAAGCGGCAGCCACCCACTCCCACTGGAGGACGCCGCGGGCATTTCCTTCCGTTCCGCCACAGAAAACGCCTCTGAGACTCCAGAAGCCCGGTTGTTCCTTCAGTGGCGTTGCTAGTGGCAAAGCGCATGTTTTTTTTTCCTTCTTCCCCAGACGGAGAGGGAGTTCGGAGGGCGTCCCGCGGAGCTTCCCTCCCGTGACTCCTGCGTCTACGGCGATCTCCCCATGCTGCCCAGGAGAGGAAGGGAGACGTGCGGGAAAAAAGCAGCGGCGCAGAGGGAGAACGTCCGTCGCTGCAGTGGAGGGGTCTGTGGGGAGAAGAGTCGAGCAGGTGGCTGCCACCCGCGGGCCTCCCATTACTCCCTACCCGCTGGTCCACGCGACTCCTGGAGACTCTCACATCCCGCCGAGCAGGTGCTGGTGGCACGGCTACCGGTAGAGCGCAGTACCTTCTTCCCCTTTCTTTTCTTGCAAGAAGACTCTTCTGGGCGCGCGCGCTTCGGGAGAGAGGGGAGGGGGGGGGGAGCTCCGAGGCGCGCGGGCCAATGGCCTCCGCGGAATCGCGCGAAGAATTGACGAAGGGTGTGCGTGAAGGAGTTGAGAGGGAGATTGGAAATGAGATGAGAGCGTCCAGCACCGTCTCTTAGATTCGCGAAAAAGAGATACTGGCAAGAAACACCCCGAGGCGCATCTCCTTCCTCTCCCTCACGAGACCAGCCTTCGATGAAGGTCGGAGGATGAGTTCTGCGGCGGAGATCCCTGGACGCCGCTCTCGGGAGGACCGCGCATGGTTTGCCTCCTTGCCGCTGAGGGGGCGGTGACGGCCGAGAGGGCGCGTACATGGGTGCCCTGCGTGAGGGTGGTCTCCCAGCAGATGGAAGGTCAGCCGTCTTCACGACCTCCGTGCCTGGAGCGCAATGGCGTTCCTACGCCCGTGCCAGCCGCAGCCGCCACCCCTCCTCTCCCCTTGTCCGACTGCCCTTCTGCAGAAAGCGCGGGAAGGACGCATCCTTCAGTGGACCACGGCAACCCCGCCGAGTGGCACTCGGGGCTCCTGTGTGTGTGCGCGTCTTCCGAAAGGGCTCACAGACCCTCTCCAAGGGTGGCTGTGGACGAGATCAACCTCGACCCGATCACCCTCCCCCGGTCTCGTTTGAAACGGAGGAAGTCTTTTCAGCAGGGCTCCTGGGGGTGAGGAAGGAAGGTGAGGCGGAGGAGAGGTCTCCCCGCCGTAGGTGCCGCCAAAGGATTCCGGGGTTGCCATCGGAACCTCGGATCAAACCAACCAGCTGGACATGGGTGGGGGGACGAAGGTGTTCTCGGAGTCCTCCTTGATCGCCGGCTGCAGGCCATGGCCCGCACTGGAAAGGCGAGGCGGGAAAAGGGGGAGGGATAGGAGGGAGAGAGACTCATCACCCTCCTTCCCTCCTCCTCCCGCGACCCTCCTTCCTACTCTCGGACTGCAGAAGCAGTTGCGGCGTGGAACCGCTGGCGGACGAGGTTCGCAAGGCATAGGCGAGGGAGGTGGGGGTGGAGGTGGGAGGGCCCTCTCACTCACCAGTTCGGAGAGCAGCCTCTCGTGCCACCAGTAGTGCTTCCCATAGCAGGTCCTGAAGAGCAGTTTCTCCTCTGTCAGGCGCAGGATGATGTCCTGGGAGCGGAGCACCAGGCTGGAAAAGAACGCTATGCCAGGTCGGTGGTCGGCCACCCTCGGGCGGAGTAGCGAGCGCGTTGCTATTTGCATTTGCCTCTGTGAGAGTGGGCGGGAAGGGAGGAGAGGTTTGGGCGTCCCGCAGGTGGCGCCAGCGCAAATGGCGACGGAACCCTCCGGCGGCAGTAGCGGAAGAACAGAAACATCCCCGGGCGGACCTCCCACCGCTCACCTGGACCGAGGACGGCGTGCGTGTGAGGGGGGCTGGGGAGGCGCGCTGCGGATCATCCGTTTGCGAGTCGGTAGGTCAGCTCCCCTCTTTTCTTCCCACGTGACTCCACTGGCGCCGAAATCCGTCTTAAGCGCAAGCTCCATTGGAAGAGGATCGAAACGGGGGATGACGGTGGCGGCATCCGCGCTGCCGAGGCGGCATGCACTCGACGGAGCCACCTCCGTCCCGCTGTGCGTAGCTCGAGAGAGGCAGAAGCAGCCCTGAGCCATCGCAGAGCGCCACTGGGAAGCGCGCGGGTGAGGAGGAGGAGGGGAGGCTTTCGCCGAGAACGGGGACATCCTGGGGACGAAGATTGCTGCCCAAGTGAGCCCTTCGGAATTCATCTGGCGTGCCCCCTCGCGACGCAGGGAGATGGGCGGATGGCGCGTCCGAGGCTCCAGATGCTTGGAGACTGGCGGGGGGAGGACCTAGCGAACGAATCGCTCCCTCTTCAGGGAGAAGGAGAAAGTCGATCCCAACGGGATATTCCCCCCCCCCCTTCCTTGAGGGGGGGGTATCCTGGGTTCCCCCGCCCGAAATTCCGCAGCTCGTCGGACGGGCCCTGCTCTCGTGGGGTCAGCGCCCTGCCATGTGTGGCAGCTGCGGTGCGGACCGGCGATGACGCCCCTGCCACGCGGTGGGATTGCGGGTGGAGGGGCGGCATGGGTTAGGTGCCTGCAGCAGAGGCGTCGTGGTCAGCTTTCCGCCAGCGGGGGACACCGCGGTTCGGCAGCAAGCGAGGCACCGACTGGTCTCTTCCTGAGGGGTAGGTGGGAGGCGGGAGAGGGGAGGGATGACGGCTCAGACTGGGGTGCTCCGGGCCGCGGCGGCGGGACCGCTTACCACTGCAACTGATCGCAGCTCATCTGGGAGAGGAACGGGGAGTCCATCTTCCTCATGACGGAGTGGACGGCGTGAAGGAAGGAGACGGAGTAGTTGAAGTAGACGGCGTGCATCTCCTGGGCGGCGCAGCGGCACAGCTCCATGTCCAGATCCGGAGCTGAGGGAGGGACGTGCGGCGCGAGAGGAAACGGCCGCAGGGAGCTGCACTTGCGAGCCAGTTGAAGAACACGCAGCCCGTGCTCTGGAGCACCAGTAGCGGGGTCCGGTAGCTGGTGTAGTTGAAGGAACCCGTGGCGAAATGGATCTGCTGTATCCTGGGAAACGTCAGGTGCTTGCTAAAGCGGGGATCCGCGAAGCCGGTCCACTTCTCCAGGCACTGAATGCACTCCTGCATCCTCCTGCCAGAGGGCGGGTTTGGAGCACGCTCGGAAGGAACTAAAGTCGGAAGGGGGGAGGGGCGAGGAGAGAAAGGGGGAGAACGGCGGCGGGAACCAGGGAGACGGGAGGCTGCGTCCGTCTCCGGGGTCGGGTTCCGTCCGCCCGCAACGCAGTCCTTGCTACCGCTGACGCGGAAGAGTCTGCTCCTGGGGAAGGGTTAAGAAGGGGGAGAAGGAGCGCCAGTGCTGCGTCAGCAAACTCGCCCTTTCCTCCTTGCATCGCCCTCGTTCCTGGGCACCTGCCCAACGAGCCCTGAAGAGTGCGCCTGAACGAACTCGAAGGAACTTGGAGACCTGGAGCGCCCTCTCAGGGGACGGGCAACTGAGCTTCTCGCAGAACCGGGCGGAGCGGTCACGAGCGGCGAGGCTGAGAAGTCGGCCGAGGACGATTCCCTTATCCCCTTGAGAGATTGCGTGAGGGATCACGGGCGTTGCCCTTAGTGCATGACTCCCGGGAGCACAAACAGAGCGGGAAGATGCGTTTATCCGAGCGGCGTTGAACTCTTTAGAGAAAGAGGAAGACGTTACTTTCAGGCAAGGAAGGAGGGGAGGGGGAAGGTTCCCGTTCCAATCCTGGAAGGCCAGGAAACTCTCTGGCGGGGGAGGAGAGGAGGAGCATTCTTTCCAAAGAGTCCCAATGCGCAAGAAGCGCAAGCGGGTTCGAGCTGCTTGCGCTTCCTGCGCCTTGGGATTTTCCGCGTCCGCTTCTTTGCCTGCGGATCACTTTGGAACCTCGGCGCCTCTCGAAGACGGTGCATCTACTCTGGAAGCTGCTGGAACTGCCGGTCGTCCCCGAAGTGCCATCCATACGAAGCTCCCAACTCTTCGGAGCTCTTTGCCAAAGTGGTGTGAACGGAACAGCTGCTGGTCGCTTCTGGAGGCGCGCGCTTCTCCCTGCCTCTCGCCTCCGGGCATCCGAAATGAGCCTTGCACCACCAACCAGACTTCCTCCATCCTTTCTAGGGCTTCCTGGAGCGCGAGCTCCTCCTCGCTTGCCCTGAGGCGGACGCGCACGCACTCCCGGACGGTGCTCAGCCTGCGTCCTTGAAGGATCCCCGAAACCTTTCCTGTTTGCAGACGCTGCGAAGCAAGGCGTAATCAGGAACGGGTTCGGGAAAACAGGAGGAAGAAGACTGGAGGCGCTCTAGGACGATCGCCGGGGGGAGGGCGTAATCCCGAAGGCACCCGGGGCGATGGGAATCTGCATGCGCTTCCGATCCACCCACTTGGCGAAACGAGGTGGTGGTTGGAGGATCTCTCAAGCACCTCCCGAGTGGAAAGTGTGGGAAGCGCGGGATTTTTTTCGAAGCGTCGCCAGAGATCGCTGCTCCGAGAAGACCGAGGAATTGTGCGCCCACCAAAGCCTCGAAATGGGGGTGCGTGTTGCTTGCGGAAACGCTTCACACCCCGTGCGTCCCGTTTCCTCGGGAGGAGAGGGAGGGAAAGAGAGAAAAAGGACTTGGACACGAAATCGCCAACAGCGAGCCCAAGACCACGAGACGCACATTCGAAGAAGCCGTGCTCGCGGACCTCTTCCCCTTCTCTCCTGTCGTTTCGTCTTTCAGATCTAAGGAAATGCTTACTGGCAACCGTAATTGTATCTTCCGAGGAAATCTCCTCCCAGTTGGAACACGAGCAGCGGGGAATACTCCATTTTATATGCCCAGTACGGAACGAAGCAGATGTCCATTAGGGGACTCAGTACATTCGTTGAATGGAAAGTGCAAGCCTTATCGACAAAGTTCCTGTGCGCCAACAATTTATGTCCTCTGGCCGGGTCGGAGCAGAAATGCGAGAGATTTCTCACGAGAGCGTCTCTGAAGAAATCGCTTTCTGCCAGATCTCCTTGAGAGTGGACCTGAAACACAGGACCGGGTCTCGCACGCGAACTTTCTCATGCACCACTCCCGCTTCCATATTTCATCCCCCAAGCGATGGGGAGCCCCCTTCTCTTTCGCGGATGTACATCAGTCATGCACCGCCTGATGTACGTTTGGGAGAGAGAGAGACGGGGTGTTCGTCCCGTCGGAACTTGGCACAACGGATCGTCTTCTCGTGGGAAAAACTCCTCCCGGTTCTGTCTAAATGGTGCATGGGCAAACAAACGCCCTCTTCCTTCGAGACGTCCCTCTGGTGAGATCCAAGCACGAATTCCTTTCATCTAAGATTTCTTGCGTTGGAGATTTTCGCTGGAAAAATCGATCGGGAAAGGGGCGAGCGTCCGCGAAGCGCCGCGGTAAGAAACCTGCGTCTTCGTCGCTCAAGAACTGCGGACGCACTCCCCGAAGGTGTTTGCTGACGCTGAATTTACTGATGTCTTCCGCTTCCTTTCTCCTCGGTTTTTGCTTGCCTTTGCGACGCTGGGGCATGTCCGCTCCCGCTACCCATTATGCGCAGTTTGGAGGCACTGTCCCGCGGTTCACACGCGGGATCCCGATGAGGGCGGGGTGGGAACTCTCCCGTCCAGGATACCCAAAGCTGCAGCGAGTCGAGGAAAGAAGCAGCGGCAGAGACTGGGAGCGTCAGCGTTAATTCGCACTGTCTACGACAGCCCATCGGGAAAGTCAAGAGCTCCGGCAGGGAACTCTTGAAATGGCATCTTCCCGCTCAGGAAAAAAGCTCCAAACAGATGGGATCCTTTCGTCGCAGGCAAAAAGACGCGACATGAGAACGCATGAGTGGTCCTCACGAGAGGAAAGAGAGTGTGATGCTCACATGAGGGCGAGGTGGTGACGGTTCCCTCGTGAGCGTTCAGGAACGTCTCTTATTCCTGCGCACACGCAGATGAAAGAGGTGATCTGCGCCAAGCGACCGCCAAATTCAGAAGGTTCATCATCGAGATGGAATCGGAGAGTGGAACCATCAAGGGAGCATTCTCGTGGTCACACCCGAGCTACCGAAGCGCTTTCGCTGAAGAGAGAACATCTTGGAAACGAAGCGAGTCTTCGAGTGAAACTGCATTGTACCAAGCGGGATGAGCACTTTCCTTCAATTTATTGGCCTTAGGAATTCTAGGCGGCGAAAACGAAGCAGCAGAGAGTCAGGGGCTGCGGGAATCTAGAAGTCCGCCAAACATACCCTTACTCTCTCCCCCTCTCCCCTCCTCCACCCCCCACGGAATAGCCTTCCGCATCGCAGGTTCGAAAGAAACCGAGCCAAATCCCTCGAGCCACTGCGGCCATCTCGGCACCCTTAACCGGAGTGAATCCTCTAATGGCCAGGAAAGGAAGCTTCGTCACGCTCCTGTTCCTTGGAAGACCTGGAAACAGCAGGATTTGGCTCACAAGGAGAACGCGCAAATGAAAATGCACTCCCTGACCTTTGGACCAGGTCCGAATAGGGAGGTCACACGCAGAAATGCGAGGGATAGAACGAATCTGGTAATGACGATTCCTCCTCGGAGTTGCGTGGATGCCGCCTCCCTTCCTCTTGCAACCGAGAAACAATTTGTTGCTGGGCCGTGCCAGGAAGGAATGCGCTCGCATGGCGACGGAACTTTCGCAGCTCCAGCTGAGACAGATTTATGCAAACTGGTACCAAAGACCTTTGGGAGACGCCGACCCGCATAGGAAGGCGGGAGGACGGATGTGCTGACGTTCGCCACTCGTTCGGGAGGAATTATTCCTTCCTTATTGTTCCTTTCCTTCGAACACCCACGGAATCGACTTGGAAACGATAGGGGGCTGAAGGCAGCAGCACCCTGCGCAACGTTACACGCTCCAAGATGCTCGGCAAAAAAGGCAGATTACTACAAGCACAGCTCTGTCTTCATCAATGGATCGAGACGCGTGATGGAACGCGAAACTCCAATAACGCGGAATTTTATTGCCCTCCAACTGAACTCGGGGCCGCTCGCCGACGCATCGCGCACGCGGATGAGGCGCCGTGCGATCCCGGCGCAAACCCTGGAATGCTCGTTCCTCGCATCTCCTTTTCGAGACACCTTTTTATATCCTGTAATGCGGGCTCGGTGTGGGACCATGAATTGATGGCTGCTCCATAATGTATAGAATGTGGATACGACTGGTCCGGGCGATCGGAAGATGGGTCGTTTCGCCGCCTAATTGGTCAACTTGAGGAAGTCGGTCCGAGAACGGCTCATTTTTACTAGACATCAGTCCACTACATTAAAGGCGCGTGTGATTTTCAGGATCAGCTTTCCAGCCTGGGCCAGATGCGCATCTCGGCTTCCGGGCTCGTGGTGGCTTATTGCGAAAGAAGGGCAATCAGCCAGTCCTGGCCTTCGTGGCTCAGAACGACTTTATAGGTCGAATGTTGATAAAAGCGTTCGCGTTTTCGCGGAGCTCCCATCTTCCGTTGCTCGGGAGGTTCGATGTCCAGCGTTCGCGTTCCATACGTGCGTGGATACGCAGACGATCCCTAATCGCAACCCGACCTCATAACTGTCAACCAGCATGAGGTCTCAGGAACGAAGCCCCCTGAGCTTGGTGGCTCCCGTATGCGCGAGCGACGACAACTCGGCAACCCACCGGCAACTCGGACAAAGGGCAGAGCTCGGCCGCAACTCACCATCCCTCACTCTCAGCCGAGGAGGCGGGGAATTAGGGGCTCGAGTTTTCCTCACCTCGCATCGCTTTGACACGGCCGCATCGGATGCAGCCGAAAAGCATCTTCGCCTTCCCAGTGTCCATGTCAGCGGCATGCCCTCTCGCTTCTGGCTTCAGTAGAATTTTCAAGAAAACCCGATGCCCATTCTTTTATCGCCCGGTCCAGCGAGGCAACTTTGCGGCCGTTCCTATGTGCTGTCTGCATCCGACCTTGTAGGAGACTTCGGGAGATGAGGGGGATTCTTCACGAGCACACCGCAAATGGGAACGTTGCTCGCGGTTCAGTTTAGCTCAGTTTGATTTCTCACACCTCGCATCCGGGTTGATGCGTTGCTAAGGCGCTGCCCGCCCGTCTGTTTGTTAAGGAAAGGAAAGCCCGCTGAAACTGAAATCCTGGAATCGCCCTGGATGCCGCATAAGTCATGCACGAGTCTTTTTGTCTTCTGCCTGATCCTTCTCCATTGAAGATCGCGTCCCCGAAGCGAACGTCGAGCTATCATCGAGCGCCGGATGCTGAACGGAGGTCGATTTTTTACGTTCTTCTTCCGCATTCGATCTCTTCTCGGAGGGGAAAAGGTCGGAGTTTTCCAGGAAGATCCCGTCCTCCCCAATGCCAGGGCGTGTACTCCTCACGAAATCTTCTGGGGTTCCGGAGCGCGGGAGCGTTGCGAGGGTGCGCTTCGCGCCCGCGGGCTGCTCGATGAACGAATGAGCAAAAATCCAAGTGAAGCTTCACGAACGGTACTTTTGCGCAGATGTTCTTGTTCCTTAACCACCCTTGTTGTGGCCAGTCCACCTTGACATCTTGAGGAAACGCTCTGCCTTCCAGATCATCTGTTGCGATGCGAGAGGCGTTCGAATGTAGGTGGATGGGGTGACGGGAGCGTAAACGCGACACATCCCAAGGGAACTTCTTCGAGTTCCCACTTGCAGCCCTCTTGCCCGTGTGCCGGTCGCACCTGGGGCGGATCCGAGATCGGGACGTGACAGAATCCTCCCGTTCGGAGGACCGACCCGCCCCACTTGCTCACACCGAGTCCCGCATATCGGATCGAACTGCGCGCAACACGCCTAGGGCATCTTCTCTTACAAGTAGGGCTCTCGGGATTCCCTACAAAGCTCGGTTCCCAGTCCCTTCTCCCGGAGCCTCGGCATGATCTTCCTAAAAGGGAAAACGCTGGACACATCGTGCGAGGCTCGCGAGTTGGGAACGCTTCGAAATTCACGGTTGCCGCAACCTTCACGGTCGGCATGGCAAACGGCCCAAGCTGATAGAACGTGCGTTTCTTTCGAGACAGCTTCCGACCTCTGTAGGTCGAGAGTTTCGTGCAATAAGATCGCCCAGGCTTTTGCGCTGCTGAAAAATTCCTTCGTTCCCGGAGGACTGTGGTATCCCTGTTCTGCCGACTGACTCGCAGGAATGGCAGACAGCCTCAGCCACCTCGGCCCCTCGCGCGAAACGTTGAAAAGCAAGGAAAAACAAAACCAAATCTATAAAGCCCTGTTTGAAGAGTCACATCAGATTGAACCCGATCCCTGGAACTAAAAGGGTAATGGAAGGCCGCATTTGGGCGAGGAGGGAAACAAAAAAAAAAAAAAAAAAAATAGGCTCACACGTCAATTACTTCTTGAATACATGATTCGGGAAATTTTTTCCGCAAACATTTTGCTGGCTGAACGTGCAAGCAGCTGTTTAAAACTGGTAATCTGTTTTGAAAAAAAAAAAAAAAAAAAAAAAAGAAACTTTATTTTTCTTAGAATCGATCATGCTGGGCACTGCACGAGTTGATTAATTGATTTCAGTTCTGTGTTTGTGCCCAACTTGGGCACTGTATCGATTTCCTATAAATATCATGGGGGGGGGGAGAAGAAAAGAAAAGAAGAAGAAGAAAAAAATCTCCTGAGCTAACAAACATGGGTATAATCAATTTGGCATTCCAGCACGGTATAGAAACACCTCGACATTAGAGATTGGCACAGATAGGAATTTTTTTTTTTTTTTGAAGAAAAACTCGAATATGGAAATTGAGAAGGGGTAAAGAGAGGATATTTGAGCAGAAAAGTAAAATCGATGTTTACAAATGGAGGTCCAAGCTACGAGCATCTTAATTTAACAGCCCTCGATGAATCCGGAAGCAGTGAATGTATGGTAAAGACCTGTAAGTAATTACAGATGTTTTGAAGCACTTGTAATTCGAATGCGCAACAACAGGGCAACAGCAACAGCAACGAAAATTGGACAAGAAAGTGATTTTCAAGGCACAAAGAAAACAGTGAGTGACTCTCATAATAGACTGACCAGGATGCCGCACAGAAGTACCAACACGAAGTAGCGCGTTCTTTTCCATTGCAGCATTGTTGCTCCCGGGAAAACTTCCGGAATCTTTGTTTCTTTTTCTTCTTCCCCTCTTCCGAGCGACTCAGGGCTCCCAGCAGTTTTGGCTGCAAGAAGTTGGGGTAAGTTTTCTGAAACGAGGAAGGCGAGTCGTAGAGTAAAACATTAAGAGAATTCAAACCGACACGCTAGTTTGTTTGCTGAATGCTTACAATGAAGGGAGATGCGCAATATCCAGAAGGATTATGATGATCTTCTATTTCCAAATACACAGTAAAGGGTTAAGAATGAAGGAAACAGCAGCAGCAGCCGGAAGAAAGGAAAAGAAAGAACAGACATTGTGTGATATCGCGTGCGAGACCCGCGATCGAACCATTCCGAAAACCACCTGTGCATGTCCTAATCCGCTTTCAGATATCGCTCGGATTTTCGGTGGCATATTGATTCTTCATTCCAGCTAAGATTCCATTTGATTGAGGTCCAGTTCCTCTGAACAAAGTGAGTCATAGTGACTTTGTCAAGAGAAACGAAACGAAATTTCCCTACATAGAATCCAGCATTTAAATAGCTTTAGGTGTCAGTTCTATAAAGGAGAATGTACTCATTAAACACGTCCTAATCAGGAGCGAGTCATCTGCAACCGGAATCGGAAGAGTTTGTTTTCACTTATTGCAGTCGGATCTTCTTTTTTCCACAAGCATCTGACAGAGATGAACAGTGTAAAAAAACGAGGCTGTAATGAATGCTAACGACGAATCAGTTCGTTTCCGAAACAGCATCCCTTGTTTTCCAACTGGCCCTTGCAAACAACACGTTCATAAAAAGGAGGCAAACGACACGCGCAGTTTACGACACTCTCACGATTTCTCTTTTTCGTCATCATCATCGTCATAATTTCTTTTTTCTTCCTTTTTTCCTCTTTTTTTTGGATCGCGCGCGCGCAACTCTCGAAGCTGAAAGGAGCGCAGTGGGTCGCTGGGCAAACAGCCCCGCGCGCGCTGTTTCGTTCGAATAAGGGCGGGCCGGGGTCGGTCAACTACCGCTTGCGGAGCAGCAGTAGTTGAACCCTTCCGAGTCCGGACCCTTCCTCTCCTCCTTGCTGTGTGCACACGCACGCACGCACGCACGCACGCACGCACGGTCTCCAAGGAGAGGAGGATCCCCTGGAGGACGATCTCGGCGCGCGCGTTTCCGGTTCCTGGAGGGACCCTCGAGGAACTCTGAAACTCCGCCAAAGACGCCCCCAGGGGATTCGACCGACTGCTCATGTCAACTCAGAGCTTGGAGACATCCGAAGCACGCGTGACCCCTCCCCTCCCCGCACCGGCTCCCTTCGTCCGCGCGGTTTGGTCGCGCGCGTGCGCATTTCGTACTTCTTGCTGGAGCCGAGCTGCTTCTCCGAGCTGTGCGAGTGGTGGTGGTCGCGTCCGGGACAACGCATCCCGGACGGTCTCCTTGCCAGGGAGCGGGCCCGTTCGTTCGGCGGGCGCGTCGCCCTTTTTTCTGCTCTCTCCTGCTCTCAGGATCGACGCGGCCGAGGATGCGAGGGCCGGGTCGTCCGCAGAAGCAGTCTGAGCCCCTCTGGTGGCTGCGCTTCCTTTCGTTTCGGCAGGGCTCTTGGGGCCGGTGCCAACTGCCAGCACGCGGCGGGACCCAGACTTCTTCCCGTGGAAGGTCGCCCCGCGCCTGCACCCGACAAGCGGAGAGTCAACGCAGAGAGATGCAGGTCGCCTCCGACGCAGGTGGAGGAGGGGACTGCGGATGGACCCTGCACTCATGCTCGGCACGTTGCCAGAAGCGGAGTGTTCCCAGTCCAGGGAAACTTCCCGTCGAGAGCGCCGCCGCCGCGAGACGGTTGCACGCGGGCAGCCAGGCAGTGTAAAGACAGGTGCAGCCGGGGGGGGGGGGGGAAGGGCCGTGCTGAAGACGCAGACAGGCGCGGCTCCTCCCGGACCCTTTCTCTCCTCCTTGGGCTCAGCTGGAGGAAAGGGGGGAGGGGGAGCGATGGCGCAGGAGCGGCCTGGGCGCCGGTGCCGCCGCCAAACAAGGGAAGGACTGTGCCAGGGTGAATTCGGATGCAGCCGGCTCGGTCGGGGGCCGTTCAGTTCGTCGGGAGCTCGCGGGCGGCGCTGCTACGCTCTTCCGGAAAGAATGAGATTGGGAGGACGCGGGAAGCGGATCTGCCGACGGCTTGGCTGCGCCCGGCGGTGCCGGCCGTCAGAGCTGGCGGCTTCCCATCTCCTAGAGCGCTCCGGCACAGATGCCCCCAGGGCACTCGACAAAGGTTGGCCGTGTCGAAGCGGTGGGGGAGGGACAGCAGCGACACGACTCTGTTGATTTCAGGGGCGTCCGCGTAGGGGGAGTCAGGCGCCACGGAAGGTGCCAGTGCGGCAGATCCCCTCCTCGACGTCATCCGAGGTCAGAGAATTCCTTCCGGGCAGGGGTGCGTGCCAGGAGCTTCCGAGAGCGGGAAGAAGGGGAAGAGAGGAGGAGCGCGCGCTGGATTCGAGCGCGCGCCTGGGGAGACGAGGACGCCCGAGCAAGGCGCCACTCGTTCGCGGCTTGGCGACGCCTCGAAGCACAAAATCCCCGCGGCATCAGAAGCGCTTTCTCCCCAGACGTCGCGAACCTTCCCGATGAGGAAGAACAACGCCCGGTGTTCCCGGATGGGCGGTGGCCGCATGACCATTGCCGCCGGCAACCCCTTGCAAACGTCGACGGTGGCGCGTGTGATCCTCGTAGGAAAAGATGCTGGGAAGACACGTGTGTGCATGTGGGGGGGGAGGGGAGGGGTCCGGGACGCTAGGGGACGCTGGTTCCCCCTGCGCTTGTTCCTTAGCAACGCGATGTCGGCGGCAGCGGTCGCGCCCTTCGCTCCGTACTGATTTGTAGGGCACCCGAGGATTTTCCAGCCAGGAATTCGAGCGGTGTAGGGACAAAAAAGAGGGGGATTGAGGGGGGGAGCGATCTCGAGCCACCGGTCCCCGCGCTCGCGCGCCCTAATCCCACGGCGTCGTGCCGCGACAGCTGACTGCAGACCTCACGAGCCAGTCGGGGAAGAGGGGTGAGAGCAGGGACGGTGAGAGGGGGCAAACTCGAACGCTCGCGGGACCGCGGGATCGGATGGGATGCTACTGCTGCTCTTCTGATCCCGTCAAGACCAAAAGGTGCGCCCTCCGCCGCGACGCGGCGCCACCTGCGACCGAGCCGAGGGCACGTCGTGCGCACCTGCTCTCTTCCCTTCTTCCTTCACCCCGTCCCTCTCTCCTCCCCTCTCCCGCAGCGGAACCCCACGCTGTTGCACGTCGCCGCTGGGATGGCAAGGAGGGGAGGGGCACCGTCGTAATCCAGACAGCAGACGAGAGAGGCACCCGCTTCTAGCAGCAGCAGCATCTTCGCTGCTCCCCCGCTTCCTCTTCCTCGCCCTCGATTTCCGGCACGCTCCTTCCTCCTCACCCCCCCTTTCTCGCCTCCCGCGCGCGCCTCTCCCGAAGGGATTGAGGGACGCGCTTGCATCGATCCGACTCGGACCACCGCTCCCCACCGGACGTCTCTCCTCCTTCCCGCTCGGTCCGCAGAGAGCGAGCGCGCAGTCCCGCGCCAGCTACACCTCGGGCCATTGCGGCGAGTCGTGGGAACGGAGTCACGCTGCTTCCTCCCGGAAAGAACCGGACAGGACAGAGGAGCCGAAAGCGGCGCCGATGGTTTATTTTTAGCCGTTTTCGGGACTCCCCTCGCTCGCTTATTCGCGGCCAAGGGCCGCGGGGAATGAGGGGAGGGGAGAGGGAGAAGGGCAGGAGGAAGAGGACGGAGTCTTTCGCGCCTGCTTCCCGCCTTTGCTCCCGCCCGCGTTTACTCGCGGGGTAAGGTCGGGACCTGCTCCCGCGCGTGGCTCGTCGGAAGATCCATGGGGGAGCCTCCTCTTCCAGACGCGCCGGTCCGTTCTGGGAGCGCCTAGATTCGGCTACTCCGGCCACTCCGTCACGGCGCGCGCGAGAGGGGGGAGGGCGAGCGAGTCTTCTTCCTTTTTAGCCAGAGGCTTCAGGTGGGCCGCCGCACTCGCTCCGTGGTCTGTTTCCGGGGAAGGGGGGGCGCCTCTCCCGAGGCGGTGAGAGAGGAGTAGGACGGGCGTCTCCGCCGCCTCCCATTGCTGCAGGGGACTTCCTCGGGTGATGATGGAGTTCCTCTGAGTTTACCCTGACAAATGGGTACGCACGTGGGTGGAGGAAGAGAAGGGGGGGGGAGGCAGGAAATGCAGGCGGACTCTTGACCATCTTCGGTCGCTCGCCGCTTGCTGGCGCGCTCTCTTCTCTGGATCAGTGAGATGCCCTCCCCAGGCAGACCTCTCCCAGTGCCCTCAGGCAGAGGTAGCCATGGGCCGGGGACGGCCGCCTCTGTGGTCCTCCAGTAGCAGCAGCGAGCCATGGAGGTGAGACCTGACCTCGTGGATGCCTCGGCGGGGTGTGGGATTACTATCTGCCTGTCCCCTTCCCTCTTCTAAAGATCCTCGGGTCCCCGCCGGGAAGCCAGAGCAGCTCCCGAGGATGTTTTTTTCTCTGAGGATCCCAGGGTCACTCATGGCCTGTGACTCGCCCCTGGGGGATTTCTGGGAGCTTCTTGATCTCTAAAACCCTCGGGGTAGACACGAAGCTGCTCGAGAGGAGTGGTGGAATCCTCTCTCGAAGTCCCCCTACATCTTGCCCTTTCCCACTTCCCTTCTTCGGAACCGAGGCCACGCCGCCTGGGTTTCAGCACATTCCGACTGCCCACCTGCTCGATGTTTCTGAGCCGGCGCAAGGGGGGGAGGAGTGTTGTCCTGGTGGTAATCGTGGGGAGCGGGGGTTAGAGGTGGGGTTGGGGGTAAGCAGCCGAAATCCCGACGTCGCTCCAGCGGTCTGCAGCAGGGCGGCGACTTCGAGGACGAGTTGTTCGCGAAAGGGGTCGCGAGACGGCATCGCCCGACTTTCCAGCCGCACCGGTGTCTCCTTGGCGACGCTTCCTTCGCCCCCGTCGCTGCACGGCGGCTGTTGCACTCGCTTGCAGAAAGGGGAGCAACGCCGCGCTTCCGGGGTCATTCCTGGTCTCCCATTGCCCTGATCCGAACTCGCCATCCCCACCCTTCGAGAACGCGCGTGGGTTAGCCCTCCTTTCCCCCTCGTTGCTCAGACGGCGCATACATGGCTCCGGTCACTTCCCGGGGGATCGAGCGCGCGCGCGCCGCTCCCGGAGCGAGGCGGCTGTTCCATTCTGTCGAGCTGGAATCCAGACTTGGGGGCAGGGAGGGAGGAAAGGGGCAGCGAGGGAGGCACTCTCCTGTCCGCCGCCCGGGAAACGGTGCTCCGTCACGCCGTACCGGCTTTATTGGAGGATCGCGCCGCTCGCCTCCTTGACAGTCGTCTTCTCTCCCTCACCCACTCTTGAAGGTTCCCTCTCCCTCTCTCCCTCCTTTCCCCTTCCTCCCTCGACGCGAACGCTCGAAGACTCCGAGCTCTCGGACGAGGGGGAGTGAGCAGGCAGTGGCGCCGCCCTCTCCTCCTTCCATGGCAAACAGAGCAACCGCCCCAGAAACATGCCGTGCACACACACGCGCTCGAGGAGAGGGGGAGATCGTCCCACCCTCCCTTCTCAAGGCGGACTCCGGCTCCATCCCGAAATCCTTATTTTTTTTTCTTCGAACGGCTGGACCCTAGAGGAAAAGGGTGGGGGTGGGGAGAAGGAATCCTAAGTTTCCTCGGAAATCGGAGCCATCGGTTGCAGTTGCCGTCGTCGACGCCACCTATCAGAGAAAGGAGGACTGGGTTAGAGGATGTTGCGTCGCGAGCAGACCAGACCAGACCTAGGCACACCCGGGCGGCAGCTGACGGGCGGCAGGCCCGCAGGACAAGCCCCGGGAGCAGCCAGTCGCTCGCGGAGAACGGCGGAAGCGGCGGCGCAAGGGGGTTCCGGAAACCCAGGAAGGGGGGATCTTCCATAATCCCTTTCCCCCCCGGGGAAAAGGTGTTCCCAGGAAGACGACGGCCACCATGGAAGCGGAGGTCAGCCTGGAAGGACAACCTCTCCACTCCAGGGTTCAGAGGAGGGCGATCATCCTTCCTCTTCCGGGGACCGGTTTACGGAGGAATGAAACCGAAGAGACTGGAAAGGACTTCTTGCTCTCATCCATGGGGAGGAGGTCGGAAGCTGGCCGCTTGGAGGGACTCCCAATGGTCCTGCAATGGAAAGGACTCTCTTTCCCTCGGTC
The DNA here is from genome assembly GCA_036172245.1 of Raillietiella orientalis. Lineage (NCBI taxonomy): Eukaryota > Metazoa > Arthropoda > Ichthyostraca > Raillietiellida > Raillietiellidae > Raillietiella > Raillietiella orientalis. The sequence goes on from JAYWIR010000016.1 coordinate 2,635,477, forward strand.
TTTACCTGGCGTCTGGCTTCGATGCCGGAGCCAGGGAAAACTTCTCCCCACCCGGTCCCGCCGGACGCGGCCGATCCCCCTTTCCATCCAAGGGTTCTTTCCCTTCTCCTGGATGCGAAGCAGTGGCGGCGGCGGCATTCCTTGAAGAAAGTCCTCTGGATCTGCCAGCCACCAGCTCGCACGCACCGGCTGTCAGGCTGCTCGTTGCCATGTGAACCTGCTGCAGGACGAGACGTGGGCGATCCCGGAACGCGCGCTTCTCTCTCCCGGACGAAGTTTGCAGAGGTGCTGGAAGCTTGTTAGACACCAAACGGGCCACGAGGGATGAGGCGGGAGCAAAAGGGAACCGATGGCTGTTGTCCTGGAGACCCGTGCCCGGCCTCTCTCCTTTCGACAGCAGTCGCCCCTGCCCGTCCAATGGAGACAGACGGGGATCCATCGGTGCGTCTTCTCCTGCCTCGGTTGGCCCGCATCCTGCGACCCGGGCAGGCTGGGAGGACTCGACGCGGTGGGCGGTGGCGGGGGGGGGGGAGGGCACGAAGCAGCGCGGCCGCTGCCGCATCCTAGGGAAGGGTCCCTGACCCGACGTCCCTCGGGGAAGGAAGGAGGAGAGGAAGGGAGGGAGGAAGGGGCTGGCGGCGGTCCGCGTAAGGAGAGCCTCCAGATGGGCGACGTGGCGGGGCGGCACGTGCGTCCCGCGGGGCTTCCAGCTGACGCTGCCGAAGGGTCTGGCTGTCGTGGTTTCCGGAGCAGGTCGCAGAGCTTCGACTTCGACGCTGGCGCCGATTCCTTCAAGCGGGTTCAGCCGGAATCGCCCTCCCCTAATGTACCTTCCGGAGCTACGCCCACCGCGAAAGAGGGGAGGAACTCCGAGTCACCAAGGCAACCCGGGCAGCCTCGGGTGCGGAGGCGTCGCCTCTGAGCGCGCCTTCCGGGACATGGCCAGCGATCGGGAGGGATCGACTCTGTCGCAGGACGGCAGGGATCTACTCAAGGAGTTTTCTTCACCTCCTGCGAACGGGGGATCCTGCCTCCCGAGGACGCAAAACTGCTCCTCCCGTAGTTTTCCTCTTGGACTGTCGCCCCGGGAGTCCGTGGAGGTGAGGATGTTGCTGCCGCGTGACCTCCGAAGAGGAGCTCATCCCAGGGGGATTTTCTGCCCCTTCGGCTGACGGAAACCACCCTGGACTCCCCAGGACCCGGAGCTCCTAGAGGGCGATCCCTGCTGCTGGAGAGGGATGCACATCCTCCCTCCCCGTGAGGCGGTAACTTCCGGAGGAGTTCCTGAGAAGGTGATTGCCGCCGCGCCCGCCCTGGCAAAGAAGGAGGGGAGGGAGGAAGCCACCGTCCTCCGGCTGCTTTGCCACGGTGGGGGCCGTGGCCACTGCTGCCATCGCCATTGTATGGGAGGCACGGCGACGCGGTGCCCCTTCACGAAGCCCGGAGGCGGGTCACAGATGAGCGCCTCCTGACAGCGGTGCTAGAGAGGAGAGCGTGCTCTCTGTTTCCTTCTCGACTGCCCGTCCTGCCTGGTCACGTCGCGAGCACCATCGTGGAGGCGAACGGGCCAAGTCGGACGGGGGATCCGACCTCATCGGCCGAAGGGAATGTGTTGCCACCTGTTCGGACGACTCCTGACTTCGGCGCGCGTTCGGCAGGTGCAGCGGACGTTTTTTTAACGAAGCCGTGCTCCCTCGGTGGCGCCCACGCACGCTGGCGCCTCCGTGCAGCGAGTAAACGCCGGGAACAGACGTGGCAGCGATCGTGGTAGGGCTATGACGCTCGGTAGCGGTGCTGGTCCATCGAGGAAGCGCGAGGCGAGGAGAATCCCCAGAAGATCCGTGCGCCCCCTCTGGGACATCCCCGGGACAAACCCGCAGCAACGCGGTCTCGCGTGACCCCCGGAGTGGTGGCGCACGCCTGCGAGCTACCGATGAAGGCATCAGCAGGGGAACCGGAAGGGTCTGCCCTGCTCTCTTCCTCTTCTGCCAAGCACCGTTGCTATGCAGCAGGCCATGTGCCTTCCGAGATGCCGGGGGAGTGCTGGCTGAGGGCCACCACGGACACCATCTCGGATCACTGGTGACCTAGCGCAGCGAGCACCGCCAACAGATGCTGCTGTCCAGGCGAATTCTCTGTACGAGCCGGTGAAAAAGGTACACCAGTGGGCGACACCTTCCGGGATGGCTGCTGCACGGAAAGATGTCCTTTGCGATAGCAACGTCGGAAAGGACTGCTCGGGAAAGGAGGAAGCTGTGTGCTCCTCCATCTGCCTTCCAGCAAAGTGTTATCGTTCTCGGCTCTCTCTTTAATCAAGCCATTTGGTTGCTAAGATACCTTCCTTGATTTTTGTTTTTTTTCATACAAACTACATGTACGGCGCGTGGGGAATCCATTTTGACATGCACGGAATTGGAGATCGAGGGCGAGCGGCGTGTGAACCGTGAGGGCAGCCTAAGGACCATGCCGAAGCCAGGCAGAGGGGAGGGGGGACGGGATACCGTGCTTTAGAGGTGCCCGGAAAGTGAAGCTCACCTTCGCGGGTTTCCATGCCTTCCCCTGAACGTCTTGGAGGAGCAGGTGATTCAGGACGCTCTTTGAAGACAACGAGGAAGCCAGGGAGAGAGAAAGTCGAATCTTCGAGAGGGTCACTTGGGAAGTTTCGTCGCTGCTTCCTCAGTGCGCGCACCCCCGCGAGCTCTCCGCCGATGACGCACGCGATCACGTGGGGGAGGAGGAAACTGCCGCTGCTGGCCAGCTTCCCGCTTCTGCCACCGACGCCGCCCTTGGATGCAGGAGACGCAGGAGGGTTGCATCCTCCCGCCAGTGGGCAGGGAGCGACCCAGTGGCTCCTGACGGATAGGTACCGTTTCTGAAGCTCCTTCCCTCTTCTTCGTTACGCGATTCCTGCTCCAGGAGAAAGGAAAAAAAAAAAAATTGAAAAAAGGGAAAATCGCTGGGGATGCGACGAGAGGGAGCGCCCCGCCTCCATCCTGGTCCACAATGAACAACACTCTTTGCTTCTGAAGGAAGGCTCAAACGTTTCCTCCCCCTGGAGTGAGGATAGGATCGCCCCGCTCCTCCGACTTCCGGACTGTGGTTCAGTCGAGCCGAGCTCGGGCTCCCGTTCCGAGCTACCACTCGAATCCTTTCGCTGCCGGGGGCGGCGGCAGCTTCCGCGTGTGCGATGAGGAGAGGGTTGCGGCGGACGAGAGGAGAAGAGGTAGGGCCAGAAAGACCAGGGGGGCCTGATGCGGAGGTGCTCCTGGAAGGATGATGGGGGCGTGGTCAGAAAGGTCCACTCCTCGCGGCACTGGGCAAGGAAGGCCTCCAGGCAGCATCGGGGCAGGTCACTCAAAAAGCTCTGGGCTTCTTTGCTGTTTCGCTTCCGGCTGCACGCAGCAAGCAGGTCGAGCCGGAAGCTTGCCGTCCCCAAAGGGCACTCAGGGGAGCTGAGGACGTGAAGCGGCGCGCTGCTGGCGGCAGCCCAGTCGTCCTGGGAGGTACGATGGGGGTCGCGAAGGGCGGCCACGGATCAGCCGACACCCCGACTCCCTGAGAACGGGCGGGTCACCGTCCCGGTGCGCTGGAATGGAAGGCATCTCAGGAGGTTCGAATGAGAAAAGCGAGGGGGATCGCTACCGGAGGAGGGAGGGGAAAGGGGAAAGGAAGGAGACCCTTGTCCAAGCCTAGAGGACCCCGCGGTTCCTGGTTGCCTTGCTGCAGCGCATCAGAGGAATTCCCGTTGAGGGCATACAGGTTGCCCACGGTGGTGGTTTAGTAGAGGTGAATCGAGAGAGGCAGCCAGCCACCCCACGAATCCCCTAAAGCAGAGTTTCCTTCCAAGTCGGAGACGGCCGCAAAAGAGGTTCGTCTCCACCTAAGGGGCTTTGCTTCCTGCATCATCCCCGGGAAGGAGCCTGGTCTACTGGACGGCGGAGAGCTTGTCCATCAGATGGCTGGTCAAACAGGGGAGGCTCCTTCAAGGGAGGAAGCCACTACTGCTTCACTCCGGCCTCCACCGGGGCGCACTGAGAAACCCCGGGCGGGTGCACTGCCTGGCGGCAGTTCCCTCCTCCCCACCGTCTAGCGCAGGAGCGGTTTCTGAAGCACCCGGTACGTATCCCTCCTCTCTCTCATCTCCCCGTCCTCATCGCCTCGCGGTACAACTCTCGCAGCTAGGAGACGGCTTGCCAAATCGAGAGTTGCGAAATCCACAGCCGCGCCGCGCGTAATGCTGCCGACAACGAGGAGGGTGCAGCTCGTGGGGGAAGCAGGTGATGGGTATCAAAACCCGAAAACTCTGGGATGCCCTCTTTACTTCCGGTGACGTTCGCCGTTCGTTCGGAAGGGGACGCGGGGCAAGGGGGGGGGGAGAAGACTCGACTGAGGACCCCCTTGCAGGAGAGTGCGATGTTTCTTGCTTTTTCTTTCCATTTTTCTCGAGGTCAAGTACCCCCTCAAGCTGGGCGTGCTGCTCGCAATCTGCCTGGGGAGGTCTAGTGCAGTGAAGAAACGCGATCGACGGATGGATGGGGGTGCGCGTGGGGAAAAGTTGTGCGAGGAAGGGAAGGGGCGCTGCTAGGAGGACGGAATTTTTTCTCTTGTCTCAGTTTCCCACCTAGCCCTGTGCTGTCCCCGTGGCCACACGGGGAGGAGTGGTTTTCTGAATGCCGCTCCTCCCCTTCTTGTGAAAGACCGGGAGAGGAGAGAGGCCGGGATCACGGAAGCGAAGCACCACGCCTGCCATCATGGCGAAGGTGGGCCCCTCTCCCTCCCGGGAAGGGGCTCAAGGGCAGATAAGAGGGTGGGAACCAACTGCTTGCGAGTTCCCTCCAGGCGAAGATCCCTCGCCCGTCGGAAAGGAGGAGGGCGGTTTCACCGGGAAACCGTGGAAACGGGGGAGGAGGTGAAGACGTGATGAGGTGCGGGAAGAAGATGCCGCAAGCGGCAACAAACTCCGCACTTCCTTCCCCAGTTTCGCTCTCCATTCCTTCCCCCCTTCCATCCGTCCGCTTTCTAGCCGCTCACCCTGCACTCTGCTCCTCCCCTGCGCGACCCAGGAGTACCTTTTCGACACCAGGAGCCTCATCCAGGGATTGGACGACAGCAGCGACGAGCTTTCCTTGTCGTGGAGGGGGTTCCGTTCGTTTCTGCGGAACTTGGCCCGCCTGTTCTGGAACCAAACCTGGAAGGGTCAGCCGGAAGTGTTCAACAGGAAATTTCCGGGCCTTCGGCTTTCAGAGGCGCAGGAAGGGGAAGGGGAAGGGGAGGGATGGAAATGTGAAGGCAGCGAGGAAAAGGGCCTCGGGTCGAAAAGGACGACGCGTTGCGCCCGGCAGAGCGGTGCGCGACCCCGGTCTCGCCGTTTTAGTCCCTCGGGGATGCGGGAAGGGAGCCACGTCGGCCAAGCGTGCGCCACACTTTGATCTTAGCCAAAAGGCCGAGACCAAAAGACGCGTCTGTCCCATTTTCCTTCTCTAGCTTACTCCTATGCCGATCTCCCCTTCGCATTACCACCCACCCTGTATCCCGTGAGAGTGCTTTCAAAGAAGGAACGCAAAGCTTGAGGCGTTGGCTGAGGCACCGCTGTGCGTGTCTCCCCAGAAACGGAAGTTCTTCCCATTCACCTTTCGTGCAGCAGTGCCCCAAAAGGGCCCAAGTGGGGTACGGAGGAGGTGGGTGGGGGTTACGCGCGCTTGCAATTCTGTAGCAGTGGCGGACACAAATAGCCTCCTGCTTTTTATCGCTTCTCTTACGAGGAGTAGCGCCTGCGTCCTGTCGGTTGCGCGCGAGGAGAACCAGGAGGATGCTGGTCAGAAGGAAGACCCTGAGGGGTTCCTTCTGGGCCAGCTCGGAGTGCCCACACGGTTGCCATCAAGCTGCTGGATGGCGTTCGCGGGCAGTGGCGCACCCTGACGACGCGCCTCATTCTCCCTTGACCTCACGGGATGGGAAGGGAAGCATCAGACCCCACTTCGAGCATTGGTTGCGAAGTGCAAGGGAGGGGAACCGTGCGCAATGCGTCATGTCGCAGCCACAGTGACATACGCGAGCATGGCCAAGCGACCCCGCTCCCCGCAAGAGGGTCCTGGTTGGCAGGGTTGAGGGCGTTCCTCGGGAGAGAGCAGCCCCTACCACGCGCGGAAGTCCCTCGAGCGCGCGGGACGCGGTTTTAGGGTTGAAAGACATAGCTGCTCCCCCTTCCCTGTGTCCTCGAGTGCGGTTCGAGGGAATAGGGAGGCTCCCCCCCGAACGAGTGGCCCCTCCCGCAGTCATCCCAGAGACCTGGATCCTGGACTCGCTCAGGTTCACGGAAGCTGCGAGCTCTTCTCTGACGAACGCGTCCGGGTAGTGCGTCTTGTCGAAGGTCATCTCCAGAGCAGCGACCTGTTGGTTGGTGAACGCCGTCCGGCTGCGCCGCTGCTTGCGCCTCCGCTCGACAGCGGGACAGCCGCTGGCGCTGGTTCCGTCCCCTGGAAAGCAGGCAGTCTTGGAGGAGGGAAGAAAGGCGGGAGGGATGGCGGCCGATAGTCTCCTGGAGTGCTGTGGCAGCGGCTCCTCGGTCCAGCGAGCGCAGACCGCAGCTCCTCCTCCAGCTGGCGCGGGAGCCACCTGTGGACCGTGAACTAGTGAGACGAGCGTGAGCAGGCGAAAGCAGAGGGATGAGGAGAGGCGAAGCACGAGGTGACAGGGAACCGCTCCGAGAGAACCATTTCCATGGAGACGCGAAGACGGACGCCGTGCACGCGCAGACAACGACGAGGTTCCGGGGATGGCCATGGATGGGAGAAGGTGGAGAAAGGGGTTGGGTGGAATCTTGTTTGATCTCGTTCCTGGCAGAAAGGAGGAATTCTGAATCCAGGGAAGAATAGCGCGAGAACGACGGCAGTGGAAGCTCGGGCTGGCGGATAACCGGGAAGGATGGGCAAACGTCCGTCGCAAGGGCCCGCAGCCAGGTGGTGAGGAGCAACTCACTTGAGGGGGATGGGGGGGAAGAGGAGAAGGAGGAGGAAGCGGAGAGGTGGGGGTCGTCAAACGACGCATCGGGTCAGGAGAAACGAAGGTCTTTCGTTGTATCTGAAACCCGGTCTCTTGTCACGACCGCTCGCGGAAGGGAAACCGGGAGGGGGCGGCAGTCGCGTCGCACTCGGAGACGTCGACAGGGCCTTCCTGGACAGAGTAGGTCGGGAAGAGGAGGGTCGCTCCTGGTTCGGTGGAAGGTTTGCCTCTTCCTCCCCGTGCTCTCCCTATGGGACCCGCATCCTCAAGCAGGGAGAAAAGGGGGGACTACGATGGGGAAACTCACGAGAGGGAACCACAGCGCATGTCAAGGAGGGCGATGCGAAGCGGCACCCGTTCTTCCCCGGGGTCCGCGGAATCAGGGACTCCCTCGTCCGTTCATCTCGAAGAGGATGTCGGGAAGGGAACGAAAAGGGGTAGACGGAACCATCGCTTGCTTGCGTGGATGTTTTGGAGGGGGAGAAGGAAAAGAAACGGATCAAGAAAGGAGTAGGAGTAGAAGGGAGAATTTCCTAGCAAACTGCCCACGGCTCAAAGGGCCTGCCCTGGGGATCTCCAAGGGCAAGGAGAGATGGAAGGTTAACCAGTCCTTGGTGACTCGCACCAGGCGTCTCCTCGCTTTTCCTAGGGACTCCCAAAGGCTGCGGAAAGCGGTTGCCAGGCAACGACGCGGATCGCGAAGCCACCGGCAGTGGCGAGATCGCCCCCGCCTCTCACTCCGCCCTCGCGTTTGGGAGGCTCCGATGTCGGTTCCATCCCACGCCCTACCTCCACCCAAAGTTTACGCATCCCACACGTTAATTCCGATTTCTTCCCACTGGCTTGCTGGGCGAAGAGGAGGAGGAGGAAGGGAGGGTGGAGGAGCGATCCGCTCCCCGACGAGGTCGGCAACAGGGAGAATAGGGAAGCCCCCGACTTCCGCACCCGTCTCTCGAACAACGCGTCCCTTCACGACGAAAGCATTTGTCCTCCCTTCCCCCTTCCCCTAATCCACTCCTCTCCCTCCATCCCCCTTTTCCGGAAGGAAAGGGGGCGAGTGAGAGGAAGAAGCGGGCACGGCTCTGGGGCTGTCCCACGCGTGCTCGACTACCCCCTTCCCTCGACAAGTCCCAGGAGAAGATGCCTCCGGGAGGGAGAAAGGGAAGGACAGCCGAAAGGTGTGCTGTTCTCATCTCTCCCGGGGACACGGAGAAGGGGGGACAGGTGGAGCTGGGGACACTCTCGCTGAGGGTCCGCCCCAGAGAGGAGAGACAGAGCGCGGTGTCTTCGCGCCCTCTCCCCGCTGCGTGCGCTCCTCCTTGGAATCTTCCTAGCGCGGGGTCCCCCTTATACCTGTGCCTCTGGGAGGTCCGGGAAGTTTTCCATCTCCTCCCGGGACGAAGAACCCTGTCTCACCCCTTTCCGGGAACGTGATCAGCGCGCCTCCTTCCCCTCCTCCAGGTCCGGCTGTCGTCATCAGGGGACCCTCCGGCCGACCCCTCCCTGAGTTTCCTTCTTCCCTTCTCTCCTCAATATCTGATCCGGAGGGTGCCTGCAGGCAGTTCGAAGCAGCGTCCGTCCATCCTGGGCCCTGCTTCTTCCCTCGGGGGAGTCGTGAACCAGGTAGGAGGAAGGGGAAGGGGTGAAGCTGGTAAGGAAAGGAAGTTTCCCCTTCAGGGGACGTCCCCTTGCTCCCCACTCGCGTGCTCCTCGTTTCCTGTGAGCCTCTGCCAAGGTTGCCAAGGGTGCGTCCCGTCTCAGGCGGAAAGGGGAGAAGGAAGGAGGAGGTGGGGGCCGCCATCTCGGGGCCAGCTCGCGCGCGCGCGCTCTCCCGCGCCCGGCACACCACTTGCCTGCGCTCTCTTCATCGGGGCGCGCCTTCCCGCCGCCGCCGTCAGGGTAGCGGACGCTTCCCTGCCCTGCGCCGTCGTCGTCGTCGTCGTCGTCGCCACCGCTGCCAGCCGCGTGGGCGCGCGGGCGGACGAGCCCTTCCTCGTCCGACTCGTCCAGGCCCAGAAGGCGACTGACGGTAAACTTCCTACCACCCTCCGGAGGGCCGCACCGCCGCGGGCAGGTGGCGCCGCTAGACACGTCCATGGCCGCCGCCCTCACTCGGCGCGAGCCTCGCGCAGAGACCGCACCCGGGATTGATGTGCGCGCACGTCGGGAGAGAGGCGCTCGCGGAGAAGAACTCCCTCTTGGGAGCGAGCGGGATCGCGGAGTGCCGCCTTTCCGCCTAACGGGAACTCTCGACTCTCCTCTGCCTCGCGCTTCCCCCCCCCTCTTTCTTCTTCCCTGCCTGCTCCTGTGAGAGCGACGTCCGCTCGCTGGCACGGGACTCGTGCCAAGGAGAGAGTGCGCGCCGGTGTTCCTCTCGCAACCCCCTTCCTCTCCCTGCGTTCCCCCCCTCTCCCTCCGTTTCACTCGAGGCGACTCCCGTTCGCTTCCGGCGTCTGGAGAACGGAGGAGGCGGCGGCGGTGGAGCGGAGTCTTCCCGGATCGCGTCCGCGAGCGGAGATCGCCCCGGCCGGAAGCCGGGTGCGCGCGCGCTCATTTTCCCCTCCTTCCTTCCCCGGGACTCCGACAGAGAGCGCCCGAAAGCCGCTCCCTCGGGATATTTTTACTCGTGCCTTTCCCGGCGGGCACGCGGGATTTCTCTCGCTCTCCTTCGAGCGAAGCGCTTCCTCTTCTCTCCCCTCCCAGACCCTTTTCCGGGAGCACCCGGCCCGTCAAGGAGGCGGTGGGAGGGGAGAGGCGGAGCGGGCAACCGGGACCTCCCTTCCTCCTCCCGAAAAAAAGACCCCGGAGTACTCGCGCCGTCAACCCCGGACCCGCGAGCATCCGTGTCTCCTCGCTCTCGGTAGGGGGGTAGAGGAGGAGGTCTTCTTCCCCTTCCATCCGGGAGGGCTGGAAGGAGGGAGAAGAAGGAGGCGGCGTTCCCGGATGATTGATCTGCATCCCGGGACAGCTGGCGCGGGAGCGCTCCCGCGACGCCGCGCGGAAGGGACGCGTTTTTTACTGCTTGTCAGCGCTAGCGAGGAGCTCGGCGAAAGGGACGGGGGCGCTAATTGGGGTAATCGATCTTCCCAGCGTCGTCGTCCCCGATCCCAGCAGCGCCGGGCGCGCGGCGCCTCTTCTGCGGAGCCATCCGTGTGGAGCGAAACCGTTCAAGAGGGGGGAGGGGCAAGGAGATCGTCGAGGGGGGAGGAAGGATGGCGGCGGGACAGCGTCACGGTGGGGCGGGGTCTCGGGGTGCTCACAGGGGCAGGACTCTGAGGCATTTCTCCGGCGGAGCAGGAAGGTGGCGCAAGCGCATCCCGGGATGGTGAAGCGGACGCTCCCGAGCCAGCGCGCTCGTGAATTCTAGCTGCGCTGGGGAACCTCCGATCCCTCGGTCTCTTTTCCATGCCATCCCCTCCCCCGCTCCCATTGCTTCCAGCTTCTTTCGACTTCCTCCCAGGAGCTTGCTGAGCGACGCGAGCTAACGCGACGGCGATGTCCGCAAGTAGCCATTGGCTGGGAGAAGCCTCGGAGACCTCCCTCTTCGGAGTCCCCCTCGCCAGAGGCACAGAGATCACCCCTTGGCTTCGTGCGGGAGCGCTTGAGATCTTTTCTGTTTCCGTCTCTTCCCCATTCCTTCATTTAAGGGAGATGATTCCGCTGTAGGAGAGGAAGACAGAAGGAAGAAGAAATCCGAACGTTCTCCTCCCTTCCTCCTCTTCCTCACTTCTTCTCCTCTTCCTCTTCTTACTCCTCCTTCTATTGCAATCCTTCCTTCCTTTCCCTTCCCTAATGAAGATTGGTCCCTTGAGCCTCGCTCCCTCTCGTGGGAACGATACTCGTGCATCCCTCAGCTGTCCAGGGGAACCAGGATGAACGGCGGCGGGACACTCGACCACGGCGTAGAATGGTTCGGCAGTGGAAGCGGCACCAGCCTTCTCGGTGGCTGCAGGGGCAGAAATCACAGCAGACTCGAGTGTGAGCGGTGGCGGGACCCGTGGCAACCTGGGGAGGACTCCATGGGGGACCATTATTAGGGGGCGTCCCGGGAAGAAAGCAGGAGCGTGCTTCGTGGCAGTTCGAAAAGCGGTCGGTCCTGCCAACATCAGTGTTGCCGCGTGCAGTGAACCTCCCTCCCCCCACAGGTGATTTTTGATAGCACCAGACATCCTAATGATGACGGTCATGGAAGCAAAGAGTAGCCAGGGGCAACAGTGGTGAAGCTGCAGACAGCGGTGGGAGCCAGAATCGAGGGGTCACGGCAGTGAAGATGCCTCGTTCCGCCCTTGAGGTGTAAAGGAACTGGGAAAGGTTCGGTTGTCGGGTGCAAGTGCTGCTGCTGTCTCAGAGCTACTAGCGCTCCTGGAGGAGGCAGTTGCTGGGCAACGCCCCGAAACACGACAGGAGTGGGGAGGCAGCAGAAGCGCACTCGCTGGCAACACGTCTAATCAACTGCGGCAGTGGTCATATGGCAATCCTGTAGGATCAGCAGCAGCATCGGTGTTCCCGAGAGAGGTTTCAAGCCCCCAAGAAGGGGAAGACGACCCTTCCTTAACTCCCTTGCGGGGAATGGTGCGCTTCTGGGAAGAGGGTTCGAGCACTCTCCTCGAAAAGTGTAATTTCCGTCAGGGTAGGACAACGAAGTTTGGAAGAGGAAGAGGGGAAGACAGCGCCGTCCTCACAGAGGACGTGCATTCGGCAGGACGAGAGAGAAAGTGAGCTTTCCTCTCCTCTGCTATCCCTTCTGAGGAAGGCAGATGAGGCTCATCTCATCCGCCTTCCTCTTCCCGCGCGCCTTCCTTCCTCGGATGGGACTCTTGCCTTCTCCGTCTTTCCTGTCTCCCTGAATGCGCTCCAGGAAGATCCCTCCCTCTTCCGACTACATCAGAGACGGTGGCGCCCATCAGGGGAAGCGGCCAGAAGCGAAGGCTCCCCAGCAGGTTGCATCTGGGGGAAGGAGGAAGCGCTGGAAACTTCCCTTCTCAGGAGCGCGTTCCAGTGGCTTTTCAGGAAACCCCCACTACTTGCGCATTCTTCGTTTTCATGAAAACGAAGAATTGTCAGGGAGGCTCCCTCCGCAGTGTGAGTTCTCGGATAAAAGGATGACGGCAGGGGAGAAGGCACTATTGGTGATTCGGACCTGGCGGCGGTCTCTTCTGCCTCTCTCCATCCGGAATCTGCTCGCTCCACTGTGGTAGCAAAAGACCAAAGACTGGTCTCCCCCTCCTTTTACCGCGGCTCCCGTGCCCTCCTCTTCCACGAAGGAAGGCAAACGAGCTTCTCCAGCTGTGGTCGGCCCCAAACCACTGAGGGCATCGGGATACCCTACCATCCCTGGAGGAAGCTTCTGAAGAGGAGGATTCCGGGGCTATCTCTTTTTTCCTCCAGGACGGACTGCCTCTTCTCCTCCCTGACAGGGAGCGCTTGTTTCCCTATGCATCTCCCCTTTCCAGGGAAAGCAACCACTCCTTATACCGAAAAGAGTGTTCCTCGGGAGTGGAACTGATGCAGTCCCTGAGGACTTCCAGAAGCACGTATGGATAGTTGCAGTGTGGCGACGGGATACTGAGTGAGCTGGGGAAGCGCCGGCGAGCCGTGGACTGTGGCTGACTGGCAGCCATCCCACGGAAGGTGGCTCTTCCGTGGTCGCGGGGTGTCCAGTCGAGGCGGAAGGGGAAAGATGCAAGAAGAGAAGGGCAGGAGAGGGACGGGGAAAAAGGGATGGGTCTGCCATGCAAGGGGGGAGGAAACTCATGGAACCGAAAGTCGCCGCAGAGGATGTGACGGAAGTTACAGCCTGGTACGGGTTACTAACTGCAAGGAGGTGCCGGATACTCCATCCCCCCCAGTAGCTGGGAAACCCCTAAAGTGTCCCAGACGAAGGCTGGGGTCTCATGTGAAGGAATTCCTCAGTGCTTTTCTCCGCAGGAGAACCTCCCGGTCCCCAGGTTCCCTCTTCATGGGAGCTTTCCCTCGAGGGTCCTCAGAAAGGGGGCAGGGTGCAGGATTGAGTCAGGATTCGCTCCCGGGATCTCAGGGAAGCGAAAGAACCGGAATCGTCAGGTCTCCTCCCCTTTCCCGCCCACCGGAGAGTCCCTTGTTTTTCGTCCTCGGATTCCGAAGCGATTCCCAGAGAGAACGACGTAATCACCTTCCTTCTTTCCAGAGAGCCTTCTGCTTTCCTCCTCTTCCGCTTCCCCCTTCCTGCCGCTTCCAGGGCCGAGAGGTCACAGAAGTTGGCCTCATGCTTTGTAAGGGCGAAGACGGGAGGGGTGACCAAGCGACCAGCCGCAGCCCCGTCTTTGCTCTGCCGTCGGCATAGCTCAAGTCGGCGCGTTGGCGGTGTCCCTTGCACACCTTCCAGGGGTTTGCTTCCGGTCGCCGCCGCGGAGTGGTGGTGGAACGCGGATCGGAAGGAACAGGACAGGAGGAAGGGAGGAAGGGAGGAGGAGGGGAGGGAGAGAAGGGGAGGAAGAGGAGGAAAAGAGAAGTAACAGGAAAAGGAGGAAAGGGAAGGGTAGACGGGAAGCTCCTTGGCATCTTTCACTGCGTGTCACGGCCAAGGGGGAGAGCAGGCGCTTGCGCGCGGCGGCGGTCACTCCCGACTCCACGTCCGTCCTGCAAAGGGAGAAGCGTCCTGCTCATTGTGCCTCCTGAACTTTATGGAAGTTCGGTGGTGATCCTGGAAAAGAGCAGATTCGTCCCCACAGCGGGAAACCTGGAGGTCTCCCGCGAAGGGGGGGGAGGGAAGGGGAACAAAGGGGTCGCAGTTTGGGGAGGGGAAATCCACGTGGGACTGCGGTCGTAAAAAGTCTGTCGCTCTCTTCACCCTTTTACGGTTCGCAGCCGAGGTGGTGAGGGGGATGCCCGGTGCAAGGAAGGGATGACCCCTGGGGTGACCAAGAAAGACTCCCTTGAATTCCTCCTCCTCCTCCTCCTCCTCTTCACCGCTTCCCCTGGACTGCCGGACTGTCTGTAGGACATCATAGGAAGAAGTTGGCGCCGAGATCCTCCCGACCGCAGGTGGAGCCAGCAGCAGGGTTCTTTCTAGGCGATAGGGAGGGAACCCAAACGAGGTAGGAAGACGCCTGCTTCCTCGTTCTTGCCTCGCCCTCCCCTCTCCACCGGAGAGCAGGAAGGGTTAGGGTTGGAGATGGGATGAAAAGGACAAGGAGAGAGTAGGAGAGGAAGAACGAGAGGGGGGAGGGAGCGACGAAAGGCCGAGGGTCCGTTCCAACGGGGAAGAACGAGAGGTTGAAAGCCGGAGGTTTCTCGGAGTGGAAGAGGAGCAGCTCGTCCCTCCCCTTCTTTCTCTCTTCCTCCCTGTTTCCTCTTTGCCGAAGGAAGGGGGGAGGGAAGGGAAGCCGGGGACGGGGAAGGGGAGGTAGGCTGCATGAAACGCGATCGCTCCCTCGTGGCGTGGGGTGACCGTCGCGGACAGTCTCGGCACCCCTTTAATCGCTCCAGAAGTCCTCGGACCAACCGGACGAAAACAAAGGGCGAGGGGTAGGGAAAGGGGGAGTCCTGTTTGCAGTAGGAGAGGCCCTCGTGTTTGCTGAAGGAGAAAAATTTCGGCTGGAGCGGCGGCAGGGCTGCGCGTGGACCCAGCGGGGGGGAGGAGAAGAGAATCCGAGGATGAAGAAGGGTCGCGGGATGTTCCCACGGCAAGCGTGTGAGGAAGGAACCGGCTTCGGGGGTGGCCGCTGTCCACACCAGGGCTCGGAGAATTCGTTTCTCCGCGGCGCAGCGGGAGAGGGT